>JAWHQI010000012.1:15006250-16245000 GCA_033032865.1 Dactylorhiza incarnata | reverse complement strand
GTCCAAGTACAACTTTCTCTCTAACTTGAAACTAGCATAGAGGAGTACGACACCTTCCATATAGAGCTTCATATGGAGCCATCTGGATGTTAGAGTGGTAACTGTTAACTTAGGGCAACCGTAAAATTATATTCGATGAACAAAGAGGGATCCCCTTTATATAGGAGGGGATAGTACATAAATAATATAAGATAAAATAAAAACATAAATGGTAAACCTAACACTCCCCCTCAAGTTGGGCATGTAATATTTTTCATGCCTAACTTACCAATAAGGGTTACAAACAGTCTTTCACACAGAGCTTTAGTGAGAACATCTGCAAGTTGTCCTTCTGAAGGAACAAAAGGGGTACAAACAATTCCCTTCATAATATTTTCTTTAATGAAATGTCGGTCAACTTCCACGTGCTTGGTGCGATCATGCTGAACCGGATTATGAGCAAATGCTGATTGCAGCCTTGTTGTCACAATACAGGTTGAAAGGGCCAGATTCTAGTAAGCCCAGATCATTCATGAGTGTACGCAACCACATCCCCTCACATATACCATGAGCCATAGCTCTAACTCAGCTTCAGCACTTGAACGAGCTACCACATGTTGCTTTTTGCTTCTCCAAGTGACTAAGTTAGAGCCAACAAAGGAACAATAACCAGTGGTGGATCTCCTATCATCAACTGATCCAGCCCCATCCGCATCAGTATAGACTTCAATTTTTAAGTTATCACTGGGTGAGAATAATATACCTCTACCCGGAGAGGTCTTCAAATACCTCAAAACACGGTGCGCAACATTGAGATGTCGAATTCTGGGAGAGTGCATGTATTGGCTCAGCACTCCTACAGCATAAGAAATGTCTGGACGAGTATGAGATAGATAAATCAGCTTCCCAACAAGCTTCTGGAAACTTGAAATATCTTCCACTAGCTCCCCATCATCTCGTCCAAGTTTGTGGTTCACTTCAATAGGATTATCGGCGGGTTTGCAACTGCTCATTCCTGTCTGTTCTAATAAGTCAAGGACATACTTCCGTTGGGAGATATGAATCCCATTTTTGACCTTGCTACTTCAATTCCTAGGAAGTACCTCAATTTTCCTAGGTCTTTTATTTCGAACTCACTTGCCAGTCTTTGCTTTAGAGATTGAATCTCATCAATGTCATTACCTGTGACAACCATATCATCAACGTATACAATCAGGAGAGTCACCTTCATCTCTTTTCGTCTGACAAATAAAGTGTGATCGGCATGGCTTTGAGTATAGCCTAATGAGGTCATGACTTTGTGAAGTCTCCTAAACCAAACTCTTGGAGATTGTTTTAACCCATAAAGGGCTTTCTTCAGTCTGCAGACCTTCCCTTCTGAGCCAATTGGAGCAAGGCTAGGAGGCATAGACATATATACTTCCTCTTCTAAATCTCCATGTAAGAAGGCATTCTTCACATCCAGTTGTTGAAGATCCCATCCCTTACATGTAGCACGGGATAACAAAACACGGATAGTATTCATCTTTGCCACCAGAGCAAATGTCTCTTGGTAGTCAATACCTTGAGTTTGAGTGTAGCCTCTTGCCACTAGCCGAGCCTTGAACCTTTCAACAATACCGTTAGAGTTTTGTTTCACGGTAAAGATCCATCGGCAACCGACAATCTTCTTTCCAGGAGGGAGATCAACAAGGTCCCACGTATGATTCTTCTCAAGGGCGTGCATTTCCTCCATCATTGCCTTTGCCCATTTTGGGTGTCCAACTGCCTCCTGCCACGTACCGGGAATCGACGCAGAGGATAGAGAAGTAACAAAAGCCTTATAGGAAGAAGTTAAAGAGTCATATGAAACATAATTGGATAGAGGGTGTTGAGTGGATGAGCGAATACCTTTTCGTAGAGCAATAGGTAGCTCCAGGGACGCCGAGGACGAATCCGGCACTAGCTCTGGTATTATGGAGTGAGGCTGAGTGTTTGACATTTTGTTTCTCCTAGTATAGACTTGCAACTCCTTCTCTTTTGGAATATCAACATTTGGCTCTTTGGGAATATGAGTAGTTAGTGCAGGAGGAACATTGTACGAAGGTGGAATAGGTAAAGGGAGAAGAGGAGTGCTCACTTCCAAGTGTGAGAGCTCCCCCTGAAGTGAAGACTCATAATATGATGTGGTCTCATGAAAAGGGACATCCATAGAGACAATAACTTTCTTGCTAGGAGGATGATAACACTTCTACCCTTTTTGTGTAGGGGAATAGCCAATGAATACGCAACGGAGTGCACGAGGATCAAGTTTTGTGCGAGCAATGTGATGAATGTGAACAAAGCACACGCATCCAAACACACGGGGTAGAAGGGTAGTAGGAGGGATTCCCAGTTTGTGTAGAGGAGTACAATTGTCTAGGAGACGAGAAGGCATACGATTAATGAGATATGCCGCTGTGAGAAGAGAGTCCCCCCAATAGTATTTTGGAAGGGACATGGTAAATAACAAGCATCTCGTCACTTCGAGAAGATGACGATTCTTACGTTCAGCAACGCCATTTTGAGCAGGAGAATGGACGCAACTAGTTTGATGAATAATTCCGAGATCACTCAAATAACGTTCAAAATTGGAATCTATGTATTCACGAAAATTATCACTGCGAAGAATTTTAATAGTGGCACCAAATTGAGTAGATATCATTTTATGGAATTGTTTGAAAAGAGGAAACACTTCATTCTTATTCCGCATTAGATAAACCCAAGTAGTGCGAGAGTAACAATCAATAAAAGTTACAAACCAATAACAACCAGAGATAGAAGCTACTGGGCAAGGACCCCATACATCACTATGAATAGTATGCAAAGGTACAGAGCAAGGCGTAGAGAGATGATTAAGAGAAACATGCTTATGTTTAGCAAGTTCACAAACATCACATGTAAATGTCTTAAACACTGAAGGAGAAAAAACAGGAAATAAGGATTGCATAGTAGTAGTAGATGGGTGGCCTAAGCGACGATGCCAAGTAGACAGCAGCGGGAGCCTATGGGCATGAAGAGCCTGGTGAACAACAGAGTCAAACACGTACAATCCATCTCGCATACTACCAGAGCCAATCACCGCCTTCGTCTTCAGGTCCTGAAAGACATAGGAAGAGGGAAAAAACGTGACGGAACAATTCATAGATTTGGTAATATGACTAACAGATAAGAGGTTACGAGTGAAAGAAGGAACGTGCAGAGCTGAAGTCAAGGTAAGGGCAGAGCAATTGATGGATCCCATTCCAGCAATTGGGGAAAGGGTCCCATCAGCAATGCTCACCTTGTCTCGGCCAGACAAAGGGGAATATGAAACAAAACCTGACAAAGATCCGGTCATATGGTTAGTAGCGCCGGAGTCAATAATCCAATGGGTGGCAGGCGGTACTGTAGCAGCGTGGGCACTTGGACTCCCTGAATGAGCAAAGGATGATGATGGAGTAGGATTAGGCTCAGTAGAAAGGCCCTGCATCATGCGGCGGAGAAGCATCATTTCATCTGTAGAAAAGGACCCGGGTAACGAAGTGATCTCGGAGCTGTGGCCACCAGATGTACTGTCATCAAGAAACTCAGTAAGGTGTGCAGAGCGGGGGGAATGAAGTTGGATCGGCCACGACCACGTCCGCCGCCACGTCCGCCTCGAGGAGTAGGACCACCTCTTGATTGAGGAAACCAGTGCAATTTGAAGCAAGTGTCACGAGTATGTCGACTCCGGCCACAGTAGTCACACATCAGATGGTCTTTGTCAGTGGGCTTTGGCTTAAAATCCCGAGCATTGTTGATGCCTGAATGAGAAGTGAGAAGGGCAGAACCACTGGAAATGACCTCTGAGCTCCAAGACTGACGACGATTATATTCCTGCTGAACAATGCTATAGGTCTCAGCCAACGTAGGGACCGGGGAGCGGCCAAGGATCTGAACAATGATCTGATCAAACTCTCGGTGTAAACCATGGAGAAACTCGAACACCCGGTTCCGGTCTTCATGAGCGCGCACAAGAAGGGCATCAGCAGAACAGACAAGGTCAAGGGACACAAAGTGATCATACTCCTGATATAATTGGGTAAATTCCAAATAATAGGCTGATGGAGGTCGATCACCCTGTCGAAGGAGAAAAATCTTCCGGCGAAGCTGAAATATCTGAGCTGTGTTCCCTTTCTGAGAATATGTGGATTCAGCCCGCTTCCAAATGTCCGCAGCAGAATCTAAAAAAAGATAATTTCGTGCAATAGACTCTTGCATGGAGTTGATCAGCCATGACATAACCAAGGAATTTTCCGATTCCCATTTTGCCCAGGTGGAGTCAGACTCTTCTGGCGCCATAATGTCCCACTTCCACTTAGGTATTGTTAGTGGTTGTAGTTTCCCACCTGGATAACGATGTTCAGCCTTAACTTGTTGGCAGGTCAAGCAGTGTTGAATAGATATTGCAACGTCTGATTTCATGTCTGGCCACCAGAAGTTTATTTTCAAATCATGGTGCATCTTTGTCGCTCCCGGATGGATTGCGAGTTACGACTGATCTGCCTCTCGTAATAATTGATCCTGAAGGTTATCAACTTTAGGAACTCCATGTCTATTACCGCATCATAGGATATCATGATCATCAATTCAAAAGTTAGATTGCGGCTATTTTACCGGGGCCTTCGACATTTTCTGCTATTCTTCATTATGTTGGTCTTTTTGGATAATTTGTAGCCAATCGGGAGAGATCACCAATTGCACTAGACTTGTCGTACTTGTTGAGGTCCATGCACTCAACTTTAATTTCTCTATATCTGCAATAAAGGCATACACCATCGGCTTGGTCTCTGATCTACGACTTAAAGCATCTGCCGCTATATTTGCCTTGCAGCGATGATACAGGATCTCTAAGTCGTAATCTTTGATGAGCTCGAGCCATCTTCACTGCCGCATCTTTATGTTTTTTTGTTCTAATATTGTTGGAGCAGTCGTGACTCCGAACGACATAACTATGAATTTGTAATAACCATATCTGGTACGAAATGCCGTCTTTTGGATATCTTCATCTCTTACTCTCACCTGATGATAGCCTGAGCGTAAGTCAATTTTTGAAAAGACTGTCGCGCCTTGCAGTTAGTCGAATAAGTCATCAATTCTAAGCAAGTGATACCGATTTTCGACTGTTACCTTATTCAATCATCTATAGTCAATACACATGCGTAAACTCCCATCCTTCTTCTTTACAAATAATATTGGAACACCCCAAGGGAAGGTGCTTGGGCGGATGAATTCTGTCTAATAAATCTTGCAACTGCTTCTTCAGCTCTTGCATATCAGGTAACTCCAGACGATACGGGGCCTTAGAGACTGCCTCTGCCGTAGGGATTAAGGTGATTGAGAAATCTATCTTCCTTTGTGGAGGGAGGTTAGATAGATCTACTGGGAATATGTCTGGATAATTACCAACGACGGGCACATGCTTAATCATTAAATTTTCTTCCCCGACTTCTGATAAGGGCAAGGTATGATACACATCTCTGTCGTAATAACTTGTGCGCACGCAAAGCGGATATTGTAAGAACAATTTCGTCATTTCCACAAAATCTGAAAGTGGATTTACGTAGTTGTCGGAAAGCTATTTCCTTTTAGCACAGTTGATCATAGCTTGATGTTTTGTCAACTAATCCATCCCCAAAATGACACCAAAAAGATTAGCAGATCGGCTTCAAAGCTTCGCTCTCTGATCCTTATGTCTCCATGTACGTATTCTCCTACTTCAACCTTCTCACTATTGGGAAGGCTTAACACGCATATTTTTCTAACTTTTGTTTCTTTAACTCAATTTGACTAACTATTGTGTCTTAATAAATGAATGCGTCGTGCCAGAGTCAAATAATGCGGTGATAGAAATATTCTCAAACATTATAGCACTTGCGACGACATCATTGACCTTTATTGCTACCTCTTTATTCATCCCATAGATCCGGGGTTGAGCAGCGGCCTGCTGTTGTGGCCTTCCATTTGCTTGGCCTTCATTCCCTTTCTTTATTGGGCAATTTGTCATGCGATGCCCAGGCTGGTGGCAAAGATAGCATATGTTGTCCTTCTTATCCTACCGGCCGACACCTCGATGTTTTTGTTGCATTTTGGGCCAACTAGGAAGTCATTATTCTTGTTTTTGTCATTATTTCGGCGCTTCCCTCGATCCTTATGGCCAAACTCTTGATTCTTCCTCTTATTGCCCAATTGTTGATGTTGCAGAGATTTCTGACTTTCCTCAACTCGTCACGCTGCTTCGACGAGGGAGTGATAATCGTTGAAGTTTAAGGGAGAATATATAGTTTGGATTAATTCGCGCAACCCACGTCGCAGGAGAAAGATTTGATGCTCTACCGATCCTACGACATCGGGCACGTGACGGGGAATAAAAGCAAATTTTGCATTGTATTCTGTCACAGAAAAGTTTCCCTGGGTCAGCTGCGCAAATTGCTCCTTCATCTTTTGGCAGACCGACATTGACAAATACCAATTATGGAATCCGCCGACAAACTCTAGCCAGGAGATATTTGCCGCTTTTCTCCCATACAACTCAATGTACTTGTAATTATCTCACCAAACTTCATCGTCTTTCTCCAGAATAAATTCGATCAGGTTGGCTCTCTTCTCCTCTGGGCATTCAATGCCCTCGAAGATCCGCTCTACTTGGAGGAGCCAACCTTCCGCAACCAATGGGTTGGTTGATCCCGCGAACTTAGGTGGAGTTGCCCGCAAAAAGATCTTCATCCATCTTAAGGGCTAAATCAGTGTCAGGTCCGCGAACAGTAGATGGGGAGGCTACTCGCTGCAACACTTTTGTCAGTGTTGATACTAATTGAGTGACAACATCCGTATTTGTGCTAAGGGATAGAGCATGCAGTCCTTAGAGGTGACTACGACCATTGGTTTGCTTGGGATTAAACGAGTCAGAATGTCCATCCACCATTTCAGAAATGAAAGTAAAGGGTCTTAAATTTCCAAACAAATTGGAGCTACATACGCTTGAAACCCACATATATAATTACTTTAGGTTTCATGATTAACTCGAAATTTCTAGTTTAAGTAGCTCATTAGCCAGGTAAGCGTAAGGTCAGTGCTCGCACTATATACCGTCATACACCACCTTCCTTTCGGAGGATACTGACTCACATCTAACCACTTTCCTAGACATCAATTGGTCAACTTAAATTTCAAATTCGCAAGTGCAATGCTTTATTATACTTGTCTTTGCCCCGTTCTTAATTGTGTCTACCCCACTCAAGTTGACTAACTTATGTTCATGAGGTCTAGCCCCATAGTATTATTTATTTCTGCTCTTACTGTGCAACCTCCCTCTGATACCACTTTGTCACACCCTAGCCCGGTAAGCTCGAGTTAACGAGATGGGAACAGTAATGCGATTTTTGATCTTTTGCAACACACAGATCAAGAACAGGAAATAAACATTTTTTATTGATATTTTACAACTACTAGTATAACTTGCCACACAGATATATTTTGCCTTTATATTTTTACATGCTACATAATATAAAGTAGTCTTCCTCAGTGTGCTCTGTCGCCCGCATCTTCGTACGTACTTAAAAATATTTAATAGGCTGATCAGCATCTTTACTTGCTCACCTCTGGACGAATAGCACTATATTTATTTATGCAATGCATAATATACAAGCAGAGTAATATAATAGAAGTAAGCAAAATAAGCATAACAACATATATTTATTGTCATTTTTCCAAATATTTTTTTCCTTATAGAAAAATAGTTCATTTATTAGTTAGCACTTACAGTACGTCGGTTGGCCTAACCAAAGACTCACTGCTTTTTCAGGCTCAATTGGGACCCAACGTGTCCTGCAGATAGCGAATTTGCCGACAGAGGTTCAATTCACGCAATATGCGTCCGGGACTAGACCACAAAATAGTCTTTAGGTAGTGCTACTTCCTCCACTTTATATGTCCGCGAATAAGACCACAAAACAGTCTTTAGAGAGCACTCCCCCTATATCATATCGAGCCAAATCCGAAGCTAACATACTAGAGCACATCACTACACAACATTATAATAGTATTCATAGTAATCATCATATTGTAATAACGCATCTTGAATTATCTTTATCCGTCACAAACCGGTCAATTATTACGCGGGGATCAGTCTAGTCATAAAAAACCCACTGGACTGGTCGTATAATAATGTCGTTCCGACCTCACGATAATTCCACATGCGTAATTATTTTCATTAATATTATAATCATTTTTATAATATATAAGCAGAGTAATATAATGGAAGTCGTAAGCAAAATAAGCATAATAACATATATTTCTTGTCATTTTTCCAAAAAAAAATTCTTTATAGAAAAATAGCTCATTTATTAGTTAAGTACGTCGGTTGGCCTAACAAGAGGCTCACTGCCTTTTCAGGCTCAATTGGACCCAACATGTCCTGCAGAAAGCGAATCCGCCGACAGGGGTTCAATTTACACAATATGCGCCTGGGACTAGACCACAAAATAGACTTTAGAGAACACTACTTCCTCCACTTTATATGTCCTCGGACAAGACCACAAAATAATCTTTAGAGAGCATTCCCCCTGTATCCCCTCGAGCCAAATAATAGGCTAACATACTAGTGCACATCACCACACAACATTATAATAATATTCATAGTAATCATCATATTGTAATAACGCATCTTGAATTATCTTTATCTGTCGCAAACCGGTCAATTATTACATGAGAATCAGTCTACTCGTAAAAGACCCCAGTGGGCTGATCTTATAATAATGTCGTTCTGACCCCACGATAATTTCACGTGCGTAATTATTTTCATTAATATTATAATCATTTCCATAATATTACAAGCAAAGTAATATAATGGAAGCAGTAAACAAAATAAGCATAACAACATATATTTCTTGTCATTTTTCCAAATATTTTTTTCCTTATAGAAAAATAACTCATTTATTAGTTAGCACTAACAGTACGCCGACTGGACTAACCAGAGGCTCACTGCATTTTCAGGCTCAATTGAGACCCAACGTGTCCTGCAGATAGCGAATCCGCCGATAGGGGTTCAGTTCACACAATATGCGTCCAGGACTAGACCACAAAACAGTCTTTAGGGAGGAGCGCTACTTCCTCCACTTTATATGTCCGCGGACAAGACCATAAAAAATTCTTTAAAGAGCATTCCTCCTATATCCCTTCGAGCCAAATACTAGGCTAACATACTATTGTACATCACCACACAACATTATAATAGTAATCATATTGCAATAGCGCATCTTGAATTATCTTTATCCATCGCAAACCGGTCAATTAGTACCTGGAGATCAGTCTAATCGTTAAAGACCCCAGTGGACTGATCTTATAATAATGTCGTTCGGACCCCACGATAATTCCACGGGCGTAATTATTTTTATTAATATTATAAGCATTTCCATAATATCGTGCATCGACGTATAATAGGCTAACATACTAGTGCACATCACCACACAACATTATAATAATATTCATAGTAATCATCATATTGTAATAACGCATCTTGAATTATCTTTATCTGTCGTAAACCGGTCAATTATTACATAAGAATCAGAGTGGACTGATCTTATAATAATGTCGTTCTGACCCCACGATAATTCCACGTGCGTAATTATTTTCATTAATATTATTATCATTTCCATAATATTACAAGCAAAGTAATATAATGGAAGCAGTAAACAAAATAAGCATAACAACATATATTTCTTGTCATTTTTCCAAATATTTTTTTCCTTATAGAAAAATAACTCATTTATTAGTTAGCACTAACAGTACGCCGGCTAGACTAACCAGAGGCTCACTGCATTTTCAGGCTCAATTGAGACCCAACGTGTTCTGCAGATAGCGAATCCGCCGATAGGGGTTCAGTTCACACAATATGCGTCCAGGACTAGACAACAAAACAGTCTTTAGGGAGCGCTACTTCCTCCACTTTATATGTCCGCGGACAAGACCATAAAAAATTCTTTAAAGAGCATTCCTCATATATCCCTTCGAGCCAAATACTAGGCTAACATACTATTGTACATCACCACACAACATTATAATAGTAATCATATTGCAATAGCGCATCTTGAATTATCTTTATCCATCGCAAACCGGTCAATTAGTACCTGGAGATCAGTCTAGTCGTTAAAGACCCCAGTGGACTGATCTTATAATAATGTCGTTCGGACCCCACGATAATTCCACGTGCGTAATTATTTTTATTAATATTATAAGCATTTCCATAATATCGTGCATCGACGTATCTCAAATTATCAACATTGGTCGCAACCGCCCAAGATTAGTCTAGTCGTAAAAGACCCGACTTAACAGAAATAATATTGGTACGGCCTCATGCGCAAATAAATCACCAATTATCATATTTTTGTACGATAAGTAACATAACATTTCCATATTATCAATATCCATGCAATCTACAACTCGGGGCTTCATTATCACTTGAATACAAACGACTCGACCCTTCATCATTCATGCCTAGCGATTTACCGTAATTATTTCGGCAGCATTTAAGTATAAATATTACACGTGAAAGCTACGAAAATAATAACTAGCGTAGACATAAATACAACAATATTTTCCACCTACCTCAATCTTCACGCTCCCAAATCTAAGATTTGAACCTCCTCTTAGCAAAGTCGGCACCTCGACAGAAATCTGGAAACACTGGCAATTAATTGCGCGCTGGAGAAAAAATATTATTTTGGCGCCGATGTCGCAGCACCTTGGAAGGCTTCGACAAGAGCCGAGGCAATAAACTGGCCCTCGTGCTCCTCCGAAGAATCCCCGGAAGATCGGCAGCAAACATAGACTTTCTCTCCCCTCTCTCACACCTCTCTTAAATTCCCAAAGATTGGACTGGAGTTTGAATGAGGAAAGCATCACATTGCATGAGTATTTATAAGAGCTTCGCAACACCATGAAAATCACCTCAATCCGAGTTCGGGAGCTCCCAGAAAGCACGAAAAACCAATAAAAGACAAAGAGGTCACTTTCAGACTCTCGGGTGGACGACACGTGGCGCCCATCCGAGCCAGCCGCGTGTTGGGCACGCGCAGGCGCATGCCCAGCGCGTGCCTAGCACGCGCCTTAGGCAAATCGAGGGCCGACGCGTGTAGCGCTCTTTTGGGTCCGCCATGTGGCGACAACGACTGTCACGTGGCGCCCTCTCCTCTTTTTGGTCATTTTGGGTCCCGAAAATTACGAAAATACCTACCCGAGAGTTTTTCGACGTTCCGGACCCGTTTCTGGCCTCCATTTCGCCAAATTCCGAACGTTTATTGCCCAAATTGCACTTTTTCCATGTGTCATGATTTTGACAAATAAAATGTTGATTGTAATAGATTTCGATATTCTGAGTCTATTGGCAGACTCAGTTTCTCGAAACTCGCACAGGTCGCCCCGAAAATCGCATTTTTTCTCACGAACTCCGATCTCGACAAATAATATGTCGATTCCTATGTATTTCAACGCTCTGAGTCCATTGGAGGACTCCGTTTCTCAAAATCCGTGTCGGTTGTGCCGCACAATGTGCTTTTTTCGAATGATCTCAAATTTTAGCCAATAATATGTCGATTCCTAGGTTTTTCGACCTTCTGAGTCCAACCGTGGATTCCATTTTTTGAGATTCGACTCCATTTGATAATTTGAATGCCCGAACGTGATTATTAAACCATAATAAACATTATTTGTTGCTAATCATGATTAAGTGACTATGGGGTATTACAATAGGGCTTGGGACTTGGTGTCCCTTCCCTCTGGGCAAGCTCAAGTCTGGTGTAAATGGGTGTTAACGGTTAAAAACTGTCCAAATATGTTGGTTGATGGCTTAATAACACGTCTTGTGGCTCGACGACTCAACAATATGACATTGACTATGATGAGTCGTTTTCTCCAATGACCAAGCTTAATACTGTGCGGGTATTGATCTCCTTTGCAGTCCATCGCCATTAGCTGTTGCATCAATTTGATATCATGAATGCATTCCTTAATGACAATCTGACTGAGACTGTCTGCATGTAGAACCCTTCCAGAATATGAGACCACGACGGAGGGGGGTCTCTTGTATGTCGACTAAGAAAATCCATCTATGGCCTGAAACAGACTTCCCCGAGCATGATTTGAAAAATTTAGTCAAGTTGTTCTGGTATTTAGCTTCATTAGGAGATCAGTGGACTTTCCTTATTTACACATCCTAGTAGAGAGGGTATTGTGATCCTCTATGTGTGTCAATATCATAATCACGGACGATGATCTGAATGGTGTATCTCGATGATCAAGAAGCACTTGACATCTCACTTCCATACCAAATATTTGGGGCGTCTCAGATATTTCTTAGGTACTGAGGTAGCTCGCCAACATAATGGGCTAGTCTTATCCCAACTGAAATATTGCGCTAATCTTAGACAGGATGCGGACTAATTAGGTTGTAAGATAGCAGACACACTCATGGATACAAGCCATAAGATCTATGCTCACAAATCTGCTTCTGATCTTCTCCTAGCAAATTCGAAGTACTATCATCGCCTGGCTGACAAGCTTAACTATATGACCGTAACTTGGTCAAAGATTTCATTCGTTGTTGGCGTGGTTAGTTGATATATGCATGCTTCTCGTGCATTCCATCTTCAAGCAATTGAGTGAATCCTTCGGTATCTAAAGAACACTCTAAGTCAAGGGCTTGTGTAGAAGCCTTCATATTCCTTCTCATTGATGGTCTACTCATGCGGACTAAGCAACCTCCATTGATGATCACCAATCTACAAGTGGGTACTGCATGTATTTTGGAGGGCATTTAGTCACTCGGTGGAGCAAGAAACAAGTTGTTGAGGCACGCATATCTGCCAAAGCTGAATATCGTTTGATGGCCTCGGTCGTTTCTGAGCTTACTTCGCTGGAGAGTCTTCTTACTACTTTTGTTGGATTTATTACATATCTTCCAGTCCTCTATTACGCAGTAAAGCTTCTATCCATATAGCTGGATACTCGTATTTCATGAACAAACTAAGCAC
Source organism: Dactylorhiza incarnata (assembly GCA_033032865.1). Lineage (NCBI taxonomy): Eukaryota > Viridiplantae > Streptophyta > Magnoliopsida > Asparagales > Orchidaceae > Dactylorhiza > Dactylorhiza incarnata. The sequence continues at coordinate 16,231,954 of JAWHQI010000012.1, read as the reverse complement.
ATTGAAGTAGACTGCCACTTCATCAGAGAAAAAGTAAAGCTCCGCAAAATTGATCTCTAAATGTTCCCGTTGCAAACAAATTCTCTTATATCTTCACAAAGGCCTTGCCTCGGCCACTTTATCGTCAGTTTGTTTGCAAGCTTAGAGCCTACAATATGTACGCTTTAACTTGTGGGGGCTATAGAAGAAATGTTGTATAAGAAGCCCAAATGTTAAAGACCAACTTCTATGACACATTAGAGGTGTTGTTCATCTTGTATAGCTTAGTCCCACATTGTTGTTCATCTTGTAAGCACACAATATGTACACATTAGAGGGTCTTCTAGCTCACTGAAACCTCTTGTTCGCAGATACTCTGCGAAATTCAGTAAAAGAAATCTTGCTACAATATAAACTGTGGTGTTGTTTACTAAGCCATCATATAGAGAGGCTGAAGAAATCAATAACAAAAAATACATATAGAAAAAATATTGTATAAGAAGCCCAAATGTGAAAAGACCTACTTTTATAGCTCACTAGGAGTGTTGTTCATCTTGTATAGCATAACCCCACATTGTAGTTTGAAGTTGAGATGTCACTCATCATGCCTATAAATATGCGCACATGTGTTTGTATTCACTTGATATAAAAGTAATAAATATTATTATTTTTGTGATCATACTTTCATATATATAATCTGTTGGAATAGCCCATATAGAGGGCCCGTATTTGGGCCCATGTATTCTTCCCCTCTTTAGTCTCACATCTTGTATAGGAATATCTCTCTCCTCCTCTCTCCTATATATATGTACTCACTCTCTATATTTTGTGAATAAGATAAGACATACAAGCTTTTGCTCTCTTCTACATGGTATCAGAGCCAGGTTCCGATCAGAGAGGGCATAATTCTACTTGGATAGCCGCAGCTGCTCATTAACTCTGGTTTAATCAAACTCCGAGTTCCAAGCTCGAACTTCTACCCGCATTTCAGACCTCTACCCGCAGCTGCTCCCCCAATCCGCCAATTCAGACAGCGCTTCTGCGGTCTCCCCTCCCTGCCCGCTTCCTTCTCGTGGCTTCCACATCGCCTCCTTCTCCTCTGCCCTCTTATAGGCATCACCAGTCTAACCCGTGGGGCCCGCCTGCGCTCAAGCGGCCTTCTGCCCTCATCCGGTCTCCTCTTCCGGTCTCCCCTGCCGATCTCTGCGGTCTCCTTCGGCATTCCCAGCGGTCTGCCGTGCGACTTCTTCAGTGCGACCTTCTCAGAGGTCTGCCGTGAGAACTTCTCAGCGGTCTGTCTCTCAAGCCGAGCTCTCCAGCGGCCGGTCTCCTGCTCGCTGCTCCCTGTTCGTCGGTCTCCTCCCAGCAGACGCGGTCTCCTGCACCAGCGGCCTCCTCCTGCGATCTCACGCGAGCTCCCTTCAGCGGCCTCCTTCCGCTTTCTCGTGCGAACTCTCAAGCGGCTTTCTCGCCGCTTCCTCTGATCGTGCTTCCAGTGGCCTCAAGCTGCGTTCTCGTGCGAGCTCTCAAGCAGCTTTCTCGCAGCCGACAGATCCTGCGGCCTCTCCCTGCATGTCTCCTCTTGCTCCCTCTGCAGTCTGCGCTCTCTGTCGAGCTATCTCCTACTCGCCTTCAGCCGGTCTCCCCTCTATCAAGCGAGCTCTCCTGCTCGCCACTCCCTTTGCGGTCTGCTCCTGCACGCAGATCGTGCGGCCTCCAGCGGTCTGCCAGCGGCCTCCCAGCGGCTCTTTGCCGAGTTCCTATCCAGCGGCCTCCCAGCGGCTTCCTCTCCAGCGACCTGTCTTCTGCAGCAGTCCGCATGGCTCCTGCTCGTGGAGAACATTCAGGGCCTCCGGGAATGGGTCGCGGTGGCCGGCCACATCCTAAATGTTCCTTCTGTCGTAGAGATGGACACCTTGCGACGACTTGCTATCGCAAACATGGTCTGCCTTCCCGTCCGCTTGATTCTATTGATGTCGACATTCCTCCTGCCACTCATGCTGATCTTGAAGAAGTCCGCCTCCAGCTCCAACAACTCTACGACACGCTCAACCGCCCACCTGCCTCCGTTGCCTCCGCTGCCTCCATCTCCAATGAAGATATTGTATGTCTCTCCACTAGTCCACGCTGGATAGTAGATTCAGGTGCTACTCACCATATCACCTCGCTAAAACCACATCAATACGTGGATTCTCCGCATCCTAAGTATATCACAGTAGCCAATGGCGACACCGTTTCTGTCTCCGGTTCTGCTGATATCCTCCTCAATTCCTCTCTCCCTCTCCGCTCGGCTCTTCATGTCCCGGGCTCCCCATTTAATTTACTTTCCGTTAGTCGCCTCACTGCCGATTTAGACTGCTCAGTAACATTCAACCCTTCTTCTTTTCTGATACAGGATCGACGGACGCAGAGTATAATTGGTAAAGGACGACTGCAAAACGGGCTCTACCTTCTTGATGTTTCTCACACTATCCTGTCTTCAGTCTCCTCCGTTGAATGGCATCAACGTCTTGGGCATGCGCCTCTTCCTGTCCTTCAGAAGGCTCTTCCAGATATCTCTCTTCCTGTTTTTAAGTGTGACTCTTGTATTTTGGGCAAACAGCCGCGTTCTTCGTTTCCCTCACATTGTACTCGGAGCTCTGCTCCTTTTGATCTATTACATTCTGATATATGGGGACCCTATAAAATTACTAGTATTTCTGGGTTTCGATATTTTCTTACGTTTATTGATGACTATTCACGAGTTACTTGGTTATACTTACTTCGCGATCGCTCGGAGCTCCCTCGCGTCTTTCGGGCGTTTATCCTTGAAACTCGCACACAATTCTCCACCACCATCAAAACTCTACGAACCGATAATGCTCGTGAATACACAGACAACGAGTTTGCAAATTTATGCTCTGAATTCGGAATTATCCATCAGACTTCATGTCCCTACACCCCACAACAAAATGGTGTGGCTGAACGGAAGAACCGACACTTACTTGATGTTGCCCGCTCTCTCATGCTTCACATGAACGTTCCCAAAGCCTATTGGAACTTTGCGATCTCCACAGCCTGCTTTCTTATTAACCGTCTTCCATCCTCTGTCCTCAACAATGCCACTCCTTTCAGTCTCCTCTTTCCTTCTACTTCGGCCTTTCCCCTCACACCTCGAATCTTCGGGTGTACATGCTACGCTCATATTCTGGGACCGTCTAAGGACAAGCTGGATCCCAGGGAGGCCAAGCAAATTTTCGTTGGCTACTCACGTACACAGAAGGGCTACGTTTGTTATTCTCCTACTACTCGCAAAGTCTCTGTGTCGCCAGATGTTACCTTCCGGGAGGATCAGTCATTCTTCTCTGCTCCAGTACCCACACCTACGCCAATACCTACCCCACTGCCTGTCCTCCGCCCTATCATTCCCGTTCACACACGACTCCTCCTTCCCCGAGTTCTGCTCCTGCCCCCACCAAGCCACCTCTCATCCATGTCTACTCTCGTCGCACTCGAACTCCCGTTGCCCCTACGCAGTCGGCCTCAACCTCGGGTACTCAGCGTCTGCCTGATCCAGTAACAGAATCAACCGCTCATCCGATGGCGAACTATGTTTCCCTCCATCGTCTCTCTCCTCAACTCCAGACACTTGCTACCTCTTTGTCCACAATTGCTATTCCTAACTCTGTGCAGGAGGCTCTTCAACATCCTGGGTGGCGCGCTGCCATGGAGGAAGAAATGGCTGCTCTTTGGGCTAACAAGACATGGACTCTGGTACCCCGTCCTCCAGGACAGAAACCCGTTGGGTGTAAATGGGTTTTTTGTTATCAAGCATGCTCCTGATGGCACCATTGACCGGCTGAAAGCTCGATTGGTTGCTCGTGGCTACACTCAACAACAGGGTATCGACTATGAAGAAACCTTCTCTCCGGTGGCTAAACTCAACACTGTTCGTGTGCTTATCTCCGTAGTCGTACATCGTCAGTGGCCATTATTCCAGCTCGATATTAAGAATGCGTTCCTTAACGGAGATCTCCATGAAACTGTTTTCATGGAGCAACCTCTCGGGTTTGAGACCACGGGGTAGTCCTCTCTGGTTTGCCGTCTATTGCAGTCTCTGTATGGTCTCAAACAATCACCTTGCAACTGGTTCGACAAGTTCAGCAAGGCTCTTCGGGAGATTGGCTTTACTCGAAGCTCGGCAGACTTCTCCTTATTCACTCGTCAACAGGCAACGGGAACGGTTATTCTTTTGGTTTATGTGGCCGACATCATAATTACTGAAGATGACGCCAAAGGAATACAGACGGTCAAACAACATCTAAGCTCTGTATTTCAGACAAAAGATCTGGGTCACTTTCACTACTTCCTGGGTCTGGAGGTCGCCAGAAGACCAGATGGTCTTGTCCTCTCTCAGAGAAAGTACTGTCTCGATCTCCTTCATGATGCAGGATACTCAGGCTGCAAACCAACGAACACCCCAATGGATGTCAATCACAAACTGTGTGCTCAAGCTTTCGACTCAGACCTGCAACGACAGAACCCAGAATACTATCGTCGTCTTGTTGGAAAATTAATCTTCCTAACGGTAACGAGACCTGATATATCCTTCGCCGTGGGGATGGTCAGCAGATACATGCACTCCCCCCGGAGATCTCACATTTAGGCCGTCGAAAGGATTCTTCGATATCTCAAAACAGCTCCTATTCAGGGACTGGTTTATAAAACATCATCGTCAACTCCAAGATTGGTGGCATACTCTGATGCTGACTATGTTGGGTCCCTGGACGATCGACGGTCAACAAGTGGGTTCTGCACATACTTTGGAGGACACCTGATTACCTGGCGAAGTAAGAAGCAAGTTGTTGTTGCAAGATCATCAGCTGAAGCAGAATATCGGGCAATGGCATCTGTGGTCTCTGAACTCACATGGCTTGAGAGCCTCCTGACCGACCTTGGTGTAAAACTTCCTTCACCAGCTCTCCTCTTGTGTGATAGTCAAGCTGCTATACACATTGCCAAGAACCCAGTCTTCCACGAAAGAACAAAGCACATTGAAGTAGATTGCCATTTCATCCGGGAGAAAGTTCAAATGAAGAAGCTAGAGTTAAAGCATGTTCCGGGCACAGAACAAGTGGTGGATGTCTTCACAAAGGCCCTATCCAGTACTCTCTTCTATCAATGCCTGTCCAAGCTTGGATCCTACGACTTGTACGCTCCAACTTGCAGGGGAGTGTTGGAATAGCCCATATAGAGGGCCCGTATTTGGGCCCATGTATTCTTCCCCTCTTTAGTCCCACATCTTGTATAGGAATATCTCTCTCCTCCTCTCTCCTATATATATGTACTCACTCTCTATATTTTGTGAATAAGATAAGACATACAAGTTTTTGCTCTCTTCTACATAATCCAAAAATTAAGTTTTAAAAATCAGAGATTGTATTATATTGAATAATGCTACGTTTAAAAGATAAACTGATTAATACTTCATCTTCTTGATTAAAAAAACACAAAAGTCAAAAAAAGAAGTAAACAAGAGAGCATTGCTTTGAATTAGTAAGAAATAATACACTTTCTACATTAGACAGATAATAACAGAAAATATAGCTGTTTAACAGAAAATAGGGAAGTTAGTCTCAATCAGCATTAGACAGAGATTAACAGAAAATATAGCTGTTTAAAAACACTATGAACGTGCAGTAGAAATATTAAGATCTGAATGAAGACAAATCAAAATAGTGCATGTATAAAAATAAATTTATCTTAACATTAATGGGAAAAAGTGACCTTGGTTCGTTTCTTTGAGTTACCATATTGAACTCTAACATAAGGATCACTTGTTCCTCTTAAATCAGCCGCAACAAGGTCCCTAGCTTCAATGAGGACCAGCTCGACCCAACCAGCTGAAAATGATCTTGGTGGTGAATTCTGCATGAATTCACAATTTAACGCTCAGAAGCAATGCTAAACTCACGAAGGGAATTGGAAGAATAGTTAATTAAATAAAAGAAGGCTAATCAAGTGTACATTCTACAACATCTCCAGCAACAAAATTATGTTGATTCGTTTCTTTAGATATATTATAAAAAATATGTCAATAAGTCACAAAATTCACCCAATTTCCTTCTTGACCATTCTTCGTTGACACTTGTATTTGTAGTCTCAGTTCTCCCGAGATTACTTTTTCAAGGGGAATCCATACATCTTTACAAGCACCATCCAGAAGTCCTTCAAGATTTACACGTGCACTTCCAATGCTTTCATCACTAATCTTTTCTGCATTGTAGCATTTGATCTTGAGACATTCACCTCCTCCTAACTCATCAAACTCAAACATTTGATTCCACAATGGAGTTGTGGTATGATATATCGTTTTTGTTCTCTGAATAGACTGAAGAGGAAAAAGAATTATCCTTAGTATCAACAGGTTAGTAACCTTAAAATATCATCAGTTAACTAACTAAACCCAAATAAATAGTTGAAAGATCACCTTTCCATACTCTAATTTAACATAAGGATCACATTTTCCAGACTTATCTTTAGTAATCAAACTCCTTCCTTCCACTAAAGTGATACTAAGTTTCCTTCCAGTTCTAAGCTGCAGGCTAGAGCCATATATGGATGATTGAAACTGATTATTCAAAGAACTACTCATGGTAACTGAACCATCAGAAAACTGCCATTCCTTTAAGACAAGCCTAACGGTTAACTGCAGTCAAATGTAAAAAAAAAAAATATGTAAACCTCATACAAAAGAATAATATAAATAGAAAATTAGGTGGAATATTCACATTTTTATAGCATCAATATCTCCAGTATTCATATTCCACAATCAGATGCATCAAAAATAATTTTTTAATGTGTGCTAACCATGTCATTCAAGTGCACGCTGGAATATTATTCATCCAGTATCAAACTCTTACTGCCAGATCTTATAGTCAAATTTGCCAACGAGAGACCCACGAATTTTCGATGCTAGAACCTGCTCAGTTTTTAGTGTTCCTTTGAAAAACAATAACAAAACACCATCATCCTGCTATTAGATATCCTCCTTTTGTGGAAACAATAGTACAGTGGGGGGGACAGAAGATGCATTGATGAGCCCAAAAGAATGCATACAAAAGGAATAAAATGGAAAAGGCTACATCAATAATGGCATGGCCAGAAGTTTTGAAAAAAGTACCTTCGTACACTACAATTAATAGCTACAGGGCTCAACAAAAATTTAAAAGGATTCATAAATCCAACCAAAACAATTTGGTACAGGACTAGTGAAAAGGCTGAGCTAAATGGAAGAAAGTGTTGTAAATAGATCATCATAAAAGGGCAGCCCGGTGCACAAAGCATCCCCGAATAGCGAGGGTTCGGGGAAGGGTCCCACCACAATGGTGAAATGTATGCAAACCTTGCTCTGCATTTGTAAATAGATCATCATAAACAAATAAAATTCTAGCATCAAAGATTCCAGGATAATGAGAGTGTTTTTCCTGTAAATAAATATAAAGTGGTCGAACAATCCGAGTGAAGCCAATTAGAAGTAACTTCCTATGGTTTTCCAACCATCCCATGGTGATTGTTTGACCATAAAATTCCAGCATCAAAGACTTTAGTCTACATGCATACTCAAATATTGTTGCGATAAGGAACCTCGGAGGAGGCATATATATTTCTTATTGAAGCTAGCCATGGGGAAGATATGCATGACATCCCGTTGATGTAGACATCAGGAGTGATGTTCGAGAGAGCATTTCCACATCTAGTTAATTTGGAGCATAAGTTCAATAACAGTTTTGTAAGTAGACTGTTACGGGTCCTTTTATGACATTACTTATTATTAATTATTTCTTAATATGCATTTATTCTGTCTTAGAGTCACGTCCTTATACGGCGTCGTTTTTTATGTCATGTCTTTATGAGGTGTCCTTTTTAGTCGCATGCCCAAGTCTGTCTCGTATTTCCATTAAAAGGTTCGTTGTTAGTCCTATTTAAAGGACCTCTTGGGTCTTGTATTGGTATGAAGGAAGAAGTCTATTTTCTCAAACCCTAAAAGAGATCTTGGAAGCTCTCTCTCTCTCTCGCACGCCTCACTTAGGCAGCCGCGGTCCGGCTCCGTAGTATCTCCGCCACCGTCATCTCCCCCCTCCGGCCACTCCTCCGGCAACATCCGAGTAGGCCCGTAAAACCTTGGTATCAGAGGCCTCTGTCCTTGTCAGCCGACGCACGTCAAATTGATCCCTCACGCATCTCCTCCAGCGGCACAATATTTTACTTCCATAGAAGCCCAGACAACTTCCGTTCGCTCTTGCTTGTGCATCGGGCCGGCGATCGTCTTCCGCATCGGGCCAAGCCCGCACCTCTTCAACAACATCAACAGAAGACTCGTCGCCTCCAGCACGTCTTCACGGATCGACCCATGCAAGCACTCGTCCGGGCTCCCTCTCCGACAGGATCGTCGCACGAGATCGACATCCATCGTCGACATCTGACGTTGCTCCTTCATCGGAGGTCAACGAAAACAACGTCGTCCCCAAAGTCCTTCCGAGCCCCGATCTCCATAGTCGATCACCATCGACACGGAACTACGCTTCACACGACGTTGTTGCTAAAGCCCTAAGTCGTCGTTGCTTTTCTGCCCGTGGGAATTAATTCCAAAGGAGGTCCACATTAGGAAATCAATTATTCCTAGCACAATCGAAATTTTCAAAATCGGCAACCAATTGGGCTAATTAAATTTAGGGCATTATTCTGCTGGGAGTATTTTCTTCCATCATTGGGAGACGACGTGGATCTCGTGGCACCTCCCAAACAGCCGCCTCCGAGCACTCTAGCCGTCCAATCACCCACTCCTTATTCTGCTACCTCCATCCACAATATGGGAGACTCGGCCGACTTCTTGGATGCTCTGAGCCGGATACACGCAGTTATATCCGTCATGGATGTAGAAGCACGCTTTCGGGACGCCGACGCACGTCATCAGGAAGACATGACAACCATCACCACCAAGCTTAATGGACTAACAACAACACCTCCCGTGGTCACCACCCCACCCACGGATCACGCCAGCAACAGTCAAGTTCTGCTACCGCTGCTCATCCGCCATGAGCCGCCACCGCAGACCCTCTTTCTCCCTAAAGTTACTATTCTGCCACGCTTTACCCGGTTGGAATTCCCTACCTACGATGGGAAAACTGATCCCTTGGGTTGGTTCACCAGGTGCGAACAATTCTTTGGCCATCAACAAACTCCGGCAGCTGAACGGCTTCCTCTGGCCTCCTTCCACCTTCTCGACTCGGTCTTGCTTTGTGCCACTCGTCTCCTCACTGATTAGACGGGTCTGACGTGGGACGACTTCAAGCGATTTTGCAACTTGCGTTTCGGCCCTCCCATCCGCAGCAACCCCCTCGGTGCCTCACGACACTACGCCAGACGGGCTCAGTGGATGATTATTTGGACCGGTTTCAACTTCTTCTGGCGCACGTCACACTTTCCCCAGAGATGCAGGTCGGCATCTTCACCGTCGGACTTCGTGATCGCCTGCGACTTGATGTCAAATTTGAGTCTCCTCACGACTTAGTGACTGCTATGAGTCTGGCCAGGCTATGTGACCGTCGCCTCCAACTAACGCAGGTGGTCTATTTACCCACCGATACGGGCATTCAGCAGGGTCGTCCCGAGGGTCATCCAGGCCCACCATTCCGTAAACTATATCGGGCCGAGATGCTGGACCGGTGTGCGCAGGGCTTGTGTTACAACTTTGACGAACAGTACACTCGCGACCACAAGTGCAAATCCTGGTCACCACAACCCATTACTCATAATCCTCATACAATATATAAATAAGGCAGTATCATAGCAACTCAAATATAGGTTGACTAAGCATATATGCTTTAACTCTGCCAGGATAAACAATACTTTAACAGGGAAGAAATGCGACACCATACTCCAAAACACTGATATACATGTCAACTTAAGAAGCTCTCTTGGATATTAATCAACAAAATGATAGAAAATATACCTCTCCAAAATTAGTACCCTCAAATGGAACAACCATTTCAACTTCTTGCCCACAGTTTTGAGAATGTTTTGCCATCACACCAGATTTACGGCCTATTGCCCAAAATGTAGTGGAATCATCTGCGACATATTTCAACTGCTCGAAAATCCAAAACCTTTTAATCCATCACAATTTACAAAGCTTAAAAACTAAAGTTAACAATAATACCTTTATCTCGCAGCTGCTCAGGTAATTCAGCTTTACACTACTTGGCCCACCTTCATACAAATGAAATTTGAGAATGCCTGTATCTCCATGCATTACCAGATTAAATACAGTATTCCATTTAGGATTTGAACTCTGAGTGAAGTTTGTTTTCCTAGACAAATCCCCAAGTTCCACTTCAATAAATATCTGCTCAATTTGATTTCCATAGTTCCCTGAAGACTGACTACTTATTGATGAACTTTTTGTACTCTCTACATTGTTATTCTTCATACTAAGAACATTCAAATTACTAGCCGATACCACAGTAACAGAGAGTAGTCCACCTACAGCTTTCTTCCTAAGATCAATTGAGGGCAAGGAAAAGCATGCACGGCGAGGCTCAACCATCAACCTGGAAAGGGTTTCAGTGAAAATTTTAACCTGCTCAAAGGAAGAACCCAGAGTTAGTGTTAAATTTCTGTCTAGAACTGTCTAGAAGTGGTTTATTTTGTAAAGTTTATGTTAAATTCTCTTTATAAATTACTATGATAGAAAGCTTTTTGGTAAAAGTAGTTCAAAAAGTACCATAAATTCGTTAAATGATAAAAATGGTAATTAACAAACTAATCAATTATATTAATGTTATAACAAATAGTATAAATTGGTAAAATGAAAAAAATTGAGAATGACTATTATGTAATAAATAATATCATCTACATGGATTTAAAATAATTAACGTGAATCAATAAAATAAAATCTATTGGTCCTGAGTATTAATTAATATATAACATAAACTAAGTTTATGTTAGAGGTAAGTAAAATAAGTTTAATAATGCATAACTATTAAGTATGTACCGATAACTATGAGAAGAAATATATATGTTTGTATATATGGCATGCAAACGCTTGAGTGTTTTAAGGAGTATACTTAGGATAAGAACAAAATAATTCAATTTTTAAGTAATACCAAAATAAGCTAAGGATAATTTTACTGCAAGTTCACAATTGCTTTAACTAAAGGCGAGTTCTATGCAAGTATGTACAATAGGATTTCTCGTAACACCATTTTTTAGCTTTCATACAGCTATTTTTTTCTAGATAGTAGTTAGTTTGCATGCTCTTCGCTAAACACCTTAAAATTTATTCTACTATGTTAAAAACATGATCAGGTTTCCATAAGCATTATAAAATGGGGCCCAAGTCTTTGATACTAACAATAAAAAATTATAATTTACACTTTTTAATGATCAATTAAAAGGAAAGGAACCAATGATGTAGAGTTGACCCACCAGCCAAGTTGAGACCCAAGGAAATTCTGTAGCTGGCAGACTGCTGCCATTACCAGTACCAAATGCAACACCTATTCTAACCTCAGGATTAGACTCAAAGGAGTAAAGCAATGCTTGCCCATCAAGAATTGGAGTGATGAGGATCTATAAAATCAAGTTAGAGAGTGTTAGAAGAAAATTTTATCGCCACAACATTTAAATTCAATAAACTTTTTTAAACTGAAATAAATGTTCAATAAAACTTTTAATCAAGATATTCATTAACTTGTGACTGCCAATCCAAAACTAAATGAGAAAACTTTAAGCTCCCAACAAGGCGGGAAGCCCAAAACGAGTAACAAAAAAGAGAGTGGAGAAAAGAAGAATCAGAATAGTGTTCAGTGGAAAAAAGAAAAATCGGAATAGTTTTGTGAAAACGCATCAGAACCTAAAACATATTTCAGATAGTCTTCACAACTTTGGAAGATAAATTAGTCAGCAATGGAAGAACAAAATAAGACCTTGTAAAATCACATGAATTTACTAGTGAAAGTCATAATTGTCATTGATCATTACAGAATAGTTGGCATCGTGGTAGAAATAATTTAGGCATTACCCACAAAAATCATCACTGTATTACTATATTCAAATTGTTAGAATTCGTGCATCCAACCTAAAACAAATTAGTTATCGGTGGAGAGGCTCATAACCTATATTAATGTGTTCAATGCTACATTAGTTTCTCAGCATAAGACTAAATTTTTAGCATGCCGCCTCACAAGCATAGTCTTTCACATTTGACACGAGGTTTATTTTATCTGGGTAACGTGGGAGTGGACCCGTTGGGCCTAAACATTCATGTTAGATCCTATCTACCCTGCATAAAACCAATTGTTTATGGGTGGAGAGGCCCATAATCTAAATTAAATGCATAAGGTTAGATAAGTTTCCCAACATAAGGATAAATTCTCAACACAAACAAAGTTGTACATAATCACCATTGTCCTCACATGTATGAAAATTTGAATCATTATCTGTTACGATCTTACTAGAGGAAGGGGGAAAACTAGAGGAAATTAGAGGAAACTAGGGCTTGAGGCTAGGGTTTGAGGAAGAAGAGAGGGGAAAATACCTGAATAATAATCTTCATGCCCAACTAAGGAGGAGGGGTTGGGTATTTATGCCCACCCAACCCCTAGGGCCGGCCGGCCCCCATAGGGGCTGAACCGGTGCGGTTCAGCCCCGGTGCTCCTTATATTAATATTGGCGGGCTGAACCAGATGGTTCAGCCCGGTCTTCCTCCGCCTTCTCCTTTGGTCGACGTGCCCAATAGCCGAATAACCTGGTAATGACGCCGGGCGTAACATTCCCTCCCCCATCAAGGACCAGCTTGTCCTCAAGCTGGAGGCGGGGAGTGTGAGGCTCCTGGAACAAGCCGGCTCTGGTGTGCATCTGAGACGAGACCTCTGTTGGAGCCGCAGGCGCTGCTCCACTCATCGTACTAACTGGTGTCACGCTGCGGAGGGAGATATCCTTGACCTGAGACGATTGGAGGCCTTCCAAGCAGTACCCCTTCCCGTGTTGGCTGAACTCCATAGTCATCTGGACCCAATCGAAGGTCACCCGCTTAAGTTGTTGCAGCCACGGTGCGCCCAATACCATTTCAGAACCCCGGATTGGCAATAAGTAAACATCAATATGCCCGGTGTATCCCTGTATCCGGAGCTCCACCCCTTTCATCACGCCCTCGCATTGCAGTGTACGTCCATCCGCCACCCTGACGTGGAATGCTGCGCTGCGATCTATGACACCCCCCGTTTTCCGGGCCACACCGGGTTGGATAAAGTTGTGAGTGCTCCCGCTGTCCATCAAGATCGTCACCGTCTCCCTGCCGACCCTCCCAGTCAAGTGTAAGGTCGGAGATGGGGTACCCGCCTCCAGGGCCTGGAGGGATACGACAAAGTCGTCAAAAACAAACTCTCCCTCCTCTGCAGTGCGAGTAACATCTTCCGTTTCCTCCTGTAGCATGAATACCTGGACCTTCTGGCAAGCGTGCCCGCGGGTATACTTCTCATCGCAGTTGAAGCATAACCCTTTGTCCTTTCTGGCCTGAAGCTCCTGCCACGGCAACCTCGTCACCGTAGGGCGGCCCCCGGTAGGTGGTTCTTGCTTGGGTACATCTGCACCCATAGGTGCCCGACCTGTCGTCCGAGTCCTCTGCCGAGTGTACCGCTCCTCCTGTATCCTGGCCAGGCTGATGACATGACTCAAACTGCGTGGCATGTAGGCGTGGACCTCGTCTCTTAAATGGTCCGTCAATCCGGATATGAAACAGCTCAGCATCGTACTCTCCTCCCAATTGACCCGGTTGGCCAACCGTTCGAACTCTGTCTGGTACTCTGTGACTGATCCTTTTTGTCGCAGCTTCTGTAACATAGCCTCTACGTCTTCGTACTCCAGAGGCCCGAAGCGAGCCGAGAAGGACTCCACAAATTCCTCCCAGGCTGCGTAAGTGCGTCCCCTCATAAACCACTTTGTCCACTGGAAAGCGTCATCTTCCAGGTGAAAGGACGAAACTGGACCCACTGCCCCGCCGGGATCTCTTGGTACTTGAAGAAAAGTTCCGCCTTCTGGATCCACTCTAAGGCGTCGCCGCCTTTGAACTTAGGGAAGTTCATACGTGTCAGTTTGGGCTGCATGTACGGCCGTGGTTCTGCCTGTGCTGGTTGGTAATGGTGCGCTGGAGCCACTGCGGGCCCGGGTCGTCCCCGGTCCAGACCGTAGCCTCCTTGTTGCCCTCCACCCCATGGGTTGCCATTTCCATAGTCCGCCGGTCCTCCATATGGCGGTGGCATCGGTAGGATGCCCGCCACACCCCCGAGTGGGATCGCATTCGCTCCAGTAGGTCGATAAGGGGCTGCTCCCTGCCCTGGACCCCGCCACGAGGAACCCGGCTGCATTACCGGTCCGTTCCAAGCGTACTGGGCGCCGAACGGCCCATTCAGGGCCGCCGATCCCGATACGTGGACGCTGCCTCCCGTAGACCCGGATCCGGCCCCGTGTTGCGTTCCACTTCCGATTCCTGTGTCGTTCTGCGCTGGGGGATGGTAGGATGCTTCGGTTTCCGATCCCTCCGCCGCGTGGGATTTTCCTTTCAGATTTTGCACGAGTAAGTTCTTGATCTCCTCCATGCGCGCGTCCAAGCGATCCTCTAGATTTTTATGGGAGGATTTCACTTGTTCTTCGAGTGCCGCCACCGTGTCCGACAACACTACGTAGTTCTCTTCGATGGTGGCCAAGCGTGCATTCTCGGCTTCGGTGCGTGTCACCATGGTCAGCGGAACCAGACGCCGGAAGCGCTGGAGCAACAGAAGCCTGAGGAGCAGGCAGGAGGCAGGCGGCGGTGGCCCCGGAGCAGCAGGCGGCGGCCTCTGGAGTAGCAGGCGACGGCCTCTGGAGCAGCAGGCAGCGGGCTGGACAGTCGATCGGCGAAACTGGCGGCAGGAAACAGTCGATCGGCTACTCCAGGAAACGCTGAAACCAGGTCGGATCACACTGGAAACAGTCGATCGGCGGGAGACAGACGCTGAAGTCGCGGAAGTCGCAGGAAGCGCTGAAGTCGCAGACGCTGGAAGCAGTCGCTGAAGTCGTCGAGCGGCGGAAGCGCTGGAACAGACGCTGGAAGCAGTCGATCGGCAGACAGACGCTGGAAGCAGTCGATCGGCGGAAGCGCTGGAAGCAGTCGATCGGCGGAAGCGCTGGAAACAGTCGCGGGCAGGAGACGCGGGAATCCGAAAAAAAATCTGGGAGGACGAAGCCTCTGATACCAAATGTTATGATCTTACTAGAGGAAGGGGGAAAACTAGAGGAAATTAGAGGAAACTAGGTCTTGAGGCTAGGGTTTGAGGAAGAAGAGGGGAAAATACCTGAATAATAATCTTCATGCCCAACTAAGGAGGAGGGGTTGGGTATTTATGCCCACCCAACCCCTAGGGCCGGCCGGCCCCCATAGGGGCTGAACCGGTGCGGTTCAGCCCCGGTGCTCCTTATATTAATATTGGCGGGCTGAACCAGATGGTTCAGCCCGGTCTTCCTCCGCCTTCTACTTTGGTCGACGTGCCCAATAGCCGAATAACCTGGTAATGACGTCGGGCGTAACATTATCCTACAAGTAATATTTGGGTTCATTTTTCTCTTCACTTCTCTTAAGCAATCGGTAAAGGTTCATATTTAAAACTTCTAAATTGTCTGCTGTGTAAAGGCAATCAAGCCTTTACGTAGAAGGATTCCGTTACGGACCCGCACTGGGGCGTGACATACCATCGTCGCCGCACCATGCATGCACGGACTAGAGAAAGCTCTATGTCTTTCGCAGTTTTATTTCAATTGCCACGTACTCGCATATGTCGACTTAGCGAGGGGGATATTTTGGGAACATCTATTTTGTAATTTCTTTCATTCTTACTTAGGGGAAGAAAGTGGGCTGGAACATTATTATGCAAGTTATTTCAATCTCTCTTGTCTCTCTCTAATTTCCGCTATCTCTCTCTCACTCGCTCTCGGTTACGACAAACCTAACCGTGTCTGGACTCCCAGACGCACGCCTACACCAACGCCACCAATCGTCCCTTAAGTTCGTCCCTTCCGAGTTCCGACTACTCTTCCAGCACCGACATAAATTCCCGCAGATCGGGATCAGTAATATAAATCAGTATATCATCAAAATAGACGACCACACAAACTCTGATCAACGGTCACAGGACCTGGTGCATCAGTAGCATAAAGGTACTAGGGCATTAGAAAGCCCAAAAGGCATAACAAGCCACACATATAATCCTTCCCGAGTCTTGAATGCAGTCTTCCATTCATCCCTGGGTCGAATCCGGATCTGATGGTAACCACTCTTGAGATATATCTTGGGGAATACCTTAAACCCACTGAGCATATCGAGCATATCATCCAATCGGGGGATTGAGAAGCAATATTTAATTGTAATTTTATTTATGGCTCGACTGTCAACACACATGTGCCATGTATCGTCTTTCTTTGGAACTAAAAATGCGGGAACAACGCAGGGACTCATGCTCTCTCTAATGTCCCTTTTGAATAAGCTCAGTGACCTGACGGTGAAGTTTTTCGTGCTCTTTAGGACTCATGCGATAGTGGGGAAGGTGTCAGAGACTAACACCTTGTACGAGATCAAAACAATGTTGAATGCCTCGCATGGAGGGAAACCGATCGGGTAGCTCATCAGACATAATCTCTGAAAACTCTTCGATAAGAGGTCGGGCTCAACTAGGTATATCCAAATGGTCCGGACGAGTGTCTAAAACTGTTAGTACATAAACAACCACATTATCCTTCAGTTCTTCCTGGAACTGGGATCCAAAAAGAAGCATGGAGGCAGAAATGGAAGATATGACGAAAATAGGAGGGGGAAAGCTACTCTGGGAGCAATTCGAGGATCTCTTAGGTGGTTTGGGCACAAGGCTATTCTTCTGAAGGAGAAGAACAACTTTACACCCATTCTTTTCAAAGGTATGGGAGTTCCTCGCACCATCGTGAATCACATGTCTATCATAGTGCCACGGTCGGCCTTACAAAATATGACCGAAAGAAGAGTGACGAGGGATGGATGGAGCGTCGTCGTCTTCGAAGAGCAGAGAAGCTGCACGGCGGAAGAGGAACGCGATTGTGGTGTCGTTGCGGAAGGACCAAGGGATTTGATGAGGTGTCTAGACAGAGGAAAAAAAGGGAAGGCTCGGGTTGTTGGACTGAAGAAAATCGAGCGATGACGTGCTGGAGAGGACCGAGAGCTCTGATACCAAGTTTGTTACGGGCCTAGGTCGGAATGGCCGGAGATAGAAAGGATAGTGGTGGAGATACTACGGAGCCTTGACCGCGGCTGCCTAAGCGGGGCTTGCTCGTTGGAGGAGAGAGCTACCAAGACCTCACACTCAAGACGGGAATTAGAATTCTTCTTGCTTGCCTTCATACAACACCTCAAATGCCTTTATATAGGCTACAACATATAATAAGACATAATGATAATGATGACGCCTAATAGTAAACCCGGAGCTCGAGACCCCCTACATAAAAGATGACAACTAGACACTTAAAATAAAAGCAATAATGATGTGTGGTACAATCATAATACGCGATCCGTAACAGGTTTTGAATTAGACTTCTTTTATCTTGGCTTTATTATATTCAGTTAATTCATTATCAGATTAAACAATTTTAGGTTGGACCACAAATTTTATTCCCCTTCCCTTGACCATGAATTTCATAAAATAATCTAACAAAGATGACAAACATATACAATTTCCATAGTAAGAAATCAGAGCAAGAACCAAAAGAAAAATAAAATGAATTAAATCTAAATAACTTTGCATACATCTCCCTTGATATGAATACTGTTAATCACAATCCGAGCTGTCCCGATTAGAGGCTTTGCCAATTTTGCCAGCAACATTACACTCATCTCATTGCTGTCCCAGTCAAAACCTAAGCGCATGACGCTCTGCAGAAAAATGAAGTTCGATTTTAGGTTCAAACTGGCGAACTAAAATAACAATGAATAATACAGAAAGCTCTTAACTGCAAGAGCAGGAAGTGATGCACAGATATCAACAACAAAAACTATTAGTATCATAATACAGCATTTTCAAAACAATTGGGAGAGGCCAAACTTAACTGCATCATTATAGTGTCTATACAGTCCATACATTATACATGTAGGTTTGATTTGAAATGATTTGAAGTATTTTATCTATTTAGCATTATAGTGTTAGAATCTTTCTTCAATTTATCCACATAGTTTAATGTTATTGTTACAAGAAATAAATAAAAAGCCGATGTATTTAGGCTCCTCCTTTAGTCCCACATCTTTAGTTTACATTTAGCTCTCTCTCTCTCTTTCTATAAAAGGAGCCCCTTTGTACATTGTAAAGAGAGTAGAAAATGATTTTATGAGAATAATAAAATATTGGCCCCATTTTATGCTCAAATTCCACATGGTATCAAAGCCAAAAATTCGATCCCTCAAATATTTTTTTTCTTGGTTGAGCGTTTGCTCCCGTCAACCGGCACCACCCTCGCTCCCGTAAACCCTTTTTTTCTTCGATTGAGCTTTCAGCTTGAGCTTTCGCTCCCGTCAACCAGCCCACCCTCTCTGGCAGTCCGTGGTTCACTAGTTTGCCTGCTGAACGCGTTGGTCTGTCTGCTGGTTTGCAACACCTGTTCGCGTGTTCGCTCTTGTTTGCGGAGGTGCTCGCGTGGTGTGCGTTGTTTGACTGTTCGCTGGTTTGCGCACTCATTTGCAGCGACTGTGCGCGTTGCTATGTCCGCTGGTGTGCTTGTTGGTGTGCCTGCTGGTTTGCAGCGGCTGCTCGACTGTTTGCAGCGGCTGCTCGACTGTTTGCAGCGGCTGCTCGACTGTTTGCAGCGCCGTTCCCGTGACTGTTCGCAGCGCCTGTTCGCTGGTATTCGTCGCTCCTATTCACACTCGCCGAGCTCCTCCTGTTCGCAGTCTCTCCTTGGCCTATCATGTGGACTCTTTCCCGCAGTTCCTCCTCGAGATCGTCCGATCGACGGCCCGCATTTCTGTCAGCGAGCAATTCCTATTCGCAGTCTCGCCGAGCTCTCCTTGAGATCGCGGTCTCTCAAGCGGATTCCTCTATGAGGTCGTTGTGCTCCTCATCTGAGATCGCCAAGCTCCTTCCACGCCCTCCTCTTCTAAGATCTCCATCTTTCACGCTCCTGTGATCGAGCCCTGCTCAGACCGCCTTTTTCGCTTCTGTCGAGGTGTCTCATGTATCATGTCATGAGAACACCAGTGGCTCCTTCTACCACGAGCAGCACCAGAAGATAGCTCCCTCCAATGAGTTTTGCGGCCATCGATGCACTGACCGTCCTTGTCCGCTCACTGAAATCAATATTCTGCGGAACGAACTATGCCACCTGCAGGCGCTGATTGCTCGCAACTCTGGACCTGTGGCCTCCTCATCCTATGCCTGTCTCTCTACCTTTCCTCTTGGCTCCTCCTGGATTGTGGACTCTGGAGCCACTCATCACGTCTCTCCACAACAACAACCTCGATACTTGGACTCTCTGTATCCAAAGTTCATTACAGTAGCAAACAGCGACACCACTCCCGTTGCTGGATCTGGCGATGTGTTGATCACCCCTCTATCTCTCCGCTCTGTTCTTCATGTCCCTGACGCTCAATTCAATCTGCTCTCTGTCAGCCGCCTAACTCAAGATCATGATTGTCTAATTACCTTTTCTTCCTCTTCTTTTATTGTGCAGGATCGGCAGACGCGGAATATCTTTGGTACAGGGCGGTTGTGCAATGGGCTCTACACTCTGGATCTTCCTTCCTCCACTCTCTCTTCCGTCAGCTCTACTGATTGGCATTGGCGCCTCGATCATGCTCCCCTTCCCATTCTCCAAAAGGCTCTTCCCGATGTATCTTTTTCTCCTTTTACGTGTGAATCATGTATCTATGGGAAACAACATCGCGCTCTGCTTTCTCTCCTCATTGTACTCGGATCGCTGCTCCTTTTGATTCTGATATATGGGGTCCCTACAAAACAGACAGTATTTTTGGTTATCGCTACTTTGTTACATTTATTGATGATTATTCATGCATGACTTGGTTATATATGATGTGTGATCGCTCTGAGCTTTTGTTCATTTTTCGCTCCTTTACTACAGAAACCCACACGCAATTTATCTGTACTATCAAAATTCTTCGCACTGATAATGCACGCGAATACACTGGGCATGCTTCCAGTAAGTCTGCACCTCGTTGGGTATCATCCACCAAACCTCATGTGCGTACACGCCACAATAAAATGGTGTTGTTGAACGGAAGAACCGCAACCTTCTTGAAGTTGCTCAGTCTCTCTTATTCCAAATGCAGGTCCCCACTACCTATTGGAATTTCGCATCTCCACTGCTTGTTATCTCAGCAGCCGCATGCCCTCATCCATCCTCCAATTTGCGACTCCCTTCTCTCTCATATTTCCTGAACGCACTCCCTTTACCTTGACCCCAGAGGTCTTTGACTGCGTCTGCTATGTTCACCATCTGGGTCCTCCTATTGACAAGCTAGCCCCTCGTGCCACGCGTGTTGATGCAGAAATTGCACCTCCACAACGACACGCTGGGGGGTTCTAGGGGAAGAAGAATACTGAGAGTTATCAGTTACTTTGCAATCAGAAGATGTCAGAAAGCGATGGGCCTTCGAGAGGCAAAACCAGACTTACCCGTCGCGGTGAATGCACCTCTTGCGGCGGGCACCTGAATTGATTTGGAACTTGCGGTTACAAAAAGAGGCTAACCGGGCGGTTAAGCAAGTAGCTCACAAGGGACTAGATTCGAGACCGCTTCCACATGAGGCAAGCTTGGGGATTTGAATCCGTGCGCCCTATGGGTACTGCTCACGCCTATTTATAAATTTGGGGGTCTTCCCAAACGGGCGGGTTCAAAAATTACGGGCTGCCCGAGGTACAGGAGAACCGGGCAGGGGTGAGAAGATACATAGGCGAGAAAGAACTCTACCGCGCGGTTCGGCGGTCAGACAGGACCTTGGTCCTGGCCTTTCCTTGAGATGCTGGAGAGAGTGGGGCGGTCTGTGCGGTCACCAAACTCATGACCAGGCGGACCGGTCTTTGAGGAGAGCTGAGAGCTAGTCACAGGATTCCGGGTAAACATGATCCCCGCACATTTTCAAGTTTCTTAAGAACTTCGGAAATGATTTCTTTAATTGCGGAGACCGCGACCTACCTTTCATGCTGAAAATTCTATAAATACGACTGCGGAGGCTTGGAAATTCATTTCAACCCTTTGAGACGGAGAATTTCTCTCCCCTGGCGGTAAGAATATTACAGATCGCGGCGAGCAAAGAAAAGATGAGACTGATGAAGAGTATTAGAGGGGTCTCCACGCGGTCTTCCCCCTTGAAAGATTCTATTGACAAAAGAAGTTCCCGGGAGGTCAATACTTCAAAACCGCAGACTGAAGGAAGTTCTAAAACGGTGAAGACCGTTGTAACCGCAAAGAAAATGTCTGCACCAGAGAAACTAGCTGAAGTTATTGAGAAAGCTGAGCCCTTGAGGGCGGTCGAGGTGGTCACGCCGTTCATATCTCTGATCATTGATATTGATGGCACTCCCTTTACCGACTTGATTACCATGCGGTTGGACGGTGCTGACATAACTTTCAATATGTCCCAACCTGACGTCGATCTCGGACAGGTCGCCGATCAGAACATGTCGAATCCTTCTGCAGGTCAAGGGGGTGGCGATCAGCAAGACCGCTTGCCGGTAGACAATTCTGATGTTAACAAGACCAAACTTGATATGAAGAAAATCATAACTGTTGCTGATCGGATGAGACAAGAACTTGGCGTTCGGTCAGAGCTTTGATAATGCGACAAGAAAGCGTGATCGACTAGGAAGCACCGGTACGGGTACCCGGTACAACGGTACGCCAAAATTTAAAAAATAAGGATACAGGTGCGGCGGGATACGTTGTATTAAATATAATAAATCTATATGTATAATCTCACAAATGTAATTAAAAGTCCTCAAAATAATAAAACATCAAGCATAATTGTATAAATCACCAATTGAAGTACAAATTCATAGTTAATGCAATATAATATGAAGTTCTCAAACAAAAAATATTCATAATCATTTCAAATTTAAGGATGTTTATCAGTCATTTTCTTCCTTTTTTTCTTCATTATTGGAGATTAACGCATCTTCGACTTCTGGTTCGTCTAAAGATAAGTTAGCAAAATATTAAACATAGAAAAATTCATGTAAAACAAGTAGAAACAGTACCAATTTGAAACATCTAATCTTTAAATATATAGTAAAAAAATAAAATGATAAAATTTAAATCAAATTATTTATAGTTTAAACGAAAAAAGATACTTAAATCTGAAGTACATTTTGTTACTATAATAAATAAGCATCGCTAGTTGCATTTCTGGGTAATTTTTCTTTTCTAAAAGACACGCAGAAATCATTTGTTTACTTCAAAAAAATACACTCTTATTACAATATGCAGAACAATCTACCAAGTCCAAGTGTATCTACATATTAGAATAACAGGTGTATCCGTGAGTATCGGGTACGTACCGGTATCGGATACGTATCCGGTACGGGTATGTGACCCTTAAGGAAGTATTGGTGCTTCATAGGTGATCGATCAGATTCCGAGTCGTTGGAAAAAAGTGACATTATAGTAATTAAAAAGAGAAAGTTAACTAAGGAAGAGAAGAAGAAGAGAAAAAATAAGAAGAAAGTCTTAACCGTCGAGACCGACACGATTAACGAAGATGACGTTGTCAGTGAAGAAGGAGAAGTGTTGTTACGATTATGCATCCGCCAACGCACACCAGCTCGCAGAAGTCAAGGGAGCGCATGTGGAAACCGCCTTAGTTAATTAGTGTAATTAATTGGTATTAATTAATTAATTAATATTAATTAATATTAATTAAGTATTATTTTTATTGTCTATTGTCATGTAAGCCCCCTCCTCCCTATATAAGGAGGAGGTATGAGAGTGTTATTTTCATCTTTGGTTATTAGGGTTTTGGCTCTCTTTTTGAGAGAGGGGTCTTAGGAGGAACCAGCCTCCTAGATCTTGGCCGGCGTCCGCGTCGGATTGTATCCGTTTTTCCCATTTAATGCAAACATGTCTCATGTTTTATTCGATACCCCATCAATGGTCCGACCTGCCGACCTCCGCCCGCTGCCCTTGCAGCCGCCGGGTACCAGCAGCTCCACCCACGCCCACTTTGATCGCACTACCTCCCAGCTCCACGACATCCTCAGCCTACTTCACAACCTCCTGGCCACTCGAGCAACACCAGCAGTTTCCCCCCTGATGGCTCCGCCTTCCACAGCAAACGACGCCAAGCCCGACGCCTTAGATGTCAGCCGCACGACGCTTTCAGCGCCGCGTCCGAACGTCTTCGAGGCTCCTCACCAATGCCGACGCCTCCAGCTTTGCTGCAGTCGCACCGATCCAAGTCCCAGCCTCCCAGCGCTTCCTTTGTCGGACGACGCACACCATGGACTCGTGCGTCTGTGTCGTCGACTTCCCCTCGTCGTCGTACCTGCAGTCTTCCCCGCTCACGAAGCCCCCGTCTGGCACCGCCCCAGACCGACACCTCCCAATGTACACGCTACCCTAACTTTTTCCCCTCGAGCCCCCCATGCGCCTGGCGCTCTTGTCGATTTCTGCAGGGCCACAACACTCTTGTCGGGTTCCCTCCTTCTCCACAACCGAGAAACTTCTCTCGGCCTGCCATTTTATCCCCCACTCTTTCTCCTTTTTTCCATTTACCGTACACTCACCATTACACCCACTATAAAGCCCATCCCTCCCAGCCCTTACTTTTATCATCCCTATTCCTCCAATCCGCCGTCATTCTTTTCGACTATCCCCGCTGCCGCAATTTTTAAAGACCCCGACAAATTTTCTACTCTTGACCTTGGGGACAAGGTCAATTTTCAAGAGCGGCCTATTGTTACGATTATGCATCCGCCAACGCACACCAGCTCGCAGAAGTCAAGGGAGCGCATGTGGAAACCGCCTTAGTTAATTAGTGTAATTAATTGGTATTAATTAATTAATTAATATTAATTAAGTATTATTTTTATTGTCTATTGTCATGTGAGCCCCCTCCTCCCTATATAAGGAGGAGGTATGGGAGTGTTATTTTCATCTTTGGTTATTAGGGTTTTGGCTCTCTTTTTGAGAGAGGAGTCTTAGGAGGAACCAGCCTCCTAGATCTTGGCCGGCGTCCGCGCCGGATTGTATCCGTTTTTCCCGTTTAATGCAAGCATGTCTCATGTTTTGTTCGATATCCCATCAAGTGTCGTGGTCTCCTGTTAAGACTTCTGAGAAAGAAAAAGAACATTCTGACCGTGGTTCTCCATCCTTGGTTGGTTCCTTGCAACTCGAGAAGGTTGACTATGATTTAACCGCATATTTAGATGATGCTTTCTCTGAAGATGATGATTGTAATCCTACGGTTAATTTACAGGTCCTTGATGTCCATGATGTCGAGGAGACAAAGGTTGATGTTGGTGCTGAGGTGGCAAGAATTCTGGAAGAGGGGAACCAGATCCAGATAGCTCTAGAAAGGACTGGCCTGACCGATAATGTCGCGGTTACTTCAGCGACTAAAAAAGCTGAGATTGAAAAGGCTGCGGTGGCTCGAGCAGAAGCTGTAGAAGCTATCCGGTCTGTTAAGGCTCACGTCAGACCGCGACTTTTTTTTCTTCTAAGGCCTTCAAGTCTTACTTGTCGCACAATAAGAGACTAGAGATTGAAATTATCCCTTTGGACGATCTCTTTCCGACGACTAATGTCGGCTTAAAACAAAACGCAAGGAGGTAGAGCAATCTCGAAAACAACTCAAAGATATAGACTCTAAACGATTTAGACCTTCTGATCGCTTAGATCTGACGCTCCTTCTGCGGTCAACAAAGTAGATGAAGTGCTTTTGCATACTTCCAATCCTGCTGTCTTGGAAGTAGAAAGTATACGTCTTCTCTGCATATGATTTTTATTTTTCAAGTGAAAACATATACCTTACCAAGCGATTACTTACTTCTTACCGCAGATGAAGAACCAGTGAAGAAGGTCAATCCACCCATGAAGATCCTGAAATCCCTCTGAAAGCTTCTAAGTCCCATAATCGAGGATATGAGGACAATGCGTCAAAGAGAAGGGGCTCTTGAAGACCAGGTGCAAGCTCAAGATGCTGCTTTCGATAAGGAACTGAAGGAAAAGCTGGCTGAAAATGAGATGTGGAAGAAGAACCATCACAAAGAGCAGACTGACTGCATTCGGAAGCTTGAGAAGGATGTCGGATACTACAAAGGAAAAGATGAGGCCTTCTCCGCTGATGCCGATCGAACTAGACGGTCTGAACCTGCGGTAACGGAGGGCAAGGCGAGAACATCCACTGTCAGTCAGCAGGGAGAGGGTGAATCCACCTGTGATCCCCTTAATCCCTCTTGATCGCATTGATAGAGATGTTTCCCGGCTTTATCGAACTGCTATGTATGCCAATCGCCATATATGGCAATTAATGTCCGTCATAGGACAAATGCAGGAAGACGCGGCGCATATCGGGAGAGATCGTGTGACTTGATAATAGCTAACCGTCTAGCTTCTTGTTTTGGACTATTATGATGTACTGGGATGTGATGGACATTCCCTGTTCGGACAATATTATTTTTATTTGCTCTGTTTGAATGTTACCTTTAAATCACTTCTGAAATGTCTGCTGAATGCTTCTTATGCGATTAACGTGATTAGATATATTAAACATCTGATTTCTGCAATGAATAACCTCTGTTTGAGCTGACGTTAATGGACCGAACGGTCAGATATCTATCGAGCGATTAGATATATTAAACTTCTGATTTCTGCAATGAATAATTTTCTTTATGATAGCTACCCGGCCGATCTGTTATGTGATCGCGCAATCAAATCTTTCTAGAACTTTCTTTAGAACCTTATAAATAGGGTTGAACAGAGAAGGAATTCGAAGATGCGACCGAAGCAAAAATCCAGGCAGTCTCTCATAATAGTAGTCGTGCGAGTAAGTGTATGTGATATTTTCATGTCTACTGTTCACAATCCTTCTCGATTAACTCCTCCAGAGTGTCGGCAGTTTCTAGCCAATCATTTTACTCAAACCCAGTTGAACGCACGACTTCCATTAGAGAATGAGGGACTAAGCACTGGATCGGATAGAATGATCGATATCCCGATCGATCACTTCGATTACGGTTTTCTCTTTCCCCTTCCCTGGGAAGTTATATCGATCTTCAACCACTATGGGGTTGTGCCCGGTCAGTTTCCACCCAACTCTATAGCCGCTATATTCTCTTATGTAGTTTATATGCGGTCAGAGAGAGTTCTCTTTGCCCTAGATGTCTTCCACAACACTTTTACCGTTCGAGCTCTGAAGGAGGGAAAAAAGAAAGAAAAGTTTAAGGGATACGTTACTTCGGCTGCAAGGGAATGAAGGTGATACACTTGCCGAACAAAGTTTCAAGCTGGAAAGAGAGATTCCTGATATTTGAAGGGGACTTCGGAGATTTAGCCGTGCGACCAGAAACTCGTCATAATTCTATGTTCAAACCTCCAAAGGTGTTATAAAAAACAGAGAGAAATCGTGAAGTATCTGGCCCCTGAGCGACTAGATATATATCATTATGTCCCATTGCTGGACTCAGTTACTGATGTAATAGCTGAAGAGAGTAAGCTGCAACCTGCAAATAAGATTTAGATAACTGTTTTAACCGCACGAATTGCTGCTTAAGAAACTTCTCTTCTTCTTTTCAGCGACACTTCGGGTACCGAAGAACAAGCCACTGAGACCGCAAGGAGAAGAAGTCCTTACGCGGAGAGAGATAAGGAAGATAAAAGATGCAGAAAGGTTTCCTCTGGTGACCGCCGAGGAGGCGAGCTCTTCTTCTGGCTCTTTCCAGATCTCTCATATCGACAGGGGAGTAAAAGACCTTGCCGGCAAGCCACTCATTCGCAGGGATAAAAAGGGGAAGAAAGTAACAATCTCAGCTGCTCTCCCATCATGGAAGGGTGATCGCCCAGGTCGTCATGCCAGTATGATCACCAATGCTCTTTATGGAAAAAGGAACTTGTATGAAATAGGAGAAATCGATCATGAAGACATTGTTGTTGTGGCCGCTCAAGCTGCTTTGAGAAGTACTGTATTAAGTCATTATGTCGGGCGGTTACAGCGGCAATCGCTGAAAACCATAGCAAGCCTGGAGGAAAAGTTAGGTAAAAGACACAAGTTTTAGAAATCGCGTGGCTAAATATATCTTTAACCGATCGATCTAATTGTGTTTCTTTTGCAGCACGTTTAAGATCCTGACAACGTTGACTTCCAGAGGGCAGTACCCCTCCCCCCCCCCCCCCACACACACACACACATTGTCGAGAGAGCGTCGAGGAGGTTCTGAAGATGTTGAGAGAGCAGGGCGGTCTCAATGAAGGTTTTGCGGAGGCCACATTTCTAGATTTCTTCCTGAATGTTGCAGGCTTTGAGACCGAGACGGTCATCGCGGTCTCTGATGATGAGGAGATGGATGACGCAGTTAATGATGAAGATGGCGGTCAGAAAGATGAAGAAGAAGAAGAAAAGAATGATGAAGGAGAAGGAAGTGAAGAGGCAAGAAATGATGAGACCGTAGAGGAGAAGGATAATGAGGAGAAAGGGGATGAAGAAGATGTTGTAATTGAAGACAAAGGGAATGTTGATGAGGGAGGATCTGTAGTTAGTGATAAGGACAATGAAGAGGCTGAACGGTCAGAAAGTGATAGCAAATATGTTGGTTCTCAGTCTAGCTCGAGCTCTTCCTCTAGTTCCAGCTCGGGTTACTCGTATTCCTCTGATAGCTCCTCTGCAGAGTCTCCGACAAAGAAGAAGAAGACAAAGAAGGACGTCAAAGATGAAGAAAAATAGTATTTAGGATAATGTAATCTTTTTATTTCGAAGAAAAGGCCGCGGACTGGTTTTCTTAGTCGCGCGGTTTGAAACACTTGTAATAATTTTGCTATGAAATGAAAGAAGGAAATCTTTTCTTTGTTACCCTTACCGCTTCAACTTTATTACCTCTGCTTGTAAGTTTCTCGCTACCTTCTTTTATAATTGCACTGGTGTTGTCGATCATGCTCTATGTTAATTGCGTAACCGGAATACTTAAGACTTCAGGTCCTTCAGAGTCAAGACAATTATACTTGTAGAATAAGCAATATGATATCTGTCAGGGTGATTAAATCATGGAAGAAACGATCCCCTTTATAAAAATTTTGCTTGAGAGGGTTATCCCCCCATCTTTCAGATAAGCTGCATGATAGATAGAGTCGCGCGATCTGATTTATGATTTCTTAACTGTCTTAATGCTTGACTACTCCTGACCTTCGAGCTGTATCAATAAGATAAGAGACCCAGAATACCTTGGGGTCATTAATTGAGATATGTATTCTGATTTGGCATAGAGATCGCAGAACGACTGATATAATAATCCAGGATGATGTTATCACAAGTAATTTAACTTCTTGAGAAATACTGAATCGGTATTTTTGTCTGCTCGATCAAGAATAATAATAATTGTATCTTGATGCATACAAAATAAGACGATCGGAGATTTTAACCGCGTATGCGATAATGATAGAGTTTTTGACCGCTCGATCAGATTAACAATTTCATTTACCGAAGTCCAAGATCCATCATTCCAGATTAATTGATTAAAGAATATAAACGAACACATTCGAACATCATCTCTGACCGCACGATCAAATTTACAAGACCTTTTTCCGATCACATTTGTTCATATAGATAAATTTCGAAGTGATAGCTCAGACCACACGGTCTATTTATATAGAGGTCGATTGGAACAATATGTTTTTCGGGAGGTATACAAACTAAGATGATCAATTGGGCAGGTGGCGCGCTAAAAGCGACGACATTGCTTTCCTCAGAGAGATCATCAAAGCTGTAATAGCTCCCTAAGGACCTCGGCGGTCAGGAAAAAGCAAAAAGAGGTGTACAAACCAAAATAATCAATTAGGCAGGTGGCGTGCTAAAAAGCAACCGACATTGCTTTCCTCAGAGAGATCATAGTGACTGTGACAACCCTAAAAAGAAAAACGACCTCGGCGGTCAAGAAAATAGGTGTACATACCAAAATGATCAATTGGGCAGGTGACGTGCTAAAAAACGACCGATATTGCTTTCCTCAGAGAGATCATAATGACTGTGGCAACCCAAAAGAAAGAACGACCTCGGCGGTCAAAATTTCTAGACGCTCCAGGGCTCAAGTAGCGGTCAAAGATGCTCCTGACAAGCCCTTTCGCAAAACTTGGCTATCCCTAGGCCAATGAATATTCGGGGGTCACAGGCTAAGATGACCAGTTGGGCAGGTGAGTTGCTAAAGAGCAATCATCATTGCTTTCCTCAGAAATGTCATCAAAGCTGTAACGATGTCCTGAAATGCATGATAGAGCTGGACATTCACCTAGACCTCCCTTGATGCAGAGGTGTGTCAGATGCCAGCAAGGACCCGACATCCTAAAGATCCTCCTCACGAGCTTGGCGAGCCACTGCTATACGGATGCGAAATCTCCCCGCTACCCGTGGTCATTGTAGGTTTTACAACTCAAGCTTTCAGTCGTGAGGGAAACAAGTAGAATCCGTCGATATCTCGCTTGGTAGATTTTTAGCCTTATGTTCTCATCCTTAGAAAATGTTTATTTCAAGAGGTAACATAAAAGGTGTCAATAAATACATTGAAGATAGTCAAAACAATTGAACATGTGAAAGCAGGAAAGATTTTACTTATGAGAAGAATCGTTTCAAATCATCTCCACTCAAAGTTGGAGGCATTTCCTCCCCTTCATAAGTCTGAAGATGATAAGCATCATTTTTGAGTACCTCTTTTACGATAAATGGCCCTACCCAGTTAGGATTCAGTTTTCCAACTGAACTAGATCTTGTTGTTGCATCTACTTTCTTTAGAACTAAGTCACCAACAACAAACTCCTTTATCCTGACATTTTTGTCGAAATATTTCGTCATTCTTCGTTTCACTTCTTCTTGTCTGATTGTTGTTGCATTTCTTAGTTCTTCGATGAGATCGAGACTGCACTTCAACTCTTCATCGTTCACTTCCATCTAGCCATCTTCGTTCTGCTTTGATAATAGCACCCTTAGACTCATCACCTAAATTCAACTAGAATGAGAGCTTCCGAACCATGAGACAAGTTAAAGGGAGTTTCACCAGTAGCCTATGTTGGAGTTGTTCTTAAAGCCCAGAGCACTGATGGCAACTATTTTGCTCAGTTACCACGGAGATTTTCAACTTTCTTCTTCAAGATATTTATGACCAACTTGTTTGCTGCTTCTACTTGCCCATTGCTTCTTGGATGATGTACCGAAGCAAATCGTAGCTCAGTTCCTATCTGGCCACAAAAATTTATCAAATCAAAATTATTGAATTGAGAACTATTGTCAGTGATTATGGCCATTGGAATTCCATGTCTGCACACGATTTCACCCCATATGAAGTTTTTCACGATCTGGGTGGTAGTTTTAGCCAGCGCCTTTGCTTTAATCCACTTGATGAAATAGTCAATCATCACAAGAATAAAACAGCGCTGCCCACTAGCCATTGGAAAGGGTCTGATAAGATCAATCCCCCAAACTGCAAACGGCCATGGAGTTGCTATCGACCTGAGCTGCTGAGCTGGTTAATGTTGTAAATGAGCAAATTTTTGACATTGTACATCTCTCTTTGCGAACTTTTCAGCGTCTTTCATCATTTGAGGCCAGAAATAACCTTGCCTCAGAGTTCTTTTCTCCAGGGTTCTAGCACCTGAATAACTGTCACATTCTCCCGAATGAACCATCTGGAGGACAACTGAAATCTCTTCCTCTGAAACACACCTTGCTACCAATAAGAGAAAAGTTTTCCTGTACAAGACTCCTGCGACAAGGTAGTAATGAACTGCTTTTAACTTGAACCTCTTCTTATCTTTTATAGATGGATGAAATTCCCCAGTTGAGAGATAGAGGATAAACAACATTGAGACACTTTCACGATTTCGGACATGTTAAGCAAGCCTGCTCTTAGACCGCTATCTCGATATGGTTTCCTGCTGGTTGACGGATTGGGTACAAATAAAGGTTGTGTAGCAAAAAATGGCATAAGGGAGGGCGTTCGATGATGGTTGCCTCGCGTCAGTCGTCGATAGCGGTGAGAGAGAGTATAGACTGAGGAAATCCCCAGAATAAGGTGTTGCAGTTGAGTTAGCCTTACTCTATTCACCTTTTAGCTTAGTGGGCTAGACTTCTGGATTCCTTAGCTGTCGTTCATAAGAATGCTTTTTTGTACAAAATTGATTCAACCCTCCTCAACGTGGTAATAATATGAAGTCGTCAATGCCAGCACAAAAGACAAATATTCCGAATATCGTCGGCGACGTTAGCAACCATATCTTCAGATAAGAAAGAGTCATTGCATGAAGTCTATGCATTAAGAACGAAAGACTTATGTCTTAGGTGTGTTGTACCTGATCGATTAATCCAGTGAGATGTTCTATCCCAGGATACATTTCATAGGACATGAAAGACTTAAGTCTATGCATTAAGAACGAAAGACTTAGGTCTTAGGTGTGTTGTACCAGATCGATTAATCCAGTGGACCGCCAAGCAACAGCTTCTCGAGACTACCGGAGCTACCTTATCAGACGAGTGAACCACCTACAAGATCTAGGAGCACACTGACGGTAGACCTTCCCTCTTATTGACTTCAACAAATGGGATTCATAGGACAAGGAAGGTTTGGAACCCCTCCCCCACGAGGGTTGTTTGAGAGCCACCAAAGTATACCCTAGAAGTTCACATTAGAATTCAAATTGTATTGGTCAGCGCCTAGAAAAAAAGGGAGAGCGACGTGAGGAAAGAACGTCTTCCTTTCACTAGATGAAACCAACTAAAGGACAAATCGATGGGTTATCGACCAAGAGGTAATCATTTACCTTAATCAGTAGCAGAAGCAAGGAGCAAAGCCATAGACTAAGAGACTACCCGTTCAAAGAAAAGTCCCTTTAAATAGGCGAGCGACGGCGAAGAAAACACCTTTCATTTTTCTTTGAGTTCTTTCCTTACCAGCAAAGAAAAAAAGGGAGTGAAATTGAAGATCGGGAACCAATTGGCATTTCTCACTCGGTTCTTTGTTATTAGATTACTTGGAGTTGAAGACCGACTGACTAATAGGCTTCCACCGGGGTTTTAGTTTCAGACTCACTACTAACGAATGGGCTTCGAACAACTATTTTGGTTTCCCAACAGGCTGAAAATCAAAAGGATCAGCCTATCAAGGGACTAGCTATCAGGGGTTATCGGCGAAAGCGCGTGTTATTAGATTAGAATAGGAATTGGCAAAAGTAAGATGCCGGTCTTTCATTCCTTTTTCATTGAAGGCCTTACCCGGATAGGAATCCCGGAGGCTCATCATAGGCCCAGAACTTTAGTTCAGAGTAAACCGCCGGAATAGTGTTTCTTTAGGTTTAGGAAAAAAACTTCGCTCCGCTCGTCTTTTCCCTTAAGGCTTGACCTGCCCAAAGAAGGAATCCACTCTCAGATAAGAGCAACAGCCTCCGATTTAGCTACATCAGTGGAACCGGCCTTGACTTCCTTTCCATTTTCTTTTTTCTGTTTCTTCGCTATCGCTCGCCTTTCCACTTCCCGTAGTTCTAGAAAAATCAGCCTTTAAGCTTCTTTTACCGCTGCAAGAGCCTGACGCTCCAGAGCTTCTTTTCAATAAAGGAGTTCCCTGCTAGAGCACGGCAACCTAGATAATAGCTAGCCGATTCGCCAATATCGACACCAAAAATCTACGCGGTTGCTATATCAATATCAAGCCGAAACCCTAAATCCTAAACAGACTGAACGGATGAAATCATGAAAGATGGATGTTGGTCTATTTGCATGACCTCACCCTCTTCAATAGTTGAGTGAAATAATTCTGAAGTAGTTCCTCCTAAAAGAAGACCAAACTTTGCCAGTTCATCTGCCTCTGCATTTTCTGAACCCGGGATGTGTTGGATAGTGAAACTTTTGAATTTGCCGATTTCAATTATTACTGGCATCTGATATTGCTTTAGAGTGGAATCTCTAGTTTTATAAGTTTCATTTACTTGGGAAACCAACACTAGTGAATCAGTTTTCACTTCTACATCCTCAATGCCCAACTCTCTTGTGAATCGGATACCTGCAAGCAGCACTTCATATTCTGCTTGATTATTTGTAGTGGGAAAGTAGAATTTCAATGCTTGATCCAATCTGACTCCATTTGAATTAATCAAAACAATTCTTGCATTTTTTAGCCCGAAAGGCATCACGCGATAACAGAAACAACAGTCGTTCGCGATGAAAGAAGTATGAGGAATATCGGGCTTATGCATTCTAATCTGTGATAACCAGAGAATGCATCTAAAAAGCTCACACAAGAGTACCCTACCGCAGAATCAACCAAAGAATCTCTTTGGGGCAAGGGGTAGCAATCTTCCGGGCAAACTTTATTAAGTTTCGTAAAATCTACACATCCTCCATTTTTCCCCTGCCTTTTTCACCATTACAACATTCGAAACTCAATCAGGGTAATGAATTTCTTGAATAAACATCAGAGCTTATGCATCTCCTCCCTTATTGGCTGGGCAAGGGATACCGCCACCGCCCTCTTCTTCTGCTTGATTGGAGTGAAGGTCGGATTAACGTTGAGGTGGTGGCAGGCAACATCAGGATCAACTCCTGGCATGTCATTTGCTGACCAGGCGAACACATCCAGATTCTTCAGAAGGCAGGAGACGAGTTGGTTCTTCTCCTCTTTGGACAATTCTGCATTGATGGAGAGTGTCTTGCTTCCATCCTTCTTATCAACAGGAACAGCTTGAGTCACCTAGGCAGGTTCCAGACGAGCTCCTTCTCTAACTTCTTTTTCTACTGATTCTTCTGCAACCTCAGGGTGGTCAGTATCTTGAAGAACTAGAAGAGTCTCAACCACCTTCGGGGGAGGAGAAGATTCGGTCACATTGACCGTCTTGACATAACACTCCCGAGCCAGCTTGGGGTCACTCCTGACCCGGTACTACTTTCCCTTGAGAGCAAACTTAACAGCAAGATGAAAGGTGGAGGCTACCGCCTGATACTCATTGAGTATAGGCCTTCCAAAAATAGAGTTGTAGCTGCTTGGAGCGTTAACTACTACGAACTGAACGGGCTTGGTGATCCCACCATGTGTCACGGAGAGTGTGACGCTTCCCTCTACCTCTTTCTTCTCTCCAAAGAAACCCTGAGTGACCCTTTGGTGGAAAGGAGAGTCTTCCCAATCTTTAGGGCCTCAAAAGTAAGTTTAAAGAGGAGATTCGCGGAACTACCGGTGTCAATCAAAATTCTCTCCACCGTGTAGTTTTCAATTACCGCCTTGATGACTACAGCATCATTGAATGGATTGGAGGTCGGAGGAAAGTCGTCTTGCCCAAAGGTGACGATCGCCCTAGCAGGAGCAGAAGAGGTGGTCGCGGCAATCTCTAAGCGGAAGACTCTAGAGAGATTAGCCTTCCAGGACGACTCAAGCTCGGACCCTCCATGGATGCAGAAGAGGTGGCCCAAGGAACCATCGTCGTTGGCTTCTACGCACTCGCTTTAATAACCAATGTTGCCAAGGAGGCCAACATTATTCACTTCTTCACATTCCCAATGAACTCCTGCCACCTCCTTGTTCTTGGAGGTGGAAGTCTTTGATGAGTCGTTCTTTAGGACTAGGTCCCACAACTTCCCCTCCTTCAAAATCTTTTCCAAAAGCATGCCGAGAACCCAACAATTCTCCGTCAGATGCCCCTCTCCCTATGATGCTCGCAGTAGAGAGAAAGGTTTATGGACTTGAGCTCGGATTGCATAGGGGCATGCCTCTTGTAGAAAGACTGCTTTTGAAGGATCTGAACTACCTCGCTCATCGGAAGGCTGAGTTCGGTGAAGGACTCCTATGAGTTGTTATAGGGGTACTGCGACTGAGCTGGTGGAGGCGACAGACAGAACTGGATTTGAATGACTGGAACTGACTGGGGAGCTAGAACGGCTGGGGCGGCCAACAGAGGTTTCCTCTATTGAAACTGCTGATGGCCTTGATAGGGACGATGATGACGGAAGTTCCTACCTCTTTGAGCAGGAGGTTGGAACTCTTGGTGAGAAGGCCTCGCCTGCTGCTGAGGAGCAATGGAAGAACTGGCAGAGCCTCTCTGACTTGCTCTCGATGTTAGAGAGGAGACATAGGTGGGGTTGCTGATCTCCCCCTCTATGAAGCGATTGGCGATGCTAATTAGCTCTTGATAAGAGCTAGGCTCTCTGGTGGTGACCTCAAACTTGAGGGGGGGCGCGTGAAGGCCATTGACTAAGGCGACCATGTAGAGCGAAGGATCCACATCCCTGATCCCAAGGATCTCTTTCTGGAAACGATCCACGAAGCGAGCTAAGGTCCCACCTTCACCTTGCTTGATCTGGAAGAGGGCTGCAGGACCACTCTTCCTCTTCCGGGAGGCAGCAAACCTTAAGAGAAGCTCCTGTCGGAGCACGGCAAAGCAGGTGATGGACTGGGGTGGTAGTTTGTAAAACCACTCCCGTGACTGCCCATCAAAGGAGGTGATAAGAAGATTACACCTCGTCGCATCTGAGAGAAACCTCAGAGCAACAGCCGACTCGAAGGCCTGGAGATGGGAGACTGGATCATTCTCCCCAGAGAACACTGGCAGACGAGGATCCCTAAAGCCGTTGGGAATGGGTTCCCAACAAACTCTATCTGTGAAGGGAGATGGCTCCTCCGCTTCAACAACAATGGGAGGAGCGGAAGGATAAGCAACAGCTGGAGGATAAAAATAATCTTCCTAAAAATTTAGCACTCGGGATGGATTTCCCTGAGCTGCTTCCCAGAAGAAGTTCTAGGGAGTGGCCGCGAACTCTCGATTCTGGGGCCGAAGAGGAGCGGCGGGATGAGCAAATCTGAAGGGAGGAGGAGGGATCCCCTCAATTGGAGCTTCAGAAATCACTGGAGGGGTCGCGGCTACTGCGGTTAGAGAAGCTTGTCGCTGAGTAAAAGCGATCAGGATCTGATTCATGGCCTCCAATTGTCGGGCGGTCTCGCGGTTAGAATGCTCCAGGCGAGCTTTAAGGGCTTCCTAGGTGACCGCTTCACCTGGGCTAGAGCGAACCGGACGAGGAACGAACTCGCGGTCTGACATATCTAGTCGCGACTTTCACTAACAACTCAGAATCTGAAGGTCGTGTGTTCGTTCTGTTGATGCAAAAATTGCACCTCCACAACGGCAAGCTAGGGGGAGCTAGGGGAAAGAGAAGACTGAGAGTTATCGGTCACTTTGCGGTCAGAAGATGTCAGAAAGCGACGGGCCGCCGAGCGGCAAGGCCAGACTTACCCGTCGCGGCGAATGCCTCCCTTGCGGCAGGCATCTGAATTGATTCGGAACTTGCGGTTACAAAAAGAGGCTAACCGCGCGGTTAAGAGAGTAGCTCACAAGGGGCTAGATTCGAGACCGCTTCCACAGGAGGCAAGCTTGGGGATTCGAATTCGTGTGCCTTATGGGTACTGCTCACTTATAT
This sequence comes from Dactylorhiza incarnata, assembly GCA_033032865.1. Classification (NCBI taxonomy): domain Eukaryota; kingdom Viridiplantae; phylum Streptophyta; class Magnoliopsida; order Asparagales; family Orchidaceae; genus Dactylorhiza; species Dactylorhiza incarnata. Next base: position 16,195,287 of record JAWHQI010000012.1, on the reverse strand, counting down.
TTATAGATTTGGGGGACTGCCCAAACGGGCAGGTTCGAAAATTATGGGTTGCCCAGGGTACAAGAGAACCGAGCAAGGGTAAGAAGATACATAGGCGAGAAAGAACTCTAACCGCGCGGTCCGGCGGTCGGACAGGCACTTGGTCCTGGCCTTTCCTTGAGATGCTGGAGAGAGCGGGGCGGCTTGGGCGGTCACCAAACTCGTGGCCGGGCGGACCGGTCTTTGAGGAGAGCTGAGAGTTAGTCGGGGGATTCCAGGTAAACAACGCGCTACATGTTCGTTGGGTATTCGCGCACCCAGAAGGGCTATGTCTTCTCCTTCCACTCAGAAGCTGATCACGTCTGCTGATGTCACTTTCATAGAAGACCAGCCTTTCCATCAATCCATCGCCATGTCAATACCACCTCCTGATATCCCACGTCCTCTTGTTCCTACCAATTCTCCTTTACCACATTTACTACTGACACCATCGCCTGCCTCGGCTCCTCTTCGTGTCTACTCTCGCCGTTATTCTCGATCTGGTGCCCCAAGACAACCTCCATCTACTACTGATACTCCGCCGACTGGTGATTCGACGACTCCCTCCACCGCGCATCCACTTTCCAATTATCTCCATGCATCGTCTCTCCTCTGATTTACGCAGGTTTGCAACTTCTCTATCATCTATTTCGACTCACTCTTCTGTGCAGGAAACCCTTCAGTATCCGGGGTGGCGCGCAGCAATGGATGAGGAAATGGCTGCTCTTTGGGCCGATCACACTTGGGACCTGGTTCCTCTTCCGCCTAATCAACATATCGTGAGCTACAAGTGGCTATTCACTGTCAAACATCATCTGAATGGGGTTGTTGATCGCCTCAAGGCTCGTCTTGTTGCTAGAAGTTGTACTCAACAACACGGTCTTGATTATGAAAACACATTTTCTCCGGTGGAAAAACTCAACACCGTCTGTGTCCTCTCTCTTGTCGTTCATCGTCATTGGCCTTTACATTAGCTTGGCATTAAAAACACCTTCCTTCACGGCGATCTTGTGGAGACTGTGTATATGCAGCAACCTCCTGGTTATACAACCACGGGGGAGTCCCTTGTTTGTCATTTGAAGAAATCTCTCTATGGTCTGAAACAGTCTCCACGGGCATGGTTTGAGAAGTTTAGTCAGGTGGTTCATAAGTTGGCTTCACCCGGAGCTCGGTAGATTTCTCCCTTTTCATTCGAAAATGTTCATCTAGCACAGTGATTCTTTTAGTTTATGTTGATGACATCCTTGTGACTGGTGATCTTCCCGGCATCACCCAAATCAAGCAACATCTTGCCTCACATTTTCAAACTAAGGATTTGGGACGACTCCGCTACTTCTTGGGAATTAAGTTAGTCTGACGACCTGATGGTCTTGTCTCAGCGGAAGTATTATCTCGATCTACTTCATGATGCAGGCTACCCCGTATGTAAGCTTGTGGATACACCTATGGATGCAAATCATCAACTCCGCGCTCATGGCTCTGACTCTGATCAACTTATCCCTAATCCGGAGTATTATTACCACCTTGTTGGCAAGCTAATCTATTTTACTGTCACTCGACCTGATATTTCATTTGCGGTCAGCGTGGTCAGTCGCTTCATGCATACCCCTCGAGTCTCTCATCTTCAGGACGTTGAGCGTATTCTTCGATACTTGAAGAATGTTCCGGGACAAAGGCTGATATACAAGCCATCTACTTCTCTGTCTCTCATTGCATATTGTGATGTTGATTACGCTGGGTCCCTGGACGATCGGCGATCCACGAGCGGCTACTGCACATATTTTGGCTGGAACTTGGGTACTTGGCGAAGCAAGAAGCAGACTGTGGTTGCTCGGTCTTCAGCTGAAGCAGAGTATCTCTCCATGGCTGTCGCCGTCTCAGAACTCACATGTCTTGAAAGTCTCATTACTGACTTAGGTGTCAAACTTCCTTCACCAGTTGTTATCTTTTGTGATAGTTAAGTTGTTATTCACATCATCGAGAACCCTGTGTTTCATGAGCGTACAAAAATATTGAAGTTGATTGCCATTTTGTCTGGGAAAAGGTTCAACTTCAGAAACTGATTTTACGGCATGTGAGGGTTGCCGATCAAATCTCCGACATTTTCACTAAGGCCTTGTCTCGCCCACTATATCAGCAATTCCTCTCCAAGCTTGGCGCCTACAACTTGTACGCTCCAGCTTGCAGGGGAGTGTTACAAGAAATAAATAAAAAAAACACATGTATTTAGGCCCATAAGGCCTCTCTCTCTCTACCCCTCCTTTAATCCCACATCTTTAGTTTACATTTAGCTCTCTCGCTCTCTTTCTATAAAAGGAGACCCTTTGTACATTGTAAAGAGAGTAGAAAATGATTTTATGAGAATAATAAAATATTGGCCTCATTTTATTCTTAAATTCCACAGTTATTAGTTACTATTTCGCGAGTATCATTTTCATAATCTGAGTGCTCATAATTCCAAAGGCCTAGGTGGACTTTTTATGAATAGATCATGCGTAGATAAAGAGAGTTGCATGTAATCCTGAAAGAATATGATGTCATAAATCTCTCGGATTAAGGTCAAACTTAATAGTGTAATTCATAGAATGAGTTGAGCGAGCCATAGGGGTTTCTACGCAGCAAATTGGGTTCTCGAGTAGTTCAACCTAAGATCATTTTCCGTTCATCTAGACCAAGGAGTGCGAAATAATATAGGAATCACTGCGGTATAGAATAGCATTCTAACACAAAATCTTAGAAACATTTCAATGGATATAATCTAGTATGTTTATAATTTTATATGGACAAATTATTATTTCCGCCAAATTGAACTTCATAATTTTAGGGTTTATTATGTTTTGTATCTTTATTATTATTATTATTATTATTATTATTATATGTCTATCAATTACATATTTCATAAGATAACAAGAGAGGCGCGAAGTAGGGTAGTTAATGGCAAGCCCTAAGAAATACGACTTTAATATCATCTTATCAATATACTATCAGTGATAGGTGCGCTTTCCTAAAATATGCAAATCTACCGCTTTGTTTATATGTGATCGGAGCGTACCATGGCGCAAGAGCAAAAAGATAATGTCAAAACCTTCATCGTCCCAATCATGAGAGACTTGCTTTACAATTCAGCTGATAAAGCATGTTGATGCACCTATATCGTATCTAGAGTGTAACGACCTAACCGACAATATCAAACCGCTTTGATTCAGTCCGGCCCATAGTAAGCTCAATCGCATGGTTTTTATCCTATTCCATGTGGCCTACAAGTACTTACCAAGAGGTCACTCACCCCAAGACTACTTCCACCAAAGCATGCTTAACTATGAAATTTTCAACACAACTTCATCACTTACTTTCAAAAGGCATCTCTAATATTTGAGGGTCCAAATTACTATTTAAACCCAGTAATTTTTCCTCAAATTCTAATGTTAGATTCAGTTCATTCATGCACCTGCTTTCACCTAGACGTTTGTCATCCTAAAAGCCTATGAAGAAATAACTTTCTTTGGGTTTCTCTGCCCCAAGACACTCCTTGCCCTTATCAGACCACATTGATCAGATTCAGAATGTTACAGACTCACCAACTTTTGTTTGGTTCGTCCATGAACCACACATCGTACTGCAGAATGTCTAAATCTGATACCATTTGTAATGACCGGACCCACGCTATAAGAGGTATCGCCCGCTTTGGTTCATCTCAGTTCATGTTAAGCTGAACAACATTGTTTTATCTTTTTTCATAGGTGGCCTACAAGTACTTCAAAAGAGTTTACCCAGCCCAGGACTATTTCGACCAGAGTATCCTTAACTACACAATTTCCAACACAACCTCATCACTTGCTCTCAAAAGGCGTCTTTCATATTTAAAGATCCAAATTATTATTTAAGCTCAATAACTTTTTCATACACTTTAAATGTGAGATTATATTCATTCATGTACCTCTTTTCACCTAGATGTTTGTCATCCTAGAAGTCTACTATGAGCTATCTTTCTTCGGGCTTATCTGCCCCATGATACTCTCCAACCTTATCGGACCGCCCTCATCGGATTAGTAATTGTTCATGATCGTTTAAATTTGATTTATAGAGTTTAAAGTATTCAAATCTTTAATGCTTTATATAGTGGAAGAGAGAGATACCTGAGAGTATATTGACCGATCATAGAAAAGAAATGAAATATTAAAATGGGCGTGCGTTAATGAACGACTTTTACATAAGCGCACCATCACCATCAAACCCACCAAGGACAGAAAACCAAATGGGGTCACAGATGGGAATTTAATTAAATTTAATTAATTTTTAAAGACGATCATGGTTCAAAAAAGTTCATTTGTCTACTCAAAAATTAACAAGAAAATAAAATGTTTTATAATGCTTATTATCAATGCCATGATTGCATACATAGATACAATGGTTGTGTCGATTACATGTAGAAAATATTGTTCATAATCATTTTTATTATATATACAAAAATAAAAATATTGTAGCCTACATTATGCATATTCAATTTATTCTCGGCTCAATGCAATACTATATTTTGTTAAACAAGTTCGGAGAATAAATTTTCTTACTCGGCGGTAGACTGACCCATTTTTAGAAATTTTCTTTAAGGAGGTACGAAATAGAAACTCAAGCTATGTTAATTATTATAAGTACTAAGAGACTATGTAAATGATGCCAATTAACGGTAGACGTGTCAAACTGTTTTACAAAATTTATATATGAAACTACTTTTTAGATGTCTCTGAGATTTACTCTAGGTATATTTGTAGCACTTTTAAATGATATTTTCTTCCATGTTTAATTTATGTGTTTTATGAGTTACACTTTATCATGCTCTATTGTTACTCTTTATCATTAGAAATGCACTTTTCTAGTTTTTGTCATATGAGGGGCTTCGGTAGGGCCTTTGATATGATATCAAACCGAAAGGGGTATTACATAAAGAGTAATATTTCTTCCATTAGTTATGGTGGACGTGGTGGATATAGCATGTAGAGCCCATTTAAAAGCCTCCCTTCACCAATGATATTTTGCATCTGTCGATCCTGCACAACAAAAGAGGAAGAGGAGAAAGTGATTAAGCAGTCATGATCATGAGTGAGACGACTAACAAAAAGCAGATTAAAGTGAGATCCGGGAACATGAAGAACAGAGCGAAGATACAGAGAAGGGGTTAGAAAACACATTGCCATAGTCGGCAATGAGAGTGGTGTCACCATTAGCCACCGAAATGGACTTCAGACACAAAGAGTCCAAGTACCGAGAGGGCATCTACGGAGTGATGTGGTTTGTGGCACCCGAGTCCACAATCCAAGAGACTATGGGACAAACATGAGATACCTTCATTGGAGACGGAGGCGACAGAGCTGGAGTGGCGGGAGATCAGCCCGCGAAGAAGCTGGAGTTCCTCGTGTAAGTTGTCAATGTCGAAGCGGGAGGTGGAAGAACCATCAACAACAGGAGAGGCATGATGCAGAGGGCAAGCTTGCAGCGGGGGAAAACCATGTTTCCGATAATAAGTCGCCTCAGTATGATTTTCCGGACCACGATAAGTACATAAGCGAGAGGGATGACCCTTAGATCGATTGCGACCATCTCGCCTACCACCCCAAGAACAAAAATGGCCACCACGAGCATGAGAGGGTGGAGTTTTGTGGTCAAAACCTCGATGTAGGAGAATCGGAGGAGAGGGCACAGGATCAGATGGCAGCATCACCTTTAACAACATATAGGAGCATATTGTGAGTTGTTGTATTTTACTCAGAACTATATAGGTTTCTATTGCATTTCACTTAGAACTATATAGGTTTCTATTGCATTTCACTTAGAATTCCTCGAGTCTATAGGAGCATATTGTGAGCTAAATAGGTCAACCTTCATGCATTGCAAATTTGGGGGAGATTGCATCTCCCCTCGTCACTTTTGATTCTTGTTGTTTTATGACTAATATGATCAGTATATTGATGTGTGGCCGCTAGTACTCGCCTTGTGGAGTTTGTGGCGCATCCTTGGAACTTTGTCATGAAGCGTACGACAGTGCGAGGTCAATTCTGCAAGAACGTGCGCGCTCACGAACAAAATACCCTAAAATCCAGAGTTCCAAGCTTGCTCGTGCGATTTGGTCGCGCACGATCGTTCGTGTTCAAAGCGCACGGTTGGTCTGCATTTATGGATTTCGCACAACCGTGCGCTTTTCTTCGCACGCGATCGTGCGTGTACATTTGCTGCAACTCTTCAAAATTCCAAACTCAATTTGAGCTCGTGCGCCTTTGTGCTCGCATGACCGTGCGCGGCTTAAGGCGCACGATCATTTTACGGCTACTAAGGCTCCTCCGTTTCGCTGCTGCTAGGGCTCCTCCCTTTTGCTGCTGCTAGGGCTCCTTCCTTTCGCGCCTAAAATCCAGTTCTTCGCGCACGATCGGACGCACGACCAGACGCACGGTCGTGCGCGGCTATATAATTTGACGGATTATAAATATCATTTCAGATTTGGGCATTCAGATCCCTGATGAGTGAATTTCATATAGTGTTTTAGGCCCTTTTCTAGCTTAGTTTTCCTATCTTTTCGCTCGTGCTTTAGTCGTTTTCATCATAAAATCATTCGTAATCCAATTATGAGTCTTGTGAGCACATTTGATGAATGAGGGAGACCTTTTCTCCCTCTCATTTCATTTATGTACTTAGTTATTTTTGTGTATGACTGTGTAAATGTAACTCCTAAAGGTTCTGGAGGTGTTTTCCTGCAGATGCCGGTGCTTGTGGTAATTTTCCCGTGCGTCTCGGCCGATTTTCATAGAGGAGGCCAATACTCGTGTGTTTTTCTTCTTGCACGAGTACTGGCCCCCCTGCACATGACCACTGGTCGTGCACGGTTATTTAGCCATTGTGGGCTTGATCTCCCAACGATCAGCGTGATCGTGTACACGACACGTGTATTTTTCTTAGCTCACGAGGAGTGTGCACGACCACTGGTTGTGCACGGCTTATTGCAAAAACTGACCCGAGGATCGCCCGAGTGTACGCGCGAGGATAATTACACGACCACTGGTCGTGCAAGGCTAAATCTTTTCCCCCCAAAACCTCAGTTTTTCCCGCCAGTCCAGGTTCCTTCTTGCACGAGCAGTGGCTTTTTCCATCGCGCACGACCACTAGTCGTGCGCCTGCTCGTGCGCTGGCTAAATTTCTGCTCTGCCTATAAATAGCCCGCCTCGTCTTTTCAGCGGGGAGTCCGCGATTTTTCGCCTTGTTTCTCCGTTTTTCGTCATTTTAGGTTTTCAAGAGCTAGGGTTCATCCCTTAGGCTCTCCCCATCATCCGGAAGCTCAAGGAAGAAGAAGAAGAAACCCTTCTCTCGCTGCAAGTTAGGGAGTTGGACAAGAAGACACGGGAGATGCGGACCATTGAGAAGATGGGTCCATTGGGAGCTCGTGACAAGAGTTCTTCTACCCCGGAAGGTAGCCGATGAGCGAGGCATTCACGGAGTCGCTATCCGGAGTCCACCTTGCCTCTACGGAATAGTCTCATGCACTGTTTGTATCTCTCTAATTCTCTCCCGCAATCTAGGTCGAGTGGTTGTGATTTCTCTTCTAATATTTGATTAGGTGGAATGGTTTTGTGTTTGAACTACTATTATTTTCTATGAAAGTAATATATGTTGTTTTCCTTTTCATTGGAGAAGACTAGGCAGCCTAGTTGTTTGTTTTCGTTATTTCCCCTTGTTTTGTGATTGTTGTTGTGAAGAAGAAAGTGGTGGTTTTGTTGTTGTTGCCTAGTGTAGGCGCAAGCGTTGTTGCGAAGCAGAGGTCGGCGACCCACGAAAAAGTGAAGAGCAGGTCGGCGCCCGCGAAAAAGTGAAGCGGAGGTCAGGAAAAGTGAAGCGGAGGTCGGCGACCCGCGGAGGTGCGAAGCGGTGTTTGCAACCCACATTTGTGTTAATTTTATTTCATGCATTAGACTAAGTGAAACTCAACCCCCCCCCCCCCCCCCTCCCCGTAAATCCAACCATAAGAGACTTCGATCTCAGTCTCTCCTAGTCGTTGAATCCACCTTTTCGTGCTCCGCGAGAGATTCGATACTCGGGAGTTACTCCCCATTTTATTATTACTTGACAACGACAGTGGGTGCACTTGCCCTACCGCTCGAATTGCATGTCAATTTTTTGGCGCCGCTGCCGCGGAGCACGACACGTGCGATTATTCATTTAGGGAAGTCAGGGGATCGAATTCTTTTCCATCTGTTTATCGCATTCTCTTTTAACAGTTTCAGTTCTTTTAAAATTTTATTTGCCCCCTTTTATCATCAGTTCTTCTTTGTTTATGTGGAGCAAATTTTGTTTTTCATCTGTTGATTTATGCACACCGGTTTTCATAGAAGCGTGTGATTCACCCTCCTTGCCATGTATTATACTTCACAAAAATGCAAATGGTGTGGGAGTATTTATCATGGGAGTGAGGTGTGTGAGAAAGGGAATTATAACGCATACACGAATGGAACCCCACAGCGGGCACTACCACAATTTGAAGCTTGGACCCCTTCAATGTCCAAACCTTTGGGTGTGCGGTGCCTATTTTGCCAAGGCACCGATCATGCGGTGAAGGATTGCAAAAGCTGAAAATCGCAGTTGGAAGAGGAAGAGAAGTCTATGCTTATGACCTTCCCTCCGTCTCCTTTTTGCGCATCCCCTTCATTCGCCGACAATGTAGCTATTCAACCCCCAATCTCTCTTGGGAGTTTAGTAGAAACCTTGACGAGCGGTCCCGTCGATTGCTGTATTGAGAGTGTGGTGAGCTCATGTCATCCTACTCCCTCAGCTCATTCTGAATCAACCACAGTGGATCTGGGTGCTAAGCCCAAAATTAATCTTATTCCTTCTTTGAAATCCGGTAAGTTTACATCCTTAGATGCATTGCTTGAGTTGGCATTGCAGGATGATCCGAATGAGGACTTGCCCCCACTTATTTGCACTTATTGTGGGAAGCAAGGGCATATTGCTGCAGTGTGCCAAATGAACAAACCAACTCAATTGATCATGAATTTGGGCTTTGATCACAATCATTTTGGTGCGCCTCCATCTAGTACATCTTGTGCAGTGGAGCAAACTGAAAATGTGAGATCCCCCAAACTCTGTTCCTTTGAGTGGGATTTGCACATGAAGCACATTCCACTATCCCTTTGGCCATGCATGAATAAGCAGCCACTGGTGAAGAGGGATCCATCTCTTTACATGTGGAAGCCCCTTCATGCCCCACCTTTAGTACTTTGGGTTCCTCCTCTGAACCATCCTCTGCTGCCCCTGTTACCATTATTAATTAATTAGTATTAAGTCTTATTTTAATGTCATGTGAGCCCCCCCTCCCCCCTATATAAGGAGGAGGTATGAGAGTGTTATGTTTTATCTTTTGAAGTATTAGGATTTTGGGCTCTCATTTGAGAGAGGGGTCTTAGGAGGAACCAACCTCCTAGATCTTGGCCGGAGTCCGCTCCGGATTGTATCCGTTTTCCCGTTTAATGCAAGCATGTCTCGTCTTTTGTTCGATGACGTATCAATGGTCCGACCTGCCGCCCTTCGCCCGCTGCACTTTCAGCCGCCAAGTACCAGCAGCCCCTACAACAACCTCCTCGATCGGCTCGACCGCAATACCGATCTGATGAACAACATCCTCACCCACCTTCTCCAGCTCCAAGCCAGTCGCCACCTTCGTGTGGTTCCCTTTCTCGAGGCACCGGCAGCCGCCTGCCCGCTCCAGTCCACGCCGCTTCCGGACGCGACTGCAGCAGCCTGGAGGTGCGATCCCTCCCCTGTGCGGATTCCTCCAGCAACGCCTACGGTAGCCCTATCCAGCACCGCAGCTCCCGCAATGCCTCCGGCAACCAGCTTCAACACCGCTTCCGCCCACCGCAGCTCCAGCACCGCCTCCGACCGCCAGCTCCAGGCCGCGCCACTTCCGGCCGCAGCACCAGAAGGCCACGCCTCCGGCGCCCTCCTCCTCCAACTCCAGCTCCAGCCCGCGCTTTCTCCTATAGAGGCATCACGCGATCGCAATTGTTCCCTTCCGCGATCTTCTTCTTCCTCCTGCATCGACCTCGTTCCGCTCGCCGTTTTTTCCCTCTTGAGCCGCGCGCCTCCTTCTTCTCCTTAAACTGTCGAGCCCCCTTTCCCATCGCCCCCTGCTAGCTGTTTTATTTTCCCCTCACTACAAGTCAAACCCCTCTCCTTTTACCTCCCTACCCCTCACCTCGTAATTTTTTATCATTTCTCCCCTTCACACATCGAGCCGACCGGGTTGTTCTGCCGACCCCACTGACGATCGTTAGCCGCCCCCCTCCCTCTTCCTTTCAACATTTTGTCTGTTTGCAATTTTTCACACTCTCGCTACCCCTCGGTGACAAGTTGGACGTCGCCTCCGTGCTTAAAGATCCCGACAAAAATTTAGGATTCGGCCTTGCGGACAAGGCCGATTTTCAAGACCGGCGTATTGTTACCATTATTAATTAATTAGTATTAAGTCTTTTATTTTAATGTCATGTGAGCCCCCCTCCCCCCTATATAAGGAGGGGTATGAGAGTGTTATGTTTTATCTTTTGAAGTATTAGGGTTTTGGGCTTTCATTTGAGAGAGGGGTCTTAGGAGGAACCAACCTCCTAGATCTTGGCCGGAGTCCGCTCCGGATTGTATCTGTTTTCCCGTTTAATGCAAGCATGTCTCGTCTTTTGTTCGATGACGTATCAGCCCCTCTCACAATTTTTGCTTCCACCATGCCTATCTTGGAAACCACCTAGTTGCAAGATTGTCTTGCTCTATCAAGTGAGGGGCAAGAAGAAGCAGACGTCATTGAAGAGGCACCCTCCTCTTCCCATGTGAAAGCCCCCTCTTGCACCACTCCTGATCAGGATGCTCCTATAATGGGGGAAGTTTCTTCAACCCCCTTGATGTTATCACGACAAAATCACTAGCTGGGGAGAATCTTATTTGTGATAACATACCCATTTATATTCTGGAGAACGATGAGATGGAGACACCTTCTCCCACCACTCCTACTCTTCTGACTCCAACATTTGTGTTTTCTGATCTGGTTGCCTTCCCTGTGCAGGAGGAGATGATGGGGCAGGATCCGTATTTGCTCCTAAACCTCTTTCTTGGCAGGACTTCAGCAGACCAATGATGGACCAGGCTATTAGCCTTTGCTTGAATAACATAGGGGAACCTTCTTACCCCTTCCTCTCTTTTTACCCTCTACCTGTGAAGCACAAGTATTTCCATTCAGGTAGGGCGGTTTTTATCTTGTCTCTGTATCGATACCCGCTACCAAAATGGGTTTTTATGAATTTACCTGTGCACTTCTCTTTTCATGCGCCAATTAGTTAAGGCGTTTTGGACTTCGTAATAAGTCATGCTGGGAGACAGTAAACCCAGCAGTTATCTTTTATTTTGTTTTGTGCAATTGTTTTTCTTATTTTATCATTGCTTGAAATATTATCCTATTGGCCGAATCCACCTAGAAATTCCTTCGCGCACGACCACTGGTCATGCGTGGCTTTTTTCGCACGACCAGTGGTCGTGTGGTTCGCGGAAAATATATAAAGTCGGAATCGGACCGCGACTCATTCCGCACGAACCCTAGCCGCTCCTCGTGCGATCGCGCCTCCCCGTCTGCCGGCATTCCAGGTTTTCTTCCTTTCCCTCTAAACACTCTCCCATCCATCTACACCCTTCGTCAACCTCCACTCTTCGCTCCATGCACCCATCTAAGAAAGGGAAGATGAAGGCGGTGGCCTACAGGCGCCAGGGAGAATCATCTCCATCCATGCCAGTCGAGAGAATGTTGGAGTTCCAGAAGTCGGCGCATCGACAATGCTTCAATAGACTCAACGGGAAACCCTTTATTTCGCAATGGTATGTAGATTGGGTTGCTCTTCGGGAAATCGGGGATGGCGGACGCCTGGCGGAGGAAGTCATGCAACTACTTAATGTTGGGTATTGGAGCTTTGTCTTTGATGACCAGGAAGACGGGTTCCGGGAACTCACATTGGAGTTCATATGTACTTTCGCATTAAGGGATGCAACCCCCATGGGGCGGCCCTCAATGGTGGAATTCTGTATCCTGGGTACCACCAATCGATGCTCCATTGCCGAATTCGCAGTATATGCGGGCTTCTACTCCCCGGAGATAGCCATTAGCCCTGGCATTGATGATCTCCCTTAGATTTTCCTCATGGGGTGCAGACTCATGACGCATGGACCTCTTTTGTTGGCTACAGCCAATTTTATGAGGCCCGCGCAGCGAAGTCCACGGTGATTCGCTCCCCTGCTCTTCGATGTGTGCAACATTTAATCGGACGCTCCATCGCGGCTCGTGCTTTGAGCCAAAACGTTGTAGGATGAGTGAGTGTTACCCTTTGCACTTGGGTCACATATTGGCCCAGTATCGGGAGCATCAGGCCACCTATACCCACCTTGGAGTAATTGAGGGTGCACACTTTGGGACCCGGATTGTAAAAAGGATGGGCATTTGGGGTCGACTGCCACCGATGGATCAAGTGACTGAGGGTTAGGCGGTCACACTCCAAGCAATGGTGCATTTTCGATTACTGTGTGTAGTGGGGAGAAAGAAGAACCAGAGTTACGAGATCGTTAGGCCGAGTGCCGACGACGAGGATGACCAGTCTGCAGCGACGAGTTCGGAAGCTTCTGCACCTCGGCGACCCGCACGCGATCAGAGAGCTACCCCGCCTGCTCAGGAGCAGAGACATGTTCCACCTGCACCGGAATTTAAAGCTCCACCAGTATCTCGAGGGCAGCAGCCATAAGTCCCTCCGCGTCTCAATGAATGCTTAGAGGACTTGGAGGCAGCGACTTTTTGGACGCAGGAGTTTATTTATCAGCAGGCGGTGAGATCGGGCCAGGATATCCCTCCTCCACCAGTTCGTCGTACCCGTGCTCCACCCTCCTCCCCGCCTGAAGATGATGAATGATTGTCGTCTCAGCGCTCGAGTCGGCTTCGTTTTCTTTTAGTCTTCCACTTGCTTTGAGTAGTTTTCATTTATTTTCATGTTGGCACGTATTATTTCAACACTATTTATGTTAGATTTTTTATGGTGGTCACTCGTGCACTTTCAGCCTTTGTGTTGTGTTTTGTGTTATGTTTCCTTGTATTGTAGTAGTATTTTTATGCTCGAACAATATATACAACTGGTAATACAGGTATTTGGTCCAGCTCAAGGACATTAAACAAAGCGCTCTTGGGAGGCACCCCATATTTTGCGTAGCTGTTTTTCTAACTTTAATATATCTATATATTAGTATATTGTATTGTGTTTGTCTAACTCCCGCAGGAATTCAACGACATACTTCGTTTGCTTAGTCAAATCAGAACCGGGAGATTCAAGTCAAATAGTCAATTACAGCCGCTTCTGGAATGCGGCGAATGCCCCATTCTCGGGCATGGGTAATGAGTCTCTATCCCAACCCTATTTTCTTGCATTCCTCACATATTTCAGCATGTTTGTGCGCATTGAGGACAATGCTTAGTTTAAGTCTGGGGGGGTAGTTTTCTGTTAGTCACGCTTGTGCTACACTCACATTTTGCATTCTGTTAGCGTTGTTTGAATTCAAAAACTTCTCCAATTTTTGCTTAAAATTTTAAATTTTTTTCACTCATTTGCATCTTACTTTCGCACCCACCGCGCTATAACTTTAATTATTGTTAGTCCATTGTTTTCCAAGTATCATTAGGTGTGTAGGTTAAATTAATTTATAATCAAAATTTTGAAATTGGTTAATGAACCGTAGACTCGTGGAGTGCTTCTAATCAAGTGTCCATGTTCTCGGATAGAAATAGAGTTAAGTTAATTTCTCTGCATATGTTAAATACATTGTATTGTCTTTAACTATCTTTGGTTTTATATCCACTCTACGTTAGAACACGATCGAGTCTGGCGCTAGTGTAGAGCTGTGTGTAGTTTCGTCAGTGCGATATTTTAGGCTCACGATGAGGGGGTATCCTTTCTCGGTGTCTAGAACTCGCCCCTAGCGTTCTTCAAAGCATATGCACTTAATTTTAATTAACTCTACATATAGGATTTAGGCATTCACTTGGATAGCTTGAGCCTTCATATCCGATCATATATTCACTACCACTGCAACCCATTTTGTGTCCACACCCCTCCTCTTGTTGCACCTCCACCATATTATTACCAAAGCCTAAAATCCAAAATCCCTATCATACTTAGTTGTGAGCTACTTTAAAAAAAATTTAAGCTAATTGCGGTGGCAGATTGAGATTTTGTTAAGTATGGTGTATTCATCGCCTATTTGGTGTGTAATTAATTTAAATGTTGAAAATCGGTGCGAAAATGAAAATGCTAAAAAGAAAAAGAAGAAGAAAAGAAAAAAGAGGGAGAAAAGAAAAAAAAAATTATTTTTTGCGGTGTTTTGGCAAGTGGTGAGTGACCCCATGTGTTCAAATTTAAGTATGGGGGCATCACTCACCCATTTGTTTCCATTGGTAGCTATTTCGATGTGAGCTCTTGATTTTCTCTTAAGTGTGAAATAACCCTCACGTTTATCATTGCAAACCCCACCTTAAGCCTAAGACTAAGATTTCATCACATTCAAGTCCTAATGATAGGTAGAGTTAGTTAGTGGCGAGTGTAGTGGAGAAGGTGTGACCGGGCGAGCCAATGACCATCGTCATTTATGGATTTCTTTGGAGGCCACCCTAGTAGTTCTTAACTTATAATATTGCACTCAGTGTTACTACTTTCACCTACATTATGCTTAGGATGGATCATTAGTTCTCTCGTTTAGGAGTGTATATAGCTATTTGATAGTTAATTTAAATACAGTGTAGTTATTCTATATGTTTAGAAATTTTCTCTAACCTATTTGTATTCCTCATGGACACGAGACTTCTCGGTCCACTTTCTTATTTCGATTTTGATTTGTAATTAGCCTATCTTACTCCATGTTGATAGATGGATTGCTCGGGACGAGCAATAATTCAAGTCTGGGGTTTTGATGAGCGAATTCCATAGTGTTTTAGGCCCTTTTCTAGCTTAATTTTCCTGTCTTTTCGTTCATGCTTTAGTCGTTTTCATCATAAAATCCTTCGTAATCCAATTATGAGTCTTGTGAGCACATTTGAGCTAGATAGGGCATATTTTAGTTATTTCATGCATGAGGGAGACCTTTTCTCCCTCTCATTTCATTTATGTACTTAGTTATTTTTGTGTATGGCTGTGTGTATGTAACTCCTGGAGGTTCTGGAGGTGTTTTCCTGCAGGTATCGGTGCTTGTGGTAATTTTCCTGTGCGTCTCGGCCGATTTTCGTAGAGGAGGCCAATACTCGTGTGTTTTCTTCTTGCACGAGCACTGGCCCCCTCTGCGCACGACCATTGGCCGTGCGCAGTCATTTTGCCCTTGTCGGTTTGATCTCCCCACGATCGGCGTGATCGTGTACATGACACGTGTGTTTTTCTTAGCGCACGAGGAGTGTGCACAACCACTGGTCGTGCACGGCTTATTGCAAAAAATGACCCGAGGATCGCACGACCACTGGTCATGCGCCTGTTCGTGCGCTGGCTAAATTTCTGCTCTGCCTATAAATAGTCCGCCTCGTCTTTTCAGTGGGGAGTCCGCGATTTTTCGCCCTGTTTCGCCGTTTTTCTCCATTTTAGTTGAAGAGTTGGGGTTCATCCCCTAGACTCTCCCCATCATCCGGAAGCTCAAGGAAGAAGAAGAAGCCCTTTTCTCGCCGCAAGCTAGGGAGCTGGACAAGAAGACGTGGATGATGCGGACCATTGACAAGACGGGTCCATTGGGAGCTCGTGACAGGAATTCTTCTACCCCGGAAGATAGCCGATGAGTGAGGCATTCACGGAGTCGCTATCCGGACTCCACCTTGCCTCTACGGAATAGTCTCATGCACTGTTTGTATCTCTCTATTCCTCTACCGCAATCTAGGTCGAGTGGTTGTGATTTCTCTTCTAATATTTGATGATGGTGGAATGGTTTTGTGCTTGAACTACTATTATTTTCTATGAAAGTAATATATGTTGTTTTCCATTTCATTGGAGTAGCCTAGGCGGCCTAGTTGCTTGTTTTTAATATTTTCACTTGTTTTTGTTGTTGTGAAGAAGAAGAAAGTGGTGGCCTCGTTGCCTAGTTTAGGCACAAGCTTTGTTGCGAAGCGGAAAAGTGAAGCGGAGGTCGGCGACCCGCGGAGGTGCGAAGCGGTGTTTCCGACCCGCATTTGTGTTAATTTTATTTTCATGCATTAGACTATGTGAAACTCAACCCCCCCCCCCCCCCCCCCCCCCTCCCCGTAAATCCGACCATAAGAGACTTCGATCTCAAGTCTCTCCTAGTCGTTGAATCCATCTTTCCGAGCTTCGCGAGAGATTCGATACTCGGGAGCTACTCCCCGTTTTATTATTACTTGACAATGACAGTGGGTGCACTTACTCTACCGCTCGGATTGCACATCAATCCCCGAGGGATTTTCGCTCCAGGCCAGTTCGTGCCTTCTTCTCCAAGGCATGGCTCTGCACTAGGCGTTCTCCCACCATCTCAAGCTTCAAGGAAGGGGTTTCTCCAAGGAGTTATCTCCTTCCCGTATGAGTATAACTGCAAGCCCACTCATCCATCCCCACGAAAACTCCTGCTCGCCATGCTCTCGCCGTGAACTGATGTACCTTTACTCCGCTCAGTCCGTCTTACCTCGCCGCCCAGGTCGTGAGCCCTCCATACCGTTGTTGCCGCTTATTGCAAGGAGATCGGTGCCTCCCAATCGATTTGCCGCCAAAGCCCTAGAGGGAATCCTGTCGTCCAAGTCTTCCACCATCCAAAAATTCCCATCCCTGCTTCACCACCCTAGCCCTCCCAATCTGGTCCTTTTCATACTCCCTCGTTCAACTCAATGGGTCATTTCTCCACAGCAAAATTGGCGCACCTCTGACTGCCTAGTGCTTCCCTCCTCTATCATAGTTGTATCCCTTCTGCTGCATATCCTTCTATATCCCCTCAGCCTTCCAATTGTTCCTGAAATTGGTGATACCATCCCAGTTGTTGCTGTCATTTCGTGGAGCCACGCCTACCGCCACCACCGAATTCCATTGTTATGTGAGTATTAATGTATTGCGTTATTTATTTCTTCATCGAATATCGGAAAAATATGTTAGGTTTGTTTGGAGTTGATCTTGTTGCATTGTTGTTGCGTTTTCCTAATTTTATAAGCTCGCATTTGTGAAAATTGTAGTAAAAAGCAACTTCTACCGAAATCAAATGTGACTTTTGCTTAAGTACTTGGAGTTGATGCTCACTTTGTAATTTGTTTGTTAATCACCGCTAAAATTTGCTTCCGTATTAAAAGTTTTAAAAATTCATTTGCATCTCATTTAGGTTGCATTTATTTGAGTCCACCTTGCATCACAATCACTTAGGGATACATTAGCGTGGACACTCTCAAGTCACACGGCCTACCCTGCGTCAGTAACAGAGATAGAAAACTGGACGCAGGCTGTTGCAAGACATCACGATAGGACACAGCTTTGGCGTGTCCCTGGAAGGAAAAAGGAAACAACGAAATGGGGGAAGGAAGGTCGCGGGTGGATGTTGTGGAAGAGCGTAAATGGCGAAGGGGGTTGAGAGTGATTCGTCAAGAATGTCGTCGTCGTCGAAGGGGGGTGCGGGCGCTTCGTCGAAGAGGTGCACCATTTCCTCCTGGTCGCGGGGCCGAGGAAGAGTGCATGGTGGCCGTATATGCTGGACCGATGTTGGGTTCGCCGGCTCCAGCGGGGCTACCGTGAGAACTGCCGGCTTTGGCGGCACTGCAATGAGAACCTCTGGTCCTGGTGGTGCTGCTGTGATAACCGACGGCGCGGGCTGCATATCCTGGCCGACATATGTAGGTGTGATGGCTGGGAGGAGAGGAGGCAAGCCCGCAGCGAGTCGATCGAGCGCATCGAGTGCGTCAAGCTTGGCTTGGATAGCAGCGCAGGTGGCCTTGATGTCCGCGTAGAAGGCAAAGGTGTCGGGACGACGACTGGTTACCGACGGCGGCAAGGGTAGCGGGTGAAGAGCGTCAGGTTGGATGGAGACCATTGATACGGCCGCCAGAGGAAGCGTTGGTGGGAATCCGGCGATGGAAACCACATTCGTAAGCGGTAGGTCGGACCACTTGTTAAGAACATGAATCTTGACGACCGATCCACTCAAAGAGATGTGCATGAGAGAGAGTGAGAGTGAGCGACTCAAAATCACGAACGTGCCATTATAATCAATAGGAATACATCTGAGAGAGAGAGAGAGAGAGGAGAGTTCCAAGATGAGAGGAAGATCGAGAGTGATAGAGAAGTAAATAGAGATAGAGAGCCTCAAACAACTATGATCCTCCAGGATCTCCAAACTATAAGCCTCTCCCCCTTATATATATGAGGGAGGGCATACATAACTATTAATTAATATACTAATTAATCATAATTTATCATAGCGACTTCCATATGCACGCTCCATGAACTCCGACGAGGGGAGTCCGCTTGAATGAATGCGCCCGCGTAACACTTTGTAAAGAAAGAGAGAGCCTCAAATAACTATGAATCATGAACGAAATGCAATAGAGAGAAAGAGAGTGTGAGCGAGATGCGCGCGCGCGAGAGTGAGGGAGAGTGAGTGAGCGACTCAAAATCACGAACGTTGCATTATAATCAATAGGAATACATCTGAGAGAGAGAGAGAGAAGAGTTCCAAGAGGAGAGGAAGATAGAGAGTGAGAGAGAAGTAGAGAGAGACAGAGAGAGCCTCAAACAACTATGATCCTCCGGGATCTCCAAACCATAAGTCTCTCCCCCTTATATATATGAGGGAGGGCATACATAACACTATTAATTAATATACTAATTAATATTTATCACGGCGGCTTCCATATGCGCGCTCCATGAACTCCGACGAGGGGGGTCCACATGAGTGAATGTGCCAAAGTAGGTGATTGACATATGTTCATGTATTAGGATCGCACAAACCCCAGAGCTAGAAGAATCACATTCTACGATGAATGTCAAGGAGAAATCCATCATTGCAAGCACATGATCGACCAAAATGGCCTACCGTAGTCCCCTAAAAGATGTATCTGTCTTGTTGGTCCAATGGAATGGGACAAGTGTCCCTATTCAGAAAGTTTATGAATGATCGGGCCGCTTGTTATATTTCTGAATGAACCTCATATGATATCCAGTGAGTCAGAGGAATTCTTGGACAATGCGTGTCGATTGTGGAAGTGTAAAGTTGTTGAAACCTTGCTGTGGTCAAGGGAAACCGTGTGTAAGGAGATGGTGTGGCCTTCGTAATTTAACTCCAATTGATCGAAGAATGCTTCTTCAAATTGATACGAGGAGTGATGTTCGACCGTGGTTAAGGCCATATTGAGATGGTCCATGTGCTCTGATGATTGGCTATAAATGAGTAATTTGTTATGGCATAGAAAGTGGTTGATGTGTTCGTCAGTTTGAATAACACAACAAAATATTTGTAATGGGCATCATTCATACGAAAGGCCGTCCCGTAAACTTTTGTTCATACCCCAATTTAATGGTATTCTAAATGTAAGTTAAGCTTGGAAAAATATCGAGCATCACGCAGTTCATCCAATAACTCATGAATCACCAAGATCTCGTATTTATCCACCACTATAACACGATTTAGCTCAAAGTAGTCAAGCAGAAAATCAATTTGTATATTTCTTCTGTATCAAAACGATCAGGCTTGAGAAAGTGTTAGCGCTCGGATGGATGATTATGTTGATAAGCATCTCAACAACGAGCCGCTCTATCTCGTCCATCTAAATATGGCGTACCGGTAGGGCCTCGCCAAAATGGAGCTAACACCTTGGTGAAGAGGTATGACATGGTCAGATTGAGGAAATAAAGTCTGTGGAGGCTCAACAAAGACCTTTAAGGAAGTAAGTAGATGTTGTAGTCGCGAGGGAAGGGGTAAAGAGATCTGCTGGTTCCCTAGAATTGGTAGCAATGATGTGTTGCACGAGGGTGTTGAATTCCACATGTTGCATATTCTTGATGGACTTAAGAACTGCCGTGTTGGGATGAGGGAGGCATCACGCCTTGGATGGCCATGCAGAGCAAAGGGCATTGTTATGCTCGCCCAATTGATAATGATGCCCCTCAACGCCTGTAATCAACATAAAAGTTTGCGGTGATTTTGCAAGGGCCCATTTGCAGGGACACATTGCAGTAGAGGCCACAATCGACATGCGACGACCGTCGCCCAAATAGATGGTGAAGCCCGACGAAGGATTTGTAGCAAGACGCAACTGAGTCACTAAATCCTGGGAAAGGAAGTTATGACTTGCTACGCTTTCGCACATCACCAAGATGGAGCTCGTATGAAGTTGGCCCCAAAGCTTCATGGTGTGGTGCCCAAAATGCCCCTTACCGAGAAACATGAGAGGTCAATTCAGTGTAGAAGGCCTATGATTCAGCGAGAGGAGGTCTATCATTGACCTCCAAGGATTCAAAGTCAACCATGATAAAGTTTTTTGCTCTGCAAGACAATACTCTTGATTCGTTAAGCGATGTATAGGAGAGTTACAGTAAGACCAATGTGTAGTTGTAGGTACGGTAGGTGGCGAGGGAAAAGGGAGTTGGTGGGGTGTTCCAATACGGAGGATGGAGAAGTTCGGTGGTGATGGTTTTGGGGTTGGATTATATGCACGTAGGAATTGCAAGGAGGGAAGGAAATGGTGGTGGGGATCAGATGGTTTGAAATAAAACTCGGCCATAACAAGCCAAGAGATGTCTATTGCGACCGTGGAGGGGTGCTAAGTGCGGGGGTGAGTACGAATATGAGGTTGGAGGCTCTGCATGAAAAAAGACCAAATACTTGCATGGTGGTAGTCCGAGGACATGAGTGATGAGATCAAAGAAATTGTCTACATAAGCGACAAAGGATGGAAATTGGCGCAGCTTGCAAAGGCATTCAATTGCATTGTCAAAGTATCCTTTCACTAGGGTGGCGTTTGGTTTGGCTTTTAGGTTGCGGTGCGGCTGAGACGCACCGGAATTTTGATAAAAAGCGGCGTTTGGATCCACTTATTTCGAAACCTCCGGTTATTAGCAACCGCTGTTTTCTTCTATAACCCATCCGCAGAAATTTTCTGCGGTTCGACTTTTCCGCGCACCATTCTTCTCCCACGCGACATTCTCGCATCTGCACCGCCCACATTCTCCGCCTCTGCCACGCGCGACATTCTCCGCCTTCTGCTCCGTCTGCCGTGGACATCCTCGCCTCCCCTCCGCTCTCCGGCGATGCTTCGTTCATAAGAATCTTATCGCTACAATAGAGCGCTGTCTTCTTCCTCCGCCATTACAGCGCTTGAGAAGTTGGATATTGGGATTAATGGCGCTGTCTTCTTCCTCCGCCATTACAGCGCTTGAGAAGTTGGATATTGGGATCTCGGTGTCT
This sequence comes from Dactylorhiza incarnata, assembly GCA_033032865.1. NCBI lineage: Eukaryota > Viridiplantae > Streptophyta > Magnoliopsida > Asparagales > Orchidaceae > Dactylorhiza > Dactylorhiza incarnata. Next base: position 16,173,798 of record JAWHQI010000012.1, on the reverse strand, counting down.
CCTGTGAGTATAATTTTTATTTTGCGTTCTTGATTTCGGCTAGATCTATAGGGCTTGCTGCAAATCTGACCTTTGTTTAGGGAAAGTACTTCTTTTCTCTCTTGTCTCTCCCTCCTCTCCTTCGTCTGCCCATTCTCCACTGTTGTTCAGCTAGCAATTTCTACTCATCTGCACAGATTAGTAGTAGGCTTTAGAATCTATCACTATAGTTGTCCGTGTTGGGTGTTCCTCCATGTTTTATGGCTCATGTTGGATGGTGATTGTCTGATGGATCAGAGATCATGTTCGTGTTTGTTATTTCCTCTATATTCTTCTATATTTTGTGCCAGATTAGGAATTTTTTCATCTTCTCATATGTTTGTTGTGGGTTCGGTAATTAATTTATTGGAAAAAAAATTCACTAAAAACTCAGTTTTGTTTCCAAACAACTGTTCCAAAACTTCATTTTAGAAACTCCATTTCACCCAAACAGTTTTTTAACAAAACTCTGTTTTCCAGAAACAGCACTTTTTCTATCAGCAGCTTTCGATCAGCAACTTTCCATCAGCAACAGCCCAACCAAACAGAGCCTAGAACTCAACTTTTGGATACCCTAACATCCTTTTCTTAGCCTCTGAAATGCAATGATGCATCTGGATATGCATTAAACCCAATTCTTGAGAAGGCTTTGACCTAAAAGCTGAAGGGTCTTCAATCCATAACAGGACCATGTTATGGGCCCACGTATGGGTGACGACACAAGTCTTGAACGACGTGTATCGTCTTTTGCATTGTATCTTTACTTTCCCACATTGTTATCTTTTCGCGCATTTTAATTACTCACACATCATGTAGTCTGGGTGAGGGGCATTTTTGTAATTTGGGGAATCTTTCCCTCTCACTATACATATTTGAGGAGGGTGGGCTTTAATGGGCGTGATGAATGAAACTTAATTCTCTCATCTTGAATCTTCTCCTTCCCCTCATCCCCCTTAAGCTAGGGTTAGGGTTGAGCAAGACTCCTCTCTCTCTCCTCTCCCAGTCGAGCTCGGCTCCCGTTGTATCTTTCATCACTGAGAAGTCTAGGACAAGAAAGGTTCGAGACGATCCTCTCTGAGATTTCTCCCTCTCAAGACTGCACACTCGCTCACAATCAGAAGCCTGCAACATCTTGGCGTCAGAGCCTCCTTCCTCCTCCGGCCGCTACATCCCAATCGATTTTGCGCGTGAAACGGAACCTTGGAAAACAGAAGAATCATCACTGTCGTTTCCCCTTCCCGCAGTGCTTGCACCTGTGGTCTGTGGATGAGGCCGGGATGACACATCCACTGCATCGTTCTCCGGTTGTGCCCTCAGCCACTCTCATCCTCATCGCAGACACCTAGTGATCGGACCCAGCGCGCCCGAGTAATCTAGCCCTTCCTACTGCGACTCCACTAATGATGACCGCCGACCCCGCGCGTTCCCTAACAGTCTACGACAACTCCAATGGGTCTACGACTTCAGCGCCTGTAGACTCTACCCTGTAGCGACGAATCCGCCGACCCCATCGGCTCCTACCTGCTAAACTTTAGCGGTTGTCTCCCCTTCTCCAGCCAGCCGACCAGCCCACACCTACCACTGTCGAGCCTTCCATCCATCCCACGTCGTGACTCCGCTGCTCCCACAGTCGCCTGAGTGCCCAACACTCAGCATCGGACCTTCCAAACATCTACCTCCACTTCTACCACCTCCAACCAGGTCCCATGCACCTTCTGCGACCATGGACGAGAGTGGACTTCCTCTCGCTCAGATTATGCATACAAAAGAAGATGGCTGTTCAAATTCAACAACAAGCCTCGCTCACGACTCTGGCTATGCATACATTGCTTGCCTCTGCCTTGCCCCCCGGGCCATCACACCACCATGCGACGAGTTCTAATCCAGGAGAGGCGCCGTTCATCATGCCCTCTGATTCCCACGTACCTAGGTCCACTGGAGGTAATGTTCTGCATTACGTGAAGTTGGAGTATTCCCTACTTAATGGCAAGAGCGATCCCCTGGCTTAGCTCACGCGACGTCAGCATTTCTTCGCCAACCAGCTCACGTCATTGGAAGATTGGATCGGATTGGCTTACTTACAGCTCTTGGGCTCGACACAACTATGATACGGCCAACTGGCTCGGGAGACAATTAATTTAAATTGGGCAACCTTCAAGCACTCCTATAATATACGTTTTGGCCCACCTCCCCGCAACAATCCCTTGGACAACCTCGTCAATATCAAGCAACCCAGACCCGTGGATGATCACTTAGAGAGCTTCCAGATCTTACTTATTTGTGCCCCTTCTATCTTGCCAAAACATCAGGTACCTATCTTCATGTTAGCCTCCATGAATGGATTCACCTCGATGGCGAATTTCAAGCCCCACGGGACCTTAGCACAACCACGAGCCTAGCCCGTATTTGTGAGAAACGATGACTCATGGACAACCAAATGGCAGCCGCCACAACGACGGGGACAGTCGACGACCCCCCCCCCCCCCCCCATTCCGGTATTCTGTCCGCACCAATCAAGGGTAAGGAATTCAGCGGCAACCCATCCATCAAGCGCCAATCATGAGTAGAGATAGCAGAACGACATGCACAAGGGCTTTGTTTCAACTGCGACGAACCATATTCAGGCGGGCACAAGTGCAAGAATCCTTTTTGGCTAGAGGTGGACGATCCTCAGGATGACGACAACGAGAATGTCAGGTTGGCGAGACCCACGTCCCTCACGCTTGAGGGAAAGCTTGATCCGCACGGCGGAGGTGATATTATGGGCCCACGTAGAGGGTGACGACGCGTGTCTAGGACGATGTGTATTTTCTTTTGCATTGTATCTCTACTTTCTCGCATTGTCTTTTCACGCATTTTAATTACTCACACATCATGTAGCCTGGGTGAAGAGTATTTTTGTAATTCTGTGGAACCTTTCCTTCTCACTATATATATGTGAGGAGGGTGGGCTTTGATGGACATGATGAATGAAACCTAATTCTCTCAACTTGAATCTTCCTCTTCCCCTCCCATCCCTCTTAAGCTAGAGTTAGGGTTCAACGAGGCTCCCTTATCTTCTCCTCTCCCAGTCGAGCTCGGCTCCCATTGTACTTTCCTCCATTGGGAAAGCTAGGTCAAGGAAGGATCCAGACAATCCTCTCCAAGTCTTCTCCCTCTCAAGACCGCACACTTGCTCGCAATCGGAAGCCCGCAACAGACCACTTCCCCGTGTACATATGGATTCAGAGCTACAACCAACACTAACAATAACATAAAAGTAAGGAAAACGGAAAACCACGAATCAAATCATCCAGATCAAGGTGAACTGCACTAAGCACCTCCCATGACTCCCACTTTCCACCTTATAAAATCATGCCAACAATTCCAGGAATACAATCAGAGACCAATGTACATCTCCTTCAACAAACTCCAAAATACATTTAAGTCACATCAACTTCAACTGGCTTATCAAGTATAAAAACACACATCAAACATCAACCCTATATAAGACAAATGATATGACCAGTAAGTACAAAAAAATCACCATAAATACCCCATCAACCACTATAAAATCCAAAATAGTAATAGCAAGTGACTCATTGGCCAAAGAAACATAGATCAAAATCAAAGTCTTATCCAGACAAGTGGCATAGCCATGTGAGACAAAAACATACTCCCTGTCAAACACAACTGCCACAACCTCACTTGCTACTACCTCAACATTTCTACCATCAATACTATCTTGAGCTTTGTTCCAATCTTCAAAAAATTGATCATCAGTCAATGCACTGCCAGAAGAATCCTCATCAAGTGGTCTCACCAAAGGATAGGAAGCAACACTAAAGAGCAAGGTATTTTCCTCGTAGTAGATTCATCTGCATTAGCTTCAACCTCAAATTGCTCAAGATCATCTACAATAGGAGGCTGAAGTATGTATCATGTTCATAGTTTCCTCAGGGTAGTAGAAACAACTTGTCGTAAGACACTCTAGCTTTGCCTAGGTCTTAATATCACTTTACTGATAGATGTTCGCTATCGTCGAACCAAACGAGGAGTATATTAATTGGAATTGAGATAAATATATTAAGGTATGTCCGATATCCAACTCTTGAGGGCATTATCCATCTAAGAGTTCTCTCATATGAGAGACTAAACAAGACAATGATCCAAGATACCAACGTGATCCTCCTCCACTCTATTATATAGACAGGAGTCGGTATACAATGAAATTATAGAAATGCTACTTAGGGCTACATAGACCATAAACACATGTGAGACTACGACAATATCACTTGGCGGGGCAACTGTGGGCCCAACGGATCGAATTCGTATGAACACTCCCCTCCCAAAAATCAACATTGTCCTCAAGATCGAGGCCCGTAGGGTTCAGTAGCGAGCGCCAGATGATCCAAGCCAGTGAAGTCTGGATAATCATCTTCGGCACCAAGAAGCAAACACTAGTCCTTGAAAAGGCATTTGTATGCGAAAGAAAATGGCTAATGGCAACGGAAAAATAGAGGCCCTTCAGGCAAAGCTCAATGTACGCCTGCCGAGATAAGCATTAGGAGGGGGGCGGCGTTGTTGGAATCAACGGAAGTAGTGGCGGGACAAACAATGGAGGACCAGGTGGAGGCGAGGGATCCAAGTGATGGAGTGGTGACTGATGTTTCGGCAGTGGTAGAAGCTGGTGGGGTGACCAAGTAGAAGAGGGTGATTGGGCCATTTAGAGTTCCTCGTCGAGGCAACGAGCTTGCTCTGTGGCGCAGGAGAAAGTAGAGGGGTAGACTGGAGGTTGAAAAAATGTTCGGCACGGGAAATCCAACCAAGGGAGTAAGTGTCAAAGGATATTGGAATCTCAATTAAGCCGACGTGGGTCGGGTGAATGTCCCCGATGGTAAGTAGGAACCCCATGTAGCCAACAATGTGCCTGTAGGGGCAGCAATGGAGGGGGAAGAAGAGATGTCAGTTAATAGTTGGCGGTGATGGAAGCGAGCTAGCACGAGAGGAGAGTGAGATCTTCTAGCATCGCTTCTAGTTAATCTAAGCAAGTGGAATCGATGGAGGATGAATAAGAAGCATCCTCATTAGTAAGAAGGGCCATTGAACGAGTCGTGGGTATGAATCTGGGGAATCGAAGTGGAAGCAAGAGATGACAATTGGTTGTTAGTAGAGTGGGGGAGCGATTGTTGGAGATTGCATGCAGAGGAAGGTGGTAGTGCATGAGCAAGACATTGAAATGGAGCACAACAAGGAGAGATCGGTTGTTGCGGGAGAGGCGGTGACTTATGGATGAGAGGGAAAGCCTCAGATGCAGTGGAAGGAGTCGGGTTGGTTATGGGGAGGTTGTGAACTCGACGATCGGTGACAGAGGGCCGAAACAGGTGCGGCGATGGTCGGTAGTGTAAATCGGGGTCGGGCAAGAGTGGCAATCAGGGTCAGGCGATCGGAATCAGCGGTAGAGGGCCGAAGAGGGAGCTTGCGAGGGGAGTGGAGGTCGGGTAGGATAGAGGAGGAAGGGCTTGAAGGGATGTGGGCACAAAAGAATGGGGATGGAGCACTGGGAGAAGACGAGATTGGTACGGAGGCATTCAGACGAACGTTAAGGCCAATTAGGATTTGAAACTAAACCCGATTTGGTCGGCAGGTCAGACCAATTGATAGAGATGCTCACTATAGTTCGGACCAAACGAGGGGTGGATTAATTGAAATCAAGATACAATATATCGAGATGTGTTCAATATCCAACTCGAGGGTAGGATCCCTCTAAAAGCTCTTCTCCCCTATGAAAGTCTAAATTAGACAATGATCCAAGATACTAGCATGACTCTCCTCCTCTCCCTTATATAATCGGAAGTGGGCATACAATGAAGTTACAAAAATGTCATTTAAGGCTACATATGTAACACCTAAACCATTCATTAACATATTAAAATAGAAATTAACTTAATAAATCCCCAATGACGATAAAAGAAAATGCAGTGCCGAAATGCCATCACGAAATTTTCGAGCTATTTTTGAAAAGATTTTTACGACGAAATTTCTTTCTAACGACGAATTTTATTTTTCATATATTATATATATTATATATATATACATATACCATATATTATATATATATATATATACATATATCTTATATACATAATTGGATCTTGAAATATCTTATATACATAATTGGATCTTGAAAATGAACATTTTTATTCTGTGCATTTTGGTACTCATTGTGTTTATATTTTACTATAATATTGCAGCAAGATAAAAATTCAAAACTTTGTTATATGATGTGTACTCTGAATTGTGGTGGTCTGCGGGCCCTTACAACATAGAGTATAGACACGAGCGGGACTACGATGATAGCGCTTGTCGAGGCGTTTATGAGCCCAGAGGGTTGTATTCGTAACATTTACCTTCATGTCCTCCATGGGCTCTTAGATTCTTCTACCAAAGACTCACATGCTCTATCAATTTTAGTAAGGCCTTCTTACATTTCGCTTCATCTGAATAGTCTCTATAATTAAAGAAATCTTCAAGGCGTTGAATCCACTCAATAAACTCATATAGGGAGACCGACAATTGAACTTGGGAGGTCATCATCCTAACTTCTTCTTGATGCGGAGCGCGTCACTTCTCTTAACCATAACATCGAGCTCTGATATCAACTGATGTGCACTGGGCTGGTTAGGAGTGAGAGTAAAGTTGTGCAAAATCTGTCCAATACAAAATCAGCCAATTGCAAAACTAATGAAAATCAGCCCTCAAACAAAATAACGGATTGCACGAGTCCATTGATAATGCTACTAAGGCATTAATACAAACAATTCTCAAAGCTTAGAAATAAATTCTTTAAAAAACTTATATTAGATGAAAAGAACCAACAACATCTTCAAAACCACCTAAATCCACCATCAACATCAAACTAATAACGATAATATCCATCACCATGACACCAAGAAAAACACTCTGGAAACTAAAAATCCATAAATTCCAATCATGAAACCATGAAAAACACTCTGGAAACTAAAAATCCAAACATTCCAATCAGCGGGCTAATAAAAATTTGAGAAGAGAAATGGGGATGGTGGAGGCACAAACTCGCCACCAAGGAAGATAGCAACCACCATGATAAGGTGGATACCAAGCAATAAGAGGAAGGAATTCCCCACCAAGCACGCCGACGGACTACTGAATCACATAAATATGGATCAATCCTCCAAACTTACCTTCTAATGGCTACTAATAGAAGAAGCAATATGGGAAAATGCAATCCCCTTTCCCCAAGGGTTTTAAATCTAAAGAAACAAATTAAAATATTACAAAAGAGACCCCAAGGTCTTAAGTTTAAAAAATTGGAAAGAATATTAAAAAATGGCAAGTAATGAATTCATGTACTTGGAATTGATGCTCCTTGGCATCGTCGGGTGCTAGGGCCTTACAGCACTTGGGAAGAAATTTGACGCTCGGTCATTCTTCAAAACACACCCGATAGGGTTCCTTTGACAGCCCCTAACTCATTTTTCTAACACCCCTAACATCATGTTCTTCGACTCCAAAATGCAAAGATGCATCTAGATATGCATCAGATTGAAGGTGGAAACCTTTAGGTGCAAGGAGCATTGTGATCCACAGAAAGCGATTAGGCAGTGTGTCCGAGAAGGGAGGAAGGTTCGTCTAGGAAAAGCAGATATGCAAGCACCAGGGAGGGCCACGAAGTAACGAAGTTGTGCTCATGTCGTAGCATAGTGGCATGGTAGATGCTACGAGCACACCTGGGGAATTCATCCAGAGAGTGGGGGCAAAAGAGATTGCTCAACGGTGTCGAGGCAACCTTTGGCCATTAGCATGAGCATCAGGGGTCCAATGTGGGATATCAACGATCCGATCCTGATAGAGAATTTTATATTGTTGTTGCATGTTCTATCGGATTCCTGATCCAGTATATCTAAGGTCTGATATAGAAAAACCAGTGACCCGATAAGGGCTAAAGGTGTCTTGATTTAGACAGAGAAATCCAATCACAAAATGAGAGGGGATATCAGTCACCAGATAGGGCTAGGGAAATCCGTAGACGAGTATAGGTTGATCGGGATCTCGAAAGTGGACGACAAGATCTAGATCGAGAACAACAAACACGGGGTCCTTGTTGGTCGGGAGTTTGCGCTCTAAGCTAAGAATTCTAGTGGTTGCTTGGGTTGCAGTAATCAAGAGTGATAGACAGTGAAATGATCATCGATAACGGTGGATTGGCAAGACATGACCAAAGAATTAGGAAACTTATGTGAAGCTACACTTCGACAGATACTGATACTTGGAGGCTACAAGGAAATGAGCAGTGGAGGGCCAATGTTACCTTATGGGGTGAGAGAGAAGAGAAGGGGGATTGGAGGAGAGAAGCTACAGTGGGAAGCTCTTCCAATTGCTTAGCATTATTGATGTAGGGCAGGCGTCACACCTGCCTGCCACCCTGGCATCACCACTAAGGGGCCCACCCCGACATCTCACTAAGGCGGCATTCATCAAGGCTGCAGCTCATACACCCCAACCAGCTCTCTGCCTCCCATCACCAGGAAATGGTAGGTTGTTGAGGCCCGGGATCGAACACCCGACCTCCTAAATAAGAGTCTTTCACCATAGCTCTCATCACCAACTGAGTCACACATGCCTGCCACCATAGCATCACCACCAGGGGGCCCACCCCGGCATCACCACCAGGGCGGCTTTCATCAGGGCTGCAACTCATACACCCCAACCAGCTCTCCGCCTCCCATCACCCAGAAACGGTAGGTTGTTGAGGCCCGGGATGGACAACCTACCGTTTCTTGGTGATGGGAGGCAGAGAGCTAGTTGGGGTGTATAGGTTGCAGCCTTGATGAAAGACGCCTTGGTGAGATGCCAGGGTCGGCCCCCGGTGGTGATGCCAGGGTGGCAGGCAGGTGTGACGCCTGTCCTACATCAATTATGCTCTTAACATAGATGAACCAAATATGATCAAGTTCACACAATACATAGCTATTTATAGTCTCCATAGAGGAGACCGGAAAGTAAATGCCAAGATAATAGATAAGATATAATAGAAGTTCCCTCCATGTAATTATCAAATTAGTCCGTTTTTGAGGTACTCATCGATGTCCTTTGGTAATAGACTTATCATGTGCGACCGTTCATGCTCTCGTCTAGTGGAACCACTGCTTCCACCATAAGAACGCCAAACCATAGTTTTAAAGGCAAATCAATATAGGAGGTTAAGAAGAACCCAACATATACAAAAATAAGAAAATCATCTATCATGGAAGAAAAAACATGAGAGGCAAATTGAGATTTCACATATCTTTCACCACTCTTGAGAGCATCCCATCTTTGCAATCATAAATATTCATCATAAACAATCATGTTATCTGGCATTAGTGAGCTTCAACTGAAGATAGAATTATATTATCTCAAGTGCACATTCATAAGAAGAAAGCAAACCTGTTCACCTGAAGAAAACCAGTGCACCCCATGTTGCCCCAAACTTGGAGGACAAGAACCTAGTGAGAACTCCTGTAACTCTAGTTTTTCCTAAATGAAATAGTGCAGTCGTCATTACTTTGGATTCGTAATATATAAATTCTATCTTTGATGTAGAAAAACTAGCTATGAACTTACAATTAGTTTTGGTTTTCGATGTTTCAAGCGCCTCTGCAAAATCACTATATAAATTAGAGTGTCACTGACATAAATGAGATTTGCAACATTATACTCTCACATGCCATCAACTACAGACGTTTAGATTGTAACTTGACTGAAAATTACCAATAAGATTAGTGACAGAGCTGATGAAAATCTAGTCATTATATGAATAAATGAATAATGAAAATTTCACAATACTTATTAATAACCATGTGCATTACATGCTGCAAAAAAATGTATAATTTGGGCAACTAGCATCCATTAGTTTTCAACAAATGCTAAAATTTTCATGTAGTAGCAACAATCCATACTATTATCCTAAGCAATAGCACAAGATACCTGTAAATTTAATGTGTAACAACAACAACAAAACCCATATAGTCAGTCCCCAATCAATAGTGGCCCCCTATACAAAGAACATGTACTTCTAAGCTGAAGATTATAGCCCTTTTCTCGCAGTTCACACTAACAAAATTCAATCCAAAGGGACAACATCCTCAAAAATAAAATATAATAAAAAATCTGTTTGAAGGCCTAAATGCCACTCTTTCTTTATCTAATATTAAGAATATAACCATGGAAATCATAAAACATTCTGTAATAGGAACTTGTTCTTCAATATTAGCCAGAAGTTCACTGTCAAACCAAAGATAGTAATAAAAAGCCAATTTATTCCCAGCATAAAACACAAATAAATATTTTCTTACAAAGAAAACAGCACTGCAGTACCCAAACCTAAAATCGAGGTATCAATTTCATTTCGACATTTTACTTCTAAAACAATCAAATCCAAATGCATATGGACATGCATATCAGTTTCACTTAAATGAAACTATCTTCCTGGGTTTTATTCTACTAAATAAAATAATTTAATTCCCCGATATGATCATAACACGCATTTCTTGAAAAGAAACTAAAAATACAGATATGAAACAACACTCACCTCCACCATTGAGGAAAGCCTATTCGATAATTTTGGTTCCATATAGTTAGGCCAGACTTCCAACAAAAGCTTGTTCAACCACTCACAAGGCTCAAATGGTGTTACAGGCTGCAATGTTTTTAGCATATGATAAAAATGAATAATTGCTTGACAAAGAAATTTTTGTTACCAAACCAAATGGACAAAGGTCAATACCGTAGTGTGCAGTATGAGTTGCTTCCATCTTGTATTCATCCCTTCGATGAGCAACTGCCGTCGGAACCTCCCATACTAAGAGAAGAACGAAATAAGTCATGGCTACTTCTTAATCATTATATAAAATGTATTCCCAGATGTTTTCGTTTAACTGTAATGTTTCTGCAGCCCACCTTTAAGCTCATATTGTTTCATTTACTTATAAATGTAGAGGAAACACTTGAACTGATTTTTATTGCATCCGTTTAATGCCTCTAATCAGGTAGGTAAGATGTTGAGATGGCACATAGCATTCTTAATTTACAGGTAATTGAAGTCGTATCACAAACAAAGGAAATGGTTATGACTATAAGTTGAATGCATATAACGTATTCTCAAAAACAAAAAATCCAGAAAAAAAAAACCCTATCAAATAGGTTTGTTGATGCCTCTCAAATTGTAGGAACCATATCCCCTAGGCTCCCTTGCCTCTCCCGTTGAAAATGATGCTGCCCACACCTTTTGGAAGCTTCCTTTGCTTCCCCATGTAGCCCATAACCACCTCTCTGTGGCTCCTAGGCATTCGCTAGCAGCAGTTTTGTGTGGATTTTGTCTCTCATGTGTTGTTTCTGGACTGAGCAGGAGTTGATACTGAACTGATTATACCTGATGAGCCTTAATTTTATTTATTTTGATATGCTAAGGGGATGGGGCGTCATATGCCCAAGCCCAATGCCAGAGGCACCACGCAATTATACATGAACAAAGCACATCGGTCTCACCTCATGTTGAGTGAATTTCAGATGTGTTTGCGGGCTTTGTAAAAAAGCAATTGAATTGTCGTGATCCATGTGGTGAAAGGTGATGAGGGATGAGCTTGTCGATTTGTTCAACCCACAGAAAATTACAGATTTAAGAGAAGTTGAACTTTTAGTTTGGGTCAGGTTATGTCAACACTAAGGTTAAAATTTGAGCAGAGTTGATGCAAATTTCTGCGATGGTGATTTGACTGATTTCAATAATGGATAGTTAAGAATGGTCTCAAGCAGAGTGTGTTTTGTGAAGGATTGGTTGTGCTAGAAAAGGGAATGTCGATTTTTCAAGATAAACCATTATAGTGCTTCGGACAACAATTCAGAGAAAAGATTGAAAAAAAATGAACTTTTACATCACTCTTGTGATGGTGGCATTGGTCGTAAATGTCTTGTCGATCTGTGTTTGTGTTATGGGCTTCCCGATTATTATCCTTAAGGTTTTATTATATCATTTGAAGTTATTGTTCATTGTCGTTACATTGTAGTTTTTAATTATGTTGAAGTGTTAGGACTTATTTACAATTATGCCCTTATAAGTCTATTTAAAGGACCCCTTGGGTCTTGTAATGGTATGAAAAAATTAATCTCTTCTTCATATGTCTTGTTTATGAGATCTTGGTAGCTCTCTCCTCCCGAGCACAACCCTTCTAGGCAGTTGCGGTTCCGGCTCCACTGTACCCTCTGGCCACTACTCCGGCGAGCACATAACAACTTGGTATCAGAGCCAGGTTATCCTCCCAAGCTCCCAGCAACGGGACAACTCTCTGTTGTTGCTTCCCCTCTTTCCCGCTGCAATCAACAGGGTTAAGTCACTTCCATGGGTTATGTGTATCGTCTCCAGCAGCCGATAACTCCTGCCTGGACCTTTTTCTCGAGTCCCCAACAGCGTAGCACCCTTTTTCTCGATCCCCCAACAGCGCGGTGCCCTCTTTCTCGAGCCCCCAACAGCCTAAACTATATATTCCAACAAAAAGAAGGGTGTTCTCTTTTTTTGCCTCATCATAGAGAAGCCTCACGGCTCTCGCGGCAACTCACAATCAACCATCTCAGAGGAATCCAATCGTCCAATCACCCGCTCTCTATCTCGTGCTACTCCCAATTTATCGTTGGCTGCGTTTCGCGCTATGGGGACACTCCCGCTCTAATTGATACTATCAGAGACTTAATGCAAACATTCATGACCTCCATAGAGGTACGCCTTCGAGACACTGAAGCACGTCATCGATAAGACATGGCCACACTCACCAATAAACTTAATTATTTGACAATCGTCATTCTGATCATTACTACCCCACCTACTGATCATATCGGCGTTCTGGTATTAGCGTTCCAGTACAGACATTAGCCTGCTGATATGGTATGTGGATTGTTTCGGATTTGCGATTTTTAGGAGATCAAGTTGTCATATCTCCTTGATCTTGATCCTAGAGTTATTGATGTAGGGTAGGATACGTGAGTGCGCGACAATAATGCAACCCTAGGTGAAGTGCGGGGAGATAATTTTATTATCATTCAATATTGTTTATAACACAAGCAAGACCCGACGGAGAAATCAAACAAAGCAATAAATAATTAAATCACACGAATATATTTTAAGCAAGGCAAATAATTCTTTAGGCAAGCGGGTTTAGGCTTTTCTCCGCGTGGAGGGCCAAATCAAGAGCGCACGGCAAATAACGACGAATAGTTCCTGTAAATTACAAAATAATCTAGAACAAAATTCCACAATGTTATAGTTTCCAAAGAGCATAAGTTCCTATCACCATATTTTAATATTGAAAACAATGTTCCATACAAGAATAAGACACTCACTAAATAAGGGGGTATTGTCGTGAGACGGATATCCGGTAACGGAGAGGTGGAGGATGCTGTCCCGGATGATGAGGAAAGTGGTATATGGCTGTATAAGGAAAGGTGGTTGTTATGTGGATTTGAGTGGCTGGTTTGGGGTCTTGGAGAGGTAGGGTTTGGATCCCAGGGGTATTGGGGAGAATCGGCCCACGAAGAGGGTCGTACAAGGTTCCTGAGGCTAAATATGTGGTTGGAGGTGGGCTTAGGGTTGCAAGAAGGTGGCTGAGGTGTGCTTAGGTAGTGGTTGTTTTGGAGGATAAAGTGGGATGGAATCTGTTGATGGTATCAGGAATCAGGTGAAGGGGGGATTTAATCTCACGGGGCAGAATTCTGAAAGGGGCAGCATGGGATAAATGGAGTGGGCAGAGGGTTTTTTAAAGTCGATGTTGGGCGGCCTGTTCTGGGAGGAAAAGGGACGGAGGTAGGCTTCCAGGGGGAAAAAGAGGGTTCAGCAAGCTGGTATGTTGATTTTCAGGGGAAAACTGAAGGTATCTGTAGTGGATTTGGGAAGGAGGTGGGACGGTGGTGGAGGATACAAGAAGATACAAGAACAAACCTAGGAGTCGTCACCGTGAGCGGATCGACGGATTCCGGGAATAGAGTTCTCCAAAATATGCAATAGTCTTCAAGCTACGTCTATTTATATTAAAACAACATTAGAACATCTCTTACATCAACAACTATGATTGGTTGTTAATGTAACAGATCCGATTACATTAAATAAAGACTAAAAAAAGTATAATATATGAAACTGTAAATAAACAAAAATCTGGACGCATCCGCGGAGTCGGATCGTCAATCCGGAAATGCTAAATATGGAAAGTAGCCAATTTGGCCCCGAACGGGCCCAAAACTCGTGCTCCACTGCAGGTCTGTGTCGCCAATCCCTATCAGTTACGATTTAACCCTACGAATGTTGGCGACTATTTAAGGAGAGGGTTAGGGAAAGCACTAATTTATTTTCTCTTCCTATTCCCCTTCCTCTTCTTCTTGAACCCCCTCTTCCTCCATAGATCGATGGATGATGTCACGGGAAAATCGATGGGAATTGCTCGAGGAGTTCCTAGGAAGTGAATCGTGATACTATTTTTGGAGATGCGGAGGAGAGCACTTGGAAAAGTTTTGTGGTCGGAGTCCCCGGGAGCTTGGCTGGAAGCTTTTGGATTTAGAGAGTTCTCGGAGCATGAAGGAGTTTTGAAAAACGTCGGATGCGGAGATCGTAGCTTAAGGAGTTTGTTATAGGCTAGGCCGTGCTTGGGGATCTAGAAGCCACTTCATGGCTTCGCGGGTTGGATCATCTCCATCACTCAGGCAATGATTCTTTCTCTTCTAAGCATTATGATGAATATTTTCCTTTAATGCATTTTGTTCTTGATATCATGGACAGAACAAGCCTATAGGCTACATCCGGTGTTGTTCTTATATATTCAACAGGAGTGTGTAACTCCATATGCATATTGTTAGATGATTATGCTCATCGGTGAAGACTGGACCTAGGCATGCTACGATGAAGTTTATTAGGTTGGGATCGATAGTGTTTGATTGATATCATCGAGACTTTATGAGATCGTCAAAGAAACAATTGATGTGTGCTTATCTGTCGACATCAAGGTTTTAAATGTCAGATGTCGGAGACATGTCGGATTGGGTTTTAAGATGTCGGAAACATGTCGGGGACATTTTAATATGTCGGATTCCTAAAAAATATTTATATTACAAGTTATATCATATTATCTTAGCTCTATAAACTACATTAATTTGTTCTACAAAATGGATACATTTTCTACTTAGTTGTATTATTTTCAAAATACGCAAATCTATCTTCAATCATCATTATTTTTTAACCATGTATCTATTTTCATTGTATGTATATCTCCGTTTATTATTTTCATTTTTAAGCACTTAAATGTTGAAAATTATTTTATCATTCTTCCTCATTGTTGGAAACGGAAATGACAAACACTATTTAGATATCAACCTGCATTAAATAATGTTTTTTTTACTTCCATATAAACATGCAAATTAACTATACAATACTAAGAATAAAGGTGGCAGGCTTGATGACAAAACTTGATGGAATAAATTTCAGCAATCAAATACGCAATTGATACTCCATACATAAAGCATGCAAGAAGAAAGCATTGGAAGGAGACAAGTGAAAATAAAGTATAATTCATGTGCTCGGAAATGTGCAATCAATAAAATGGGAAAAAATCTAGCAAAAAATCTTTCCAGCGGCGAGGACGGAGAATAAGCGGAGAGAAATCTCTGATCGTGCGACATTTAGAAATGTCGGCAGCGGCCGATATATCGGATTTAATCGGTTATGTCGGCCGACATAATAAAAAACGTCATAACCTTTAAATTTTCATTATGCAATTCATTTTTGGTTCAAACAAGACATGTCGGCCGACATTTAAAACAGTGGTCGACATGCATAGAGGTTGATAGTTACCATAAGTACGGTTATAGCATGGAAACCATAACTTGGGAAATAGGATGAGTGAACCGTCAGCATGGATTGGTGAATGATAGATTGATAGTAGGATCATGGTGGGAGATAGATTTAAGTCATGTATTCTTGGGAACCAATGATCAATTGGAGCATGTGATTAAGGCATGAAATATATAGTTTGATAATGAAGGTACATATAATACCTTGAGATGGTGAAATGGCGAGATAGAGCCATATCCTTGATGACCATTTTATGAGTGAATGGAAGTCTTGTGTGGACTTTCAAGGAGAATGCAACATGAAACCCCAGAATGGGTGTTAGCCAAATGAATTATGATTGCTTTCTTCATTGTGCTTGAGGTCAATGATATGTGGCATGTGGGTCAAGGCACTACCATGGTAGGGTAAGACCAACTCTTGGGCTCCTGAGGATCGTGAAGATAGTGTGTCGTGACGACAGCTTGTTTGAGGCTAGTTAGATAGCATTTAGTCATGTCGATACCTATTGGCTACGAAGCACGAATACTTAAAAATGCTTCGCGTATCAACTCGAAAACGTATCGGATACAGGAAACGCCCAGAAACGCGTGGAAACGCGTTTCCAAAACGTCGGAAACACAATATTTAAATAATTAAAAAAATTGGGAAACGCGTATCCCGCTTTTCTCGTTCACGCGTCACGCACGGCATTCACGACTCACCTCACGCGGGATATAATTTTAATTTTCGGGATTAGGGTTCACGACTCACGCGCGACTCACGACCCCGCAGTCGAAGCTCTGCGTCATTCTCCCCCGACCCCTGCAACTCTACGTCATTCTCCTCCAACCCCTACAGTCGAAGCCCGTCGAAAGCCCGTCGCGGCTCTCCCCGCTCGGCGACGAAAGCCCGTCGAACCTCTCCTCTCTTGTTGCTCTTCGTGTGCTCATCGAAGAATTTTCCGCCCTCCTCTCGGGTGAGTTCTTGATGGGGGACCATCGAGCGCAACTCGGCGCAAGGCGGGCCCCACCTTCGTATATTCGCGCCGACGGACTTGATCGAACCGGCGATCCGTTACCACGGATGCGTCCGGCTCGTCGTTTCGAATCACTTTCATATATAGCTTTATGTATTTCGGATATTATTTTATATAGTTTCGGGACCGGAACCGTCGGCCAATCATAGCCGTCGATTCCGGGTGCCCTAGTGTTGTTTTCTTATAAATAAGAGTCTTAGGGTGGCTGAAATTCCATTGCTGAAGTTTGGAGAGGTCATCTTCCTTGCTTCCGGTGATCCTTCCGCGGTGCCGACGCCGTGGAGCCCGTGGTGCCGACTCCATTGGGTAAGTAATCTTCTTCTTCTCCTCCATCCCTCCCTGCTGCCATCCGCCCATCCCCCTTGATCAACCCTTGCCGCCGCCTACCCTAAACACCTCCCTGCTGCCCGCCGCCCCCATCCCTGTTCACAGCCGCCGCCCTCCTCAGCGCATACCCGCTGCCCTCCCTTCCTGCATACCCGCCGCCCCTCATCCCTGCACCACCGCCGCCCCTCCTTACAGCCACCCCACGCCACTACATCAGCCCAGCCGCCGCCCATTTCAGCGCCCTCCCCTCCTCCCCACCGGTCGGATCTGTCCAGTTTTGGACAGATCTGTCCAGCCCGAGCCACGAACCCCGATTCAGCCCTACGCCATCCGAACCCGCAGCCCTACCTTCCCCTCTCGTGGATCCACTTCCTCCCCTACCCGATCTAGTCGTCCATCACCCGGAAATCCCATACCACCTCCAAAACTTCAGATCTGTGTTGGATTGCGGCCGCCCTTAGTTTATTTCAGATTTTGGTACATGTTATTTGTGACTATCTATTTTGTTGGGTATAATATTTTGTGCACGCTGTGGTACTTTGCTTTTAAGGAATTTTAGCACGTTGTATTTGCCCGTGAATCTCTTGCCTTGCAGGTTGCCTAATTCGCCGCGCGTTTATTCTAGCCCTCCGTGCGGAGGAAAGCTATTGCCTAACCGCCGAAAGAAAAATTGCTTATCTTGCCTCGAATGAATGCAATGTTTTATTATAATGGTTTTGTTGCTTACATTGATTAACTCGCCTGTCAATAGTGTCTTGCATATAGTCATCGGTTTGGTTGAGTCGATCCCCTCACGTCACTAGTTTGTATCCTAAGCGCCACTACACAGCCTACCCTACATTAGTTGGTATCAGAGCCCAGGTCGGGCTGTTTTGCATGCTCCGTAGTGGTAGGTCATTTAGAAGCATGGTAGATCCACAGGTTACCAACGATCGAGCGGCAGGCTCGAATTCGAGCGCTGCCACCACGGATTTTGAGCGTCTGATGTTAAACCGCTTCGATGCTTTAGGCACCCAGTTTGGGGTCGTACAACTTGATATTGCCGCGGTGAACCGTCGCCTAGATAGGATAGAGAACGCTAGGGATACTCCTTCCCTACATGACGATGAGGTAGCAGATGATCCGGCCTACTCCCCCCGCCGCGGTCAGCGGGTCAGAGGTGATCCACCACCGGCTGACCGCTACCGTCGTGAGATTCCTGCGAGAGCCCCCACTCCGCCAGTAAGGCGAAATCCTGAGCCAGCACGTGGCCGAACCCCGCCCCCGCGGGAAGATTACCGCATGCCACGTCAGCCTGGCCCCAGGGACCGTGTCCCTCCACACGGTCGTCATGACCAGCGTCGAGACGAGTATTACCCACCGGGACGACGTGAGCGCGGACCAAACCCGCTCGGCACGATTATGACCGTGACGACGATCCTGATGATTATCCTGACCCGCGTAGAGGTGATCGCGCCCTTGACATCACCCGGAGGATTCGCCTCGATGCCCCAACATTCGATGGTCGCCTGGATCCGAAGGCATTTAGCGACTGGCTCTTAGACATGGATCACTATTTTGATTGGTACGATATGAGTGATGATCGTTGTGTTCGGTTTGCCAAGATGAAGTTAGTCGGACAGGCCAAGGTGTATTGGATTAGTGTTGAGCGAGCCTTAGATCGTGACGGTTACTACCCCATCACCCGATGGGATGACATGAAGGAGAGGCTTAAGGATAAATACCTCCCTGCTTCCTACCGTGACCAGCTACTTGATCAGCTGCAGAGCTTACGTCAGGGGACGCTTTCCGTAGCTGAGTATATGGCTCGATTCGACGAGCTAGTTGTTAGGAGCGATATTTCGGAGGAGCCTATTGCCACTGCCTCTCGATTCAAGGCTGGCCTCCGTGCGGATCTCCGGAGAGAGCTGATTCCCCACCGCTTGGAGACTGTAGATCAGATATTCCAGCTCGCTCTTGAGTATGAGCAGTACCTTCGTGCCCCTAGCACGAAGCAGTTTCCTTCCCGGACGGATTCATCGACGTTTAGGAAGCCCGCTCCAGCCCAGACTGCTGCAGCCACTCCACCCCCCCGAGTCACTCCTGATTTGAGGGGGAAGGCTGTCGCTGCCGAGGGCCAGAGGCCTGGGGGTATTCAGTGTTTTAGGTGCGGGGGCAGAGGACACGTAGCGGCCCACTGCCCTACACGTAGTCTGTTGATTGAGGAAGAAGAGGCCGCTTTAGAGGGAGATG
The DNA here is from genome assembly GCA_033032865.1 of Dactylorhiza incarnata. Classification (NCBI taxonomy): domain Eukaryota; kingdom Viridiplantae; phylum Streptophyta; class Magnoliopsida; order Asparagales; family Orchidaceae; genus Dactylorhiza; species Dactylorhiza incarnata. The sequence continues at coordinate 16,154,320 of JAWHQI010000012.1, read as the reverse complement.
TGGAGACTACTGAGGAGATCACTGCCACCGTTGAGGAGGGCTGGGAGAGCGACGCTGAGCGGTCGTTAGAGGTTGGAGTAGTCAGGCGCTTCCTGCATACCCCACGTGCTGATGAGGACTGGCGCCGCACTACCATTTTCTACACATATTTCCCGAGTGCAGGCGGACCCTGCAAATTAGCTATCGATAGTGGGAGCTGTGTGAATATCGTGGCCCAGAAGGGTCTAGACCGCATGCAGGTGAAGGCAGAGCCTCACCCCCACCCTTATCGTGTCATCTGGGTCGACAAGACAGCTATCCAGGTTACCCAGCGCTGTCTTGTTCCGATCACCATTGCATCCTTTGAGGACCGAGTATGGTGCGACGTCATCCCTATGGATGTCGCCCATGTCTTGCTGGGCCGCCCTTGGCTATTTGATCGCGATGTCACGTGCTTCGGACGGTCAAACACGTGTGTTTTCTATGATAAGGGGCGGAAGATCACTTTATCTCCCACTCAGCCCAGAGAGAGGTCCAAGGGCCGGGTCGAGCCGTCCACTAGCACGATTGCTTCAAGACCCGTGCACATTCTGAGACATAGTGAGTTCCTGAGAGATAGCTCCGATGCTGGAATCATGTATGTAGTGGCGGCCACTATGGCATCTGATTGCCCTACACCCGAGGTTCACCCCGCCGTGCGACCCTTACTAGGCGAGTTTGCGGATATTATGCCAGAGGAGCTTCCTGATGAGTTACCCCCTCTGCGGGACATTCAGCATGCCATCGATTTAGTCCCGGGGGCCTCGCTCCCCAACCTGCCACACTATCGCATGAATCCTGTTGAGCACGCTGAGCTCAAGAGGCAGGTTGATGAGCTTCTTCGGAAGCAGTTTATCCGTGAAAGCTTGAGTCCGTGCGCCGTCCCCGCCCTTCTTACCCCTAAGAAGGATGGAAGTTGGCGTATGTGTATCGATAGTCGCGCTATTAATAAAATTACGGTAAAGTATCGTTTCCCGATCCCTCGTCTGGACGACCTACTAGACACGATGTCCGGGGCTCAGATCTTCTCGAAGATCGATCTCCGAAGCGGGTATCACCAAATTAGAGTGCGAGAGGGCGACGAGTGGAAGACGGCGTTTAAGACGAAAGACGGTCTGTACGAGTGGCTGGTCATGCCATTTGGGCTCTCGAACGCCCCGAGCACGTTTATGCGAGTCATGACCCAGGTCCTACGGCCCTATATGGGCAAATTCCTCGTCGTCTACTTTGACGACATTCTGATCTATAGCCACACTGAGCCAGATCATCTCGAGCACTTGAGACTCTTATTCGATATTCTCCGAAAGGAGAAACTGTTTATCAACCTAAAGAAGTGCTCCTTCCTATCTGAGTCCGTCCACTTTCTGGGATTTATTATCTCCTCCTCAGGCGTGTCAGTTGACCCTGAGAAGGTCCAGTCCATCCGTGAGTGGCCCATACCCTCGACCATTCATGAGGCCCGTAGCTTTCATGGGCTTGCGACCTTTTACAGGAGATTCGTTAAGGATTTTAGCTCGATTATGGCCCCATTCACTAGTTGCCTGCGCAAGGGGGATTTTCAGTGGACCCCTGCGGCCACTCGAGCATTCGAAGAGATCAAGGACAAGCTGACGTCCGCCCCCGTTCTACGACTCCCCGATTTTAGTAAAGCCTTCGAGGTTGCGTGTGACGCGTCAGGCATGGGCATTGGGGGAGTGTTGAGCCAAGAGGGACACCCAGTTTCTTACTTTAGTGAGAAACTGAATGAAGCCAAGCAAAAATACTCGAATTATGATCGGGAATTTTATGCTATCGTCCAGTCACTGCGATACTGGAGACACTACCTCCTTCCCCGGGAGTTCGTGCTGTATTCGGACAACCAGGCCCTACGCTACCTCGACTCTCAGAGGAAGCTGAGTCACCGCCATGCGAAATGGGTAGAGTACCTTCAGGATTTCCACTATGTTCTCAAACATCGTGCTGGTGTTGAGAACAAGCCCGCCGACGCTCTCAGTCGTCGAGTCTCTCTACTTCACACACTGAGGGCCCAGGTGGATGGCTTCGAGAGATTGATCCTGGACTATCCTACTTGTCCTGATTTTGCTGAGGCCTATACTGCGTTATCAAGGGACCCTCCTGATCATGTTGAGGGATTTCAGATCATCGATAAATACCTATTCCGGGGCTCCCGCTTGTGTGTGCCCAATACCTCATATCGTGATTATTTAGTATGGGAACTACACGCCGGGGGTGCCGCTGCCCATTTTGGGCGAGATAAGTCGATTGCTATGGTAGCGGATCGTTTCTATTGGCCGAGCTTGAAGAAAGATGTAGCTCGCGTAGTCCGACACTGTCGTGTCTGCCAGACGGCCAAGGGAACGAAACAGAACACAGGCTTATACACTCCTTTACCCGTTCCCCATCGTCCTTGGGAGGACATTAGTATGGACTTCGTGCTTGGGCTTCCGCGCACTCTGCGGAAACATGATTCTATCTTTGTAGTGGTAGACCGGTTCTCTAAGATGACACATTTTATCGCATGTAGGAAGACTTTCGACGCGCCCCACGTCGCAGCCCTATTTATGAGTGAGGTCTTTAGATTACACGGTCTCCCAAAGTCCATCGTGTACGATCGAGATGTGCGGTTCGTTAGCTATTTTTGGAAGACGTTATGGCGAAAAACAGGAACCACCCTTAAATTTTCATCCGCATACCACCCTCAGACGGACGGGCAGACTGAGGTGGTGAATAGAAGTTTGGGTAACCTGCTGAGGTGTTTAGTTGGAGAGCATGCTTCTAGTTGGGACTCGGTGCTCCCTATAGCGGAGTTTGCGTATAACAGTTCCATCAACAGGTCGACTGGTCTGAGTCCGTTCCAGATAGTATCCGGTTATGACCCTAGGAAGCCTATTGATCTTATACCTGTCCCGACTGAGTCACGTCCTAGTGAGTCTGCTGAGTCTTTCACGCGTCATTTGCATGAGTTGCATGAGTCTGTCAGGCGAAAAATCAATTTAAGCAACGCTCATTATAAAGAACAGGCAGACAGACATAGGCGGGAGAAACATTTTCTGGTTGGCGAGCAGGTGATGGTTCGAGTTCGTGCGGAACGGCTCCCTCAGGGGCCTGCCAAGAAATTAAGCGCCAGGCGAATTGGGCCCTACAGTGTTTTGAGGCGGATCGGGTTGAATGCCTACGAGCTAGACATTCCTTCGAGCATGGGTATCCACCCCGTGTTCAATGTTGAGGACCTGACGCCTTACTTCCCACCTCACGAGTACTCTGACCCCTATCTTGGCGGCCCTCCTGACCTTCCACCATCACCCCATGTCCCCACCACCCAGTCTCCACTTGATTCCTACTTCCCCAGGAGTTCACCACCATTGGCTTCACCGGCGGCACCACCACCATCACCGGACCACTTTTCCCGAGAGCAGAGGGTCGAGCAGATTACTGAGATCATTACGCATGAGTTCATCCCCGCCGCGGATGGACTCGTGTGCCGCTACTTGGTTCGCTGGGTGGGACGTTCTTCTTCCGACGACACTTGGATTGCTGCTGCTGAGCTTGATCAACTCGCCCCCGGACTTCGACTACAGTACGATCGTCTCCATTCATCGGAGATGAAAGCTTTTCAGTCGGGGGGAGTTGATGGGGGACCATCGAGCGCAACTCGGCGCAAGGCGGGCCCCACCTTCGTATATTCGCGCCGACGGACTTGATCGAACCGGCGATCCGTTACCACGGATGCGTCCGGCTCGTCGTTTCGAATCACTTTCATATATAGCTTTATGTATTTCGGATATTATTTTATATAGTTTCGGGACCGGAACCGTCGGCCAATCATAGCCGTCGATTCCGGGTGCCCTAGTGTTGTTTTCTTATAAATAAGAGTCTTAGGGGGGCTGAAATTCCATTGCTGAAGTTTGGAGAGGTCATCTTCCTTGCTTCCGGTGATCCTTCCGCGGTGCCGACGCCGTGGAGCCCGTGGTGCCGACTCCATTGGGTAAGTAATCTTCTTCTTCTCCTCCATCCCTCCCTGCTGCCATCCGCCCATCCCCCTTGATCAACCCTTGCCGCCGCCTACCCTAAACACCTCCCTGCTGCCTGCCGCCCCCATCCCTGTTCACAGCCGCCGCCCTCCTCAGCGCATACCCGCTGCCCTCCCTTCCTGCATACCCGCCGCCCCTCATCCCTGCACCACCGCCGCCCCTCCTTACAGCCACCCCACGCCACTACATCAGCCCAGCCGCCGCCCATTTCAGCGCCCTCCCCTCCTCCCCACCGGTCGGATCTGTCCAGTTTTGGACAGATCTGTCCAGCCCGAGCCACGAACCCCGATTCAGCCCTACGCCATCCGAACCCGCAGCCCTACCTTCCCCTCTCGTGGATCCACTTCCTCCCCTACCCGATCTAGTCGTCCATCACCCGGAAATCCCATACCACCTCCAAAACTTCAGATCTGTGTTGGATTGCGGCCGCCCTTAGTTTATTTCAGATTTTGGTACATGTTATTTGTGACTATCTATTTTGTTGGGTATAATATTTTGTGCACGCTGTGGTACTTTGCTTTTAAGGAATTTTAGCACGTTGTATTTGCCCGTGAATCTCTTGCCTTGCAGGTTGCCTAATTCGCCGCGCGTTTATTCTAGCCCTCCGTGCGGAGGAAAGCTATTGCCTAACCGCCGAAAGAAAAATTGCTTATCTTGCCTCGAATGAATGCAATGTTTTATTATAATGGTTTTGTTGCTTACATTGATTAACTCGCCTGTCAATAGTGTCTTGCATATAGTCATCGGTTTGGTTGAGTCGATCCCCTCACGTCACTAGTTTGTATCCTAAGCGCCACTACACAGCCTACCCTACATTAGTTCTCCTCCGCTGAAACCCTTATTTTTCCTTTTGCATTTTATTTTTTGTTCATCTTCTTCTTCCTCCTCTTTTTCTTTTTCATTTCAGTTTTTTAGTCTATTAAAACTGCAACGTTCTGTGTGATATCTCTGCACTTATCCATCTTGATTCATTTGTTAGACTTATGTGAGTTTTGACTTCATATCATTTTGTTGAGATGTTCCTTCTGCACATGTGATTCATAGAATCCAAGCAGGTTGGTTGAAGTGGAGAGGCGCGTCTGGGATCCTATGTGATCGTAAAGTACCACTAAAACTTAAAGGCAAGTTTTACCGTACTGCAATTAGGCCTGCAATGCTCTACGGTTCTGAGTGTTGGGCAGTGAATGGTGTACACGAGCAAAAAATGGGAGTCGCGGAGATGAGAATGCTTAGGTGGATGTGTGGTCACACGAGACTGGATAAAATTAGGAATGAATGTATCAGGGATAAGATAGGAGTGGCGCCAATTGTAGAGAAGATGCGAGAAGCTCGTTTAAGATGGTTTGGACATGTACATAGGAGACCATTAGAGGCACCTGTTAGGCGTTGTGAGAGTTTAGTCACTAGACATGTTAAACGGGGGAGGGGTAGACAAAAAAAGACTTGGAATGAAACTATAAAGAAAGACATGATGTACTTAGGCATTAATGAGACTATGCTTAAAGATAGGGCGCAATGGCGACAGAGGATCCATATAGCCGACCCCACTATGGTGGGATAAAGGCTTGAGTGTTGTTGCTGTTGTTGTTGTTCCTTCTGCACATGTCCTGTGTTTGTAGTGGAACTATGTTTTTTAAAATAATTAACTCATATCTTCATTCATTGTTGTTGCAGGAATCATCTGCAATGTTCTGTTTATTTCATTTACTGTGTTAAATTTCCTTATAAATAGGTTTTCCTTTTCATTCTAGTGTTAATACTTCTGCAAAGGATTTAAGTGTTTGATCAGCATAGCATGACTGATGAAACATGAAAACATTTGGATGTGTTACTTTTTGAAAACATTTTTCACTAGTTGTCATTTTTTTTGTAAGGCATTATCTTTTTTTGCCCATTTGTGAGGTACTTGTTACAATGTGCATAATCAATCCTCCAAAATTTATACCGGTAGCTCCAAGTACTTCAAGTGGAGTTGGAAGTGTTAGTGATAAGCGGAGAAGAAATGATGATCCAAGCGGTAGCGGAAAGAATCCAATTTCTAGTGCATTCAATAATGAGGATAGAGCTCGTTTGGATGCTTTAATTGCTAGGGCATTTTATTCGGCGGGGTTGCTTTTTAATCTAGTAAGAAATCCTTATTAGAGTTCATTTGGATGCTTTAATTGCTAGGGCATTTTAGATTAATTAATACTTATCTTAAAATAATTAAAAAAAAAATAAAACTTTCTCGTATCCTTATTTTTAAATCACGTTTCCCATATCCGTTTCGTATCATATCCCGTTTCCGTCCTCGTGTTACATATCCTATTGATGACAAGGCTAGTGAGATAACATTTATCCCCTTGAGGACTATTGGTCGTTAAAAGACCAGTGACAAGGCTAATGAGATAGCACTTGGTCCCTTGAGGACCATTAATTAATGCATGACCTTTGTTTTATGTGACACCCTTAGAGTGGTTATAATTGATATGATTAAATTTGATGGCCTCCTTTGTAGAAATTTAGAATACTTTGGGACCCATTTATTTGGTATGGTTGGTGAGCAACCACTCGTCGAGTGTGTTGGTGTTACGCGGGCGCATTCACTCAAGCGGACCCCCAGCGTCAGAGTTCATGGAGCGCGCATATGGAAGCCGTCGTGATAAATTATAATTAATTAGTATATTAATTAAAAGTGTTATGTATGCCCTCCCTCATATATATAAGGGGGAGAGGCTTATGGTTTGGAAATCCTTGAGGATCATAGTTGTTTGAGACTCTCTCTTTCTCTCTATATTTTACTGAATTCTTAAACCGGCTATATTGAGGTAGGGTTTCTTATTTCTAATTTTAAAACTTAAAACATGGTTTTGTGAATAGCCAGTTTGGGTGTGTGTATATCAATCGCCTTTAAGAATCTTTCTTTAAAGGGTTCAGTAAAAGAGTTTTAAGCATTCCTCTTTAAAATAATTCAGTTATAGTCTTAAGAATCCTTTTTTAAAAGAATTAAGTAGTTCTAAGAATCTACTTATCAAAAGATTCAGTTGTGATTCTAAGAGTCCTTATCAAAAGATTCAGCACGGTTTAATGAATTTCTATCAAGGGGTAGAAGAGAGGACGTACCCAGATTTGGGGAACCTCTATAAAACATTTGTGTCGTTTGGTTGATCTACTTTATAGCTTAGTTTATTATAATGAATAATCTCTTATTACTGCTTTTATTATTTGTGGCATGTACTCTGATTGATTGTATTAAAAGTTTTAAATCTCTATTCACCCCCTACCCACCCACACCCCCCCCCCCCCCTCCGCTAGAGTGATTTTCAAGTATCAGTTCGCGCTTTCATAACTATTTTACAACCAATTGAATTTCTAAATCTTAAAAACTATACGAGACATTGAACTTACAATAAGTTAATGATACAAAAATAGCAAAACTAGCAATTTTTAGATGTTTGCAGCTATATATATTTTTTATAACATTAAAATTTTAAAAATTAAATTTCATGCATACCTTATTCTTCATCTGTCACATACTCATCAATAGTCGGGATTGTAGATAGAATATGGTCAGCATCCGACGAACACTCAACATCCGCTTCGTCCCACTTAGACATTTTTTCCTTCCTCTTATCACGCATGGTCACGTCTTTGCTTTTCATTATTCTATAAGGTATCCTTGCATCCAAATCAGTGTCGACAATATCTCCAAGTTGCGCCCATGTCAACCCCTCTCCAGGAAAGACTTCATCGTCGTCTTCATTATTATCATCCTCTTCATCATCAACATTCACCATCCACTCGTGTACCTTCCCCGAATCTAAGCTCTCAATTGTACTCTGCTGTGAATCTTTTCCCTTGCTTGACTCCACAACAGCTTGAACAAAATGGTCCAATGGACCCTGTGTCTGAATGCAAACTCTTACGAGTAACAGACTTAACTACTTCATCATCTTGTGCTCCTCCAACTACCACCTCATTCAAGCTTGCTTGTAACTTTGCACTCTTCATTTTCTTGCTCTCCAGTTTGAATTGAGGGCTGACTCATCCTTCGCCTTAACTTCAGCGGGAACTTGAGGGCATGGCTTGACATTACCCTTCCACCCAGCCAAGTAATGTTTGAAACAGGTAATTCCACCATTCATCATCTGCTTACAGTAGTTGCATTTGATTCGGTTGGTGTCATTTGTAACCATCTTCTCACCAAATGCCCAGAACGAATCTCTACCAGTTGGTACCATTTAAAGGGGCACCTCACTAGATCCAGCAGAAAAATTCATTCTAAATAACCAAAAGTCCAAAACATTCAAATTAGCAAACTATTTAAAATGAATTGAAATATATGAAATGAAACAAACTATTTAAAATGAAACAAACTATTTAAAATGAAACAAATACGCTACAAAAGTGTGGACATTCTATTCAAATGGTAGTAATTATAGAAATTAAGACAACATCAGAAAAAGACCCCTAAACTTCATTAGATCGTCTGACCTTCCTTAATCATTCAAATTTTTCATACACCATTCTATTTATCCAACAACATTTTGCATCATCAGTATTATACATCTATACGAAAAATTCAATTAATTTATCCTTCGGAGTATAGAATCCATGGCTCATATGTCATATCCAATATTCCAACCAAGACCAACATTCGAATTAGCAACCCAACATTCTATTTATATTCAAATGCCGAGCAATGTGCATCCAACCTTTTATTTCTCGAACGAAACAACTCAATATCATCAATCATCATTCAACATGGTTATACATCATAGATTGCAAAATGAAGTTGGATAACTAGATTACTTGTATTGTGTATGTCATATCCAATATTCCAACCAAGACCAACATTCGAATAGCAAACCAACATTATATTTATATTCAAATACCGAGCAATATGGATCCAACCTTTTATTTCTCGAACGAAACAACTCAATATCAACATTCATCATTCAACATGGTTATACATCATAGATTGCAAAATGAAGTTGGATAACTAGATTACTTGTATTGCGTCTTTAATCATCATATGTTGTCGAATAAAATAATTTATTGATAGACACAAATAATATTGATAACAATTTATCCATAAAGCAATTAATAACACAGAACGACAAATATGATAGCACTGACAGCAAATAAAATCAGAAAATGCAATTAATACCACAAAGGCAGAGAAGAGATGAAACAAATATGATAGCATTAGCCGCAAATCAAACCAGAAGAGAAGCAACATATTAATCCGAGAAACAAATATAATAGCACTAGCAGCAAATCCATATTAATCTGAGAAGCAAATCCATGCATTTTAATCTGAGAAACAGAGACTAGAGAGAAGAGAGGAGAGGATCGGGAGTTATAATTCATCATTCATAGGCATAGGAAATTCCATTTTAATCAATTAACCAGCTAAGAGAAGAGAGGAATATGATAGCAGTAGAGAGAGGAGAGGGCCGAGAGTTATAAGCCACTAAACCATAAAATACCATAATTAGGTTAGCACATCCAGAGAACTAGAACTATAAAGAAAGGATATGGCCGAGAAGAGGAACAACCGAGAGTTAGGATAGTAGCACAGAGAACTAGAACTCAATATCCATGTTAATATGATAGCAGTAGTGCAGCACAGAGAACTAGAGAAAAGAGGAGAGGGGCCTAAAAAACGGTGAGACCTCGATGCCCTAAAAAGTTTTTGCAGTCATATACCATAAAATGCTATAAAGAGAAGAAACGAAACCAAACCAAACTAGAAAATGTTGTAGAAATGAGGGAGGGAGGAGGGACTAGAAAAAACTTACAGTGCCTTTGACGAAACAGGAGACTGAGGGAGTGGGGGAGAAGAAGCAAAGAAACTCTAGAAACCAAGTAGAGAGTCGTCGAACCAGGGAGAAGAAGCGGAGAACCCTAGAAACTAGGGAGAAGATCGCCAGAGAATCAGAGAGCACAACCGCACGCACATCAGACGGCCAGAGAGAATCGAGAAATGGGTACGAGGGGAATGAAATCGGACGCGGGATAATAATACAGTGCCGAAACAAATACACAAGGAACGACCGATATATTGGCCGGTTCTCGTGCGGATATAATGGGAACGGGCCGATATATCGGCCATTTTTTTCAAAACGCTATAGCCCAATAATAAATTGGTAACGTGTAGTTTTATGTGTCAAACCTACATATCGACCAACATGACAGACATGTCTATCTACAACACCGATATATTTATACATATCTTTACAATATTAAAAGGGAAAAGTTGTCTTTGGTGAAACATTCAAAATTGTCAAATATACACTTATTTTTTTAATCAAATGACTTAACATATATTATAATCTATTTATAGAAAAATTAAAATAGAATGCACATTCAAGTAATTACATCATATCCCAATATTAAAAGTAATGATGGAAATCCATCAAATCCAAAAAGATTTTAGTAGAGCTCTTATACCTACTATGTTAGGCTGTCATTAGGCATGTCAGCGATCTTTTCGAGGAAGGCCGTCATTAGGCATGTCAACGGTATTTTCGAGAAGCTACCATTAAACTCATCAATTTTATTAAAGTTGATTCATGCACAATAATATATACATCGAGATGAGGATTTTTTTAACAAAAATCAAAAAGTTGGGTATAATTATTTTTCGCATTAATTAATTGATAGTGTGTTTATTTTAAGCTGCATTAATTAATTGATATGGGCGTCACGGTCAGGGTACTGTTACAGTTGGTTGTAGGGGCAAAGTCCTGTGCCTGTCACTCGTATATATATATATATATATATATATATATAATGAGAATGTAATTCATGCATGTTCATGTCGTATCTGGATCGTGACTTTTGTATTAATGATGTAATCAATGATATCACATAGATATAGTGATAGTTCTTTGTGGAGTGGCTTTGTGATCATTTCCACCGTGTAATTGTGCATTCCGTTGTTGTGTTGATGGTTGTGTGGTTAGTTTCCTTTATATCACTTAGTGATACTCTATCTATAGCTTGGGTATTACAACCAAAGGGTACTTTTGGTGTTAGGTGCTAAGTGCAAACAAACCATGTGCTTCAAGTAAAGTGTGCATGTGACATCTTATATACACCCTAGAATTTAATTTTAGAAAATACTATAAGGTATAAAAACACTTGATAAACTAAAAAACAAACAAAATTATAAAAGAAATTTACAATGTATTCTATCAAATATTAAAAAGAAAGTGCAATTCATTATAGTAAACAAGTTAAAATTTAATATTAACAAAATGAACATAAAATTGAGTTGAATGAGAGTTTTAAAATAATAAAAAATTAAACAAAATCAAAAAATCCAATCATTTAAAAACTAAGGATAGAAGATATAAAGAGGAGAGAAAGTCGGGGACACAAGCAAGAATGAATTGTGTGTGGCCGAACTTCTATTTTATGTGAATGCTTGATCCATAAGTGCAAAACCAAGAAAATGGAATGCAAAACTTAACTAGATGATGTCAAAGGCATGTGCAAAGGGCACCCCGTGGCAGAAGCATGGAGCGCTATGCACTTTCATGCTTCATGATGATATGAAGTGTTGTACTATCGCTTTGCTTACAACACAAGTTTTAATTAATAACAAATTTACTGAAATAAGTGACAAATTAAAATGGGTAAAATTATATATTTAAAGATGGCAGTGCATGCGCTATTCATTGATACAATAGTAAAATTATCTATCATTATGATGGGAAGATAGAGTGATACTTAAATGTGATGGATTTAAGTATCTTGGATGTATTATAAGAAGAATGGAGGTGTCAATGAGGGTTTACCTTTTAGAGTTAAACCTAGATGTTTAAATGTAGGCACGATAAAAAAGAGAATTGTTAACACAAACCAAAAAAGGCTATCCACACACCAAAAACACTTAAAATCTCATTCTAAAATTTCCCCTCCTTATTTTACACGCAAACCCTCCTCACGCGACACGCTGAAACATACAATGACGTGGGCGGCGGACTTTACCAAACCTGCGTCATCGGAGTACGGCGACTTTCCGGACCACTCTTTTATCACGTCGCCGTAGTTAAGCGTTAGGCCAAGCTACGGCTTCAAAATCTCATCTTCCGGCGAAGAATCAGCGGCGATGTCCTTTCCCTCCAGATCCCCCTCCTTTTCCACGCTCTCTTTTTTCTTGTTCTTCTTTATCTTCGCTTGCGCCTTCACTGGCAACTCCTTTAATTTGGGAACAAAATCCTGCACAGACACAACTGGAGACCGCCACCACTCTCTATCTTCGGACCGCTTCAACGCCCGCCTCATGTTCAACAAAATGTCAAACCCAAACTGGATATCTCCAAACCCCATCAGGCCATGTTCATCGTCGTCTTTCCTGTGATCGGGCTCATGGAAATATTACACACGACCATTATACTGTCAATGCTTTCATCGACCTCTTCATCGAGAATGGATTCAGCGACAAAGTCCGGTGAGCAAGGGTCCTGAAATTGGAAACATGTCGGGCTACAAATCATAGATTTCATCGAAATCTCTCTCATATCATAAACTGTTTATGCTTTCTCATTCACCCTGGCACCACTGCATATCATTAAAGGAGCTGAAGCGGAAGCATTTCTACAGTTAAACAAGAAGAAGATAAAGAGGAAATGACTCTAAAATTATGCTTGTGCAAAACTATAACAGTCCTCTTGGACTGCTATTTATGTGATATAGATGAGGAGGAAATGTAACTAAAAAAACTAAATGTAATGTGTTGGGGAAATAATTTATCTTAACCCCTAGAAATGAGTAGAAAATGAGTTCTCAGAGTGAAAAATTAGTTTAAGTAAATATGCGTCGAATAGTAATCGACGCAGCGTCGAAGTGTAGTCGACGTACCTCTCAAAATGAGTCGAAGTAACTCTAAACAGAATTCGACGTAACCGTAATCGACGTAACTCTGATTTCTAATCAACGCACGTCGATTTCTATGACATTCAAAAACGCGACAGATCTCTTTCCTTTCTTTCTGTAGATCTGAATTTATGGAATTATATTATTCTCTTATAGCCGTTCAGAATTAAATCTTTCATTCTAATTGACTCTTGGCTAATTTGATTAATATTATTATGGATGTTATTTGAAAATTGAATGACTTCTTTCCTTCTACAGAAATATTAATTATGGAAAATTTCTCTCTTACCATTTCTCTGTGAGTTAATTGATTATTCTCCTATAGCAATATTTTTGAATAACCAGAGCTATAAATACACAAGGAGGTCGGCAAAGAAAAAGAACAAGTGATCCACTCCATTTCTGAAAAAGAGAAAAAGCTCCCAAGAGAGAAGAAAGAGAAAATTGAGAAAAGTGAAAGAGTGTTGCAGCAAGAAAAAATCTTCTTCTTCTTCTACTACCTTCTGAAGTCATACTGCTGCAAATTTCTGAAAACTCTCACTGAAAGAGAGAAAGACCTACAATCTCCTTCTCACTATAGAAGAGAGAATACATTCACTATACTTGTGCTTCTAATCTTCTTGCTAGGAAGAAGATTCCTTCTTGCATAAATTGTTTCTTATTCTTGTTCTTCTTCTTGTTCTTATTCTTCTTCTTCTTCTCATTCTTATCCTTATTACAATTTCAATAGTGTAAAAGAGTTTTAAGAATCTCTCTTCAAAAGATTCAGTTGTAGTGGTTCTAAGAGTCTCCTTATCAAAAGACTCAGACTGGTTCTAAGAGTCTCATTATCAAAAGACTCAGTACAAGATAGTGAATTCCTACCAAGGGGGGTAGAAGAGTGGACTACCCAAAGTTTGGGGAACCAATATATTTCTTTGTGTTGTGCTGTGTTTTTCTTTTTGCTATTTCTTTCTTTACTTGCTTAATTCTTGCTGGTGTGTGGGAAGCCTAAAACTGTGAGAATATATATATATATATATTTAGTTGTTAACTTTGCACAAAATATTTTTAATTCTCCATTCACCCCCCCCCCCCCCCCCCCCTCTAGAGAATTCTAGTAAGGTTAACTGTGCACTTTCAATTGGTATCAGAGGGAGGTTGATCAAAAAGGGGTAACTCCTTGATCAAAAAGATCATATCTCATATATATATAATTTTCTTTATGACACAAATCAAAGATTATGCTTCCACCAGACCTCCAATTTGCAACCTTGAAATATTTGCACTTTGGAAAACAAGAATTAGGATCTATATGAATTCCATTGATGAAGAATTGTTTAATGTTATTTTGACAGGTCCTCCCAAGCCATTCAGGAAAGATTCAAGTGGAAAGGTCACACAAACACTTGCTCCAAGGGCTGAATGGACAGATGAAGAAAAGAAAGCTCAAGCATGTGATGCCAAGGCTATGAATATCTTAGCCTCAACCCTCTCAGATGAAATCTTCCAAAAGATTGCTGAATGTGGGTCAGCTAAGGAAATATGGGAAGCTCTCACTAAAATGGTAGAAGGGAGTGTTGATGAGAGAAAGGATAAAAAGACATTACTCATCTCTCAATATGAAAACATCCAGAAGAAAGATAGTGAAAGTGTTGCTGACATGTATGTCAGATTCAGCCTCATAATAAATGAGTTAAGAACACTTGAGAAGGACATATCTCTCACTGAGATAAATAATAAATTACTAACTTGCTTCCCTAGCTCTTGGGACTCAAGAATCTGGCCAATTAGAGAATACAGAAGCCAAAAAAGAAATCTCAACAGATGTCATGTTGGGTAAATTAAGATCTTATGAACAGTTGTTGAAAACAAGAGCTGAGAAAGAAGAGAAAGAAAAGACTCCTTCACTCTCAAAGGAAAGGAGTATTGCCTTAAAGGCTACTGCAGGTGAATCCTCTACAAGTGATGAGGAGCTGATCAGTCTACTGGACAGAAGGTTCAAGAAGTGGATCAAAACAGAAGGATCCAGAAGGAGAGACTCAAAAACCAAGTATGACAAAACTCCTACTAAAGAGATTATATGTTACTCTTGCAGGAAACCTGGACACATTGCACCTGAATGTCCTAAAGAGATCAGTAATAAGAAAGATCTGAAAAGAACAGATCTAAAGAAGAAGAAGAAGAAAGAGAAAGAATTTATTGCTCAATCATGGAGTGATTCAGAATCTGAAGGAAGTACCTCATCTGAAAATGATCAAGAAGAGGCTAAACAAGAGGAAACCTGTTTGATGGCTACTGAGAAGCCTGAAGATAAATCTCTGGTAAATATATCTGATGATATAGATTTTTCTTCTACTGATTTCAAAAATAGTTTCAAAGAATTTTGTTTAGATCAAGTCAAATCTGAGAAAGAAATAAAAGAACTGAGAAATGAATTGAACAATCTCAAACAAATAGATACACAATATAAAAACTATGAGCTCAGTCAAGAACTCTCTAGATCAGAGGAGCAACTAGATAAAATCAATACTGAAAATCAAACACTAAGAAATGAGCTAGCAAAGTCAAAAGCCTTTGAAGATTCCCTAAATGGCAGAAGCCAAAAGCTCAAGAATATCTCTGAAAATCTCACTAATAGATTTAGACAACTAGAGTTTAATACTGATTTAGAACTCAGACCTCAATCATCCAGCAAATCTGTCTGGAGACATCCTATCCACTTCACTAGGAAGAATCATCTGATAGGAGAAAATTCACAAGAAAATCCAAAAACAACTATTGTTTTTAATAAAAATAATTTCACAATATATGAAGGAATCCTAGGTAAATATCCTCAGAAAAGAAATAAATTTGCGTCGAGTTATTATCAACGTGCGTCGAGTTCTACTCGACGCAACTTAAATGATGCATCGATTTCTAATCAACGCATACACCAAAGTGCGTCAATTTCCACTCGACGCAACTATAAACATACGTCGAATTCCTATCGACGCAACCAATCTGACAGGAATCTCTCCTTTTCCAGAAAGTCTTCTCAATCCATTTCCTTTTATTTTAAATGCTATTTCTGCAATATTACCAAAGACTGTTGGTATGATAAGTCAACACTTCTAAAGAAGAAAGGGTACTCTGAAAGACCCACTTATTCTTTCATTGAACCTTTCACTGTTGGAAGGAAGGGACCCCAGCTTAGCAGGGTCCAAACTAATGTTTAAATTTTATGTGCAGGTGTATCACATCTTCAGGCTGGTGTGGTACTTGGACAGTGGATGTTCCATGCACATGACAGGGTACAAAAATCTATTAACCAACTTTGAAGATAGACTTGGACCTCCAGGGACTTTTGGAGACTCTAGCTGTGGGCAAACCAAGGGCTTTGGAGATTTCAAAGAAGGGAAAGTAACCTTTAAGAATGTGGCTGTAGTCAAAGGACTAAAACACAATCTGATAAGTATAAGTCAGATATGTGACAGTGGTAAGTATGAGGTAAAATTTACCAAACTAGTTTGTCATGTTATTGATGTCATGACTGGTGTCATTGTACTCAATGGAATCAGAAAAGGGAAAGTATATATAGTAGATTTTAGCTCCACACACACAGAGATTTGTTTGTTCAAGAACATTGTTGATAAAAGTGAATTATGGCATATGAGGTTGGGTCATTTAAACTATAAAACCATTAATAAATTAGCAAAGAATAACTAGTCAGAGGCCTACCAAAGGGTAGGTACTCTAAGGATTCTCCATGTAAACCTTGTCAACTAGGAAAACAGACCAAACCATCCTTCAAACAAATTGGTAAGGATGACTCCCCTAGGATTCTCTACTTACTGCACATGGATCTCTTTGGTCTTATATCCACTCAGAGCTTAGGTGGAAAGTCTTATACCCTAGTCATTGTGGATGACTATTCTAGATATAGCTGGGTATTCTTTCTAAGAGCTAAGTCTGAAACCCACAAGATTCTCTCAAGATTCATAAGACAGATTCAATCTGAATTCAATACTCATGTTTCCATTATCAGAAGTGATCATGGGACTGAATTTGAAAATCAGTTAATCTGTAGTTACTGTGAGGATGAAGGTATCAAACAAAGCTTCTCAGCGCCTAGAACTCCTCAACAAAATGGAGTTGCTGAAAGAAAGAATAGAACCTTAATTGAATCAGGAAGGACCTTGCTTGCAGAATCAGGATTACCAAAAACTTTCTGGGCTGAAGCAGTCAACACTGCAAACTCTATGGAAAGATCATCTTGCCAAGTTTAAAAGTCTTAAAGTCTTAAAGTATCAAACAGTGGGTGTTTTTCCCTTCAGAAGCTCATATGGAAAGATCATCTTGCCAAGTTTGACAAGAAGTCTGATGATAGGATATTTATGGGGTACTCATCATCTAGTAAAGCTTATAGGTGCTATAACAGGAGAACTCTCAGAATTGAAGAATCCATGCATATTATATTTGATGAAACTAACATGCTTTTTAAGGGGGAGGAAACTTCCACCAGTCCTTTTCCACAGGAAAACAGCTGCATAGAGACTCAGCTTGAACAACTGACTCTAGAGAACACAGACACTGGGAAAGAAAACCAGCTACAGGAACCAAGTGAGGAATCTGAACAGGAACATGAATAAGATTCAGAAAAGAGCAATCAAAACCAACTCCCACAAGAGAACATGGCTCAAGAAGAACAGGTGGGAAATGATTCTATTATTAATGAGGAAGAAGAGCCTCTGACAAATCCAAGCAGGACAGGAATCAATATGAAAAACCATCCACAATCCCAGGTAATTGGAGACTCCAATATTGGAGTAAGAACAAGACACCAAGTCTCCAGTGGAATGATGCTCCAATGCTTCTTATCACAAGTTGAACCAAAGAAGTTTGAAGAAGCAAACTGTGATCCTCACTGGATTATAGCTATGCAAGAAGAACTAAACCAATTTGAGAGAAACAAAGTATGGAACTTAGTTGAGAGACCAAGAAACTACCCAGTTATTGGTACAAAGTGGGTATACAGAAACAAACTAGATTCCACTAGAGTAATTATCAGGAACAAGGCAAGACTTGTAGCACAAGGATACAGACAAGAAGAAGGAATAGACTACAATCAAACCTTTTCTCCAGTAGCCAGATTGGAAGCAATCAGACTTTTTCTTGCCTATGCAGCTTTCATGAAGATGAAAGTCTACCAAATGGATGTCAAGAGTGCTTTTCTGAATGGTGACCTTCAAGAAGAGGTGTATGTAGAGCAACCACCAGGTTTTATCAATCCTTCCTCTCCTAACTGTGTTTATAGACTTAACAAAACACTTTATGGTCTTAAGCAAGCACCTAGAGCATGGTATGACACTCTCTCTAACTTCCTTATAGAAAACTCTTTTGAAAGAGGAAAAGTAGATAAAACATTTTTCACTAGAACCCACAAGAATCAACTCCTTCTTGTTCAAATATATGTAGATGACATCATCTTTGGCTCAACTCATCCCAAATTCTGTAAAAGATTTGCTAATCTAATGCAATCTAAATTTGAAATGAGTAGTATGAGAGAACTCTCTTATTTCTTAGGGCTACAAGTAAAACAAAATAGTGAGGGGATCTTTATCTCACAATCTAAATACACTAAAGAATTAATCAAAAAGTTTGGCATGGAATCAGCTTCTACCATGAAAACACCTATGGCAACTAATGTCATTATAGAAAAGGATGAAAAGGGAAAATCAGTAGATCAAAGAACTATAGGGCAATCATAGGATCCATTCTCTATCTAACAGCTAGCAGGCCTAACATTATGTTTGCCACCTGCATATGTGCTCGATTTCAGGTTGATCCAAAAGAATCTCATCTCTCCTCTGTAAACAGGATTCTTAGATACCTAAAGGGAACACCTGAACTAGGTCTATGGTACTCAGCAGAAACCAACTTTGAATTGACAGGTTTCTCAGATGCTTACTATGCTGGATGTAGGGTTGATAGAAAAACCACATCTGGCACTTGCCAATTCCTAGGTGACAGACTGATATCATGGTTCAGTAAGAAACAAACTTCAGTCTCAACCTCAATAGCTGAAGCTGAATATATAGCTGCAGGAAGCTGTTGTTCACAAATCCTATGGATGCAAAATCAGCTTCTTGACTATAAATTGGAAGTCAATAACTCTAAGATCTATTGTGATAGTTCTAGTGCTATATCCATAGCATCCAACCCAGTCCTTCATAGTAGAACCAAACATATAGAGATCAGACATCACTTTCTTAGAGACAATGTAGAAAAAGGCAAGATAACCTTAGAATATATTCCTACAGACAGTCAAAGAGCAGACATTTTTACCAAACCTTTGGATGAAACTAAGCATACTTACTTCATCAACACCTTAGGAATGCTTGATGAAAGCTTGTAAACACCATTGGAAGAAAAATTAACATTGGGCAAATGAGAGCACTTGAAGATACGTCGATTACCTATCGACGCAAGTCTGCAAACACGTCGACATCAATTCGACGTAATGTCGACTTCACGATAAAACTGGAAACGAATCTTCCCTTCTTCTTTTGACGATTGGATTACCTAATATACCTCGACTTCTGTTTCCTTTTCGACGTTTCACCCTCTTTAAATAATACCTCTTATTTCATAACTCTTACTCTCCCAAACCGCCAAAAACTTTGTCTTCTACCTTTCTCTCTGCATCAATGGCGTCGACTCCTGCTCAATCTGTCATCATCAAAGCGATGAATGATGCCCTGGAAAAACTTGTGAATGAATTTCAGTCACGACTGATCAATTTCTCCAACGAGTGTGCCTCCAGGCTAACCACTTGTGAAGCCAAACTGGCCGACATCTCTGCTTCTCTTCCTGAGCTTCATATTCTTCTTCAAGAACAAAATCTGTCGCCAAAAGAGTTTATATCCTTTCTGCAGGGTATAAACCTGGGGGAGAGTTGCTCCAGAAACCCCTCCAATCAGGTTCTCTATTACTCTTAAGCTTCATATTCTTCTCTATTACTCTTAAGCTTCATATTCTTCTCTATTACTCTTAAGCTCAGGGTTAATTCTTCTCCAATCTCTAAACCCTAAACTCCATTTCTTACTATAGGCACAAATCTTCTCCACTCACTCTGATTACACCTTCAAGGAGAAAAACCCCTTTGGTATATCCTCATCCTACCATACAGAAGGAGACCATGCTGTGGATTCAGCATTCAAAGAAGATGCCCCATATGTTCAGGGGGAGATTGATGTAGTAAAAAATACAGAAGTCCATGGGGAGGAAGAAGCAGCTACTTCTGATGACTGGAAAGGGCAAGTCTGGATTGATGCACTCCTTTGTGTGGAAGAATATCAGTATCACTCTCCTGGCTTCTCTGCCAGTCACATCAAACTTAGGACACCTCTACTTGAGGATGTTCCTCCAGAAGAAATTGAAGGAGAAAAACATTCTTCAGCAGAGTCTACCCTACCTGAGGACATTCTACCTCCTGTTGCAGAACAAACTCCTCCTGCAAAAGTTCCTTCTCCACCTTATCTTCCTAAAGAGAAAACTCCACCTCCTCTACTACCTTTATCTCCACCATCAACAAAACTTACTTCTACCAAGCAGTTTATAGCACCTACTCAAATCTTACCTAGGCAAAGTCCAAGAGGACAAATGAAAAGAAAAAGAGAGGTCATCCCTCACTGGCAAAAATATTCCAAAGAAGAAAGGAAAGAATATGCAAAGAAAAAGAAATACAGAAAAGCTTGTGAGGAGATAAAGAGGTTTGAAAAGATTCCTAATATCTCTTCTGACAGTACTGTAAAGGAGTACAATGACCCTGAAATGGAAAAGAGGAATAATGAAATAAGAGAAAGAGACTTGTATGAATTTGAAGCAGCTATGAAAGAAACAGTGGATAAGAGAAATGCTTGGATAGAAAAGATCAAGAAGGGAATGACCAAAGAACAGATTCTTGCTGAACCATCCACCAAAATTCCAAAGAAATTGTTTGATGTTGAAGCATATCAAAAGGAAAATCCTCAAGCAGGGTTTATCCTAGATAAAGGACAAAAGCACAAAAGGGGTGTAGGGTGTTCAGAAGATGACTACATTCCCTATAAGAAGCCTAAAAAACCAGAAGGATTAGACAAATGGCATGATTCACCCTGGAAAGGGAAAGAAAAGATGTCTGAGATCCCTGAGAAACAGGAACCAGAAAAGAAAAGGAAATATAGGCCCAAGGTTGACAACAAGAGACCATCTGAGCCCAAACCTACACAAAAGAGAGAGAAACCTCAAGGCATTACAATAGAAATGATTGATGAAAAGGCAGCAATTATCATTAGCAAGGGTTATTCCATAAATGACACTCTCCCTGATGCTGAAAAAAGCTTGGCAAAACTGCACACAATTATCAGAAATGTTCAGGAGCATCCTGATAGAGCCAGACCCTACATTTTTGAAGCTGTTGAACAATTATCTAAGAAACTCTTCTCTGCCTTTTGTTAATTTCATGTATAACAAGAAGTTCTTGGTTTAAACCCTGTGAAAGATACTTACTTATTTATATGATTTCTTTTTCTCTTCTGATGAATGCTTGACAAACTTCTTTAATATATCAAGGTATTCTTTGGACAAAAAGTACAAAAATTCTCTGATCAGGGTTAAGACAAATAGGGGGAGATTGTTGGGAAAATGATTTATCTTAACACCTAGAAATGAGTAGAAAATGAGTTCTCAGAGTGAAAAATTAGTTTAAGTAAATATGCGTCGAATAGTAATCGACGCAGCGTCGAAGTGTAGTCGACGTACCTCTCAAAATGAGTCGAAGTAACTCTAAACAGAATTCGACGTAACCGTAATCGACGTAACCGTAATCGACGTAACTCTGATTTTTAATCAACGCACGTCGATTTCTATGACATTCAAAAACGCGCCAGATCTCTTTCCTTTCTTTCTGTAGATCTGAATTTATGGAATTATATTATTCTCTTATAGCCGTTCAGAGTTAAATCTTTCCTTCTAATTGACTCTTGGCTAATTTGATTAAGATTATTATAGATGTTATTTAAAAATTGAATGACTTCTTTCCTTCTACAGAAATATTAATTATGGAAGATTTCTCTCTTATCATTTCTCTGTGAGCTAATTGATTATTCTCCTATAGCAATATTTTTGAATAACCAGAGCTATAAATACACAAGGAGGTCGGCAAAGAAAAAGAACAAGTGATCCACTCCATTTCTGAAAAAGAGGAAAAGCTCTCAAGAGAGAAGAAAGAGAAAATTGAGAAAAGTGAAAGAGTGCTGCAGCAAGAAAAAGCCTTCTTCTTCTTCTACTACCTTCTGAAGTCATACTGCTGCAAATTTCTGAAAGCTCTCACTGAAAGAGAGAAAGGCCTACAATCTCCTTCTCACTATAGAAGAGAGAATACATTCACTATACTTGTGCTTCTAATCTTCTTGCTAGGAAGAAGATTCCTTCTTGCATAAATTGTTTCTTATTCTTGTTCTTCTTCTTGTTCTTATTCTTATTCTTCTCATTCTTATCCTTATTACAATTTCAATAGTGTAAAAGAGTTTTAAGAATCTCTCTTCAAAAGATTCAGTTGTAGTGGTTCTAAGAGTCTCCTTATCAAAAGACTCAGACTGGTTCTAAGAGTCTCCTTATCAAAAGACTCAGTACAAGATAGTGAATTCCTACCAAGGAGGGTAGAAGAGTGGACTACCCAAAGTTTGGGGAACCACTATATTTCTTTGTGTTGTGCTGTGTTTTTCTTTTTGTTATTTCTTTATTTGCTTAATTCTTGCTGGTGTGTGGGAAGCCTAAAACTGTGAGAATATATATATATATATTTAGTTGTTAACTTTGCACAAAATATTTTTAATTCTCCATTCACCTCTCCCCCCCCCCCCCCCTCTAGAGAATTCTAGTGAGGTTAATTGTGCACTTTCATAATGTGTTCTGAGAAATGAGAATGAACTTATTTTTTCCTCCATGTACTGCATCCAAGAAAGGATGATCGTGAATTGTTTCACAAGAAGTTTTTTCTCAAAAGTTGTCGTGTTCTATGATATTTTGATAGATGGTCAACACAGGGAAAATCGATCCTTTGTTTCGAAGTGCTTTTGAATTTGGGGCAAATAAGCTAGTTGGGTTACTTAAACGGATATGTTAGTCTACTTTGCAATATGTTTTTTGACAATATCTTATGTGAAGAAAGTGAATCTTAAGTTGTAAAAATGCAATATATTTGGTTTGTTGTTAACAATATTGGTTTTCCTTTAACAGTTTTGTTTACAATAACTAATTTTCAAAATTTATGGTTTGTTATTAACAATGGTGTGCGGATAGACATTTTGGGTTTGCTATTAACAATTCCCTAGAAATCATGAAAACCTAAGGTAAATTTTATAATTGCAATAAAATCAATCATGTTATGTATATCTGGGTGTTACATAGTAAATAGTTCATTAATAACTAAGTTGAGCAAAATAAAAATGAGAATGTTAGGATGAATGTGTGGCGATACTAGGAGTGTTTTTTTCTCCGTTGTTTTCTTGAAAAATGGAAACGCTATTTTTTGCCCGCATGAAAAACCTCCATTTAGAATTATTGATCCCTCAAAATATCATTTTATGTCTAATTCTAACAGCAGAGAGTGAGATTTACTGACAGTCAAGTTCCTAGTCTGGGATTATTAAAGTTTCTTTATAGAAACGGATACATACCTTAATAGATACGGATTCACTAAGCCAAGAAAGTTTATTGAAGGGAAATATAAATTTTGACTATCATAAAGCTCAATGCAGCAAAAACCAATAACTCAGATAAAACCTTGAAGAGACCAATACAGCTTACTTGAAAAAAAAATACATAAAAGTCCTAATTGAAGTTAAAAATAGCCCGAAAATGCTGCATAAAATCCAACAATATGCCTTCTTTTAATCTAAACAAGTAAAATCCAGCACACCTCGATAGTAGCCCACACAGCGAAGGCCAGAGGAATCCAATTGGAGAAGGGAACCAGCCAGCGTTCGATAGCCCATGCGAAGAACCCTAACGGTACCAAGAAAGGCAGCAGTGGCTTCTCCTCGACTACATGGCTTAAGAATTCCACCGCCTCCTTCGCGTAGAGATTCCTCAGCCTTTTCCTCGGCATGTCCGCGTCTCGCTCTCGCGCTAGCTCTCTCTCTCTCTCTTAAACGCCCTCAAATCTCCATTAATGCGTGAGAAATGAGAAAGACATCAAATTCCAGAACTTGGGGTAATAATTGAAGGGGAGAAGAATACGGATGAACAGGAAGCTGTGGAACAAGAAGATGGCGCTTTGGGACTGACGACTTCAGAATCTGGGAGGTCACTAGGTCAGCAGTCTCCCCCCTCCAGAAACTATCTAATGAAACTTGTTAGCTGAATTTGGTAACCCTATGTTGACCCCAAATTCAACCAAAACATAATTTGAACTTGTTAGCTGGGAGCCTGGGACGTTAGAGCTTCGACGGTCCTTCATGGTCAACGGTCCAAAGCAGAGAAACCGCGGGACTGTACGATACCAAACAAGGGCATTGGTTGGTTTCCATCCTTGCATCAATCCTATTTTATTTAGAATGGTATTATGAGCAACCCAATTTAGAATATTTACACCCCCAATAAAAAAATCTAAAATTCTTTCGATGGGTTCCCCGACAGTAATACATTCAAATGGGGGATTTTTTGCCGTGACCGCAGATGACTCGCCGATACAGTTTCAATGAGCCCAGTCTCGCACGATTCCGAGTTTGTTTGGCTCCTCAAACGGACGTCGGAACGCCCGTTCGCGTAAGCCGTGCCCAGCCCCACGCACATGCACCGCACGAGTCCCGCATAACATTGCGTCGTGCGCGGCACAAAGCGACGCGTGGAACAGTGCACATAGCATTGTTCCGCACGCAAAATAGCGCATGGCACAGTACAGTGCGACACGGCATTTGCGATGTGTGGTAATTGTCGCGCCGCAAATGCTACCGCAGTAGTAGCGCGCCCCCTAGTGTACGGCCACCGCTACGCGCCCCTGAGCGCGCGGCCCCAGCCACGCGGCCCCCGTCTGCTGCCTATCCTCGTCGCGTCGTCTAGCACGCGTCCTCGACGCGCCTCCTCAAGCACACAGCCGTCACATCCTAGGCCGAATAACCCCGGGCGAGCCCCTTTGCGCATGTTGTGCGCACTACCTCTTCTGCGCTCGCAGGAGAGCGTGGAACTCTTCTGCGCTCGCACGAGAGCGCGGAACTCTTCCGCGCTCATGCGAGACGCGAAACTCTTTCGCGCTCATGCGAGAATGCCAAATTCCTTCTGAGAATGTGCTGCATTTTAATTTCTTTGTCTCTCATGTCTACAAAGATTGCAGGTTTCTCCGCGTTCAACGATGTCGCCTTCACTGTTGCCCAAACTGCCGATGGGCAAAATGGTCATATCTGAAAAATGGCGATCCATGTGCTCCAGATAGACGAATATGATTCGCCTGTCAGATGGATACGGTGTTTACAATGCAAAATTACTGGGTCGCCCCTATCCGCGGCTATAAAAGGATCTCAGAGCCCTCATTTGAAATCAATTTGCCTTCAGCACCAGAGAGATCTCCTTCGAAGAATCCTACAGAGTTCTCTTTCGGCACTCGAAGACTCCCTCGGGACTCGAAGGAGATCTCTTTCTCCTCTTCGAAGTCGACTTGAAGATCTCTCTTCTTCCCACAAGGTGACTCGAAGTTCTCACTTCTTACACCACCAAACACTTAGTGCGGCGAACGGTGGTTTGTCACCTTCGGGCATCCCTCTACTAACTGCAACGAAAGGCGACATGTCGCCCTTGAGTTCTTCGCTTTTATTTGTAACACGTCGAGATATAAAGGAATTTGGTTGGTGTCGATCCGACCACGTGGTTTTTCATCCTTTTCCGGTTTGCCACATCAAAAAGTCTTCTTGTTAGCCGTTAGTTCTCTACTTTGACTGTGTACGGCGTCCGACTCGCTCTAGAGCTAAGACAGACCAATCTCGACCAATCCAAGGAGCGTCGGGCGACCCGCAATAGTCCGGCGCCTTTTATGGGAATATGTTCCCCAAAACTCTCCGACAACTTTCTCAAGACATTACTCGCCTTGCGAGAGTACTCGTGACTGACAACCAAACTCTCAAAGCTCTTCAAAGGTGCTCAAGACAGTACCCGCATAGTTACTCGTGACTGATATCCATGACATGGAAAGGAACCTGTACAACTGAGGGATCAATCCCTGGGGGGCATGCTGAGACAGCCCCTGCCCACTAGCTCATCAACGTACCGCTCATGCAAGAGGGTATGCTTGCGCTCGTCGCTGCAATGGAAGTGCACATGTGCCAGATCGAGGAGCACCAAACTGAGATGTTCACACTCCTGAAGAACATCGGAGTGTCGCAGGCTCCAACTCCAGTTCCCGAGCAGGGCAATCTGCCTCCGACAGCTTCAGATAATGCTCTGTCTGAGCATGCCGCACATGAGCACCACATCCCGAAGAAGAGTTCTTTGATGATGCCAGCTCCTTGCACTTGATACAACTAATCAGAGAACTCGAAGCTCACCACTATCATAGATGCCCAGGAGCAGCTGGCTTTGGACCTGAGATTGGAGGGTTCACCCGCGAGGAGATTCGCGAGGTGATCGCCGAAGAATATGGACAAGTCGGCCGACTGGTCGTGTTCGCCCATCACCCTCTTCACCATGATTCGACGTTGGCACTAGAGGTTCTCGCACACCCGATCACGCATGGTTTCAAGCTCCCGAACATCAAAACATTCGACGTAATGGGCATTCCGCTGGAGTACGTTAACCAATTCACCACCATCATGAGGATTTACAACGCCACCAACCAACTATAGTGTCAAGTGTTCCAGGCAACACTTAAATGGCAAGCACGAATCTGGTTCCACTCTCTGAGAGAAGGAGCCATCGATAGCTTTGCAGAATTGGCTCAACAATTCACATATCAATTCATTGTTAACCGCAGAATCGTCTGGGATCCCTCCCACAATTCAGGAATACACTAGAATGAGGGAGAGACCCTTAAGGATTTATTCTGCCGCTTCACTACTGAGGCGCGTCAAATTTCAGGGGTGGACCCCGAGCTTCTACGAGGAGTTTTTCTTATAGGGCTCCTCCCTGGTGGTTTCTACTCTGCACTGATGCGGGAGACTGTGCCCAGCAACTCTGATCTCGGTCACCGAGTTGAGGCCTAGATTGTAGCTGATGAGGCAATAGAATTGCATAGCCGATAGTTCGAGGGGAGCTCGAAGAGACATGATAGTGCATTATTTATAGTTATTTTTATATAGTATTTTAGTAGTAATTAATTAGTTTTTATATAATTTTAATTTAATATATATCTAATTTGCTTTGTTTTATATTTTCAGGGACTTTGGGGCTGCTAATAGCAATTTCAAGCACATAGCCGTGTTCAGGGGAAATTCTGGAGCATTTCTGCAAAAACCCAGCTTACACGCCCTTGGTCACGGGCGTGACCTAGGGCGTGACCATGGCCACGACCGTGTATCGCTTTCAGCTCACAGAACTCGCTGCCACGTCGGATTAAAGTTACACGCCCCAGGTCACGGGCGTGACCGGGGGCGTGACCTTCAAGTCACGGGCGTGACTCGCCCAACAAGCATTCAATTCAAGCAGTTTCTGCCGCCGAGTCGTTCCAGCTTACACGCCCTTGGTCACGGGCGTGACCGAGGCCGTGCCCTCTCCCTCAACTGCCAAATTAACTCCAGATCGCGCCGTTTCCCGCCGTTTCCTGACTCGGTCAAGTCACGCCCTAGGTCACGGGCGTGACCTAGGCCGTGACCCGTCGAGATGATCAATTTTGGCGGTTTTTCTTCCCCAACGTTCCCGGGCTTTCAAGACGCAATTACGCAGCTTACACGCCCTTGGTCACGGGCGTGACCAAGGGCGTGACTCAGCAATTTTCTGCCTATAAAAGCCAGCTGCTGCCAAAGTGATGGGGATCCAGGCCATGCTTAGTTTGGATCGTTTCTAGTATAGTTTTTCTGCATTTTTCTTAGTGTAACTTTATTTTATGTCTTGTCTTTTTTAATTCCTAGCTTAGATTTACTTTACATGCAATTGTACTTTTCTTTACTTAGAAATAAAAATATCTTTCTTCTCAATTATGTTTAGTTAATTTTCATAGCATTTGGTCGGATGAATTCTTAAGCTTTTATCTTTTCAAAATCTCTTATTCATAGTTTAGTTTTAGAAAACTAAGATTTACCGTTGATTTGCAATTTTTGGTTTCATATTTCTAGGGTATGATAATCAAGTTTGATTCGTATTTTAGTGTATCGAGAGATCCGTAAATACGGGTAGATCGCTCATCGGTAAAAAGAGTTGTATGCATTTCTCGAGAGAGGGTGACGCAAATCTTCCGGATTGGAGTCAAATCCAATAGTGGGGCTCACCGCATAAAGCAAGCTTAGGGGTTTCGACTGGCCGAGGGGTCTTAATCGATCAACCTAAGGTTAGGTGGTAGTTCTCTCGAGAGAGGTTCTATCATATTTTGGGAACCTCCACGGTCAAGTTTGTCTAAATCGATTTCTTTTGAATTCTAGATTTACAAAACATTTCACTTAAGAATGATTCCCGATCAAATGTTTCTTTTCTTTTAATTATCTTCAAAACTCTATTTTACTGCCGATAAAATAATAATAATTTGCGTGAGTAGAAGTAATCAACAGACCCGTGGAATACGACACTTGATATTTATTTGTTTTGAATATCCTATGCTATGAATGATAGGTGCTCTTGCCTATAGTTCGTAGAATTTGGAGAAAATTATTTACATTCTAAATTTTAGCTATCAAGTTTTTGGCGCCGTTGCCGGGGAAATATTTTTGTTGATATTTTGAAAGCGTGAATTTTATTACTTTTATCAATCTCTTTCTCCGCCCCCATTTCTCCTTTTGATTTATTTTCAAATTTCATTCTATTAAGTGACGGTTGTTCAATTATCTTTCTTCAAAAATGTTATCTCAATTGGCCGCCAAAGTTGTCGAGCTTCAAAATAAAGTCAATCTTTTGGAAGCCGCACGAAAGAGCCAAATTATTTGTGATTTTTGTGGAGCACCGCATCGAAGTGAGGATTGTTATATTAATTTTTACCCTCAAAATTTTTCTTATGGAAATAATTTTGAGTTTATTTATGAAAATAATTATTCAAACTTTGATGAAAATAATTCATCTAGTTTTCATGCGAATGATTTTTCTGATTCTAATAATATATCTTCTTGCTCCGATATTAATTATTCATGGTGGCAAGATCACCCAGATAGTTTTCGGTGCGATGAAGGACATCCAGTCAATCAAGATTTTCATTCCTCCTCTTTTACCCCACAAAATTCTTTTTCTTCTACTCTTGGGTATTCTCCAGATTCTATTTGTCAAAATTTAAATATTTATACCCAAGCTCAAGAAGAACTTCTTTACCATGAATTTAAAAGAGTCATGGAGACACCGGATGAAATTGATGAAGAACATATTTCTTCTCCGCCTCCGCCCGAATCTCCTCCTATTTTTCATGAATTTTCTCTCTCGCCAATTATTCACTTTGAAAGTGAAATTCATGAAAATATTGTGTCCCATGAATTTAGTCCACTTGGAATTTCAAATAAATTTTTGGATACAAATTTTATTTTTGAAAATGAACAACCGGAGCTTAATCATGTATTTTCACAAGAAACTCCTCCTTGTGAAAAATTTTCTGACTCGCTAAATTTTGATTCTTTTGATTCTAATGATTTTCATGTAGAGGATGCGCCGTTGCAACCAAATGTCTTCACCGATCCATTTGCCGCTCATCTCCAACATTCCAAATTACCTAAGGTATGTATAGGTAATTTGGATTCACAATTTCACGCTAACGGACAACGGAAGAGTCAAGAGTATAGCGGAGGAGTCGCCGGGCAACGGATTTCGGCATGCTCACCTGAGCGTGAATTAAGGGAGTTGCCTGTGCATTTTCAATTTTATTTTCCTTTTTCCTAATAATAACCGTCTAGCTTAAAGACGGGAAAAAGAAAGCGCTCTTGGGAGGCACCCCTTGCTTATCTTTATTTTTCTTGCCCTTTACTTTTTCCGCATTTTATTTTCTTTTCCCTCCTACTTGGCTTATAAACATTGGGGACAATGTTTATTTTTAAGTATGGGGGTGTATTCTCCTATATTCAGTTTTTATTAAAAATCCAAAAAAAAATTAGAAAATCTTTTTCAAAACTCACAAAAAAAAAATTGATTTTTTTTTATTCTTTATTTTCAATTTTGTTATAAAAATTTACAAAATTCAAAAAAATGTTTTCATTTAAAAAAACTATTTTAATTTCCAATAAAATAAATTTTGTAATATTAAATTTCTCCAAACTTCATTTATGCAAAATTGATTTTAATTATGAGTTTTCTTTATAGGCTTTTTAAAGAGTTTTCTTTTTATGTAGTTTTAATCTTATATTTCTCTTCAAAATATGTTAGATTTAATTTTTAGATGAATTTGATTTAATGAGTTTTTCATTATCTTGATTTGCTTAGAATATTTCTTAGTTTTACTTTCTCTCTTTAAAATATCATAATTCAATTTTGTAGTAATTGTGTTAAATATCTCTAGATTTTATTTATATTAACTTGAACTCATAGTTTCTTGTAGATTGCTCAAATTATTTTCTATGCTCTTAAAATGTTTCTTTGGAATTTGTTTAGCCTTTAAACCCTAGCCCTTTCCCTACCTTTTTGTTAAACCCATTGTTTGGCATTAAAAAATTTTGAAAAGATCATATGTCATGGGATGAGAGGATAAAATTCATCATTCCTAAACATATGCACCCAAATCAGTAAAAGATTATATGGCATGGAGTTGAGAGGATAAAATTCATCACTCCTAAACATATACATTTGGGATATAAAAAGAAGAAGAAATAAAAAAAAAAAAAGATGGAAATGAGAGGATAAAATTCATCATTTCCCATATACAAAGTAACTTCTTCAATGCCAATTTTACCCCATTTAGCCAAGTTCACTTGTTTATCCAAGATATTATTGAGAGAGCATAGTTAATATTTTGTAGTTTTCTAAAAGTTTCTCATGATTGTAAAGTTCTTATAATTTTAATCTTGGAATATTTTGCTTAATTCAATGCAATTTTGTTTATGAAGATTTAGTTAGAGAATTTCAAAACTAAAATTTATTCTACTCATTTCAATTTATGAATTATTAATTATTTCTTATAAATCTGAATTTTAATTTCTTAACTTATTTTGACATGAGTTTTATGAGATTTAAAGTGCATAATTTGAAGTAAATCTTTTTGGAAATGTCCTATAAATTCTTCTCATACTTATAAATTAGTTTTTGCTCTGGAATAGCAAAAGCTTAAGTATGGGGGTATTTGATAGTGCATTATTTATAGTTATTTTTATATAGTATTTTAGTAGTAATTAATTAGTTTTTATATAATTTTAATTTAATATATATCTAATTTGCTTTGTTTTATATTTTCAGGGACTTTGGGGCTGCTAATAGCAATTTCAAGCACATAGCCGTGTTCAGGGGAAATTCTGGAGCATTTCTGCAAAAACCCAGCTTACACGCCCTTGGTCACGGGCGTGACCTAGGGCGTGACCATGGCCACGACCGTGTATCGCTTTCAGCTCACAGAACTCGCTGCCACGTCGGATTAAAGTTACACGCCCCAGGTCACGGGCGTGACCGGGGGCGTGACCTTCAAGTCACGGGCGTGACTCGCCCAACAAGCATTCAATTCAAGCAGTTTCTGCCGCCGAGTCGTTCCAGCTTACACGCCCTTGGTCACGGGCGTGACCGAGGCCGTGCCCTCTCCCTCAACTGCCAAATTAACTCCAGATCGCGCCGTTTCCCGCCGTTTCCTGACTCGGTCAAGTCACGCCCTAGGTCACGGGCGTGACCTAGGCCGTGACCCGTCGAGATGATCAATTTTGGCGGTTTTTCTTCCCCAACGTTCCCGGGCTTTCAAGACGCAATTACGCAGCTTACACGCCCTTGGTCACGGGCGTGACCAAGGGCGTGACTCAGCAATTTTCTGCCTATAAAAGCCAGCTGCTGCCAAAGTGATGGGGATCCAGGCCATGCTTAGTTTGGATCGTTTCTAGTATAGTTTTTCTGCATTTTTCTTAGTGTAACTTTATTTTATGTCTTGTCTTTTTTAATTCCTAGCTTAGATTTACTTTACATGCAATTGTACTTTTCTTTACTTAGAAATAAAAATATCTTTCTTCTCAATTATGTTTAGTTAATTTTCATAGCATTTGGTCGGATGAATTCTTAAGCTTTTATCTTTTCAAAATCTCTTATTCATAGTTTAGTTTTAGAAAACTAAGATTTACCGTTGATTTGCAATTTTTGGTTTCATATTTCTAGGGTATGATAATCAAGTTTGATTCGTATTTTAGTGTATCGAGAGATCCGTAAATACGGGTAGATCGCTCATCGGTAAAAAGAGTTGTATGCATTTCTCGAGAGAGGGTGACGCAAATCTTCCGGATTGGAGTCAAATCCAATAGTGGGGCTCACCGCATAAAGCAAGCTTAGGGGTTTCGACTGGCCGAGGGGTCTTAATCGATCAACCTAAGGTTAGGTGGTAGTTCTCTCGAGAGAGGTTCTATCATATTTTGGGAACCTCCACGGTCAAGTTTGTCTAAATCGATTTCTTTTGAATTTTAGATTTACAAAACATTTCACTTAAGAATGATTCCCGATCAAATGTTTCTTTTCTTTTAATTATCTTCAAAACTCTATTTTACTGCCGATAAAATAATAATAATTTGCGTGAGTAGAAGTAATCAACAGACCCGTGGAATACGACACTTGATATTTATTTGTTTTGAATATCCTATGCTATGAATGATAGGTGCTCTTGCCTATAGTTCGTAGAATTTGGAGAAAATTATTTACATTCTAAATTTTAGCTATCAAGTTTTTGGCGCCGTTGCCGGGGAAAATCTCCTATATTCGTTTTGTTTAGTTAATTTATTTGTTTTGTATTCTCCTATATTCAGTTTTTATTAAAAATCCAAAAAAAAATTAGAAAATCTTTTTCAAAACTCACAAAAAAAAATTGATTTTTTTTTATTCTTTATTTTCAATTTTGTTATAAAAATTTACAAAATTCAAAAAAATGTTTTCATTTAAAAAAACTATTTTAATTTCCAATAAAATAAATTTTGTAATATTAAATTTCTCCAAACTTCATTTATGCAAAATTGATTTTAATTATGAGTTTTCTTTATAGGCTTTTTAAAGAGTTTTCTTTTTATGTAGTTTTAATCTTATATTTCTCTTCAAAATATGTTAGATTTAATTTTTAGATGAATTTGATTTAATGAGTTTTTCATTATCTTGATTTGCTTAGAATATTTCTTAGTTTTACTTTCTCTCTTTAAAATATCATAATTCAATTTTGTAGTAATTGTGTTAAATATCTCTAGATTTTATTTATATTAACTTGAACTCATAGTTTCTTGTAGATTGCTCAAATTATTTTCTATGCTCTTAAAATGTTTCTTTGGAATTTGTTTAGCCTTTAAACCCTAGCCCTTTCCCTACCTTTTTGTTAAACCCATTGTTTGGCATTAAAAAATTTTGAAAAGATCATATGTCATGGGATGAGAGGATAAAATTCATCATTCCTAAACATATGCACCCAAATCAGTAAAAGATTATATGGCATGGAGTTGAGAGGATAAAATTCATCACTCCTAAACATATACATTTGGGATATAAAAAGAAGAAGAAATAAAAAAAAAAAAAGATGGAAATGAGAGGATAAAATTCATCATTTCCCATATACAAAGTAACTTCTTCAATGCCAATTTTACCCCATTTAGCCAAGTTCACTTGTTTATCCAAGATATTATTGAGAGAGCATAGTTAATATTTTGTAGTTTTCTAAAAGTTTCTCATGATTGTAAAGTTCTTATAATTTTAATCTTGGAATATTTTGCTTAATTCAATGCAATTTTGTTTATGAAGATTTAGTTAGAGAATTTCAAAACTAAAATTTATTCTACTCATTTCAATTTATGAATTATTAATTATTTCTTATAAATCTGAATTTTAATTTCTTAACTTATTTTGACATGAGTTTTATGAGATTTAAAGTGCATAATTTGAAGTAAATCTTTTTGGAAATGTCCTATAAATTCTTCTCATACTTATAAATTAGTTTTTGCTCTGGAATAGCAAAAGCTTAAGTATGGGGGTATTTGATAGTGCATTATTTATAGTTATTTTTATATAGTATTTTAGTAGTAATTAATTAGTTTTTATATAATTTTAATTTAATATATATCTAATTTGCTTTGTTTTATATTTTCAGGGACTTTGGGGCTGCTAATAGCAATTTCAAGCACATAGCCGTGTTCAGGGGAAATTCTGGAGCATTTCTGCAAAAACCCAGCTTACACGCCCTTGGTCACGGGCGTGACCTAGGGCGTGACCATGGCCACGACCGTGTATCGCTTTCAGCTCACAGAACTCGCTGCCACGTCGGATTAAAGTTACACGCCCCAGGTCACGGGCGTGACCGGGGGCGTGACCTTCAAGTCACGGGCGTGACTCGCCCAACAAGCATTCAATTCAAGCAGTTTCTGCCGCCGAGTCGTTCCAGCTTACACGCCCTTGGTCACGGGCGTGACCGAGGCCGTGCCCTCTCCCTCAACTGCCAAATTAACTCCAGATCGCGCCGTTTCCCGCCGTTTCCTGACTCGGTCAAGTCACGCCCTAGGTCACGGGCGTGACCTAGGCCGTGACCCGTCGAGATGATCAATTTTGGCGGTTTTTCTTCCCCAACGTTCCCGGGCTTTCAAGACGCAATTACGCAGCTTACACGCCCTTGGTCACGGGCGTGACCAAGGGCGTGACTCAGCAATTTTCTGCCTATAAAAGCCAGCTGCTGCCAAAGTGATGGGGATCCAGGCCATGCTTAGTTTGGATCGTTTCTAGTATAGTTTTTCTGCATTTTTCTTAGTGTAACTTTATTTTATGTCTTGTCTTTTTTAATTCCTAGCTTAGATTTACTTTACATGCAATTGTACTTTTCTTTACTTAGAAATAAAAATATCTTTCTTCTCAATTATGTTTAGTTAATTTTCATAGCATTTGGTCGGATGAATTCTTAAGCTTTTATCTTTTCAAAATCTCTTATTCATAGTTTAGTTTTAGAAAACTAAGATTTACCGTTGATTTGCAATTTTTGGTTTCATATTTCTAGGGTATGATAATCAAGTTTGATTCGTATTTTAGTGTATCGAGAGATCCGTAAATACGGGTAGATCGCTCATCGGTAAAAAGAGTTGTATGCATTTCTCGAGAGAGGGTGACGCAAATCTTCCGGATTGGAGTCAAATCCAATAGTGGGGCTCACCGCATAAAGCAAGCTTAGGGGTTTCGACTGGCCGAGGGGTCTTAATCGATCAACCTAAGGTTAGGTGGTAGTTCTCTCGAGAGAGGTTCTATCATATTTTGGGAACCTCCACGGTCAAGTTTGTCTAAATCGATTTCTTTTGAATTCTAGATTTACAAAACATTTCACTTAAGAATGATTCCCGATCAAATGTTTCTTTTCTTTTAATTATCTTCAAAACTCTATTTTACTGCCGATAAAATAATAATAATTTGCGTGAGTAGAAGTAATCAACAGACCCGTGGAATACGACACTTGATATTTATTTGTTTTGAATATCCTATGCTATGAATGATAGGTGCTCTTGCCTATAGTTCGTAGAATTTGGAGAAAATTATTTACATTCTAAATTTTAGCTATCAAGTTTTTGGCGCCGTTGCCGGGGAAAATCTCCTATATTCGTTTTGTTTAGTTAATTTATTTGTTTTGTATTCTCCTATATTCAGTTTTTATTAAAAATCCAAAAAAAAATTAGAAAATCTTTTTCAAAACTCACAAAAAAAAAATTGATTTTTTTTTATTCTTTATTTTCAATTTTGTTATAAAAATTTACAAAATTCAAAAAAATGTTTTCATTTAAAAAAACTATTTTAATTTCCAATAAAATAAATTTTGTAATATTAAATTTCTCCAAACTTCATTTATGCAAAATTGATTTTAATTATGAGTTTTCTTTATAGGCTTTTTAAAGAGTTTTCTTTTTATGTAGTTTTAATCTTATATTTCTCTTCAAAATATGTTAGATTTAATTTTTAGATGAATTTGATTTAATGAGTTTTTCATTATCTTGATTTGCTTAGAATATTTCTTAGTTTTACTTTCTCTCTTTAAAATATCATAATTCAATTTTGTAGTAATTGTGTTAAATATCTCTAGATTTTATTTATATTAACTTGAACTCATAGTTTCTTGTAGATTGCTCAAATTATTTTCTATGCTCTTAAAATGTTTCTTTGGAATTTGTTTAGCCTTTAAACCCTAGCCCTTTCCCTACCTTTTTGTTAAACCCATTGTTTGGCATTAAAAAATTTTGAAAAGATCATATGTCATGGGATGAGAGGATAAAATTCATCATTCCTAAACATATGCACCCAAATCAGTAAAAGATTATATGGCATGGAGTTGAGAGGATAAAATTCATCACTCCTAAACATATACATTTGGGATATAAAAAGAAGAAGAAATAAAAAAAAAAAAAGATGGAAATGAGAGGATAAAATTCATCATTTCCCATATACAAAGTAACTTCTTCAATGCCAATTTTACCCCATTTAGCCAAGTTCACTTGTTTATCCAAGATATTATTGAGAGAGCATAGTTAATATTTTGTAGTTTTCTAAAAGTTTCTCATGATTGTAAAGTTCTTATAATTTTAATCTTGGAATATTTTGCTTAATTCAATGCAATTTTGTTTATGAAGATTTAGTTAGAGAATTTCAAAACTAAAATTTATTCTACTCATTTCAATTTATGAATTATTAATTATTTCTTATAAATCTGAATTTTAATTTCTTAACTTATTTTGACATGAGTTTTATGAGATTTAAAGTGCATAATTTGAAGTAAATCTTTTTGGAAATGTCCTATAAATTCTTCTCATACTTATAAATTAGTTTTTGCTCTGGAATAGCAAAAGCTTAAGTATGGGGGTATTTGATAGTGCATTATTTATAGTTATTTTTATATAGTATTTTAGTAGTAATTAATTAGTTTTTATATAATTTTAATTTAATATATATCTAATTTGCTTTGTTTTATATTTTCAGGGACTTTGGGGCTGCTAATAGCAATTTCAAGCACATAGCCGTGTTCAGGGGAAATTCTGGAGCATTTCTGCAAAAACCCAGCTTACACGCCCTTGGTCACGGGCGTGACCTAGGGCGTGACCATGGCCACGACCGTGTATCGCTTTCAGCTCACAGAACTCGCTGCCACGTCGGATTAAAGTTACACGCCCCAGGTCACGGGCGTGACCGGGGGCGTGACCTTCAAGTCACGGGCGTGACTCGCCCAACAAGCATTCAATTCAAGCAGTTTCTGCCGCCGAGTCGTTCCAGCTTACACGCCCTTGGTCACGGGCGTGACCGAGGCCGTGCCCTCTCCCTCAACTGCCAAATTAACTCCAGATCGCGCCGTTTCCCGCCGTTTCCTGACTCGGTCAAGTCACGCCCTAGGTCACGGGCGTGACCTAGGCCGTGACCCGTCGAGATGATCAATTTTGGCGGTTTTTCTTCCCCAACGTTCCCGGGCTTTCAAGACGCAATTACGCAGCTTACACGCCCTTGGTCACGGGCGTGACCAAGGGCGTGACTCAGCAATTTTCTGCCTATAAAAGCCAGCTGCTGCCAAAGTGATGGGGATCCAGGCCATGCTTAGTTTGGATCGTTTCTAGTATAGTTTTTCTGCATTTTTCTTAGTGTAACTTTATTTTATGTCTTGTCTTTTTTAATTCCTAGCTTAGATTTACTTTACATGCAATTGTACTTTTCTTTACTTAGAAATAAAAATATCTTTCTTCTCAATTATGTTTAGTTAATTTTCATAGCATTTGGTCGGATGAATTCTTAAGCTTTTATCTTTTCAAAATCTCTTATTCATAGTTTAGTTTTAGAAAACTAAGATTTACCGTTGATTTGCAATTTTTGGTTTCATATTTCTAGGGTATGATAATCAAGTTTGATTCGTATTTTAGTGTATCGAGAGATCCGTAAATACGGGTAGATCGCTCATCGGTAAAAAGAGTTGTATGCATTTCTCGAGAGAGGGTGACGCAAATCTTCCGGATTGGAGTCAAATCCAATAGTGGGGCTCACCGCATAAAGCAAGCTTAGGGGTTTCGACTGGCCGAGGGGTCTTAATCGATCAACCTAAGGTTAGGTGGTAGTTCTCTCGAGAGAGGTTCTATCATATTTTGGGAACCTCCACGGTCAAGTTTGTCTAAATCGATTTCTTTTGAATTCTAGATTTACAAAACATTTCACTTAAGAATGATTCCCGATCAAATGTTTCTTTTCTTTTAATTATCTTCAAAACTCTATTTTACTGCCGATAAAATAATAATAATTTGCGTGAGTAGAAGTAATCAACAGACCCGTGGAATACGACACTTGATATTTATTTGTTTTGAATATCCTATGCTATGAATGATAGGTGCTCTTGCCTATAGTTCGTAGAATTTGGAGAAAATTATTTACATTCTAAATTTTAGCTATCAAGACAGCAGGGAAAGGAGTTGCAACCGCCCTCGGTTCCCAAGAAGAGCGGTAGACATCACGACGACTCTCGTCGACCCGGGGGGGAGGGGCACCAACATCGTCAGGAATTCACTCCCCTCAACACCTCTCGGACGAATATACTCCTTGCTATCTGCAATGACAACGCTCTCAAGAGGCCCATACCGTTTCCTCCAAACATCGTCAACCAGTCGCAATAATGTGACTTTCACCGTAGGCATGTACACAAAACTGAAGATTGTACTCGACTAAAGGAAGAGATCGACCGCCTCGTTCGTCAAGGGCTCCTCTAAAGATTTCTAGGGACACAAGCACTATGACAGATAGCCTTGAGCGAGCCAGGGGGAATTTCTGAGAATGGTCATCCCCGGCGGAAGGATTCTTCCCAACACCTAGAACGCGTAGAGCCTATGCCTCTTCTGTCACTGATTTCTCCTTTTCCTGCATTCTTTACAATGAGAAGTGAGTTCAAAGTTCTTCTCTATCTTCAATGTTACTCTAATCATTTCATGAACTTCATTACAGGTATCCAAAAATAAATCTACGAGAATTCCATCAACTGCCTATGGGCAGCACACTCAATTACAGCAACTGCCTCTTGACAGCGTGCTCACAATTATAACAACAACCTCTGGGCAGCACGCTCAATTACATTAACTACATCTTAGCATCACGCTCTCAAATACAGCAACTGCCTCCGGGAAGCACACAATTACAGCAATTATCTCCTTGCAGTGCGTTCACAATTACATCAACTGCCTCCGGGCAGCGCGCTCGCTTACAGCAACTACCTCCGGGCAGTGAGCTCCCTTACATCAACAGCCTCTGGGGACTGCGCCCCCTTACAACAACAACCTCCGGGCAACACGCTCACTTATGATAAATACCTTCGGGCAGCACGCTCCCTTACAACAATTACCTCTAGGCAACGCGCTCAATTATAGCAACTGCCTCCTGACAGTGCGCTCACAATTACAGCAACTGCCTTCGGGCTGCGTGCTCAATTACATCAATTGTCTCCTGGAAGCGCGCTTATAATTACAGCAACTGCCTCTAGGCAGCGCGCTCAATTACATCAACTATCTCCTGGCAGCGCGCTGACAATTACATCAACTGCCTCCTGGCAGCGCGCTTAATTACATCAACTGTCTCATGGCAGCACACTCACAATTACAGCAAATGCCTTCGTGTAGCGCACCTGCTTACATCAACAGCCTCTAGGCAGTGCGCTTGTTTACAGCAACAGCCTCTGAGCAGAGCACTCATTTACAGTAACTTCCTCCGAGCAGTGCACTCGTTTATGACAACTGCCTCTGGGGAGCGCGCTCCTTTACAGCAACAGCCTCCGCGCAATGCTCTAATTTACAGTAACTATCACCAGGCAGCGCGATCATTGACAGCAACTGCCTCCTTTAAATGTTTGAGTCACGGTCAATAAGAATTTATGAGGAAATTTGGGGAAATTTCAATTGGGAAGAAAGCCCAAAGACACAGGCATGAACAGGCATCACAGGCGTGATCTGATGTCCTGACCGTCGAGTTAAGTGCACTCGACAATATCATCAAGTGCACTCGACAATACCATCAAGTGAACTCGACGATATCATCGAGTTCAGTGCACTCGACGTTCCCTTCGAGTGAACTCGACGATACCGTTGAGTTTAGTGCACTCGATGATATCGTCGAGTGAGGTTTCAGTAGTTTCTTTTATCCTCTTTTGTGGCGGCGAGGCATGGCCATTTATGTTCATGTCTCATCTTTGCTCATTTCAAGGCTAAAAGGTGATTTTGTCCTATATGAAGGTGACCCATAGCTTGGGTTGACCAATCCAAAGTATGGGAAGTACTTTCCCATTAATTCTTAGGGTCAAATCAACCACTATTTTCTCTCTCATAGTTCTTCTCCTACAAATCATTTCCTCTTTCTCTCCCAGAACTATCCAGTCATTTTTCCTGAAGGAGACCAAGCTTAGGAACGACATCTGAAATAAGTTCGTCGGAGACAACAACCACCATGCCACAAGGAGGAGCCCTCGATCCATGGTCGTAAATCAGGTGAGCTTCCTCCCCTCTCCCTTGGTGCTAGATCTTTAGATCTGAAAATATGAGAGATATTGGGCTTAAGAGAGCTTAATTTTAGCGAGATTCGTGGAGTTTCGTAAGAAGAGACCATGCTAGAACTTTTGTTCTAGGGCGTCGTTCGCCGAGAAAATATCTTCGATCAACTCCTCTCCTCAATACGAAGTAGTATGACTTGATTTTGTGAAGAACGATGGTCTATTGAGAGAGTATTAAAGGAGAGAAGGTTGGGCTTATCTCATTCGTCGGCTGGAGGAAGAAGATGAACAACCTCCATTAGATCTATAATATGATCTGTGCAGATTTATTATATGCAGACCAAAACTAGATCTGTTTTTATGCACACAGTTGGAATTCAAACCACTTTTTAGGATTATTCCAGTTGGATCCAGTCCCTGAGCTTAGCATAAAGTTGTAGCCCTCGAAAATACCTTTCCGACGAGTGGTTGAACATTTTTTGGGGAGCTCGGTAGCACCCTAGATCCTAAATTGAAAATACTATGTTTTGGCAAACCATAAATTATTTGTCGGACAGATTCTGTCCAGGTTTATACAGTTGGGTTCAAACCCATATTTATGCATGATACACTCAGATCTGGACCTCGGGCTCAGCATGAAAGTTGTAGCCCTTGGAAATACCTTTCCAAAATGGGGTGACACATTATGATTGTTGGACAGAAGCTCCCAGAAATCCTGTTTTAGTAAACGGTGATGTACACGTACAAATTTTTAATGTTTTACTGATTTCTCTTAAAATATTCATTGGATGCTTAAGAAATTTGGTAATCATGTGCTTAATGATATTGTGATCACCCTTGTTAAGTTTCAAACTTTTTGGATACATATTTGTTATTAATTTGTCTGTCGTATCATATAAATGTAACGTGATGTGAATAAGTATTGTGAAGCGCAATGTGGAAGAAATTTGGTGGGAATGATTAAAGCATTAATTATGATCTATGGTAGAAGTTTCAAAGGATTTGACATTGAAATGAGTCCTTAATTAAATATGTTTTTATAATTTATTATGCTGAAATGAAATAATATGATGATCATTTGAACAAGGATTTTGGGGACATGCATATAATAGTATCTATATCACTTGATAATCTATCAGAGTGCTTAGAGTTGTGATAACCACTTAATAGAGTTTACAATTGATGACTCTTTTGGAGAACGGGCACGAGATGATCAATATTGGTTAAGCATGATTGAATTGAGCTTATGAATTCAATTGTGTTCAAAGCATGTTGTGAATCGAGTATGAGGATTGGATATTAGTAATACGTTTGGGCAGATTAATTTAGTAAAATATGAATATGTCACTAGACGCACAAGTAGTCCTAGAGGAGCATAGAGAGTATTTTCCATGACATACACATACCACTGCACAAGAGTTATGACAACTCGTACGGGTAGCAGTGATGTCTTGGTGTAGATTATAGAATATGATTATATCCTATGGTGATATGTTAAGGACCCAGTTGGTAGGGCCTTGGATGCTAATTAGCATCAGTTGAACTCGTACTATCAGAGGGTTTAGAGTTGTGATAACCACTTAGTAGAGTATACATTTGATGACTCTTTAGGAGAACAGACACGAGATGATCAATATTGGTTAAGCGTGATTGAATATAGCTTATGAATTCAATTATGTTCAAAGCATGTTGTGAATCGAGTATGATGATTGGATATTGGTAATACGTTTGGGCAGATTTATTTAGTAAAACAAGAATATGGCACTAGGCGCACGAGTAGTCATACAAGAGCATATGGAGTATTTTCCATGACATATACACATACCACTGCACAAGAGTTCTGACAACTCGTACAGGTAGCACTTATGGCTTGGTGTAGATTATAGGATATGATTTATATCCTATGGTGATATGTTAAGGACCTAATTGGTAGGGCCTTGGATGCTAATTAGCATCAGTTGAACTCATAAGAATTGAAGTGTATTAAGGACTTGTCCGTGAGCCCTTGGGTGCTTGATAACACGAGTTGAGCATGAGAATTACTTGGGTGTGTATATTTTACACGGTTTTATAATGATCTTTGCTGGAGGATTACTTATGGCGAGTCTACGGGCTTGCTAGTCGTCACACCGACAGAAGATGGTGGATAGACTCCAGGACAGTTGGGCTGAGCTCTTTGGTGTTTACTTCTCAAAGACCCCTTCCGTGTCATTGACCGGTCAGGGCTGGGCTCTTTGGCGCTTACTTCCCAAAGACCCCTTCCGTGTCATTAAGACTCTGCTGGTTTAGCAATGAAGAGTACGTAGGATCTCCGTTGTTGTGTTCTTAGCGTCAAGGTGTACGTAAGGCCTAGGTCTGGTAGTGCGCATACCCACATAGTAGTGGAGAGCTCGTTTCACTGCCTCCCTCTGGCCATGACGAGAGGTGCCTGAGTGATTTGCTACCCTCGAAAGGAGGGAATTAAGGTCTATATCGACATTGCAGGTGAGTGTGTATGTGTGTGATCATGGGTGAGTCATCATACATTCACTGCATTACATTGCATTGCACCACATAAAATCCTCGTCATATAAATTAGTATGGACTATTTTATATGATGGGTTACGTTCAAGTACCAGATCCTTAACTTATAATTTTGTATGAGCATCTTTATAAGTTAAGTTCAATTCAGTTCTTGTAACTTGTTGCT
The DNA here is from genome assembly GCA_033032865.1 of Dactylorhiza incarnata. NCBI lineage: Eukaryota > Viridiplantae > Streptophyta > Magnoliopsida > Asparagales > Orchidaceae > Dactylorhiza > Dactylorhiza incarnata. The sequence continues at coordinate 16,110,987 of JAWHQI010000012.1, read as the reverse complement.
TATTTCCCTGCTAGTTGTTGTGCTCTCTTATACATGCTAGTATTTCTTGTTGCCTACTTATACTTATGAATTGCTAGAATTACTTACCATTATACCACCTACTTGATTATATATTACTACTTATATTGCGTTCCTTTTTTCCTTCCTTCCGCCCGATGCCTAATAGTCGTCGAGGGAGAGGATGCGAAGCCATTTAGTCTTTATGACTAACGGTTGCTACACCACTATTTTTAAGAGCACGCCCCGCAGGAGCAGATGCACACCGCGCAGGAGGACAACCAGGATGGGATGACAGGGCCCGAGGTTACGTTACCTTCGTTGCCTTCTGTTACTGATGTGAGGGTTTTGAGCACTTTGATGTAGCCTACGGGCATTTTTGATGTACTCTGATATTCAGGAACTTGTTGTTTTCTGTCACATATTTATATTTATTCTGGACCTTGTTGCTTATTGTGGATCATGACTTCTGTTATTTATTTTATTAATGGGTTGGCAATGTGATATTGGAATTTGTCGGCAGGATATGTGTCTAGTGGAGGAGGTTAGCCCATGTGTTGGCGCTTCCACAAGGTGGCTGTTCTGGGCATAGGACACCCATCGGCCATGTTTAGTGTTCTGGGAGGGGGGGGGGGGGGGGGGTCTTACAAATGGTATCAACTTGCAACGATCCTGAGATAAAGAAGTCCATTAAACCACTAGGCCACCCCTGCTCAATAAATCAGTTTGAGGACAAACCTGATGCAGCGGAAGCCGTTGTGTGCCCATGTGGGATTCACATTAAGTACGTCCACTAAATCTTTTAAATGGCCAACCTAATCCTAAATTCGTGCCTCTGCGTGTAGATTCTGGTGCATTCTAAGCCAGTAACTGGCAACCCCGTCCCTCCGGACTCTACTCCATTCCAGCAGTCGGAGCTGGGGCAAACCTTGATGACGATTCTTGACGCCTTCAGAGGCCATCATGCCCCTGTGTAGCAAAACCTGGGCTCAAACTGGTTGAGCGTATTCTGAGCTCTCTCCCCGCCTACCTATCACAGTACAGAGTCATCGGTTCTCACAGAGGAGGGGCTTGACTTGGTACAGGAATTGATGGTCATCATTCGATGCCCTGCCAACATGGCACTCACCTTAGCATCTTCTGCCCTGGACTCACTTGCTAAGAGGTGGTGGAAGTACCTCATGGGCTCCACTTTTGAAGGTCGTGTCTACACCGCCATCAGTTGGAATGAGTTCTCAGAGGCATTCCTGGAGCATTTTGTTCCTCCCGTCGCACGCGACGAGCTCGAGGAGAGGTTCCTACAGCCGAAGCAGGGATCTAAATCGATACTGGATTATTAGGAAGAGTTTTCATAACTCGCCAGGTTCGTGGACTCATATGACTTGGATGATCGTGGATATGCGAAAAGGTTCTATAGGAGTCTGCGAGACCCTCTTAGGCAGGCTCTTCTCTTCTTAGCGGATTTGATCCTTGCTCGAATTATTGAGAAGGCAAAGAGACTTGAGGCAGACCACTTTGGGGTCTAAAGTGGAGGTAAAAGACCAACGGAAGATGTACTAGAAGCAGGTCCCAGTAGGAGGAGGCAACCCATCAGGGGAGGAGCAAACCAGAGAGGTGGGGGTGGTCGTTTTCGTCCAAATTTTAGGATAGAGTCGTCGGCCCGAAAACTATTATTGCCCCAGCCTCAGCAGGCTCAGACATATAAACAACCTAGAGAGCCTTTCAGGGAGGGTTGCTTTCATTGCCACCAGTCAGGCAACATTCAGTACTTTTGCCCACAGTTGCAGGGAAATGCTCTGAATAGCCCCATGGCTCCCCCAACAGCTCAGCATAGGTGAGGCCATGGCCGAGGTTGAGGACCGCAATATAGGAACTATATACCTGCTCGGGAATTGGTGTTTGCTTTGTACTTGACTCAGGAGCGGGATACATAGGACGTTATCGCAGGTACCCATGCAATTTAAATTCAATGTATATTCGATATATCCTTAGCGTGCCTAAACATTCTTACAAGAATCTCACTTTTCAATTATTATAACATAATTCCTAGGCATCATGACTATCAGTGGGAGGCCCGCCCACACTCTATTCGATACCAGCGTCACCCACTAGTTCATCTCGGCGGACTTTGTGGAGGATTTAGATGACGTACATCACTTCATCGGTGTCACTAGGAGAGTGCGCCTTCCAGATGGCTCCGAGCTACTGTCATCCACAAAGTGCAACATGGAGGTGTGCATCGGCGGCAAGCTATTCGATACCCCTGCAACAGTGTTGAAGATGCAAAATTTTGACCTTATCCTGGGCATGACATGGTTACATTGGCATCATGCCAGGATTGATTGCACGAAGAAGTGGATTACGTAGAGGCATCGAGACTTAGAGGTCGTTTATCAAGGTATTAGACCTATACCTCGAGACTTTTTATCTTCCATTCAGGCCATCAAGGCCCATGAGCATGGGAACGAGGTATATATGATCTGTTTTGAGCTAAAAAGGGTAGAAGTTAGGGTGACAGATGTAACGTAGTTTGGGATTTTCCCGATGTCTTCCCATAGAAGCTGCCCAAATTACCCCCGAGTAAGGAAGTGGACTTCCAGATTAGGCTGATACCAGGCGCCAAGCCCATTTCTCGGGATCCGTATAGGATGGACCCGAAGGCGTTGGTAGAGTTTCAGGTGCAGTTGCATGTTGGCACAAAAATTATACCTCCAAAACTCACACTTCAAAGGGACAAGGGAAAACTGTGGAGTGCCGGTTACTTGGGATGAAGGATGCCAGAAGGAAGGCTTATGAGGGAAAAACCTGCTTTGATTGATCTCAAAAAGGGGTACAAGAAGATCTAAAATAGGTCCGGGTGAGAGGTAGAAAAGTGACAAAATTCGAGACCGCTTGTACAGGCCACAAGCTGGAGTCTCGAATCAAAAGTGACTTTTCTGGTACCCCTACCAATCTATTTATAGATGCGGGGGTCTGCCCAAATGGGCAGGTTCAAAAATAACGGGCTGCCCAGGGTATATGAGAACCGGGGCACAAAAGAGAAGATACAGGGGGTGCAAATAGCAAAAAAGAGGGAAAACCCAGACTGCGCGGTAACGCGATCTCCCTTGAATCTGGCCGCCTTTGCCTTAGAGGATTTGTTGAAGAGGAGACAGGCGGTCTGGACGGTCTCAGAAAATCGAGACCGTCAGGGCCGGTAATTATGATCGAAATGCTGAGGTCGCGAACTTTTGGGCAAACATTATCCCCGCACATTTTCAAGTTTCGCTGGAACTTCGGAAATGTTCACTTTGACTGCTGAGACCGCGACCATCATAAATGCGGGAAGGTCTATAAATACTGCCTCAAGGCTTCAAAATTCAGAACTTTTTGGAAGGAGTTGCGAGCTGGTGCCTTCAACGATCACTCTTTTTCAGGCCGATGCGATCTCTGACCATAGATATGATGGTGATCCTTGACAAGCGGGCGAAGACTCAAATTTCGCCAAGGCAAGCCTGTTGGATCTTGAGGTGCCCTTAGAGGGGGGGGGGATGAATAAGAGTTTCAAAACTTTTGTTATATTTTAAAATACTTGAAATGATAAGAGATTAAATTAAAGATAAAACCACACAAAAGAGGAGATCAAGTAATATAAATGAAAGACATGATTTTATTAACTTGAAATATAAGATTACAAAATATGATTTCTTATGACACGTCGTAGGCGATAAAGTAAAATATTCTTTTTGTTTTCTGTACCGATTCTTCTCACCAAGAACCGGTTGGCTTAAGCCTATCCTTCCCGGATACGGCCTCAAGCCGCTCTAGCCCTTCTATCCCCAGAAAGGCCTCGAGCACCCCCTAGATCTACTCCCTAGACCCATTCGCCAATACGAAACAAATTCCTCCCTAAGTCCTACCCAGACCTAGTCGCCAAGATAAGGCAAATTTACTCCACGATAGTTATGAAAAAAGTTACAAAACAAAATACAAATTAAAAACTCCCTATGAAGAATTTTGGAGATGGCGAAGACTCGCTGAATATTCTCGAAGTCGAAGTGTGCGTTCTTCGCGTTGAGTAAGCGTTGATCCGATCCTCCTTGAATTCTTCTCTCGAAATTGTGTGGGAGATGATGGTCTGGAAAATACAGCCCTCTCAGAGTTTCTGAAGTGCTGGAATAGGGCTCTCTTCAATCAGTAGTTGGAGAAGACAAAATCAACCATTTTATAGGACTAGAGGCTAACACCGGCGCTAAGGCTAACGCCTGTCATTGACCCAGTATGGAATTATTTTGATGGCTCGGATCTTCAAAACGGGAAGGAGATTCTGCACTTTAAGAAACATTCATTTTAGGCAACCCTAACGCTGAGGTTGAGGCTAACTCTGGCGTTAGGTCAGATCATTCCAAAAGTGCCCCTTCAATCACGGCTGCTTCGCTCCTTGGCATAATCATCAAGAGTTAACGCCCAACGTTAAGACCTAATGTCTGGTGTTAAACCTCTTTCATTTTCTCAGCGACAAGCCATCTCGTCGATCATCTCAGCGGCAAGCCATCTCGTCGATCGTCAATGCCCTACATTAAGTCTCAACGCCCGACGTTAGACCACAATCATAATTTCTACTTATGGGCAGTTCTAGACCAATAATGCAGCAACCTAGTGTAATATCAGTTCAAACCTGCATACTAAAAACACAATGACAAACAAGATCAAATACAAGTAGGATTTGTTATTCTCAAATCAAAGGGATATGGAAAACCATGTTCCAACAATCTCCCCTTTTGATAATAACAAATCCAATATAGATAAATCATATTCATATATAAGAGAGGTGTGTTTTTAGAAGAATATATGACATTAAGCAATATAGAGACAATAATAAGAATTACATATTGTTTAAGTTGTGCTCCCCCTACTTAAGTGCTCCCCCTTAGTGTATGATCCCATAGATTAGATTTATGCTCCCCCTTAATCTAGTGAATCCTATTCCTTTAATCATTACGATTTATCATTTTATTCTCCCCCTTTTGTTATTAGCAAAAGATGGTGGAGTTGAAACAAAACTAGAAGAGAGAAGACAAAAGTTGGAACATAACTAAGAGAGGATTTAGAGTTTAGTTTAAACATATGGTAAGTCGTGATCGAGCTAAGGGAGAGAGTAGCACAACGAAAAAGATATAATAAGCGTGAACGAACAACATTCCATTTTTTTGTTTTACCAAAGGAATTCTACCACTTGCTTTTCAAAGTGAAATTTTTAGGAAACTTGTTTGGAAGAAATGCAATATAGTTTGACAAGCACAAGTGAAGAAAAAACTTAGAAGTAATCATGAGAAAGCATGATAAAATACACATGATTAAATTAGAAATGCGGAAAAACAAAACAAAATAATAAAGATTAACATTTTTGTAATAGTTTAACCATTCCAACAATATGTCTAGACTCTTCACATTTGAGCATTTAACTTTGAAAATTTTCATAACTAATAGACAAGTATGATTTAACATATTCAAAAAGATAATAGCTACAATGCAACCAATTCGTATTTCAAGTAAAGAAAACATTGTAGAAATCATGCATTGCAGTCTAGTGCTTTTACTTAAGTTTGTAGAGAATTATGTAATTTTGCATTAGGATCCAATTCTCATGAGTAGAAGTTTTATGAAATACAATGATGTGTGCAAAAGGTGTTTTGATAAAAGTATACAAGTGAAATAATCAAAACACATGACATATGTAATGAAATAGTAACAACAATATTAAGATTGTAATCTCATAATTACTTTCAGACATCAATTTTAGAATAAAATTTCAAAGAACATAAAAAGAGTAGAACTACCAAGGTGCTTCGCTCACACAATGCTCATTAAGACTTATCAGGGAGCGAAGTATTGCTTGGGGGATCACATAAGTATTTTTTATAATTTTTTATTTTTTGTGATCCGTGTACAAATAGAAGTAAAAAAAAGATATGTTTGCACAAGACACATTACAATTCTTTCCAAGGTGCTCAACCTCACAATGCTCATTAAGACTTATCAGGAGGGTGAGTAGTGCTTGGTGGAATTATCTTTGACATATTATTTAATTATATTTTTTTAAGTTTGGGCCAAAGGTCTCCGAATTCACTTGTTGTTGCAAACATTAACAATATTGAAATAACACTTCTATGTGTGCAAGAAATTTATTGTTTGAAAGATGGTGTAGGTAATTTAGACATACAACTTAATATGTTAAAAACTATTACACTACACAATCGTGCAAGACTAAGATTATGAGCACATGTATATTACCAAAATAGTGAGTGAATGAATCATTGATTAGCATAAAACATTACTCATACATAGAGGCATGCTAGACAATCATACACAATTTTTTATAGACTATTTCATTACACATAATCAGATTAAGGTCAAGGCATGAAGATAAAACAATGTTTAGAAAATATGAAATTAAAATTAGACATTGAAGAAAGTCTTTGTGTGTATGCCAAAATCAATTTTGACCATCTGAAATAAAAATAACTAAGATGTTTGCTCTTGTGAAGTCTTATTGTCAAACCATAGTTTTGTAAATATTTTAAAGCAAAACAAATAACAAAAACATATTTTTGATTTTTTTATTTTTTATTTTTATTTTAGAATAAAAATAACCGAACTAATAACAAAATATTTCAAAAACTGAGAAAAGAAACAGAGAAAAATTATTATATAAATACCAGAAATAGTGTAGAGAAATCAGAATTTCAATTTGGCAAAAGGAGCTAACGCCTGACGTTAAGTACTTAACGCCCAAACATGACACTGTTTTATGAGATTTTTGAAATTTTTTCTCTGGAATAGGGAGTAGGTATATATACCTTTTTAGTGTAGAAATTTCAGAGAATTTGGGGATGATTAGACGTCTATTTAAACATATTTTTGGTGGTTTTGAAACGGTTTTTATATTTTATATTTGATTTTGAATTTTCTGGTAATGAAACAATAATTAAGATGTAAACATGGATATATAATGATATACAAATGGATAGGCAGAAAAATTTCACTTATAGAGAGAAAGAGGAGCCAACGCCTAACGTTATACTCAACGTCGACGTTGAGTCCACTTTATATAAAAGCCCCAAATCTGAGTTCTTTTCTTATTCTCTCCATTTCAAACCATTTATCTTCCAGTTTCGCCGTCTCCCCTTCTCAGATCAAGGTAAAATCCATGTTTTTCTTTTTATATTTTTTGATAAAAAGATTTCTCTACCCCTAAATTATAATCCTTTGAAGTATTGAAGTGTTTTATTATGGTATATGATAGATCTAGGATTTTGAGATCTAGGGTTTTCAAGTTTTGAGTCGTAGAGAGGGGTTTTGAGATTCTTATCAAAGATGAGTTTTTGTTTTAACCTTTTTGTTTTTTTTAGTTTTATCAGTGATTTTCCAGTTATTCCTTAATTTTTATGGGACTTTTTGAGTTCTAAGCATGACTGAAGGTCAGCATTGTGTGCTGGAGGTGATATGATGTTTCACAGCATGCGCCTGGCATTAACATTAACGCTGGGCGTTGTTTAAAAAGCGATTTTGTGTTGATTTTATGTTGTGTCAAAATTTGCAGGTTATGGCTTCTTCCAGCGCACATGGGGTCCGTGCCAGAAAATCTTCTTCTTCCCGAGCAGCATAAGAAAAGAAGGAGAGAGATAGCAGAAAAGGTAGTTGGAAAGATTGAACCTGGAATGCTTTAAAGGATCAGACCGCCTTTTGCTAACCGCAGACCCTGCGGTCACAAAAGATGTCAAAAATCCTTTGCATGACTGTGGTCTCACTTTCTTTCCAAGTATACGTTCTGCCCGATCTCTTTTATTTTTTGAATAGTCATAGTCAAGTTGATAATTCTCTTCTTTTGCCTACAGATAAATTCATAGAAAGCATCTATGTAGGGGGAGTGTTCATATTAGGTGCATATTGTGTTTACCCAGAAATCGGCGATCCCCTCCGAGCTGACTTTTTGTAGGTGATCAATGATCCCAAAGGCGACCAAAGCAACCCAGGAGGCCTCACCAACCGGGCCATCTCACCAGGTCGCCGAGCCCGGGCGGTCTCCCACCACCTGGGCGATCTCACCAGCTCACCGAGCACGGGCGGTCTCCCACCTCCCGGGCGATCTCCCCAGCTCGCCGAGCTCAGGCGGTCTGCCACCACCCTGGTGATCTCCCCAGCTTGCCAAGCCTGGGCGGTCTCCCACCGCCCGGGCGATCTCCCCAGCTCGCCGAGCCCGGGCGGTCTCCCACCGCCCGGGCGATCTCCCACCTCCCGGGCGATCTTCCACCGCCCGGGCGATCTCCCTCCGCCCGGGCGATCTCCCCAGCTCTCCGAGCCTGGGTGGTCTCCTACTGCCCGGGCGATCTCCCCAGCTCGACGAGCCCGGGCGGTCTCCCACCGCCCGGGCGATCTCCCACCGCCCGGGCGATCTCCCACCGCCCGGGCGATCTCCCACCGCCCGGGCGATCTCCCACCGCCCGGGCGATCTCCCACCGCCCGGGCGATCTCCCACCGCCCGGGCAATCTCCCACCGCCCAGGCGGCCTCGCCCTCGTCGAGCCCGGGCGGTCTCTCACCGCCCGGGAGATCTCCTCTGCCGGTCACTTGTGGCTCGGCAGACCGTTCGAGCAGGTCCCGCACCTATAAATAGAGTGGCAGGGGTACCAGAAAAGGGACTTCGGTGAGTTTGCGGCCCCCAGTCGGTGACTTAAGTGGTCTCCATTTTTTGAGAACCCGGAGATCTCTTCCTCCTTGCCTGGGCGATCTCTTACCTGTCGGGTGATCTGTTGGGGAAATGATTTATCTTAACCCCTAGAATTAAGAAGAATATAAATTCTAAGTATGAAAAATTAGGCTAAGTAAATATGCGTCGAATGGTATTCGACGCAACGTCGAAATACAATCGACGTCTCTCTCAGAAGAGTCGAAGTAACTCTTAGAAGAATTCGACGTAATCCTAGTCGACGTACCTCTGAATTCCAGTCGACGCATGTGATAAAGTCGAGGCATCCTAGTCGACGCACCCTCCTTATTCTCCTCTCGACGTCCAGCCAGGATGAAATCGACGTTTACGTCGAATAGTAATCGACGCACATCGATATCTATAAGTAATTCAAAAACACGCCAGATCTCTTTCCTTCTTTCTGTAGATCTGATTTTTATGGAATGATATTATTCTTTTATAGCCGTTCTGAATCAGCCTTTCCTTCTATTTGATTCTTGGCTAATTTGATAAAGACTATTATGGATATTATTTGAAATCAAAATGAATTCATTTCCTTCTACAGAAATATTGATTATGGAAACTCTTATCTCTTTCTAATTCTCTGTCTACTAATTGATTATTCTCTTTTAGCAATATATTTTAAACAGAGCTATAAATAAGAAGGAGGTCGACAGAGAATAACAACAAGTGATCCACCATATTCATTTTGAAAAAGAGGAAGAGCTCCCAAGTGAAAAGAGAGACAATTGAGAAATAGTGCTACAGCAAAGATCAAGCTTTCATCTTTTCCTTCTCCTTCTTCTGAAGCCACTCTGCTGCAAATTCTGAAAGCTCTCATAAAAGAGAGAAAAGCTTACCATCTACTTCTCACTATAGAAGAGAGATCCTATTCACTATACTTGTGCTTCTAATCTTCTTGCTAGGAAGAAGATTCCTTCTTACATATATTGTTTCTTGTTCTTCTACTTGTTCTACTTCTTCTTTTCTTTCTTACTTCATTTTCAAACTGTGTAAAAGAGTTTTTAGAATGTCTCTTCAAAAAATTCAGTTGTACTGGTTCTAAGAGTCTCCTTATCAAAAGACTCAGTCTGGTTCTAAGAGTCTCCTTATCAAAAGACTCAGTGCAAGTTAGTGAATTCCTACCAAGGGGGTAGAAGAGTGGACTACCCAAAGTTTGGGGAACCACTATATTTTCTTGTGTTGTGCTGTGATTTTCTTGTTGTCATTTTTCTTCTTTACTTGCTTAATTCTTGTTGGTGTATGTGAAGCTTAAATCTGTGATTATTACACATATATATAATTGCACAAAGTATTTTTAATCTCTATTCACCCCCCTCTAGAGAATTCTAGTGAGGTTAACTGTGCACTTTCAATTGGTATCAAAGCGAGGTTTATCTAAAAAGGTTAACTCCTTGATCAAAAAGATCCTACCTCTTATATATATATATATTTCTAAAAATTATTTTTCACATGGCACAAATCAAAGATTATGCTTCCACCAGACCACCAATGTGCAATCTTGAAAAGTTTGCAGTTTGGAAAACAAGAATTAGGATTTATATGAATTCCATTGATGAAGAATTATTTAATGTTATCTTGACAGGTCCTCCCAAGCCTTATAGAAGAGACTCAAGTGGTGAAGTGACTCAAACACTTGCCCCAAAGGCTGAGTGGACAGTTGAAGAAAAGAAGGCAGGAACATGGGATGCAAAAGCTGTGAACATTCTTGTCTCAACCCTCTCAGATGAAATCTTTCAAAAGGTTGTTGACTGTGAATCAGCCAAAGAAATCTGGGAGGCTCTCATAAAGATGGTAGAAGGAAGTGCTGATGAAAGAAATAATAGGAAGGCTCTATTAATCTCTCAATATGAGAATTTCCAAAAGAAGAATGAAGAAAGCATCTCTGAGATGTATGACAGATTCAGTTTGATCATTAATCAATTAAGAAGCCTGGATAGAGAGATCTCTCTCACAGATATCAATGACAAACTGTTAATGGGTCTTCCAAGTTCATGGGACTCAAGAATATGGGCAATAAGAGATACAAGAGGACAAAGGGAAATTTCAACGGATGCTCTCTTAGGAAAACTCAAATCCTATGAGCAACTGCTGAAAACCAGAGAAGAGAAGAAAAGAAGAGAAAACACTCCAACCTCTTCAAAAGAGAGGAACATTGCATTAAAAGCAACAGAAGAAAGAACCTCTGTCACTGAAGAAGAACTATTCAGTTTCATGGCTAGAAAATTCAAGAAATGGGCCAGGACAGATGGATCTAGAAGGAGAGAGTCAAAACCAAGGTATGACAAAACTCCCACTAAAGAAATTGGGTGTTATTCTTACAGGAAACCTGGACATATTGCCTCAGAATGTCCAGAAAATGCTGAGACAAAGAAAGATCTCAAGAAAAAGGGGAAGAAGAAAGAAAGAGGCTTTATTGCAGAAGCCTGGAGTGAAACAAACTCTGAGGACAGCTCCTCTTCTAAAAGTGACAATGAAGAGTCTAAGCAAGAAGATCTATGCTTAATGGATCTTGAAAGCTCAAAGAAAGATGATGTTGCTGAATCATGGAGTGAGACAGGATCAGAAGAAAGCATATCATCTGAAGATGAAAGAGAAAATAGCCTTATTCTCATAGATGAATCTGAGGATAAGGATGAGGTAAGCATTTTTAATGAAATAGATTTCTCATGTGATGATTTCAAAAACAACTTTAGAGGATTATGTTTAGATCAACTAAAAGCTAAGCAAGAAATTAAGGATCTAAAAGAACAAATTAATATGGTTAAAAACCAGAGAAATAGAGAGGCTACATGCTCTAAAAACTATGAATTAAGGGCTAACATCATAGAAAAGGAAATAGAAAGGGCTAGAATAGAAAACCAGCTCCTTAAGGATAAGGTATCCCAGACAAAAGCTTTTTAAGAATCAATAAAAATGAGAAGCCAAACACTTAAGGAAATCGCTGAACAACAAACAAGGAGACATAAAAATCTTGGGCTAGGGGCTGATCCCTCAACCAGCCTAATTCCATCCAACAAACCTGCTTGGATGAGCCCTATTAAATTTACTAAACCCATCAAATCAACAAACCAAGAAGAAGACTCACAAAATAAGGTAGAAGACTTCAAGGAAATAAACCAATTTGATGAAACATCATACTATTCAGCTGATGACTCTCAAACTTCTTCTGAGAAGGCAACTAGGCCAAGAGAAACAACTTATAAAGAAATAAAATCAGAAAAAGGGAAAAATAAAATCTGTGAAGACACAATTGCGTCGACTTCATATCGACGCATGAATGATAGTGTGTCGAATTCTACTCGACGCAATCGCTCAGATGCCTCGACCTCAACTCGACGCTTGAATAAAAGTACGTCGACATCCAATCGACGCAACTTCTTCCATGCGTCGATACCAGATCAACGCAATCTGAAGAAAGCGCCGAATATAAATCAACGCAACTATCAACATACGTCGAATGGATATCGACGCATACAAACTCAGAGCAACTTGAATGCCTATCCTCCAAAAACCTTCCATCTTAACCCCAATTTAGGACCCTCTCATCCTGATCGAATTTTTTATCCTGATCAAAACTTCTATTCTAATCAAAAATCTTTTCATAATCAAAATTACTATCCTAATCATAACTTTTATCCTAATCACCATCTTTATTCCTTTCTAAACTCAAATTTCCTTTGTCAAAAGAAAATTAGGTGTTATATTTGCAATAAAATTGGCCACACTGCCAAACAGTGTTGGCATAATCAATCAAATTATTCTTAAAATTAGTCCTAGAGTAACTTAGAAAACTTTAGGAATAGGAAGAAATAATTTCTCAAGGAAAACCCAGAATCTGTCAAATAAAGTCACGTCGACTTCGAATCGACGCACCGTCGATAACTCAGTTCCATAAATGAAATCGACGCATGCATCGACTCCAATCGATGCATACGTTGATAGGAAACCCTATCATCCCAAACCAGACTATATTGACGCTCACGTCGAATTCCATTCGACGTAACGTCGACTTCATGAAAATGAGCGGCAATACTAAAATATTTTCGGTCACATCCACTGTTGTACCGAATAAGCTTCGAATTGTGCCTCGTTTCGATGTTTCACCTGACTTAAATAGACTCTTCATTTAGAAACCTTCACGACCTCTGCATCTTCCATCCTTCTTGCTCCTCAGTCCAACCATTTCTTCCTCTCTGTCACTGACCTAAAATGGCTCCTAAGACCAACTCAAGCTTTGACATTGACCTTGAATCTTTCCAAGCCGCCGCAGAAAATTACAAAAGCATCATAGCTCTGTTTACTGAAGCTGGATTAGACAAGCTCATCTCCACAAGATGCAAGCTCCTGGAGACAGAACTCATAGAGCTCATGACTCATGGTCAGATATCTGAACAGGGAGAAATCCAAGGAACAATCCATGAGACACCTGTCTCAATCTCTGCAGAACACATTAGGACCACCTTTGATCTTCCATCAGGTATATTCCAATACTATCCTTGTTCAAATAGGGAAAGCAAATCATTTTCTAAAGAATAACTAAAATAATTCCCCTATCAGGTGATGAACCTATGAAACTTACCCCTGATGAAACAAAGAGTTTATTAATCACCATGAAGTTCTCCAAAGATAGACCAATCCACCTGAAGAAAATAGACTTCTCTGAGGAGTATAGACTGTTGGCAGACATAGTAGGGAAAATATTACTATGTAAGATCTCTGCTCATGATGCAGTGCCCAAGCAGCAACTGAACATCATGGGGGCGCTTGTGCTGAAGAAGAAGGTAGACTGGTCAAGCTGCCTGCTGAAAATGATAGGCTTTAAATACTCTCACAAAGAGAATGCCTATATGAGAATCATGAGTCAAGTACTCTTCCACTCCTTCCCTGACCTATGTAGGTCAAAAGGAATCCCTATTCCTCCAGGAAAAAGGATGTCAATAGCCCTCTTCTCTAAATGGACCAGGCAAATTCCCAAGCCTGGTGCCATTCCTGAAAGGACTCCCTCTCCTCCCAACTCTCCTGCTCATCCATCTTCACCTCCTCCTCCTGCTCATACAAACATCTCTTCTGTACCACCATCATCCACACCTTCCCAAATACCAAATCAGTCACCTGCTCAACCCTCTTCTATTGCTCCACCTCCTCCATCAAATACACCTCATCAACTTGATACAGTCCCCTCTTCACCTTCATCACATTCACCTCCACCATTATCTCCTCCTCCACCACCACATTTTGAACCATCTCCATCCACTGAAAGCCTCATTACTCAGTGCATCCAATCCACAGCTCAAAGATTCCAAGCAATGCTGGATGAGCACTGCCCCCAGATTCATTCCTCCATCCTACACATGCACACCCAAATAGATGGGGTCAGTGCCTCTGTGCAAAGTCTGAAGAGCTCTCTCTCTTCCTCTAAGGTCACCAGGTCTTTCTTAACCTCCTTGGCCAAGAAGGTCAAGAAGGGGGAGAAGTTAGATGAAGAACAGCTCTCCGGTCATAAATATCTCTCTCACAAGTCTCTCCCTACCTCAAAAACTGATTGTCTTGCACTGCTCAAGACCATTGGAAATGAAGTAGTACCAGAGCTACATACTGAAGAGCAGACATCAGATGTACTGATTATAGCAAGAGAAGCTGCACAACAAGTGGATCTATTACAAGGGGAGGCAAGTAGAGCAGAGAATGAAGAGGAAGCTAAAGCTCAGGGGGAGCCAAATGCTGTTATACCTGAAAATGAAGATAAGAAAGAAACTGAAAAAGAAGTAGAAGGCTCAAAAGAAGTTCCATCCCAGGGGGAGCAACCTGCTGTAACTCAGGGGGAGTTGAGTGAACTACCTGCTACTGAGAAGGGGCAACCCACCTCTCCAAAAACAGTAGTATTCACTAGGAAAAGAAAACCCCCCTACCCCTCCTGAATGATGTGTTGAACAATATTTCTCTTCTCCATGCTTAAATTATGAAGTCTGTTTATATGATTCTGATTGCTTAGCATATTTCCTCTCTATATATAATGCTTTGCTTTGTTGATTAAAAGACTGATACAATTTCTCTCTATGTAGGGTTAAGACAAATATGGGGAGATTGTTGGGGAAATGATTTATCTTAACCCCTAGAATTAAGAAGAATATAAATTCTAAGTATGAAAAATTAGGCTAAGTAAATATGCATCGAATGGTATTCGACGCAACGTCGAAATACATTCGACGTCTCTCTCAGAAGAGTCGAAGTAACTCTTAGAAGAATTCGATGTAATCCTAGTCGACGTACCTCTGACTTCCAGTCGACGCATATGATAAAGTCGACGCACCTTCCTTATTCTCCTCTCGACGTCCAGCCAGGATGAAATCGACGTTTACGTCGAATAGTAATCGACGCACGTCGATATCTATAAGTAATTCAAAAACATGCCAGATCTCTTTCCTTCTTTCTGTAGATCTGATTTTTATGGAATGATATTATTCTTTTATAGCCGTTCTGAATCAGCCTTTCCTTCTATTTGATTCTTGGCTAATTTGATTAAGACTATTATGGATATTATTTGAAATCAGAATGAATTCATTTCCTTCTACAGAAATATTGATTATGGAAACTCTTATCTCTTTCTAATTCTCTGTCTGCTAATTGATTATTCTCTTTTAGCAATATATTTTAAACAGATCTATAAATTAGAAGGAGGCCGACAGAGAATAACAACAAGTGATCCACCATATTCATTTTGAAAAAGAGGAAGAGCTCCCAAGTGAAAAGAGAGACAATTGAGAAATAGTGCTGCAGCAAAGATCAAGCTTTCATCTTTTCCTTCTCCTTCTTCTGAAGCCACTCTGCTGCAAATTATTAAAGCTCTCATAAAAGAGAGAAAAGCTTACCATCTCCTTCTCACTATAGAAAAGAGATCCTATTCACTATACTTGTGCTTCTAATTTTCTTGCTAGGAAGAAGATTCCTTCTTACATATATTATTTCTTGTTCTTCTACTTGTTCTACTTCTTCTTTTCTTTCTTACTTCATTTTCAAACTGTGTAAAAGAGTTTTTAGAATCTCTCTTCAAGAAATTCAGTTGTACTGGTTCTAAGAGTTTCCTTATCAAAAGACTCAGTCTGGTTTTAAGAGTCTCCTTATCAAAAGACTCAGTGCAAGTTAGTGAATTCCTACCAAGGGGGTAGAAGAGTGGACTACCCAAAGATTGGGGAACCACTATATTTTCTTGTGTTGTGCTGTGATTTTCTTGTTGTCATTTTTCTTCTTTACTTGCTTAATTCTTGTTGGTGTGTGGGAAGCTTAAATCTGTGATTATTACACATATATATATATAATTGCACAAAGTATTTTTAATCTCTATTCACTCCTCCTCTAGAGAATTCTAGTGAGATTAATTGTGCACTTTCATGATCTCCCTCGGTGACCTCAGTGATTCCATCTGCTCCTATCAACCCTGGCGACCTCTTTTCTGCTCGCGTCCATCTCTTTTCCCCTTCTCTTACTCCTTCATTCGTGGCACAAAGTAACCGACCACCCAACTGTTTTCCCCCTCCTTCTACAGCTTGAGCAAGTGTGGACCTGTTATATTTTTGGTTTGAACACAACACGCGACCTTCAGATTTTGAGTGGTTGATGAACAACAGTTGCGATGAAGATGTGAGATTTTGCCGAGAATGACACCCAATTTTAAAACAGCCATAACTTTTGATATGTTTGTCCATTTTCAGCCCACAATAGCTTTTCGGGACCGACTCGAAGCCATCCATCCAATGGCAAACCGGTTTACCAGTTCGATTTCATTTTGCGCCCATGGATTGCTCAAAGTCGACTCAGTTTAGAAGTTATTGCAGTTTTTTCTCTTTCAGCAATTTCAACAATTTTTGTTTTTGTGCGAGAGACTAGCCATGGCTGACCGTGAGTTCACACATGCTCCTTTTGAGGAGGCTCCTAGTCCTCCTACAAGTTTTGCACATCCTATCTCTCCTCTCCCGTCTCAACCCGAGGAGTTCACAACTACTTACCATTACTACTTCAGATTAGCTGCCCAGGAAGATCCAGTAGAAGTGCTGAATTTTTAGGAGGACTGTGCTTATTTTTTGGCCCATGCTGATGCTGCTTATCCTTCTGCTCCTCCCTTTATTATTGAAGTGGAAGATCCTCCCCCCTTCTCATATCAAATTCGTTCGGAGTATGTTTCTAATGAGTTTAGAGAGCCCCATCTTCAAGTTTTCTTGGGAAGAGAAGATCCCTTCAGCCATTTTCAAGCTTTCGAATCTGCTATCTCATTAAGGACTATCTCAGATGGGATTAAGTGCAAATTATTAGTTATATCCTTTGATTGTCAAGCTAGAGAATGGTTTTACAAGCTGCCACCTCAATCAATCACTTGCTTCATTGATCTTTGAAGAGCACTTCTCTTGAGGTTTGCTACCTTGAGGAAGCGAAAGAGAGGCCCAACAACTCTTTTTCAAATCAAGCAAGGAGATAATAAGACTCTTGCTCAATTCGTTGACAGGTTCCAAAAGGAAATTCTTGAAATTATTGATGTTAATCAGAACTTGTATAAAATTGTCGTGATAAATGGATTACAAGAAGGTCCTCTCAAATTTGAAGTCACCCGAAATAAACCAGAGACTTATGAGCATCTTATCAGAATAGCAAATCAATTAATTGGAGGAGAGGCAGCAAATCCTAATTATGTTTCTTCTTTGAATCAAATGACCCAACAATGGCAAAAGAATTCTTATTATCATCATCCGTATTCATCACAGGATATTCCGCGAGATGAATACTTTAGATCTTACACCTTTCATATCTACTCAACTTCCACAACAAGATGCATCACCTGAATTTTTGGAAGCTTATCCAATCCAGTCTTACAATCCGACTACACTTCAATTCAAAAATTATCCAGGAGAGCATACTCAGCTCAATGTTCCCATGAAAAAAATTCTTATGATCATTCAATATATGCTAGAGTTTAGAGTTCCTGACCATATGAGATCAAAGGCCAAGTATCATCACGGAGAACTCTTCTACAAATATCACTCAGACATTGGTCATGATACAGAACATTGTCGAGCTCTTCGGAAGCTAGTAGATGAACTATGGGAAGCAGGAAAGTTACAAGACTGTCTTGCTTAATAATCTGACAATCTTTCCTCTAGCATAAATAGTGTTACAAGCAAAGAATCACTCAATAAAAGAAGTGCATAGAGTAGATATGGGATAAAATGACATTTTATTTCTTGTTCCTTATAAATCTCATTTGTTTGGAATTTTTTGCACCTTCCCTTTTGCAACATTACTTGTAATTAGTATATCGGTAACCAAGTCCTACCAAGCAGCTAACGTCGCAAAGATCCTCTCGGCAGTCAGACATGTTGGATCGGTAGGCGCCCTTAGAGGGGGGGGGGTGAATAAGGGTTTTCAAAACTTTAGTGATATTTTTAAAAACTTTGTAATAATGCAAGATTAAGACAATAGAAAGTCAAGTGAAACAATTGAAATAGAGTAGAGACATGCTTTATTAATATTAAATACGGTTTTACAAAAGTTGACTTCTATGACGCTAGAAATCGGTGGCGATGAATAGTAAACTCTTTTTGTTTTCTATCCCGACTCGCATCCCCACGAACCGGTGGCCCTAGCCTATCCTCCCCGGATTCGTCCTCAAGCCGCTCTAGCCAACCCTTCCCCGGATGTGGCCTCGAGCACCCCCTAGACCTAGCCTAGATCTAGTCGCCAACACGAGGCGAGTTTCCCCCTAAGCCCTACCCAGACCTAGTCCCCGACATGAGGCGATTTCACTAACCGTTTACAAGAAGAATATGAAATGAGAATAAATAAAAACTCCCTTCTGAAGTCGGAGGCGAAGATCCGCTGTAGAGTAAGCGTTGTAGAAGCGGACTTCGTTTGGATCCGGCGTGATGAGATTCTCCTTCAGACGTTTGCAGAACTTTGGTAGGACTTCAATTTCCGGCCAAGATAACCTCTGGAATTCTAGCACTCTATCTCTCTATGATATCTCTCTGATGTGTGTCTGAAACGAGAGGAGTCCTTTTTATAGCCTCAGCGCTAGCGCCTGCGCTAGTGCTACCGTCGACGCTATCCCATATTAAGTAATATTTTGCGCGCGAGAATCTTTAATCCGGGGAAACAATTTCGCCATTCCTCTTGTGCTCCGCGATACCGCCAGCGCTTTCGGCTACCGCCAGCGCTATCCCATATTAGGACACATTCTGCGCGGCAGAATCTTCAATCCGAGGAAACAATTCTTTCTTGCCAAACGTGTGCGTCGCTACCGCCTGCGCTATCGCCTACCGCCAGGCGTTATCTCCTTCCATATGTGCTCCCGGAATTGCGCTATCATCGCTAGCGCCAGACACTAAGTTCTACCGCCGGCGCTAGTGGGAGACTTGGAATTTCTGGCTCAAAATTGGGGGCAACCATCCTTGAGTCATGTGGACTTTGATTTCCTGCACACTTAAACACACAAGATCAAATACACATAGGATTTGTTATTCTCAAACCTAGGAGATGCGGAAGACCATGTTCCAACAAACTCCCCCTTTTGATAATAACAAATCCATTAATGATAAATCAGAGCATTAATAAATAAGAATGATGAAACTATATTTGTGTGTGTGTGTGAGTGATGACTTAGGATAATTATTGATTTTAGCATTTAGAATTGCTCCCCCTAAATACATGCTCACCCTAAGTGAATGCTCTCCTAATATGTAAGCTATCATCTTAATTAAGCATTATAGTTTGATAGTAGATTAATATTTATCATGTTAGTTCTCCCCTTTTGTTATTAGTAAAAGTGGGTAAGGAGACACCACTAAAAAGTTGATAATAAGATAAAAGCATGATCGAGCTTGTAGAGAATGAAAGGAGAAGGAGTTGTAGAATTCTTTTCATTGAAATAGATCAGAGTTTGAGTATCAAAATATTTTGATAAATCAGAGTTTGTAGCATAAATGTAAAGTTGCGGAAGACTTAGAAAAATATAAGCAAACATCTTTTGTAGGACAAGATAATTAAAAAATATAGGAGTTTAATTTTATAAAGAAGATGTTTTGTAAACATTTTAAAATCAGTAATACATTAACCAAGCATGAAATGATGATATCAGAAAGATAGTACTACAATGTTATGTTAATTCATAGTTTCAAAACACTAAACATTGTAGAGAGCATGCTAGGTTATCTAGTGCATTTCATAAGTAAAGAGTAGTATAAAATTTGCATTAGGATCCAATACTCATGAGAAGAAGTGTTATGGAAGATAATGATGTGCACAAAAGTGTATTTTGAATAGAGTAAACAAATGCTGTAATAAAAAATACAAGTAATATGTAAAGTAAAGAGCACAATAAAACATTAATAATTTTACTTCCACTCACTTCAATGCACAAAAAAAATGTACAACTACCAAGGTGCTTTGCACACACAATGCTCATTAAGACTTATCAGGGTGCAAAGTAGTGCTTGGAGGATCACATAATTTTATTCTTCAATATTGATTTTTTTTATTGTGATCCGGTGTACTTAAGAATAAGTGGTTTTTATTTTGAAAGAAAGTTATGGTTTGCACAAGATACTTTACTATTATTTCCAAGGTGCTCAACCTCACAACGCTTATTAAGACTTATCAGGAGGTTCAAGTAGTGCTTGGTGGAGTTATCTTTGTCACTTTATTTTATGATTGTTGTTTTGTACAAAGTTCTCCAAACACACTTGTTTTGCAAACCAATATAATTTATAAAAACATAACCACTTTTCTTAACTTTTAAATTGCAAAGAAAGGTTGTGTAGGTAAGATACTTGTGCAATTTTAATTCATTGTACTATTACAAAACATACACAAGCATTCTTAGATTAAACACATAAGTAGACAATGCCAAAATAAGTGAGTGAATAACGATCATTATCAAACATAAAACATTTACTCATACTTAGAGGCATGCTAAGCTTAGTTCTACACAACTTTCAATATAATTGATGCACATGGTAATAGATATATCAAAGCATGATGAAAACAATGTTCAAAGAGTTTGAAAAGATAAATTGCAACATTATAGAAGTTCTAAAGAATATATTAAAGCATGCTTGATTTTCATAGGAAAATCCATACAGTTTTTTTTGATAGTTTTAGTGTTTTATATTTTTGTATTTGATTTTATTTTGCAAAAAGACATAACCATTAAACAATAAGCAAAACATATTTTTTGTAATTTGGTTTTTGTAATTTTGTATTTGATTTTTGCATAAACCAAAGAAAAACATATTTTTTGTAAGTTGTCTTTTGTATTTGTTTTTTTTTTTCAAAAATTAAATAGAATTAGAAGTGCAAAAATAGGTAATACATATAGAATAATATATTTTTAGGTATTTTTCAAAATTTTAAAAGCACAGAAAAACAAATATGCACGCTAGCGCCGGCGGTAGCGCTAGCGCGGGAAACAGTACATGTTTTTTTATGATTTTGAAATTTTTAATTGTTGATCTTGATTAAGTGTCCCAATAGTAGTTTCATGCTGAAGTCTCAGATTTTTAGGAGATGTTATCGATGGTTAAAACTTGCAAAAATTGTGTTTTGTGAATGTGTTTTAACACGAAAGATCTAGGACACCTAACTCAAGTCGTAATAATCGAAATCTTGCATCGGGAAGAGGTTTAGTAAATATGTTAGCGAGTTGAGAGTCCGTGCCAATGAAGCTTACTTTTACATGCTCTTTCTTAATGTGATCCATAATGAAATGATGACGAACATCGATGTGTTTGGATCTAGAGTAGTGTACGGGATTGTATGTGAGGTCTATTGCACTTTTGTTGTCACATTTAAGATCAATGTTTTTAAGATGAATCCAAAATCCTCTAGTGTTTGAGTCATCCATAAAGCTTGTGCACAACAGCTACCAAGTGCGATATATTCGGCCTCCGTGGTGGAGAGTGCAACCGAAGATTGTTTTCGACTAGACCAAGCTACTAAAGAGGGTCCTAGAAAGTGACAAGTACCGCTAGTGCTTTTTCGATCTAGTGAACACCCGGCGTAGTCCGAATCGGAATAGCCGTGGAGTGTGAATGAATCATTGTGTGGGTACCATAATCCTAATTTAGATGACCCTAATAGATAACGAAAAATACATAAACATACGACAAACATTATATCTGGTCTAGATGCACTTAAGTAAAGAAGAGATCCTATCATTCCTCTATATAGCGTTTGATCAATTGAAATTCCGGATTCATCTTTTCCTAGTTTTAAAGAAGCACTCATGGGAGTAGAAGCTTGTTTGAGATTTTCAAATCCAAATCGTTTAAGCATATCGTGAACATATTTTGTTTGACAAATAAAGATACCATCAGTTTGTTGTGAGATTTGAAAACCAAGAAAATATGATAGTTCTCCTACAAGACTCATTTCAAATTCATTTTTCATTACTAATACTACATCATTACACAACTCTTCATTAGTGGCTCCAAAAATGATATCATCAACATATATTTGTAAAATAATTAGATCGTTATTATTATGCTTAATGAAGAGTGTGTTGTCGGCACTTCCCATAACATAACCGTGCTTCAACAAAAATGATGTAAGTCGATCATACCATGCACGGGGCGCTTGTTTTAAACCATAAAGCGCTTTTTCTAATTTGTAAACATGATTAGGGAATTTTTCATTTATGAAACCGGGGGGTTGTTCTACATAAACTTCTTCTTTTATAAACCCGTTAAAAAAGGCACTTTTAACATCCATTTGAAATAATTTTATTCGTTTAAAACTCACAAATGCCAAAAATATTCGTATAGATTCTAAGCGAGCAACGGGTGCAAAAGTTTCTTCAAAATCTACCCCCTCAATTTGAGAATAACCTTGAGCAACTAGGCGTGCTTTATTTCTTATAATCCTAGATTCACCATCTAATTTATTTTTGAAGATCCATTTTACGCCAATAATTGGATGATTAGATGGTCTTTCTACTATATTCCAAACTTTATTTCTTTCAAATTGTCCTAACTCTTCATTCATAGCCAAAAACCAAAATTCGTCATTTAAAGCGGTGGAAACATTTTTAGGTTCGATTTCAGAAACAAAACAAATATTTGAAAATGTTTCATGAAGAGAGGATCGAGTTTTTACCCCAGTAGAAGGTTCCCCAATGACTAGCTCTTTTGGATGATTTTTTGAGAAGTTCAACACACTTGGAGGTACATATTCAACTTCATTTGACTTCTCCTCCTCTTCTTTGGACGGTTCTTCTTCGTCGTGCTCCAAAGAAGGCAAAGGTTCATCATTTGTACCTGTAGAAGGCTTCTCTGCACATGGAATAAACTCATCAAATTTAACATTAATAGACTCTTCAACCTTACTCGATCTTTTATTAAATATTCTATAGGCTTTACTGGTTGAAGAATATCCAAGGAATATTCCTTCATCACATTTCTCATCAAATTTTCCTAAAGAATCTTTCGTATTAAGAATAAAACATTTACATCCAAATACTTTAAAATATGATACGTTCGGTTTCTTTTGAAAACATAGTTCATACGGTGTGAGATTTAGTGATGGGCGAAGCATAACTCTATTTATTACATAACATGCTGTGCTTACGGCTTCGGCCCAAAATGACTTAGGTAATTTATATTCAGATAACATGGTGCGTGCTAGTTCTTGGATTGTCCTATTTTTCTGTTCTACAACATCGTTTTGTTGAGGTGTGCGTGGAGTAGAGAACTCATGCTTAATACCTAACATTTCACAAAAAGATTTAAAATTTTTATTTTCAAATTCACCTCCATGATCTGAGCGAATGCACTTTATTTTTAAATCTAGTTCATTTTGAATATGAGTACATAATTTTGAGAATTCGCAAAACGCATCAGATTTGGAAGAGAGAAATAAGGTCCAGCAATATCTTGAGAAATCATCTATTAGAACGAAGGTGTATATTTTACCACCAAGACTTGCGGTGTTAACGGGACCAAAGAGATCCATATGAATTAGTTGTAATGGTTTTGAAGTGGAAATTTCGTTTTTGCTTTTAAAAGATGATTTTGTAAATTTTCCTTTTTGGCATGGTGAACATAGTGAAGATAAATTTCCATTCAACTTAGGCAATCCTCTAATCAATTCCTTTTTTGCTAGTTTTAAAATGAGCTTTGGACTAGCGTGACCTAAACGTATATGCCATAGTTCTAATTCATCATTTTTGGTTATAAAACATTTTATAGATGATTTGGAAAGATCATGAAACGAAACTATGTAAACATTGTGAATTCTAGGTGCAGTTAGTAACACATCTTTTGTTTTAGAATTAACTATTTTGCAAAGATTAGTGGATGATTCAAATAATACGTCTAATCCTTTATCACATAGGTGACTTATAGATATTAAGTTATGTTTCAAACCTTTAACATAAAGAACATTTGAGATAAGAAAAGATTCGTTACCCACTGTACCAACTCCCATGATCCTTCCTTTACCGTTATCACCAAACGTTACGATCCCTCCTTTCTTCCTTTCTAGGCTAAGGAATTTTGCTTTGTTGCCCGTCATGTGCTTGGAGCAGCCTGAGTCCAAGTACCACATGTCCTCCGTTTCCTTAGCCTTCCTGCAAATCTAGAGAGAAGATGAGAGTAAAGATCCAGATACCCAAGAGGTACCACCCATAGAGTAAGTGGATTTCTTAGGTACCCAGATTTGTTTTAAAGAACGTTGTTTTATATTCCTACAAGAGCTAGACGTGTGTCTAAACTTAAGACAATTAGCACACGAAATAAAGGGAGTTGAGACCCTTTTCTGAGTTTCTACGTTGCTCTTGTTGGATGATGCTTGAATATTAGAAAAAGCAGAAGATTTTTTAACACTTGAGCTACCGCCGGCGTTAGTGGCTAGCGCTGGGCGGTAGGGTTCACTTTTATATCCGACCCCAAATTTTGCAGAACCATAACATTGGTTTCCCAAAATCATATCCAGGGATTTTTGACCAATCCCGAATTTTTTAATGGCTATATTGAGGTCATGATTTTATTTTTTAAGAAAAGTATTTTCTTGTACAATCATAACATATTTGTTTTCACATCCCTTTTTGTTATTTTGAATTTGTAAAAGAGAGGTTTTTAATTTTCTCTCTAAGTCCCCCTTTTCTTTTGCAATAGTTTTGTTTTGTGAGAGGGCTTTAGAAAGAGAAACTTCAAGTTCTTTTGCCAAAAATAAAGAGTGCTCACACTCTTGAAATGAAACCTTTCTCTTTTCAAGGGAATTCACCTTTTTTGTGAGTTTATGATTTTCTTTGATAATAGATTAATTTTCACGATTTAATATAATATTATCTTTTATACTTTGATTATAGGATTTGCAAGTTAAAACAAATTCATCATAGAGTTCTTCGAAAGTAGGAGGAATTACCTCAGTGTCGCTAAGAACACTGGTGTCGTCATCGTTGCTCTTCGCCATTAAGCATAAGTTTGCTTCCTCCTCGCTACTTGACTCAGACTCGTTTGACTCTTCAGAAGAATCATCCCAAGTTGCGACTTTTAGTACTTTCTTCTTCTCTTTTGCTTTGTGTTGTTCTTTTTGCTCCTTTTGATACTTTGGGCACTGGCTCCGAATGTGCCCGGTCTTTCTGCAGTGGTAGCACTCTGGTGGTGGTTTTTCTTCTTCATCTTCGCTTCCTTTTTCTTTCCTTGATGAAGAAGAAGATCCCTTTCGTCGAGTATCCTTTTGGAAGTATTTGCGGAATGTGTTCCTTCTTTCCGGGTTCCTGATGAACTTCCTGAAGTTCTTCACCAAGAGACTTTCTTCATCTTCATCATCATATTCGATGCTCTCCTTCTTTGACTTTAGTGCTAGCGCCTTTTTCTTTGGCTCTTTGTTGTATTCATCGTGTTGAATCTGGAGTTCTACCTCATGGGTTTTAAGATTCCCAATAAGGTTCTCGATCTGGAGCGTTCTTAAGTTGTGCGACTCCGAGATGGCTGTCACCTTTGGATTGAACCATGGAGTTAAGGA
Organism: Dactylorhiza incarnata; assembly: GCA_033032865.1. Lineage (NCBI taxonomy): Eukaryota > Viridiplantae > Streptophyta > Magnoliopsida > Asparagales > Orchidaceae > Dactylorhiza > Dactylorhiza incarnata. Next base: position 16,085,232 of record JAWHQI010000012.1, on the reverse strand, counting down.
GCGAAGAATTTTCCTCACCAAGTCCCCGTCTGAGTAGGTCTTTCCAAGTGCCTTTGAAGCGTTGACGATCTTGGTGAAGCGGGTGTACATCGAGTTAATGTCCTCTTCGGTATCCATCCTGAATTTTTCATATTCAGATTCTAGTTGGAATAGCTTTGCATCTTTCACCTGCGATGTACCTTCATGAGTAACTTCCAATTGATTCCAAATATCATAAGCAGTTGTGCATGCAGAAATTCTATTAAACTCAGTCCTATTTAAAGCGCAATATAAAGCGTTCATTGCTTTAGCATTATTTTTACACCTTAGTTTATCGTTATCATCCCATTTATCTTTAGGTTTTGCTAATGTCGCCTCTCCTACTACAGTTGTAGGAGAAGAGTACCAAACTTCTACCATGTTCCACACTTCTACATCCATGGTCATAAGAAAACACATCATTCGATTTTTCCAGTAGTTAAAATCTAACCCAGTAAAGAGAGGTGGTCGACTAACCCCTTGACCCTCAGGAAAAGCGAGATCATGAGACGCCATTATTCCCGGTTGTTAAGCCGATTGGAATAACCTGGCTCTGATACCACTTGTTGGATCGGTAGGCGCACTTAGAGCGGGGGGGGGGGGGGGGGGGGGTGAATAAGGGTTTTCAAAACTTTAGTGATATTTTTAAAAACTTTGTAATAATGCAAGATTAAGACAATAGAAAGTCAAGTGAAACAATTGAAATAGAGTGGAGACATCCTTTATTAATATTAAATACGGTTTTACAAAAGTTGACTTCTATGACGCTAGAAATCGGTGGCGATGAATAGTAAACTCTTTTTGTTTTCTATCCCGACTCGCATCCCCACGAACCGGTGGCCCTAGCCTATCCTCCCCGGATTCGTCCTCAAGCCGCTCTAGCCAACCCTTCCCCGGATGTGGCCTCGAGCACCCCCTAGACCTAGCCTAGATCTAGTCGCCAACACGAGGCGAGTTCCCCCCTAAGTCCTACCCAGACCTAGTCGCCGACACGAGGCGATTTCACTAACCGTTTACAAGAAGAATATGAAATGAGAATAAATAAAAATTCCCTTCTGAAGTCGGAGGCGAAGATCCGCTGTAGAGTAAGCGTTGCAGAAGCGGACTTCGTTTGGATCCGGCGTGATGAGATTCTCCTTCAGAAGTTTGCAGAACTTTGGTAGGACTTCAACTTCCGGCCAAGATAGCCTCTGGAATTCTAGCACTCTATCTCTCTATGATATCTCTCTGATGTGTGTCTGAAACGAGAGGAGAGGAGTCCTTTTTATAGCCTCAGCGCTAGCGCCTGCGCTAGTGCTACCGCCGACGCTATCCCATATTCAGTAATATTTTGCGCGCGAGAATCTTTAATCCGGGGAAACAATTTCGCCATTCCTCTTGTGCTCCGCGATACCGCCAGCGCCATCGTCTACCGCCAGCGCTATCCCATATTAGGACACATTCTGCGCGGCAGAATCTTCAATCCGAGGAAACAATCCCTTCTTGCCAAACGTGTGCGTCGCTACCGCCTGCGCTATCGCCTACCGCCAGGCGTTATCTCCTTCCATATGTGCTCCCAGAATTGCGCTATCATCGCTAGCGCCAGGCGCTAAGTTCTACCGCTGGCGCTATTGGGAGACTTGGAATTTCTGTCTCAAAATTGGGGGCAACCATCCTTGAGTCATGTGGACTTTAATTTCCTGCACACTTAAACACACAAGATCAAATACACATAGGATTTGTTATTCTCAAACCTAGGAGATGCGGAAGACCATGTTCCAACAAGACACATCAGACCTTATACACATATCCACTACCGTTTCCTCCACTGCAGACTTTTATCCAATTATGTCTTAAGTTTTTCATTATTCTACTTCTTGCTGTTTACATTTGTACTTATAAAAACTGCTTGGATATGAAGGGTCGGAATACCACCTCTGTTGTTTGTGATTTGATGTAAAGGGTGGATATACCACCTCTGCTTATTTCCTCTAGGGTCGTAAAACCCACCAAGACCACATCGCGCAAGAATTATCCGCAAATGTGTAGTGGTAGCCCCTCTCTTCTTCTTAGGATGTCACAAACTTAATGATCTCTTGAGGAAAGCAATGTCGGTATAGCCTCTGCGGCATAACCACACCTGCCCTTTAGATCATTTAGAGTTGTTCGCCTCTCTTCTCTCCCCCTCTCTGTTTCTCTCCCTCATTCACTATAATGATTGTCATTGATTGCTATGACATTTTGTCGAGTTAATCGACTTGCTTTGTTTGAATATAGATGATTCCATTTGAAAATGGATTGATTGTGATTGATTACTAACAACTGATGTTAGATGGTGTGATATTATTTGCAAGAGAAACAGACTAATTTTAGTATGTACCACAATGCACTGCCAAATAATTATGTAATTATTTGTTGGGTACTATTATTTCAGGTACCATAAAATCCCATAAGCATCATGTCGGGATTCTTGGATTCCTGGATTTCTAGATTTCATGATTAATCTATTTATAACTTCAGATTTCTCAAATCATATATTGAGTTGGGCATTAGCTGACATGAAATCATTACCAATATTATAATCGTCAAAGTCAAAAAATCATCCAACTATATTAGTTTCATGCTCATATTTCTGGGAGCGTGTGAATATGAGGATATCAGAATATTGGATTTCTCCTTCCGTGAGTGCTCTCTCATTTTCTTCATATAGAGATATCATTTTAGCAACATCAAAGCAAGTGATTATTAATAAGCGTTCACACCCTCTATAAATGAGATGTTCCTTCCTATACACTTCAAACGTAAATAAAAATAAGTATCAACAAAACTATTTCAGGTACTTGACACATTTTTATATACCTGTTCTCATATCTTTTTGCAGATAGTAACATGTGTTCGCGAGTTCCCCTTCAGGTACCCGCATATTATATTTTCACTCCATCACGGGGTGTAAATAGTAAATCCCCCATCAAGGGTGTAAATAGTAAAATCTCCCATCATGGGGGGGGGGGGGGTGTAAATAGTAAAATCCTCCATCATGGGGGTGGAAATAGTAAAATCCCACATCATGGGGTGCAAATTGTAAAATCCCCCATCATGAGGTGAAAATAGTAAAATCCTCCAACATGGGGTGCAGATAGTAAAATCCTATATCGTAGGATGTATATAGTAAAATCCTTCAATATGGTCTGCGTATAGCAAATATATGGTTATGGTGTGCGCATAACTATATCCGTCATATGAATACATATCACTACAAAACTATACAAAGGAGCTATACAAAGGGGTGTACGTATAACACATAAATTGGTTATGGTGTGGGGGAAGCCGCATAACCACCATAACCACCCATTATGGGTGAGTGTAAATATCCGAAATCATATCGGCCTACGCGTAGTAAATTATTATGAAATATACGTATTAATTTATATGAAATTGGCCTGCAAATAACAATTATGGTGGTTACGGCCTGTGAATAACCGCATAACTACTGTAACCACCTTTGGGGCCTATAAATAGAACCCCAAGGCTTCTCTCTTTTCCATCCTTTTCTCCTTCTCCTTCCTCTTCATCTTGAAGATCTCCCTCCTCTTCGAAGCCGCACTTGAAGGAACCTTCAAGCACTTCGAAGACGGACGAAGACCTTCATCCTCCTTCGAAGATCTCCTTCATCTTTGAAGATCTCCTTTGAAGATTATTGAGCGCCTTGAAGATCCTTCGAACGCCGTCTTCCGCTCTCAAGTCCGCTCCAAGCGTGCCTCCGTGCGCTCCGCTCCAAGTGTGCCTCCGTGCGCTCCTCTCCAGGCGCGCCTCCGTGTGGTCCGCTCCAAGCGTGCCTCCGTGCGCTCGGCTCCAAGCGTGCCTCCGTGCGCTTCTCTCCAAGCGCGCCTCCGTGTGGTTCGCTCCAAGCGCGCCTCCATACACTCCGCTCTAAGCGCGCCTCCGTGCATCTCAAGACCGCTCTAAGCGAGCCTCCGTGTGCTCCACTCTCAAGACCGCTCTAAGCGTGCCTCTATGCGCTCCGCTTCAAGACCGCTCCAAGTGCGCCTCTATGCGCTCCGCTCTCAAGACCGCTCCAAGCGCGCCTCCGTGCGCTCCGCTCTCAAGACCGCTCCAAGCGTGCCTCCGTGCGCTCTGCTCTCAAGAACGCTCCAAGCGCGCCTTCGTGCGCTCCTCTCTCAAGACCGCTCCAAGCGCGCCTCCATGCGCTCTGCTCTCAAGACCGCTCCAAGTGCTCCTCCCTGCGCTCCGCTCTCAAGACCGCTCCAAGCGCGCCTCCATGCGCTCCACTCTCAAGACCACTCCAAGCGCGCGTCCGCGCGCTCCACTCTCAAGACCGCTCGAAGCGCCCCTCCGCACGCTTCGCTCTCAAGACCGTCCAAGAGCAACCCTGCGTACTCAGCAACAAGCACTCTGCGCACTCAAGAACAAACGCTCCAGCCTCCAACAAGAATAACACTCCAAACTCCTCTCGCGTAGCAGGAGACAAGACGCAGAGACAAAGACACACAAAGCACATCGATCCAACCTTTAAGAAGCAGTCAAAATCTCCAGAGCGCTCAGAGCATAGCATTCTCCTATGCATCAGACAAGACCTAGCTCCGTGAGTGGTGGTCGGTCACCCTCCGAACACCTTTCTCTCAACAATTGTAACGAGAGGCGGCCTGTCACCCTCCTGAAGCAGCAAGCCATGAGTCTACAGTTGGAAGGCTCACACGTGAAGAAGTTCGTGACATAATTTTTGAAGAGCACGAATGGGCCAGGCAGCGTGTCACTTGGATCGCCCACTCCATCGCCGCTCACCATTCACACCTGATGTTCTAGCACATCCAATCCCACTTTGCTTCAAGCTCCCAAAAATTAAGACATATGACGGAGCGGGCAACCCGTCGGAGCACATTAGACACTTCACGATCATGATGCAACTTTGTAATGCCCCAGATGTACTGTTGTGCCAGGCATTCCCGATTACTCTAAAAGGACAGGCTCGCACCTGGTTCTTATCCCTGTAGGAGGGAGAAATCAGGGATTTCGCGGAGCTAACTCAGCAATTCACGGACCAGTTTATTGCTAGCCGCCGGATTGTCAAAGACCCCTCCCACCTGTTTGGGATCCGTTAAAGCGAAGAGGAAACCCTCAAAAGTTTCTTCCGCTGTTTCACCACGGAGGCACGACATATTCCTGGAGCAAAACTGGAGCTTCTACGAGGGTTTCTCCTCGGAGGGCTCTGCCCTAGTGGCTTCCACTCCGCACTAATACATGAGACTGTTTCTAGCTATCCCGATCTCGTTCGACAGATCGACGCCCAGATCGCCGCCAACGAAGAAATTGAAGCACATCGACAACAATTTGAAGGCAGTCTAAAAAGAAAAAAGAGAACAAGACCCACCAATGATACCGAAGAGGAACGACAGGCCTTGGGACAACTCCTGCCAAGCCGGGGGGCACCACCGACACCAAACTTTCACCTCACTCAATACCTCGCGAACGGAAGTATTGATGGCCATCCACAATCATCCCTCTCTTCAGAGGCCGAGAGCTATTACAATAAAATTGGGAGATCAATCTAAGTACTGCGAATTCCATCGAGGTCACGAGCATGAAATAGAAGACTATTCGTGACTGAACACAGAAATCAGACGATTCGCTCGTCTGGGACTCCTTGGAAAATTTCTCCAGACCAAGGACCCTGGATCAATAGGTCTAGAATGACTCAGCAGGGGGGAAATCCCCAACGCGAACGTACCAAGGAGGAGACTGTTCTGTACCCGTGGAACATCCAGGACAACTGACATATATATTTGTATCTCATGTTTTTAGCATCCATGTAACAAACAAGTTTCATTTATTTTATCATGCGCCCAAACAACGAGCGCCGTTATTGGAAAATCTCCTTTTAATTTAACTTAACAAATTATCTATAAGTGATTTTACTTCTTAGGTTATATTACCCACATTGTATAGTAATGGTAAATTGGTCATTAGATGTCTCAGGATGTCACACTCACTTTAGAGTGTCAAGAACAAGTCAAGACAATCACAAAATAAGTTAAGTTAGGACTTGCGTTGATTGAAAGTCGACGCAACTTCGACTTGATATCGACGCAATTCTGACTAGAAGTCAAAGCAACTTATTCAGCCTGTCGAAGTATAATTTAAATCAATGTAACGTCGAAAGGAACTCGACGCAGAAGGAAGAGCTTGCCGAAGCCATTCAAGAAGTCGACGCAACTTCGACTACAATTCGACGTAGAAGTTAAAGCTCAAAGTCCAATTCTTCAACTTAATGTATACGTCGATAAGGAATCGACGTAGCATCGACATCTGAGTTCAGCCAAAGCTAAGAAGGAATTCAAAGCTACGTCGATAAGAACTCAGAGGTGCGCCGACATGAAGAATGATGAAGTCGACGCAGCATCGAATACAGTCAGAAAAAGGAAGCTTTTTCTACTCTCCTTTTGAGACATTTTCAGAAGGACCACCAGGCTAGAGACAGTTCTCCAAAGGCTCGTTTATTGCCAAGAATGGAATGGATCTTTCCTGGACACAACAAATCATTTTTGGAAGGTATTCAAAATTGATGGACGGGTCGAGAATGAAAGAAGAAAGGAAAATATGTGGCTAAGATGAATTTCTTTTTAGGACAACCGAAAAGAAGAAAGGATTTGAAATCCCAATCATACAGAATAAGTATGCAAAAAGAGGAGAAGAAAGAATGAAGGAGTTATTACATTACTCTCATCTGTCGAATATCAGGTTCATCTTCTTCCTCCTCAAACCCTAAAAGACAGAAAAACACAAGTGATCTCACTGCACAAAGAATACATACAACTGTTTCCCTTGAACTGTAAAGAGTTTTATTAATCCCTCTTCCAAAGGATTCAGTGGTTCTAAGAGTCTCCTTATCAAAAGACTCAGTGGTTCTAAGCATCTTCTTATCAAAAGACTCAGTGGTTCTTAGAGTCTCCTTATCAAAAGACTCAGGCACAGGTTGTGCAATCCTACTAGGGAGGTAGAAGAGAGGACTAACCACATTTTGGGGAACCTCTATAAAAATTCCTGTGTCTTTGCTTTGTGATTTGCAGTGCTGTCCCAACTTATTTATCCTATGTTTATTTTCAGCAAACTACATTTAATTTATTCTGTCTTTGGTTTTGCTAAATGCATAATACTTAGTGTTTTTATTGTGTGTGCATAAATAGAATAAAAAATATTTTAAATCTCTATTCACCCCTCTAGAGAATTCTTAGAGGCACTCTGTGCACTTTCAGCCGTTTCCAATTTTACTGTTTGCCTTAGAACCGAGTGTTCATATCTCCCAACATGGGACTCCGACCTCTCCCAGAACAGAGTGTTCGAATCTCCCAACAAGGGACTCCGGCCTCTCTTAGAATAGAGTGATCAGTTCTCCCAACAAGGGACTCCAGCCTCTCCCAAAATAGATTGTTTGGTTCTCCCAATAAGGGACTCCAGCCTCTCCCAAAACAGAGTGTTCGGTTCTCCCAACAAGGGACTCCGACCTCTCCTAGAACAGAGTGTTCAGATCTCCCAACAAGGGACTCCAGGCTTTCCCAGAACAGAGTGTTTAGTTTTCCCAACAAGGGACTCCGACGTCTCCCAGAACAGAGTGTTCGGTTCTTCCAACGAGGGACTCCGGCCTCTCCCAGAATAGAGTGTTCGGTTCTCCCAATAATGGACTCCGTCCTCTACTAGAACAGAGTGTTCGGTTCTCCCAACAAGGGACTCTGGCCTCTCCCAAAGTAGAGTGTTCGGTTCTCCTAATAAGGGACTCCAGCCTCTCCATTAACAGAGTGTTCGGTTCTCCCAACAAGGGACTCCGGCCTCTCCCAGAACAGAGTGTTCGGTTCTCCCAATAAGGGACTACGACCTCTCCCAAAACAGAGTGTTCGGTTCTTCCAACAAGGGACTCTGGCCTATCCCAGAACAGAGTGTTCGGTTCTCCTAATAAGGGACTCCAGCCTCTCCCAGAATAGAGTTTGAATCTCCCAACAAGGGACTCCGGCCTCTCCTAGAGCAGAGTGTTCAGATCTTCTTCGAAGGACCCCACGTCCACCAGACGGGGAGAGAGCTCACTCTCCTCCCTAGTAAGCTCACCGCCATAACACGAAGCGTCCGCACTTCACCACTACTTATCAACGATATCCCCCAGGTTGGTAACGTGAACCCCTCACAACTCAGCTCGAATCGCTCGTCATTCACCCATGTAGTAGGTTCCAAAACCATCTGGGTCTCGTCCTCTACAATCAACGACATCCCCCAGGTCGGTAATGTGAACTTCCCACTACTCGGCTCGAATCACTCGCCATTCTCCCACGTAGTAGGTTCCAACACCATCTGGGTCTTGTCATCTACTATCAACGACATCCCCAGGTCGGTAGCGCGAACCTCCCACAACTCGGCTCGAATTTGAAAGGAGGGGCTAGTTCTTATTTATCCGTTAAAACTCTTGTTTAGGTTTGCTTTCAAAATAAATGATATATATACAAATATATATATATATATATATATAGGATGTTTGCTGTAGGAGTAATAAGCACAAACAGTTAGAGTGCATAAATAAAATACAGCAAAAGAAACAAAGCAAAACAAACAGGAAGCAAGCAATCCAGATGACACAAGATGTATAGTAGTTCCCCTCAACTAGGTACATCTACTCTTCTACCCACTGGTAGGAATCCACTATGAGGTTGTTGATAAGGTGCCCTCACACCAGGTGAGCTGTTGATAAGGTGCTCTAACCAAACTGCAGGTTTTTGCTAAGGTGCCCTGTCACCGAGAGTTAACTTTTGAAGGGAGTTATAACCCAGTACAGGATGGGGTAAAGGAAGTAAAAATAAAAGCAGAAATTATATTGTTCTTCTCTGTATAAGAAGACTCTTGAAGATCCTGGTTTGAAGTTGAATGGATCTGAATGTGAAGTTGAAGAAGGCTCCCCCTGTCTAATTAGAGTTGATGACAACTTGTGGATAGAGCTTCTCCTTTTAATTGCTTCTTCCTTCTTTTGCAGTGATGATCCTGAGCAAGTAATTGTGGTTTGTGTCTCAGGATGTTTTGAATCTGCAGGAAGATGTTAGTATTGAAGAACAACAAATGAGTTTTCTCTTTTCTGTCGTGTGTTCTATATTGTGTGTACTTCTCTCTTCTTCTTTTCTCTGTAACTGTCCTTTTATAATCTGAGAACCTTTTCTCTTAATTTGAATTCTTCTCTTGGGAAGAAGGAAAGAGCTGAGGTCTCCATCAATGCTTTGACTCCTCGAGAGGATAACCTGCCGTTTCTTTTTATTAAAGCAATTGCAACGGCTAATGGCATTGATTGATCTGCAATGACTAAGATGAATAGTTAAAGGACAGAGAAAAGAATATTAAAATAATTCAGAAAGAGATTTGTCGATCCCAGCTCTACATTTGTGAGGCTGGGTTCGCTATCTGATGTGCTGAGCAATTCTCTCTATCTTAGAATTCGTAGACCGCTGAGAAGTCTGAGTTGAATTTGTCGAGCCCTGTCTGGCCGCTGAGATTTTTCTGACTGAATTCGTCGAGCGCATTTTGCCATTTGTCGAGCGCTGGCTGTCTTGCTATTTGTCGAGCTCTGGCTGTCTGGCTTATTTGTCGAGCTCTGGCTGTCGAGCGTCGTTAGTCATTCGTCGAGCGCAAAGAACTTTTATATGCTTAAGTGTGTTCTCCGATTCGATCGCATCATATTTAATTTATGTTTACTTAGATTTCTTAATCGATCTAAGTTATTAGATGACTTCTTAACAAAAAAAGGATGGATCCTAACTCAAATCAAAAGCTAAGGTTCCAACAATCTCCCCCTATTTGAGTTGGGATCCTTAATCCAGATCAAAACTAGTGGACTGGTAATCTTAAAACAACTTTTAAAATTTTCAATTGCAGCAGCTTATTTCTTGAAGTTAAAATTTTCAATTGCAGCAATCTTTGTAATTAGAGAGATTAAATTTTTGATACCAATTGAAAGGGGTTTTGAGCTTCTCATTTTCTCTCTCACTTGGTTAATTTTATTATTCTAGAAGGATTTTAATATATGAGTTGCTACAGCTGTTAATGAATTGGGATGGAGTTTAATGGTGAGAAACTTATTAATAATTAATTAGGAAGTTTCTTTAAATTTTACTAGAGTTGAAAGGTTTAGCATTTGAAATATATTAGTCTTTTTATTTCATTAAAATATAAATTTGAAGGTTTTTGTTGATCATGATTAATTATTTTTTCTTTAGAAATTTGTTCAAACTTTTTGGCCTGCATTTTGAGATTTCTCCCATTGGTTGTGCTTGCCATAGAAAATTTGTTTTTAAGAAAAATAGTTTGTTCTTCTGATGATTTCAAATTTTCTTGAAGTTTATTATTCTCAGGAGTTAGAAGATTTATATTTGTTAACTCTTTTAAAGGTTTATTTTCATATTTTATTAAGTCTGTAAATGTTAATTTATGATTAGTTTTATCTTGAGTAGAGGTAAAATTATAAGTTGGAGTTGCCTCAGTTACCTCAAGCTTTTCCGATTCGATTTTTGCATCTGGAATCTGAGATGAGCCTCCATATATGGCCATCATGTAGAAAGCTCTAGCTCTAAGTTCTTCTTCCTGTTCTTCTTCACTTAGATTTGTTGATGGTTCTGCATCAAAAATATAGTTAGTTAAGGAGATGGGAGAAGGTTCACGTTTTATTTCGGCAGTTTTCTTTGAAGAGGATATATCAGCGCCAACATAAACATGCCCTTTCATTGCTCTCGAAGGAGACTTGAGACCCGTGGAATTAGGTAAGGCAGGTGTAACTGCCTTTGATGATATGAGGGGAGGTCCTGTCAAAATAGATTTGTAAGTTTCTTCATCTGTGGCATTTGCATATATCTTAATTCCAACTTGCCATAAAGTAAATCTATCTAGATTACAAACAAGTGGATCTGAAAATAAAAGGTCTTGTGTCATTTTTGAAAAACCAAAAAAAAAAAATAGAGTTAAGAACTAGGTGATCTTTGTGATTTCAGGTGTTAACCTGTGTGACAAATCAACCTAGCTTTGATACCAATTGAAAGGAGGGGCTAGTTCTTATTTATCTATTAAAACTCTTGTTTAGGTTTGCTTTCAAAATAAATGATATATATACAAATATATATATATATATAGGATGTTTGCTGTAGGAGTAATAAGCACAAACAGTTAGAGTGCATAAATAAAATACAGCAAAAGAAACAAAGCAAAACAAACAGGAAGCAAGCAATCCAGATGACACAAGATGTATAATAGTTCCCCACAACTGGGTACATCTACTCTTCTACCCACTGGTAGGAATCCACTATGAGGTTGTTGATAAGGTGCCCTCACACCAGGTGAGCTGTTGATAAGGTGCTCTAACCAAACTGCAGGTTTTTGCTAAGGTGCCCTGTCACCGAGAGTTAACTTTTGAAGGGAGTTATAACCCTGTACAGGATGGGGTAAAGGAAGTAAAAATAAAAGCAGAAATTATATTGTTCTTCTCTGTATAAGAAGACTCTTGAAGATCCTGGTTTGAAGTTGAATGGATCTGAATGTGATGTTGAAGAAGGCTCCCCCTGTCTAATTAGAGTTGATGACAGCTTGTGGATAGAGCTTCTCCTTTTAACTGCTTCTTCCTTCTTTTGCAGTGATGATCCTGAGCAAGTAATTGTGGTTTGTGTCTCAGGATGTTTTGAATATGCAGGAAGATGTTAGTACTGAAGAACAACAAATGAGTTTTCTCTTTTCTGTCGTGTGTTCTATATTGTGTGTACTTCTCTCTTCTTCTTTTCTCTGTAACTGCCCTTTTATAATCTGAGAACCTTTTCTCTTAATTTGAATTCTTCTCTTGGGAAGAAGGAAAGAGCTAAGGTCTCCATCAATGCTTTGACTCCTCGAGAGGATAACCTGCCATTTCTTTTTATTAAAGCAATTGCAATGGCTAATGGCATTGATTGATCTGCAACGACTAAGATGAATAGTTAAAGGACAGAGAAACGAATATTAAAATAATTCAGAAAGAGATTTGTCGATCCCAGCTCTACATTTGTGAGGCTGGTCTCGCCATCTGATGTGCTGAGCAATTCTCTCTATCTTAGAATTCATAGACCGCTATGAAGTCTGAGTTGAATTTGTCGAGCCCTGTCTGGCCGCTGAGATTTTTCTGACTGAATTCGTCGAGCGCCTTTTGCCATTTGTCGAGCGCTGGCTGTCTTGCTATTTGTCGAGCTCTGGCTGTTTGGCTTATTTGTTGAGCTCTGGCTGTTTGGCTTATTTGTCGAGCTCTGGCTGTCGAGCGCCGTTAGTCATTCGTCGAGCGCAGAGAACTTTTATATGCTTAAGTGTGTTCTCCGATTCGATCGCATCATATTTAATTTATGTTTACTTAGATTTCTTAATCGATCTAAGTTATTAGATGACTTATTAACAAAAAAAGGATGGATCCTAACTCAAATCAAAAGCTAAGGTTCCAACAGAATCGCTCATCATTCGCCCACGTAGTAGGTTCCAACACCATCGGGGTCTCGTCCTCTATAATCAACGACATCCCCCAGGTCGGTAACATGAACCTCCCACTACTCGGCTCGAATCGCTCGCCATTCACCCACGTAGTAGGTTCCAATACCATCTGGGTCTCGTCCTCTACTATCAACGACATCCCCTAGGTCGGTAACGTGAACCTCCCACTACTTAGCTTGAATCACTCGCCATTCACCCACGTAGTAGGTTCCAACACCATCTGGGTCTCATCCTCTACAATCAACAACATCCCCCAGGCCGGTAACATGAACCTCCCAATACTTAGTTCGAATCGCTCGCCATTTGCCCACGTAGTAGGTTCCAACACCATCTAGGTCTTGTCCTCTACTATCAACGACATCTCTCAGGTCGATAATGCGAACCTCCCACTACCCGGCTCGAATCGCTCGCCATTCGCCCACGTAGTAGGTTCTAACACCATCTGGGTCTCGTCCTACAACCTCCATGCTCAAAGTTAGAACAGTGGGCAAACAATCAAGCAACGCCCAAGAAGAAGCCAAAGCTTCGTAAACAAAGTACAAAGCTACTGCATGATGCAAATGTGCAAAGAAATGGAAAGGGTGAAGCCACGCCTCATTTACATTAACACCAGAGCCCCTCTCTCGCCTTTGAAGAGACCTCCGATATCAAGCTCGATTATATCCCAACGGCGCGACAACACCGTCGTACATGGGAACTTCACCCCCGGAATTGCAGGTATTCCATACCGTCACTTTCAAACATCAACATGCTCCACAACTAACGAGGAGCGCCACTGCCTCTTTTTCCCCTGAGAGCAACGCCTCACTACCTGATGGGCCAAGGAATCACCCGAGTTTTCACGAGTAAAAGTCTGTAGGTACAAGCTACAATACACAGGCACCCGTCCCGCGCGCACATAATGCGCATGCACACGTCTCATGCGCGTACAACATGCAGACACCCTCCTCGCGTGCGCACAGTGCGCGGACACCCTCCTTGGGCGTGCACAGTGCGCGTGCACCCTTCTCACGTGCGCACGCCCTGTGCGCGCATAGCGTGTGTGCAACATCCTCGCGCGCGGAAGTCACGTGCGCGTAAGCCCCTCGCGCGCGCAGCACGCGGGCATAATCCCCACGCGCACAAGCCCCGTGCGCATGAAGCGTGCATGCACAAGTCTAGCGCGGGCGCGCTCCCCGCGCAGGCGCACCCTCCATGTATGCACATCACATGAGCGGGCGTTCCGCGCGCGCATGAGTGTTTGTCCTGTGTATGCACATAGCGTTTGAGCGCACTCCTCACGCGCACAATGCATGAGCGCCCCTTTCGCATGCGGGCAGCTCGCTGACGCACCTTCCTGACACCATTCCCAACACACGATACGACCCAGGTAAGTTCCTCCCTCCACACCTCTCATGCATCATGCTATGCGCACAACCGCAAGCAAGTTCTCCGCTCGGTGGCTAGCCTATCTTGTGCATCTCTTAGACATTTTTTTCGTACGGACACCCCCCCCAAAATATTATGCGCGTCATCCATATTTCGAGTAAAAGTCCGCACCCTTCATTCGCTTCGGCTCGAAGTTGCGGGGACTTGGGGGGCAAATAATAGGTACCCCCTAATTCGGTCTGCGAATAGCTAAAGCTCCCGCCTCATTTGGTGGAGGAAAAGGGGTTGACCAAAGTAAACTCCGCTAGCCCCGTAACCACCCAACAAGGGGGTGCAAATAGTGAAATCCCTCATTATTAGGTGCAAATAGTAAAATCCTCCAACATGGGCGTGTAAATTGTAAAATCCTCCATCACGAGGTGTAAATAATAAAATCCCCCATCATTGGGTGCAAATAATAAAATCCCCCATCATGGGGGTGTAAATAGTAAAATCCTCCATCTTGGGGGTGTAAATAGTAAAATCCCCCATCATGGGGTGCAAATAGTAAAATCCCCCCTCATGGGGGTGCAAATAGTGACATCGTCCAACATGGGGTGCAGATAGTAAAATCCTATATCGTAGGATGTATATAGTAAAATCCTTCAATACGGTCTGCGTATAACAAATAATATGGTTGTGGTGTGCGCATAACCATATCCGTCATATGAATACATATCACCACAAAACTATACAAATGAACTATACAAAGGGGTGTGCGTATAACACATAAATTGGTTATGGTGTGCGGGTAGCCGCATAACCACCATAATCAACGTAACCACCCATTACGGGTGGGTGTAAATATCCGAAATCATATCGGCCTACTCGTAGTAAATTATTATGAAATATGCCTATTAATTTATATGAAACCGACCTACAAATAACAATTATGGTGGTTGTAACACCCCAGGTCTCGATGAGCACGGAGGCTCGAATGCCTAAGGCTAGTACAGGTTTTATGTATCTGGAAGCTAGCGTCGACATTAGGTGTTAAAACAGGCGTTAGCTGCAGCACCTATTGCGATGATGTTAGTGGAAGGAAGTTTCGTCGAAGGGAGTTCGACGAAGGGAGTTCGTCGAAGGGAGTTCGACGAAGGGAGTTCGTCGAATGAAGTTCGACGAAGAGAGTTCAGAACCGTCGGGTCCTTGAGTTGGCTTCGTCGAAGGGGACTTCGTCGAGGAGCTAACACAGGCATTAGCACTAACGTCGGAGTTTCATCGAAGGGAGTTTCGTCGAAGGGAGCTCGTCGAAGGGAGTTCGACGAAGGGAGTTCGACGAAGAGCTAACGCGGGCGCTAGCACTAACGCCTGCGTTAGCTGACGGAACCTGTTCCGTAAGTAGCATTTCCTGGACGTCCGATCTGTTTGGATCTTGATCCTACGGTCTAGATAAGTGCATCCTAAGGTTTTATTTAGGGCAGAAAAGTTCTATTCTCTTTTAGTTAAGTCCTTTGTGCTTTTGGAGGCGTAGAAGAGAGGTAGGGTTTGGAGGAAGAAGAAGGCTAGATCCACCATTGTTGGAGCACCGGAGCTCCGTTCGCCGATCCGAGACCAGATCCGTGGAGAGGACTAGAAGGCGCTTCTTTCTATCTGTGCCTTTCAACCGATCCATGGCGAGGAAGAGAACTCTTAGGGTAACGACATCTCTCCTCCCAGTTTTAGGATGTGTGCATGGCATCTATGCTTTTACCTTCTCTTTTCTGAAATTCTATGGCACCGGATCTCTCAAATGAGAGGGGTTTGGGTCGCCTTGGTTCAAGAAGAACCATCAGGTTGATTGAGTCCATTCCCGACATGATTTTGCACTAGAGATCCGCCCCGTTAGTGGATTAGGCATTTTGGGTGAAGCCGAAATCGTGACCGGTGGTCCGATTCGGTGATGTTGCTTAACGTGCATTTTAGGGATTTTGCTAGAAATTCGATGACGGCGAAAACGTCGTATGCGTTGCCCTTATGTTCGTGTGAGAATGGACATTGGTTTGGAAAGGGTAAATGTTATGTGTATGTGAAGGCGTGGCTTTGTCTTTGTGGTCGGCTGGCTAGCCCGTGAATGCTTGGATTCATGTGGGGAGAGTGTCCCGGCAAGACAAGTCCCCTTTTGGGCTAACTGACAAGAAAAAGTATGCTGGTGCACCCGTTGGCAAGATGAGCCATGTAAGGGGTGAGGTCTCAGTGGAGTTCTTGTCTTTTGGATTAGTGGTTGTGGCAAGAACAAGTATGCTAATGCGCTCGTTGGTAAGATGAGCCATGTAAGGGGTAGGTCTCAGTGGAGTTCTTGGCCTTGGGCTTGTACGCCCGTGGGGGGAATGATTAGTACCCTTGGTTTGGTATGAAATGTTGATGTGTGTTGTTATGTTAGAATCATACACGCCATAGGGTGCCTTGGGTGAAACCCAGGTTTGTATACATGCTGCATTGCTAGATCCCCTTACTTTTATTGCTCAACATAGAAACGTGGATGATGATTGTGACACCCATGCCTATCGTGTTTATGTTAATACTGTTTATTACATTTGCATACGAAGTGCTGACTTGCAGGGTTAAGTAGTTCCCCGGGGTCCGCTAGGACGGCCGGGAGGAGGGGTGTTGTTACACCGTTGTTGGTCAGCCAAAGCTGACCCTCGTTATACCATTCTTTGTGACTTGGATGCAGTGTAAGGATCGCAGGCTGGACCTAGCTCGCCGGCCAGAAAGGCCTAAGCTTCATGAAGTGCACTTTTCATGCTTTCTTGTTTGATTATGATGTCTTTACCTGTTCCGGCTTGCATGCCGAGGTAGCTTAGGATTGTGATGATCTGTTGGACATTTCTATGCCCTGTTTGTTTTGACTTGAGTATGAGTTTTGTAAGGCCTTAGGGACGTAGTACTCTTATGTAGATGTGGACAACATCTGTAGTTTATTTAATGTTTCCGCTGTGTTGGTTCTGAGTTTTGAGATGGTCAGATCTATATCACTTTTTAATACTAAAGCTGTGGCGATTATATGCTGTGGGGTCCCGGCCGGACCTATATTATATAGTCATTACAGGGGAGGTGTTACAATTTGGTATCAGAGGTAGGTTAGCGTTCTTGTTGAGGTTTAGCGTGTTCGGATCGCGTTAAGAGGTTGTCCACATAGGAGTACCTTGCAGGACCATGAATGTCCTTGCGTTCGAGTCTTGCGAATAGAGTTTGATTCGTTTTTCTTGCTTATGCTAGGATGGTGGCGACGATGCTGGGACATCGAGGCGTCAAGAGGAGCCGTCGGCAAGCAGTGCAATCGCCCCAGCCCTTGTGAATATGGGTGTGTCCCTGACAGACTTTTGTCGTATGCTAGCAGAGGAAATGGTGGCGGCTCAAGCTGCGACAATGCCATAGATTGCGACGCCTATTGTGCAGGCTGTGACTCCTGTTACTCAAGTCACTGTGACGCCAGAGGTGGGAGTAAGGCAGGTAGAGCTGTTAGCCGAGAGAGCGGTTAGGCAAGGAGATCGTCAGATGAAGTACTATCTGAGTTTCCATCCTCCGACGTTCAAAGGAGTTGGCACTCCGACGGACGCCGAGGATTAGTTGGCGAGAATTCAGGAACTCCTGAAAGCGGCAGAGAGCCCAGAGGACAAGCAGTCCCAGTTCGCAGCATTTATGTTAGAAGGCGACGCCAAGCTGTGGTGGGTGAATCATAGCGGTCGTCATTTCCCTAGACGTGCCCCGTCCATGGAAGAGTTCGAGAATGCCTTCCTGAAGCGCTATATCCCCTCTTCGACGAGGTTATCACTTCAACGACAGTTCTTGCACTTGGTGCAGCGCGAGAAGACGGTAGATGAGCACTTGCAGGAGTTTACTCGGTTGGGTCATTACGCGAGAACGACCATGGCAGATGATGAGGAGAGGGATAATCTCTTCTATCATGGTCT
This sequence comes from Dactylorhiza incarnata, assembly GCA_033032865.1. Lineage (NCBI taxonomy): Eukaryota > Viridiplantae > Streptophyta > Magnoliopsida > Asparagales > Orchidaceae > Dactylorhiza > Dactylorhiza incarnata. Next base: position 16,067,398 of record JAWHQI010000012.1, on the reverse strand, counting down.
GAGAGAGAATTTAAGGCAACCTCTGATAGCCTTAAAGAATGCGGGGTTCAAAGAGTTAGTTGAAGCTGCTCGAACTTTGGAGACGATATGGAGTGAGCCCAGTGCCACAAGGGCGTGGCAGCAAAGCAGGGAGAAAGTAAGCCATCTCAGTCTCAGGGAAAGTCTGAGAAAAGTTGGTGGAAGAAAAAGCCCCATCCTTTTAGGACTGGCGAGAGAAGCAGTGCGGCTTCTGGAGAGTTCTGTTCCAAGGGGACAGTGACATGCTACAAGTGTGGCAAAGTGGGCCACATAGCTCGGGTCTGTTTCGAGAGTGGAGTTGAGCCAGGGCAGAGACAGGAGCAGTCAGTGCGTTCCGGTCCTAGTGTTGGGGAGAAAGGGAAGGCGGCAGAGTCCAGTGCTTCCCATTTCCCTCCTGTGCAGCCTAGAGCGTACAACCTCGGGCAGCAAGAAGCGATTCGTCAACCTGGTGTGGTGACAGGTACGAAAGTTCAGAGTTTCGTTTAATAGTTTTATCCTGTTTGTGACCTTTCATATTCGTTATATGCGTGTTAGGCTTCGTACTAGTTTCTGGCTATCCCTCTAGATTGTTGTTCGACACGGGAGCATCACACTCTTTTCTCGCGGAAAGCTTTATCCGGAGGATCGGTGTTGAGACTGTCGAGGCAGAGGCGGAGCTTAGTGTGCGCATGCCGAATGGGTCTTTCATGACCACTGGAAGGAAATGACGCATTGTGCTGAGGATTTGCGAGTGTGATTTCGAGTTGGTAGCAGCAATTCTACCACCAGCTGAATTTGACATCATCCTGGGGATGGACTGGCTTGCAGAGCAACGAGCTAGTATTGACTGCATGTTGAAGGTGGTGACCTTAAGGAGTGAAGGAAGAGCGGAGGTCAAGTTCGAGGGCCTATGCGGAGTGGCCTGCTCCCTGATTTTTGCCGTGCAAATGGTGCGTGCCGTGAATCAAGGAGGTGAGGCATTTATCGCTTTGTTGGAGACTCACTCCACAAAGTTGGCGATCGGAGAAGTGCTAGTGGTGGAGGAATTCGAGGATGTGTTCCCTGAGGAGCTTCGGGGAGCGCCTCCTCAGCGTGAAATTGACTTTTCAATTGAGTTGGTGTCGGATGCGAGGCCGGTGTCGCGTCCTCCATTTAGGATGGCACCGAAGGAACTGGCCGAGTTAAAGGTGCAGTTGCAAGAGTTGCTCGAGCAGGGGTATATTAGGCCTAGCTCCTCACCTTGGAGTGTGCCAGTGTTGTTCGTTAAGAAGAAGGATGGCAGTATGCGGCTGTGCATAGACTATCGCGAGTCGAATAAGTTGACCATCAAGAATAAGTACCCGATTCCGTGAATCGATGATTTGTTCGATCAGCTGGTGGGGTCGACGGTGTACTCTGAGTTGGACTTAAAGTCGGGTTACTATCAGCTAAGGATTCGAGAAGAGGATATTCCCAAGACGGCGTTTGGGATGAGATATGGTCATTTTGAGTTCTCGGTGATGCTGTTTGGTTTGACGAACGCACCATCAGTGTTCATGGATTTAATGAACCGAGTGTTTCGACAATACCTGGATTCGTTCGTGGTGGTGTTCATTGACGACATCATAGTGTATTCGAAGTCGAAGGCGGAGTATGAGTCTCATCTGGGAATAGTGTTGCAGACATTGAGGGAGAACCAACTTTATGCGACGTTCTCAAAATGCGAGTTCTGGATCGAGAAAGTGGCATTCTTGGGCCACGTGATTAGTGGAGATGGGGTGGCGGTGGATCCTGCGAAGATTGAAGCCATTGGAGATTGGCCTGTACTGAGAACCGTGGCGGAAGTCTGGAGTTTCCTTGGACAAGCTAGTTATTACAGAAGGTTCGTTGAGAACTTTTCGCGGATGGCTTTGCCCCTCACCACTCTTACCCGAAAGGACCAGAAGTTTGTGTGGACGCCGGAGTGTGCCCGTGCGTTCGAGACCTTGAAGGAAAGATTGATGTCTGCTCCAATCCTAAGTCTTCCTAGTGGGACTGAGGGATTCCAAATTTTCAGCGACGCGTCAGGGTGCGGTTTAGGTTGCGTGCTTGTGCAGCATGACAATGTGATAGCTTATGGGTCAAGGCAGCTAAAGCCTCATGAGAGAAATTACCCTGTCCACGACTTGGAGTTGGCGGCGGTGATTTTTGCGTTGAAGTTGTGGCGGCACTACGTGTATGGTGCGAAGGTTGAAATCTTCACAGACCACAAAAGCTTGAGGTATCTTTTAGATCAGAAGGATCTTAATATGAGGCAGTGTAGGTGGGTCGAGTTCCTTAGGGACTACGATGTAGCGATTCAGTATACGCCAGGCAAGGCCAATGTGGTGGCTGACGTCTTGAGTAGGAAGTACTATGGGCAAGGAAATTGGATTGAAGCGCATGACGAGCGTTTGGTGCGAGAGTTTGTCTCTCTTGGCATTGTGTGTGTGGCTAAGGGTGGGTCCAGCGCAGCTCGGCTGAACTGGATCGATATGCAGTGTGATCTAGTAGATCGAATTCGAGAGGCAACCAGTGCAGACGAAGAGTGTCAGCGATTGGCATTGGAAGCTCAGCAAAGCGAAGGCAGTGCGTTGGAGATGGTCAGCGGACTTTTAAAGAGAAATGGAAGGGTGTTTGTCCCTCATTTTGGCAAGCTCTGTGAGGAGTTGATTTTTGAGGCTCACTTCACGAAGTACTCCATTCATCCAGGAAGCACGAAGATGTACTTGGATTTGAAGAAATCCTTTTGGTGGCCTGGGATGAGGCGGGATGTAGCTTTGTATGTAAGCCGGTGTCAGACGTGCGCCTTAGTGAAGGCGGAATGCCGAAGGCCGGGTGGATTCTTGAAACCTCTTCCTATCCCCGAGTGGAAATTCGACGACATCTCCATGGATGTTGTGCATGGTTTACCTCGATCGCGGCAAGGTAACGATGCGATTTGTGTGATTGTGGATCGCTTGACCAAGGTAGCCCACTTCATTCCAAATCGGAAGGACGATAGCGTGGAGAAGCTCATGGAGATTTATGTTCGAAACATTGTGCGGTTGCACGGAATTCCAAAGAGAATCATTAGTAATCGCGATGGATGAATCACGTCCATGGACTGGAGGTTTGTGCAGCGAAGTTTGGGCACAAAATTGAAGTTTAGTACCGCGTTCCATCCGCAGACCGATTGCCAAACGGAGAGAATGAATCGTACGATGGAGGACATGTTGAGAATGCGTGCTCTCGATTTCGGTAAAAGTTAGGAAGACCACCTCTTCATGGTGGAGTTTGCCTACAACAATAGTTTCCAGGAGAGTATCAAAATGGCGCCATACGAGTCTTTGTATGGAAGGTGGTGTCTAACGCCGATGTCTTGGATAGAGGTGGGAGACACCCAGTTGTTAGGAAAAGAAGTGGTGGCAGATGCTTGTGAGTTGGTGCGAATGATCCAGGAGCGCATGAAGGTTGCTCAGGATCGGCAGGCAAAGTATTTTAATGCATGCCACAGAAATGTGGAGTTTGCGGTGGGCGACATAGTCTACTTGAAGATCAAGCCGTTCAAAGGCGTTTCGCGAATTCGACGACTCAAGAAATTGAGTCCAAGATACTTGGGTCCGTTTAAGGTTACAGAGCGCATAGGCGAAGCGGCCTATCAGTTGGCGTTGTCCGTAGAGCTAAGGGGATTACATGATGTATTTCATGTTTCGGTGCTGAGGAAAGCATTGGTGGAGCCGGAGGATGTGGTTGAGTCTTCGACAGATCCTGTAACCGAAGATCTGAGGACGATAGTTCGTTCGGTTTGCGTGGAGGATTCTAAAGTTCGGCGGTTGCGGAACAAAGAGGTCAAGCTTGTGAAAGTGCGTTGGGATAATTGCGGATGAGATGAGGTCTCGTGGGAGCGAGAGCAAACAATGCGGGATAACTTTCCAGAACTGTTCATTTCAGGTATGTGTGTTAGTTGTGCTTTCATTAATGTTTTAAATTTCGAGGACGAAATTCTTTTAAGGGGGGGGGGTGGATTTAAACACCCCAGGTTTCGCTGAGCGCGGAGGCTCGAATGCCTAAGGCTAGTACATGTTTTATTTATCTGGGAGCTAGTGCCGGCATTAGGTGTTAACGCAGGCGTGAGCTGCAGCACCTATTGCGATGGTGTTAGTCGAAGGAAGTTTCGTCGAAGGGAGTTCGACGAAGGGAGTTCGTCAAAGGGAGTTCGACGAAGGGAGTTCGACGAAGGGAGTTCGTCGAAGGGAGTTCGACGAAGAGAGTTCAGAACCGTCGGGTCGTTGAGTTGGCTTCGTCGAAGGGGACTTCGTCGAGGAGCTAACACATGCGTTAGCGCTAACGCCGGAGTTTCGTCGAAGGGAGTTTTGTCGAAGGGAGCTCGTCGAAGGGAGCTCGTCGAAGGGAGTTCAACGAAGGGAGTTCATCGAAGGGAGTTCGACGAAGAGCTAACGTTGGCGCTAGTGCTAATGCCGGTGTTAGCTGACGGAACCTGTTCCGTAAGTAGCGTTTCCTGGATGTCTGATCTATTTGGATCTTGATCCTACGGTCTAGATAAGTGCATCCTAAGGTTTTATTTAGGGCAGAGAAGTTCTATTCTCTTTTCGTTAAGTCCTTTGTGCTTTTGGAGGCGTAGAAGAGAGGTAGGGTTTGGAGGAAGAAGAAGGCTACATCCACCATTGTTGGAGCATCGGAGCTCCGTTGGCCGATCCGAGACCAGATCCGTGGAGAGGACTAGAAGGCGCTTCTATCTATCCATGCCTTTCAACCGATCCATGGTGAGGGAGAACTCTCAGGGTAACGACATCTCTCCTCCCGGTTTTAGGATGTGTGCATGGCATATATGCTTTTACCTTCTCTTTTCTGAAATTTTATGGCACCGGATCTCTCAAATGAGAGGGGTTTGGGTCGCCTTGGTTCAAGAAGAACCATCGGGTTGATTGAGTCCGTCCTCGACGTGAATTTTCACTAGAGATCCGCTCCGTTAGTGGATTAGGCATTTTGGGTGAAGCCAAAATCGTGACTGGTGGTCCGATTCGGTGATGTTGCTTAACATGCATTTTAGGGATTTTGCTAGAAATCCGATGACGACGAAAACGTCGTATGTGTTGCCCTTATGTTCGTGTGAGAATGAACGTTGGTTTGGAAAGGGTAAATATTATGTGTATGTGAAGGCGTGGCTTTGTCTTTGTGGTCGGCTGGCTAGCCCGTGAATGCTTGGATTCATGTGGGGAGAGTGTCCTGGCAAGACAAGTCCCCTTTTGGGCTAACTGACAAGAACAAGTATGCTGGTGCGCCCATTGGCAAGATGAGCCATGTAAGGGCTGAGGTCTCAATGGAGTTCTTGGCTTTTGGCTTAGTGGTTGTGGCGAGAATAAGTATGCTGATGCGCCCGTTGGCAAGCTGAGCCATGTAAGGGGTGAGGTCTCAGTGGAGTTCTTGGCCTTGGGCTTGTACGCCCGTGGGGGAATGATAAGTACCCTTGGTTTGGTATGAAATGTTGATGTGTTGTTATGTTAGAAGCATACACGCATAGGGTGCCTTGGTGAAACCTAGGTTTGCATACATGCTGCATTGCTAGATCCCCTTACTTTTATTGCTCAACATAGAAACGTGGATGATGATTGTGACACCCATGCCTGTCGTGTTTATGTTAATACTGTTTATTACATTTGCATACGAAGTGCTGACTTGTAGGGTGAAGTAGTTCCCCAGGGTCCGCTAGGACGGCACAGCGGAGGGGTGTTGTTACACCGTTGTTGGTCAGCCAAAGATGACCCTCGTTATACCATTCTTTGTGATTTGGATGCAGGGCAAGTATCGCAGGCTGGACCTAGCTCGCCGGCCAGAAAGGCCTAAGCTTCATGAAGTGCACTTTTCATGCTTTCTTATTTGATTATGATGTCTTTACCTATTCCGGCTTGTGATCTGTTGGTCATTTCTATGCCCTGTTTGTTTTGACTTGAGTATGAGTTTTGTAAGGCCTTAGGGCCGTAGTACTCTTATGTAGATGTGGACAACATCTGTAGTTTATTTAATTTTTTCGATGTGTTGGTTCTGAGTTTTGAGATGGTTAGATCTATATCACTTTTTAATACTAAAGCTGTGGCGATTATATGCTGTGGGGTCCCGGCCGGACCTATATTATATAGTCATTGCATGGGAGGTATTACAGTAGTTACGGTCTGCGAATAACCGCATAACTACCGTAACCACCTCTGGCGCCTATAAATAGAACTCAAGGCTTCTCTCTTTTCCATCATTTTCTCCTTATCCTTCCTCTTCCTCTTGAAGATCTCCCTCCTCTTCGAAGCCGCCCTTGAAGGAACCTTCAAGCACTTCGAAGATGGACGAAGATCTTCTTCCTCCTTCGAAAATCTCCTTCGAAGATCTTCTTCATCTTCGAAGATCTCCTTCATCTTCGAAGATCTCCTTCGAAGATCTTCAAGCGCCTTGAAGATCCTTCGAACTTCTTCTTCCACTCTTAAGACCGCTCCAAGCATGCCTCTGTGCGCTCCGCTCCAAGTGCGCCTCCGTGCGGTCTGCTCCAAGCGCGCCTCCGTGCGCTCCATTCCAAGCGTTCCTCCGTGCGCTCCGCTCTCAAGACCGCTCCTAGTGCGCCTCTGTGTGCTCCGCTCTAAAGACCGCTCCAAGCGCGCCTCCGCGCGCTCCGCTCTCAAGACTACTCCAAGCGCGCCTCCGTGCGCTCCGCTCTCAAGACCGCTCTAAGCGCGCCTCCGTGCTCTCCGCTCTCAAGACTGCTCCAAGAGCGCCTTCGTACGCTCAGCTCTCAAGACCGCTCCAAGCGCGCCTCTATGCGCTTCACTCTCAAGACCGCTCCAAGTGCGCCTTCGTGCGCTCTACTCTCAAGACCGCTCCAAGCGCGCCTCTGCACGCTCCGCTCTCAAGACCGCTTGAAGCGTGCCTCCGCGCGCTTCGCTCTCAAGACCGTCCAAGCGCAACCCCGCGTACTCAGCAACAAGCACTCCGTGCACTCAAGAACAAACACTCCAGCCTCCAGCAAGAACCGCACTCCAAACTCCTCTCGTGTAGCAGGAGATAAGACGCAGATACAAAGATGTACAGAGCACATCGATCCAACCTTCAAGCAACAGTCAAAATCTCAAGAGCGCTAAGAGCACAACATTCCCCTCTGCATCAGACAAAAGACTTAGCTCCGTGAGTGGTGGTCTGTCACCCTCCGAGCACCTTTCTCTCAACAATTATAATGAGAGGCGGCCTATCGCCCTCAAGTTCTTTGAGCAACTCTGTACAACAACCAACAAATAGTGGAAGTTTTGGCCGACACAGACCCGACCGCGTGGTTTTTCACCCAGTTGATGGGTTTTCCACGTTAAAAAATTGTCTTGTTAGCTTTCCTTTTTCTGTGACTGCTTGCACGCTCGAATGCTCCCGTGCTAAGACGGTTCAATTTAGTCTGGTCTACCGGAGTCTCGAGCGGACCGCAACATATCTGTTCTCATATCTTTTGCAGATAGTAACAGGTGTTCATGAGTTTTCCTTCAGGTACTCGCATATTATATTTTCATATACCCGTTCTCATATCATTTGCAAATAGTAGCAGGTGTTCGCGAGTTCTCCTTCAGGTACTCGTGCATTATATTTTCATATACCTATTCTCATATCATTTGCAGATAATAACATGCATGCTTGTGGATGTCGGATGTCGGGTTCATGTCTGTTTGAGTTTGAAATGTCGTATGTCGGATTGCGGGGGATATATCAGAGATATTTTACAATGTTAGATTTTAATATATAATTAAATTTAGTAGTATATAAACAATTGTTTTTAATAAGTAAAAATGTACACACAATGTTTGTTTATAAACTATGCAATAAACATGTAATAATATGATAATATAGAACTAATGAAGTATTAAACACAATTATGGATATTAATAAATGGTAAAGATTGAAGAAAGTAACTTGCCTTTATTTGTAATTTTGTATGATTGTTTCTGGATCAACTATCAACATCTGTTAGTTCTATGACTTGAAGGCTTCTAATATGTGCTCTCATCTTCTTGGCTTCTCCTAATCATACAAAGTAAATATATCCAAAAAATAAATCAAAATTAATATGTTTACACGATTTTAATAAAAGAAATGAGAATTTTGTCATTTTTGTTTACCTTATCAATATTTGGAAGATTCCAAATATTACTTTGCCAACTTTTGATACCTAAGTAAACAACATCATACAATATATCTAATACACTATTATATATATACCAATATATGTGTGTGTGTGTGTGTTTGTGAAATAAAAAATTATCATAAGTTCAAAAAGTCATACAAAAATCTAATAATACTTGACCCCTATTATAATATCCGTGGGCTAAGATAAAACTAAAAATTATAATTATTTTTCTAAAGTCAAAATAGAAATACTGAAATAGACCTCCCAATGCATAACTTCCATATGTATGCCTGCATCAAGAGAAACATCATCACCCATATAATTAGATTAATTATTAATGATTAAAGTAATATTAAATTAATTGCTTTATAATGTATTCTCCAATAAAAACTTACATTTCATAAATCATCTTCTATTTCATAGTCTTCAAAAATTGTGTCAAACAGTTGAGTTTGCATGTCCTCATCCGATAGCCCCACACCTTCATCATCTTTCTCTAATGTTTGTGTTACAATGCGCCTTCACTTTAAACTTTCATTTTGTGATTGTTGGTTAGAAGGTCTGGTACTCCTTCTTAGTCCCAAATCAGCATCCACAATGTCTCCTAGTTGTTGCCAAGTTAGTCCTTCTCCAAGAAACACTTCCTCCTCATTTTCATTATCACCTTCACTTGAACCTACAAGCCACTTTACAGCCCTTCCTTCATCCAAACTTTTTGCAGATATTGGATCTCGAGAGATATCAACATGCTTAGACTTGAACATGGCATTAAACTTCACGAAGACAAGATCATTTAATCGTTCACTGTCAAGTCTATTCTGCTTTTTTGAATGGATCTACAAATTGAAACATTTAAAATAATTAGTACCTCTTTAATACCTAAAAATTAAAATAAATTGAATGCATGTGAATATGTGATACTGTAATAGTACCATTTCGAACGTGCTCCAAATTATTTCACATCCAGATGAACTTGTGGTCAAGCTCAATATCCTCATGGCCACCCCCTCATCTTTGGAGTCTCAACTCCATGTAATTTCCACCAGTGCACTAATTAAAAATAAAGAAAATTTAGTAATTTATAATTCTTTTGGTAGCTTAGAAATTGAACTATATAATAAGTTAACTATTTACTTGGATTAAAAGTAGGGACAAGCAATTGCCTCTTTGCAAGCTCTTTTCCAAATAGGCCTTGCCCGAACTGAAATGTATCAAGTCCACTAGTGATTTGATCTTGGATATCTGGATTATTTGCATGCATTCTTGTAAGGCACACAACAAATCCATGCATGAACTTAGTATCAGCCTCCACCTCCTCCTTATTGGGGTAATAGAAGAAAAGATTTAAAAAATATCCAGCTAAATGCAAAGGGTTGCTCATCTTGCTCTCTATTCTGCTGTCAATCAACTTCCATATAGGAAGATACATGTTCTCTTTATTTTCGAGTGCTATGACAAATTCCTCCTTGGCCTTCTTCATATCTCCATACAACCACCCCATTGACGGTACATCTCCATCTGCTCTTCTTAGAACTTTCACCAATGGGGTAAATACAAGGAGTGCTAGCTCAACATTACGCCAAAATGTGGCACTCAATGCAATTATTGTGGCCTACATACAAAAATAGATATTAAAATAATATAATATAATTGCAAAAAATAATGTTACTTGTGAGCGATGAAAACATTACTGCTTTCCATGTGTGATACTAGATAATTTTGTTGCCTCTCATTTAGCAGATGTGAACATTTCTCTCAAATATCTTTTCTTATCCTAGAGGCTCTGCAAAGATAAAAAAGTTGTAGCAAATCTTGTCACTCCAGGCCTAACGAGATCATGAGACTCCATGTCTTTCGTTGTATCTTTGAACATAGCAAGAGCAGTAGTGTGAGCATATATAAATATAGTAAGTTGTCGGCCCATTGAGATTTCACTCTTAATTTGCTTCAGCTTAGAAATATCTTGGTGTTGAAAAATGTACCTCCAAGATTCACACTAGAAGAGAGGGGGGGGGGGGGGGGGGGGGAGGAACTGCGGAGTGCTGGTTACTCATGACGGAAAAGCCAAAGGAGAGATCGACAGAGGGAAAAACTGCTGGATTGATCTAAAAAAGGAACTATAAGGGGAGTCTAAAACGGGCCAGGAGGAGAGGTAGAAAAGTGACAGAATTCGAGACCGCTTACACAGACATAAGCTGGAGTCTCGAAAACCAAAGGTCCTTTTTCAGGTACCCCTACCCCTCTATTTATAGACACGGAGGCTGCCCAAATGGGCATATCCAAAAATTATGGGCTACCTGGGGTACAGGAGAACCGGGGCAGAGGAAAAGGGGGAAAATAACAAAAAAGGAGAAAAGGACCAGACAGCGCGGTCTGGCTGGGGCTTGATCGTCAGAGCCCTGGGAGGAAATGCTGGAGGGGGAGCAGGCGATCTGGGTGGTCTCCCAAAGCTGAGACCGCTGGAAATGATCATTCTGACAAAAACGAGAGGTCGCGGATTTCCGGGCAAACACGATCCCCGCACATTTTCAAGTTGCGCTGGAACATCAGAAATATTTGTTAGAACATGGTTTTTCGCATCCCTTTGATTTGAGAATAATAAATCCTACTTGTATTTGATCTTGTTTGCCATTGTTTTTTAGCATGCAGGTTTGGATAGATATGACACCAGGTTGCTGCAACAATGGTCTGGCACTAACCACAAGCTGAAGGATTGAAAGCTGTTTAACGCCAGGCGTTAAGCTTAACGCTAGGCATTAGCGCTAGACGAAAGCTGCGTTCGACGAACTGAATGCTGCGTTCGATGATCTGGCGTTCGACGAAATTATGTTCGACGAAAGTGGAAGCCCGTTCGACGAAATGCATACCACGGCGTTCGACGAAATTGTGTTCTGTAACATCCTGCCAGTACGAAGAGTATAACAGCAGGTCCGGCCGGGACCCCGCGCCATACAAACCACACTAGCTAGGAGTTAAAAGGTGATAACCAGAAAAGTAACAACTAAACGAGAGTACAAAACGTAAGCGGAAGCATTAATTAAACCATTCAAATAGAACTGTCCACTATCATAGGAATGTATCCTGAATAAGAGTTACGACCTTAAGGCCTTACATTCATCCAATGCACAAAACTCCATAAGCATACATCGACACGCAGGCCGGCCATACATGAATAACAGGAAAATGGCTGGCCTTCGAGGGCCAACATTGCAAAGGGCCATCGCCCGCTATTTCCCGCTAGGCTCACCTGCACCTGCATAAGAACATTCCACCAAGCGGTGGCAAACAAAGTAACGGTCAGCACAGCTGACCAAATTATAATGACCCCACCCCTTTTCCGGGGTGGCGGAGCTTCTACCCTGCAAGCAAGCCATACTAGCACAAGTACTAAATATAAAGAAAGTGCAAACTACACAAGGTGAGGTTTCAAGCACAATCAATCTTCTATGTTGAGCATCAAAAGAGAGGGGAACCTAGGTATGCACATGATGTTGGTTGGGTTCACCCGAAGGTTCCCCACAACCGCCTAAGCAATCGCATGAGGCTAATCATAACATCCGTTTCACAAAACACTCCACCGTAAGGGCCACAACCTTGGGTGGAAACAAGAGCTTTTGGTCGGTCTAGGTATGACACCTTCCATGACCTCTCCCATGATCACACGGCTTTCCTGAGGAAGGGACCTCTTACCGATCTGCATGGAAACGGGTTCGGTTTAGCTTTGCCCGTGCTCTAATCGTCGCGATCTATCGCACGACGCGGGTACGGCTTCGCCTCGGCCCGTAAGGGTTTAGCACTTTCAAGTGCTACACTAATTATACGCTACGCACCTAACCCCTTCACAAGGATCTAGGTTTTACGAATACTCAACAAGGGAGGTGCAATACGCTCCGCATCAATTTCGTGGTGAAGGTTTGCCTTCAACCAATCTCAAAGCATGGGGCTTTCGTTAGCATCTTCACAAGACGCCTATACTTATTTCCCGCACTGCTATAGATGATTTCACGGAGTCATTCTCCGGCACGCATTCTAGGCCTAACCTAAATGCAACGTCGCAAATCAAGCATCACCGATTCGGGCTCACGACCACGAATAGGCTTCACAGAAAATGCCTAAATCCGCACGACTACCGGATTTTCTACATGCAATAATGCCGGGGACGGACACAATCTACCCGGAGTTTCGAAGAACTTGAGGAAATCCTACACTTCACCCATTTGGTGAAAGGGATTCCTCATGCAAGCATAGAAAGAGGAATGAAAGGACAAATACAAGTCCAAAGTTCGGGAGGAAGAATCGTTACCCTAGACGCGTTCTTTTTCGCCATAGATCCGAGATTCTACACGGAGAGAAACGACCGCACCGGGCTGCACTCTCCAAATCTGGAAACGGCTCGCGAAACGGAGCTCCGGAGCTCCGTCAATGGCGGGATCTACCTTCTTCTTCCTTGGTTCCTCCTTCTTTCTCTAGGGTTTGGAGAGAGAATGGCTTAGAGAATATGAGGGTTTAACCCCCTCTCATCAACCCTAAAGGTCTCCCGCAACTAAACCTAGCCGTTGGATCAATTTCCAAAAGATTTGGACGGTCCGATCTTCTTCTCCGCTCAAAATCGCGGAACAGAATAAACAGGGCGCACGATCGCTGGCGCACGATCACTGGTCGTGCGCGAAGAGGGAAATGGTCGTGCGCACTGTCCGAGACAGAACTCGATTCTCTTCTGAATTAACGCACGATCGCTGGCGCACGATCACTGGTCGTGCGCGAAGAGGGAAATGGTCGTGCGCACTGTCCGAGACAGAACTCGATTCTCTTCTGAATTAACTCACGATCGCTGGCGCACGATCGCCGGTCGTGCGCGATGAGGCCACTGATCGTGCGCTAAGAGCAGAAAGGGAAGATTTAGCCTGCTTCAAGTGCAGCACTACCACTCCGCCTACTTCGCTGAACCACGATTTTTGGGGTGTTACAACTCCACCCCCCTTAAAAGAATTTCGTCCCGAAATTTATAAAACAGAAATAGCAAGAAATTCAGCTATAAATTACCTGAGAGAAATAGCTCGGGGTACTCCGCAAGCATCGCTTGCTCTCTCTCCCAAGAGAGCTCCTCTCGGCCGCAATTATCCCACCGGACTTTTACCATCCGAATGGACTTGTTCCGCAGCTGCTTTACTTCGGTATCTTCGATGCGTAAGGGCTTGACCTTCATCGACAACCCACTATCAACCGGAACTTTGCCGACCGCAACGATATGAGTAGGCTCTTGCACTGCCTTCCTCAACACTGAAATGTGAAACACGTCGTGCAGACCGCTCAGCTCTGCAGATAGTGCAAGCCGATAAGCCGCATCACCAACACGCTCCACGATCTCAAATGGTCCTAAGTACCTTGGACTGAGCTTTTTCAAGCGTCGGATCCTTGATACCCCTTTGCACAGTTTGATCTTCAAGTAAACCCGGTCACCGATGGCAAACTCTAGGTTCCTATGCTTGGCATTGAAATACTTTGCTTGCCTATCCTGGGCAACTAATAGCCTTTCACGTATAGTCCGGATCGTCGAAGTTGCTTCTTCAACATCCTTTCGCTTCAATAGTTTAGTATCGCCCGTTTCCGCCCAAGATAACGGCGTACGGCACTTCTTACCATAGAGGGCTTCGAAGGGAGCCATCTTTATACTGGCTTGATAGCTATTATTGTAGGCGAACTCGATCATGTAGAGATGATCTTCCCACATCTTTCCAAAATCTAGAGCGCACATTCAGAGCATATCCTCCATAGTCCTGTTGGTTCTCTCGGTCTGTCCATCCGTTTGCGGGTGGAAGGCCGTGCTGAACTTCAATTTCATGCCCAACAGTTCATGGATAAGCCTCCAATCTTTCGATGTGAAACGCCCGTCACGATCGCTGACGATGCTACGAGGGACACCGTGCAGTCTCACAATACTATCAACATAGAGCTTTGCTAGCTTCTCTACAGAATCATCCTTCCGGTTCGGAATGAAATGTGATACCTTTGTCAAACGGTCCACGATCACCCAGACGACGTCGTTTCCAGGTTGCGATCTCGGCAATCCGTGCACGAAATCCATCGAAATATCATCAAACTTCCATTCCGGAATCGGCAAGGACTTCAGAAACCCACCGGGACGTTGACATTCCGCTTTCACCAACGCGCAAGTACGACACTTGGCCACGTAAAGGGCAATGTCTTTCTTCATACCCGGCCACCAGAAAAGCTTCTTCATATCCATAAACATTTTAGTGCTCCCCGGGTGGATTGAGTACTTGGTATGATGAGCCTCGTACATCAACTCCGCCCGTAGAGTGCCAACGTTTGGGATGCACAACCTTTCCTGTTTCCACACAAGGTCGTCTTCGAAGGAGAAATCAGCGTTTAACCCCTCAACGGTTTCCGCCTTATAGCGTTTCATGCTCTCGTCCAGCTCCAATGCTTGTCGAACTCGGTCGGCAAGGTCGTATTGAACCTCCGTCCAGTTCAAGCATGCTGAAGTAGACGTTCTCCTATCAATGCAAATGATCTCCATTTCTTCCAGCTCGCGGATTAGACGCTCATCGTGCATCAAAATCCAATTTGCTTGAGCGGGAGCCCGACGACTCAGCGCGTCCGCTACTACATTTCCCTTACCGGGAGTATAATTGATGTCGAAGGTGTAGTCCCCAAGGAACTCCATCCACCTCCTTTGACGCATATTCAACTCCCTTTGATCCAGCAAGAACTTGAGGCTCTTGTGGTCGGTAAGGATATCGATCTTCACGCCATATAAATAATGCCTCCAAAGCTTAAGAGCAAATACCACGGCCGCTAGCTCCAAATCATGGACCGGGTAATTCCTCTCATGAACCTTCAGTTGCCGGGAGCCGTAGGCAATTACCTTCCCGAACTGCACTAGGACACAACCCAAACCACTTCCTGAGGCGTCGCTATAAATTTCGTAGCCTTCCGTACCTTGTGGCGAGCATAGAATGGGCGCCGTGGTCAGACGGCTCTTCAGTTCTTCAAAAGCTCGTGTGCACTCGGGCGACCAAACGAACTTATGATCCTTCCTAGTCAGTTTTGTGAGAGGAAGTGCGATCCTCTAGAAGTTTTCCACAAAGCGCCTATAATAGCCGGCAAGTCCTAAGAAACTTTGGACTTCCGCTACGTTTTTCAACAAAGGCCACGCTCGGATCGCTTCTATCTTCGACGGATCTACCGCAATTCCATCTCCACTAATGACGTGACCAAGGAATGCTACTGACGGTAGCCAAAACTCGCACTTGGAGAACTTGGCATAGAGCTGACTCCTCCTCAAGGTGCTCAGAACGTGGTGCAGATGCCCTACATGCTCCTCTTCCGATTGAGAGTATACCAAAATGTCGTCGATAAAGACGATCACAAATTGATCCAAATACTCACGGAATGTCCTGTTCATTAAGTCCATGAATATCGACGGTGCATTGGACAGACCGAACGGCATCACCGTGAACTCATAGTGCCCAAAGCGGGTACTGAACGCTGTTTTTGGAATGTCACATTCCCTTATCCGCAGTTGGTAATAGCCGGACCTTAGGTCCAGCTTGGAGTAAACCATTGACCCCACCAATTGGTCGAATAGATCATCGATTCTTGGAATCGGATATCGGTTCTTCTCGGTCAACTTGTTTAGCTCTCGATAATCAATACATAGACGCAAGCTCCCGTCCTTCTTTTTCACAAAGAGGACCGGTGCACTCCAAGGCGATGAACTTGGACGTACGTAGCCTTGCTCTAGCAGCTCTTGCAATTGAACCTTCAGCTCTGCCAATTCCTTTGGCGCTATCCGGTACGGTGAGCGGGCCACAGGTTTGGCACCTGACACCAACTCGATACAGAAATCGATCTCCCGCTGAGGCGGAGCCCCAGGGAGTTCGTTAGGAAACACGTCGGCGTACTCCGCTACAACTGGGACATCACATAACCTGGGCATTGGCTCTGAAGTCTCCAACAAGGTGAAGAACAACTCGGCGCCTTTTCTCACCGCCTTAACCACCTGGAGTGCAGACATCAGCGTCTTGCTCGCTCCTCGCATACCGGCGAACATGGTTTCTCCTTCGGTGTCCCTTCCCAGAGTGATCTCCTTTGTATTGCAATCTATGCATGCCCGCTGCTCCGAGAGCCAGTCCATGCCGAAGATCACATCAAATTCAGCTAACGGTAATTACGACGCTTCCAAGTCGAAATCCTGACTTCCGATCCGCACCTTCACACGGCTCTTCCTATCCGCACTCATTCGAGATCCATTGGGTAGCACTACTTCCAATCTATCCTCTACGAAGGTAGACGGCACTCCGATTCGCACAACGAAGTCCTCGGACAGAAAAGAGTGCGATGCACCCGTATCAAATAGAGCTCTCGCCGGATAGTTGAAAATTAGGACGAAACCTAATTGCACACAAATAAAGCATATAGTCGTACCACAGTATGAATTATATATATAGCTGAAAAAGCTAACTTCTAATTCGTACCTGTGACGACATCAGTTTGTCGTATAGCTTCTTGTTGGCCAAGCGAATAGACTCTCAGCTGAGTCGGAATATGCTGGGAAGCCGAAGACTCCGCAGCTTTACCCTTTTCGGCAGCACGAGCATAATCCACCGCTCGATTACCAGCCTTCGGGGGACCACTTCGACACACCGCAGCTTTGTGTCCCACCTTCCCGCAGGTGAAACACGTAATAGGAGTCCGCGCGGTCGTGGCTCCCGAAACATTTGAAGGAGCTTGTTCCGCCTGTTTGAACTTCCTTTTGTTCCTTCTGAAATCCGACTTGGACTGAGAGGCCGGCGCATGAAACTCAGGTTTCTTTACAACACCCCTTGCTTGTACCCTCTTCATGTCCAACTCCAAAGATCTGGCAGTTTGCACCATCACTTGGAAGCCAAACGTCATAGGGCCTGCAAGGAGCAGCCTCAACTCGTCCCGAAGCCCTTCATAGAACTTATTTGTCTTTGTCTCCTCATCCTCCACCAAGGACCCCGCATAGCGACTCAGTCTGGTAAACTCATGCAAGTAATCGTCAACGGAGCGATCACCTTGTGTCAACCTCAAGAACTGGTTTTGTAACGCAATGCGCTGGGAAGAGGGGATAAACCTTTGGAGGAACGACTTTGAAAACTCAGCCATTGTGATTTCAGTAATATCTCTACCGCAGAACTTATGCAGCTCCTGCTCTTCCCACCACAGCACGACCTCTCCATCAAGAAGGAAAGTGGCTAAGGTGACCATCATGGCTTCGTCCGTCGCTGTCGCCCTCAGAGTTCTTCTAACTCTTGACAACCAGTCTTCTGCCTCCGTTGGGGACTCAGATCCCGAGAAGGTAGGAGGGTTAAAGCTCAGGAAATGCTTTAATTGCTGGTCACGCGCTCGCCCCGCAACTACTTGCGCAACTTGAGGTTCCACCCTCGGCGCTACCGCAGGTTCTACTGCAGCTACAGGCACAGGGGCCTCCACCCTTGGTTCCGCCGCAGGTTCCACTGCAGCAACAGCCTCAGGGGCCACATCCGGAGTAGGAGTAGCAGGCTGGACCAGCCTTTGGGGTTGAGCGTTGATCATCGCGAAGACCGCTTCTGCGACTAATTTGATCATTTCAGCAGAAGGAGTAGTCGCTGGCACTTCAGCCGACCCACTACTTTCAGCGGTGTTACGGGGTCGAGACTGCCCCGCAGCACTTCTAGTCACCTATAATCATGCAAAGCACAATTTAGTGACCCAAAACATATCAAACATCAATCATGGAACGCTCAGGTTCCGCAAACAAGTATGTTTTCTTTTCATTCCTAAGTGGACATTCTTATTAGTTTTTGTCGTTTTAGGTGAATGCACAACCCGTGCGCACCACCCCTTAAAAGGAATTCGTCCCGAATTCGCTGAACTACGGATCGACGCCTTAAGTCCGATACCAAATTGTAACATCCTGCCAGTACGAAGAGTATAACAGCAGGTCCGGCCGGGACCCCACGCCATACAAACCACACTAGCTAGGAGTTAAAAGGTGATAACCAGAAAAGTAACAACTAAACGAGAGTACAAAACGTAAGCGGAAGCATTAATTAAACCATTCAAATAGAACTGTCCACTATCATAAGAATGTATCCTGAATAAGAGTTACGGCCTTAAGGCCTTACATTCATCCAATGCACAAAACTCCATAAGCATACATCGGCACGCAAGCCGGCCATACATGAATAACAAGAAAAGGGCTGGCCTTCGAGGGCCAACATTGCAAAGGGCCATCGCCCGCTATTTCCCGCTAGGCTCACCTGCACCTGCATAAGAACATTCCACCAAGCGGTGGCAAACAAAGTAACGGTCAGCACAGCTGACCAAATTATAACGACCCCACCCCTTTTCCGGGGTGGCGGAGCTTCTACCCTGCAAGCAAGCCATACTAGCACAAGTACTAAATATAAAGAAAGTGCAAACTACACAAGGTGAGGTTTCAAGCACAATCAATCTTCTAGGTTGAGCATCAAAAGAGAGGGGAACCTAGGTATGCACATGATGTTGGTTGGGTTCACCCGAAGGTTCCCCACAACCGCCTAAGCAATCGCATGAGGCTAATCATAACATCCGTTTCACAAAACACTCCACCGTAAGGGCCACAACCTTGGGTGGAAACAAGAGCTTTTGGTCGGTCTAGGTATGACACCTTCCACGACCTCTCCCATGATCACACGACTTTCCTGAGGAAGGGACCTCTTACCGATCTGCATGGAAACGGGTTCGGTTTAGCTTTGCCCGTGCTCTAATCGTCGCGATCTATCGCACGACGCGGGTACGGCTTCGCCTCGGCCCGTAAGGGTTTAGCACTTTCAAGTGCTACACTAATTATACGCTACGCACCTAACCCCTTCACAAGGATCTAGGTTTCACGAATACTCAACAAGGGAGGTGCAATACGCTCCGCATCAATTTCGTGGTGAAGGTTTGCCTTCAACCAATCTCAAAGCATGGGGCTTTCGTTAGCATCTTCACAAGACGCCTATACTTATTTCCCGCACTGCTATAGATGATTTCACGGAGTCATTCTCCGGCACGCATTCTAGGCCTAACCTAAATGCAACGTCGCAAATCAAGCATCACCGATTCGGGCTCACGGCCACGAATAGGCTTCACACAAAATGCCTAAATCCGCACGACTACCGGATTTTCTACATGCAATAATGCAGGGGATGGACACAATCTACCCGGAGTTCCGAAGAACTTGAGGAAATCCTACACTTCACCCATTTGGTGAAAGGGATTCCTCATGCAAGCATAGAAAGAGGAATGAAAGGACAAATACAAGTCCAAAGTTCGGGAGGAAGAATCGTTACCCTAGACGCGTTCTTTTTTGCCATAGATCCGAGATTCTACATGGAGAGAAACGACCGCACCGGGCTGCACTCTCCAAATCTGGAAACGGCTCGCGAAACGGAGCTCCGGAGCTCCGTCAATGGCGGGATCTACCTTCTTCTTCCTTGGCTCCTCCTTCTTTCTCTAGGGTTTGGAGAGAGAATGGCTTAGAGAATATGAGGGTTTAACCCCCTCTCATCAGCCCTAAAGGTCTCCCGCAACTAAACCTAGCCGTTGGATCAATTTCCAAAAGATTTGGACGGTCCGATCTTCTTCTCCGCTCAAAATCGCGGAACAGAATAAACAGGGCGCACGATCGCTGGCGCGCGATCACTGGTCGTGCGCGAAGAGGGAAATGGTCGTGCGTACTGTCCGAGACAGAACTCGATTCTCTTCTGAATTAACGCACGATAGAGGGCGCACGATCACTGGTCGTGCGCGAAGAGGGAAATGGTCGTGCACACTGTCCGAGACAGAACTCAATTCTCTTCTGAATTAACGCACGATCGATGGCGCACGATCGCCGGTCGTGCGCGATGAGGCCACTGATCGTGCGCTAAGAGCAGAAAGGGAAGATTTAGCCTGCTTCAAGTGCAGCACTACCACTCCGCCTACTTCGCTGAACCATGATTTTTGGGGTGTTACATGTTCGACGATAGTAGAAGGCCGTTCGACAAAATAAATCTGCGTTCGGCGAAATGAGACGTTCGACGAAGATGCTGTTCGACGAAATGGCGTGCCAGCTGATTAAAGAAAAAAATCTCAATGCCAGGCATTAGTCTTAATGCTGGGCGCTATCCGGTCGACGAATTTGGCAAGGATAAAGCAGCCGTGATTGCAGGAGGAACTTTAGGAATGATTTGCCCAATGCCCTGCATTAGCCCTAACACCGACGTTGATATTGCCTAAAATAAAACAATTCCTAAAGTGCAGAATCTCCTTCCTCTTCTGAAGATCCGAGCCATCAATATGTTGCTATATATGGTCAACGCCCGACGCTATCTCTTAACGCTGGCATTAGCTCAAAGTCTTTAAATTGGATGATTTCGACCTTTCTTACAACTGATTGCCAAGAGCCCTATTCCAGCACTTCAGAAACTTTATGAGGGCCGTATTTCCAGACAAACACATCTCCCACTCATATTTCAAAAGGAGGAATCAAAGGAGTCTTGGATCAACACGCTAACTCAACGCGAAGAACACATGCTTGTACTTCAACGATCTTCAGCGATTCTTTGGCGTCTTCTTCAGATTACCTCATAGGGAGTTTTATATTTGTATTTTGTATTTTGTCCTTTATTTCATCTTTATAATCAGTTTGTGAATTCGCCGCGTGTTGGCGACAAGGTCTGATAGGACTTAGGGAGGAATTCACCTCGTGTTGGCGACTAGGTCTAGGGAGTAGATCTAGGGGGTGCTCGAGGCCTTTCTGGTGATAGATTGGCTAGAGCGGCTTGAGGCCGTATCTGGGGAGAGATCGGCTAAAGGCAACTAGTTCGTGGGGATACAAGTCAATATAGAAAATGAAAGGAGTCTTTCATTATTCTCCTCGATTTCCAGCGTCATAGAATTTAGATTTTGTAATCAATTTTTTTATAAATGATAATCATGCCTTTTCATGTTGAATAAAGTTGATTTCATTATTCCAATCTCTTTACTCTTGATTTAACTTACTTCAACATAAAATATCAAAAGTTTTCTATTAAATATTAAAGTTTTCTAAAACCCTTATTCACCCCCCTCTAAGGGCGCCTCAAGATCCAACAAGTGGTATCAGAGCTAGGTTATTCCAATTCGGCTTAACAACCGGGAATAATGGCGTCTCTTTATCATGATCTCGCTTTTATTAGTGGGGAAAATTTTAATATAACTGAAAAAGTATTAGCACCACCTTTATTTATGGGCAAAAATTATAAAGGGTGGAAAATATTAATGAAAATTTTTCTTAAGGCCTTAGATGAAAAAGTTTGGAATATTACTATTGAAAAGCCACCTAGCGTACTAACTAGAAACGAAATTGTTTTAAATGCAAAATCTATGAATAGTATATTTTGTGTGTTAGACCAAAATATTTTCAAACTTATTTATACATTACCTACCGCATATGAGATTTGGAATTTTCTTGAAAGAACTTATGATTCTCCCTCTACAGGTACGGAACAAACGCAAGAACCGGAGAATATGCAAGCTTACACAAGTCTTCAAGAATGCTCCTCTCATGACGGATCAATGGAGCACACATCAAATGGAAGAGAAGAAGAATTACTATCTTCGGAAGAGGAGTGCCAAAAGGATGTCAAAGAAACTATATGTTCAAATCGTGCCTCTCCCGAAAGCAATGTAAGGAAATCAAATCCCATTTTTTGTACTTCTATTTCTACATTACAATTGCTTCAAACTACAAAGCGCAAAATTAAGAAATAAAAAAATGCTAATAAACATTTGCACTTAGTAATAAAAATTTAAAGGCAAAAATTAATGAAGAATCAAATTCTATTTCTACCCATGACTCCTTAGTTAAAAACATTACACCTTGTGTAGAATATAATGAATTAAAAGAAAAATACAAGAAACTTGAAAATGAACTTCTTTTTATAAAAGAACAAAATGAAAGATTATGTTTAGAAAATTCATCTTTGAAAAATGATTGTGCTAAGTGTAAAGACTATAAAATTGAAATTAAAGAGATGGATGAAACATTTGATGAATATAGAAATAACTATCAAAATCATATTGATTCAATTGTTTCCACTCTTAAAAATAGCATAATTGCATATAATAAAGCTAGACATAATTTAAGGATCAAGAATGATGAATTAAAATAAAAAATCAACTTGCTTATGAAAATTGTAAATACAAATTCATAATATCAAACTATATCTAAAAACAAGTTGAATATGAATATGAACATCTTAACTAAGTTTAATGATGGGAGTAAGGAACATAAAGGATTTGTAAATCAAAATCAAAATCACCAGTATTTATAAAATCATGTTTCTCCCAACCTAAAATTAAATGCAATCAAATTTCCTTCAAATTATAAATTCAAAAATCATTTTGATCCAAATATTCAAGTAAATGATTATGGATAATTTGAAAACTAAAAATAATGTTTGTCCAAGGTTTGAATGGAGGCCCAAAGTTAAAGATGAAACACTAACTCCACTCAAAAGGGCCCATTCATCACTATCTCCCCAAAAGCAAACGCAATGTATTTCTGTACCCAAAGGAACCGTCACACCTGGTCCTCTTTGGATACCTAAATCTCTCATTCATTAGTATACAATCATTTGCATGAAGTAGAAATCAACTAAAAACGAAATATCATTATTCTACTTCATGATATGCCTAACCTATTTGCTTATTTTCTTTTTGTTGAACCATCATGATATGATCACTTATATAACTTGTGATATGACTTCCACATATTAAACCAAAATTCATAAATAAATCAAATTGAATAAAGTTGAATAAAAAGTCATATCATTTTTCAAGTGATCTACTTATCCTTTTATTTTTATCCTTCTAAATCCATTTCCTAAATGTCTTAAAAAATTTGAAAAACTAAATTTGTCATATGATATTATTAAGACTAAATGAAATAAGTGTCAAAATGGATTCAAAAGGTGCTTTTAGGGGTATTAGGCTAAATTTATATAATGCGCAAGTTTTGCTTAGGTATGTAATATATTTGTGTCATTTTTGATTACCCCTAGTATGTTTAATCATAATCATGTCAAACCGGAATTGAAAAATTGCATGAATATTATTTCACTTATTTATGATCATTTCACTCATGCATATGTTGTGCAAAACTCAAGAATTAAGATTTAATGTATATGGAGCTTTAATGAATATGAAACCAATGTACTAAAATTTTAACTTCCGCAACTTTTTGGGATTTCTTCTCGTCTCTTCACTTCATTAGACATGCCTTACATTGCACAAACATAATTACGCAAAATCGGAAGCAAAATCGAAGAAAATCTAGGCTATATGATTAAAATAAGCACTCTATGTGAGCTAACGCAGGCGCTAGGACCTAACGCCGACACTAGCTCAAGTATCCGATTTTCTGTAATTTTAAAATTCTGAAAAATCACTAAAAATAAGTGTTTTTGTTTAATATTCAAAAACCAAAGAGAAAATTTATAAAACCTTTCAAAAATAACCAAAAATAGTTTCTCATTGTATTCATCATTCACCTTGTAATCTTTCTCTTTAATATTTTGAAAAGGTTGAATATGAATTGTTGTATATATTTCACTTACAATAATTAATTATGAGTATCAAAATTTCTATGTGATAAAATTAATGATCATAATTATATTATGTAATATCAAAAGATCTTTTAATTCAAACATTACACATAACTACAAAAGATCATTTTGGTTCTTTCATAAAACTGGTGATAATGATAATTATATGAATAAATTATGTATTGTGATTGCATGTACCTTACTATATCTAGACCTTAGAATCACCTTGATATCAATAACATCAAATTATATCACCACTTAATTCTAGGTCTTCAAATTGAATTTCTATCGATATAAAAGACATGCAATATTCTTATGGCATAATATGAACTCATCATACTAGCATTATCAACTAATAAATATTATCACTCATGCTAGTTATCAATAATGTCATAATGAGTCCATCTTAAAGTAGAAAAATTGAAAGATAAATTAACTATGTGACTTTAAATTGTTTCCATAGAACAAAATGCTTAGGATGTCCATGGTGCGCAAAAACTATATCCGCAAACGATATCGACAAGTGTACCATATCGAGTGTAGTATAGGTTGTAAGAAACCAAGGTCGTATTAGACACGGGGCGTTGAATACTCTTACTTCAAAAAATCTCTATTATCTTATCGAATAATACTTGGGGTAGGTTGTTTGCAAGAAAAAGAGAGAATTAAAAGATATTAATTAAGCAAGGGGGGAAAGGCTAGCACTCGATCTTTGAATCACCTCGGAATAATAAAATAGAAGAAATAAGAAAATCCAATTCTTTTAGGAAAATTGCTTTGACCGTGGAGGTTCCCGAATTATGAGCGCGCCTTGGTCGAGGACTGAGCTCAACTAAGATTAGGTTGATCAACCGAACTTCCATTCTATAATTGAAACCCCTAAAACTTGCTTTATCGTAATGAACCCCACTATTGGATTTGACTCCAATCCGGGAGATTTATGTCATCCTCTTTCAAGGGTTGCATGCAACTCTCTTTATCCTTGAAGGTTTGATTCGTCTTACGAGCTTGTTCGGCTTACTTAAGAACGAAAACACGAATTCGAATTATATATCGAGAATATAATCTCATTTCATTAGAATCAAGGATAAATCGTGAGTGTTTCCAAGGAGAGAAAAAGATGTTCTAAATTACTTCATGAATTATAATATTCCTTGGATCTTCTAGACCGAGTGCTAAAAGAAATTTAGCTACTCATGATGATTAAGGATTAAATAAAGATAAAAGAGTACATGATAAAAGAAATAAGAGGGGAATAAAAAGTTAAGAGAACTAATTTTATTAATTCGTAGATGAAAATTACAAGCTAAGGAAAAAGGGATTACAAGCTAAGGAAAAGGGGATTACAAGCTTTTAAGGTGAAAATCACAAGAAAGAAAGAGGAGTATAAGCACTAATAATAAGAAAATAATATAGTAAAATAAAGACTTGAATGCCAAAAATTTCTTCCTCCCAATCAAATCCCCCCAATGAGCTCTATTTATAGGTGCCTAGCAATAACAGCCGGCCCAAGCATTTGAAGAAAGGTAATCAATAGGGGGTGGGGCCATGGCTGATTTAATGGAGACGTTTCTTGGAGCAGGCCGGACAGCTGGTGGAGCTTGGGCGGAGGAGGTGCTGCTGGTTTAATTGCTAGCGGGAAGGTTTGACAGGAAGGAGGCTCTGTTTAACATTCGTCGAACTCTCGCCTGTTCGTCGATCGGAGGCCGCCAGGCGATAGTTCGTCGATTGCCCACATATTCGTCGAACGCAGTTCGTCGATCTCAGTTCGTTCGTCGATCACAGTTCACCAGACGCAGTTCGTCGATCTCCCGCGCTTTCGTCGAACGCAGTTCGCCAGGCGCAGTTCATCGATCTCCCGCGCTTTCGTCGAACGCAGTTCGCCAGGCGCAGTTCGTCGATCTCCCGCACTTTCGTCGAATGCAGTTCACCGAACTCCTGAATTTTCGTCGAACGTAGCCGAAATCAACGACATTGGGTCACGCCCCTAGTCATGGCCGTGACCTGGGGCGTGTAAAAAATATTTTTTTCCAAATGTCCAGAAAACCTGAAAACACAAAATAAACTTAAGTTAGCTTATGAAATTAAAATAGGAAAGATTTATATGATATAATTTATATAAATAACATAATTTCATTTTAAAATTATAATAAAACTATACTAAAAGATGAGTAAATAAATTACTCATCAAACACCCCCATACTTGCTCGTTGCTCGTCCCGAGCAAACCATTCTTCATAAGGGTAGGAAAAACTAATGCTAGAAAGAATTATGAAAACTAGAGAGTAAAATGCGAAGTATTATGTCCGCATGCGTAGATATTTTAGTAAAAAGATGTTCTTGGCATAAATACTAATTTATGAAATACTTCAAAAATGCGTTATAATTATTTATTATCACTTTTAAAAATGAGTCGACGGTCAATCAAAAAGTTATGAAAAGGGAGAAAATAGCATTATTGCTGAGATTTAAATTACTAGATGTAGACGCTCGGGGTGGCCTCCAAAGAAATCCATCAATGTCGACAGCCATAGGCTTGCCCGTTTGCACCTTCTCCACTGCACTTCATACAAAATCAACACTACGGATCCTTAGGACTTAAATAGGATGCTATTTAAGGCTTGGGTTTAAGGGTGAGGTAAACTATGATAAATATGAAGGCGCAGACCACTTAAACAAGAAGTTTTGAGCTAACATATCATTTTCTTTTCTTCACACTTAGCATTAGAATTTGCTTTTCATAGCTACCCTGCATCTCCACCATTTCTTTTTTTCGCCTTTTTTTCTTTTTTTTCTTAAATCAACACCCACGCCTTTTTCTTCTTCTTTCATAGTTGAGATCATTCCAAGTATGCATATGCATACCTAGGCCGCATATCACTATGATTTTTTTTCTTTTTAACACAACACCCAAATATTTTTTCAATAAATTAGCTCAAAATCTCAAGTGTTCATTTGGGTTTGGTTTTTTTTAGTTTTGGTGACGAAATGGTGAGTGTTGGAACAACCCTATTACTGATTTGGGCTAGGATTACTATGTGTTGACTAGGATTAAGTTGACCCCCAATGTATAGTCTAAGGGTCATAGTTTTAGGCTGATAAGATAGCTAGAACTTAGGATTTCTCTAAGTTTTTGCGTTCAACGAACTCAATACTGGGTTCGACGAACTGCTCTCTGCGTTCGATGAACGGCCTCCTCTCTGCGTTCGACGAACGTCTTGCTTTAGTCTCTGCGGTCGACGATCTTCAATACTCAGCGGCTCAGCGGCTCAGCAGCTCAGCAGGTTCAGCGATCGACAAATTCTTCAGTTCGACGAACTCCAACTTGAGATCGACGAACTCCAGTCTGTGTTCGACGAATTCTTTATCAGATGTTCAGTTCGACGAACTCATCCTTCAGGTCGACGAAATCTTATCTCAGCTCGACGAATTTTCTCCCACTCTATTCAGATCAGTTATTCTATTTCTCTGAACTCAGTTCAACTATCAGATTCAGTTCTATTCTTCATTTGGTGTTATTCTTCTAGATAAGACAAGTTTTATCCTTCCTTTATTTTATTCCCTTTCCAATTCCTTCTCTCGAGAAAAATAGCCGTTTGGCTTATTGGAAAAAGATATCATTTATTGTTGAAAAGGAAAGGAATTAAGATTGGCTGAATCAGTTGAAGTTCCAAGGAAAGATTTAATGCAGATTATTCTATTCCTATTCAGAGATATATTTGAAATTCAAATCAGTCGTCTTCTCTTTAAGAAAATATAGTATACCAGAAAGAAAAAGAAGACAGACATAGAGATAGAGAATATCAGAGCATCTGTTGAGAGAAATATTATTCTGAAAGGAAAAAGAAAGCTCATTTTCCTTAAGCAGCTTATCTCATTCTTTGAGAACATCTTCAAAGATCAATCTCTCAGTATTTTCGCTGCAAGTTTCAAATCTTCAATAGAGCAACAATAATCTGAGGAACTTCTGTCTCTCATATTCATCAGCTTATCAAGGAAGATATTTTCATTCAAGAGAAAGCTCCATCCTCAAGCTGTCGAGAATTTCAATCAGACAGGGGGAGCTTTACACCATTAATCCACTAGAGTCTTCTCTCAGATTGTTGATAGAGAAGAACTTCTTAACTTCTTTATTCCATCTTGTACAGGGTTCTAACTCCCTTCAAAAGTTAACCTCTTGGTGACAGGGCACCTGAACAAAAAGTTATGGTTTGGTTAGAGCACCTGATCAAAAGCTCCTTGGTGTGTGGACACCTGATCAAAAACCCCTTGGTGATAGGGCACCTGATCAAAAACCTAGTGGATCCTACCAAGTGTGGTAGAAGAGTAGACGTACCCAGATTTATTGGGGAACTACTATAAAATTCCATGTGTCTCTGTGCTTGTGATTTTCTGTGTTGTTATGCCGTGCTGATTTCTTTACATTGTTTTTATTACTCACTCAATATACATATATATATATATATATATCACTAATTTAATTCCACTATAAAATTAAGGGGAAAAGTTTTAATACTCTATTCACCCCCCCCCCCCTCTAGAGTAACATTAAGATCTAAACTCTCCTTCAGTGAGGGTGGTTCAAATAAAGGTGCAAGACTCAAATTTGTGTGAACAATGGTAGTAATTTGAGGTTGGGTGCAAAGGTTCAAACTATCCAAAGGAAGGCCTAAGTAATTTCCACAAGATTGATTATTCTAAAGTGCACATGCTTTGAAGATAGCTAAAGGTAAGTTCTAGACATCGAGAAAGGACACCCTTTTGTTCGAATCGAGTAATAGCTTTCTAATAATCTTCTACACACTCACCTAAACTACTTTTGGATAGGACCGGATTTGAATTAAAAGTAAAATAAATTATTACAACGTAAATTAATAAAGCATAATTTTAGATTTATGCCAAGAATTTAATTTTACACCAACACTACTCAAAGACATGCATATGACTAGGAGCACTACATGAGTCAACAATTTTGCTCAAAAGTTTCAAAAAAGCTATTCTTGCACAAAAAATTCTTAGTCCATATGAAAAATAAGTCTACTTTAGAACTTACAATTTAGCAAGCTAGGACGTTTTGATAAACTAAACGAAAAGAACATTTCCTAATTTTTTTTGTTCTTGGACTTCCCAAGGTCAACCCGGTGAGGGCTCGCAAGGTACTAGAGGCTGTGATGGGAATTCAAGCCCAAAGCGTCCTTTCCAAGAAATTTAATTTTTATTAGATTAACAATATAAATATTTTTTTTATTTTTTATTTTTATTTATTTTTTAAAAAAAATACAAAGAAAGTTATGCTACACCCCCATACTTAAAATTAAACATTGTCCCCAATGTTTAAAACTAAGTATGAAGGATAAACTAAAAATGACAATACAGAAGATAAAAATAAATGACTAAAGGATAAAGAGGGCTTCCCTGGATGGTAGACGGGGTTGCCGGTCAAACACCTGCAGAATTAAAGTAGAAAAAAAAACAAGAAAATAAAAAAAATAAAAAAGAGTAACATTGGGTTGCCTCCCAAAAATGCTTTGTTTACCGTCTCGTAGCTTGACTAATTGATGATTTTTAAGGATTATGAAGTTTATGTGTTTCAATATTTTCGGACGTAGGGACGCCGAGGTGATACAATTTTAACCTATGTCCGTTAACTTTAAATGATCCGCTTTTCGGGTGCTCTATTAGAATGGTCCCATATGGCCAAACCTCTTTTACTACAAATGGTCCGGACCATCTAGATTTTAATTTGCCCGGAAAAAGCCTAAGTCTTGAATTAAAAAGAAGGACTAGATCGCCAGGTGAAAAGTATTTTGGGTTTTTAATTTTTCTATCATGATAAAACTTAGTACGCTCTTTATAAAATTTATTATTTTCGTAGGCGTTTGGGCGCCATTCATCTAATTCATTTAATTGAAATTTTCTATTTTCAGAGGCTAAGTTTAAATATAAATTTAAAATTTTAAGCGCCCAAAATGCGCGATGTTCCAATTCAACCGGTAAGTGGCACGCTTTTCCATAGACTAATCTATACGGCGTACATCCGATGGCGGTTTTGTACGCTGTCCGATAGGCCCATAGTGCATCCTCTAATTTTTGCGACCAATCCTTCCTATTAACAAAAACCATTTTTTCTAGGATTCTTTTTAATTCCCGGTTTACTACCTCCACTTGGCCATTTGCTTGGGGTTGATAGGCGGTAGATAGCCTATGCGTAACTCCATACTTGACTAAAATTTAAGCAAGTTGGTTGTTACAAAAGTGTGTGCCCCTATCACTAATTAGTGCGCGTGGTTTGCCAAATCGCGAAAATAATTTTTTTAGAAAATTTACGACCACTCTTGGGTCGTTGGTGTGAAGGGCTTATGCTTCAGCCCACCTCGACACGAGTCAGCCGCAACAAGAATATATTTATTTTTAGAGGAGGAAGGAAACAGACCTATGAAATCTATTCCCCATAAGTCAAAGATTTCGCATTCTAAAATAACATTTTGGGGCATTTCATCCCTATTAGAAATGTTACCTGTCCGTTGGCACCGATCACAGTTGCTCACAAAATTATGAGCGTCTTTGAATAAGGTGGGCCAATAGAAGCCCGCCTATAGCACCTTTCTTGCGGTCCGATTTGCTTGATAGTGGCCACCGGTCGGTCCTTCATGGCAGTGCCGCAATATTTGGACGCCTTCCTCACCCGAAATACACCTTCTTACCACTTGGTCCGCGCAGACACGAAATAAAAAGGGGTCCTCCCAAAAATAAATTTTCAAGTCCGAAAAGAATTTCTTCTTTTGTTGACTTGAAAAATCTTTTGGTAGGACCCGGGCCACTAGATAGTTGGAAAAATCCGCGTACCTAGGGGTGGAAGAAGTCGTTACCCTTTCGATGGCGAGGAGGCGCTCTTCACGGAATTTATCATCGATTTTGGCCTCCACTAGTGCTTCTGCAGCTGGATTCTCCAATCGTTAGAGGTGGTCTACCGCAAGATTTTCTGCTCCTCTTTTTTCCTGGGTCTCTAGATCAAAATCTTACAGTAGGAGGATCCACCTTAGCAGTCGAGGCTTTGCATCTCCTTTGTTTAGCAACAACCGGAGGGTGGAGTGATCTGTAAAGACGATAACTTTTGAAAGCGTTAAATAAGATCGAAATTTATCAAACGCAAAAATGATAGCCAAAAATTCCTTTTCCGTTGTATAATTTGCTTGCGCGGATGTTAGCATTTTGCTTGCGTAATAAATCGGGTGAAAATATTTATTCACCCGTTGGCCTAAGACGCTCGCATCGCACATGATTTCAAACGGAAGGGATCAGTTTGGCGCGATTAAAATAGGAGAATTGATAAGTTCGTTTTTAATTTTATTAAACACTTTTAAACATTCATCATCAAAATGAAACGCGGATTCTTTTTCTAAAAGACGAGTTAGCGGTTTTGTAATTTTTGAAAAATCTTTAATAAACCGTCTATAGAAGCCCGCATGTCCTAGAAAACTCATAATTGATTTTATATTAGTAGGTGGGGGGAGTTTTTCTATGGCCTCGATCTTGGCCCTATCGACCTCGATCCCCTTGTTTGAGATTTTATGCCCAAGGACTAATCCCTCTTGGACCATAAAGTTGCACTTCTCCCAGTTGAGTGCCAAATTCATGTCTTCGCAGTGTTGAAGAACACGATCAAAATTATTTAAATAGTTTGTAAAAGAATCGCCAAAAACAGAAAAATCATCCATGAAAACTTCCATGACGTCTTCTACAAGTTCATTAAAAATTGCCCACATACATCGCTGAAATGTAGCCGGCGCGTTGCAAAGACCAAACGACATTCTTCGATATGCGAAGGTGCCGAACAGACAGGTGAATGTGGTTTTCTCTTGGTCTTCGGGCGCTATTGGGATTTGAAAATATCCCGAAAGACCATCGAGAAAACAGTAATGTGAATGACCGGATAAGCGTTCTAAGATTTGGTCAATAAAGGGTAACGGAAAGTGATCCTTGCGGGTAACATCATTTAATTTCTTGTAATCGATGCATACTCGCCAACCCGTAACAACACGGGTCGGAATCAACTCATTATTTTCATTAGTGATTACCGTTATTCCACCCTTTTTAGGCACGACTTGCATTGGGCTAACCCAAGTGCTATCAGAAATTGGGTAAATAATTCCCGCATCTAATAATTTTATGATTTCGGCCTTAATGACGTCCTTCATATTTGGATTAAGTCGTCGTTGAGGCTGAATAGTACTGCGAGAATTATTTTCTAAATTAATTTTATGCGTGCAGAATGAGGGATTTATTCCCTTTATATCAGAGATTTGCCACGCAATTGCGTGACAGTGTTTATTCAAAATTTTAATTAATTCTGAAATTTCCGAATCATTAAGCGCGGAAGATATTATAACAGGTAATTTTTAATCATTTTCTAAGAAAATATATTTTAAATGATTTGGGAGTTGTTTTAACTCAAGGCTTGGCGGTTCTTCATATGATGTTTTAAATTTAAAATTATTTAAATTTATTTGTTCGAAATTTTGCGCGCTATTTCTTCAAGTCAAAATAGAGTTTCTAACTCTGAATCTTCGAAAGAAGGAGAAATTATTTCAGAAAAAAGTGGCGACTCATCTTCAAAATTTGTTTCTAAAGTAAAACATGAGTCATCATTAGAAAAAGAATTTTTCATAGAGTTATTTATGCTAAAAACCACTTCTTCATCCCCAACTCGTAGGAGAAGCTTGCCATTACTAACATCAATAATTCCCCGAGAGGTGGCAAGGAAAGGACGGCCGAGTATAATAGGGACTTCGGCGTCTTCCTCAATGTCTAGGATGACAAAATCTACCGGGAAGATAAATTTGTCAACCTTGACAAACACATCCTCAATGACCCCTATTAGGTATTTTATTGATCGGTCCCCTAATTGGATGCTGATTTTTGTTGGGCTTGGATTGCCTAAACCAAGCTTTTTAAATAAAGAAAATGGCATCAAATTAATACTAGCGCCCAAATTCGCCAAGACGTGTTTTATTAAGAAATTACCGAACAAGCACGGGATGGAGAACCATCCCGGATCGTTTAAATTTTGCGGTAATTTATTTAGTAAAATTGCCGAGCATTATGCGTTTAGAGATATACGCGAAAAATTTTCAAGTTTCTTTTTGTTAGAAAGTAAATCTTTTAGATATTTAGCGTATTTGGGCATTTGGGCGATCGCTTCGCAAAATGGCACATTTATTTGAATTTGTTTTAAAATTTCAATAAAATTTTTGTATTGCTCCTCATTGCATTCATTTTTAAATTGCGAAGGATAAGGAATAGAAGGATTTTTAATAATACGCGGAGCGAAAGTAGAAGAAGGTAAAGTAGGTGAAGAATTAACTTGCGGAGATGAAGTTGAAACGTTTACCTCCGGCTCGACCAAATTTGAAGAAGTTACCTCCTTTCCGCTACGGAGGGTAATTGCGTTGGCGCTCGCCCGTGGGTTGGGCTCAGTATTGCCCGACAGAGCTCCATGCTGGCGTTCGGAGAACATTTTGGCGAGCTGTCTAATTTGGTTTTCCAAGCTTTTTATAGATCCGGAAAGGTTTCGGATATTGGAATCAGTAGAGGCGACGTATTTGGTGAAGACCTCTTCAAGTGAAGGGGGCTTTGGTGGTTGTGGTGGAGCGAATCCGAGGGGATTTGCTTGTGGGGGGCATTGAGCATTATTGGGGTTGCTCCATGAAAAATTTGGGTGGTTCTTTAAACCTAGATTATAACTATTAGGAAGATTATTATTTGGGTTATAAGGAGGACGGTAGGAGTTCCCCATATAATCTACTTGCTCTTGATTAAAATTATTATTGTTATTATAATAATAATAATTATTATATTTATTAGCCCCGTTAGTGGCGGAGGAAGCAGACATCTCCGCCATTTGCTTAGTAAGACATTCTACTTGATGTGCTAAATTCGGGTGCCTTTGGCTTCAAAGAGTCTGGTCGGCTTATTAGGACACGACCGTGGCGCATTCCACTGATAAGCATTCATGGCCATCTCCTCAAAAAGCTCTTGAGCGACATCTGGGGTTTTATTATTTAGAGTTCCTCCAGCTGCCGCATCAATCATTTGCCTCATTTGGAGATTCAAACTATTGTAGAATGTTTGAACTTGTTGCCATAAAGGAAGGGCATGGTGAGGACATCTCCGCAATAATTCCTTGAAGCGCTCCTATGTGTCATAGAGAGACTCCGAGTCTATTTGCGTAAATGAGAGAATGTCTGTACGTAATTTAGTGGACTTCGCCGGAGGAAAATATTTAGTTAAAAATTTCTCCGTCATCTCGGCCCACGTAGTGATGGAACCTCTAGAAAGAGATCCCAAGCACTGCTTGGCCTTAGTCCGCAAAGAGAATGGAAATAAATGCAAACGAATGGCGTCATCTGTGACGCCATTGATTTTAAACGTATCGCAAATTTCCAAAAAAATTAATAAATGTAAATTTGGATCTTCATCTGGCAAGCCGTCAAAGATGACAGTTTGCTGTACCATCAGAATGATACTCATTTTAATTTCAAAATTGTTATTCGCCATCGCTGGGTGAATAATGCTAGATTGTGTTCCCTCCCAATTTGGCCTCGCATAATAGGACATAGTCCGTAGCGGGGCCTCATTATGGTCGAGGTTATCCATTAAGCCTTCGTTAGTTTCTCCGATTGACTCTTCTTGAATTATTGG
Source organism: Dactylorhiza incarnata (assembly GCA_033032865.1). NCBI lineage: Eukaryota > Viridiplantae > Streptophyta > Magnoliopsida > Asparagales > Orchidaceae > Dactylorhiza > Dactylorhiza incarnata. The sequence goes on along the minus strand of JAWHQI010000012.1, from coordinate 16,032,928 downwards.
TAGATCACTAAATCGGAGATGATGCCGCAAGGTGCGCTCGATTTCCGGATCAAAGCAAAATTCTAGATTGACTGAAGAGTTTTCTCGGGTCATAAACCAAAAATAAAAGAGGAAAAGATGTGAAAAAGATAAAGAAAATAAAATAAAATTTTAGATAAATTTTTTGTAATTTTTTTTATAAATTTTTTTTAATATATATATTTTTTATGAAGATTTTTTTTATTTAGGTGAATTAAAATTAGTCCTGGACTTCCCAAGGCCAACCCGGTGAAGGGCTCGCAAGGTACTAGAGGCTGTGATGGGAATTCAAGCCCAAAGCGTCCTTTCCAGGAATTTAGTTACACCTTAAAGAAAAGAAAAGATAAAATTAATAGATATTTCGTTTTTCAAAATATAAACCGTATGTCCCCGGCAACGGCGCCAAAAACTTGGTGCGCAAAAACTATATCCGCAAACGATAACGGCAAGTGTACCGTATCGAGTGTAGTATAGGTTGTAAGAAACCAAGGTCGTATTAGACACGGGGCAGTTGAATACTCTTACTTCGGAAAATCTCCATTATCTTATCGAATAATACTTGGGGTAGGTTGTTTGCAAGAAAAGAGAGAATTAAAAGATATTAATTAAGCAAGGGAGAAAGGCTAGCACTTGATCTTTGAATCACCTCGAAATAATAAAATAGAAGAAATAAGAAAATCCTATTCTTTTAGGAAAACTGCTTTGACCGTGGAGGTTCTCGAATTATGAGCGCGCCTTGGTCGAGGACTGCGCTCAACTAAGATAAGGTTGATCAACCGAACTTCAGTTCTATAATTGAAACCCCTAAAACTTGCTTTATCGTAATGAACCCCACTATTGAATTTGACTCCAATCTGGGAGATTTATGTCATCCTCTTTCGAGGGTTGCATGCAACTCTCTTTATCCTTGAAGGTTCGATTCGTCTTACGAGCTTGTTCGGTTTACTTAAGAACGAAAACACGAACGAGAATTATATATTGAGAATATAATCTCATTTCATTAGAATCAAGGATAAATCATAAGTGTTTCCAAGGAGAGAAAAAGATGTTCTAAATTACTTCATGAATTATAATATTCCTTGGATCTTCTAGACTGAGTGCTAAAAGAAATTTAGCTGCTCATGATGATTAAGGATTCAATAAAGATAAAAGAGTACATGATAAAAGAAATAAGAGGGGAATAATAAGTTAAGAGAACTAATTTTATTAATTCGTAGATTAAAATTACAAGCTAAGGAAAAAGGGATTACAAGCTAAGGAAAAAGGGATTACAGGCTTTTAATGTGAAAATCGCAAGAAAGAAAGAGGAGTACAAACACTAATAACAAGAAAATAATACAGGAAAATAAAGACTTGAACGCCAAAAATTTCTTCCTCCAAATCAAATCCCCCCAATGAGCCCTATTTATAGGTTCCTACCAATAACAGCCGACCCAAGCATTTGAAGAAAGGTAATCAATAGGGGGTGGGGCCATGGCTGATTTAATGGAGACGTTTCTTGGAGCAGGCCAGACAGCTGGTGGAGCTTGGGCGGAGGAGGCGCTGCTGGTTTAATTGCTGGCGGGAAGCTTAGGCGGGAAGGAGGCGCTGTTGAACATTCGTCGAACGCAGTTCGTCGAACTCTCATCTGTTCGTCGATCGGAGGCCGCCAGTCGACAGTTCATCGATCGCCCACATATTCATCAAACGCAGTTCGTCGATCTCAATTCGTTCGTCGATCGCAGTTCGCAAGGCGCAGTTCGTCGATCTCTCGCGCTTTCGTCGAACGCAGTTCGCCAGGCGCAGTTCGTCGATCTCCCGCGCTTTCGTCGAACACAGTTCGCCAGGCATAGTTCGTTGATCTGCCGCGCTTTCGTTGAACGCAGTTCGTCGAACTCCTGAATTTTTGTCGAACGCAGCCGAAATCAACAACATTGGGTCACGCCCTGGTCACGCCTGTGACCTGGGGCGTGTAAAAAACATTTTTTTTCTCCAAATATCCAGAAAACCTGAAAACACAAAATAAACTTAAGTTAGCTTATGAAATTAAAATAGGAAAGATTTATATGATATAATTTATATAAATAACATAATTTCATTTTAAAATTATAATAAAACTATACTAAATGATGAGTAAATAAATTACTCATCAGTCCATGATTATTCACCCACATTATGTGTCTCACAATAGCGAGGGCGTAGGAATGTATGCATTAGAAGACCTAACCTCTATGTCATGTCTTGTCCTTAACCGGGGAGGGTTCCAGTGGGGCCTTGCGAGGCACTGGGGCGAAAGAGTGCTAGCTTGAGAGTTCTCTAGTGTGTGCATATAGGATTTACACCCCATCCTACGGCATGTGTGCAGCTCCTCATTACCATCCGTCACTTAGTACGGGGCTAGTGTGTAGGCATATAGTTAGAGTATTATTATCTAAGACATTCCTATATCGTATATTTTGCATGCACTCTTTATGACTATATTATTCATGCATTCTTGTCTTGATCGAACATGCTTATTTTGTGTTTTGCATATTTTATCATTTTTGAGCTCTAATGATCTTGTAAAACACAAATATATGAAAACCAAATAAAAATATAAAAACCATTTTTGAACAAATAAAACATGCTTGAATAGCCTTCTAACCATTTCCAACGTCTTTGAAATTTCTACCCTAAGAAGGTCTATATATATACTATCTATGACAAAAGAAAAAATTTCAAAAAATTTCAAAAATCGAGTACTGTTTCGGCGTTAACTACTTAACGCCAGGCGTTATCTATTTTGGCCAAATTGAATTTCTGATTTTTCCAAAATATTTCTAATATTTTTCTAATGATTTTTCCTCTGTTTATTTTCTCATATTTGAAATTATTGTATTATTAATTTGGTTAGTTTATTCCAAAATACAAATTTTTTTTCAAATAATTCAAAATGCTCAAAAATATGTTTTTGATATTTGTTTTACTTTAACTCTTTACAAAACTATAGTTTGACTATAAAATTTCACAAGAGCAAACATCTTAGTTATTTTTGTTTCAAAAGGACAAAATTGTTTTTGGCATACACTTAAAGATAGCCTTCAATGTCTAATTTTAATTTCAAATTTCCTAAACATTATTTTATCTTCATGCCTTGACCTTAATCTGATTATGTACAATGAAATAGTCTATAGATAATTGTGTATGATTGCCTAGCATGCCTCTAAGTATGAGTAATGTTTTATGTTTATCAATGATTCATTCACTCACTACTTTGATAATCTACATGTGTTCATAATCTTAGTCTTGCATGATTGTGTAGTGTAATAATTTTAACACCTTGAGTTATATGTCTAAATTACCTACACCATCTTTTAAAAATAAATTTCTTGCACACATAGAAGTGTTACTCCAAAATTTTAAATGTTTGCAACAACAAGTGAATTCGGAGACCTTTTGGCCCTTAACAAAAATATGAAATAAAAAGCCAAAGCTAACTCCACCAATCACTACTCACCCTCCTGATAAGTCTTAATGAGCATTGTGAGGTTGAGTACCTTGGAAAGAATTGTAAAGTGTCTTGTGCAAATATATTTCTTTTTATCACTTCTATTTGTACACCGGATCACTAAAAATAAAATTTTATAAAAAAAATGCTTATGTGATCCCCCAAGCAATACTCCGCTCCCTAGTAAGTCTTAATAAGCATTGTGTGGGCGAAGCACCTTGGTAGTTGTACGTATGTTATGTGCTTTGAAATTTCATTCTAGTTGTGATGTGTGAAAGTAATTCTATGATTACAATCTTAATGTTGTTGTTACTATTTCACTACATATGTCATGTTTTTTGATTATTTCACTTGTATACTTTTATCAAAACACCTAATGCACACATCATTGATTCTCATAAAACTTCTACTCATGAGAATTGGATCCTAATGCAAACATTACATAATTCTCTAAAGACTCAAGTAAAAGCACTAGATTGCAATGCATGATTTCTACAATGTTTTCTTTACTTGAAATACGAATTGGTTACATTGTAGTTATTATCTTTTTGAATATGTTAATTCATGCTTGCCTATTTGTTATGAAAATTTTCGAAGTTAAAATGCTCAACGTGAAATGTCTAGACATATTGTTGGAATGGTCAAACTATAACAAAAATACTACTCTTATTTGTTTTGTTTTTGTTTTTCGCATTTCTCTATCTAATCATGTATCCTTATCATGTGTTCTCGTGCTTATTTCTACATTGTGTTTTCACTTCTGCTTTGTAAAACACTATTGCATATTTTTCAACAAGTAATATTCTTCTTTAAAAATTAATTTACAAAGCAAGTGATTACATTCCTGTGGTATAATCTTTGAATAATGTTCTTTCATGCTTATCATATATTTTTCCGTTGTGCTACTCTCTCCCTTAGCTCGATCGTGACTTACTTTTTTTTACACAAAACTCTTAATCCTCTCTTAGTTATGTCCTAACTTTTGCCTTCTTTATTCTAGTTTTGTTTAACTCCACCCTCTTTTGCTAATAACAAAGGGGGAGAATAAAATGATAAATCGTAATGATTAATGGAGTAGGATTCACTAGATTAAGGGGGAGCATGTATCTAGTATATGGGAGTATACACTAAGGGGGAGCATTTTTGTAGGGGAGCACTATTAAATGATCTATAATTCTCATCATTATCTTATAATTGCTTTGTGTCATATATCCTTATAAAAACACAAATTCCTTATCTATGAATCTGATTTATCTCTATTGGATTTGTTATTATCAGAAAGGGGAGATTGTTGGAACATGGTTTTCCGTATCCCTTTGATCTGAGAATAACAAATCCTACTTGTATTTGATCTTGTTTGCCATTGTGTTTTTAGCATGCAGGTTTGGACAGATATGACACCAGGTTGCTATAACAATGGTCTGGCACTAACCACAAGATGAAGGATTGAATGCTGTTTAACGCCAGGCATTAAGCTTAATGCTGGGCGTTAGCGCTAGACGAAAGCTGTGTTCGATGAACTGAAAGCTGCGTTCGATGATCTGGCGTTTGACGAAATTGTGTTCGACGAAAGTGGAAGCCCATTCGATGAAATGCATACCAAGACGTTCGACGAAATTGTGTTCGACGATAGTAGAAGGCCGTTTGACGAAATAAATCTGCGTTAGACAAAATGAGACGTTCGACGAAGATGTTGTTCAACGAAATGGCATGCCAGCTGATTAAAGAAAGAATCTCAATGCCAGGCGTTAGTCTTAACACTGGGCGCTATCTGGTCGATGAATTTGGCAAGGAGAAAGCAGTCGTGATTGCAGGAGGAACTTTAGGAATGATTTGCCCAACGCCCCGCGTTAGCCCTAACACTGGCGTTGATATTGCCTAAAATACAACAATTCCTAAAGTGCAGAATCTCCTTCCTCTTCTGAAGATCTGAGCCATCAATATGTTGCTATACATGGTAAACGCCCGAAGTTATCTCTTAACACTAGCGTTAGCTCAAAGTCAATAAATTGGATGATTTTGACGTCTCTTACAACTGATTGCCAAGAGCCCTATTCCAGCACTTCAGAAACTTTGTGAGGGCCGTATTTCTAGACAAACACATCTCCCACTCATATTTCAAAAGGAGGAATCAAAGGAGGCTTGGATCAACACGCTAACTCAACACGAAGAATGCACGCTTGGACTTCAACGATCTTCAGCGATTCTTCGGCGTCTCCTTCAGATTACCTCATAGGGAGTTTTATATTTGTATTTTGTATTTTGTCCTTTATTTCATCTCTGTAATCGGTTCGTGAATTTGCCGCATGTTGGCAACTAGGTCTGGGTAGGACTTAGGGAGGAATTCGCCCCGTGTTGGTGACTAGGTCTAGGGAGTAGATCTAGGGGGTGCTCGAGGCCTTTCTGGTGGTAGTTTGGCTAGAGCGGCTTGAGGCCGTATCATGGGAGAGATCGGCTAAAGCCAACCAGTTCGTGGGGATACGAGTCGGTATAGAAAACGAAAAGAGTCTTTCATTATTTGCCTCGATTTCTAGCATCATAGAATTCAGATTTTATAATCAATTTTATAAATGATAATCATGCCTTTTCATGTTGAATAAAATTGATTTCATTATTCCAATCTCTTTACTCTTGATTTAACTTACTTCAACATAAAATATCAAAAGTTTTCTATAAAATATTAAAGTTTTCTAAAACCCTTATTCACCCCTCCTCTAAGGGCGCCTCAAGATCCAACAATATTTGCTTTGACCGTCGAGACCGCGACCGCCATAAATGTGCCTGGGTCTATAAATACGGGTCCATGGCTTTAGGATTCATAATTTTTGAAAAGAGTCGCGAGCTCGATCTTCAAGCGATCACTAATCTTTAGATAAGAATGATCTCTACAATGGTGATTGTGCTGACTCGTCTGAACAATCGTTCTCCAAGAGTGGCTTCTCCGATCAAGAAGGAGTCCGCCAGCTCAAAGAGAAAACGGGTGGTGAAAACTTCCCAGGCTACGACTGAAGCGGGCACATTGAAGGTGACCGCGCGGTCTTCCCCGAAAAAGCAAACTGAACTACTGGAGAGTGCAGTCTTACTGATCTCTAATGTTGCTGACTTGTCAGCTAACTCTTCAGGTCCTCCTGTGCTGAACTTTTCTGATCTCTCTATTTCCTTTGATTGCCAAAAAACTGTTGAAGCCCTTAACCAGTCTGCCGTTCAATTTGGTGAGATTGCTTCAACTGAAGCTATATTGGCTTGGATGCAAGAGAAGAAGACTGCGATAGAGAAAATTAGGCAGCAGATCGCCGACGCTCAAGAGGCTGCGAAAGGAAAAAAGAGAAAAGGCTTAAATTCTTCTGCTCAAACTGTCAAGAGAAAAAAGAGTGAAGAAAATAAAGATTTGACCGCTCCTAAAGGGGTCACATTTCCTGAAAGTAGAGATCTTAAACGTCCCTCTGCGGATGCCCCCGGGAAGGTAAGTGGCGTGGCTGGTCTCTTTTTCCCTTCTGCGATCTCAACTTCTTCAAGAGAAGCGGACTCCGAGTTGATTGCTTATCTTGATGAAGATTCTTCTAACGATTTCCATTGTTCAATCTTGCAGGTGCTTGACCCCTTCGAATCCAAAAATCTTCGAGTGGCCACCGAAGAGAAGGAGATCGCAGAAAGGGAGAGGGAGACCGCTGAAGAGACGGTCAGGTTAATGGCGGGAACGGAAAGGAAAAAAAGGAGTAAAAGGAGAAAAAAGAGAAAGAAGAGAGAGCAACACAAGTTGCCGTTGAGAGAAAAAGAAAAGAAGAGGAAAAGGCAGGCTAGATCGCTGCTGAGAAGAAAAAGGTGGAAGAGAAGAAAACAGCTCTGCTCGCCGTAGAGAAGAAGAAGGAAGAAGAGAAGAAGGCGACTCTACTCGCCGCAGAGAAGAAGAAGGAAGAAACTCTTCTCACCGCAAAGAAGAAGAAGGAAGAAGAGAAGAAGGTGTCTCTGCTCGCCGTAGAGAAGAAGAAGGTAGATGAGAAGAAGGCGGCTCTGCTCGCCGCAGAGAAGAAGAAGGAAGAAGAGAAGAAGGAGGCTCTGCTCGCCGCAGAGAAGAAGAAGGAAGAGGAGAAGAAGGAGGCTCTGCTCGCCGCAGAGAAGAAGAAGAATAAAAAGAAGAATTTTGATGAGAGGGAAGGAGAGGAGAGAGTTCAGTAGATCGAAAAGGAAAAAGCTGCACTTTCTTGCGGTCTGGTGAACCCCTACGCTGCCCAAGAAGATATGATAAACAAAGCAGCAATAGACCGCGCATCGTCGGTCTCTGCCCTTCAAATTGGTAAGGAGAAGATAGCTACGCGATCGCTGGAATTCCTTCCCTTGCCTGCTGTTCACTGTAAATCACCAGAAAGAAAACGCGAGATCGTCATCATTGAAATAGATGACATTCTTATTAGTAACGTAGAATTAAGAAGAAGAAGAAAAGAGGGAGAGAGATCGCAGAAGAGGGAATTGGAAAGAATGGACCTTGAGCGCTTAAGGGGATCAGACCGCCTTTTGCTTATCGCAGAACTCGCGGCCACAAAAGATATTGAAAGTACCTTACATGACTGCGGTCTCGATTTCTTTCCAAGTGCTCTCTTTACGCGAAACTCTTCTATTTTTGAACCATCGTAGTTGAGCTAACTAATTCTTTTGACCGCAGATAATGAGGCCGCAGAGGCTTCTGAAGAAGGAGAGCTTCCACAGGTTTTGATTCCTCCACAGCTCGCCGACATTATCAAACCAATGTTCGAGGATGTTGGCACTATGCTAGCTCGGGAGCGCTCGCAAAATGATCAACTTCAAGATCGAGACGATCAGCTCTGAGTTCAAATCGCTGATTTTGAAGAAAAGCTGCGCTCCAATGAAAAGTGAGTCCGCGAGGAGTGTGACCTGAAGAATGCTGAGCTCGTCCGGGCACTTCAAAGAGCTGAAAAGGATGGGAAAGGCATGATGAGGACATCTCCGAAGAGTTCCTTGAAGCACTCCTATGTGTCGTAGAGAGACTCCGAGTCTATTTGCGTAAACGAGAGAATGTCCATTCGTAATTTAGCGGATTTTGTCGGAGGAAAATATTTTGTTAAAAATTTCTCCGTCATCTCGGCCCATGTAGTGATGGATCCTCTAGGAAGAGAACCCAACCATTGCTTGGCCTTACTCCGCAAAGAAAAGGAAATAAACACAAACGAATGGCGTCATCGGTGACGCCATTTATTTTAAAAGTATTGCAAATTTCCAAAAAATTTAAAAGATGTAAATTAGGATCTTCATCTGGTAAGCCATCAAATATGACGGTTTGTTGTACCATTTGAATGATACTCATTTTAATTTCAAAATTATTATTCGCCATAGTCGGGCGAATAATACTAGATTGTGTTCCCTCCCAATTTGGCCTCGCATAATATGACATAGTCCGTAGCGGGGCCTCGTTATGGTCGGGATCTTCCATTATACCTTTGTTAGTTTCTCTGATTGACTCTTCACGAATTTTTGGTAGATCACTAAATCGGAGACGTCGCCGCAAGGTGCGCTGGATTTTCGGAACAAAATACAATTTATGATTAATTGAAGAGTTTCCTCGGGTCATAAACTAAAAGAAAAGAAAAAGAGAAAAAGAGAATTAAGGTGAAAAGAATAAGAAAGAAAGGAAGAAGGAAAAATTAAAATCATTATAATATTTTTATAGTATTATAGTTAAATAGTTATATAATAATAATTTTTTTCAAAAAGCGGGTTAAGTTAGTCCCGGACTTCCCGAGGTCTACCTTGTGAAGGGTTCGCACGGTATTAGGAGATGCGATGGGATGATAGCCCAAATCTCCCTTTCCGAGAATTTAAATTGCGCATTTTAAGATTTTTTTTAAAAAAATTTTAAGAAAAGGGGGAAGAGAAAGAGAGCGATAAAATTAATAGATGTTTCTTTTTTTTGAAATATCAACCTAAGTTCCCCGGCAACGGCGCCAAAAACTTAATGAAGCTGAAACAATATCCGCAAACGACAATGGTAAGTGTACCGTATCGAAAGTAGCATAGGTTTATAAAACCAAGGTCGTATTAGACTCGGGGTAGTTGAGTATTCTTACTTCGGAAAATCTCTATTATTTTATCAATTAAAACTTGGATTGGTTTTTCAAAGGGGAAATCAAAATAATGACTAAATGATGAGTTAAAATACTAGCACTCGATCTTCGAATCACCGAGGAATAATAAAAGAAGAAATAAGAACTCTAATTCTCTTAAGAAAATTACTTCGACCGTGGAGGTTCCTGAATTCTAAACACACTTCTCTCGAGGCTACGTTCAGTTGAGTTTAGGTTGATCAACCGAACTCTCGTTCTATAATTGAAACCCCTAAATGTCGCTTTAACATGATGAACCCCTCTATTGGATTTGACTCCAATCCGGGAGATTTATATCATCCTTTCTCAAGGGTTGCAATCAACTCTCTTTATCCTTAAGTGATCAATTTGAATTATGAGTCTCTCGACTAATAAATTATGAAAACATGAATGAGAATTATATATCAAAAATATAATCTCACTTCAATAAAATTAAGGATAAATCTTAAGCATTTCAAAGAAGAGAAGAAGATGATATAATTAATTCATTGTGAATATCATTCCTTGGATCATCTTGATCGAGTACTAATTGAAATTTAGCTACTCATTAAGATTAAGGAATTAACAAAGATAAAAGAGTACATGATAAAATAAGAGGGGAATGAGAGATTAAAAGAACTAATTTAATTGATTTGCAAATGAGAATTACAAACTAAGAAATTGAAAGTGCTATTACAAGAAGCAAGAGAAGTACAAGAAAGCTTGAAATGAGAAACAATACAAGAAAAATAAGACTTTTGCTCCCAAAAATTCGTCCTTGAAGTTCTGGAGAAGCTCCCTTTAAATAGGTGAAAAGTTGGTGTTACATGCCCTTGGTCACGCCCGTGACCAAGGGCGTGTAAGGGGCGTGATCGATGATGGTGCGGGATGGATGCCTTGTAGCTTCAATGCGGGCATTACGTGCACGTTACGCCCTAGGTCACGCCCGTGACCTAGGGCGTGTAATCTTTAAATCTGGCTGCTGGCGTGAAGCATCGGCGGGAAGGAGCGCGGGATGACTCACGCCCGTGACTGGATGTCACGCCCTCGGTCACACCCGTGAACAAGGGCGTGTAATTTTAATTGATGTGGCAGGCTGTTTCTGGCTGCGGGAGGCGGGTCATGGCCGTGAACTGGGTCACGCCCGTGACCTGGGGCGTGTAATTGGCGAATCTTCACGGAATGTCCCCGGGTTGGCCGCAGCGGGTCTGGAACCCTTCCTAGGATGTCATGCCCTTGGTCACGCCTGTGACCTTAGGCGTGTACTTTGGAATTTTTCTCAAAAGAGTCCAGAAAACCTGAAAAACATAAATGAGCTTAAGTTAGCTCATAGAAGTGAAAAGAAACAAATTAAAAGAGATAATTCATATAAATTACATAAATTCGTATTAAAATAGTATTAAAATTATACTAAAAGATGAGTATAACAAGTACTCATCATGAACCTAAAGCGAAAGGCCCCTCTATCCTTCGAGGAATTGATGGAGAAGGCGGCGGAAGAGATCGAAGGTGAGGCAACCAACCCAGAGTTTGCAAAAAGGTTGGCAAGGCTGAGTGAGTCAGAGACAAGGCAGTAGGAGGTTAGAAGGAGAGATGAACCCAGATGTCATGGGTTTCAGGGGCAGCAATGGGATTGGGGATATCAAGAGCCCAATAACCGGCTAGCCTGGAGACCCCAGGAAGGACCAGCGTGAGGTTAAGAAAGAGGATAACATGGAAGGGGGCAAGGGCGGGTCAACCCTCCAGGTTGGAGGCAGGGTCCGAGGCCGCCACTCCCCCCTCAACAGCAAACCATGATAGTAGGCCGAGGAAGAGGAGGAATAAGAAGAGGAAATGGAAGAGGGGGAAGAGGAGGCAGGGTGGCGTTGCCCTATTGTGACTTCCACCACGAGGAAGGCCACGCGACGGCCACCTGCCCGGAGTTTCGGAAGATGAGGTCAAAAGGTCAGCAGCAGCAGCGACCAGTAAGGATCGAGGAAGTGCTACCCGAAGAATGGGAGGATATGTGTGAGGATAGAGCAGATGTGTGAGCCAGAGGGGGGATCAGGGTGATCCACGATGGGGTGGGGATTGAGGCAACTCGCAAGAGGAGCTTCCAAGTGATGTTTAGGTGGAATGTCACGTCGACCTCCCAAACCCCGCCCCCCTCAGAGAAGATCACCTTCTCATCAAAAGACATGCCATACTATGAATACCCATTCTGCGATGCCTTGGTGATCCAGACGGCTATCGAGAACTTCACGGTCTCCCAGATCTTGGTCGATAACAGGAGCTCTGTGAATATGATCTTCAAGAAGGCCTTCGACGCAATGCAAATGGAGGCAAAGAGGGTGCAGGCCTCGGATGGGCCGTTGTTCGGATTTTCAGGAGATGGGAAGGAGGTCGAAGGAGGAGTTGGCCTCCAGGTGACGTTGGGAGGGGTCCCCAGGAACTGTCGGTTCATCATTGTCGACGCTCTAAGCAACTATAATGCGATTTTTCAGTGCCCTCTCATCAGAACCTTTCGATGAGTTCCCTCGTCCTTCCACCGATGCCTAAAGTTCCACAGCGAAGGAGTCTAGGTCCGAATCCGGGGATGCAAAGGTGGTAAGGCAGTGCTATGTGACTGCCATCAACACCATCTCCTGGATGGTGGAGGCCGAGGAGTAGATAGGGAGATGAGGGGGCCAGAGGGGCCAGGAGAAGATAGGAAGATAGAGGGAGAAGAAGAAGGAGAGGACAACATTCGAGAAGAGGAGACAGAGGTGAGGCAGGGGGAGCATGCCGAGCCGGTGGAGGAGGAGGTTGCGGTAGAAGAGAAGACCCTAGCCAAAAGGAGGAAGGTAGGGAAAATGGGAAGAGCCATCCCGGCTTGAGGAGACGGAAGAAGTAGTAGAGCTGGAGGTAACCACCTGGGAAGGGAAGATAGAGAAGGTGCGAGTTAGCGGGGGCCTTGGTCCAGAGGATAGGGAGAAGATGCTGGAGTGCATCCAAAGGAGCGTTGACATCTTTGCTTAGAGCGCGGCTGACATGCCGGGCATCGACATGGACGTGGCTTGCCACTGACTCAACCTCGAGCGAGGAGCCCTACCCATCCGACAGAAGAGGAGGGCCATAGCTGACAAGCTGGAAGAGCTGATCTGGGAGGAAGTGGAGAAGCTCCTCAAGGTAGGGTTTGTCTCGGAGATCCAGTATCTAAGCTGGGTCTCCAACATCGTCATGGTAAAAAAAGGCGATGGCCATTGGAGGATGTGTATCGATTTCTCTCTTTTAAACAAATCATTCCCTAAGGATTGTTACCCCTTGCCTCGAATCAACGCACTGGTTGACTCAGTTGTTGGTTTTTCTGTCATGAGTTTTTTAGATGCTTTTTCAGGTTATCACCAGATCAGGATGCACCCACTAGACATCAAAGATGTCTCTTTCATCACGAGGGAAGGGTGCTACTGCTATAAGATGATGCCTTTCGGGCTGAAGAATGCAGGGGCGACATACCAAAGGATGATGGACCGAGTCCGCCTACTACATGCTTCACGAGGGGGACTTGTATCGAAAGACTCATAGCATGATGCATATCTGAGGAAGAAGTCCCGAGGGTCCTGGAGGAGGTTCACTTTGACGAGTGTGGTAGTCACTCAGGGAGTAGGACGTTGGAGGCAAGAATAATGAGGCAAGGGTACTTCTGGCCGACCCTGAGCAAGGATGCAATGGAATTCGCCAAAAAATGCTAGAAGTGCATGTTGTTCGCCCCGCTTCAACTTTTCCCAGCTCAGAGGCTAAGGAGCATCACGACACCGTGACCCTTCACCATTTGGGGAATGGATCTAGTTGGACCTTTCTCCTAGGCAAGTGGGCAGAGGAGCTTTCTCATGGTCATGATCGACTACTTCTCTAAGTGGTTGGAGGTTAAGGCATTGGCCAATGTAACCTCCCAGGTAATCCGCAACTTTGTATGGGGGGAGATCATTGATGCGATTTTGGCAAGTGCACCGGTCACTGTCAAGTAATAATGGGAATAGCTTCCACGAATGTCGATCTCTTGAGGAATGCAGGTTATGGTGAAGTAATTCGTGTCGTGAAACGATTGTTACAATGAGCGAAATAAATACAACAAAGGGGGTTTTGGTTGGTTGGTCTAAACTAACAAACACGAAAATAAAGATGCGGGTTGAAGTCACCACTTCGCTTGGCGAGATGAATGCATCGGCCGCTATGCCAGGCTTCGTTAGGCGAGTGGATGGAAATCACGTGCGGAATGTGAGGGTTGCAATCACCTCTTCGTTAAACGCAGTTAGCCTTTGCTAATATGAGTCTCAGGTGAGTGAATGGAGTGGACGTGGGTGAGTGGTGGTGAAGAGCAACACAACACACATTACAAAATTAAGCCAAGCAATACACACTTTCATTCATAGACAAAAGTGAGTACTCAAGTTCTTCACAGATTAATAACAACAACAGGAGAGGGGAAGAATAAACCAAACGAGAAGACTAGCCGTCGATCTCGGGCGGAACAGTGGGTTGTCAAACCACTTCCGGGCTCGGTCAATGTATGCTTCCGGGATCAAGAGACTGTCACTCTCTCTGATCTTGCTCCGTCGTCTTCGTTCGTAGGTTTTCTTCTTCTTCCAAACTGAGGTTGCACACTCGGCAATGGTGTTGTTGATGGTCGGGAATGCTTCCAAGCTCTTAGAATCTGCTAGGGTTTCACCGGAGAATGGTTCCTGGATGAAGGAGATGAGTGGAGATGGAGGCGGAGCGGAAATGGCGCTGGGCGAAGCTAAAAATCGCGGAATGGAAAGATCCCCTTTGCCGGCAGATTTCCTGGCTTATAAACAAAAGCAGAAGAAAATTAGTCACGCACGGTCGAACGCACGATCGTGCGTAGACCGTGCAATATTAAAGAAGGAGCAGCGCCTTACAGAAGAAGCAGCAGCACCAGTGCGTTTTACTCACGCACGGTCGAGGCCGACCGTGTGTAAAATCGCACGGGTAAATCCAGATTGGCCGAAAAACAAAGCTTAGCAGGCGACCGTGCATTTTCTTCGCGCACAAGCAACTGCCCGTGCGTAAAAATGCACGATCAAATACAGAACATTGTTTTCTTCCCCAGGTGAGTGCGCACAACCGCAGCCGTCCGTGCATCAAGTAAAACGCACGACCATGCGATATATGCAGACATGAAAAATGGGTAAAAAAAGGATGATCCAATCACCTGCATAAGCAACAATACGGCTTGGAGTACCCTTCCAGCACAATACAAATAGAACATACAAGATTAGGGAGCACCATGTGCCTACCCCCAACAACAAGAAGCATAAAAGAAAACCACAATGGGACTAAATGGTGCACCTAGCGCATAAGTGATTCTAAGAGAAATATAAGCAATAATAGCTCGAAAAGGATGTGCCCAAGAGTGAAAACTAGCCCGGATGAGTCCATAAAAGTGTATATAAATGGGACTCATCACACCCCCAGACTTACCTATTTGCGCATCCCGAGCAAACAAATTCTAGGCAAACGGGGAAGGAAAAGTAGTTGGCTTACAATTACAATACAGAGTACCATGCGAAGTAGCATGCTCACGTGCATAAGAAAAATAGTAGAGAAGATTTCTCATTATACAAACAGTCTATAGATTTCTAAAATAATAAAAGCATATTACAGCTACTCAAAATGGTGAACCACAGTGAATCATCCGGTCATGCATACGGAGAAAGTAAACTAAGCGCTGAGATGAGCATTGCTCAAGATCGGGGTGCAGGACAAGCTCCATCGAAATCTATCGGTGTCAGTGACCATAGGCTCGCCCGGTCTCTTTCTCTCCACAACACTAGATTGGTTCAAGGCGTGAGTCAGTAGGACTTTAGGTTAGAGATGGGGCTTGGGCTACGGTGAGGTAAACAAAGATAAACATGGAGGCTAAGCACACCTAACCCAACCTGAGCATAAGGTAGAGCTACCCGCACGACTATAAATAAACTAGTGCACCACACCACCAGACTTGGACTTTTGCAACATAGGTGTGTGCACCGCCTACTCCCAATACATAATTTTTCTAAACCAATTTCAATAAAACTCATTTTTCTTTTTCTCCTTTTTAATAATTTTTTCTTTCTTTTTCTTGTCTTTTTCTTTCAGCAAATTTTTCAAATGAGCATATCCACAAATTCACAAAATAAATACCACAATCAACACCCCCCAAAATGTAAATACAACTACAACTAAAGCTCAGATTTGGGTGTGCGACTAGGTTAGGCTTTGGTGAGAAATTTGCGGAGCTGAATCAATGAAAGTGGTAGGCACAAAGGGGCTAGCAAGGGTAGACGATATGCATGAAATAAAAAGTTCAACCGGGCCAAAATAATGGCCTACGTCATTCTCATGCACTAGAACTATCCTATGATGATGCTTCAAGAATCGCTTGGGGCAAGTTCTAGCCACCGAGAAAGATTCTCCTTTCTCCCGACTCAAGCTATACGAGTCTAGTGATCGTTTACATACATCCCTATGCTACCATTTTATTCACACCGGATTCACCATTTGAGTAGAGTAACAACATTTACATTAATAGAAAAAAATAAAAAACCATAAGTATAAAAAGAAGTCTAATCTACACAAATTTCTATGCAACCGAGCACTTGACTAGGAGCACTACTGGAGTCAATATTTAATCCGCTACATAGTCCTAAGCCAACACCTAGGCTTTCCCAAATAAGTAGAAGAATTAAATTCAACTCAGAGCACACATACAGATGAGTACGCACTCAAGTGGGTGATGTGGTGTGCAAAGAGAATGAACAACAATTTTCAATAAACTAAAAAAAATAAAAATACTTCTAACATGCTATGCAATAGTGCACGTGAGTGGGCACACAGAACTACTCTCCCCCAGACTTAAACTAGATAATACACACAATATATCGCTATGAAATTCTGAAAAGAGAAAGCTAGGGAAGAGGACACCTATGCTTAGATATGAGCATACCAGAAGATTGGCGTTAGTCCTTAGAAATCATCAGGTTCGCTGCCCAAAAAAACATCACTACTCCTGCAATTAAATCACACCAGAGACAAACATAGAAAGATAACAGAAGTAAAAATAGATTAGGAGAAGAAAAACAACGGGAACCGAAAGGTGCCCCAATGGGTTGTCTCCCAAGAGCCCTTTTGTTTAACGTCCTTAAGGTGGACCAAATACCTGTATTAAGCAGTTTAAAGAGTTCAAGAAATTAAAACAAGTTCACAAATAAACAATCAACCAAAGTTCACAGTCACACAATCATAGTTCAAGGAAAAAGAAAATTAAGCTCTGCTATACACACTCTTGTAGTGCGCTTCTCTAGTGGCTTGAAGATCGAAGGTGAAAGCTTTAGGGCCAAAATTGGTTTTACCCAATTTTCCCCTAGCCTCCGCCTTCTCGCCAGGGAGAGAAGCAAAATGTGCATCACGTAAGAGCCTCTCCTGTTTTAGCTTCTCTACCGTTGGAGAGCGCCATCGTTCATAGTTTTCAGAATTTCCCACCTTTGTGGTGAGTGGCTTCATTTCTGTCGCTGCAGTGGCGACCGGATCAGCCCAAGAGACAGAGAGTTTGATAAAGTTATTACAAAAGTTATTGTCAAATAAGAACGGGACACTGTCCCAGTTTGAGTCCTTCTCAGTAGGTTCAGAACTGAAGTTCCTCTCCCTCTCAGAGTCATTCTTTTTTTGGACATCAACCTCTTCCTCTTCTTTAGTCAACGAATTCTCTTTCTTTCCCTCTCCAACTGTTTCTTCTTCTTTTCTGTATGCTGCATTACTGAACAAGTCATCAATAATAAAACTGGGAGAGCAATCAGATGTTGCAATCGTAATCTCGGGGCGACTAGGAGGTGTCACTTTACTATGTAAGACAACACAACCCGTAGAGAAATCCAGTGTAGCGCCACACTCTTTCAAGAATGGCACTCCCAAGATAGGAATGGATCGATTTTCCTGGGGTCCCAACACTTGGAAGTCGGCTACACCGCTGTCCCCTCGATTAAAACTTCAACATTTTTCACTTCTCCCTCTGCCTGGATAATCGTCCCATTGGCAAGCACGAGAGACTTCCGATCATCCGTGTTCATTTTTAGTTGCATTTTAGCAACGTCTTGCAATGCAAGAATGTTGCGGGATGATCCGGAGTTGCATAAGGCAGTCGTCTCAACGTTATTGATGGAGTAGGTTACTATCAACTCATTCGGGCTGCACACTACCACTTCGGCAAGACTCTTCCGCTGATCTATAAATTTTTTTTCAGTATTGTTGGGGAGAGTCCTGTAAGACCCCAGTTTTTCAAGTGCACTGAAGTCATAAGGTGTTGAAGGCTATAGAGCTAGTGCCAGGTGCTAGTGCTAGCGCCGACGGTAGCTCTTATCACCGAGTAGAATGTCGACAAATTTGCTTCGACGAACCATGTTGAACTTAAGTGAATACATCGACGAATGATAGCGCGGGCGGTAGAGCTAGCGCGAGCGCTAGCGGTCGAAAAGTCATTAAGCGGTACCGACTTTGGGCTAGCGCCAGGCACTAGCGGCTAGCGCCGACGCTGGCAGGAAAATGATATAGAGGCCGAATTCGTGGTTCTCTTCTCATTTCCTGCTCTTATTCTCTCTCTCCTACAACAAGGAAGCAGAGGGCTGGGCTAGTTGTTCGTTGAGCTAAGGGCGAATCTGCGAAGGAGATCCGGCGTGCAAGTGCCATCATCGACTCCGTGGAGAGGAAGCAATTTCAACAAGTTCTCTCCAGAGCAATCGCAGATCTATGGCGTCTAAACAAACGTCGAGGGTAACTATTCTCCTCCCTACATCTATGGACATATGCGTCCTTTGATTTGCATGATTTGGAAGACTTCTACTAATTAGTAGATGTGCTCTTCCAGTGGGTTGATGTTTTCCCCACAATAATTTGCATTTAGAATCCATAATCGAAGTACGGATATAGGCATGCTGTGTGAAGCCCATCCGGACAGGTTGGTCTGGATTGGTGATGCTTGTTAATTGCGTGCCGGAGAAGACTCCGAGCTATATGCCGTGTTTTTCAGGTTCTGCGTACTGAGTTGTACTGTAAATGGTTCTGGAGGTGTTTCCCAAAAAATACCCGAAAAATAGTAGCATAACTAGGTTCTGTTACTAACGTCGGGCGCTAGCGGTAGCGTCGGCGGTAGCTCCAGGTGAGCAAAAGATGATGAGTTCTGGGAGTGTTACCCCAGAGGTAGCAGAATTGGCTTCTATTACTAGCGCCGGGCAGAATTGGGTTCTGTTCCTAGCGCCGGGCGCTAGCGGCAGCGCCGTCGGTAGCGCCCAGCGAACTGATTGTGTGTTCCTATGCAACCTATGTCCTGGAGGTTGGGTGCGTAGCAGAAGAAGCTAAAGGGCCTGGAGAGCCTAGCTTTGAGGAATGGGCACAAGGTGAAAGCTTACCCGCATCGTGCAGAATTGATCGCGATGATTGAGCACGGGCCTAGCTGATCCTAACCCACCCATAGTGGTGGTGAATAGGTCGCCCCTCGGTGCACCGAGCTATGGAAGAGTGCCGGAACTTCGTGTGTACGGCCTAGCTCAAATAGTTGTCTAAGTCTAAAAATGCTTAGCGTGAAGGCGTAACTCGGGGAGTATGCCAAAGTGTGCCTTGAGAGCACAAAGCGGATGGCTGTGATTGCCTACGCTGGTGTTGTTTATGGATATATGTATTTATATGCCGCTAACTCTTATCTGCAGGGAAGGAGTACCACCGCCCCGGGAATGGGGTGGGGTCGTTATAGTCTTAGTCAGCTAAAGCTGACTGGTTGCTTATTTTCCTCACTCTTTGGTGGATTTGTTTGTATAGGTCCTGGTGAGACTAGCGGGAAATAGCGGGCTGAAGCCCCTGCTGCTGTGCTGTGCTGGCCCTCGAAGGCCCAATTTGTTGTTTACTGTTTTTCATGTGTGGCCGGCCTGCGTGCCAATGTTTGTAAGCCACTTAGTTGATATAAACAATGTAATAAACAAATCGTGTTGTAGTTTCATTCCCTGTATAGAAGTGGACAAGTTGTGGCTTGATTTTATCTTAATAAAATAAATGCTTCCGTTATGCGACTCTATGTGCTGAGATGGTTATACTCTTAACTGTTTAGACTAATTAAGTAACGCGCTCTACTGTTCGTTTAATATGGCGTGGGGTCCCGACCGGACCTACTGCTATGTTCTATGTAATAGAGAGGGTGTTGCAAATTGGTATCAGCTACGGGTCTCGATCCCTTTCCATCTGAATTCTTGGTCGAATTCTTTTAAGGGGTGGTGAGTACGTGTGTGCGTCGCCGTTAAGACATGTAAATAACCAGTAACTGTCCACTTTAGGAATGAATTACAAGTAAAATTGTAGCATTGTGATGGCACTTGTGTGTTCCTTTGTTGATCCATGCTATCTCATAGTCACTAATTTTGTTTTGTACACATCTATAGGCGGCTGGAAGTGGAGCGGGTTCGTATCGACCCCCGCATTCGACTGCGAGCAGTGCACCAGCTGAGGTGCCTACTCCTCCTTCTGCTGAGACAGTGAGGATGATAGCTGAAGCGGTGTTTGCTATGTTTACTGCACAACCTAGAGGGTAGGTCCCTGGACAGCCTCCTACCCTCGGGGTGGCTCCGGTGCCGGTTATGGCAGCTGAACCTGTGGTCGAAAGACAGTGTTGGTGAGGGCACGAAGAGCTCCAGACCAACAACTGCAGTACTTTCTGAGTTTTCATCCTCCTATATTCACGGGGGCAGGAACCCCGACGCAAGTTGAGGATTGGATATCGAGGGTGAGAAAGACCTTGAAGGCCACTGATACAGAGGAAGAGCAGAAGGTTACCTTGGCAACCTTCCTTCTTGATGGAGAAGCACAGCTGTGGTGGGACAAGCTAGAATTGCATCAGCTAGCAGGAAGGCAACTGACATATATCTCTTTTGATGAGTTCTCGCGAATGTTCTTGGCGCAGTATCGCCCACCTGCTCAACAGATTGAAATGGAGAACCAGCTCAACCGTCTAACTCAAGGTGATAGGCTGATTGATGACTATCTGCATGAGTTTACCAGGTTGGGGAGGTACGCGAGAATGACTTTTGCAGATGAAGCTCGTAAGACAAATCGATTTTACGCAGGTCTGCGAGAAGAATTGCGGTTCCTTCTGTCGGGGCCAATGACGTAGGGGTTTATGACCCTGGTCAATATGGCTCTTTCCTTGGAAAAGGATATGAAGCGGTCCCATAGCAAAAAGGAGTTAGCGGTGGTAAAACCAGAGTTCAAAGCACCGAGCTCTGCGAGGTCTGGGCAAGGAAGATGGAGGAAAAGAGCGAGACCTTCTGGGTCAGCTCAGTCCGCTGGTTCGGGTGTGACGGCTAGGCGGGGCCCACTCATCTGTTATAATTGTGGCAAGCCGGGGCATTATTCTCGTGACTGTCGCAGTGGCAAGAGGGCAGTTGCAGCTTATGCGGCAGAGAAAGGGAAGGCGGTGGAGTCAACTGCATCCCATGCTGCTCCAGTCCAGCCCAGGGTGTACAATCTTGGCCAGCAGGAGGCCATAAAGCAGAGTGACGTGGTGACAGGTATGTGTTAGTATATAGCTTTTATTGCTTTTTATACTTCATACCTTGCGTATTGTTTGTTAACCTTGTGTGTATTAGGCTTTGTCCTAATATTTAATTGTCTGGCAAGAGCACTGTTTGATACGGGAGCTTCGCATTCCTTTCTATCGGAGGCCTTCATACAATAACTTGGAGTGCCTTCGACGATGATAACAGAAAGGTTAGATGTGATGCTGCCCAATGGTGTTCTATGTGTGCGGATCAAGGTTGTATGGTAAAGCTATAAATCAGAAGTCAAGACTTTGATTTGGAAGCACTGATACTACCGCTTTCGGAGTTCGATGTGATCTTTGGTATGGACTGGCTGTCGGCGCAACAGGCATACATTGATTGCACTTCAAAGCAGGTCACTCTGGGGAGGAATACCGTGCCTGCGACTAAGTTTGCTGGTTTGCGGGGATCGAGCAAGACGCTGATGTCTGCTTTCTAAGTAGTCAAGGCAGTTCGGCAGGGCGCAGAATTGTGTGTTGTGCTAGTTGGGGCTGCTAAGCCTCAGCCCCGTCTGAGTGACATTCCTGTTATTTCAGAGTATCCTGACGTGTTTCCTAAAGATCTTCCTGGGGTGCCACCTCAGCGAGAGATAGACTTCACTATAGAGCTGGTGCCAGGTGCCAAGCCTGTGTCACGCTCTCCGTACCGAATTGCGCCAAAGGAGATGACGGAGTTGAAGGTCCAATTATAGGAGTTGCTAGAGCAAGGCTATATACGCCCAAGTACATCCCCTTGGGGGTGCTCCAGTCCTCTTTATGAAGAAGAAGGACGTAAGTCTATGTCTATGCATAGACTATCGAGAATTGAATAAGCTGACCGAGAAGAACATGTGTCTGATTCCTCAAATCGACGACTTATTTGATCAGCTAGTCGGATCAACGGTATATTCAAAGCTTGATCTTAAGTCTGGATACTACCAGCGACATTCCCAAGACGGCATTTAGTACCCGCTACGGACACTATGAGTTTACCATTATGCCGTTTGGACTGATGAATGCACCATCAGTGTTCATGGATCTGATGAATAGGACCTTTAGAGAGTGCCTTGACCGGTTTGTGATCGTCTTTATTGACGATATTCTGGTATACTCTCAGTCTGAAGAAGAACACGCAATTCATTTACACGTAGTTTTGGAGACCCTGCGACGGAGTCAACTGTATGCCAAGTTCTCCAAATGTGAGTTTTGGCTAGCCTCGGTGGCGTTCCTTGGTCATGTGGTTAGTGGTGAGGGTATCGCGGTAGATCCGACAAAGATAGTTGCTATCCAGGAGTGGCCCGTTTTGAAGACAGTAGCGAAAGTTAGGAGTTTCCTTGGACTGGCCGGCTATTATCGGCGCTTCATGGAGAACTTTTCGCGGATTGCCCTTCCTCTCACGACCTTGACAAGGAAAGATCAAAAGTTCGTTTGGTCACCAGCGTGTGCACGAGCTTTTGAGGAGTTAAGAGTCGTCTAACCACGACACCAATCTTGTGTTTTCCATGTGGTACATAAGGATATGAAATTTACAGTGATGCATCAGGGAGCGGCTTAGGCTGCGTACTTCTTCAGAATGGTCAGGTGATAGCTTATGGCTCTCGCCAGTTAAAAGTGCATGAGCGAAATTACCCATTCCATGACTTGTAGTTGGCGGCCATAATCTTCGCTCTGAAATTATGGCTGCACTACTTGTAAGGTGTGAAGGTTGATATCTTTACAGACCATAACAGCCTAAAGTACCTGTTAAATCAGAAAGAGCTCAATATGCGACAACGAAGGTGGATGGAGTTCCTGGGGGACTACACTTTCGAGATACACTATACTCCCAGGAAGGGAAATGTCATCGTAGATGCTTTGAGCCGAAGGGATTCTACGCAGGCCAGCTGGATTCAGATGCATGACTCGCGTCTGATCAAGGACTTGGAAGCGTTAGAGATCTCCTGTGTGGAGAGAAGTTCTAGTGCTAGTGCGTGCATAAACTGGACGGAGGTACAATACGACCTCGCGGACAGAATACGACAGGCCCTGGAGCTTGATTCGAGCATGCAGCGCTACTTGGCAGAGACTGGAGATGGGTTTGCTGCAGAGTTTGTATTGGACGACGGTCTTATGTGGAAAGACGGTCGGTTGTGCGTCCTAAATGTGGGAAAATTGCGGGAGGAATTGATGTACGAAGCACATTTCTCAAAGTACTCAATTCACCCGGGGAGCACAAAAATGTACCAGGACATGAAGATGCTGTTTTGGTGGCCAGGTTTGAAGAAGGACATCGCTCATTACGTGACAAATTGTAAAACTTGCGCACTTGTGAAGGCCGAATGTCAGAAACTTGGAGGGTTCCTAAAGTCGTTGCCTATACCGGAATGGAAATTTGATGACATTTCGATGGATTTCGTGCACGGTTTGCCGAGATCGCAGAGTGGGAATGACGCTATTTGGGTGATCGTGGATAGCTTGACGAAGGTAGCCCACTTTATTCCAAACCGGAAGGACGACTTAGTGGAGAAGTTAGCCAGGCTCCATGTTGATAACATTGTACGATTGCACGGTGTGCCCCGTAGCATCGTAAGTGACCGAGATGGGTGCTTTACTTCGAAAGATTGGAGGCTAATACACCAGTTTTTGGGTACAAAATTGAAGTTTAGTACTGCCTTCCACCCTCAAACGGATGGACAGACTAAACGTACTAACAAAACTTTGGAGGATATGCTCCGCATGTGCGTCCTGGACTTCGGTAAGAAGTGGGAAGATCATCTCTTCATGATCGAGTTCACTTATAATAACAACTACCAGACAAGTATAAAGATGACGCCCTTCGAGGCCCTCTATGGTAGAGCTTGCCGTACTCCCTTGGCTTGGGCGGAGACTGGCGAAACAAAGCTGTTTAAGCAGAAGGAAGTCGAAGATGCAAATTTGACTATTCGAACAATCCAGGAGCGATTGTTGGTGGTGCAGGATAGGCAGGCAAAATACTACAATGCCAAGCACATGAATGTTGAGTTCGCTGTGGGCGACTGGGTATATCTCAAGATCAAACCTTTCAAGGGTGTGTCCAGGATTCGACGCTTGAAAAAGATGAGTCCAAGATACCTTAGACCGTTTGACATACTGGAGCGTGTTGGCGAAGCTGCCTATCGGCTCGATCTTTCGACAGAGTTGAGTGGTTTGCACGATGTGTTCCACATATCGGTGCTGAGGAAAGCTGTACTAGAGCCTAGCCAAGTGCTTGTGGCTAGTCAGGTTCCGGTCGATGATGGGCTGAAGACGAAGGTCACGCCTATTTGCATCGAAGAAACTGATGTCAAACAGCTGCGGAATAAATTGATCAAGATTGTCAAAGTCCGCTGGAACAACTGCGGTCGTGAGGAGCTTACATGGGAGTGCGAGTAAACCATGCATGTCGAGTTCCCCAAATTGTTCCGTTGAGGTACAAGTTAAAAGTTTTGTATATGTATGTTTCTTTGCACTGTACAAATTTGGGGACGAAATTTTTATAAGGGGGAGAGAATTGTAAGACCCCAGTTTTTCAAGTGCACCGAAATCATAAGGTGTTGAAGGCTATGGAGCTAGCACCAGGCGCTAGTGCTAGCGGTAGAAAAGTCATTAAGCGGTATCGACTCTGGGCTAGTGCCCGGCGATAGCGTCTAGCACCGGCGCTAGCGGGAAAATGATATAGAGGCCGAATTAGGGGTTCTCTTCTCATTTCCTTCTCTTATTCTCTCTCTCATACAACAAGGAAGCAGAGGGTTGGGCTAGTTGTTCGTTGAGCTAAGGGCGAATCCGCGAAGGAGATCCGGCGTGCAAGTGCCATCATCAATTCTGTGGAGAGGAAGCAATTTTAGCAAGTTCTCTCCGGAGCAATCACAGATCTATGGCATGTATGGACATGTGCGTCCTTTGATTTGAATGATTTGGAAGACTTCTACTAATCAGTAGATGGGCTCTTCCAGTGGGTTGATGTTTCCCCACAATAATTTGCATTTAGAATCCGGAATTGAAGTACGGATATAGGCATACTGTGTGAAGCTCATCCGGACAGGTTGGTCTGGATTGGTGATGCTTGTTAATTGCGTGTCAGAGAAGACTCTGAGCTATATGTTGTGTTTTTCGGGTTCTGCGTACTGAGTTGTACTGTAAATGGTTCTAGAGGTGTTTCCCAGACAATACCCGAAAAATAGTAGCAGAACTAGGTTCTGTTACTAACGTCGGGCGATAGCGATAGCGCCGACGGTACCTCCAGGTGAGCAAAAGATGATGAGTTCTGGGAGTGTTACTCCAGAGGTAGCAGAACTGGCTTCTGTTACTAGCACCGGGCCGAACTGGATTTTGTTGCTAGCGCCAGGCGCTAGCGGTAGCGCCCAGCGAACTGATTGTGCATTCCTGTGCAACCTATGTCCTGGAGGCTGGGTTCGTAGCAGAAGAAGCTAAAGGGCCTGGAGAGCCTACCTTTGAGGAACGGGCACAGGGTGAAAGCTTACCCGCATCGTGCAGAATTGATCGCGATGATTGAGCACGTGCCTAGCTGATCCCAACCCGCTCATAGTGGTGGTGAAGTGGTCGCCCCTCAGTGCACCGGGCTATGGAAGAGTGCCGAAACTTCGTGTGTACGGCCTAGCTCAAATAGTTGTCTAAGTCGAAAAATGCTTAGCGTGAAGGTGTAACTCGGGGATTATGCCAAAGTGTGTCTTGAGAGCACGAAGCGGATGGTTGTGATTGCCTACGCTGGTGTTGTTTGCGGATATATGTGTTTATATGCTGCTAACTCTTATCTGCAGGGAAGGAGTACCACCGCCCCGGGAATGGGGTGGGGTCGTTATAGTTTTGGTCAGCTAAAGCTGACCGGTTGCCGGTTTTCCCCACTCATTGGTGGATTTGTTTGTACAAGTCCTGGTGAGACTAGAGGGAAATAGCGGGCTGAAACCCCTGCTGCTGTGCTGTGCCGGCCCTCGAAGGCCCAATTTGTTGTTTACTATTTTTCATGTATGGCCGGCCTGCGTGCCGATGTTTGTAAGCCACTTAGTTGATATAAACAGTGTAATAAACAAATCGTGTTGTAGTTTCATTTCCTGTATAGAAGTGGACAAGTTGTGGCTTGATTTTATCTTAATAAAATAAATGCTTCCGTTATGCGACTCTGTGTGCTGAGATGGTTATATTCTTAACTGTTTAGACTAATTAAGTAACGCGCTCTACTGTTCGTTTAATATGGCGTGGGGTCCCGGCCGGACCTACTGCTATGTTCTATGTAACAGGGAGGGTGTTACAAGTCCCGTGCGACCGCTCGGTAAGCACTTGAGCCAATTGGACCAATTGCGTTTCCAAGTTCCGCATGTAAGTGGTTTGAATTGCCATGTTGGATTGGGCAGCCTCCATAAACCTTTCCATCATTTCCTCTAAATTATTTTTCCTGGGGGCTGGGGCACCTTGATTGTAACCCGGTAGAGGTGGCCTCGGTTGACTTCCGGAGACATAAGCATCATTTTGATGCTTCCCCAGTTGCAATCGTTCGCCAGCCGCATTTTGGTTCCATGAGATATTGGGATGATTTGTCACTCCCGGATTATACGCATTTCCATAGGGTGCCCCCTTAGCTTGATTCCCTACATAATTAACAGACTCATTTAAACTAAACTGGGTGAATTCACCTGACAGCCCACCTCCTGGGCATTCATAAGCATGGTGACCACCACCTCTGCATCCTTCGCAAGCGATAACCGTAGAGGATGCAGCAGCAGAAGGTATATAGTCCACTGCGAAAAGACTTTGAGCGCCCCTGGGTGCGCTCATCCCAACTGTCCAGAAAGTGTTGTGGGAAGCAGTGTATTGCAGTATTCTCAAGGCATACTCCGGGGTGTGGTTCATCAAGGTGCCTCCAGCAGCGGCATCGACCATTGCCCGATAGTTGGGCTCTATAGCAAAGTAAAAGTTCTCCACTAGATCCCACGGTTGGTGTCCATAGCTTGGGCACCTGCGAAGGAGTTCATTGAAGTGCTGCCAAGCCTCAACGAGAGTCTCCTGATCCACCTGATGGAAAGTAGCGATATCCCGCCGCAGGCTCACAATGTTGTCCACCAGGTGGAACTTGGCGAGGAACTTAGACGTGAGGGCGTCCCATGTTGCAGCTGTACCAGGAGGGATTGTATGGAGCCAGACCTTGGCTTTATCGCGCAGAGAGAATGAGAACAGTCTCAGTTTGACTGTCTCATCAGGGATTCCCGCGTAGCGGAACGTTCCGCAAATTTCAGCAAACTCCGCCAAGTGAAGATATGGGTCTTCACTAGGCATCCCTGAGAACTGTGTATTGTTGCGGATAATATTCAAAATGGCCAGCTTGATTTCGAATTGGTAGTTCATGATATCCGTCCTGAATCCCGGATACACACTCCCAGCAGTTGGAGTGGTGTAATCCCTCATTGTCCGTGGCCTTGGTCGAGCCACCTCCTGCTCATCCACAATAATATTCTGTCCCTCGTCGGGCGCTCTCCGGCCTCCTCCGTGGCCCTCTCCCTGGTTCAGATTATCTCCCATTTGTGCTCATGCTACTGCAGCACGCCTCAGTGTGTGAGCAGTCCTTTCGATTTCTGGATCAAAGGGTGCAAGATCCCTTTCGGCTCCCCCCTGCATACAAAAACAAAAGACAAAAAGAACAAAAATCAAAAGCACCTGCTCCTATAAAAAAGGTTCAAAACACCAAACACTTCACTCCTGCACTCCCCGGCAATGGCGCCAAATATTGATGCGATTTCGGCAAGTGCACCGGTCGCTGCCAAGTAATAATGAGAATAGCTTCCCAGAATGTCGATCTCTTGAGGAATGCAAGTTATGGTGAAGTAATTCCTGTCATGAAACGATTGTTACAATGAGCGAAATAAATACAACAAAGGGGTTTTGGTTGGTTGGTCTAAACTAACAAACACGAAAATAAAGATGCAGGTCGAAGTCACCGCTTCGCTTGGCGAGATGAATGCATCGGCCGCTATGCCGGGCTTCGTTAGGTGAGTGGATGGAAAGCACGTGCGGAATGTGAGGGTCGCAATCACCTCTTCATTAATCGCCGTTAGCCTTTGCTAATGTGAGTCCCAGGTGAGTGAATGGAGTGGATGTGGGTGAGTGGTGGTGAAGCGCAACACAACACACATTACAAGATTAAGCCAAGCAATACACACTTTCATTCATAGACAAAGAGAGTATTCAAGTTCTTCACAGATTAATAACAACAACAACAGGAGAGGGGAAGAATAAACCAAAAGAGAAGACTAGCCATTGATCTCGGCCGGAACAGTGGGTTGTCAAACCACTTCCGGGCTCGGTCGATGTATGCTTCCGGGATCAAGAGACTATCACTCTCTCTGATCTTGCTCCGTCATCTTCGTTCGTAGGTTTTCTTCTTCTTCTTCCAAACTGAGGTTGCACACTCGACAATGGTGTTGTTGATCGCCGGGAATGCTTCCAAGCTCTTGGAATCCGCTAGGGTTTCACCGGAGAATGGTTCCCGGAAGAAGGAGATGGGTGGAGATGGAGGCAGAGCGGAAATGGCGCTGGGCGGAGCTAAAAATCGCGGAAAGGAAAGATCCCCTTTGCTGCCAGATTTCCTGGCTTATAAACAAAAGCAGAAGAAAATTAGTCACGCACGGTCGAACGCACGACCGTGCGTAGACCGTGCAATATTAAAGAAGGAGCAGCGCCTTGCGGAAGAAGCAGCAGCGCCCGTGCATTTTACTCACGCACGTTCGAGGCCGACCGTGCGTAAAATCGCACGAGTAAATCCAGATTGGCCAAAAAACAAAGCTTAGCAGGAGATCGTGCATTTTCTTCGAACACGAGCAACTGCCCATGTGTAAAAACACACGATCAATGATAGAACATTGGTTTCTTCCCCAGGTGAGTGCGCATGACCGCAGCCGTCCGCGTATCAAAGTAAAACGCACGACCGTGCGATATATGCAGACAAGAAAAAAGGGTAAAAAAGGATGATCCAATCACCTGCATAAGCAACAATACAGCTGGGAGTACCCTTCCAGCACAATACAAATACAACATAAAAATTAGGGAGCACCATGTGCTTACACCCAACAACAAGAAGCATAAAAGCAAACCACAACGGGCCTAAATGCTGCACCTAGCGCAGAAGTGATTCTAAGAAAAATATAAGTAATAATAGCTCGAAAAGGATGTGCCTAAGAGTGAAAACTAGCCCGGATGAGTCCATAAAAGTGTATATAAATGGGACTCATCAATCATCTACCGACACGACCTCCCTCAAGCCATAGTCACAGATAATGGGCCACAATTTGCTAGCGAAGAGTTTATTAGTTTCTATAGCCAACTGAGAATAGATCTCAGGTTTGCATCCGTTCATCATCCTAGGAGAAACGGACTCGCATCTCTATGTACATTTATTTAGGATGCCACCATCAGAGTGGCTATGATGGTGGGGGTAGAATTACCCATTCATGTACATATCTATGAATATTTGGCTGATGTGAGTGTTCTCTCTGTGCTAATAGATGATAGCTTTTCCTCAGTTTTAGTAAGGGAGTTTTACATGGAATTGGAGGATCCGGCTCGGACGAATCTCAAAGGAGGAGTATGTTCATACGTCTAAGGTCATGAGATAGTAATAACACATGAAGATTTACGTGCAGAGTTTGGTCTTGAGTTGAGTAGTAATTTCTTGGATATCGTAGAGAGGTTTCAAACACTTCAGAACTGGACTCGAGTGAATGAAGTATTGCATGGTCAAGGAGATGCGGAGGATTTGATTTCATCGATCACAACACTGACTCCTGACGCGTACATGATACAAGAGATCCTACGACGTACGATCATGATAAAGGGGGGAGATACAAAGATGATCACAACATAATTGAGTATGGTCACTTACCATATTTTAGAAAGAATTCAGTTTGATATGGCAGATCTCCTTCTATCAATGATCAGGTACACATATAAACTGAAAGATCCAAGGCGACATCGATTGAATACTCTTCCGTTGGGAGGAATTATTTAATGAATTGTATACAAGAAATGCCAGTCTCTTAATAGGGAGGTTTATCATCTTGATTGTCGACCACCCAGGTTATTTACATTATCAATTCATCCTCCGCGACAAGAAAGGGCTGTTGGAGTTTCTGAGGTGATCTCAAAGCAATCAACAGTTAGTCTTACTACCAACGCAATATGAGCCTATAGGGTCGCACATAAAAGCGTTTGGAGAAGTTGGAGAAAGGAGTGTGTTGGCCTTACTCATATTGGA
The DNA here is from genome assembly GCA_033032865.1 of Dactylorhiza incarnata. NCBI lineage: Eukaryota > Viridiplantae > Streptophyta > Magnoliopsida > Asparagales > Orchidaceae > Dactylorhiza > Dactylorhiza incarnata. The sequence goes on along the minus strand of JAWHQI010000012.1, from coordinate 16,002,521 downwards.
TATGAGTGAAGGACCAATCCTGTGACTGCGTAGAATCAAGTTGAGAATGTCTCAATAGGAAATCGTTTAAAGTGTTTAGACGAATGGATTTATACTAGATAATTCGGCTAAAGGGTTTAGACGAATTCAGCTAAAGAGTTTAGACGAATTCGGCTAAAGGGTCTAGACGAATTCGGCTAAAGGGTTTAGACGAATTCGGCTAAAGGGTTTAGACGAATTCGGCTAAAGTCAAATTCGGCTAAAGTGTTTAGTTGAATAAGTGACAAATTCGGCTAAAGGGTTTCGCCGAATTTATATAGACGAAATTGTTTCGTTGAAATCATATAGCCGAATTTATATAGACGAATTCGTCGAAAGGGTTTCGCCGAATCTGAGTCGAATCGGCTAAAGCGTTTAGTCGAAATATGTTAAATTCGGCGAATGTGTAAATCTAGACAGAAATGTTCTGTTTTCCTCTGGTCTGTGGATAGCTTATTTTATACCTTGCGTATAAAAAGAACGCGATTAGGTCTTCGATAGACACGGAAAAAGACCAAACCTTTCTTCGCGATTTTAGAGGAGAACAGCCGTCCGGAAAAGTTCCGCAAGAGGGCTTCTCGTTCTTCCGTCCACCGAGTTCCGCCGCCGACGGTCGCCGCCTCCCATGTCTTGGACCTAGCAGTCCGTGGGGACGTTGAGTGCATCCTTCTCTGACCCATTCCTTGTTCGACAAGGCTTTGGGGTTCTCCATCGTTCATGTGGATCGCTGTAGAGGAGCCGATACATTTTGGTTCTTGGAACTCAGATTTAGTCTATCGGATTCCTTCTTGGAGCACCTTGGTTGAGTATTGACTCAATCCCGCGAAGGTATATTGTTTTTTTGCTTTCCTAATCTTTTGATTCATGAGATCCGCAAGATCCTTACACTTTGGGTTGTTCTAGTTTTCTTCCGCTGCGCACATTTGATGTGTTCATATCATTATGAATGGTATTTAGAAAAACCCAACAGTGGTATCAGAGCCAGGTTCATCTTCAAGTGCGTGCAAATCTAGAAATTTGGAAGCGTTCTAAATGTATAGATTTCTTCTTGGAACCCCTCCAGGAACGCATGTGATTGCGTTGCGATTTAATTGTTTCAGAGATTGTTTCTCCTTTGCAGTAACCGTCCCTCGATATGGTTTGTGAAACTAAATGTCGTAGATTTTGAATCTGACATTGAGAGACGACCTTGTCTACTGCATAAGTGGAGTTGCTTTGCTTGTGTTCAATGCATGTAAATCTGGAGATTTAGAAGTGTTCTAAGTATTCAGATTTAGCCTCCCTTTTTATCAAACTGTTGATAATCCTTTTATGTGCACATAGGGGATGCATTGTTTTGCGAATGTAGTATTTCTATTTTGTGTATGTGCACGGTGATTAAATGTTAATCACGATGAAACGTTCATCAATTGAAAAAAATAAAATCCTGTGTCCAATATTAAGTATACAGATGCCTTCCGATGGATGACACTCTTCCTGCCTCGATCGATGAAGTGTGGGCTTGCCAAAGCAAGGTGCATTAATCTATCTTGGTTAGGGTGCGAGCGGATAATTGTGATATCCCACTGTCGACATCGGGTCTAACTTAACTAGGTGACCTCAAAGGTTGAGTGCCTAGAGGCATAGGGTTGGCATGCTCCATATGATGGATGTGAATAAAGAGTTATTCACCAACCATACAAGAGTTGAATAGTGATGCAATTGACAAATGTTGTCTACCTAAATAACCGCATTATGAGAGGAACGCCAAAGCGGACTCGTTGTGTTGGTGAAATATGGATCTTGTCCACTAAGAGAGAAGCTCGTATAAACTCTCCGAATCGAAATTAAGGGTTGTCGATTTGATTAAAAAAATAGTGGGAGCTTTTAATAAAAGTCCTTATTAATATAAAATGTATTTCGAAATACAGTACTAAAAGTTTTGTGAATTCATTGTAGAATTTCCATGGCAAGTGGATCTCACTCCACCCTGTCCCTGAGAGCTATTCTTGAGAAGGACAAGCTCAACGGGACGAACTTCCTCGACTGGTATAGGAACCTGAGAATTGTTCTCAGGCAAGAGCGCAAGCTCTATGTCTTGGAAGGTGAAGCCCCCATAGAGCTGACCGGAAATGCTCCGAGAGCATATAAAGATGCTTACAAGAAGTATCATGATGATACCTTGGATGTGGAATGCCTCATGCTTGCTACCATGTCCTCTGAGCTTCAGAATCAACACGAGAGCATGTGTGGTTATGAGATAATCGGGCACCTCAAGAAAATGTTCGAGGGGCAAGCCCGACAAGAGAGGTTTGACATATCCAAGGCATTATTTCAGTGCAAAATGGGAGCTCGAGACTCAGTAAGGACTCACGTACGCAAGATGATTGGGTATATAGAGAACCTTGAAAGACTGGGTTTTCCCTTGGGCCAAGAGTTGGCCACGGATCTGGTCCTGTAATCGTTGCCACACAGTTATGAGCAGTTCGTCTTGAACTATAACATGAATGAAATAGACAAGACACTGCCCGAGCTCCTAGGCATGTTGCGAACTGCTGAAAATAATATGAAGAAGGTCAAGCCTGCTAGCCCCATACTGATGGTGCATAAAAGCAAGGGCAAGACTAAGGGATTCAAGAAGACGAAGATAGGATCTAAGTCTCATCTTGATCCCAAATCTTCTGCACTGAAAAAGAAAGGTCTGCGAAGGAAGGAAAGTGACACTGTACAACCCCGTACCCGTCGGGTGGGACCCTCCCCAGATAGCTGGGACCCGAGGTGTCTTGTGATGGGCTAGCATTGATCGGGGTGCGGTTAGCGGGTTTTGGTGTGCGTTTAGAGGAGTGGTCTGCGGATAGCCAGTTTTGGCTAGGGTTTTTATAAAACCTAAAACTAAAACCCCCTCCTCATTCTTTACCAGCCGCAGGACCCGAGCCCCCTCTCCTCCCCCAATCTCCTTCTCCCCCGTCGCCCCCTCTCTCGTCTCCTCCCTCTCTCCCTTCTCCCTCTCTCCCCGTCGGCCTGGAGCAGGGAAAACGGAGCCCCCGAGCCCCCTTCTCCCTCTCTCCCCCCGTCGGCCTGGAGTAAGGGAAAAGGCTCCCTCCTCCCCCTCCCGTTGGCTGTGAGCAAAAGGAGGAGCCCCGATCCCGTCCCCCCTCCTCCCCGTCGGCCCGGAGCAGGGAAAGCGCAACCCTGAGCTCCCTTCCTCCCGATCTACCCTCTCCTCCCCGTCGTCCTGGAGTAAGGAGGAACCACCCCAAGAAGTCGCCGCCTGGAGCAAGGGCAGCAACCCATCGGCCTGGAGCAAGGAGGACCCAAGCCCCCTTCACCCTTTCTTGTTCTGCTGCTGGAAGGAGAAGCCAGAGCCGAGCCCCTTGCCGACCTAGGGCTATGGTCCTAACACTGATTGGAAGTGGCAGACCGGAAGCGTTGGTAAAGAGCAGCAAGCATTTTCGCCTTCGTTGTTCGTGTCCAAGCCATGCCTCCAAAACACGCTTCAAGGGTAACGAAATTTCTCCTCGGGCAGGTGAAGCCCTAATTTATCATGATTGCATGGAAGCCCCTCTCCACCAACGGGTGGAGGAAGGGAGCTCTCCGACAGGTCGATGTGTACATCCCCGCTTGTAATTGCATTAGCGTCCGGAAGAGTTAGTACGGACTTAGGCATGCTGTGTGAAGCCCATCCAGATATGTCAATCTGGATTGGTGATGTTCTGGGGTTCCCGGAGAAGACTCCGAGGAAGTTGCATACTACTTGTTTGCAGGGGCGAAATATTGCCACCCCAAAAAAGGGGTAGGGTCGATAGGCTTTGGCCCGTTGTAGCTGATCGATGTTCATCTTTCCACCGCTTGGCAGGACGTTGGTGTACAGGTGTTGCGGAACAAAGCAGGAAATAGCGGGTTTAAACCCAAGGTTGTGCCGGCCCGAGAAGGCCTTATTTTTTTATATTGCCGGCCTGCGTGCCGAAGTATGGAATTCACATTCCTGTAATCTGTGATGCATGTACTTTATTTATCTTTTCAATCGTAGTCAAGTGGAGTCCCCGTAGACCCCTCGCACGGTGGGGGCCCAGAGGGAAATTTACTTGGTAGCCCCCGAGGGTTCGCTAATAGTCTCCTGGAACAGCGGAGTCACGCTATTGGCAGCCCCATTTGGTCTGCCTATAGTAAAACAGTTAGGCAGGAGTACGTTATTGGTCGACCGGGCGAAACTGGCTTTACATAGATCCAGGGAGGTGCACCTATGGAGTGGAAAGGGTAGGCTCTGAGATTTTGGCCGGCCAAGAGAGCCCTCCAAAGGTGCCTTAGCTCAGCCTTTGGCTTGGGAGGGGAAGAGTTAGTTAGTCTTCCGGGTGTGCGGTGGGACCTCCACGCTGAGACCTTGGATCTGTACTTCGAGTTCCTAGTCTTGTGTCTAGATCGTTTACTTGAGCATAGTAAGTGCGCGGTCACCCCTTTTTTTGGGACCCCGAACTCCACAGAGACCGAGATATCAGTTTCAACATTATGGTGCGGTGAGCGTGGAGAGTGACTAGCACAGAAGAACTCAAGGGAACGTCATGGCTAGAGAAGGGGAACTAAGTGACGACCAGGGTCATGCGCCGACACCCGCGGGAAGATGTGAGAAGTTCTACTAAGATGGATCGATCATAAGTAAAGGGGATCATTAGAAGCACCAATTAGGCATCGCACGATAAACGAGGGATGGGTAGACCAATAAAGATTTGGAATGAAACTATACGGCAAGACACGATGCACTTAAGCATTAGTGAGGTTATGACTAAAGATAGGGCACAATGGCGACAAAAGATCCATGTAACAAACCCCGCTATAGTGGGATAAAGGCTTGAGTGCTATTGTTGTTGTGTGTGAGCATGCTAAGTATAATTGTATAAACATATTACATTTTCTATTAGCAATAAAATAAGATTTATCCCTTTTCATTTAGTTCAGAGATATTCTGGGGTCATCTAATACTCAAATGTAAGTGGAGCTCGTTGGTTTGTATCATTTAGTGATAGTAGCATCAGGGTCACTTCGATTTTCCTTAAACCTATATATTTTTGTTGGTATAATTCTTACAAATTGTTATGATCTGAAGTCACTTTGGTGGTAAAATACAAAGTTTAGGTATCAAAGATTATTTCCAAGACTGACTTTCTACTTTCATGTGTCTAAATCATATTGGGGAAGCCATCATTACTACTCATCTTACAAATGATCTTCCATCTAGAATTTTGGGTTTTAAATGTCCTATGAGTATACAACCAAATACCTATCCTAGAAGTTTCAGTTGTCCTTTTGTTCATTATCATAGTCCTAATATGGAGAAATTAAATCACAGGGCTATTAAGTATGTTACTAGGATATCTTTCCGCTCAAACAATGTTATAAAATCACCATTATCATCTAAGAAATCATGTCTATGCGGGTGTCACATTCGTGAGGGAGAATCATACTTTAAACAATCTCATCACCAGGTGAGAATACTAACATGGAGGATAGTTCGGAGGATAAGTATAAAAATGTTCAGAATGAATGGTTAGCCCCGAGCAGACCCGCTGACCAGGCTCTCATCTAGCTGGCAGGGTCGAAGGCTCACCCGGTGGCAGGTTCCAAAGGCAGTTGGCCCCGAGTAGACCCGCTGACCAGGCTCTCATCTAGCTGGCAGGGCCGAAGTCTCACTCGGGGGCAGGTTCCAAAGGCAGTTGGCCCCGAGCAGACCCGCTGACCAGGCTCTCATCTAGCTGGCAGAGCCGAAGGCTCACTCAGTGGCAGGTTCCAAAGGCAGTTGGCCCCGAGCAGACCCGCTGACCAGACTCTCATCTAGCTGGCAGGGCCGAAGGCTCACTCGGTGGCAGGTTCCAAAGGCAGTTGGCCCCGAGCAGACCCGCTGACCAGCCTCTCATCTAGCTGGCAGGTCCAAAGGCTCACTCGGTGGCAGGTTCCAAAGGCAGTTGGCCCCGAGCAGACCCGCTGACCAGGCTCTCATCTAGCTGGCAGGGCCGAAGGCTCACTCGGTGGCAGGTTCCAAAGGCAGTTGGCCCCGAGCAGACCCGCTGACCAGGCTCTCATCTAGCTGGCAGGGCCGAAGGCTCACTCGGTGGCAGGTTCCAAAGGCAGTTGGCCCCGAGCAGACCCGCTGACTAGGCTCTCATCTAGCTGGTAGGGCCGAAGGCTCACTCGGTGGCAGGTTCCAAAGGCAGTTGGCCCCGAGCAGACCCGCTGACCAGACTCTCATCTAGCTGGCAGGGCCGAAGGCTCACTCGTTGGCAGGTTCCAAAGGCAGTTGGCCCCGAGCAGACCCGCTGACCAGGCTCTCATCTAGCTGGCAAGGCCGAAGGCTCACTCGGTGGCAGGTTCCAAAGGCAGTTGGCCCCGAGCAGACCCGCTGACCAGGCTCTCATCTAGCTGGCAGGGCCGAAGGCTCACTCGGTGGCAGGTTCCAAAGGCAGTTGGCCCCGAGCAGACCCGCTGACCAGGCTCTCATCTAGCTGGCAGGGCCGAAGGCTCACTCGGTGGCAGGTTCCAAAGGCAGTTGGCCCCGAGCAGACCCGCTGACGAGGCTCTCATCTAGCTGGCAGGGCCGAAGGCTCACTCGGTGGCAGGTTCCAAAGGCAGTTGGCCCCGAGCAGACCCGCTGAACAGGCTCTCATCTAGCTGGCAGGGCCGAAGGCTCACTCGGTTGCAGGTTCCAAAGGCAGTTGGCCCCGAGCAGACCCGCTGACCAGGCTCTCATATAGCTGGCAGGGCCGAAGGCTCACTCGGTGGCAGGTTCCAAAGGCAGTTGGCCCCGAGCAGACCCGCTGACCAGGCTCTCATCTAGCTGGCAGGGCCGAAGGCTCACTCGGTGGCAGGTTCCAAAGGCAGTTGGCCCCGAGCAGACCCGCTGACCAGGCTCTCATCTAGCTGGCAGGGCCGAAGGCTCACTCGGTGGCAGGTTCCAAAGGCAATTGGCCCCGAGCAGACCCGCTGACCAGGCTCTCATCTAGCTGGCAGGGCCGAAGGCTCACTCGGTGGCAGGTTCCAAAGGCAGTTGGCCCCGAGCAGACCCGCTGACCAGGCTCTCATCTAGCTGGCAGGGCCGAAGGCTCACTCGGTGGCAGGTTCCAAAGGCAGTTGGCCCCGAGCATACCCGCTGACCAGGCTCTCATCTAGCTGGCAGGGCCGAAGGCTCACTCGGTGGCAGGTTCCAAAGGCAGTTGTCCCCGAGCAGACCCGCTGACCAGGCTCTCATCTAGCTGGCAGGGCCGAAGGCTCACTCGGTGGCAGGTTCCAAAGGCAGTTGGCCCCGAGCAGACCCGCTGACCAGGTTCTCATCTAGCTGGCAGGGCCGAAGGCTCACTCGGTGGCAGGTTCCAAAGGCAGTTGGCCCCGAGCAGACCCACTGACCAGGCTCTCATCTAGCTGGCAGGGCCGAAGGCTCACTCGGTGGCAGGTTCCAAAGGCAGTTGGCCCCGAGCAGACCCGCTGACCAGGCTCTCATCTAGCTGGCAGGGCCGAAGGCTCACTCGGTGGCAGGTTCCAAAGGCAGTTGGCCCCGAGCAGACCAGTTGACCAGGCTCTCATCTAGCTGGCAGGGCCGAAGGCTCACTCGGTGGCAGGTTCCAAAGGTAGTTGGCCCTGAGCATACCCGCTGACCAGGCTCTCATCTAGCTGGCAGGGCTGAAGGCTCACTCGGTGGCAGATTCCAAAGGTAGTTAGCCCCGAGCAGACCCGCTGACCAGGCTCTCATTTAGCTGGCAGGGCCATATGCTCACTCGGTGGTAGGTTCCAAAGGTAGTTTGCCCTGAGCAGACCCGCTAATCGGGCTCTTACCTAGCCGGCAAGTTCTTTATAGTGACAGATTGACCTCTCGTGGAGGCTCTTTGGTTTCGGTTCTGTGATGGTTCCGCTGTCCGGGCTCTCATCTAACCGGCAGAGTGGGTAAACCTCTCGGATGACAGTTTGAGAAAGAATGAGATTCAATATAGGGCTTCAGCATATAAGGGATCAGTTATGCTTGATAAATTGATAGTTTTCACTGACAATCGAAGCCCTTTAAGAATAGTTTTGAAAACAGAAACTTAAGATAATGAATCCTAGAATGACACAACATTATTTGATTAGTTTTAGAAACAAAATCGGATTCATTTAAATTTTCAATGCATGATTGTTTATGTAATCATTATAGATAATAGCGAGCATTCTTTTCCTCTGCACTGTTAATCATCCCTGAGGCCCATTCCTGAATAACACGATATGCAATAGTAAAAATAACCGCAATCTAAATTATGAGTTTGCTCGCTGATAGACATTAAGTTGCATGACATTTTGAGAACATGAAGGGCATAATGTTTCTACCATAAAAAAGAAGGCATAGTGTATAACCAAGGTTGTTGACAACCAAATTGATCATTTAAAGGCAACAAAGGGAAAGGTTATCGCATCATGACAAATATGAGTACAAAAAAGAGAAGAATCATCATTCATATGATTATATACCCATTTTTTTTCGGGTCGGCTCCCACCCGCCGGATACTTGGGGTTGGACATTTCTTTCCGAGCGTGGGGCACGCTCGCAAAGAGCGGGGATTGTGTACAAACCCGTACCCCTCGGGTGGGACCCTCCCCAGATAGCTGGGACCCTAGGTGTCTCGTGATGGGCTAGCATTGATCGGGGTGCGGTTACCGGGTTTTGGTGTGCGTTTAGAGGAGTGGTCTGCGGATAGCCAGTTTTGGCTAGGGTTTTTATAAAACCTAAAACTAAAACCCCCTCCTCATTCTTTCCCAGCCGCAGGACCCGAGCCCCCTCTCCTCCCCGGATCTCCTTCTCCCCCGTCGCCCCCTCTCTCGTCTCCTCCCTCTCTCCCTTCTCCCTCTCTCCCTGTCGGCCTGGAGCAGGGAAAACGTAGCCCCCGAGACCCCTTCTCCCTCTCTCCCCCGTCGGCCTGGAGTAAGGGAAAAGGCTCCCTCCTCCCCCTCCCGTTGGCTGTGAGCAAAAGGAGGAGCCCTGATCCCGTCCCCCCTCCTCCCCGTCGGCCCAGAGCAGGGAAAGCGCAACCCTGAGCTCCCTTCCTCCCGATCTACCCTCTCCTCCCCATCGGCCTGGAGTAAGGAGGAACTGCCCCAAGAAGTCACCGCCTGGAGCAAGGGCAGCAACCCGTCAGCATGGAGAAAGGAGGACCCAAGCCCCCTTCACCCTTTCTTGTTCTGCTGCTGGAAAGAGAAGCCAGAGCCGAGCCCCTTGCCGACCTAGGGCTATGGTCCTAACACTGGTTGGAAGTGGCAGACCGGAAGCGTTGGTAAAGAGCAGCAAGCGTTTTCTCCTTCGTCGTTCGTGTCTGAGCCATGCCTCCAAAACACGCTTCAAGGGTAACGAAATTTCTCCTCGGGCAGGTGAAGCCCTAATTTATCATGATTGCATGGAAGCCCCTCTCCACCAACGGGTGGAGGAAGGGAGCTCTCCGACGGGTCGATGTGTACATCCCCGCTTGTAATTGCATTAGCGTCCGGAAGCGTGAGTACGGACTTAGGCATGCTGTGTGAAGCCCATCCGGATATGTCAAACCGGATTGGTGATGTTCTGGGGTTCCCGGGGAAGTCTCCGAGGAAGTTGCAGGGGCGAAATATTGCCACCCCAAAAAAGGGGTAGGGTCGATAGGCTTTGGCCTGTTGTAGCTGATCGATGTTCAGCTTGCCACCGCTTGGCAGGACGTTGGTGTACAGGTGTTGCGGAACAAAGCAGGAAATAGCGGGTTTAAACCCAAGGTTGTGCCAGCCCGAGAAGGCCTTATTTATTTATATTGCCGGCCTGCGTGTCGAAGTATGGAATTCACATTCCTGTAATCTGTGATGCATGTACTTTGTTTATCTTTTCAATCGTAGTCAAGTGGAGTCCCCGTAGACCCCTCGCACGACGGGGGCCCAGAGGGAAATTTACTTGGTAGCCCCTGAGGGTTCGCTAATAGTCTCCCGGAACAGCGGAGTCACGCTGTTGGCAGCCCCATTTGGTCTGCCTATAGTAAAACAGTTAGGCGGGAGTACGTTATTGGTCGACCGGGCGAAACTGGCTTTACATAGATCCAGGGAGGTGCACCTATGGAGTGGAAAGGGTCGGCTCTGAGATTTTGGCCGGCCAAGAGAGCCCTCCAAAGGTGCCTTAGCTCAGCCTTTGGCTTGGGAGGGGAAGAGTTAGTTAGTCTTCCGGGTGTGCGGTGGGACCTCCACGCTGAGACCTTAGATCTGTACTTCGAGTTCCTAGTCTTGTGTCTAGATCGTTTACTTGAGCATAGTAAGTGCGCGGTCACCCCTTTTTTTGGGACCCCGAACTCCACAGAGACCGAGATATCGATTTCAACAGCCACCACTGCGGTAAGGCTGGGCATTGGAGGCGGAACTGTCCCCTCTATATTGAGGATCTGCAAAAGAAGAAGGGAAGTGTGACTTCCACATCAGGTATTTATATTATAGAGATAAACCTTTCTGCTCCTTCATCTTGGGTATTGGATACCGGATGCGGTTCTCACATTTGTACAAATGTCCAGGAACTGAGAAGGAGAAGAATGCTGGGTAAAGGGGAGGTAGACCTGCGCGTCGGGAATGGAGCAAGAGTTGCTGCCGTCGCCGTTGGTGTCTATTATCTTTCTTTGCCCACTGGGCTTGTAATTGAATTAGATAACTGTTATTTTGTTCCAGCCATAACTAGAAACATTATATCCATATCATGTCTTGACATGAAAGACTTTTCGTTTATAATTAAGAACAATTGTTGTTCGATTTTTATGAATGATGTTTGTTATGGTGTAGCCCAATTGTTTAATGGTTTATATGTTTTGAACTTAGACCATCCGATCTATAATGTAGAAAATACTAAAAGACTAAAAACAAATGATTCGAATCCTACGTACCTTTGGCATTGTCATTTAGGCCATATAAATGAGAAACGCATATCCAATCTCCATAAAGATGGACTACTGGACTCATTTGATTATGAATCATTTGAGAGATGCGAGTCATGTTTATTAGGCAAGATGACGAAAGCTCCTTTCACTAGTTGTAATGAGAGGTCTGATGATCTCTTGGGTATAATACATATTGATGTATGCGGACCCATGAGTTCTATGGCTAGAGGTGGGTTCTACTACTTCGTTACATTTACTGATGATTTCAGTAGATTCAGATACATGTTTCTTATGAAGAACAAATCCGAGACCTTTGAAAAGTTCAAAGTGTTTAAAAATGAAGTAGAGAACCAACTGGGAAAAAGGATAAAAGCACTCCGATCTGATCGAGGTGGCGAATATCTGAGTCATGAGTTTCGTGATCATCTGAAAGAGTGTGGTATTGTATCACATCTCACTCCGCCCGGAACACCTCAGCATAATGGTGTTTCTGAGAGGAGGAATTGTACCTTGTTAGACATGGTGCGATCGATGATGAGTCATGCAGATTTGCCCGTTTCCTTTTGGGGTTTTGCTTTAGAGACTGCTACTTTCACACTAAATCGAGTTCCAACAAAAATGGTTCTAAAGACACCATATGAGATATGGACTGGGAAGCGTCCTAGTATGTCGTTCATCAAGATTTGGGGCTGTGAGGCATACGTGCGACGTCAAATGCCTGACAAGCTGGAAACCAAATCGGATAAATGTTATCTAGTGGGGTATCCTAGGGAAACCAAAGGATACTACTTTTACTTGCCGTCTGAGGGCAAAGTATTTGTCGCAAGGACTGGTGTCTTTTTGGAGAAAGAGTTCTTATCCAGAAAGACTGCAAAGGTAGAACTTGAAGAAGTTCAAGAGCCACAAACAATGAACGAACCGGAATTGGAACCTGAGCAAGGACTATAAGAAGTTGTAGCTGGAGAGCCTGCTCAAGAAACACAAGTCCTACGTAGATCTGGTAGACCAAGATTTGAGCCTGGGAGATGTGGATTTCTCATGACTCAAATAGGTAATGTGTTGCTTATGGATCATGACGATGAGCCTGCAACCTACCAAGAGGCTATGAATGGACCAGACTCCGAGAAGTGGCTTGAGGCCATGAAATCTGAAATGGACTCTATGTGCACAAACCAAGTTTGGACCTTGGTGGAACCACCTGAAGGGGTACGACCCATAGGGTGCAAGTGGGTCTTTAAGAAGAAGACCGACATGGATGGGAATGTACAGACATTCAAAGGCCGGCTGGTGGCTAAAGGTTTCAGGCAAATTCATGGTGTTGACTATGATGAAACTTTTTCCCCTGTAGCTATGGTCAAGTCCATCAGAATTCTACTTGCTATTGTTGCATATTATGACTACGAGATCTGGCAAATGGACGTCAAAACGGCTTTCCTTAATGGAAACCTCCTTGAGGAAGTGTATATGACACAACCCGAGGGTTTTGTATCTCCAAGTGAAGCCACTAAAATATGCAAGTTGAATCGATCCTGCAAGAAGATCAAAGAGTTTGGTTTCATCAAGAACGAAGATGAGCCTTGTGTTTACAAGAAGATTAGTGGGAGCATTGTTGTCTTCCTGATATTGTATGTAGATGACATACTGCTGATCGGGAATGACAGTCCGATCCTGCAAGTTGTTAAGAACAACCTAGGGAACTGCTTTTCTATGAAAGACTTGGGTGAAGCGACTTACATACTTGGTATTAAGATCTATAGAGATAGATCGAAGAGTTGCTGGGTTTGACCCAGAGTACATACATTGACAAGGTGTTGAAACGGTTCAACATGCTTGAGTCCAAGAAAGGATTCTTACCCATGTCACATGGTGTGAGTCTCTCTAAGGACCAGTGTCCTAAATCTTTGGAAGATAAGGACCGCATGAAGATGATTCCATATGCTTCAGCAATTGGATCAATCATGTACGCAATGTTATGCACTCGACCCGATGTCTCTTATGCTTTGAGCATGATGAGCAGGTATCAGTCTGATCCTGGTGATGGTCACTGGATAGCTGTCAAGAATATCCTAAAGTACTTGAGAAGGACTAAGGATATGTTCTTGGTGTATGGTGGAGAGGAAGAGCTCGTTGTAAATGGTTACACGGATGCTAGCTTCCAAACTGATAGGGACGATTCAAAGTCCCAATCAGGTTTTGTATTTTGCCTTAATGGAGGAGCTGTAAGCTGGAAGAGTTCCAAGCAAGAGACAGTTGCCGATTCTACGACTGAGACTGAGTATATCACTGCTGCAAATGCGGCAAAGGAGGCTATGTGGATTAGGAAATTCATCGGCGAGCTAGATGTAGTTCCTAGCATTGTTGGTCCCGTAGTTCTCTACTGTGACAACAACGGTGCAATTGACCAAGCTAAGGAACCTAGATCTCATCAGCGCTCCAAGCACATACTTTGGCGGTTCTATCTTATTCGAGAGATTGTCGATCGAGGAGATGTGAACATTTGCAGAGCACCGACTGAAGAAAACACAGCAGATCCACTGACAAAGCCTCTTGCACAAAAGAAGCATAATGGTCATGTTAGATCAATGGGTATTAGATACCTAAATGATCGTCTTTAGTGGGAGCCTTGTGAATTGTATGTTTGTTGGTTGTTTATTCATTTGATGAGTTGTAATGTATACTGTGTTTTTCATTTTACATTTATGGCAAGTTCTTAATATTATGTAAATAGTATTTATTTGATAAATCAATTAGCATAATAAACACCCTTAGTCTGTTTGTTTCCATAGGAATTCAAGTACGTGACTTGAATGTGAGTGCCTATGTATAACCAGAAGCTTCATTCTTAAATGGTCCCTAGTCGGAGTATCATCATAGAAGTTGAAGGGCAGTGATGATACGTTTAGACTAGCATGTGCGTTGACTGATGACCGGTTCTCATAGGTCATGATATTGTGATATCAAGTCATCACATGGGTGCTTGTTAGTGAACAAGTTGTACTGGACAGACCCACCATGAGACTACTTTGTGGATTGTTATATGAACGTGTCACAAGTAGGTCTCATCTGACAATGGTGTTTGTAGTTCTTTGACCTGAAGTCACAACATTCATCAAGTGAGGAAGAGCGTACTTTGATGCCATCTAAAGTCTTCCTTGAGAAAGGTTGATGATAAGGGTGGTTATTGGTTATGTTACGATTCATTTGGGTGTTTGTGTATGGACAGATATGGGATTTGTCCTCCTTTATGACAGGAGTTACATCCATGGGCCCCCTTGATGGAATGAGACCGAGAAATGCATGGCCATGCTGGGTTGAGCCAATATATGATATTGAGCTTACCACTTTCTTAAGGTCTATTCTAGATCAGGAAACTAGGATAGAACAATTATGAGGGTGACACAGTCCATGCCTCTAGTTCTATCCGGATGTAAGGGACAAAGGAACAAGACAATGCTGATACATTGGTTAAAATAGGCTTATTGAGTTATGAACTCTTATTTCTTGGGTAGCAATGATGTATTGCTAGATGCCGCTCATTGTTTGTGAGACTTTTGTTGATACTTTGTGATCAAGTGGGAGACTGTTGGAGTTTCTGAGGTGATCTCAAAGCAATCAACAGTTAGTCTTACTGCCAACGCAATATGAGCCTATAGGGCCGCACATAAAAGCGTTTGGAGAAGTTGGAGAAAGGAGTGTGTTGGCCTTACACATATTGGATATGAGTGAAGGACCAATCCTGTGACTGCGTGGAATCAAGTTGAGAATGTCTCAATAGGAAATCATTTAAAGTGTTTAGGCGAATGGATTTATACTAGCTAATTCGGCTAAAGGGTTTAGACGAATTCGACTAAAGGGTTTAGACGAATTCGACTAAAGGGTTTAGACGAATTCGGCTAAAGTCAAATTCGGCTAAAGTGTTTAGTTGAATAAGTGACAAATTCGGCTAAAGGGTTTCGCCAAATTTATATAGACAAAATTGCTTCGTTGAAATCATATAGCCGAATTTATATAGACGAATTCGTCGAAAGGGTTTCGCCGAATCTGAGTCGAATCGGCTAAAGCGTTTAGTCGAAATATGTTAAATTCGACGAATGTGTAAATCTAGACAGAAATGTTCTGTTTTTCCTTTGGTCTACGGATAGCTTGTTTTATACCTTGCGTATAAAAGGAACGCGATTAGGTCTTCGATAGACACGGAAAAAGACCGAACCTTTCTTCGCGATTTTAGAGGAGAACAGCCGTCCGAAAAAGTTCCGCAAGAGGGCTTCTCGTTCTTCCGTCCGCCGAGTTCCGCCGCCGACGGTCGCCGCCTCCCTGTCTCAGACCTAGCAGTCCGTGGGGACGCTGAGTGCTTCCTTCTTCGACCCATTCCTTGTTCGACAAGGCTTTGGGGTTCTCCATCGTTCATGTGGATCGCTGTAGAGGAGCCGATACATTTTGGTTCTTGGAACTCAGATTTAATCTACCGGATTCCTTCTTGGAGCACCTTGGTTGACTATTGACTCAATCCCGCGAAGGTATATTGTTTTTTTTTGCTTTCCTAATCTTTTGATTCATGAGATCCGCAAGATCCTTACTCTTTGGGTTGTTCTAGTTTTCTTCCGCTGCGCACATTTGATGTGTTCATATCATTATGAATGGTATTTAGAAAAACCCAACAAGGGCTCCATCTCCACAACCTCCAGTTCGATGAGGTGGGTCAATGAGAGAGACCCAGCGAGAACTACAGGAGCTAAGGGAGTAGGGAGCGGACATAAATAGGAAAGTGACACGAATGTCGAAAAAGATATCCGGTGTTGAGAAGATGATATGGAAGATAATGGTGGCACTCAAGTTAACTCCATCGCCGGTTAGAGAGGAGAGTCCTGAGGAGGAGCAGCCTCGATGATCGGTTCGTCGGAAACGACGTGGAGGTGATGAAGGGGAGAGCAGTAGTATGGGAGCTGGAGAATGAATAATTTGTTTTTATTTTTGTAATAATACAGGTTTCAGAGACATCAAAACAAACTCCTGTTACTAATGCGCAGCGATAGTTCTAGCGCTGGCGTTAGTACCAGCGTACTATCTGGGTTCAAATTTTTAATTTTGGACTAATTTCTGGCTTATTTTAAGTCTTCTTTTATGCTTATCTTGTTGAAGTAGTTTAAAGATATCCTGCATGGTTATGAATTTTTCCCACTTCATAGTTTGATAATTATTTTTATTTGTCTTGGCATTATCATGTGAAAAGTTAAATTCTCCGATTTCAATTTTTGAACGTCAATGTGTAAGACAATTTTTTTGAATGAATTTAAACAGCAATAGTTGCGAATAGTATATATATGTTCTTGAAATTTCATTTGTTTTTTTTATTATGAAGGAAAGTTGGTTTAAACCGTGGAAGTAAAACAGAAATAAGGATAACGGAATATTAGGCATATCATGAAGTAGCTAATTCATATTTTATTACCAATTGATTTCTACTTCATGCAAATAATAGGCTATTAGTGAAGAAGGGATTTAGGTATCCAAAGAGGACCGGGGGTGGTGGTTCCTTTGGGTACCCAGATATATCGTGTTTGCTTTTGGTGAGACGAACCAGAAAACAACCTTTTAAGTGGAATTGGTATTTCATTTTTAGCTTTGGGCCTCCATTCAAATTTTTGATGCACGCTATTTTTATTTCTCAAATTTTCGTAGTCCCTTGCTTGAATATTTGGATAGCCATGATTGTCGAAGTAATTAATTAACGGGAATTTGCTTTCATTTAATTTTATGTTAGGATAACGATAAGGTTGTGAATGATAATGATGATATTGTGTTGGAGTTTCATTTACAAATTTTGTTGTTTTTTATTTTCAAAGTTTTGCTCTTGAAAAGTCACATTTATCTTGCTTTTGGATTTTGCTTGATAATTTGAATTTATGTGTTGAGAAATTTTCCTTATAATTTCCTTAAGCAAGTTAATTTTATTTTCTAATTCGTAGTTTTTAACTTTGAGATTGTTTCTAGCTTTATTATAAGCAATTGTGCTATTCTTAAGAGTGGAAACAATAGAGTCAATATGATTTTGATAGTTATTTCTAAATTCTTCAAATGTTTCATCAATCTCTTAAATTTCAATTTTATAACTTATACACATAGCATAATCATTTTTCAAAGTTGAATTTTCTAAAGACAATTTTTCATTGTGTTCTTGTTGGAGCATGCGTTTCGCACTCCTCCGGTTTGATAATAACAAAGTCCCGTTTGTATTTGATTCTATTTTTATTAATGGTGTGCAGATAACAGGTATGCGATGTTCACATTTCTGCTGGAGCTAAAATTGAATGTGGGAAAATTTCACTGTCAAAAAATTCCGACAGCCACTGTCGCCCAGGCGACAGCAGAGAAGTTACAACTACTTCCCTCCACGGCAGATCGACGAAAGGTAGTTTTGAGCTGTCGGAAATCCGACAGCGATGTCGCCCAGGCGACAGCTCGGAGGTTACAACAACTGCCCACGACTCCACCCACGACCGGCAGTTTTGCGCTGTCGGAAATCCGACAGCGATGTCGCCCAGGCGACAGCTCGGAGGTTACAACAACTGCCCACGACTCCACCCACGACCGACAGTTTTGCGCTGTCGGAAATCCAACATCGATGTCGCCCAGGCGACAGCTCGACGGTTACAGCAACTGCCCGCACGACGGCACTCCAGCGGCAGTTTAGCGCTGTCGAAAAATTCCGACAGTCACTGTCGCCCAGGCGATAGTGAATTTCTATAAATTGGTTCCTTTGGTTCGTGCATTCCAAGCTTTTGAGAATTCCAGTCCCTTCCTGAGTGCATACGAACCAGAGAGCTCCAGAACCTCCTCAACTCCCATTTGTGCAAAGAAGGATTGAAGATTGAAGACGAGATCGGGCGCGCTTCTACATCATCAATCATCTCGAGGCTTCAACAATCCGTTCAGAGATCTGATTTTCTAGGGAGTTGTTCTTTTCATATTGTATTCTCATTCACATACTTTTCATTTTGTATTGGTAGAGAAATCGTCGTCTTGCGTGCGGCGTCTAAGTCCTTGCGCGGCTTAGGGGAAAATCGCTTCCTTGTGCGGAGCGTCCAAGTCCTTGCGTGGCTTGGTGGGAAATCGTGGCCTTGTGTGCTACGTCTAGATCTTGGGAAGATCTAGAGGATAGGCTTGGGCTTGGTCTTGGGAGAGACAAGCGATAGCCTTCCGATCATTGGGAGAAGGATTGGTAAACCAAAATTGTAGAATTTTTTTTTATTAATATAATTGTGCCTTGATCTTAAGCATTGTTAAGATCATTTTTATTGTACTCAAATTTCATGATTAATATAATTATGTCTTTTTCTTTAATTACATATTTGATGGCATAATCTTTATCTTAGAAATTTGTGTTTTGGTTTAATACTAAAATTGCATTGGTTTGAAAGTATTTAGAAGTAATTTTTTAGTAAAGTAAAAGGTCTTTAAAAAAAAATTACTAAGTAAAAATTTAATTCTTAAACACACCCTTATTCACCCCCCCCCCCTCTAAGGGCGTTATACGATCCAACAAGTGGTATCAGAGGCAGGTTACTCCAAAACGGTTTTACCACCGGGAGTAATGGCGCACAACGATCACGCGTTCGTTGAGGGGCAAGGAATTAGTAGGCCACCACTTTTTACGGGCACAGACTACAATTATTGGAAAACACGTATGCGTTGTTTTCTAATTGCGCTAGATATAGAAGTCTGGAATATGGTAGAATCTAGTTACACTTCTCCAACATTTGTTGTAGGAGATGTAACCATGGATAAGCCCAAAGACAAGTGGGATGACAACGATAAATTAAAATGTAAGAACAATGCAAAAGCCATGAATGCTTTATTTTGCGCACTAGATCGCACTGAATTTAATAGAGTTTGTGCTTGTAATACTGCATTTGAAATTTGGAATTTATTAGAAATCACTCATGACGGTACTTCGCAGGTAAAGGATTCAAAGCTATTTCAACTGGAATCTGAATTTGAAAGGTTCAAAATGGAGGTAGATGAAGAGATTGATACGATGTACACACGATTTACAAAAATCGTGAACGACTCAAAGGTGCTAGGAAAGGTGTTCTCAAATGGAGATTTGGTAAGGAAAATCTTAAGATCACTTCCCCCGAAGTTCAATCCTAAAGTGACTGCAATTTCCGAGTCACATGATCTTAAGACCTTACAATTGGAGAGCCTCATTGGGAACTTGAAAACTCATGAAGTTGAATTGAAAATTCAACAACAAGAGTATATGGAGCCAAGGAAGAAGGGACTGGCTCTAAGATCAAAGAAGGAAGAAACTAGTGATTCTGAGGAGGATGAAGAAGATGAGGAAAGTTTATTTGTTAAAAAATTTAGAAAATTTATGAAAAATCCGGAGAGAAGGAATTCGTTTAAGAAGTATTTTAAGAAGGAAACCTTTAGGAAGAAAAAAGGAAAGGAAGGCGATGAGGAGGAAGAGAGACCGCCACCGGAGTGCTATCACTGCAAGAAGTTAGGACACATTCGAAGCAAGTGTCCAAAGTACTTGAAAGAACTTAAAGAAAAGAAGCACAAAGGGTCGAAGAAGGTGTTGAAGGCGGAAACCTGGGATGATACTACTTCTGAGGATGCAAGCAGTTCCGACTCAAGTAAAGAAGAGGAGGCCAACATATGCTTAATGGGAAAGAGCGTCATATCTGATGACGAATGCAGTGTCCAAAGCGACACTGAGGTAACTCCTCCAACCTATGATGAATTATTTTCTGAATTTTTAAAGACTTGCAAATTTTTTGAAAAAAGTTTAAAAGATAATGATCTTCTAAAATCTGAAAATGGAATTTTACTTAAAGAAAACAAAAAATTGTTAAATGAAATTAAGACTATTGGAAAAAGAGATATTTCTTGCCAAGAGTGTGATCACTTTTTGGGAAGAATTAATGAACTTGAAGAATCTCTTTCCAAATCTCATTCTACAATAAAAGTACTTACTAAAAAGAATGAGATTTTAGAGAGAGATCTGAAACCTTCAATTTCCAAAGTCCATGAGGGAAAGAAATCTTTTGATCGTAGATGCGTAAATCTAGTATCCGAGAATACAAAAATGAGAAACCAAATTCATGACTTAATACTAGCCATGAAAAAATTTGGAATGGGCCGAAGATCACTGGATATGATCTTAGGATACCAACGCCATGGATCTGGAAGGTTTGGACTCGGATACACGTCTGGAAGCTGTCGCCCGGCGACAACCACTGTCGCCAGCGACAGTGAAAAGTCCAGAAAATTTGTTTTAAAAAATTCTAAAATTAATGAATCATCAAATACTGCATCCTCATCCAGTAAAAGTCCAGAAAAGTTATACTCTTCTAAATACATTACTTGTGCCAAATGCAATAGATTTGGTCACACTACGGACTCTTGCTGGAAGGAAGGAAAAAGCAAAATTAAACAAATCTGGGTGCCTAAGGCTTCTACCTATACTATAGGTGGAACCACTTGGGTAACCAGATCTTTACTCACCTCTTCTTTCTAGGTGTGTTGGCAGGCTAAGGACAAAGAAGACGTGTGGTACTTGGACTCGGGTTGTTCAAAGCACATGACGGGCAATAAAGAGAAGTTCCTTAGCCTAGAGATGAAGAAAGGAGGAGTTGTTACATTCGGTGACAATGGAAAATGAAAAATCATCGGCATTGGTGTTGTGGGTAACGAAAATTTTTCAATTTCAAATGTTTTATTTGTAGAAGGATTAAAGCATAATTTGATTTCTATTAGTCAATTATGTGATAAGGATTTAAATGTTTTATTTGAATCTTCTACAAATTTGTGCAAAATTATTAATTCCAAAACAAATGAAATTGTTTTTACCGCACCTAGATGTCATAATGTATATATGATTAAATTTCTTGATTTTTCAAATTCTACTTTGAAATGTTTTCTATCAAAAAATGATGAATTAGATTTATGGCATAGGCGACTTGGACATGCTAGTGCCAAGTTAATTTCAAAACTTTCAAAAGATAAATTAATTAAAGGTTTACCTTTGCTAAATGGAAATTTATCTTCTTCACTATGTGTGCCTTGCCAAAAAGGAAAATTTTCAAAATCATCTTTCAAAAGTAAAAACATTATTTCTACCACTAGGCCACTTCAATTAATACATATGGACTTATTTGGGCCAATTGGAATTTCTAGCTTAGGAGGTAGAAAATACACATTTGTTTTGATTGATGATTATTCTCGTTTTTGGTGGACTTTATTTCTAGCCTCCAAATCCGAAGCATTTTCAGAATTTTCAAAATTATGTTTGCGTATTCAAAATGAATTGGAGTTAAAAATTAAACGCATACGATCGGATCATGGAGGAGAATTTGAAAATGAAAAGTTTATTTCTTTTTGTACGGAGTTAGGAATTAAACATGAATTTTCCGCTCCACGCACACCACAGCAAAATGGTGTAGTGGAAAGGAAAAATAGAACTCTTCAAGAGTTAGCCCGTACGATGTTATCTGAATTTAAATTACCAAAATCTTTTTGGGCTGAAGCGGTTAGCACGGCATGTTATGTAATTAATAGAGTAATGCTTCGCCCTATTTTAAAATTAACTCCTTATGAATTAATATTTAGTAAACAACCAAATGTTTCTTATTTCAAAGTTTTTGGTTGTAAATGTTTTATTTTGAATTCTAAAGATTCCTTAGGAAAATTTGATGAAAAATGTGATGAAGGTATTTTTATTGGCTATTCTTCAACTAGTAAAGCTTATAGAATTTTTAATAAAAGAACAAAAATAGTTGAAGAATCTATTCATGTTAGGTTTGATGAGTTTGCTTCATGTGTAGAAAAGAAAATTACAGGAAAAGAAGATGAACTCCTTCCCACGGTGGAGAATGATGAAGAAGAACTTGGAGAAAATGAAGAAGAAAAAGGAGAAGAAAGAGGAGAAGAAGATAGAGAAGAAGAAGAAAGAGAAGGATATGTGCCTCCAAGTGAATTGAAATTCTCAAAGGATCATCCAAAGGAGCTTATCATTGGAGATCCGCAAAAAGGGGTTAGTACTCGTTCATCGCTACATGTTTTATTTTCAAACCTTTGTTTTGTTTCTGAAATAGAACCAAAAGATGTTTCCACCGCTTTAAATGATGAATTTTGGTTTTTAGCTATGAATGAAGAACTCAATCAATTTGAACGTAATAAGGTTTGGAATCTTGTAGAACGACCCAAAAATCGTCCTGTAGTTGGTGTTAAGTGGATTTTTAAAAATAAAATGGATAATGAATCTAGAATTGTTAGAAATAAAGCCAGATTAGTTGCAAAAGGTTATGCACAAATTGAAGGGGTAGATTTTGATGAAACTTTTGCACCCGTAGCAAGATTATAAGCGGTTAGAATATTTCTTGCATTCGCTTGTTTTAAAGGATTTAAATAATATCAAATGGATGTCAAAACCGCATTTTTAAACGGGTATATAAAAGAAGAGGTTTTTGTAGAACAACCCCCTGGCTTTATAAATGAGAAATATCCAAATTATGTTTATAAATTAGATAAAGCGCTTTATGGATTAAAACAAGCGCCTCGTGCTTGGTATGATCGATTAACTCAATATTTGTTAAAGCACGATTATAAAATAGGAAGTGCTGATTCTACACTCTTCATTAAGCAAATTGATCATGATTTAGTTATTTTACAAATTTATGTTGATGATATTATTTTTGGAGCAACTAATGAAGAGTTGTGTAATGAAGTAGTTCAAATTATGAAAAATGAATTTGAAATGAGCATGGTTGGAGAACTTTCATATTTTCTAGGTTTTCAAATTACACAAAAACATGATGGTATTTTTATATGTCAAACCAAATATATTCATGATATGTTAAAAAGATTTGGATTTGAAAATCTTAAGCATGCAAACACTCCTATGAGTACTTCACTAAAATTAGGAAAAGATGAAAGTGGTGTTTCAATTGAACAAACCCTTTATAGAAGTATGATAGGGTCTTTATTGTATTTAACCGCATCTAGACCTGATATTATGTTTGCCGTTTGTTTATGTGCTAGATTTCAAGCTAATCCTAAAGAGTCACATTTAAAAGCGGTGAAACGTATCTTTAGATATCTTATAGGCACATCAAAATTAGGTTTATGGTATCCTCATAATGATTCTTTTATTTTACATGGTTTTTCGGATTCGGATTATGCGGGATGTTCCTTAGATAGGAAAAGCACTAGTGGCACTTGTCACTTTATCGACCCTTCACTTATTTCATGGTCGAGTAGGAAACAGAATTCTGTTGCCCTCTCTACTACCGAGGCCGAATATATTGCACTAGGTAGTTGTTGTGCCCAAGCTCTTTGGATGTCACAAACATTAGACGATTTTGGCATGCAACAAAGTAGTGTAGAATTAAAGTGTGACAATAAAAGTGCTATAGACTTAACTAACAATCCTGTATTACATTCTAGATCTAAGCATATAGATGTCCGACATCATTTTATAAGGGATCATATTAAGAAGGGTAATATAAAAATCAACTTTATAGGCACGGAAAATCAAATAGTGGATATATTCACTAAGCCGTTACCGGATTCCCATTTTTCTATGCTTAGGCTAGAATTGGGAATTCTAGACATTTCACAATGAATATATCACTATTTAAAGCCTATAAAATTAAAAAAAAAAAATTTATCACAAAACCTAAACAATTTAAAAAGCAAAAGCCTAAATTTTAAAAATCAAACAATAGAAATTCAAAAGAGTTAACAAAATTCAAACATCATTAATATTACATCAATATTGTTCAAATTAAAACAGTAGAGAACAACATAAGGATCAAATTCTGCAGAAATTCACAGTCGCCCAGGCGACAGTGGATGTCGGAAATTTCCGACATCTCCCAGCAGCAGCAACCTGAAGAAACTACTCTGAATCTTCATAACCAGCCCCGCTGCTCTCTGGACAATCTTCTGGAGGTCCTCGTCTCACGGCTTTACCACAGCGAGTCCGCCTCACCGATTCGCGTGGCGGTTCTTCATCCGGAACTTGCCATTCGGCCTCTTCCTCCGGAGTTGGCTTTAACTTCAGACCTTTGACGAGAAACTTCATAAATTTCTGCATTCGACTACGGTCCTTCTTCACTTCCCTCTTGTGATCCTCTAATGAATCACGTAGATCATCAATGGACTCCCTTAGTGAACCTCCCCTAGAAATGGTCGGCTCTCTAATCTCAATCCCCGGATGGGCTTTTCTCTGCGGCTTCTTCACTTTCATTGAACCCGTATAATATATCTCCGGATAACAATCATCCAAATAAGAACCTTGCACTATCCATCCGTACTTCTTATAGAGTACATGCTGAATTACCGCCCCCATTGGCAGCGTATGAACCTTCACCCATCTTGGATGCTTTAATCTATACGCATACCTAATCTGGGAGAGTATGAAGTCCGCCACATCAAAAAGCTCATCCTCCATAATGTAGTATGTAAAGAGGGTCAACTGAGCCGTAATACTTCTTGTATCTCCACTCTTCAACATCACTGAATTCCTTAATATATCTTGAACTAAGAAAGCATCCGGAGTGAGTGATGTAACTTCAGTGGTAAGAGTCTTCTTTTGATTCCCATGTAAACTCATGTTTACAAGGGTCCAATCTCTATCCTTTCGATAGTTATCCACTATATCAGGCATATTTTCACTCATCACTAGTCCGAATTCCTCTCTTAGATCAACATGTGTTATTTCCACATGTTGACCTTGGATCCTTGATCTCACTCCTCCATCCAATTCAGTGAAATTTGGGTCTTCCAAATGGTTATAAAATTCACGAATGAAAAAGGAAGAAAACCCCTCTGGTGAGATTATTGAGAGAATACCTGCATTCGTAAGCCGATCATAGATATGATCATGCTTCGGCGAATCAAATTCAATATATTTCGCAACTCCAATAATAGCTTTCTCCACCCCAGGAAAAACTTGATATGAACTATGTGCATCTTCCGAAGTACTCCTTCGAGCTTTGGAACTGGAAGCCATTCTGCAAATAACAAAAAATTTAGATTACACATGTGTTGTGCACTGGAACACTGTCGCCCAGGCGACAGTGACTGTCGGAAATTTCCGACAGCTCTCCAAGTGAACTTCTCTCGAAAATTTTTACATACACTTCCAGATCTACTCAAAATCAATATTATTTCAACATCAAGTTTAAAAAAATATATATATGTTTTTCAAATCAAAATATTCTCCAAATCCTTTACTATTCATCATCTTCAACCTTCTTCACTAAACTAGATCTACAAAAATCCTTTAGAGAATGAACAAATGGAAACCTTCAACCACAAGAATCAAACAATCATAACATTTTTAACAAAGATCCAACAAGATCCACTTGTTTTAAACTAGATCTACATTTTTAAAATCAAAATTAAAAAAAAAAAAAAAACCTACACCATTCATCAACAATCAAAATGAAAACTACATTTTCCTTCTTCTCTACTATCAAAATCACAAATCCCAAAAAAAAATTTTGAGTTAAAAACATCAAAATCAAAAATCCATACCTTAGATCTAGGGATGTCGCCGACTTCCGACAGCCTTCCTCTCGTTTTTAACTCCAGGAAATGATGCACAATAGGGTTTGACTCGGTCCCCAGCCCTATTTATATTTTTGGCTGTCGCCCAGGCGACAGTGACTGTCGGAAATTTCCGACAGCTCCCATTTTGACAAAACTTCAATTTTGGGTCCCTTTGATGATTTACAATAGTTATATGTCATTATTAATGCTTCACCTCATGACTTGATGACAAACCATGTGCTATTTATTTAAAAAACAATGACTTACATGTTTATATGATTTCATTTCCAAGCTATCATCGTATTGACACTTCTACTTAGTTGTTTAGACCATTGGAAATTGTTTTCGCATGCCTCTAAGCATGAGAAATTGTTTATCTATCATAATGAACTATCACGTTCACTTCTTTTGATCAATACATATGTCTACTTCTTTAATATATACATGGATCATATTTGCTTTAACATAATAAAATAGCACTTCTTAAATACAACTTTCACCCTTGATTTGTTAGCACAACAAAATTACACCATCTTTTGCGATTCAAGTGAATTCGGAGATCCTTGGTCAATTAAAAAAAAATATCAATATATCAAAATTAAGATATCACATCTGTGATCAAAAATTTAAAATAAAGACAAGGATACTCCACCAAGTACTACTTACCCTCCTGATAAGTCTTAATGAGCATTGTGAGGTTAAGCACCTTGGACAGAATTGTAAAGTGTCTTGTGCAAAAGAAAAATGGTTTTCTAATCATCTTGTGCTATATCTTCAAAGTCAAAGTTGACTTTATATGCTTTTATTATGTTCTACATTTCAATGATCATGTAAATTAAATAACTTCATATGTTTGATCTAAGTATCACATGTACACATCATTATGTTATAAAATATTCATCTCATGAGAATTGGACCAAAAATATTCCATAATTCTATACACTATTGTGTCTTTCTATGATACTTTCAAATGATCTTCCTCATGTTTAAGTTATTTTGTTTCATTACTTCATATGGCTATACCGTCACTTCATGAGTTTATTCATACTATGGCATATTCCTATTATTTCATGGACTTCAATCATTTCCACAAAAAAGTGCTTCCGCTTACTCTTTCTTTCTATATCCTATATCCATTCCCTTAAGAACTACTCTTTTCTCTAATATTAACTTTTGCTAATATCAAAAGGGGGAGAATTAAAAGTATAAAAAGAACAATCACAAATCTATTACACCTAAATATTCCACCTACACAATACATCATATATTTAGGGGGAGCATATATTTAGGGGGAGCATATATTTAGGGAGAGCATTCATTTAGGGGGAGCTTTCATCTAGAGGTAGAAAAATATATCATATTATTTTTGTGCACACACCAAAGGTTAAAATCAACAATCTAAATAGACATGATTTCTTTTTATACGGATTTGTTATTATCAAAAGGGGGAAATTGTTGGAGCATGTGTTTCGCACTCCTCCGGTTTGATAATAACAAAGTCCCATTTGTATTTGATTCTATTTTTATTAATGGTGTGTAGATAATAGGTATGCGATGTTCACATTTCTGCTGGAGCTAAAATTGAATGTGGGAAAATTTCACTGTCGGAAAATTCCGACAGCCACTGTCTCCCAGGCGACAGCAGAGAAGTTACAACTACTTCCCTCCACGACAGATCGACGAAAGGCAGTTTTGAGCTGTCGGAAATCCGACAGCGATGTCACCCAGGCGACAGCTCGGAGGTTACAACAACTGCCCACGACTCCACCCACGACCGGCAGTTTTGCGCTGTCGGAAATCCGACAGCGATGTCGCCCAGGCGACAGCTCGGAGGTTACAACAACTGCCCACGACTCCACCCACGACCGATAGTTTTGCGCTGTCGGAAATCCAACATCGATGTCGCCCAGGCGACAGCTCGACGGTTACAGCAACTGCCCGCACGATGGCACTCCAGCGGCAGTTTAGCGCTGTCGAAAAATTCCGACAGTCACTGTCGCCCAGGCGATAGTGAATTTCTATAAATTGGTTCCTTTGGTTCGTGCATTCCAAGCTTTTGAGAATTCCAGTCCCTTCCTGAGTGCATACGAACCAGAGAGCTCCAGAACCTCCTCAACTCCCATTTGTGCAAAGAAGGATTGAAGATTGAAGACGAGATCGGGCGCGCTTCTACATCATCAATCATCTCGAGGCTTCAACAATCCGTTCAGAGATCTGATTTTCTAGGGAGTTGTTCTTTTCATATTGTATTCTCATTCACATACTTTTCATTTTGTATTGGTAGAGAAATCGTCGTCTTGCGTGCGGCGTCTAAGTCCTTGCGCGGCTTAGGGGAAAATCGCTTCCTTGTGCGGAGCGTCCAAGTCCTTGCGTGGCTTGGTGGGAAATCGTGGCCTTGTGTGCTACGTCTAGATCTTGGGAAGATCTAGAGGATAGGCTTGGGCTTGGTCTTGGGAGAGACAAGCGATAGCCTTCCGATCCTTGGGAGAAGGATTGGTAAACCAAAATTGTAGAATTTTTTTTTATTAATATAATTGTGCCTTGATCTTAAGCATTGTTAAGATCATTTTTATTGTACTCAAATTTCATGATTAATATAATTATGTCTTTTTCTTTAATTACATATTTGATGGCATAATCTTTATCTTAGAAATTTATGTTTTGGTTTAATACTAAAATTGCATTGGTTTGAAAGTATTTAGAAGTAATTTTTTAGTAAAGTAAAATCTCTTTAAAAAAAATTACTAAGTAAAAATTTAATTCTTAAACACACCCTTATTCACCCCCCTCTAAGGGCGTTATACGATCCAACAGTTCTTTTACACAAATAAATTCCTTTTGAAGTTCCTTGTATTTTTCTTTAATATCATTACAATCAAAACACGATATAGAGTTTTCAAATGAAGAGCATGGTGGAGATACAAACATTTCATTTTTGGATTCTACATTCACATTTTCTTTCAAAGTTTTATTTTCTAAACGTAGTTTTGCGTTAGCCATTTTTAATTTCTTAATCTTACGTTTAGTAGTTTGTAGTAATTGTAATGTAGAAATAGAAGTACAAAAAATGGAATTTGATTTCCTTACATTGCTTTCGGGAGAGGCACGATTTGAACATATTGTTTCTTTGACATCTTTTTGGCACTCCTCTTCCGAAGATAGTATTTCTTCTTCTCTTCCATTTGACGTGTGCTCCATTGATCTGTCATGAGGGGAGCATTCTTGAAGACTTGTGCAAGCTTGCATATTCTCCGGTTCTTGCGATTGTTCCATACCTGTAGAAGGAGAATCATAAGTTCTTTCAAGAAAATTCCAAATCTCATATGCGGTAGGTAACATATAAATAAGTTTGAAAATATTTTGGTCTAACGCACAAAATAAACTATTAATAGATTTTGCATTTAAAACAATTTCGTTTCTAGTTAGTACGCTAGGTGGTTTTTCAATAGTAATGTTCCAAACATCTATGCCTAAGGACTTGAGAAAATTTTCCATTAAATTTTTCCACCTTTTATAATTTTTCCCTTCGAATAAAGGTGGTGCTAGTGATTTTTCATCATAAAATTTTTCCCCACTAGTAGAAGCGAGATCATGATCAAGAGACGCCATTATTCCTGATTGTTAAGCCGATTTGGAATAACCTAGCTCTGATACCACTTGTTGGATCAGTAGGCGCCCTTAGAGGGGGGGGGGGGGTGAATAAGGGTTTTGAAAACTTTAAACTTTAATAGAAAACTTTTGATATTTTATTTGAATAAGAGTGAATATAAAACAAAGAGTAGCAAATCAATTTTATTAAATAGAAAATAACATGATTATCATTAATAAACTTGATTACCAAATTTAATTTCTATGACGCTAGAAATCAAAGCGAATAATATAAAAACTCCTTTTGTTTTCTATACCGACTCGTATCCCCACAAACCGGTTGGCTTTAGCCGATCTATCCCTAGATACAGCCTCAAGCTGCTCTAGCCAATCTATCACCAGAAAGGCCTAGAGCACCCCCTAGATCTACACCCTAGACCTAGTCGCCAACGCGAGGCAAATTTCCCCTAGTCCCCGCAAGGCCCTAGTCGCCGTGTGGCGAATTTCTCTACCGAACAAAATATATAAAGGTTACAATTAGAAACTAAACAAAACACAAACTAAAAACTCCCTCAAAAAGAAGAACTTGATGTCGATGTAGATGCGATCAGATTGGTCTTCAAGTTCTTTGCATTCACGAACGTTGACGAAGTTCTTCGGGATGCTTGGAGAAGGCTCTCACGAGTGCTCTGAATATATGGCTTCAATTCGTTCTGTATCAGCAAGCCACAACGGAGGAGGCGCGTGTCTTTAAATAGAGTCAGCCACTACCGCCTGCGGTAGTACTACCGCCTGCGGTAGTACTACCGCCTGTGGTAGTACTACCGCCCCGCGGTAGCCACATTAGGCAATGATCAAGCACGCGGATCGTGGCATCTTAGGCAACTATTGAGTGCCAAACTTTGAGCTCCACCTAACGCGCCGCGGTAACGCTAACGCTCTGCGATAGCGAGATAGCCTTCCTTCAGCCAATATCTCCTTCCATAATTGCTCCTCAATCACATGCATATGGGAGGGTTCCAAAATCTACTGTCGGGCGTTATCCTTAACGCACCGCGATAGTACTTGCCAAAATAGTGTCCCGTCGACATTCTTTTTTCTCCACTGTTTCCTTCCCGACAATTGTTTCCATTTATGCTAGCGTCAGCGGTAGTGCTAACGCTCCACGGTAGAGCACATCTATTTTCGTCGACCGCATATTCGTCGAATGGCCTCACATTTCGTCGAACGCTGCTTTCATTTCGTCAAACTCAATTTCGTCGAACACCAGTTCGTCGAACGACATCTATTTTTGCCGAACACCATTTCGTCGATTCACTAGCGCCAGCATTAGTGCTAACGCTCTGTGGTAGAGCATGCATTTCATCGAACGCCGCGGCAGAGCCTGCATTTCGTCGAGCACCGTGGTAGAGCATGCATTTCATCGAACGCAATTTTGTCGAACGCATCTTATTTCGTCGAACCGCTAGCGCCAGCGGTAGTGTTACCGCGCCGCAGTATCAACAGACAATTATCCTGATGTCGCTTCGATGTCTTTCTTTTTCACACTCCTTTGGGGATTGAATGTTGAAGATCCTGCACACTATAAACACAATACAAGTATGATCAAATACAATAGGATTTGTTATTGTCAAACCAAGAGATGCGAAAAGCATGTTCCAACAAACTCCCCTTTTGATAATAACAAATCCCTTTAGAAAGAAATAGTTCAAAAGATAGGAATTGTGTTTATTAAAAAGGATAAGCATGAAATTTAAGACATGTGCAAATGCTCCCCCTAAATGAATGCCCCCCTAAGTGAATGCTCCCCCTACAACAATACTTCCTATGAACTTGACTTCCCCAAACCTACCTGTGAATTTCTTTCAAATTTATTCTCGCCCTTTTGGTATTATCAAAAGAGGGTGGAGAGAAAGTCAAACAGGAACATGTACGATAAATGTGTAGAGAGGGAATGAAGATGATAAAGAGTTAAACGCTTAGGAAAAAAATACAATATATAGGACTGAAAAAGGGAATGTGAATAAATTGTCATAAGGAAACCACTTGTTGGAAAAACGTATTCATGATCGAGCGTACAAGTAGTAAAGAGGTGGAAAGCATGATGAAATATATTTTTGAAGTGAACATCTATATAGGAATGGTGAAGCATAGTAGATGATTTAGAGTTTTAGATAAAAGTATTTTCATAGAAATATATTAGAGTTCTTAGCTTAAAGATGAAACAATATAACATTTGCCAAGTAATATTATCATGTTAGTTCTTCCCCTTTATATAAAAGTTTTAAGCATAAAAGGTAATGATTTCCAAGAACCAATCTACCCAGACAATATGTCTACACCCTAGCCCCGTACTAAGTGATGGATGGGCATGAGGAGTTGCATACATGCTGTAGGTTGGGGTGTTAGTCCCATATGCAAACACTAGACAAAACTCACTCTAGCACTCTTTCCCCCCAGTGCCTCATAAGGCCCCACTGGAACCCTCCCCGGTTAAGGACAAGACATGACTTAGAGATTAGGTTATCTAATGTCTACAACCCTACGCCCCCACTATGGTGAGATATGATGTCATGGATAATAATTATTGGAAACATTTAAGCGTTTTAAATCTAATTAGAATTTCATAGCCAATGGGTTTATATTTTTATTTGAATATTAAAAGAAAGTCATAGAGCTAATTTGAAATCCATTAATAAATCTGAGTTTTATTACAATATTTTCATGTTTAGAGCAACCCATATAAAGTTTACCAAGCAAGTCTGCCACTTATTGAAAGAAAGGAATTTTATGATTCAAGTGACGACGCTCACACACGAAAAGACTTTAAATAAGCATGAAAGCGCAAGGTAAAAATATATAGTGATGATGCGGAAGACTTGTACAGAAACAAGAAACATCTTTTTTGTAATCATGATTATTCATAAGAAGAAATATGAGTGAAATTCAAAGAATGAAGATGTTTTTGTAAATCATTTTGCATTTAAAATCTTTAATTTTGACAATAAAGTGACCAAGCATGAAATAATGTTTTCAAAAAGAAATTACTACAATGTTATATTAATTCACAACTTCAAAACATACAAAACATTGTAGAGAGCATGCTAGGTTATCTAGTGCATTTCATAAAGAAAAAGTAGTATAGAATTAGCATTAGGATCCAATACTCATGAGAAGAAGTGTTATGGAAGATAATGATGCGCACATAAGTGTATTTTGAATAGAGTAAACAAATGTTTTAATCAAAAAATATAAGAAATATATAACGTAAAGAGCACAATAAAACACAAATAATTTTACTTCCACACACTTCAATGCACAAAAAGATGTACAACTACCAAGGTACTTTGCACACACAATGCTCATTAAGACTTATCAGGGTGCAAAGTAGTGCTTGAGGATCACATATTTTATTTTATTTTAATATTGAAAATAGTGATCCGGTGTACATGAGAGTAAGTGGTTTATTTTTTGAAAGAAAGATAAGGTTTGCACAAGACACTTTACTATTCTTTCCAAGGTGCTCAACCTCACAATGCTTATTAAGAATTATCAGGAGGTTCAAGTAGTGCTTAGTGGAGTTATCTTTGTCACTTTATTTTATGATTTTTGTTTTGTACAAAGTTCTCCGAATATACTTGTTTTGCAAACCAATATAATTTATGAAAACATAACCACTTTTCTTAACTTTTAAAAGTGCAAATAAAGGTAGTGTAGGTAAGATACTTGTGCAATTTTAATTCATTGCACTATTACAAAACATACACAAGCATTCTTAGATTAAAAACATATGTAGACCATGCCAAAATAAGTGAGTGAATAAATACCATTATCAAACATAAAACATTTACTCATACTTAGAGGCATGCTAGGCTTAGTTCTACACAACTTTTATAATATAATTTATGCACATGTGTTTAGAAGTATCAAAGCATGATAAAGACAATGTTTAAAGTAGTTTGAAAATATGAATCACAACATTGTAGAAGGTCTTAAATGATAGAAGAAATCATGCTTGATATTTGCAATAGAGTCCATACAATTTTTTTTTGATATAAAAATGATTTTATATTTGTGTATTTGATTTTGATATATAAAAAACAAAAGCATATTTGTGCTATTTTGAGAATGTTTTCTAGTTTTTTTATTTGAGGTTTTCGTGAAGAAAATAATAGAAAATAAATAAATGCATAAAGGTAAATAAAAAGAAAATAACAAAAACATGAAAGGCAAAAATAAAGAATGAAACAGATTCACTACCGCCAGTGATAGAGTTACCGTGCCACGGTAGCTCACGTGAAATAAAA
Source organism: Dactylorhiza incarnata (assembly GCA_033032865.1). NCBI lineage: Eukaryota > Viridiplantae > Streptophyta > Magnoliopsida > Asparagales > Orchidaceae > Dactylorhiza > Dactylorhiza incarnata. Next base: position 15,969,184 of record JAWHQI010000012.1, on the reverse strand, counting down.
GGATCTGACCCGGTTAGATTTCATTTGGTCAAGGGGTTTTGGATCTCGTATTTTCCTTCAGCTTCCGCCGGCGTTAGCAATATGTTAGGATTTTCTTTTGTTATTTTACTTTCTTTTATGCTTCATGTTAGTGATTCAAGCTAGGATCTAGCAGATTTGAAAGAATTTCATGGCAATGTAGTCATAGGAGGATTTTTGACAAATTTTTCAAGTCATTTTGGTAGATCTATGAGTTATTGTTTGAGTATTCATGTTAGATTGGTTGAGATATCTCAGATATGGAATTTTCAAGTATTTTCAAATGATTTGGAGGATTATTTGGGTGAAATCGGAGGACGAAGATGAATAGTAGTTCCGTCAGCTACCGCACAGCGGTAGCAGCTACCGCGCCGCGGTAGATCTCGTGTTCAGATTTTTGATGTTTTTCCTTCACTTTTATTTTGGTTCAGATTTGAGAATGGAAGCCTCCAGTAGTCGCGCTCGACGATCAAATGTAGATCGGAATCGAGAGGGTGACTAATGGAGGCTGCCATTCTCAAATCTGAACCAAAATAAAAGTGAAGGAAAAACATCAAAAATCTGAACACGAGATCTACCGCGGCGCGGTGCATGAATGGGTAATTCCATTTGACGTGTGCCATACTCTTCCATTGGGAGGAATTATTCAACGAATTGTATACAAGAAATGCTGGTCTCTTAATAGGGAGGTTTATCATCTTGATTGTCGACCACCCAGGTTATTTACATTATCGAGGGTTTAGGGTAACCATGATTGTCGAAGTAATTATTTAATAGGAATTTGTTTTCATTTAATTTTATGTTAGGATAACGATAAGGTTGTGAATGATAATGATGATATTGTGTTGGAGTTACATTTACAAATTTTTGTTGTTTTTTATTTTCAAAGTTTTGCTCTAGAAAAGTCACATTTATCTTGCTTTTGGATTTTGCTTGATAATTTGAATTTATGTGTTGAGAATTTTTCCTTATAATTTCCTTAAGCAAGTTAATTTTATTTTCTAATTCGTAGTTTTTAACTTTGAGATTGTGTCTAGCTTTATTATAAGCAATTGCGCTATTCTTAAGAGTGGAAACAATAGAGTCAATATGATTTTGATAGTTATTTCTAAATTCTTCAAATGTTTTATCCATCTCTTTAATTTCAATTTTATAACTTATACACATAGCACAATCATTTTTCAAAGTTGAATTTTCTAAAGACAATTTTTCATTGTGTTCTTTTACACAAATAAATTCCTTTTTGAAGTTCCTTGTATTTTTCTTTAATATCATTACAATCAAAACACGATATAGAGTTTTCAAATGAAGAGCATGGTGGAGATACAAACATTTCATTTTTGGATTCTACATTCACATTTGCTTTCAAAGTTTTATTTTCTAAACGTAGTTTTGCATTAGCCATTTTTAATTTCTTAATCTTACGTTTAGTAGTTTGTAGTAATTGTAATGTAGAAATAGAAGTACAAAAAATGGAATTTGATTTCCTTACATTGCTTTCGGGAGAGGCACGATTTGAACATATTGTTTCTTTGACATCTTTTTGGCACTCCTCTACCGAAGATAGTATTTCTTCTTCTCTTCCATTTGACGTGTGCTCCATTGATCCGTCATGAGAGGAGCATTCTTGAAGACTTGTACAAGCTTGCATATTCTCCGGTTCTTGCGATTGTTCCATACCCGTAGAAGGAGAATCATAAGTTCTTTCAAGAAAATTCCAAATCTCATATGCGGTAGGTAACGTATAAATAAGTTTGAAAATATTTTGGTCTAACGCACAAAATAAACTATTCATAGATTTTGCATTTAAAACAATTTCATTTCTAGTTAGTACGCTAGGTGGTTTTTCAATAGTAATGTTCCAAACATCTATGCCTAAGGACTTGAGAAAATTTTCCATTAAATTTTTCCACCTTTTATAATTTTCCCTTCGAATAAAGGTGGTGCTAGTGATTTTTCTTCATAAAAATTCTCCCCACTAGTAGAAGCGAGATCATGATCAAGCGACTCCATTATTCCCTGTTGTTAAGCCGATTTGAAATAACCTAGCTCTGATACCACTTGTTGGATCTGTAGGCAGCCTTAGAGGGGGGGGGGGGGGGGGGGTGAATAAGGGTTTTAAAAACTTTAAACTTTAATAAAAACTTTTGATATTTTTATTTGAATAGGAGTGAATATAAAAGAAAGAGTAGCAAATCAATTTTATTAAATAGAAAAAGACATGATTATCATTAATAAACTTGATTACAAAATTTGATTTCTATGACGCTAGAAATCAAAGCGAATAATATAAAAACTCTTTTTGTTTTCTATACCGACTCGTATCCCCACGAACCGGTTGGCTTTAGCCGATCTCTCCCCAGATACGGCCTCAAGCCGCTCTAGCCAATCTATCACCAGAAAGGCCTCGAGCACCCCATAGATCTACACCCTAGACCTAGTCGCCAACGCGAGGCGAATTTCCCCTAGTCCCTAGTCACCGTGTGGCGAATTCCTCTACCGAACAAAAGATATAAAGGTTACAATTAGAAACTAAAACAAAACACAAACTAAAAACTCCCTCAAAAAGAAGAACTTGATGTCGATGTAGATACGATTGGATTGGTCTTCAAGTTCTTTGCGTTCACGAACGTTGACGGAGTTCTTCGGGCTGCTTGGAGAAGGCTCTCACGAGTGCTCTGAATATATGGCTTCAATTCGTTCTGTTTCAGCAAGCTATAATGGAGGAGACGCGCGTCTTTAAATAGAGTCAGCCACTACCGCCTTTAAATATAGTCAGGTCCCGCTGGACCGCCTTGGCCCTCTTTGATTGGTAGGGTTTGGAGGGATCCCTCTTCGACGAGAGCCATGGGTATATCGAGCGCACCTGGGAGCGTTCTCCCCCTGTGCATCGGCGAGACGATCCATCAACCCTTACAAAAGTGGTCTCGGCGTCGGCCTCATGAACGTCATTGAGTTGGCGAGAGCTCAGAGGTGAAAAAAAGGAACATTGATTGAAGGAATGGCACTCTCAGGGAAGCAACCTGAGATATATATAGCATAATGGAGGGGCCCACCAAGAAGATTCCCTCTAGGTCAGCAAAGCACTCACCAAATACTAGGGGCTGGACTTTTCTTTCCGAGCGAAGAACTCACTCGCAAAGAGTGGGGATTGTGTATAACCCCGTATTCACTGAGTGGGTCCCTAGGTCAAAAAGGTCCAAAAGGCATGCAAGTCAGGTCAAGAAGGGCACTCACCCAGGTCAGGATAGGTAGGGGAGCCTCAGGGCGAGTGTGAGCCTCATCTGCATGGCACTCACTCGCTTTGAAGTACGAATGAGCTGAAGGCCAGGCGAGTGAGGGCGGAACCCCACTCGCCAAGCGACGGGAGAACTTCGTTTGGCTCCCTGCGAGTGGGGTTCCGTCCTCACTCGCCGTTTGGCCGATATGGCTAGGCGAGTGGGGATCGGCCAACGGGAGAACTTTGTTTTGATGGGAGAATGATGTTTGGCTCCCTGCGAGCCGATCCTCGGGTCGTTCGAGTGCCTTTCCCTGCCATGTCCTGATTGGCTTCTACTTCTCCTGCTAATTACAGGGAACTACTTCCCACAGATGGCGCCAATCTGATGCGGATCGCTCGGGGCCCTCGGTATATCGGGCAAATCAACCGCCTTATCCTGCTAGCGCCTGAACGTGCAAACAGATAAAGGGGGTCTCCGTGGAGACCGAGTCCAAGAGTTGATGATGTGGAAAACCCGCAATCGGGGTGAAAAACCACGCGGTCGGAGCTGTGCCGACCTAACCTTCACTATACCTTGAGTTCCTTTACAGGTTTGTTCTTGAGAGAGCGAGGGAGATCGACCGCACCTCATTACAATGATGGGGGGTGGGGAGAGAGTTCGTCGTCTTGCTCCGAAGCAAACTTGCCCCCCGAGTCCAAGCTTTGTTCGCACCACTGTGGGCCTTCAACTCCTTGGTAGGTCCGCCAATGATGAGCCCCAAGCCTCCAAGTGGGATGCCAATGGCGAGCTCCGAGCCTCTAAGTTGTCCGCGGATAGCACTCTCCAAATTTGCAAGCGGTCTGTGAATAGTAAACTCCAAGTCTTCAAGGCAGTCTGCGAACAGTAAACTTCAAGTCTTCAAGGCAGTCTGCAAACAGTGCTCCTGAAGTATCTGATCTCTAGAGAGAGAGAGAGAGGTAGAGGAAAGGAGGGGATTAGAGCTCCAAGCCAAAAGTGAAGAAATGAATAGCCTAAGGGGTCTATTTATAGTTTTTTGGAGGAGTGGTCCGGTAAATTTACTCATTATTTACCAGACCGGCCAATAGGAGGGCTCCGCTTGAGGCACACAAATCACCAAATCTTTGGAAAAGACAGGACCGCCACTAACCCATTTAGGGTTTCAAAGAGAGAGAAGGAGGCGGCGGTGGGCGGCCGCCGGAAGAGGTGGCGGCCTCCCCGCATAGCCTGACGCCCGACCGAGGAGTTGGTCGGCCCTTGCGGGGCTTGCGGGGTGTGGGCGGGCGGTGTAAGAGCCCATTTTTTTCGCTACAAAACTGGGTCTTATGCCAAGAACCGCCATTTTGCGGTGACACCAATACTCGAGAAGGCCGCCACTACAAAACGTCGATCCTGCCGTCCATATCGATCACAGAAGAAGAAAGGTACAATTGAAGCAAAAGTAAGCTCAAGTCCATATCACATAAAATATAGATCTTAAGGAAAGATGTCCACAGATAATAACTGAAATAAGAGATAACAATAAAAAGGGCTCATACCCAGTACATCATGTCCTCACTACAAATCACTCGAGGAAGCAAATCTACTGATAAACACTCACAGATCTTGAAACTGGTGCTGCCGTGCTATACTGGCCTGCCTCCATCTGCACCGGCCTCTAGTGGCGCTGCGTCTCCTCGGTCCCCTAAAATGATATGGTCCACTGATCGTTAGTCAAAAAGACTAAGCCTCGTTTACCCCCATCCATCCCTCAGTGGCCCTAGGCACCGAGCAGGAGGATGAAGCGGAGGACAATAAGGGGTATAAAACAAGGTAGGTGACATGTCTTAGCTACAAGAGTATCTATCACTACACAAGTGTTTATATATATGAAGCAGTAAATAAAGCAAGGTAAAGAACAAGTAAAGTAAGCAAGTAAAGACAAGTATAGAATAGAAAAGTAACCGTTGATTTATAGGAATGCCCATACAAACCTATAGACCAAGGGGTCGTTTAGCAAGGCCTATCGTATAAAAAGTCCCATAACCAATTTATACGATATGGGTAGGGGTTGAAATGCAATGCTTATGCTGTGACATGCAGAGTATGCAGTTTAATGTTATGATCACACAAGTGCAACTCACACACTTCGACTCTATGCGCACAGACCTTTAGTTCCCCCTTTTTGCAGCTAGCAAAACTCCTAGGATACCCCCGTAGTGGAAAACAGAAGTGGTGGGTTGGGCCTCGCCCACCTCTAGGTTGGCATTCACACTACCTAACCTAGACCTATCGTATGCCTCAACGCGAAGAACACAACCGCCGAGCGCCTGCGTACTCTTACTAGCTGGACCACCAGACATTCCTTGGCCAAGTGCAAATCTATACTTGCCGAGTCAGTGTATTGACGTCGGTGTGAACGACCGTTAATACCGAAGACCCACCACCTTTATGCATATGCAATTATGATTAACATCTCTGAGCCATAAGCTCCCCGGGCTAACCTGACCGTCACCATAACATTCCGAGCCACCTGCTCGATGGACAAACCCGTCCATAACTACAACCACCGAGCCTACTGCTCGTATGAACCAACCAAGTAACACCCGCAGCAATGGGTTGTGAGTGAGTGTATTATTAAGTTAATCTTGCGTAACAAATTATTCTACAACTTTGGGTTAACCATGGACTTCCGGAGGACTACCCTGTGAGGGGTTCGCAACAGTATTAGGAACTATGATGGGCTAAACCCCAAAGCTCCCTTTCCAAGGCACTTAATATTATTGATAACTACCCACAAGCATACCCCTCTCACCATTACACTTATTAACCCTAAGTGTGTTTTATTCCACTCCAAGGGAATGTCCATCTTTCATCGATACCCAAACACACTCTTGCTTCCTAGTCAACCAGACTTCTTACACCTACTTTCCTTTGGTGACCCCTTCCAAATCCAATCCATCTGGGTGCATCAACTTCCTTAACACCACGTGTAAGACCTGTTGGATCGGTAGGCGCCCTTAGAGGGGGGGGGGTGAATAAGGGTTTTAAAAACTTATATTATATTTTGATATATTTCAGATTATAAGTGATTAAAATATGAAATCAAGCAAATCAATTGAAATAAAATTGAGACATCATTTTATTAATATGAAAAGAAAAGATACAAGACTTGATTTCTTATAACGCTAGAAATCGAAGGCGAATAATAAAAAGACTTTTTCGTTTTCTATCTCGACTCGTATCCCCACGAATCGGTGGCTTTAGCCTATCCTTCCCGGATACGGCCTCAAGCCGCTCTAGCCAATCCTTCCCCAGATATGGCCTCGAGAACCCCCTAGACCTAACCTAGATCTAGTCGCCAACATGAGGCAAATTTCTGCCCTAAGTCCTACCCACACCTAGTCACCAATACTAGGCGAATCCACTAAAACGATTACAAGAAAAGATGTGAAATTAAATGACAATAATATTAAAATCTCCCTCTTGAAGAACTTCTGAAGTTAGAGACGAAGGACCGCTGTAGTATAAGCATTGTTGAAGCGATCTTCGGTCGGATCCGACGTGATGAAATCCTCCTTCAGAAATTCACGGAACTTTGGTGAGAGATCCCTTTTCGGCAGAACAAGGCTCTGGAATTCTAGCACTCAACCTCTCTCAAACTTGTGTGTTGAAAATGAGAGTAGAGGGGTCCTTTTATAGGAGAGATCGCTAGCGCCTACGCTACCGCTACCGCCGGCGCAATCCCCATTTAGGAAATATTCTCCGCATGCGTATCTTCATTCCAAGGAAACCCTGCCGCATTTCCTCTTGTGCTCCGCGCTACTGCCTACACTATTCGCTAGCGCCTTCTAAATATGCTCCCGGAATTGCGCTAATCATAGCTAGCGCCTGCGCTAGGTGCTACCGCCGGTGCTAGTGGGCATTTTGGAATTCTGGGTTCAAAACTGGGGGAAACCCTCTTATGTTATCCTTGAGTCATATGGACTTGTTTACTGCACACTTAAACACACAAGATCAAATACACATAGGATTTGTTATTCTCAAACCTAGGATATGCGGAAGACGATGTTCCAACAAACTCCCTCTTTTGATAATAATAAATCAATTAATGATAAATCAGAGTATTAATATATAAGCATGATGAAACCTACTTGTGTGTGTGTGTGAAAGTGATGACTTAGGATAATGTTGATTTTATTATTTAGAATTGCTCCCCCTAAATACATGCTCCGCCTTTGTGAATGCTCCCCTTATATGTAAGTTATCATCTTAATTAATCATGTTAGTTTTCCCTTTTTATTTATCATGTTACTTCTCCCCCTTTTGTTATTAGCAAAATTGGGTAAGGAAGCAAGATACATAAAAAATTGTTGATAACAAGATAAGGCATGATCGAGAGTTTGTAGAGGAAATGAAATGATAAGGAGTTTTAATCACAATAATTTTTATAGAAATAAATCAGAGTTTCTAGCATACATATTTTCATAGAAATAGATCAGAATTTTTTGAGCATAAAGAGAACAATATAAAATTTAGCAAGCAAGTCTACCACATTGTTGAAGAAAAGGAATTCTGTGTTTTAAGACTTGAGATAAGCATAAAAAAACACAAGGTAAAAGTTATATGGTAATGTTGCGGAAGACTTTATAGAGATACAAGAAACATCTTTTTGTAAACGTGATGATTCATAAGAAGAAATAAGTGAAAATTCAAAATGATAGGATGTTTTTGTAGATCATTTTTCTTTTAGAATCTTCAAGATTACCAGAATATAACCAAGCATGAAAGAAGGATATCAAAAAGAAACTACCACACTGTTATTTATAATTTATAATTCAAAACATACCAAATATTGTAGAGAACATGCTAGGTTATCATAGTGCATTTTATATATAAAGAGAGCATAGAATTTTAGCATTAGGATCCAATAACATGAGAAGAAGTGTTATGAAAGATAATGATGTGCATATAAGTGTATGTTGAATAGAGTAAACAAATGATTTAATCAAAAAATACAAGACATATATAGAGTAAAGTGCATAATAAAACACAAATAAGTTTACCTCCACACACTTCAATGCATACAGAAAAAGTACAACTACCAAGGTTCTTTGCACACACAATGCTCATTAAGATTAATCAGGGTGCAAAGTAATGCTTGGGGGATCACACACTTTATTTTTCAGTATGGATTTTGTTGTTTTTTGTGATTCGGTGTACTTAAGAATAAGTGGTGTAAAAATAAAGGTTTGCACAAGACACTTTACTATTCTTTCTAAGGTTCTCAACCTCACAATGCTTATTAAGACTTATCAGGAGGTTAAAGTAATTCTTGGTGGAGTTATCTTTGTCAATTTATTTCATTTGTTTTTTTGTTTTGTACAAAGTTCTCCGAATACACTTGTTTTGCAAACGAATGAAATTTTGAAAGCACACCCACGTTCTTAATTTTAAGAGTGCAAATAAAAGTAGTGTAGGTAAGATACTTATGCAAATTTAATTTATTGTACAATTACAATACACAAGCAAGCATTCTTAAAATAAAAGAACATGTAAACTTTGCCAAAAATAAGTGAGTGAATGAGTATCATTATCAACCATAAAACATTTACTCATACTTAGAGGCATGCTAAGCTTAGTTCTACACAACTTTTACAATACAGTTTGATGCACATGTGATTAGCTATATCAAAGCATGATAAAAATATTGTTCAAGGTAGTTTGAAAAGATAAATTTCAACATTGAAGAAGGACTAAATGATAGATTAGACCATGCTTGGTATGAACAATTAAAATTCATACAACTTTTTGATATTTTTGAAAAAAGATTTTGATTTAAGGTTTGAACTCTTAAAATTGATCTTGGACTTCCCGAGGTCTACCCTGTGAGGGGTTCGCCCGGTACTAGGAGATGTGATGGGATGATAGCCCAAATCTCCCTTTCGCAAGATAAATGTAAATAGAAGAGTTAAGTTCAAAAGATATTTTTGATAATTTTTATGTTTTATATTTTTGTATTTGATTTTTGCATATAGGAATAGAAATCAAACACATAAATAAATAAAGGGAGTGAAAAAATATTTTTTGAAATTTGGCTTTTATATATTTTTTGTTTTAATTTTTCAAAAATCAATTAAAAACAGAAATGCAAACATAAGTATTACATATAATAGAGCATATTTTTAGGGATTTTCCAAAAATTTTAAAAATACATAAAATTAGAGAGGCGCGCTAGCGCGGGAAACAGTACACTAAATTTTAGTATTTTGAAAAATCTAATTTTTGATATTGGTTAAGTGTCCAAAGTTTAGTTTTATGCAGAAATTTCAGAAGATTTGAAGATGTTTAGATATGTAAACATTGCATAAAACCATTGCGTTTAAGAATGAGATTTAATCTGAAAGATCTAGGACATCTAATTCAAGTCGTAATAGTCAAAATCTTGCATTAGGGAGAGGTTTAGTGAATATGTCAGCAAGTTGGGAGTCTGTACCAATGAAACTTACTTTTACATGCTCTTTCTTAATATGATCCCTAATGAAATGATGGCGAACATCTATGTGTTTGGATCTAGAGTGGTGTACATGATTATTTGTAAGATCTATGACACTTTTATTGTCAGATTATCAATGTATTTGAGATGAAGACCAAAATCCTCTAGAGTTTGGCTCATCCATAAAGCTTGTGCACAACAACTCCCAAGAGCAATGTATTCGGCCTCCGTGGTGGAGAGTGCAACCAAAGATTGTTTCCTACTAGACCATGCAACTAATGAGGGTCCTAAAAAGTGACAAGTACCGCTAGTGCTTTTTCGATCTAGTGAACATCCGGCATAATCCAAATCAGAATAGCCGTGAAGTATAAATGAATCATTGTGTGGGTACCATAATCCTAATTTAGATGACCCTAATAGATAACGAAAAATATGTTTTACTGCTTTTAAATGAGATTCTTTTGGATTAGCTTGAAAGCGAGCACATAAACATACGACAAACATAATATCTGGTCTAGATGCACTTAAGTAAAGAAGAGATCCAATCATACCTCTATATAAATTTTGATCAATAGAGATTCTAGATTCAACTTTTCCTAATTTTAAAGAAGCACTCATAGGTGTAGAAGCTTGTTTAAGATTTTCAAATCCAAATCGTTTAAGCATATCGTGAACATATTTTATTTGGCAAATAAAGATACCATCATCTCGTTGTGAAATTTGAAAACCAAGAAAATAAGAGAGTTCTCCTACAAGACTCATTTCAAATTCATTTTTCATTACTAAGACTACTTCATTACACAACTCTTCATTAGTGGCTCCAAAAATTATATCATCAACGTATATTTGTAAAATAATTAAATTGTTATTATTATGCTTAATGAAGAGTGTGTTGTCGGCACTTCCAATGACATAGCCGTGCTTTAACAAAAACGATGTAAGTCGATCATACCATGCACGGGGCGCTTGTTTTAAACCATAAAGCGCTTTTTCTAATTTATAAACATGATTTGGAAATTTTTCATTTAAAAAACCGGGGGGTTATTCTACGTAAACTTCTTCTTTTATAAAGCCGTTTAAAAAGCACTTTTAACATCCATTTGAAATAATTTTATCCCTTTAAAACTCGCAAATGCCAAACATATTCGTATAGATTCTACGCGAGCAATGAGTGCAAAAGTTTCTTCAAAATCTACCCCCTCGATTTGAGAAAAGCCTTGAGCGACTAAGCGATCTTTATTTCTTATAATCCTAGATTCACCATCTAATTTATTTTTAATGATCCATTTTACGCCAACAACGGGATGATTAGATGGACGTTCTACTAGGTTCCAAACTTTATTTCTTTCAAATTGATCTAACACTTCATTTATAGCCAAAAACAAAAATTCGTCATTTAAAGCGGTTGAAATGTTTTTAGGTTCAATTTCAGAAATAAAGCAAATATTTGAAAACGTTTCATGAAGAGAAGATCGAGTTCTTACCCCAATAGATGGTTCCCCAATAACTAGCTCGTTTGGATGATTTTTTGAGAAGTTTAAGCCGCTTGAGGGCACATATTCATCTTCCTTCGCCTCCTCCTCCTCTTCTTTGGAAGTTTCCTCTTCGTCGTGCTCCAAAGATGGCAAAGGTTCATCATCTATACCTGCAGGAAGTCTTTCTACACAATGAATAAATTCATCAAATTTTACATTAATAGACTCTTCAACCTTAATCGTTCTTTTGTTAAATATTCTATAAGCTTTACTAGTTGAAGAGTATCCAAGAAATATTCCTTCATCACATTTTTCATCAAACTTTCCTAAGGCATCTTTTGTATTTAGAATAAAACATTTACAACCAAATACTTTAAAATATGATACGTTAGGTTTCTTTTGATAATACTGTTCATATGGTGTAAGATTTAAAGATGGACGAATCATGACTCTATTCATTACATAACATGATGTGCTTACGGCTTCGGCCCAGAAGAACTTAGGTAATTTATATTCAGATAGCATAGTACGTGCTAGTTCTTGGATTGTCCTATTCTTTCTTTCTACAACACCATTTTGTTGAGGTGTGCGTGGAGTAGAGAACTCATGCTTAATACCTAACATTTCACAAAAAGTTTTAAAATTTTCATTTTTAAATTCTCCTCCATGATCTGAGCGAATGCATTTTATTTTTAAATCTAGTTTATTTTGAATACGAGTACATAATTTGGAAAATTCGCAAAACGCATCAGACTTGGAAGAGAGAAATATAGTACAACAATATCTAGAGAAATCATCTATTAGAACAAAAGTATATATTCTACTACCAAGACTTGTGGTGGTAACGGGACCAAAGAGATCCATATGAATTAATTGTAAAGGTTTTGTAGTTGAAATTTCGTTTTTTCTTTTAAAAGAAGATTTTGTAAATTTTCCTTTTTGACATGGAGAATATAGTGAAGATAAATTTCCATTCAATTTAGGCAATCCTCTAATCAATTCCTTTTTGGCTAGTTTTAAAATGAGCTTTGTACTAGCATGACCTATACGTTTATGCTATAGTTCTAACTCATCATTTTTAGTTATAAAATATTTTATAAATGATTTGGAAAGATCATGAAAGGAAACTATATAAACGTTGTGAATTCTTGGTGCAGTTAGTAAAACATCTTTTGTGTTAGGTTTAAATATTTTGCAAAGATTTGTGGTTGACTCAAATAAGACATCTAATCCTTTATCACACAATTGACTAATAGATATTAAGTTATGTTTTAATCCTTTTACATAAAGAACATTAGAGATAAGAAAGGATTTGTTACCCACTGTACCTACTCCCATGATCCTTCCTTTACCGTTATCTCCAAAGGTTACGATCCCTCCTTTCTTCTTTTCTAGGCTAAGAAACTTTGCTTTGTTTCCCATCATGTGCTTGGAGCAGCCCGAGTCCAAGTACCACACGCCCTCCATTTCCTTAGCCTTCCTGCAAATCTTGAAAGAAGATGAGAGTAAAGATCCGGAAACCCAAGAGGTACCACCCATAGAATAGGTGGATGCCTTAGGTACCCAGATTTGCTTTAAAGATCCCTGTTTTATTTTCCTACAAGAGCTAGACGTGTGACCAAACCTATGACAGCTTGCACACAAAATAAAGGATGTTGAGACCCTTTTCTGAAATTCTACACTGCTCTTACTGGATGAGGTTTGATTTTTAGAAAAAATAGAAGAATTTTTAAATGATGGGCTACCACCGGCGTTAGTGGCTAGCGTCGGGCGGTAGTGGTCACTTTGATATCCGAGCCCAAATTTTCCAGAACCATAACATTAGTTTCCCAAAATCATGTCCAGGGATTTTTGACCAATTCCAAATTTTTGATGGCCATATTTAGGTCATGAGTTTGTTTTTTAAGAGATGAATTTTCTTTAACAAGCATGACACATTTATTTTCAAAGTCCTTTTTGTTATTTTCAATTTGTAAGAGAGAGGTTTTTAGTTTTCTCTCTAAGTCCCCCTTTTCTTTGTAAGAGTTTTGATTTGTGAGAGGGTCTTAGAAAGAGAATTTTCAAGTTCTTTTGCCTTACAGAGGGAGTGCTCACAATCTTGACATGAAACTTTTCTCTTTTCAAAAGAAATTAATTTTTTTTGTAAGCTTATGATTTTCTTTGATGATAGATTCATTTTCATGATTTAAAATAATATTATCTTCTATACTTTTATCATAGGCTTTGTAAGTTAGAACAAATTTGTTGGGAAAAACCTATTTGATTTAACTTAACAAATCATATAAAAAGTGATTTTATCTCTTAGGTTGAATTACCCATTGTATAGTAAGGGTAATCTGGTCATTAGATGTCTTAGGATGTCACACTCAGCTTAGGGTGTCAAGACTAGATCAAGAGAAGCACAATTTGGGCAAAGTTAACACTTGCGTCGAATAGAAATCCATGCAACATCGAGTTATTGTCGATGCTACTCCGACTAGAAGTCCAAGCAACTCATCCCTTCCGTCGAAGTAGATCAAGTCGACATTACATCGAGCAGAAATCAACGTAGAGGCCATGGACTTGTCGAAGTACCTTGAGAGGTTGACGCAGCTTCTTCATCAATTCAACGCAGAAGGAAATATCTATTGAAGCCATTTAAAGTCGACGCAACGTCGACTACATCTAGACATAGATAATGAAGTTCAGAGCCATGCTCTCAACTCGACGATTATGTTGATAAGATTTCGACGCCACGTCGACTAGCAGAGTTCAATCAGAGCAAGGATGAATTCAAATATGCTCCTATAAGAAATCGAAGGTGCATCGATAAGAGAGGTAGAGAACTCGACGCTACGTCGAATGTAGTCTAAAAAGGAAACCTTTTCAGCTGTCATTTTGGACCCTCTCTCATGTCCCACCTCACTCAAGACCATTCCCCAACGGCTCCTTAATTGCCTCAAATAGAATGAAGAATTAATAGAGGACAGAGAAAATCTTTCTTGGAAATAAGCTTATTGTTGGTGGATGGGTCGGGAATTAAAGAAGGAAGGAAAATAGTAATTGTCCAAACAAATATACCTTTTCAGGACTTACCAGAAAAGGAAATAAAATTCAAATTGAACAAGGACAATAAAAGGGATGAAAGGAAAGAGAAAAGGAGAGCATTCATCACAATCGGCTACACCTTTCTTTTAGGGTTTCCTCTCCTTCTTCCTCCTAAGGGAACCCTAATAGAGAAACAAACACAGAAGAAAGAACAACTGCTCCACATCTCTTACTGCAGAATAACTGAAGACTGCTCATCATCACAATCATATAGCAACCAAAGTTTGATCAGAAAGAAGGGAAAATATCTGACAATCATAGCTCCTGCAAACCATCACAATCTTAAGCAGGAGTTCATCACTAGCAGATCAAGTAGAAGAAAATAGAAGCTGTTTCTTGAAACAGGGCTTCATAAGAATTATGAGAACATAATTCTTCCTCCTCCCTCTTCTTCTTTCTCCTTCTCATTCTCACCTGTAAAAGAGTTTTAAGAATCCCTCTTCCAAAGGATTCAGTGGTTGAATATCTCCTTATCAAAAGATCTGGTGGTTCAAGATCTCCTTATCAAAAGATTTAGTTGGTTCATGATCTCCTTATCAAAAGATCGGTGGTTCTGAGAGTTTTCTTGTCAAAAAACTCAGGCACAGTTGCTGCATTCCTACAAGGTGGTAGAAGAGAGGACTGCCCATATTTTTGGGAACCTCTATAAAATCTTTGTGTCTTCTGGATTGTTTATTTTCTGTGTTGTCCCATATTGCTTAGATTACTTTTACTATTTTCCTTCTTTACATTTCAGCACTATTTTATTCTGTGAGAATATTTGTTGGAGCATAATACTTAATTTTTATTATTGTTTTTCACAGTTAGGATAGAAATATTTTAAATCTCTATTCACCCCCCTCTAGAGAATTCTCAGAGGCACACTGTGCACTTTCAATTGGTATTAGAGGGAGGTTGATCATTAAAAGGTTAACACTTTGATCAAAAAGACCTTCTACTCTTATTTTCTTTAGTACAAATATATTTCATAAAGAAAAATGAGTTCTAAGGATTATGCCTCAACAAGACCTCCAGTGTGCAATCTGAATAAGTTTACACTCTGGAAGGACATAATAAAACTGTATATGAATTCTATTGACGAAGAAATTTTCAATGTCATCCTCACAGGTCCCCCAGCTCCAATAAGGAAAGACACACGTGGAAAGGTCATACAAACTTCAGTCCCTAGAGAAGAATGGACTGATGATGAGAAGAAGGTCAAAGCATGTGATGTCAAGGCCATGAACATACTGGTCTCAACTATGTCTAATGACATTTTCCAGAAAATTGCTAATTGCAACTCTGCAAAAGAGATCTAGGAATCTCTCTCCAGACTAGTTGAAGGAAGCTCTGATGAGAGAAAAGACAAAAAGGCTCTTCTCATATCTCAATATGAGAATTTCAAGAAAAAAGGCTGATGAAAGCTTTACAGAAATGTATGACAGATTCAGCGTCATCATAAATAAGCTGAGAGGGCTTGACAAGGAAATCTCTCTGACAGAGATTACTGACAAGCTCCTCATGTGCTTCCCAAGCACATGGGACTCTAGAATCTGGGCTATTAGAGATTATAGATGCCTCAGAGAGATATCAATTGATGCTCTCCTAGGAAAGCTCAAGTCCTATGAGCTTCTACTGAAAAGCAGGGCTGAGTCAGAAGCCTAAGAAAGGACACCAACTCCTAAAGAGAGGACTCTTGCATTAAAGAATGCAGAAACAGTGTCCTCCACCACTGAAGAAGAAATGTTTAATCTCTTGGCTAAGAGATTCAAAAATTGGATCAGGACAGAAGAGTCCAGAAGAGTCCAGAAGAAGAGAGAGGAGCTCAAGCAAGCCAAGGTATGATAAAACTTCTAAATAGGAGATTATTTGTTTCTATTGCAGAAAGCCAGGACATATTTCTACTGAATGTCCTGAGGAAGAAAAGAACAAGAAAAATAAGCAGAGGAAGGAGCACAAGAAGAAATCTTTCCCGAGGAAGGATAAGAAAGGTGGGAAAGTTTTCATAGCTGAGACCTGGAGTGATTCATACTCTGAATCAAGCTCCTCCTCATATGATGATGATGAAGATGATGGACCAGAAGAAGCCTGCTTAATGGATCTGGAAAATTCCACTGATAAAACTGAGGTAAGCATCTTTGAAGACTTTGACTTTTCATCTAAAGATTTTAAAGAATGCTTCAAGGAATTTTGCCAAGATTACCATTACAATCAAAAAGAACTTGAAATAAGCAAATCAGAACTAAAAGTCCTTAAGAAAGATTCTTTATACTCAATCAATTATGATCTAAGAGGTGAATTATTTAGAAAAGAAAAAGAAATATATTTATTAGATATAGAAAATTCAGACCTAAATAAAGAACTCTCAAAGGCAAAAGACTTTGAGGACTCCCTAAATGGAAGGATTCAAAAGGTCAAAGATATCTCACAAAATCTCTCCAAGAGATTTGATCACCTTGATCAGGAAGCACAACCATCCACTATCACCCAAATCCCCAAGCTACATTCTTGGGAAAAGCCAATAGCACCATTTAGGTCTAGACTTAATAATAATTTAGAGAATCATAATAATAATAACCCTAATAAACTCACAATATTTAATAGGGTAAACATCAGAAATCAACCAGGAATCTTAGGCAAATATCCCTTGGACAAATGAAATAAAATTCTTAATGATAATAATCATACGTCGAATAAAACTCGACGTAATTTTAAGAATGCGTCGAATGGAACTCGATGGAATCCAACATATGCGTCGACATCATTTCGAAGCAACTATATGAGTGCGTCGAATTACACTCAATGCAACCAATACCATGCTGCGAATGACTATCAATGAAACTATGCAGGTACGTCGAAGCCCTTTCGACGCAACTCTAAAAATGCGTCGATTTCTTCTCGACGCAGATTTTTTACACAAAACTACCAAATATCAAAACCTTTTTCTGCTTCAATTCCTAGATATTTTTCCTGCTCTAAAATATGACATATTGCCAAGAATTGCTGGCATAATAATGCAGCACTTCTTTACCTAAGGGGGAATAATGGAAGATCATCTCACTCTTTCATATCTCCATATGATGATAGAAGAAGGAGACCCCAACATGAGAGGGTCTATACTAATGTTTAATTCAATGTGCAGAGAGAAGACTATTCAACCACAAACCAGCAGTGGTATCTAGACAGTTGCTGCTCCATGCATATGATTGGAGCAAAAGATTTGCTGGGAAATTTCAAGGCCAAGGAAGGGCCCAAGGTAATCTTTGGGAACTCCCACTCTGGTCAAACCAAAGGATATGGTTTGCTCAGAATTGGAGAAATCTCCTTTTCTAAAGTAGCTTATGTTGAAGAACTTCAACATAATCTGATTAGAATTAGCCAGTTATGTGATGATGAATACAAAGTTGTATTCACCAAATCTCAGTGCCATATAGTCAGTACTAAGACTAATTAAATTGTATTGACTGGTCTCAGAAAGGATAAGGTCTATGTTGTAGATTTTGAGTACACAAAGTCTAAGATTTGCTTATTTAATTCTCAATTAGAAAATAGTGAGCTATGGCATAGGAGACTTAGTCACCTAAACTTTAAGACCATTTCCAAACTCTCCAAACTTAACCTAGTTAGGGGTTTACTAACTGGTAAATTCAATAAGGACCATCCTTGTAGAGCCTGCCAGCTAGGAAAGCGGATCAAAGCATCATTCAAACCAATTGGTAAGAATGATTCCCCTAGAACCTTTTTCCTGTTGCACTTGGATCTGTTTGGTCCCATCTCCACTCAAAGCTTCGCAGGTAAGTCTTACACACTAGTCATTGTGGATGATTTTTCGAGATTCAGCTGGGTGTTCTTTCTGAAAGCAAAGTCAGACACTTTCAAGATCCCCTCAAGATTCATTAGACAGATTCAATCTGAATTCAACACCCAGGTTGTTGTGATCAGAAGTGATCATGACATTGAATTTGAAAATCAGTTAATGTGTAGATTCTGTGAGGATGAAGGAATCAGATAATGCTTTTCAGCTCCTAGAACCCCCCAACAAAATGGGGTGGCTGAAAGGAAAAATAGAACCCTAATTGGATCTGGTAGGACATTATTAGTTGAATCCAACTTACCAAAGTCCTTTTGGGCTGAGGCAGTGAATACAACAAACTATGTTCTGAATAGAAGTCTCATTCACAAGACTAAATTAAAGACTCCATATGAGCTATTGAAGGGAAAGGCACTCATAGTCACTTATTTTAGAATCTTTGGGTGTACTTATTTTATCCTCAACAATGGGAAGAGCCATCTTGCCAAATTTGACAAGAAGGCCGATGATGGGATATTCATCATCAAGCAAGGCTTATAGGTGCTGCAATAAAAGCTATCTCAAAATTGAGGAGTCTGTGCATGTGGTCTTTGATGAAACTA
Organism: Dactylorhiza incarnata; assembly: GCA_033032865.1. Taxonomy (NCBI): domain Eukaryota; kingdom Viridiplantae; phylum Streptophyta; class Magnoliopsida; order Asparagales; family Orchidaceae; genus Dactylorhiza; species Dactylorhiza incarnata. Next base: position 15,950,519 of record JAWHQI010000012.1, on the reverse strand, counting down.
ACATGTTTAATAAGGGGAAGGAGACTTCCATCAGTCCTATTCTGCAGGAAGAAAACCAGCTGGCAGAACAAGTTGAAAGGATGAGCTTAGCAGACCATCCACCTAGATGTCAGGAAAAAGGACAATAGGAGATTGACACTGACTCAGGTGAAGATTGCGCAGCTGATGAAAAGGAAACTGCATCCCCTGAGTTGCCAGCCATAGACATCATTCAAGTAAATGAGGATGAAGCTCCCACTGTCACTGAGGAAGTGGTTGCTCAGGAAGAAGATGTTGGACATGTGTGTCACATCCCTTTGTTTGAGAATAACAAATCCCATATTGTATTTGATATTACTTGTAGTGTGTTTATAGTGTGCAGGAACTATAGGCGCAATACTCCACAGGTAGAAGGTAGCATGGAATCAAACTTTTGAAAGGAGCAGCACTAACACCAGCGTTATTGATACCGCCAGGCGCTAACTCAGGTTCTGTTCGATGAACCTTGAGCTGCGTTCGATGAAATTTTTGTTCGACAAACAATTCCGTTCGATGAACTTTGAGCCGCGTTCGACGAAATTTTTGTTCGACAAAAAATTCCGTTCGACGAGCTTCGAGCTCCGTTCGACGAATTTCGTTCGGCGAAAATTTCGTTTGACAAAAGTTTCCGTTCGACGAACTTCGAACTCCGTTCGACGAACTTCGAACTCCGTTCGACGAATTCCATTCGACGAAAGTTTGTTCTGCCACGACGACCGACGGTTTTGCAATCGCTACCGTCAGCGCTATCTCAAGTTCGTGCACAACGCCACGCCGCCGACGGTTTCGCAACCACTCCACACGTACGCTACCGCAGGCGCTAAAAGCTACCGCAGGCGCTATCTCCAAGTTCTATAAAATGAGCCAACTTCGATCATTTTGGCTGTCCATCCTAGAGAGAGTGCAAGTGCCACAATTATATTGCTGCTATGCTGCCGAAGATGAATCTCCCACTAAAAGCTTAAGGATATTTCTGGAGGAGGACTACGTCACGCTACATCCGAAGGACGATCGCTTCGACCTCGCTCATACTACTGCGATCCTTCATCCTCATCTTCAGAAATCTCATATAGGGAGTTTTTATTATTGTTACTTTTATTTTCATTCCATACTTTCTTTGTAACCGCTTAGTTAATTCGCCTTGTGTTGGCGACTAGGTCTGGGTAGGACTTAGGGGGAAATTCGCCTTGTGTTGGCGACTAGTTCTAGGTGATTAGATCTAGGGGGCTCGAGGCCATATCCGGGGAAGGATTGGCTAGAGCGGCTTGAGGCCTTATCTGGGGAAGGATAGGCTAAAGCCAACCGGTTTGTGGGGATACAAGTCGGTATAGAAAAGGAAAAGAAATTTACTTTTGTACGCCTTCGATTTCTAGCGATATTGAAATCAAATTTATGCAAACACTTTTTATATAATATAATCATGTCTCTATTTGTGTTTACTTGATTTCTCTCCTTTGGCGTTATCTCTAAAATATTGGTTACAAAGTTTTCAATTCAAACTTATTTATCTAAATTGTTTATTTCAATCTCTTTAATCATAACACAATTTAGCAATTATTTTAAACTTGAAAATTATGATATTCTCACATATTAACTAAATTGTTATTTTTCCCTTTTCATATTATAAAACAATTTAGTTATTTTCACAAAATTATAAAGAAGAATTTTTATTCCCTTATTCACCGCCCCTCTAAGGGCGCCTATCGATCCAACAAGTGGTATCAGAGCTAGGTTATTCCAAACGGATTAAAAACCGGGAATAATGGCGTCTCATGATCTCGCTTCTACTAGTGGGGAAAATTTTCTTATAAATGAAAAATCTTTCGCACCACCTTTATTTGAAGGCAAAAATTATAAAGGGTGGAAAATATTAATGAAATCTTTTTTTAACTCAGATGATATCAAAATTTGGAATACGGCAATTATAAGACAGCGGATGAATCAAATAAATTGGAATGTCATTTAAATGCGAAGGCTATGAATACTTTATTTTGTGCTTTATCAAAAGATATTTCCAAATTGATTTATTGTTTTACTAATGCTTACAAAGTTTAGAAATTTCTTGATGAAATGTTTGATCTTCAGTGTATAGGTTTGGAGCATGCACAACATTTGGAAAATATTCAAATTGGCACAAACAATCAAGAAAGAATCTCTCAGGATGAAACCATGGAGAGCACATCAAGTGGAAGAGAAGAAGAAATGTTTTTTTTGGAAGAGGAGTGCCAAAAAGATGTTAGAGGAACTTTATGTTCAAATCTTGTCTCTTCCGATAGCAATGTAAGTAAATCAAATTCTTCTATCTTTGTGACTAATTCTATTTCCACGTTACATATGCTACAAATTGCTAAACGTAAAATTAAGAAATTGAAAATTACAAATGATAAATTACGTTTAGAAAATAAAAGGTTAAAAGCTAATGTTAATGTAGAATCTAATTTTGATGTGGCTTCTCTATCTTGCTCTTTAGTTGAAATTCCTATTTCTTGTTTTGATTGCAATTTATTAAAAGAAAAATTCAAGGAAATTGAAAAAGGGCTCTTAATTTCTAAAGAACATAATGAAAAATTGATAGTTGGAAATGATGCTTTAACTTGTAAGTTAATACAATTAAAATCTTTTGTTAAAAAATTTCAAATGTCATCTAATGAATTTCATCATAAGATTTTGAATAACAAGGATAAATAAATTTACAAAATTATTTCTAAAAAGGACCATTTTCACACATTAAATCAAAAGGAGTTTAGTTTCAAAAAGAATTATGATCCTCACAAAATTCTTAAGAGTCATTATTATAAGTCTCAATATATTTTCAATCATGACTCAAATTTAAAAACTCCTTTTCATGAAAATCAAACTATACAATATTATCCTTCATATTATAAGAGTATGTCCATAAGAAAGAGTGGAAATGAAAATCATCAAAATAAGAATCAATCATTTAAAACATATTGTAACCCACTCTTTCAACAATCACTTCTAAAGAAAGACAATCACTCTTATAAAATTTCAAAGAATCCATATAATAAAAATCATTATGATTATCAACATCAATGTATTTTGAAAAATAATTTGAATAAACATAAATCCCAAATGAGTTATTTTTCAAACAACTATCATTCCAAAAAGATTTCAAATAATCATAATATGAATTTAAAAGAAAAACAACCAAAGTATGAATGGAGGCCCAAAATTAAAAACGAAACACTAACTCCACTTATAAAGGCCCATTCATCTTATCTCTCTAAATGCCTACACGATGTATTTGGGTACCCAAAGGAACCATCACACTTGGTCCCCTTTGGATACCTAAATCTCTCATTCACTAGGAATCATTGTATTGCATGAAGTAGATATAAATTAAAAATGAAATATCATTACTCTAATTCATGATATGCTTAATTGTTTTTTTTAGCCAACACGCTAAGATCACTTAGATATATTATGAAATATGACTTTTACATCTTAAGCCAAATGTTTATCAAATCAAATTGAATTAAAATTAAACATAAAGTCATATGATCTTAAAAGTGACCTACCTTTCATCTTTTAAAATTGCTTATATATATCCTTATAAATCCTTTACCCATCTATGTCTTGAATTAACATTATTATTTGTATATAGAAATTATTTTCAAGACTAATGAAATTATTTTTAAAAATGGATTTAAATGGTTTATTAAAGGGCTTAAGCTAAAAATTAAGATGCGCAACATTTTTGATTCTTGTCTAATTTCTTTGTTGCATATGATAGCCCCTATTTTGAATAATCATAATCAAGAAACATCAGAATCAAATGATATAAAAGAAACCATGTGTTTTTAAATCAAAAATTATAACTCAAAATTGTAAATAAAAAACCCTGAGTTGCTAACGCCAGGCGTTATCACTAACGTCGGCGGTAGCTTATTTTTATAAAAAATTTTGATTTCTCTAATTATTATTTTCTGAAAAATTATGTTAAGTATCGTTATCCTCTTCTTTCTGATATCTTATATTAAGATCAAAAAGAAAAATTTACAAAACAATTCAAAATAGCCAAAACATTTTTTGTACTTTATATATATGTAGTATAATATTCACTTTACAAGCAGTCACTACATGTTAAAAGGGATGAATATGAACTATATAATCACCACCATAATCTATTAATATCATATACTAAAATTCACTATAATCATATATCATAATTCATGATCTAACAAGAATCATCTTAAATCATCTAATATTATCAACATTAGGAATTATGAAATATGTGATGGCTATTGAAATTATAGTTTCATATCTTATTTTGTGTGTGATATGTATCTCTATTATTTTCATGTATCTCATTATATTTAGATCTAAGAATTAACTTGATATCAAGAAGATCAAATCAAAAGTTTAATTATTTCATTCTAGGTCTAAAGAAAACTAATTTGAAATCTTCTCATATTACATGCAACACTATCTCCATTAAATCATATATAATAACATTGCACTCAAACTCATTATTCTAGCATCACTTCTTAGTTTATGCTTAAATTTATATGCTAGGTATAACATTTACAATGTTATTAAAATATCTTGATAACTATGTGATTTGAAATTATATAGAATACTAAAATTCTAACAAACACATAGTTTATGGATTAATCATTAGAATATTTATGAATATTGTATCATGAATCATGTACTATCATGCAAAACCAAAGATGAATAAATTCAATTATTGAAAAGCAATCTTATAAATTTCAAAACACTCTATATGTGATCTTTGTCTTTGATATGACTACATGTTCATCATTTTCTAGGCTTAAAAATCAAACATGCTTATTCAAAAGAAAATCACTATATCACTATATCATAAGTCTAGAAGGATTAGAATTTTCATACATCATGATGATCTAACATATATTCTATGCAAAATTCTCTATAATCATAAATCATAATTCTTGGTCTATCAAGAAATATCTCAAATCAATAATAAGAATTATGAATCTTATGATAAAAATTTTGAATAATGATTTCTTTCCATTATTTGGTGTATTAATATGCTTTGCTATTGATTGCATGTATCTCTCATATTTGTAGACTCTAGAATCAACATTATAATGAAAGTATAAATCAAACTTAATCATCACTCTATTCTAGATCTATACTTTGAAACTCTATTTTGGAATACATGCAACATTAATATTAATCTTATGACATGACATTAAATCCAAAACTCATCATACTAGCTTTATCACTTATTGAATATTAGTAATTGAATTGCTAGTTATCTCATATCATCATCTCATAAAAGTAGAAAAACTATGCAGATTTATATAACTCATCACATTAAACAAAACCCATAGTTTATATATCAACCCATAGATTTAAAAGCATAGGTTGTCCAAGAGATTATTTCACCTATGACTTTATATCTCACAATAGCGGGGGCGTAGGATTGGATACATTAGAGACCTAACCTCTAAGACATGTCTTGTCCTTAACCGGGGAGGGTTCCAGTGGGGCCTTGCGAGGCACTGGGGGGAAAGAGTGCTAGGTTGAGCGTTCTCTAGTGTGTGCATATGGGAATAACACCCCAACCTACGGCATGTGTGCAGCTCCTCATGCCTATCCGTCACTTAGTACGGGGCTAGGGTGTAGACATTTAGTCGGGGTAGTCTATAATCTTAGGGCATACTTATATTACTCTTCGCATGATCATTTTATTTACTTATCACTTAAATCATGCATATTTTGGGTTGTTTAATAAAAAATTGTCCTCTTGTGTCTTCATAATTTATATTTTCATGTTTAAATGGTTTTGTAAAACACAAGAATTTGAAAAGCCAAAGTTTCATGCAAATTTGATCCACCTAGAGATCTCCAAAAATTCTGAAATTTCAGCATGGAACTACTCTAAGGACACTGAATCAAAATAAAAAATAAAAAATTTTAAATTCTCAAAAAATCACGTACTGTTTGCCGCGCTATCGCTAGCGTGAGTTTTTGATTTTTCTGATTTTTAAAATTTCTAAAAATCTATAAAAATATGCTAGTTCATATGTACTACTTATTTGTTGTGTTTCTGACTTTTGTTATTTGTGTTTTATTCATATTATATAAAAAAACAACTATAAAAGTTCAAAATTCAAAAATACAAAAATATGTTTTATCGTTTTCTGTTTTTATTCATATTATGAAAAATCAACTACAAAAATTCAAAATTCAAAAATACAAAAATATGTTTTTGATATTTGTGTTTTATTCATATTATGAAAAATCTAATACAAAAATTCAAAATTTAAAAATGACAAAAATATGTTTTTGTGATTTTCTGTTTTTAATTGATATAAAAATGATAAAACAAAAAACTGTATGATCTTTATTGCCAATATCAAGCATGTATGAATTCTATTATTTAGAATTATTTACAATGTTAAAATTTATTCCTTGAAATTACTATGAACATTGTTTTGTTTATCATGCTTTGATATATCTATTTAAAGTGCATCAATTGTATTGAAAAATGTGTAGAACCAAGCTTAGCATGCCTCTAAGTATGAGTAAATGTTTAATGATTGATAATGATATATTTCACTCACTTATTTTGGTAATCAACATGTGTGTTTAAATCTAAAATGCTTGCTTATGTGTTGTAATTGTACAATAAATTAAAACTTGCATAAGTTTATTGCTTATACTACATTTGAATTGCACTTATGAAATTTAGAAAAGTGGTTAAGTTAAATTGTTTTTGGGGTTTGCAAAACAAGTGTATTCTGAGAATGTTATCTCACAAATGTGAACAAAAAAATTATATATGTAGACAGCTATAACTCCACCAAGCACTACTTGAATCTCCTGATAAGTCTTCATAAGCATTGTGAGGTTGAGCACCTTGGAAAGAATAGTAAAGTATCTTGTGCAACCCTTGCTTAATACACCACTTTTTATAAAAATAGTGTGCATTAAAGTGTATGAAAGTAATATACTTGTGTTTTATTTTGCACTTTACTCTACATATGTCTTGTATTTTGTTGATTTAGATTAATTCTTAACATTACCCAAAATACACTTATGTGCACATCATTATCTTTCATAACACTTCTTCTCATGAGTATTGGATTCTAATGCTTTATCTATACTACTCTTTATATAAGAAATGCACTAGATAACCTAGCATGATCTCTACAATCTTTTGGTATCTCTTGAACTTAAAATTAAGTAACATTGTAGTATAATCTTTCTTTGATATGTTCATTTCATGCTTGGTATCTTTATGAAAAGCTTTGAGATTTCAAAAAGGTTAAAACATCTTTCAATCTTGAACTAAAACTCATAATTTTTACTTATGCATTTCAAGCTTACAAAAAGATGTTTGTTATAATCTTCCGCTTGCTTACAACTCTTATCTCTTTATTTGAAATCTCTTTAATATTAGGCTTAAACTCTTTATCATTTCATATATTACAAAAGCTCGATCATGATTTATAATATGCTTAAAGAATGCCTCCTTACTACCCTCACCCCACCTTCTTTTGATAATACCAATAGGGGGAGATTAATTGAAGAAATCTATATAGGAGAAACATAGAAGACTAAGGGGAGAATAATTCATGTAATCTATCATTTAGGGGGAGTAAAACATAAATTGCATTTATGTAGGGGGAGCATTAAGATAGGGGGAGTATGCACATTATCATGCTTATCATTTACTATAGTTGCACTATTATCTTGCTTATCATATACTATAAACACTATTGTTGATTTCTTGCTTAGAGGATTTGTTATTATCAAAAGGGGGAGATTGTTGGACATGTGTGTCACATCCCTTTGTTTGAGAATAACAAATCCCATATTGTATTTGATATTGCTTGTAGTGTGTTTATAGTGTGCAGGAACTATATGTGTAATACTCCACAGGTAGAAGGCAGCATGAAATCAAACATTTGAAAAGAGCAGCACTAACGCCAGCGCTATCGATACCGCCAGGCGCTATCTTGGGTTTGTGTTTTTTCTGTTTTTTAAAATATCTAAAAATCAAGAAAAATATGTTCACTAAAAGCTTAAGGAGATTTCTAGAGGAGGACTACGTCACGCTACACCCGAAGGACGATCGCTTCAACCTCTCTTATGCTACAACGATCCTTCATCTTTGACTCCAGAGATCTCATATAGGGAGTTTTATTATTGTTATCTTTATTTTTCATTCCATACTTTCTTTGTAACCGTGTAGTTAATTCACCTTGTGTTGGCGACTAGGTCTGGGTAGGACTTAGGGGGAAATTCGCCTTGTGTTGGCGACTAGGTCTGGGTAGGACTTAGGGGGAAATTCGCCTTGTATTGGCGACTAGGTCTAGGTGATTAGATCTTGGGGGGCTCGAGGCCATATCCGGGGAAGGATTGGCTAGAGCGGCTTGAGGCCTTATCCGGGGAAGGATAGGCTAAAGCCAACTAGTTTGTGGGGATACAAGTCGATATAGAAAAGGAAAATAAATTTACTTTTATACTCCTCCGATTTCTAACGATATTGAAATCAAATATATGTAAACACTTTTTATATAATATAATCATGTCTCTATTTGTGTTTACTTGATTTCTCTCCTTTGGCGTTATCTCTAAAATATTGGTCACAAAGTTTTTCAATTCAAACTTCTTTATCTAAATTGTTTATTTCAATCTCTTTAATCATAACACAATTTAGCAATTATTTTAAACTTGAAAATTATGATATTCTCACATATTAACTAAATTGTTATTTTTCCCTTTTCATATTATAAAACAATTTAGTCATTTTCACAAAATTATAAAGAAGAATTTTTATTCCCGTATTCACCCCCCCCCCCCCCTCTAAGGGCGCCTATCGATCCTACAAGTGGTATCAGAGCCAGGTTATTCCAAACGGTTTAAAAATCAGGAATAATGGTGTCTCATGATCTCGCTTCTACTAGTGGGGAAAATTTTCTTATAAATGAAAAATCTTTGGCACCACCTTTATTTGAAGGCAAAAATAATAAAGGGTGGAATATATTAATGAAATCTTTTTTTAACTCATATGATATCAAAATTTGGAATACGTTAATTATAAGACCAGTGGATGAATCAAATAAATTGGAATGTCATTTAAATGCGAAGGCTATGAATACTTTATTTTGTGCTTTATCAAAAGACATTTCCAAATTGATTTATTGTTTTAATAATGCCTACAAAGTTTGGAAATATCTTGATGAAATGTTTGATCTTCCATGTGTAGGTTTGGAGCATGCACAACATTTGGTAAACATTCAAATTGTCACAAGCAATCAAGAAAGAATCTCTTAGGATGAAACCATGGAGAGCACATCAAGTGGAAGAGAAGAAGAAATGTTGTCTTTGGAAGAGGAGTGCCAAAAAGATGTTAAAGGAACTTTATGTTCAAATCTTGCCTCTCCCTATAGCAATGTAAGTAAATTAAATTCTTCTATCTTTGTGACTAATTCTATTTCCACGTTACATATGCTACAAATTGCTAAACGTAAAATTAAGAAATTGAAAATTACAAATGATAAATTACATTTAGAAAATAAAAGGTTACAAGCTAATGTTAATGTAGAATCTAATTTTGATGTGGCTTCTCTATCTTGCTCTTTAGTTGAAATTCCTATTCCTTGTTTTGATTGCAATTTATTAAAAGAAAAATTCAAGGAAATTGACAAAGGGCTCTTAATTTCTAAAGAACATAATGAAAAATGGATAGTTGAAAATGATGTTTTAACTTGTAAGTTAATACAATTAAAATCTTTTGTTGAAAATTTTCAAATGTCATCTAATGAATTTCATCATAAGATTTTGAATAACAAGGATAAATTAACTTACAAAATTATTTCTAAAAAGGACCATTTTCACACATTAAATCAAAAGGAGTTTAGTTTCAAAAAGAATTATGATCCTCACAAAATTCTTAAGAGTCATTATTATAAGTCTCAATATAATTTTAATCATGACTCAAATTTAAAAACTCCTTTTCATGAAAATCAAACTATACAATATTATCCTTCATATTATAAGAGTATGTCCATAAGAAAGAGTGGAAATGAAAATCATCAAAATAAGAATCAATCATTTAAGACATATTGTAACCCACTCTTTCAACAATCACTTCTAAAGAAAGACAATCACTCTTATAAAATTTCAAAGAATCCATATAATAAAATCATTATGATTATCAACATCAATGTATTTTGAAAAATAATTTGAATAAACATAAATCCCAAATGAATTATTTTTCAAACAACTATCATTCCAAAAAGATGTCAAATAATCATAATATGAATTTAAAATAAAAACAACCAAAGTATGAATGGAGGCCCAAAATTAAAAAGGAAACACTAACTCCACTTGTAAAGGCCCATTCATCACTATCTCTCCAAAAGCCTACACGATGTATTTGGGTACCCAAAGGAACCATCACACTTGGTCCCCTTTGGATACCTAAATCTCTAATTCACTAGGAATCATTGTATTGCATAAAGTAGATATAAATTAAAAATGAAATATCATTACTCTACTTCATGATATGCTTAATTGCTTTTTCTTTTGTTTATTTTTTATTTTTTTTGAGCCAACACGCTAAGGTCACTTAGATATATTATGAAATATGACTTTTACATCTTAAGCCAAATGTTTATCAAATCAAATTGAATTAAAATTGAACATAAAGTCATATGATCTTAAAAGTGACCTACCTTTCATCATTTAAAATTGCTTATATATATATATATATCCTTATAAATCCTTTACTCATCTATGTCTTGAATTAACATTATAATTTGAATATAGAAATTATTTTCAAGACTAATGAAATTATTTTTAAAAATGGATTTAAATGGTTTATTAAAGGGCTTAAGCTAAAAATTAAAATGCGCAATGTTTTTGATTCTTGTCTAATTTCTTTGTTGCATATGATAGCCCCTATTTTGAATACTCATAATCAAGAAATATCGGAATCAAATGATATAAAAGAAACCATGTGTTTTTAAATCAAAAATTGTAACTCAAAATTGTAAATCAAAAAACATGAGTTGCTAATGCCAGGCGTTATCACTAATGTCGGCGGTAGCTTATTTTTATAAAAATTTCCGATTTCTCTAATTATTATTTTCTGAAAAATTATGTTAAGGATCGTTATCCTCTTCTTTCAGATATCTTGTATTAAGATCAAAAAGAAAATTTACAAAACAATTCAAAATAGACAAAACATTTTTTGTCCTTTATATATATATAGTATAATATTCACTTTACAAGCAGTCACTACATATTAAAAGGGATGAATATGAACTATATAATCATCACCATGATCTATTAATATCATATGCTAAAATTCACTATAATCATATATCATAATTCATGATCTAACAAGAATCATCTTAAATCATCTAATATTATCAACATTAGGAATTATGAAATATGTGATGGCTATTGATATTATAGTTTCATATCTTATTTTATGTGTGATGTGTATCTCTATTATTTTCATGTATCTCATTATATTTAGATCTAAGAATTAACTTGATATCAAGAAGATGAAATCAAATAGAATAATCATTTCATTCTAGATCTAAAGAAAACTAATTTGAAATCTTCTTATATTACATGCAACACTATCTCCATTAAATCATATATAATAATATTGCACTCAAACTCATTATTCTAGCATCACTTCTTAGTTTATGCTTAAATTTATATGCTAGGTATAACATTTACAATGTTATTAAAATATCTTAATAACTATGTGATTTGAAATTATATAGAATACTAAAATTCCAACAAACACATAGTCTATGGATTAATCATTAGAATATTTATGAATATTGTATCATGAATCATATACTATCATGCAAAACCAAAGAACAATAAATTCAATTATTGAAAAGCAATCTTATAAATTTCAAAACACTCTATATGTGATCTTTGTCTTGGATATGACTTCATGTTCATCATTTTCTAGGCTTAAAAATCAAACATGCTTATTCAAAAAAAATCACTATATCACTATATCATAAGTCTAGAAGGATTAGAATTTTCATACATCATGTTGATCTAACATATATTCTATGCAAAATTCTCTATAATCATAAATCATAATTCTTGGTCTATCAAGAAATATCTCAAATCAATAATAAGAATTATGAATCTTATGATAAAAAATTTGAATAATGTTTTCTTTCCATTATTTGGTGTATTGATATGCTTTGCTATTGATTGCATGTATCTCTCATATTTGTAGACTCTAGAATCAACTTTGCAATGAAGATATAAATCAAACTTAATCATCCCTCTATTCTAGATCTATATTTTGAAATTCTATTTTGGAATACATGCAATATTAATCTTATGACATGACATTAAACCCAAAACTCATCATACTAGCTTTATCACTTATTGAATATTAGTAATTGTGCTAGTTATCTCATATCGTCATCTCATAAATGTAGAAAAACTATGCGACTTTATATAACTCATCACATTAAACAAAACCCATAGTTTATATATCAACCCATAGTTTAAAAGCTTAGGTTGTCCAAAGATTATTCACCTATGACTTCATATCTCACAATAGCGGGGGCGTAGGGTTGTATGCATTAGAGACCTAACCTCTAAGTCATGTCTTGTCCTTAACCGGGGAGGGTTCCAGTGGGGCCTTGCGAGGTACAGGGGGGAAAGAGTGTTAGGTTGAGTGTTCTCTAGTGTGTGCATATGGGACTAACACCCCAACCTACGACATGCGTGCAGCTCCTCATGCCCATCCGTCACTTAGTACGGGGCTAGGGTGTAGACATTTAGTCGGGGTAGTCTTTAATATTAGGACATACTTATATTACTCTTTGCATGATCATTTTATTTACTTATCACTTAAATCATGCATATTTTGGGTTGTTCAAATTATGTCCTCTTGTGTTTTGCATAATTTATTTATATTTTTTTGTTTTTTTTGTGCTTAAATGTTTTTGTCAAACACATGTATTTGAAAAAGCTAAAGTTTTATGCAAATTTGAGCAATCAAGACATCTCCAAAAATTACAAAATTTCTTCATAAGACTAATCTTAAGACCCCTAATCAATATCAAAAATTAAAAAAATTTAAATTCTTAAAAAATCGTGTACTGTTTGCCGCGCTATCACTAGCGTCGGTGCTAGCGTGGGTTTGTGTTTTTTCTATTTTTTAAAATTTCTAAAAATCAAGAAAAATATGTTAGTTTATATGTACTAATTTATTTTTATGTTTCTGTCTATTTTATTTTTGTTTTATTTGCATTATAAAAAATCAACTATAAAAATTTAAAATTCAAAAATACAAAAATATGTTTGTGTGATTTTTCTATTTTTATTTCATTAAATTTTTTCAAAACAACAAAAAAACTGTATGATCTTTATTGACAATATCAAGCATGTATGAATTCTATTATTTAGAATTATTTACAATATTAAAATTTATTCCTTAAAATTACTATGAACATTGTTTTGTTTATCATGCTTTGATATATCTATTTAAAGTGCATCAATTGTATTGAAAAATGTGTAGAACCAAGCTTAGCATGCCTCAAAGTATTAGTAAATGTTTTATGATTGATAATGATACATTTCACTTACTTATTTTGGTAATTAACATGTGTGTTTAAATCTAAAATGCTTGTTTGTGTATTGTATTTGTACAATGAATTAAAACTTGCATAAGTTTATTGCCTACACTACATTTGAATTGCACTTATGAAATTTAGAAAAGTGGTTAAGTTAAAATATTTGGGGTTTGCAAAACAAGTGTATTCGGAGAATATTGTCTCACAAATGTGAACAAAAAAATTATATATGTAGACAACTATAACTCCACCAAGCACTACTTGAATCTCCTGATAAGACTTCATAAGCATTGTGAGGTTGAGCACCTTGGAAAGAATAGTAAAGTATCTTGTGCAACCCTTGATTAATACACCACTTTTTATAAAAATAGTGTGCATTAAAGTGCGTGAAAGTAATATACTTGTGTTTTATTGTGCACTTTACTCTTCATATGTCTTGTATTTTGTGATTTAAATCCACTGTTAACATTGCTCAAAATACACTTATGTGCACATCATTATCTTTCATAACACTTCTTCTCATGAGTATTGGATTCTAATGCTTTATCTATGCTACTCTTTATATAAGAAATGCACTAGATAACCTAGCATGATCTCTACAATGTTTGGGTATCTCTTGAACTTAAAATTAAGTAACATTATAGTATAATCTTTCTTTGATATGTTCATTTCATGCTTGGTATCTTTATGAAAAGCTTTGAGATTTCAAAAAGGTTAAAACATCTTTCAATCTTGAACTAAAACTCATAATTTTTTACTTATGTTTTTCATGCTTACAAAAAGATGTTTGTTATAATCTTCCGCTTGCTTACAACTCTTATCTCTTTATTTGAAATCTCTTTAATATTATGCTTAAACTCTTTATCATTTCATATATTACAAAAGCTCGATCATGATTTATACTATGCTTAAAGAATGCCTCCTTACTACCCTCACCCCACCTTCTTTTGATAATACCAAAAGGGGGAGATTAATTGAAGAAATCTATATAGGAGTAATATAGAAGATTAAGGGGAGAATAATTCTTGTAATCTATCATTTAGGGGAGTAAAATATAAATTGCATTTATGTTGGGGTAGCATTAAGATAGGGGGAGTATGCACATTATCATGCTTATCATTTACTATAGTTGCACTATTATCTTGCTTATCATATACTATAAACACTATTGTTGATTTCTTGCTTAGAGGATTTGTTATTATCAAAAGGGGGAGATTGTTGGACATGTGTGTCACATCCCTTTGTTTGAGAATAACAAATCCCATATTGTATTTGATATTGCTTGTAGTGTGTTTATAGTGTGCATGAACTATAGGTGCAATACTCCACAGGTAGAAGGCAGCATGGAATCAAACTTTTGAAAGGAGCAGCACTAACGCCAGCGCTATCGATACCGTCAGGCACTAGCTTGGGTATGTGTTTTTCCTGTTTTTTAAAATTTTCGTTCGACAAACAATTCCGTTCGACGAACTTCGAGCGGCGTTCGACGAAATTTTTGTTTGACAAAAAATTCCGTTCGACGAACTTCGAGCTCCGTTCGACGAATTTCGTTCGGCGAAAATTTCGTTCGACAAAAGTTTCCGTTCGACGAACTTCGAACTCCGTTCGACGAAAATTTCGTTCGACGAAAGTTTGTTCTGCCACGACGACCGACGATTTCGCAATCGCTACCGCCAGCGCTAGTGCTACCGCCTGGCGCTATCTCAAGTTCGTGCTCAGCGCCACGCCGCAGATGGTTTCGCAACCGCTCCACACATGCGCTACCGTAGGCGCTAGAAGCTACCGCAGGCGCTATCTCCAAGTTCTATAAAATGAGCCAACTTCGATCATTTTGGTTGTCCATCCTAGAGAGAGTGCAAGTGCCACAATTCTATTGCTGCTATGCTGCCGAAGATGGATCTCCCACTAAAAGCTTAAGGAGATTTCTGGAGGAGGACTACGTCACGCTACATCCGAAGGACGATCGCTTCGACCTCGCTCATACTACAACGATCCTTCATCCTCATCTTCAGAAATCTCATATAGGGAGATTTTATTATTGTTACTTTTATTTTCATTCCATACTTTCTTTGTAACCGTTTAGTTAATTCGCCATGTGTTGGCGACTAGGTCTGGGTAGGACTTAGAGGGAAATTTGCCTTGTGTTGGCGACTAGTTCTAGGTGATTAGATCTAGGGGGCTCGAGGCCATATCCGGGGAAGGATTGGCTAGAGCGGCTTGAGGCCTTATCCGGGGAAGGATAGGATAAAGCCAACCGGTTTGTGGGGATACAAGTTGGTATAGAAACGGAAAAGAAATTTACTTTTGTATGCCTTCGATTTCTAGCGATATTGAAATCAAATTTATGTAAACACTTTTTATATAATATAATCATGTCTCTATTTGTGTTTACTTGATTTCTCTCCTTTGGCGTTATCTCTAAAATATTGGTTACAAAGTTTTCAATTCAAACTTATTTATCTAAATTGTTTATTTCAATCTCTTTAATCATAACACAATTTAGCAATTATTTTAAACTTGAAAATTATGATATTCTCACATATTAACTAAATTTTTATTTTTCCCTTTTCATATTATAAAACAATTTAGTCATTTTCACAAAATTATAAAGAAGAATTTTTATTCCCTTATTCACCCCCCCCCCCTCTAAGGGCGCCTATCGATCCAATAGAAGAGAGTCTCCTAGATCACCCAACAAGATCCAGGATGAATTAAAAAGATCATCCTCCAACTCAAGTAATAGGAGACTTGATAGCAGGAGTAAAGACAAGGAAACAACTAACAAGTGAGACAATGCTGCAATGTTTCCTGTCACAATATGAACCCAAAAAGTTTAAAGAAGTAGACAGTGACCCTCACTGGATATCTTCTATGCAAGAGGAACTAACATAATTTGAAAGGAACAGGGTCTGGACATTGGTTGAAAGACCAAAGAATTACCCAGTAATTGGCACCAAGTGGGTGTTCAAAAACAAAATGGACTCAACAAGAGGCATAATCAGGAATAAGGCTAGACTGGTGGACCAAGGGTATAGACAAGAGAAAGGAATTGACTTTAACCAGACATTTGCTCCAGTGGCAAGGCTGGAGGCAATTAGAATATTCCTGGCATATTCTGCACACATGAAGATCAAAGTATATCAGATGGATGTCAAGAGTGCATTTCTCAATGGAAAACTACAAGAAGAGGTGTATGTGGAGCAGCCACCAGGTTTTGTCAATCCAACTTTTCCCTCTTTTGTATATAGACTAGATAATGTACTATACAGTCTCAAGCAAGCTCCAAGAGCTTTGTATGAGACATTATCCACTTTTCTCCTGGAACACAACTTTGAAAGAGGAAAGGTGGATAAAACCCTCTTCACAAGAGCACATAAGAATCAGCTACTACTTGTGCAAATATATGTAGATGATATTATATTTGGATCCACAGAACAATCTTTATGCAAAAGGTTTGCTTACCTAATGCAGTCAAGATTTGAGATGAGTAGCATGGGTGAATTATCTTATTTCCTTGGTCTCTAAGTCAAACAAAATCTAGATGGCATTTTCATATCCCAATCCAAATATATCAGAGAACTCATTAAGAGGTTTGGGATGGAGAATGCCTCTGTTATGAAAACCCCCATGGCTATTAATGCTGTTTTAGATAGAGATGAACAAGGTAAGTCATTTGATCAGAAGACTTACAGAGCAACCATTGGCTCTCTTCTCTAACTAACAGCTAGCAGACCTGATATAATGTTTGCTACCTGTATTTGTGCAAGATTTCAGGTTGACCCAAAGGAATCCCACATGAGTTCTGTCAAAAGAATTCTCAGATATCTGAATGGTACTCTTGAGCTTGGCTTATGGTATCCAGCTGAATCTGGATTTAAATTGATTGGATATTCAGATGCAGACTATGCTGGATGCAGGATGGATAGAAAAAGCACCTCAGGAACATGTCAATTTCTGGGTGCTAGATAGATCTCATGGTTTAGCAAAAAACAAACCACAGTCTCCACTTCTACAGCTGAAGCTGAGTATATAGCTGCAGGAAGCTGCTGTTCACAAATTTTTTGGATGCAAAATCAGTTGTTGGACTACAACTTTTCTCTTGTTAGTTCCACAATCTATTGTGACAGCTCTAGTGCTATTTCAATTGCTTCCAATCCTATTCTCCACAGCAGAACTAAGCAAATAGATATAAGGCACCACTTTCTCAGAGAAAATATGGAGAAGGGTAAGATCAACCTTCAATACATATCTACTGACACTCAAAGGTCTGACATCTTCACTAAGTCTCTTGTTGAAAGTAAACACAAGTTCTTCATCAATGCACTGGGGATGCTTGATGGAGCTTTGTAGGTCCCCTTTATTATGTATACAGAACTATTTTCTATAGAAAATTATTGCTGGGAAAAACAACAAGAATCTTAAAGAAAATCATTACTGTTTAATCTGAGCTGCGTCGAATTCAAATCGATGTACCGTCGACTTCTACTCGATGTCAGCTTAGAGAGCCCACTGGGACGGACCCTTTGAATACCACTCGACGTAACGTCGAATACATGTCGACGCTTACATCGACATCATCATTGATGACTATATTTCGAAGCCACGTCGATATCAACTCGACGCTCCATCGATTTGACTAATCGCGCGCATTGACATATTTTGGCGCGCAGAATTCCGCTCTTCTCGACATTGCTTTGAATAAAACCCTAAGTTGCGATGATTTATCTACTCAAGGCAACTTTTGGCGTTTGATTCTATTGTGCTATTCGAATTCCCTTCCTCTCGCTCTCTTCCTTCTTCCTTCTCTTCGTCTCTTTTCTTTGTTTCAGTGCAGGTTCTCGCAGCATTCCAATGGCATCTCCGTCGAATCAGGAAGATATTATTGAGGCAGTCAATCTGTCCCTCGAGACAGTATTATCCAAGTTCTGCTCACTTTATCTTGACTTATCCATGGATTGTTATCGCAAATTATGCCGCCATCACAGAAGGTTGCAAAACCTTACCTCTGAAATCAAGGTCTTTGATGGGGAAGTGAGATCGATAGTTGTGCCTGCTGCTGGCTTTATATCCTTCTTCAATGATATAAAGCAGGGGGAGAATCATCCCAGCAGGCTGTCTACACAACAACAATCCCTCTCTCCCTCATCTCTGAAGGAGAGCCAGCTATTTCATCTAAGTTACAGCTTTATGATGCAGCCATTCAGGGGGAGTCATCACCTCCAAGAATTCTGCCTTCAATGCAGGGGGAGTCCTCAACTCAGGGGGGGAGCTCTTTATTTTCAGATGACCAACTCTACCTCCTGTCTCTGCAAGAATACCATGTGAATCCTGAGACACCCATTCCTGATGCTCTTTCATTCATGGTGTCCTCTGAAGATTCTACTACAACACCTTCTCCTGTCAAGGTTGTTAATCAAGACATTGCTTCATCTGATCCTACCCCAGATTGTTTCTCACCACCAGCTCAGCCTTCACCTCCACCTGATGTAGGGATGTCCATGAGATGGAGATCGCTACGAAGATAATGCTCTCTACGCCCTTCACATTTAGATCTACCTCACCTACACAAGCATCTATCGTCACAATATGTTCGCATCTAACGCAGCACATACATCACAAAGGAGGAATGATCGACTCTAAAATAATGATCGGAAAGGAGCCGTATTATTCCCAAAAGTTAACGCAAAGGTTGCCAATCCTTTTGGAGAGCAAAACCAAGGCTAGAGGCCAAGATCCGCTCAAGCAAATTGGACCTACCCGATCCGGAAATAAAGAGTTCGATAACAATGAAATCGATTTCAGAAATTTGCAATGGAGTATTTAAAAATTGCGGATAAAACGGATGCTCAACCTCCACAAATCTAAAGCAAGAAATCACAAAGATGGGGGAGAGATGTTACCCAACCCGGATCTAACAATCGCACAAGATATGTGGGAGAATCACTCTCTCCACGGATCCACCGACGTCACACCGAATGGGGCTGCAACCTTCTTCCTTGGAGTCGCACCGAAGGAAACCACGCTGGAGTCGCACCGAAGAGGGATGGAGGGAGCAAAGGATGGCTTCACACCATAAGGGGGGCGGCGGCAAGGGGGGAGACCTCTTGGCCGAAATTTTCAAGGGAGAGAGCCTTTTAGGGTTTAATTCTTTCTTTCATAATCCTCAAAACAAGCCTCCTTAAATAGGAGTTACAAACAACTCATAACCGTTCAAGATGGAGATGTAATCTCTGCCATCCGAGCGGTTAAATACACACCAAATATTGTTTAAGTGCGTGAAATAAAATAGATAAATGCTTATACGAATATAAAATTATTACCCAAACATGGAATAATTTTATATTCATAAATATAAAATAACAAAGCATAATAATTAAATAAAATAGGCCTTTAAGCGGGCTTAGCACACCGCGGGCGGATGTTGTAATGCTGTCTTCCGTTAGCGTCAACATGGCACCGAAAATCTTTATGTCGTTGCGCTTCGGCGACCAGATCATCATCAAGTAGTGGTGGAGGGGTCGCGACATCAATCCTCCCCTGCTCAAAATCACGTATCTCCGATGCGTGGTCCGAGAGATAGCGGTGGAGAAGGTCAGCATCCAAGCGTCGAAGCTCCGTCTCGAGTACCCATGAGTCGTCCGAAGGGGGGCGGCCACGCCAACGGATGAGGAAGCGGTAGGTATCATCATCAGTAGTCGCAAGTGGCTCAGCAGCAAGTATCGTATCTGGAGTGAGAAATGTCTTGGGAAACCTGGGAAACATGTCAGCAGTAGGAATAAAAGAATGCAACTCACCATCCGATGATATACCTATGGGGACCGAAAGAGAGAGACCATCCGGACTACCACTCCCCAACCCATTAGAAATTTTAGTGGAGGGAGAAGACGACAAAGAAGACAACTCATGTGGAGACGAAACAAACAACGTCAAATCCGAAACATTAAAAATGGGGGAGATACCCCAATCCGCAGGCAAATCCAAAATGAAAGCATTGTCACCTAGTTTCTTTATAATCCGAAAAGGGCCGGCGCGCTTTGGTGCTAACTTTTTAACGGTGCCAGATGGCAGTCGCTCGGGAACTAATCGAACTAAAACCAGATCGCCAACTTTTAAGTGTGACACTCTCCTATGTAGATTAGCGTGCGCTTAATAGGACTCGTATTGAGAAGTCAAGGTAGCCCGTATATGTGCATGTAGATCATGAATGTGTTGGGCGAAGGATTGTGCAAATTGACTTGTTTTATATGTTGGTGGTAACAGAACCAAGTCAAGAGGCACCGGAGCCTTATACCCGTGAACAATCTCATTAGGTGACATACCCGTGGACCTATTCTTAGAGTTATTGTACGCCAATTGGGCATGGGGCAGCAGTAGATCCCTTGTGCCTTTGTGATCACTCACAAGACACAGAAGGAGGTTCCCCAAACTCCGATTGACCACCTCCGTTTGCCCATCGGTTTGCGGGTGATAAGCAACGGAGAATAGAAACTTCGTTCCCATTAACATCCATAAAGTCTTCCAAAAGTAGTTAGTGAATTTTACATCCCTATCCGAGACAATTGTCTTCGGCACTCCGCGATGGCTAACGACCTCTTTAAAATATAATTTTGCTACGTGAGACGCGTTGTTGGTCCCAGTGCACGGAATAAAATATGCCATTTTCGAGAACCTATCCACAACTACGAGAATAGAATCGAGACAGCGTAACATGGTGGGTAGGCCTAAAACAAAGTCCATGCTCACGTCTTCCCATGGTGTGGAAGGGATAGGCAAGGGTGTATATAATACTACGTTGTTTTTGTTCCCTTTGATACCTGACAGGTACGACAACTACTCACTACCCTTCCCACCATCGCCTTAAGTTTAGGCCAATAAAACTTCTCCTCAACTAACGTAACGGTCTTATCTCTACCGAAATGGCCACTCAACCCTCCGCTATGCAGCTCCCAGATGATATGGAGATGCAAAGATGACTGCGGGATGCACAACTTCCCATGCCTAAAGAGATAGCCATCCTTAATAACGAACTTAGATATAGTCGTGTGGGAACTATCCTGGGCAGATAAATATGAGTCCTGGAAATCTGGGCAAGTAACGTACTCATCCTTAATACGCTCAAATCCACAACATTAACCTCCATAGTAGTAAGCAAAATTGTAAGGCGACTAAGAGCGTCTGCGACTTGGTTATCAGCTCCCTTAAGGTGCTTAAGATTAAACGTGTAACCTTGTAGGAAAGATACCCACTTGGCGTGACGCGGGCTGATTTTATGCTGGCCATTGATGAACCGCAATGCCTCGAGATCGGAGAGGATCACAAACTCCTTGGAGAGGAGATAGTGCCTCCAATGGTGCAAACATCAAACTACCGCATAAAACTCTCTATCGTAGTTTGAATAATTTAACTTAGCGCTAGATAACTTCTCACTAAAATAACTCACGGGGTGCCCTTCTTGACTCAAAACACCTCCTAATCCTACTCCAGAAGCGTCACAAGTAAGCTCAAAGACTTTGGTCAAGTCAGGTAGACGTAAGACAGGTGCCTCAGTCATAAGCTTCTTAATGCGTTGGAAAGCATAGGTGGCGGACTTCGTCCAGGTGAAATCGCCCTTTTTCATGCAATCAGTAATGGGGGTCATGATGTTACTGAAGTCCCGTATAAAACAGCGGTAAAATGTAGCAAACCCGTGGAAGCTACGCACCCCTCGTAAAGTGATCGGATCGGGCCAGTCCTTAATGACTTGGATCTTACTAGGATCAACTCTAATGCCCTCCGATCCGACTATGTAGCCTAAGAACTCTACTTCAGGGACATAAAAAGTGCACTTCTTAAGATTAAGAAATAATGTTTCCTTCCGCAGGGTGGAAAGAATCACTCTCATGTGGGAGGTGTGCTCGGCAGTGGTGGTGCTATAAATCAATATATCGTCAAAGTAGACGACCACAAACCTACCCATGAACGGCCGAAAGACGTGGGTCATCATCCGCGAAAAGGTACTGGGGGCATTGGACAGCTCAAAGGGCATCACAAGCCACTCGTACAACCCATCCTTAGACTTAAATGCAGTCTTCCATTCTTCTCCTTCGCGGATCCTAATCTGTTGATAGCCACTCCGTAAATCCAACTTCGAAAAGATGGTGGCGCCAGATAAGACATCTAAGAGGTCATCTAATCGTGGAATAGGAAACCTATACTTGATGGTAATCTTGTTGATAGCACGGCTATCTACACACATCCGCCATGTACCATCCTTCTTGGGGGCAAGCAAGGCTGGTACCGCACATGGACTCATGCTAGTCCTAATGAACCCCTTCTTCAACAGGTCCTCAATTTGGGCCTGTAACTCCGTGTGAGCAGCAGGATGGAGTCGATAATGGGGCTGGTTGGGCAAGGAGGAGCCCGGGATCAGGTCTATCGCATGCTGAATATCCCTAAGCGGGGTAATGACGACGGCAACTCCTCTGGGTACACGTCCCTATACTCTTCCAACAGTACCCATAACTCTCTGGGCAGATCATCCAAAACACTAGAATCGGGCTTCGCACTCATAAGTACTAGTGCATACAGCACTCCATCAAGAAATGTATCCTTCACAAACTCCTTCCTACCAACTAGGCTCAACGTCTTCCTCTCTACTGGGATAGTGGTGTCCTTAGCCAAAGTTACTGGCTCCTTCGGGACGGTCGGCCTCAAGGTAATGGTTTTGCCATTGAATTTAAATTCATAAGTGTTGGCCCTACCAAAATGCATCACATCGCGATCATAGAGCCAAGGGCGGCCTAATAACACGTGACAAGCGTCCATCGGCAGGACATCACACCAAACCTCATTAGTATAGGATTTGAATGAGAGGGGGACCAGGCACCGCTTGGTGACCGGGATGGTGATCTTGCTGATCCAAGCTACCTGATATGGGGTCGGGTGTGGTTCCGTGGTCAAGTTCATTCATGTGACGGCGCTCTCAGAAATGACATTCACACAACTACCACTATCAATAATCAGCTTGCAAAGCTTCTCACCACTCTTAAAGATCAGGGAAAATATACTCGTCCTCTTCCAATCATCTAACGGATGAGGAGTGGTCAAGATAACAACGCATCACCATGAGGTGGTGATCGTCCTCTAAATCAATTGGGACCACATCTGGGTCGCTCTCCTCTTCATCCTCATAGACGTAATCAGCGGGGTCAGTGGTCGAATCTAATAGGGCTATGGCCTTAGTCTTTGTTGGACATTCGAAGGCATAGTGACCTTGAATGCCGCAAGAATAACATGTAGTATTGGCCTTGCTAACCTTCCCTATGGGTACACGCTCACTCGCGGGATTCCTATTATTTCTAGTAATGATCACTGCAGACTTCGACTCGGTGGACCTAAACCTCCCCTTATCCGGATACGTGGAGGAAGACTCTCCAACGGTGGACTTCTTCTTCGTGTGGGAATAACGAGAGTGGGCCTTCGAGGCAAGATGCTTTTCAATGTCAAGGGCGGCATTGAAAGTCGTGTTCAGGTTCGTGTGACTATAGCGTAGGAGCTTCCTCTGAATATTGGGTTGAAGCACCTTACGAAATCTAGATAGGGTGACCTCGGGGATCTCCCTAAGATCACAATGCACCATACGGTCCTTCAGCTCTCCCATATATTCAGCTACTGAATTTGATCCCTGTCGCAGGGTGGCAAGCTCATCGAACATCTGTGTTCGGTGGTACGCAGGGACGTACTGATCGGTCAGCAAATTTTTCATCATAGGCCAACCTATAGGTGGGACTCCCTGCCCGGCTCCTAATCTCCGCTCCTCATTCAGCCAAAACGTTTTCGCACGACCCATTAACTTCATCCTGGCAACTTGGAGCTTTTGAGGGTCCGTCAGGTTGTGTCATTCGAAGTAGCATTCCATGTCCACTACCCAAGTAAGGAAGACCTGGGGATCTCCCAAACCGTCGTAAGTGGGGGCGTCGATCTTAATGGCCCTAGTAATATCAAAGCCACGCTTATGGAGGTGTTCTCGAGGGGGCACTCGGGGAGAGTTCCCATCGGAATCCGAATCGTGGGCCCGTTGGTGCCGGTTAGGCTGCTCAACATTAATGGGTGGTGGTGGCGGTACTCCTTGATTCAGAAGGATTTGTGCTAACATAGTCCTAAGTTCGGTCATCTCCTTACGTAACCCCTCTATAGCCTCAGCGTTACGATCCCCGTGCTCATTCGCTGCCATCCTAGACGATGAAGGTGTGTTATACTCCGTTCCTAGCCTAGTGCGCATACATGGTTGGACAAAATTATGATTAGTGAATTTTTGTAGTGCAGATCAAAAAGAAATATTTTGGCAGAAAAATATTTTCGGGATGTGACTAACAGTGAGAACTTCCAGTTTTTTTTTTGAATTTTGACGAAAAATAAAGATTTTAGCCCGCTATTCGCAGACCACCGATTTTTTTTGTTCAATTTGTGCCACGGAATTGAATATTGAGGGTGTATCAATTGGGAAATTAACGCGACCAGCTTTGATACCAAATTGATGTAGGGATGTCCATGAGATGGAGATCGCTACGAAGATAACGCTCTCTACGCCCTTCACGTTTAGATTTACCGCACCTACACAAGCATCTATCGTCGCAATACGTTCGCATCTAACGCAGCACATACATCACAAATGAGGAATGATCGACTCTAAAATAACGATCGGAAAAGAGTCGTATTATTCCCAAAAGTTAACGCAAAGGTGGCCAATCCTTTTGGAGAGCAAAACCAAGGCTAGAGGCTAAGATCAGCTCAAGTAAATTGGACCTACCTGATCCGGAAATAAAGAGTTCGATAACAATGAAATCGATTTCAGAAATTTGCAACGGAGTATTTAAAAATTGCGGATAAAACGGATGCTCAACCTCCACAAATCTAAAGCAAGAAATCACAAAGATGGGGGAGAGATGTTACCCAACCCGGATCTAACAATCACACAAGATATGTGGGAGAATCACTCTCTCCACGGATCCACCGACGTCACACCGAATGGGGCTGCAACCTTCTTCCTTGGAGTCGCACCGAAGGAAACCACGCCGGAGTCGCACTGAAGAGGGATGGAGGGAGCAAAGGATGGCTTCACACCATAAGGGGGGCGGCGGCAAGGGGGGAGACCTCTTGGCCGAAATTCTCAAGGGAGAGAGCCTTTTAGGGTTTAATTCTTTCTTTCATAATCCTCAAAACAAGCCTCCTTAAATAGGAGTTACAAACAACTCATAACCGTTCAAGATGGAGATGTAATCTCTGCCATCCGAGCGGTTAAATACACACCAAATATTGTTTAAGTGCAGGAAATAAAATAGATAAATGCTTATACGAATATAAAATTATTACCCAAACATGGAATAATTTTATATTCATAAATATAAAATAACAAAGCATAATAATTAAATAAAATAGGCCTTCAAGTGGGCTTAGCACGCCACGGGCGGAGGTTGTAACGCTGTCTTCCGTTAGCATCAACATGGCACCGAAAATCTTTATGTCGTTGCGCTTCGGCGACCGGATCATCATCAAGTAGTGGTGGAGGGGCTGCGACATCACCACCACCTGCTCCAAGTCAAACATCTAAACCACTTCTTCCAACACCTGTCTTCAGGGGGGACCTCCATACAGAGGTAGAGGAAGAGGAAGAGGAAGATTGCCTGATTGGGAGAGGTACACAAAAGAACAAAGGAAGGAGTACAGAAAAGATAAATCATATTACAAAAAGTATGCATGGTTTGAAATTCTTGAGAACACAATGAAAACTTATAACAATCCAGAGCTTGACAAATCTTTAGAGGAGATTGCTGATAGAGAAAGGTATCAATATGAGACAGCCCAAAAGGAACTTGAAGATAAGAAAAATAGGTTCATTGACATCTTGAAAAGAGGAAAATATGTTGCTGAAAAGGAATTGTTGGCCAGAGCAATTCCAATCAAACCTACTCTATTTGATCATTCAATATATACTACAAAGAATCCCCAAGCCAAAATGTTTGAAGGAGTAGGGCAACTCCACAGAGGAGGTATTGGGTGCAATCCAAAGGATGCAACACAGCTTTCCCAAAAAAGAAAGAAAGGAGGAAAGTCACCTGAAGAGGAGAAAGAGAAAAAGAAGATCATATTTACAGAAACCTCAACTTCTGGGAAGGAACAAGCAACTATTGATGAATTACAAGCAATGCCTGCTGAATCAAATCCTGACAAAGGTCCTGAATTAGGTGATCTAAATCTAGAAGTCATAAATCTGATGACAGCCAAAGTCTTTGGTCTTGGTTTCACACTCAAGGATGTTCATCCTAATACTGAAATGGACCTGGAGAAACTGTTCAAAGGTCAAGGAAGAATACAGAAGAACCCAGAGAAAGCCACCCCTGCAAATTTCAGGTATGTGGAAAAGAAGTACAGGAGGGTATATGAGGACTTATTCATTTTTCTCAAAGAAAGGAGTGATACTCCTTTTGGGTAATCTATGATAAACTTTTGTTAATCCTTAATCAGAGACATGCTCTATTTATCAGCTCATCTAGATTATTGGGAAAAACCCCTTTGATTTAACTTAACAAGTCATCTAAAAAGTGATTTTATCTCTTAGGTTGAATTACTCATTGTATAGTAAGGGTAATCTGGTCATTAGATTTCTTAGGATGTCACACTCAGCTTAGGGTGTCAAGACCAGATCAAGAGAAGCACAATTTGGGCAAAGTTAACACTTGCGTCGAATAGAAATCGACGCAACATCGAGTTATTGTCGACGCTACTCTGACTAAAAGTCCAAGCAACTCATCCCTTCTATCGAAGTAGATCAAGTCAACATTACGTCGAGTAGATATTGACGTAGAGTCCATGGACTTATCGAAGTACCTTGAGAGGTCAACGCAGCTTCTACTTCAATTCAACGCAGAAGGAAATATCTGTCGAAGCCATTTAAAGTCGACGCAACGTCGACTTCATCTCGATGCAAATAATGAAGTTCAGAGCCATTCCCTCAACTCGACGGTTACATCGATAAGATATCGACGCCACGTCGACTAGCAGAGTTCAATCAGAGCAAGGATGAATTCGAAGATGCTCCTACAAGAACTCGAAGGTGCGTCGATAAGAGAGGTAGAGAACTCGACGCTACGTCGAATACAATCTGAAAAGGAAACCTTTTCAGCTGTCATTTTGGACCCTCTCTCATGGCCCACCTCACTCAAGACCGTTCCCTAACGGCTCCTTAATTGTCTCAAATAAAATGAAGAATTAACAGAGGACAGAGAAAAGCTTTCTTGGAAACAAGCTTATTGTTGGTGGACGGGTCGGCAATTAAAGAAGGAAGGAAAAGAGAAATTGTCCAGACAAATATACCTTTTCAGGGCTTACCAGAAAAGAAAACAAAATTCAAATTGAACATGGACAATAAAAGGGATGAAAGGAAAGAGAAAAGGAGAGCATTCATCACAATCAGCTACACCTTTCTTTTAGGGCTTCCTCTCCTTCTTCCTCCTGAGGGAACCCTAATAGAGAAACAAACAGAGAAGAAAGAACAAATGCTCTCCATCTCTTACTGTAGAACAACTGAAGGCTGCTCATCATCACAATCATATAGCAGCCAAAGTTTGATCAGAAAGAAGGGAAAAGATCTGACAATCATAGCTCCTACAAACCATCACAATCTTAAGCAGGAGTTCATCACTAGCAGATCAAGTAGTAGAAAATTGAAGTTGTTTCTTGAGACAGGGCTTCATAAGAATTCTGAGAACAGAATTCTTTCCACTACCTCTTCTTCTTTCTCCTTCTCATTCTCACCTGTAAAAGAGTTTTAAGAATGCCTCTTCCAAAGGATTCAGTGGTTCAAGATCTCCTTATCAAAAGATCTGGTGGTTCATGATCTTCTTATCAAAAGATCTGGTTGGCTCATGATCTCCTTATCAAAAGATTAGTGGTTCTGAGAGTCTGCTTGTCAAAAGACTCAGGAATAGTTGGTGCATTACTACCAGGTGGTAGAAGAGAGGACTACCCACATTTTGGGGAACCTCTATAAAATCTTTGTGTCTTCTGGATTGTTTATTTTTTGTGCTATCCCATATACCTTAGATTAATTTTACTGTTTTCCTGCTTTACATTTCAGCACTGTTTTATTTTGTGAGAATATTTGTTGGAGCACAATACTTAGTTTTTATTATTGTTTTTCACAGTTAGGATAGAAATATTTTAAATCTCTATTCACCCCCTCTAGAGGATTCTCAGAGGCACACTGTGCACTTTCAAAATTCATCATAAGGTTCTTCAAAGGTGGGAGGAGTTACCTCAGTGTCACTAAGAACACTGGTGTTGTCATCGTTGCTTTTTGCCATTAAACATAAGTTTGCTTCCTCCTCGCTGCTCGCCTCCGATCTGCTTGATTCTTCAGAGGAAGAATCATCCCAAGTTGTGGCTTTCAACACTTTCTTTTTCTCCTTCACTTTGTATCATTCTTTTTGCTACTTTTGATACTTCGGGCACTGGCTCCGAATGTGCCCGGTCTTTCTGCAGTGATAGCACTCCGGTGGTGGTCTTTCTTCTTCGTCTTCACTTCCTTTTTCTTTCTTTGACGAAGAGGAAGATTCTTTTCGTTGAGCATCTTTCTGGAAGTATTTCTGGAAGGTGTTCCTTCTTTCCAGATTTCTAATGAACTTCTTGAAGTTCTTCACCAGGAGACCTTCTTCATCTTCATCATCATCTTCGATGCTCTCCTTCTTTGACTTTAGTGCCAGCGCCTTTTTCTTTGGCTCCTTGTTGTATTCATCGTGTTGAATTTGGAGTTCTACCCCATGGGTTTTGAGATTCCCAATAAGGTTCTCGATCTAGAGTGTTCTTAGGTTGTGTGACTCGGAGATGGCCGTCACCTTTGGATTGAACCTCGGAGGTAGAGAGCGAAGAATTTTTCTGACCAAGTCCCCGTCCGAGTAGGTCTTTCCAAGAGCTTTTGAAGCGTTGACGATCTTGATGAAGCGTGTGTACATCGAGTTGATGTCTTCTTCAGTATCCATCCTAAATTTTTCATATTCTGATTCCAGTTGGAATAACTTTGCATCTTTTACCTGCGATGTACCTTCATGAGTAACTTCTAATTGGTTCCAAATACCATAAGCAGTTACAGAAGCAGAAATTCGATTAAATTCAGTTCGATTTAAAGCACAATATAAAGCGTTCATTGCTTTTGCATTATTTTTGCACTTTAGTTTATCGTTGTCGTCTCATTTATCCTTAGGTTTTTGAATCGTAGCCTCTCCTACTACAATTGTAGGAGTAGAGTACCGAACTTCTATCATATTCCAAACCTATACATCCATGGTAATAAGGAAGCACATCATCCTATTTTTCCAGTAGTTAAAATTTGACCCAGTAAAAAGAGGTGGTCTACTAATACCCTGACCCTCTGGAAAAGCGAGATCATGAGACGCCATTATTCCCGGTTGTTAGACCGACTTGGAATAAAACCGCTCTGATACCACTTGTTGGATCGGTAGGCGCCCTTAGAGGGGGGGGGGGGGGGGGGTGAATAAGGGTTTTAAAAACTTATATTATATTTTGATATATTTGAGATTAGAAGAGATTAAAATATGAAAGCAAGCAAATCAATTGAAATAAAATTGAGACATCATTTTATTAATATGAAAAGAAAAGATACAAGACTCGATTTCTTATAATGCTAGAAAATGGAAGGTGAATAATAAAAAGACTTTTTCATTTTCTATCCTGACTCGTATCCCCACGAACCGGTGGCTTTAGCCTATCCTTACCGGATACGGCCTCAAGCCGCTCTAGCCAATCCTTCCCCAGATATGACCTCGAGCACCCCCTAGACCTAACCTAGATCTAGTCGCCAACACGAGACGAATTTCTGCCCTAAGTTCTACCCAGACCTGGTCGCCAACACGAGGCAAATTCACTAAAACGATTAGAAAAGATGTGAAATTAAATGACAATAATATTAAAATCTCCCTCTTGAAGAACTTCTGAAGTTGGAGACGAAGGACCGTTGTAGTATAAGCGTTGTTGAAGCCATCTTCGGTCGGATCCGGCGTGATGAAATCCTCATTCAGAAATTCACGGAACTTTGGTGGGAGATCACTTTTCGGCAGAATAAGGTTCTGGAATTCTAGTACTCAACCTCTCTCAAACTTGTGTGTTGAAACGAGAGTAGAGGGGTCCATTTATTGGAGAGATCGCTAGCGCATGTGCTAACGCTATCGCCGGTGCTATCCCCATTTAGGAAATATTCTCCGCGTGCGTATCTTCATTCCAAGGAAACCCTAGTGCATTGCCTCTTGTGCTCCGCGCTACCGCCTGGCGCTACCGCCTTCTAAAGATGCTCCCAGAATTGTGCTAATCATAGCTAGCGCCTGCGCTAGGTGCTACCGCCGGCGCTAGTGGGCATTTTGGAATTCTGGGTTCAAAACTGGGGGCAACCTTCTTATGTTATCCTTGAGTCATATGGACTTGTTTCCTGCACACTTAAACACATAAGATCAAATACACATAGGATTTGTTATTCTCAAACCTAGGAGATGCGGAAGACGATGTTCCAACAAGACCTACATGGTTATCCTGATTCAGCCTTTTCACTATACACAGTGTTGGAAATTGCATTCACAATTACCTTGATTTGTGAGAAGCCACCCTTAAACTAAGATTGAATTGCTTTGTATTTGATATGCTTTTCTAGTATTGTCTTGCATATTATCATGGCTAAGTGTAAGCCAATGTCAGGTCACAATGGGTCTGCAAACACAGTTTCATAAAATGTAATCCCTCATTATATGAAACATGGTGATGACTCATGTGTGATCTCACTATTGGGGTACAC
Source organism: Dactylorhiza incarnata (assembly GCA_033032865.1). Classification (NCBI taxonomy): domain Eukaryota; kingdom Viridiplantae; phylum Streptophyta; class Magnoliopsida; order Asparagales; family Orchidaceae; genus Dactylorhiza; species Dactylorhiza incarnata. The sequence goes on along the minus strand of JAWHQI010000012.1, from coordinate 15,919,076 downwards.
TTCTTTTTCAAGACTATTGAAGACTTTGGAGTGCGGCTGCAGCATGTGTTCAAGAGAAGAAAAGAAATTTTTGTAAAATAAATTTTTCCTAAGGATATGTCTCGAGAGATCAGACATGTCTCGAGAGATCGTGGTTGTCTCGAGAGATCTTAAGTCTGAAATCTTTGCAATGTCTCGAGAGATCATCGAGTTCTCGAGACATCCCTTTCCTGCTCTCTCTGTTTCATGTCTCGAGAGATCCCTTATGTCTCGAGAGATCCCTTATGTCTCGAGACTTTTGTCCGTACATTTTTGTTTCGTTTTCTCTGTTCTGGACGGATCGTATCGCCCCTTCTCGTTTCTAACGGCTATATGGAGCGCTTTTAAGGCTGATTAATCCTTTAATTGTTCCTCTCCATATATATAGGAGTGTTTTTGGATTATTTAAAAGAAGTTCTAGAATCGTTCTAACCCTAATCCCTCTCCCGATCAAAAAGAACGAGAAAAGCGCCGCTCGCCGTCGTCTACGTTTGGAGATCGATCTACTCTTTGGAGTTGCCGATTTCTTTCAAGAAGGATTCGATTGATCCATGCTCAGTTTCTGCAATCTCTATTGGATCGTTTCGAATTGCCAAAGACAGATTTGAAGGATCGTTGTTCTTCCTCATCGTTCTCAAAAGCCATTCAAGAAGAAGGAAGAAAACGCCTCTGTTATTCAGATCTGGTTTAGTATTGTTCAAACCCTTTTCAATCTGTTGTAAGAGTTGTTGTCTCCGAGTTGTAGGAGAGGTTGTTCTCCGAGTTGTAGGAGAAATTTTTCTCCGAGTTGTAAGAGAGGTTCTCTCTGAGTTTGTAGGAGTTTGACTCCGAGACTGTAGGATCTTTCTGATCCGAGATTTAGTGAGTAGTCAAGTCTAGCTGTGGTGCAAGATTGGCGAGGCCGGCAGTGGAGTACCCAAGTACGGGGAACCACTATAAATTCCTGGTGTTATCTGTGGCTGTGATTAATTTTGTGTGCTGTGCTTTACGTTTAATTTTTAATTCTGCAAAAGACGTAGAGATCACCTATTCACCCCCCTCTAGGTGATTTAGGTAGGCAACTAGATACTTCAATTGGTATCAGAGGGTCGTTGTTCGTTGCTAGGTTAACACCTTGAACAGGATCCATCCTTCTAGTTGCTAGCAAGCCATGGATAGAGTCAAGGAATCCTCTCTGAAATTGCCCATCTGCACTAAGGCCAACTTTCCTATGTGGAAGGAAAGAGTCCGTTTTTATATGGAAGCTGCAGATCCCAGAATCTTCCAAGTCGTGGAAGAAGGTCCCCATGTGCCAATGACCGCTTCGTCAACAAATCCTACTGTTCAGATACCTAAGAAAATGATGGATTTGACTAAGGATGAGATAGCTCTTGTTGCTCTTGACAAGAAGGCTAAAAACATAATTGCAAGTGCAGTGGACGATTCCATGTTGCAAAACTTAATCCACTGCAAATCAGCCAAAGAGATGTGGACATCCTTAATTGTTCTAATGGAAGGTACTGACGAGGTAAGAGAAGATAGAAGGTCTCTACTTAATCAAGAGTACGAGGCGTTTAAGCAGAATAAGAAGGAGTGCATTGCCGATGCGTACGAAAGATTCTTCAAGATAGTCAATGGTTTGAGGAACTACGACAGGGAGTTCACAAACGGTGAACTAAATGACAAATTCTTGCGCTCCCTGACAAAAGACTGGGATAGCAAGATTGTTGCTATTAGAGAGTTTGGAAAACTGCCAAGTCTAGAACCTCAAAATCTGTTCGGGAAGCTGTTGTCTCATGAATTACAAATGAACATCCGAAAGTCTGAAGAGGATGTAAATCGAGCTTCAAGCAAAGAAAGAACCTTAGCTTTGAAGGCAGAGAATTCAAAGAAGAGCAAAGCAGTGATACCGATCAGAGAAAAGGAATCTGATATTGAAGAAGAATCGAAAGCCAGCTCCTCCTGTTCCGAACTGTCTGATGGGGAGTTCTCTTTAATTTCCCGTCAGTTTAAGAAACTGCTGAACAAGCGGAGGCACATGAACAACAAGTCGTCTTCCTCGGATCATAAATATTCTCGTCGTGATGGGGAATATCACAGGAAGGGCTCAAGCAATAATGACAGGTATAAATCCAAACAGAACAAACACATTTCTTCTGACATTATTTGCTACTGTTGTAATAAGCCAGGGCACATGATTGCTGAGTGTCCCTATAAGAAGAAAGAAGGTGGAAGGAAAGAAGACAAGAAATCCATCCACGGAAAGAAGAAATCAGATAGAAGCTTCGTCGCTAAGAAAGCCAAAACTCTGAGCGACAGTGACTCCGATGAGTCGAGTGATGAAGAAGAAGCTTACTTCGGTCTGATGGCTATGTCTGATGATGAAGAAGCACCCCCGTACACCGGAAAGGTAAATGATCACACTATCCTATCTGATTCTGATTATGCTTCGGCTGAACAAAAGGATAACCTCTCAGACGATGAATCTGAGCTCATGTCTCAATATACCAAAATGCTCCAAAGCTTTGACAAGTGCCGAAAGGTTGTCAAAACTCAGGGTAAGGAGATCATGGCTCTCAAGGAGGTGGAATCTAACTTGAGAAAAGAAGTTGAAGAACTTTCTTCTCTCAAAGAGGAAGTCCAAGCCTTGAAAGACAAGATCAAACGCTCGGAAGAGACTCTTGCCCTGAGAGATCATTCGATAAATGTCTTGGAGGAACAGCTTGCGGCTGAGAAGAAGTTGGTTGAAGCATTCTCTCAACCTAAAACTGTTCTGCCAATTATTGGTACTTTTACCACTAAGGCAAAAGGAAGCGGTATAGGGCATGAAGCTAGTACTAGCAATTCTTCAAAAAATACAATTGCTAAGAAGAATGGTCTGGTTGCTAAGAAAGCTACTACCAAAGAAAAAGGGAAAGCTCATCAAGAGCCTGTAGCATTCAAGAGAGTCATATTCCCTACGAATGCTTATGATTTGGAGAGTTCCTATGGTCATTTCACACGACCAATTCCTTTTTCACCAGTGAATGATCATAAGGAATGGGCTCCTCCCCGAAACTTTGGTGATAGTGCTTTTCAAGCACCCTATCAAGAGATTAATCGGAAAGGGTACGGTCCATTTGTTCATGGTCCGAGTGCTAAGAAAGCACCAAAAGTGAAGGCTGTTGCACCAAAGCCGAAGAGGACAGTACCACCTTGTGTGTGTTGCCCCCATGAGGCATCCTCATCTAAAAGGGTTGCTCCTGCAAGAGCTAACGTTCAAAAAGTTAAGCAGGAGAGTGTAAAGAGAAGGTACAACATATTCGACTGTTGGTGCTGCGGTAAAATTGGTCACTTTGCCGTTGATTGTTGGTTTAATACAACGTATACTAGGAGACCACAAGTGAACGTTGCAAGGCAGACCACTCGCAATGTTAACATTTATCGTGGTGCTCAACTGACACGGGACCAAGGACCCAAATCTGTTTGGGCTCCTAAGGCGAAATGATTTGTTTTTGCAGGTATGTCCAAAGGCCAATAAAAATCCAATCTGGTACTTGGACAGTGGATGCTCTCGGCATATGACCGGGACAAGAAGCCTTTTGCAAAACTACATTCCAGTTGCGAACGGTCCAAAAGTTATTTTTGGCGGTTCAGACAGAGGAATAACTAAAGGCTATGGTATGATTTCTAATGGTAATGTATCTTTTTCCGATGTAGCTTATGTGGAAGGATTACAACATAATCTGATAAGCATAAGTCAACTTTGTGATAAAGGATACATTGTTGATTTTCATAAAGATAAGTGTTTGATAAAGTCGGCTGAAAATCATGAAACGATTTTATCAGGCATTCGCTGTAGAAACATATTTTGTTTAAATTTTCTTTGTTTATCATCTTCTACTCCAATATGTCTTTTAGCAAAAGATAGTGCATCTCTTGTTGACCAATGGCATAAGAGATTAGCACATATAAATCTCAAAACTATTAATAAATTGTTTTCTCAAAACTTAGTGCGAGATGCACCAGATGTTAAGTGCATTAAAGATAGACCTTGTCATGCATGTGTAAAAGGCAAGCAAACAAGAGCTACCTTTAAGAGCATTATTGGCAAAGATTCAACCAGGTGTCTATACCTACTCCATATGGATTTGTTTGGTCCTTTGCAAATTAGAAGTTTAGGAGGAAAATCCTACACATTGGTTATTGTAGATGACTACTCTCGTTTTGCCTGGGTATTCTTTCTGAAACACAAGTCAGATACCTTTGACACTTTCACTAGTTTTGTCAGGCAGGTCTAGAATGAATTTAACTGTTCGGTGGTCAAAATCAGAAGTGACCATGGTACAGAATTTGAATCTGGAGCCATGACAGAATTCTGTGAAAGCCTCGGTATCTTTCATGAGTTTTCCTCTCCTCGAACTCCACAACAAAATGGAGTAGCTGAGAGAAAGAATAGAACACTTATTGAGGCTTGCAGAACCATGTTGAGTGACTCTTCACTACCTGAATATTTCTGGGCTGAAGCTGTCAATACTGCATGCCATGTGCAAAACAGAGCACTCATAAATAAAAACCATGAAAAGACTCCTTATGAACTTCTAAAAGGCAAGAAACCGACCATTTCTTATTTTCGAATCTTTGGTAGTAAATGCTTTGTGCTAAACAATGGAAAGCATTACAAAACTAAGTTTAGTGAAAAGAGCTTTGAAGGTATTTTTGTAGGTTATAGTAGTCATAGTAGGGCATATAGAGTTTTTAATAAGAAAACCCTGGTGGTAGAAGAATCTATTAATGTTGTATTTGATGAGACGAGTATGCTACAAAGCAGCTCCTCTAGCATTTCTTCTGCAGACACAGGTTCAAAGCTGCAGGACTTAAGCTTGGATCAGCCAGTTGAAGAAAATTCTCAACACTTCATCAAGATTCCCCCAATAACAATCTATGAAGAAGATCATCCTGATGAAGAGCCACTCCAAGTGGAGGAAGATACTCCAACAGCAGAAGAAACTTCTATTGGTCCAAATCATGCAAGAAACCTCGGGCTACGACACATGAGGGATCATCCAGTTGATCAAATCATAGGAGATCCTCATGAAGGAATAAGAACAAGACGAGGTACCATTAACGAAAATATGCATTTAAGTTTTCTTTCGCAAGTCGAACCAAAGAAATTCCAAGAGGCAAATGAAGATCCATCCTGGATAATTGCTATGGAAGAAGAATTAAATCAGTTCAAACGATGTAAGGTATGGACACTTGTTCCAAAACCCAAAGACAAAAATGTCATTGGAACAAAGTGGGTGTATAGAAACAAGCTGGATGAAGAAGGAACAATCATAAAGAACAAAGCCAGACTTGTAGCTAAAGGGTACAGACAAGAGGAAGGCATCGACTTCGATCAGACGTACGCTCCTGTAGCAAGGCTCGAAGCGATCAGACTCTTCCTTGCTTATGCTGCTTTCAAGGGTTTCACCGTATATCAAATGGATGTCAAATCCGCGTTCCTAAACGGAGACATTAAAGAGGAAGTATACATTGAACAACCCCCAGGTTTTGTTAATCCTGATCATCCCAATCACGTTTATTTACTGCATAAAGCTTTATATGGTTTGAAACAAGCTCCTCGAGCTTGGTATGAGACGTTGTCTAACTTCCTTCTTGAGAACAAGTTCACAAGAGGAAAGATAGATAAGACATTATTTCTTAGGGAAGTAAAAGGCAAGATTTTGTTAGTGCAAATCTATGTCGATGACATCATATTTGGCTCTACGGATGATAACCTCTGCAAAAAGTTTTCTAAACTTATGCAAGGGAAATTTGAAATGAGCAGTATGGGTGAGCTGAAATATTTCTTAGGACTTCAAGTGAAACAGTCTGAAGATGGAATCTTCATTTCTCAGACAAAGTTCACTAAGGAGTTGATTAAGAAATTTGGAATGGAGAGTGCAACCTCTATGAGGACTCCAATGAGCTCAGCTACATCTCTGGACAAGGATGAGAAAGGGAAACCTTTTGATGAAACCAAGTACAGAAGCATAATTGGCTCTTTGCTCTACCTTACTGCCAGTAGACCTGATATAATGTTCTCTACATGTGTATGTGCTAGATATCAGGTGAACTCTAAGGAATCCCACTATACTGCTGCAAAGCGAATCTTGAGATACCTTAAAGGCACACCAAATCTTGGCTTATGGTACCCAAGAAGTAATGATAGTGAACTAATTGGTTATTCAGATGCAGACTTTGCAGGTAGCAAAGATGACAGAAAAAGCACTTCCGGGACGTGTCAATTCCTCGGAAGGAGACTTATTTCCTGGAGTAGCAAGAAGCAGAATTGTGTTGCAATATCAACCGCCGAGTCGGAATACATTTCTGCTGGCAGTTGTTGCGCACAACTTCTCTGGATAAGAAATCAACTTCAAGATTACAACATGAAGTTCAAAGACATTCCTATGTTTTGCGACTCTTCCAGTGCAATTGCTATCGCAAATAATCCAGTCTCTCACAGTCGGACAAAGCACATCGAGCTACGATATCACTTTATCCGGGAGCATGTGGAGAAGGGTGACATAAATCTGAGTTATGTCCCCACGGATAAGCAAGTTGCAGACATCTTCACGAAGCCACTGGATGAGACCAAGTTCTCTTTCTTCAAGACGGAACTTGGAATGCTCAACATGGAGTAATGGTCAAGTCAATCAAAACCTTGGCGACAGGAAGTTTTCTTATGACAAGTCATGTCTCGGGACCTGGCAGGATTTCTCGAGACAAGAAGAAGATTTCGAGATAAGGTGATGTCTCGAGACACGGGTAATCTCTCGAGACATCAATGAAGAAAATATCTCCTGAGCTCTCGAGACATAACCGATGTCTCGAGACATAAGTTTTTTTTAAAAAAGGAATCCCAAACGTCAGGTACGCGCTAATTCCTCTTTCTAATTTTCTATTTTTATTTTATTTTTTTCGTAAAATAAAAAAATATATATATATATATATAAATACGAAATCGGAAACTTGATGTTCACGCGAATCATCTCCCGAGACCTCCTCGACCTTTCGTCTCCCTCTCGAGCAGTGATCGTCCGCGACTCGACTCAGCGTTTCGGCGGTTTTCGGTGGTTCTCGGTGGCTCTTGGTGCTTCATCTCTCTCCGTCGGCATCTCTCCCTCCCTCTTGCTGCTATGGCTCCCTCTCCTCATCCGAAAATTGGAGTCGGCAACGAGGTTATTCGGTCAGGTCTTGCGAGCTTATCCGATGATTTCAAGTCTCTGTTTCGCTTACTTGATGCCGCCGATCTCACTTTCGTTCTTGAGCATCCTTGCCGGATTTTGTTTGATGAGGTTGAAGAATTCTTCATCAATGTGAAGCCAATCAAGGAAGGAAGTATGTTGATCTCTTTCGTTAAGGGTATCAAAATCAAAGTCTCTCCAGAGACTCTTGCTAAGTATTTGCAGTTGTCTGAAGTGGAAGCTGAAGAAGAGCTAGTTGACAATGATTGGTTGACTACAACAAGGTTCTGTGGTCTTGATTCAGATTTTTCTACAGTTAAAAGGAATAAGTTGAATGTTGTGGGGAAGCTCCTGCTGGACATTATCTCAAAGGCACTTTTCTGCAAGACAGGCTCTCAAGGACATGTGTCTGAAGAGATGTTTCTGTTGATGATTGGCATTGTTACTGGAAAGAAGAGAGATTGGGCCTCAATCTTATTCTCAAATATCAAAGCTTGCATAAATTCTCCTAACTTTGCCCGGATCATCTCACTGTTTCTAAATCAGTTTAACCCTGCTATTTTTAACATGTCCAAAGGTACAGTTATCCATCACCTTAAGAAGATCGATGTCAACTCCTTGCAGAGATGGGACATTCGAATCAAGAAGCCGGAAATGGCTGGTGCTCCTTCTGAGGGGGAGACTCTTAAATCTGTAGTTGCAAGAGAAGCAGAAACTCCAGCTCCTTCTTCTGAAGATCAAGCACCCTTCGTAACATCATTTCCACTTTCATCTCGGACTCGCTCTAAAGCTTCAAGTCGTGCCAAGCTGCCAACCCGTTCTAAAGCAAAAGGTCAATCCTCATCAGCTCCAACAGAATCCATTCCAGTATCTGAAGAGCACAGTCCCAGTGGCCAACAGGCAGGGTCTGGTGCTGATTTTGTTTTTGAAGATGATGATGTTATGTCAGTTCATGAATTGTCACCTCCCCTAGTACATGTTGAGGGGGAGTCAGAGTTTGACACAACCAAGAATGCTCCAGATGAGCTAGGTTGTGCAGAAGATTCTCTTCTAGGTAAGATTGAAGCACTGCTCAAGAAGCAGAGTGCACAGTTTGAAAATTCTTTGACAACTGTTCACAGGAAGATTGCCTCAGTTGAAAGTGAACTAGGCAGAGAGTTAGCTAAGATAAAATCCAATTATGAAAATCTCTCTGAATTAGTGTGCCTAGGGAGCAAGCAAATTGATCATGCAACTGAAGGTGTAGGCACAGTGTTGGCTCAGACTATTATACTGACAAAGCTTCAAGAATCAGTGTCTGACAAGGCTGAAGCCAATACATTCAAAATTGTTGATGAAGTCGGAAAGTTCAAAGATGATACTCTCCAAACCCTATCTGTAGAAGTCAGAAAGGGGGAGGACATTATCATGGATAGAATTACAGATCTAGTGGAAAGCTCTGTGTCAGCTATTCAAAGTTCTTGGAAATCTCAGTTTGATCAGTTCTCCTCTCGTGTGCAGAAGCAAATTGCTGACGTTAATGCTTATTCTTTCAAAACAGCAACGTGGCTTCATAATCAAATATTTCCTGAATTGGAAGTTGATCCAGATGTTCCCGTTCCTCAGTTTTCTCCAAGGCCAGAAGAACTACTTGGGAAGGCTCCTATTGTTGAAGAACAATCAGATAGGGCTGGGACCAAAAGAAAAAGAAAATTTGGTGAAGGTTCTTCTGCCAGTCGATCAGTTCCTAGTTCTAGCTCAGCAGATCATAGCAAAGCTAAGGTTAAGAAAAGTTTTCCAGAAATCTGGAGCCCAGTCTCAAAAGACATTATTCTTGAAACCTATAAGTTAGTTCATGAAGGTAAAATGAATAGATCTGAATGCTACAGCTCTCAAGAATGGGAAAAACATGAGACAACTCAAAGGAAGAGAAGGATTCACTTCAGGGCTTTTGGTTATAATAATGCTGATGCTCCGGAACCCCCTCCGTTTTACCATCCCAAGCCTCATGCCTTTTTCTCCAGACAAGAAGAAAAGAGGAAAAGGAGGTCTTGAAGGATGATGATGATGATGCTGACAAGACATATTTTGTTTTCATTCTGATTTAGTGAACATCAAGTCTTCTGAACAATTCAATTTAGATATATATATATATATTTGATGTTTTGATGTTCTTTACTTTTTCATTTCAATATCTTTGTGTAGTGTAGCATATTTATTCTTTAACTGTTGTAATTCAACTTAGTGTACAGGGTTCTGACTTCTACAAATAGGGGGAGATTGTTGGAAATTGCATTCACAATTACCTTGATTTGTGAGAAGTCACCCTTAAACTAAGATTGAATTGCTTTTGTATTTGATATGCTTTTCTAGTATTGTCTTGCAGATTATCATGGCTAAGTGTAAGCCAATGTCAGGTCACAATGGGTCTGCAAACACAGTTTCATAAAATGTAATCCCTCATTATATGAAACATGGTGATGACTCATGTGTGATCTCACTATTGGGGTACACTTCTTTTTCAAGACTATTGAAGACTTTGGAGTGCGGCTGCAGCATGTGTTCAAGAGAAGAAAAGAAATTTTTGTAAAACAAATTTTTCCTAAGGATATGTCTCGAGAGATCAGACATGTCTCGAGAGATCGTGGTTGTCTCGAGAGATCTTAAGTCTGAAATCTTTGCAATGTCTCGAGAGATCATCGAGTTCTCGAGACATCCCTTTCCTGCTCTCTCTGTTTCATGTCTCGAGAGATCCCTTATGTCTCGAGAGATCCCTTATGTCTCGAGACTTCTGTCCGTAAATTTCTGTTTCGTTTTCTCTGTTCTGGACGGATCGTATCGCCCCTTCTCGTTTCTAACGGCTATATGGAGCGCTTTTAAGGCTGATTAATCTTTTAATTGTTCCTCTCCATATATATAGGAGTGTTTTTGGATTATTTAAAAGAAGTTCTAGAATCGTTCTAACCCTAATCCCTCTCCCGATCAAAAAGAACGAGAAAAGCGCCGCTCGCCGTCGTCTACGTTTGGAGATCGATCTACTCTTTGGAGTTGCCGATTTCTTTCAAGAAGGATTCGATTGATCCATGCTCAGGTTCTGCAATCTCTATTGGATCGTTTCGAATTGCCAAAGACAGATTTGAAGGATCGTTGTTCTTCCTCATCGTTCTCAAAAGCCATTCAAGAAGAAGGAAGAAAACGCCTCTGTTATTCAGATCTGGTTTAGTATTGTTCAAACCCTTTTCAATCTGTTGTAGGAGTTGTTGTCTCTGAGTTGTAGGAGAGGTTGTTCTCCGAGTTGTAGGAGAAATTTTTCTCCGAGTTGTAAGAGAGGTTCTCTCTGAGTTTGTAGGAGTTTGACTCCGAGACTGTAGGATCTTTCTGATCCGAGATTTAGTGAGTAGTCAAGTCTAGCTGTGGTGCTAGATTGGCGAGGCCGGCAGTGGAGTACCCAAGTACGGGGAACCACTATAAATTCCTGGTGTTATCTGTGGCTGTGATTAATTTTGTGTGCTGTGCTTTACGTTTAATTTTTAATTCCGCAAAAGACGTAGAGATCACCTATTCACCCCCCTCTAGGTGATTTAGGTAGGCAACTAGATACTTCACACAGACCACTTGAACTATATGATGTATAAACAGAGAAAGACTCTCAATTCTCATCCAAATGACCCAAGATTATTATTGGGGGTGTGTTATGATATTTTAAGGCTATCTCCAGAAATTCATAATTTTCCTAATTAATTTAGCACTTATCATAATTTCTTTAAGATCAGGGAAACTATGACTTTGAACATCAAGTATGGTTTTTTGATAAGCTATGACCTTGATAAAAGTTGTACAACTACATATCATCAAAATAACAGCAACATATGAAATTCATAAATTTCCAGAAAGGTTTTGACCTCTAATTAAAATATTGATTAATCTATCGCAATCAGGGATTTACAAAGGAAGTACCAAAAACACTCATCCAAAAATTACAAGGAAATTAACAGATATCCAAGACGATCAGAAAAGTTCACTTCTCGAGTTCCATAATTTTCCAGATTCATTTGACCATATAAATCCTTTATTTAATTAAACAAATATTAGGGCACTTTGTGAAGAAAAAATTATACCGAAATTAACAGATCATATAATTGCCATAAGAAGTCCTCTGACCAAGTTTCATGATTTTCCAGTGAATATAAAATCCTTAATTAATTCCTTTTAGAAATAGGGCAAACAATGGACTTGTGAGTGAGGTACTATATGGATCAATCTAAAATTCACAATAAAATTATCAAAGAACAATACCACCAATACAAGCTCACTGCCAAAATTTCATGAACATTCAAGGTAATATGGTTATGTAAATTCTTAACATAAGAAAGTGCTCTAATTAATTCTTAATTAATTTAGAGGGGATAAACGTTTCTAAAAATTCTAGATAAATTATCCAGGGCTTATTTCCATCCCATGAAACTACCTACCAAGTTTCAAGTCATTCTGATGACATATGACCATATGTCCTTCATTCGGTTCAATATACAACCCTAGGGTTTGAACTAGGGCTCTAGGGCACATTCACCCAAAACCACTTGTGGAGGTGTTTTATATGATGTTAAATCAGTGGCCAAGGTTTCACCACATTTGGATGAGGGTTGATCTCCCAAATCCAAGTGCACTTTTGATCTAATATACCATAGTTTGACCAAATTTAGGTTACTTAATTACCCTACTAATTCAATCCCAAGTGGGATGAAATTTTTACCGGAGTCATATCACGACCCTAAGGACCACCCACCAAAATTTGGAAGGGTTTAAAGGTCTCTAGACCCTAAAATTAAATCACAATAGTTTTATTAAATTTCTACAGAAACTATAGAAAAAGGTTCCCCACAAATTCTTATTTTTGGATATGTTGAGTGTAAGGGTAAGTCTAGCCTATGCTCCAAATTTCAAAGCTTTTGGATGTCTGGATTAGTGGGGGCACTCAAATTAATATCTGGTCAACCCTATGTATAGGTTGCACCATTTTGATTGCTGCAGTCAAACCCGTGGGCCAAATCAGCTTAAATTAATTTTAAAATAAACTAGACATAAAGATCTACAACTTTTGTCTCTGGCCATTTTCCTGAAACGACCTCCAAGGGGTTCAAATTTTAGTTTCAAAAACATGCATTTCGAGGGAAAAATATGACGTTAATTAATCATAAAATTAATAATCTGTCTAAATGGAGGGCATCAGTTCATCTTCTCCAATCAGCCAACGACTACGATTGGCCCATCCTGTACCAAATTGGGAGGTGATTTCCCGGCCACCTAGACCCTCTCCTGGTTGGCCAATGCCTCCACCACCTCCGTTGAGGTGGCGGACGGCAATGTACGGTGGTTGGCCGGCCGGAGGCGGCCGGAATCGGTGATTTGGACAAGAAAAGAAAAGCTTGAACACAAGCTTTCGTCCATGCCGATCAAAGACCAATTGGCCCCAAATCTAGCGGCCAAAATGATGAGATCTACCCACTAAGAAATAGATGAGAGGAGAGGACCTGAGTGGTGGCTTGTAGCCGTGCCGATTGCCGGTCCGCCATGGTTGGTCGTGAAGCTCTTGGGTGTTATGCCGATATGCGCTTAGATGGTGGATTTCTTCATGAAAGTGGGGGAAACTCCTTCCCTTCACCCCTTGAGGCCTTTTAAAGAGACAATTCAGGGAGGGGAAGAGGCAAGGCTTGGGATTCCACCATTAACACCATTCATGATGAGAATTTCGGCCATCCCCAAAAGCCATCAACATTATCCCCCATAAGAGTTGGAAAACCCTTTAATATTCTCCTAATTGATAGGGGGAATGAATCCCCATCAATTGGGAGGACTTTTGGCCTTAAATTTGGCCACCAAAAACGATCCTGTCCGCCTCCCGTCGGTTGAGCTACCGCCGGCGCTAGAGCCTGCGCTAGCGTCTCGACAGCGTACGGTTCGCCTCAGTGGTCCGTCGAGACAACGCCAACGCTAGTGTCTCGACGACATAGACTCTTCTCGATGGCATAGAGCTCGTCTCGATGGTCCGGCTAAACCACCACTAACGCCAGCGCTAGCCGCTAGCGTCGCATTCAATACACCCCTTCTTTCTACGATTGGATAATTTTGGTGTTACGAGGGGACCTCTTAATGGGTTAGACATGTTATGGTGGGTCATGGGTCATGGTGACGCCCTAAAGCTAACCCTAGGCTCGATAACTGAAAATTACTATCTGCAGGCCACTGCGACCATCATCCATTTGCCTAAGGTCTTATTATCTCCTTGCGCATCCTAGGGTTTTGTCATGACCTAGTCATGACAAACCATTAGGGGTCAAGTTGTTTGGGGGATGTTACAGCCGTCCCCCGCGAGGGCCGGCGCGGGCGGCCGCCCTAGTGGGGGCCGGCGCGGGCGGCTGGCCCTAGTGGGGGCCGGCGCGGGCGGCCTGCCCGAGCCGGCCCCCGGCCCTAGCGGGGGCCGGCGCGGGCGGGTGGCCCTCGCTTGGGTCGGCGCGACGGCCTGCCCTCGTAGGGGCCGGCGCGGGCGACCGGCCCTCGCGGGTGCTGGAGCGGGCGGGCGGCGGGCCAGCGCGCGCGGCCGGCGGTCAGCCCTCGCATGGGCGGCAGTGCGTGGTTGCGCGCGGGTGGACCGATCCCGTGCACGGGCGATTCGGCGCGCTGATCGTGCATTCGGTGCAGGAGTTTCCATGGGAGGATTATTTCCCTTTTGGAGGAATATCCTCCAAATATTGCATTTCCTTTATTATTATAGGTCTTTCCATATGCGTGGACTTCCTATTTATTGGGCTTGACCCCACCAAATTCTATATGTTTAAATGGGGCTATGCATTATTTGTCAATAAATAATTATTCTTTTCCCTGATAACCCTTGTGCTATGTTTGAACAGAAACACATACCATCCTTTTTCTTGGGAATATATCAGATGTTTCTTATGAAAGAAGTTAGTTTGTCATGGCTAATACATAGGTATTAGCCATGACTTATTGAGCCATGGGTAAAACATAACTATCAGCCACAGTTTTTGTAATCGTGGCTAATAATAGTGTATTAGCAATAATTTCTGAACCATGACAAAAATGTGTAGCTAATTTTTCTAGTAGTGTCAGTTTATGCATCCTTTTGAGGTACAACACCAACTAAGTTGATTTTATTACCTTTTATTTGTCGAAGAACATGTCATTTATGGTGATATAGATTCTATTATGATCTTTAGTGGGATGGATGACATTCCAAAGGACAAAGCAACTGTTGCAAAAGTTATGCAGGAAGTGAGGCATATTTTTTGAGCCGAAGCCTACCGCCCGTAGAAAATGTATTTCTCTGCTATTTAATCAGTATGTTTTATGGTCCTCATTTTTTTTGTAATATGATAAATATTTTACACTGAAATCCTATATTTTATTTCTTCAGCAAGCCATAAGTGGCATCGGCCAAATTTCTTTTCGCGCTGAGGAGAGTGTTTCCCCAAAGAAACCAACCTCACTATCAGAAGTAGCAAAGCATCGATAATTAAGTGGGACTCTTGAAAGTGAAGCAGATGCAAAGGTGAAAAATTAACAATTTGATGCAAAAAACAAAGAGCTTAGTGGGTATGAAACATTGAATTTATTGGACAGATTGACTTTGGTGAACCCACACCACGCAACATGTATTCATAAGTTATAGTGTCAAATGTAAGTAGCACAATTTGTTTTTTGATGTTTTTCGGTACCTTAGTTCATTAGATCCATCATTCCTTACCAGCTTAGCACTGTCATTTTTAACTTAGTTAGAAATCAGGTATTTGTTTGTTCAATTATTACTGTTCCTGTGCTAGCACAAACATCAGCCTGATGAGTTCTGTCTTTATATATATATATTCTTCATTCAATGTGTTGTTTTGTTTTTATATTGATTTACTTTCGATTAAATACTATCTTCTATCGTTCTCCATCTGATTTAGGTTATTAGGTCAACTTTTAAATAGCATCAACATCTAACTGCAACTAAATTTCTATCAAGCGGCATCATGGTATAGGTACTTTTGATTATAACAATAATCTTTTAAATATAATGTCTGTAGATGGCGGCCCTTTCAGAACTTTATGGTGTTAACTATTTGAGAAAATTTTTGCTGAGATAACCGCACAGAATATGTGTGCGCTTTTAAATATCCCGGGCCCACCTCATTTCAAATTTCCTCATCGTTGAACCTCTCCCCATTCCGCATTCCGCCCCTCCGGCTTTTGAACCCTAACAGCTTAGCCAAAGCATCCTTCACCCCCCCCCCCCCCCCCCGACGCCTCCTCCCCGCCGCCATCCGCTGCCGCAGCCTCTTCCCCACCGCCAACCGCTGTCGTAGCCTCCTCCCCGCCGCCAACCGCTGTCGTAGCCTCCTCCCCACCGCAGACTGTTGCCGAAGTATCCTCCCCACTG
The DNA here is from genome assembly GCA_033032865.1 of Dactylorhiza incarnata. Taxonomy (NCBI): domain Eukaryota; kingdom Viridiplantae; phylum Streptophyta; class Magnoliopsida; order Asparagales; family Orchidaceae; genus Dactylorhiza; species Dactylorhiza incarnata. The sequence goes on along the minus strand of JAWHQI010000012.1, from coordinate 15,903,452 downwards.
CCGACCGCTGCTGGCTTACTCGATCACATGGAATACTGCCAGGGTATGTGCTTCTTGCAATGTTCGTTTTTGGCATTTAGATTGTTGTTGTTGGTTGGATTTACCAGGTGTTCTGGCATGTTAGATTGTTTTTAATACAGTAACTTTCCAGTCCAATTTCTGTGGTTTTTGTTGTTGTTTTAGGGTTCCAGACCATTTTCCAGTCCATTTTCCAGTCCAGTTTCTAATCCAATTTCCAGTCCAATTTCTGTGCGGGGGATTGTTCTATTAAGGTTTGCTTATTTTCATACAGTTCAAATTTTGAGCTGTTTTACAGTTCTTTTTTGTTGATCTTATGCTTACAAGGTCTCTAGTTTTCTTTTACAGTCGTATGTTTGTTATGTAGTAGACGTATTTGTTCTGAAGTGAAAAAACAAGTAAGGGAAATTGCTTATGATGTTCAACATTCTCATGCGGTTCTACCTTATTGAGTTATAGGTTGAATGTTTGTTTCCCAAAATGTAGTGCCAGGAAGTTCTTACTTGAACTGTAGGTGCGCCGTTTCCATATTTATTGCTAAGGCACAACCACTGCTCGAGGTTATATCAGAGGAATCAAGAAATCTTCTAAACGAGGCTCGGGTACTCCCTTTGTTTAGGATTCCTACAATACCTCAAAACACACCTCTTTTGTATTTTCTCATTCGTAGCTACAATCGTGAGAAACAGTCATTCCTGTTGGGCAAATTTTATGTTTCCCTGATCGCGAATGAGATTGCCCTTATTTTGGGGTTACCGAATAGGGGAATTGACTTCTCGTTTGTTAGAAGACCGTTTGCATGGGTTACACAAAAAAGCTGATAGAAGAGATGAACGGTCTGGTTGTTGAAGAGTGGTCTCCGACCTTGGAGAAAAGGCGCGTAGATATACTTGTCAGGTACTTAGTGGTTGTTTTCCTTTTCCCATAAATGGGATTAAAAATCCCTGCTTCCTTGATGACCATCAAAGGGGTGGATGAGTTCTTGAAGTACAACTGGCCTAAGGCCATCCACAAATTCTTGCATGGACAAATAACTGACTTGAGTGTGAGGAGTGATATCCGAGAACCCGGCGAAAACTTGGGTTATTTTGAAGGTTGCTCGGTGATCCTTGTGGTAAGTGAGACACAACCTTTATAGTATTTAATCATTTAAAGTGCTCTTACCATACGAGTTTTGCAGGTATGGTTATATGAGCATACGAACATACAGTTGGTCGTCGACTACATAGCACGACCTAGGATCTGCCGATGGTCATCAAAATGGAGTTACAGCGCCAAGGTCTGCTTTAATCTCCCATGTACTCTAACGCTTGACAATGAGGTTTGTCAGCTTTTTTCAATTCATATGTTTGACTGCAGATTTGTTGCATTTTTTTTAATTTTTATGTTTGTGCTACAGGTGAGAACCAAATTTACGAATATAACATCTGTGTAGAGCGCTCTTCTTGGGGAGGAGGAGGAGGACTCAGGCTTTGAGCCCATTAAGAAAAAGAGAAGGTACCTTCTTACCAAGTTAACATATATTTTCAAGCTATTAAGTTATAATTTGCACCCATAAATCCCAAGATTTCATATGGTCTGCTTTGCTTTGTAGGTGAGGAAGAAGAAAATAAATGTGAAGTTCAATACAGATGACGCTGAAAGATTGGAGGACCAGAGAGTGGAGAATAAGGAAAAAAGAAAGAAGGAGAGGATGTTCCTAAGAAGGGTTAGAAGGGAGAAGGAGGAGGTGCTTAGGGCGGTCGAGGGCTTGAGAGGTATGGAGGATCTGCTCAGGTCAGCCATAAATAAGGTTAGGAGGGATATCCAATCCCTAAGGAATTTATTCGAGTCATGGTTCAAACAAGCAAGTGGTAGACCCGCTCCATCCCCAGAGCAATCCCCCAAACCATCTCCCGAACTTTCCGTAGTATTTCCTACTATCGATACTACCCCTATTTCTATACTCGAGATGATGCTCGTTCATCCCACACCCCTGCAAAGGGTTTATAATAAGAAGAACACACAGAACAGTTCTCCACCGAACATAGGAACAAAGGTGAATTCTGAGGCATCTTATCCTGGCAGTGCCCTAATAACTGCTCGCCAACGTGAAATTATTGGATTTGTCCTTAAACAATTTACAAAAAGGTACATGTCTATGTTTGCAAATCAAAATTGTTGATGAATTTTAAGTTGAGTAACTTATTTTCCTTATCGCAGCAACCAAACAATCTTCCATAGTGGGAATGTACATATGACTAGGTCGTTATTAGACGACTTGTTAGGTGTCGGTTGGTTGTCGGACGTCCATTTAAATACATATGCACTAACACTCAGTGCCCAAAGAAAGAGATCGCCGGCGCAATTTAGAAGTTTTTTATACATATCTCCTGATCATGCTGTAAGTTATTTTTGCCAAAAAATTCAAACTTTATTGTTTAAACAATTCTTAATGTAGACTGTTGTGCAGTACTACAAAATGAGCAGGGTGAACAACTCTGAAAGGCTTATTAGTCATATCACCGCTGATAACGTCAATAAAGCAGACATGTTACTCATGCCAGTACATGCACTGAGTCATTGGTGTCTTCTAGTCTGCGACCTAAAGCGTTGCAGATGAGATTTCTATGACTCGATGCCTCGTGGTCGGCATCAAGGATCTATTCCTAAATTGGTATGGTTTTGTAAACTACAATGTTATTCTTCCTTATATAATATATTAAGTTCATATCTTATGCTGCAAACAGGTCCGTGCATTCCATGAGGACGCTAGCGCTGCCTTGTCGACCGACATATTAGACTGGAAGATTGTGCCAATTCAGGGAATCCCTAAGCAAAGCAATGGATTTGACTGCGGGGTGTTTGTGCTAAAATACATGGAGGCGGCTCTCTTGCCGACAGAGGTACAATGGGAAACGAAAATGGGTTGGCAAGATGAGATGCCACGTTTTTGAGCTGAGATTACCGCTGATATTTTACGTGTCTTCCATGATTTGGTATTAACAAACATTAGCGGGCAGGTGAATGAAACAAATTAGTTGTTCTTTGTATAATTTACGATTACTCTGATACAATGGTTGTGTTGTGATGTAATTTTTTTTCATTTCTGAACAATGTGTTATGTGCTTGTTGATTAATATGTATCTGCTTTGAAGTATTTGCTATGTATCTGCTTTGGTAGAGACTTTTTACAAAGATATACTGCAAGATTTTTTAGAGAAATCTATGATGATTAGCTGATAAAGTTATAACATGGCAAGTTGGGTATTAGCAAACAGTGGTGCATACATGTACCAACATTGTCTGGATACATTACATTTCGAAGATTAGAAATGTACATTGTCAGGATAAAATTTCTTCACTCAATAGGGCTTGAAAACATCTGGAACACTAGAGAAATTAAATGACAAGTTAACGAAGTAGTAGTCGTCTGCATCGGCACATGTCGGCGTTGGAGGAGGTGAAGCTTGTTGCTCATTAGCCGTGCTGCCGAAAAATTCAAACTCTTTGGTGTTTATTGTGTCATCATTAATAACATCTTTTACCTTGCCCTCCACTTTATTTCCTGAGAGCAAACACTATCCTGACTGATGAAGGAGCCCTGATGAAGGGGAAGATGGCGAAGGGAGAGGGAGAAGCTTCCGCCTTCTTCTTTTTTTCGGCGAGGGAAAGAGGCGGAAAAGAGGTGAGAAAGGTGGGCCCAGGGTATTTAAAGGCGCACAGATATTCTGTGCGGTTATCTCAGCAAAAATTTTCTCTAACTATTTTCATGTCATATTGTGCATATGGTTCCCAGAGGGACAAATCAAAGTTGCATATTTATTAAGCCAAGATTTTAGGAATACTGACACACATCTTTTATGGATCTCTTAACTGTCCCTTTTCGATCTCTTCTACACCACAATGTTTCTTATTATTCACCTACTTCTTTTTGGATTTTTACCATCATATACCAAAACACATATTTCCACCATCTTTATTCCAAATGTCGCCGCCCTCGTCGAATGTTGTCGCTCCCGCCGAATGTCGCTGCCCCCGACGAATGTTGTCGCCCCCGCCGAATGTCGCCGACCCCGCCGAACGACGCCGCCCCCGCCGAATGTGCCCCTATGACCCACCCCCACCCCCCCCCCCCCCCCCCCCCCCCCCGCCGAAAGAGGTCGCCCCCGCCAAATGATGCCGCCCCCGCCGAATGTCGCTGCTGTTGGTGCCAAAAATGGTACCTCCAAAATTCACACTAAAGGGGACGGGAGAAAACTGCGAAGTGCAGGTTACTAAGACAGAAGATGCTGGAAAAAAGAGAAGGCGATCGTAAAATGGCGATCACGAAAAAATGAGACCGCTTACACAGGTTGTAAGCTGGAGCCTCCGAATCCCGTCCTCTTTCTGGTACCTGCCCAAACGGGCAGAATGGTAAACTACGGGCTGCCCGGGATACAGGAGAGCCGGGCAGGGAGAGGGGGTGCAAATAACAAAGATAAGGAAAAACGATCAGACCGCTTAAACTGGCGGTCTCCATTGTCCTGACCGCCTGGTACTTAGAAAATCCTGGTTGAGAAGGCAGCTGGCGATTTGGGCGATCACATAAACTGAGACCGCTGAGACTGAAAAAATTGACTAGTAAGAGGAGGTCGCGGGCTTTCTGGGTAAACATAATCCCCGCACATTTTTAAGTTGCTCCTGGAACTTCGAAAATGTTAACTCTGACCGCGGAGACCGCGACCGTCATAAATGCATCTTGATCTATAAATACCGACTGATATCTTCATATTCCGAGATATTGTGAAAACCCAATCCTCGAGCGGTCACTGAAGAGTTGCTAGGCGCGATCTCCTACAAAGATGACTATGCTTGACCTCTTAAAAGTTCTTCCATCAAAAACGAACTCTCCTGGGAAAAAGGAAAATGTTAGCTCAAAGAAAGGGAAGAAGGCACCAAAAATCTTGACGAAAGCGAGCGCTTCAAAGGGGACCGCCCGATCTCCGAAGAAATCTGAGCTTCCTGAGAGTTCAGTTGTGTCGGTCTCTGTTATCCCTGAGACATCTAATGCTTCTTCAGATCCTGTATTGAAATTATCTGACTTTTCCATTTCCTTTGACTGTCAGAAAACCCTGGAAATGCTAGATCAAACAATTTCCAAGCCACCCGAGACCGCTTCTACCGAAACCATTTTGGCCGGTCTGTGTCAGAAACAGGCCGAGGCAGAATCTCTAAGGCAAAAAATTGTTGATCGCGTGGAAGCTGCTGAGAGCAAGAAGAGAAAAGATTCAAGCCCTTCCAGTTTAACTTATAAAAGAAGCAGAAAAAATGAGGAAGAAAAAGACGTGATCGCCTCGGGGGCGATCACACTGTCTGAATCTACCGATCCGGAGATTATCGTGGAAACTTCTAAGGTGAGCGTTAAGGGCGATCCCTCCTTCCCTCCTGCGATCTCAGTTTTATCAAGAGAGGATGATTCTGAATTAATCGCCTATCTTGATGAAGCTTCTTCTAACAATTCATCTTTTTCATCGTTGCAGGTGTTGGATCCCCTTGAAGCTTCTGCTCTTAGAAATGCCGCTGTTGAGAAGGAGATCGCTAACAGGGAGAAGGAGATCGCTGACAGGGAAAAGGAGATCGTTGATACGGCGATCAAGGCGAAGTAGGAGGACGGGAAGAAGAAAGAGAAGGAAGAGAAAAGAGAAAAAGGGGAGAAAGAAAGGAAAGAGAAAGAAGAGATGAAGAAAAAGGTTGATGAGAAGAAGAGGAAGGATAAGGAGAGGGAGAAGAGAAGAAAAAAGGAGAAAGAAGAGGAAGAAAAGAAGAAAGAAGCGGCTAAGATCGCCGAGGAGGAACGGGAGAAAGAGGCGCTCAGGGCTGCCGAGGAGAAGGCAGCTCTAATCGCTGAGGAGAGGAGGAAGGAAACGGTCAGGATTGCTGAGGAAAAGGCAGCCCTGATCGCTGAAGAGAGGGAAAAGGCTGCGATCTTGCAGACCGCAGAAAATAAAAATACTGAGGAGGAGATCGCGGAGAGGTTGCAGATCGCCAAGGAGAAAGCTGCGCTTTCTAGCGGTCTCCCAAATGATTCTCTTCAGGGAGACCGTTTGAACAAGGCTGCAGCAGATCGTGCGGCGGCGATCTCGATTTTGCGAGCTGGTAAGTATAAAATGATTCCTCAGCCGGTCGAGTTCCTTTCATTACCTATAGTTCGCTCTGCTTCTCCTGAAAGAAAACATGAGATCGTTTTTATTGAGACCGATGACATCTTCTTAAGTAATGAAGAATTAAAAAGGAGAAGAAAAGAGGGAGAAAAATCACAGAAAAGAGATTTGGAAAGAATGGATCTGGAGCGCTTAAGGGGATCAGATCGCCTTTCTCTGACCGCCGATCCCGCGGTCACTAAAGATACCAGAAGAGCTTTACGTGACTGTGGTCTTAACTTCTTTCCAAGTACTCTTTCTGTTCATTTAAAGAGCTTATTTGATTGCATGCTCATGATTGAAATAACCCATCTCTTGTGACCGCAGATAATGAAAATGTTGAGATCGAGGAGGGAGAACTTCCTCAGCATATTGAGATCTCCCCTCAGTTAACCAACATCCTCAACCATATGTTCGAGGATGTTCGTTCTATGCTGATGAGGGAGCGGACTCAGAACGATCAGATCCGTAATCTCGAAGAAAAATTGCGCAGTAATGAGAAGCGGATTCGTGAAGAATGCGATCTGAGAGTTGCAGAGATCGCTCGAGCTCTTAAGAAAGCCGAAAAGGAGGCTGAGTACTATAAGGGGAAGGCTGCGGCGCTGTCTGCGGAGAATGAGAGGCTGAGGGGCGGTCATGGAAAAATGCTGATGCGACCGGGCACCTCCAGCGATCATCCAGCGGAGAGACCGCAGCCTGAAATTGTGATGATTCCTATGGAGCAGGTGGACAAGGAAATGTCGAAAATTCACCGGTCTGCGATGCTGGCTAATCACAGCTTGGTGTCAGTTATGGCCGCAGTGAATGATATGCAAGATGTCGCAGCTCATGTTGGAAGAAACAGGCCTTCTAGGAGATGATCATTTGTTTTGAGACCGAGCGGTCTCTGAATTTTAAACATTTTGACTTGTAATATTTTTGCTATTAATGTTCCATCTATTTTTGTGACCTTTTCAATTTTACGTCTTGTGCGGTCTTTATTTCTTTTGATTTCAATCTCTTTATGCATGGACTGCCTGTTACTGCGTTTATATTTTATTTATTGAGATCGCCAAAATGGAATACCCTCACTTAGCTTTGCATAGATCGAGCGGTCTGAGAGGCTTTTGCTGGACGATCTGCAGAAGGTAATGATTACGAAATGACCCTTCGGCTTCTATAAATAGATGTCTTCATATTCTTCATTTCATATTCTTTTGTATGCGTGCTAAACACCGATCTCAGCGACCACGCAAAATGGTGTCCGCTCGTGCCTCTTCTGCTAATACTTTCTTGAACGCCGATCATAAGCAAAGCCACTTATCAAAGGACGAGTATATTGATTTCATTAAGAAGCACATGATTCAGACACAGATAGTTGTAAGACCGCCAGCTGAACATGAAAGGCTGAACTTTGGAGAGGAAAGAAAAATTATCATCCCTATCGATCACTTTGACCTAGGGTTGAGAATTCCCCTCCCCTGGGAATGGCTAGAGATCTTGGAGTACTATGGCTTTGTGCTCGCTCAGTTGCCTCCAAACTCGATCGGTCTGATTAATGTCTTCATAAATTATTTGAGATCGGCAAAAGTGACATTTACGATGAACCTGTTCCGCGCAACTTTTACTGCAAAAGTTCTGAAGGAAGGCAAGAAGAAGGAAGAGTTTAAAGGGCTGATGTACTTCTCAGCAGAAGGAATAAAAATTCTTAATCTTCCTAACAAAATTTCATTCTGGACAGAGAGATTTCTTGTCTTTGAAGGTGACCTTGGCGGTCTCAGGAGCTCTCCCTCTCCGCGACCTGACAGCATCTTTAAGAAGATAAAAGCGGTCTCAGAAGAGGAGCTGAAAATTTTGGCTTTCTTGGCGGGCAAGAGGATCGATCTTGTTCATTATTTAGCGATCTGGCCCGAGCTCGCCGAGATCGTCCCTGCTGAAAGTAAATTTTTCTTGCGATCTCGAACAATTTCCTTTTATGCCTTCTGAATGCATTTCCTAACTTTTTTTTTACTTATAGCGACCTTTGCGGTCCCTACACAAGATCCTATCTCCCCAGCAGCAGAAACTCTCACTCAGCGGGAGAGAAGGCTGAAGCGCGAAGCCGATGTGTTTGGCACCACCTCTGAGACCGCCGAGCGAGATTTTCCATTGATTGGTTTCAAAAGAAAAATGAAAGATATTAAAGGAAAACCTCTCCTCAAGTGGGCGGCCAAAGGAAGATCTGTGAAGGTTTCCACCGATCTTCCTTTATGGAGTGGAAAAGTGACCCGCCACGCATATGCGGTCACTTCGGCTCTGTATGGAAAAAAGAATACAAACGAAATATTGAATATAGAGACCGATGCTCTCCCCAACCTCTGTGCCCAGGTGACCGCTAGGAGTGCGATCTTAAATCACCATATGGGGCGGTCTCTTCGCAGCGCTCTGGGCGAAATAGCTGCCTTGCAAGAAGAAAGAAAAGTGAGAATTTTACTGTGTTTTATGAATGCGTTACCTATGATCGCGCGGTCTAACATATATCTCTTTTGCAGCAATCTGAAAATGCAGCTTATGACCCTGAAAATCCGGCTTTTCAGAGGGCTATGATGCATCACATTAAGGAGACCGCCGACCAAGTGCTGAATGAGGTTCGAGGTCGAGGTGGTTTTACTGAAGAGTATAAGGACATTACATTTGCCGATCTCTTCCCTGATGCGGCTCAGAGGATTGAAGAGCAATCTGCAACTGCTGAAGAGACCGCGGATTTTGTTGACGAGACCGCGAGTCAAGATGAAGACGCGGTGATCGAAGATCAAGAAAGCGGAAGCCGCTACACTCAAGGCCGGGACTCAAGCTCGGGTTCTAGCTCTGGATCAAGAATTCCTCTTAGTAAATCGGAAGAATCTTCTGCAGACACTGACTCCACTTCTTCAGATGAGCGATCTCCGAAGAGATCAAAAAAGGAATGAATTGTAGTGATATATTTTTTTTTGGAGACCGAGCGGTCTTGTTGTAACAGATATTTTAGAGTATATATGAAAATTGGATTTTTGTTAGATTCTGGGTGAACTTGTTTTTGATGTACATTTATTTGTTCTTCTGAGTTCAAAAATCGGCATTCGATCTCAATGCCTTAGGTTTATCACGTAATTTTTATATCAACATTAAAGAACTACAGATGGCGATCTCTTGAAAAAGACATCAAGGACTTTGAAGGAAAAACTGATACTTTTGCGTAGATAGAACTACTCTGCGGTCTTGAGATAATCAAACCACTAAAAGAATATTTAGCAATTTAGCTGTGATCGGAAAAATAATCAATTTATTTGCAACAGTCATGCGGTCTCATATTACACAGATCGCGATACAAAGAAACTAACTTGAAGACTTGAACTCATTGAACTCTGGGTGATCGGCGCCCAAATGACTTTCAGGAAATCCGTCTGATAAAGATCCCTTGATAGTCAAGGTTATTACTTACTTGAAAAAAGGAAATAACTCTTCATGAATTCAGTTCAGCGATCTCATTATATTCAGACCGCCCTTGAAGAAAAAACTCAACTTTCTCTTGATAAGAAACAGAACATCATGATTATTTCATGTAACTTTGAATAACAGGGAATATCGGAATCTCGTTCTTACTGAGACCGGGCCAACCTCTATCGGACTGGTCATAGAAGATTCCTGAATAGCGACCTCAATTATCCTGGAAAAAATTTCATCTGACGATCATAAGCGACATCACTCTTTGTAGGAAAGAAGAATAGGCGGTCTCATAAACTGCTGACCGCCCGATCTCAGTACAAAAGGGATGAATAAGATCTTTGTGGTAAGAAAATTCAAATAAGGATCTTGAAAACGACCCAAAGGGATGGGGTGGTCATGCCGCGGAGGTTACAATGACATTGCTTTTCTTAAAGGATTATTGAGTTTGCTGTAAACTTGCCAATCTAAGGTTCAGGTGACGGTCATAGATGTTTCTTGCCGTCCCTTACCTAACCACGCTTCAACGAGTATTCGAGAGTTACAGACCAAAATGATCGGTAGGGCAGGTGTGGTCATGCCGCGGAGGCTATACCGACATTGCTTTCCCTGAAAGATCATTAAGATTGTAACAATGTCCTTTTCAATGCATGACAGAGCTGAGCCAGCCACCTAGACCTCCTTGAAACGCTGAGGTGTGCCAGATGTCAGCAAGGACCCGATATCCTAAACTTCCACCGCTCGAGCTTGGCGAGCTACTGCTACACAGATTCGAAATCTCCCCGACATCTGTGGTCCTGGCAGAATTACACGTCGAGCTGACAAGTCGAGGGGGAAGATAGTAGGATCCGTCGATATCTCACTTGACAGGTTTTTTAGCTTTTTTCAAAAATCAACTTATTTTTAAGACTTGTCACCCATCACTCGTATTGCGAATGCTTTGATAATACCTGCGTGATGTTTTAAGTGAGGAAAAAGAAATGAATGAATCAGATACGAACACTTAAGAGAAGAAAAGCTTGAGATCATCTCCGCTCCATGAATGAGGCAGCTCTTTTCCTTCATAAGTTTGGAGATGGTAAGCACCATTTTTAAGCACATTCTTCACCACGAACGACCCTGCCCAGTTCGGGTTAAGCTTTCCAACCGAACCGGCTCTTGCTGCTGCATCTGCCTTCTTCAAGACTAGATCTCCAACAGCAAATTCTTTGGTTCTTACGTTTTTATTGAACAGCCTCGCCATCCTTCTTTTCACCTCTTCTTGTCTGATGATTGTCGTATCTCTCAATTCTTCAATTAAATCAAGGCCGCATTTTAGCTCTTCATCATTTCCTTCCATCCAATCAATTTGATTTTGTTGTGCCAATAACACTCTTGGGCTTTTTACTTCAAACTCCACCGGAATAAGTGCTTCGGAACCGTGTGACAGTTTGAACGGAGTTTCTCCAGTAGCAGAACTTGGAGTTGTCCTCAAGGCCCATAAGACGGAAGGTAATTGTTCTGCCCAGTTGCCCCTGACATTTTCTACTTTCTTTTTCAAGAGATTTATGATGAGTTTGTTGACGGCTTCTACCTGCCCATTGCTTCTAGGGTGATGTACGGAAGCGAAACGTAGTTCGATGCCAATTTGCTTACAGAAATTAACAAGAGTCGAATTATTGAACTGAGAACCATTATCCGTGATGATTGCCATTGGAATCCCATGTCGACACACTATCTCTCCCCAAATAAAATTTTTCATGACTTGAGTGGTAATTTTGGCCAATGCTTTTGCCTCTATCCATTTGCTGAAATAGTCAATCATGACTATAATATATCGTCGCTGCCCACTTGCCATAGGGAAAGGCCCAATCAAATCCATTCCCCAAACTGCAAATGGCCATGGAGTTGCTATTGACTTGAGTTGTTGAGCCGGCTGATTTTGGAGAGGAGCAAACTTCTGGCACTTTACACATTTCTTAGCAAACTTTTCCGCATCCTTCCTTATCTGGGGCCAAAAATAGCCTTGCCTCAAAATCCTTTTCTCCAAAGTTCTAGCTCCAGAGTGACTTCCACATTCTCCAGAATGGACCTCCTGAAGGATCGCTGGAATCTCTCCTTCCGAAACACACCGTGCTAATGGTGATAGGAAAGTTCTCCTATAAAGTACTCCTGCAACAAGATAATAGTTAGCTGTTTTCCGCTTAAACCTTTTTCTATCTTTTATTGTTGAATGGAAATCTCCAGTCGAAAGATATTGAACAAATGGATCCATCCAAGACGGATGCTGATCAATTTCCATAACCTCTCCTTCTTCAATTGCTGGGCAGAACAATTCCGAAGTTGTTCCTCCCGAGGGGAGTCCAAATTTTGCCAATTCATCTGCTTCCACGTTCTCACCTCTTGGAATATGCTCGATAGCAAAACATTTGAATTTTCCTACCTCGATTTTTACCAGAGTTAGATACCGCTTTAAAATGCTATCTCTAGTTTCGAAAGCTCCATTTATTTGAGAATCCATCACCAAAGAATCTGTGAAGACTTTGACATCATCAATTCCCAGCTCTCTTGCAAACTTAAGACCGGCTAACAAAGCTTCATATTCTGCCTGATTATTTGTTACTTGAAAGTAGAACTTCAGGGCCTGATCCAATCTTACTCCGTTTGGATTGATTAAGACAATTCCGGCTCCGGAAGAATTTTTCCCAGAGGCTCCATCAACGAAGATTTTCCAGGCTAGGGGGACCCCGACCTTCTGAGACTCAGCTTCTTTGGCATCCACCATGAAGTCTGCTAAAACTTGAGCTTTGATTGCCACCCTTGGAACATAGGATATATCAAATTCACTAAGCTCTATTGCCCACTTTGCCAACCTCCCTGAATGTTCTGGTTTTTCCAAGACATTTTTCAATGGAAGGTCAGTGACGACTAAAATCGAATGAGCTTGAAAATACGGTCTTAGTCTTCTTGCTGAAATTACGAGCATTAAGGCTAGCTTCTCTAGGATTGGATATCGAGTCTCTGCATTCTTCAGAATTCGGCTTACATAGTAAACTGGAAATTGTTTCTTTTTCTCTTCTCGGACCAAAACAGAGCTTATAGCATCGGCACCAACTCCCAAATATAGAAAAAGATCTTCCCCTTCTCGCGGGCTTTGGAGTAGAGGAATTGAAGTTAACTGCTTTTTAAGCTGATTAAAAGCATCATCACACTCTTGAGTCCATTCAAACTTGGCCCCTCCCCGGAGGGTCTTAAAGAAAGGTGCACTTTTATCCCCTGACCGGGAGATGAATCGACTCAAGCCTGCCATTCTTCCTCCTAACTGTTGAACTTCTTTTGGAGTTTTGGGAGGTGGCATTTCCAAAATAGCTTTTACCTTGTCTGGATTGGGTTCTAACCCTTCTGGAGTGAGGAGATGACCCAAAAATTTACCTTTGTTTGCTCCGAAAACACACTTCAATGGATTCAACCTCATATTGAAGGTTCGTAGGGTTGCAAAAGTTTCCGAGAGATCTTCGAGATGAGAGGAGAAGGATTTGCTTTTCACCAAGAGGTCATCGACATACACCTCAAGGTTTCTTGCCTTCTGACTTTTGAAAATTGTATCCATCATTTTTTGGTAAGTTGCTCCAGCATTCTTCAACCCAAAAGGCATCACGAGATAACAGAAGCAACCATCATTTGTGATAAACGAAGTATGCGGTATATCCGGTTTATGCATCCTGATTTGGTGATAACCTGAAAAAGCATCTAAAAAACTCATAAAAGAATATCCTACCGCTGAATCCACTAAAGAATCTATCTGAGGCAAGGGATAGCAATCCTTGGGGCAAGCTTTATTGAGTTTGGTAAAATCGACACACATCCTCCACTTTCCACCCGGCTTAGTTACCATTACAACGTTTGACACCCACTCCGGATATTGGATTGGTTGAATGAACTTTGCCTTCAGAAGCTTCTCTACCTCTTCACGGATAGGTTGAGCCAGAGTAGTTGCGACAGTTCTCTTCTTCTGCTGGACCGGAATGACGTTTGGACTAATGTTGAGGTGATGGCAAGCAACATCCGGATTCACTCCAGGCATGTCGTCTGCCGACCAAGCGAAGATATCTAAATTTTGCAGGAGACAAGAGATGAGCTGACTCTTGTCGGCTTCAGATAATTCAGCGTTGATGGAGAGGCTCTTGCTCTCATCTTCCTCGCTGATCTGAACATTTTGAGTTGCTTGGGCAGGTTCCAAGCGGACTCCATCTCTCACATCCTCCACTTCTTCTGCAACTTGAACTTGTTCAGGAACTTCAATGGATTCAGTCATCATAACTTCCTGGGGTGGAGAAGACATGATCATGTTGACCGTCTTTACATAGCATTCTCTAGCTTTCCTGGGGTCGCTCCTGATTCGATGTTGTTTGCCATTCAAGGCGAACTTCACCGCTTGATGATAAGTGGAGACAATGGCTTGATACCCGTTCAGGAAAGGTCTCCCGAAAATTGCGTTGTAGCTACTGGGAGCATCTACGACTATAAATTTGACCAGCCTTACTATTCCTCCAAGAATCACGGAGAGGGTGACGAGCCCTTCAACTTCTTTCTTTTCTCCTGAAAAACCATAAAGAGGTCCTTCAGTTGATAGGAGGGGTTTACCTGTCTTTAACGCCTCAAAGGCAGGCTTGAAAAGCACATTGACTGAGCTCCCCGTATCTATTAGAATTTTTTCCACCGTATAGTTTTCGATCACAGCTTTGATGACGACTGCATCATCAAAGGGATTCGCGGTCTGAGGAAGATCTTCATCTCCAAAAGTGACCGTCCCTCGAATCGGAGCCGAAGAAGTAGCGGCAACCTCTGACTGATAAACTCTCTTCAGACTTGCCTTTCTCGAGGACTCCGGGTCTGCACCCCCATGGATGCAGAAAAGGTTGCCCAAGGCACCCTCATCATTAGCGTCCACACATTCGCTGGGAAAACCGATGTTGCCCAGATGGCCAACATCATCTACTTCCTCGCACTCCCAGTGAACTTCTGCTACCTCCTTGGCCTTGGAGGTTGAAGCTTTGGCAGAGTCATTCTTTTGAATGAGATCGCGGAGCTTTCCCTCCTTTAATAGTTTCTCTAAAAATAGGCGGAGAGCTCTACAATCCTCTGTCAAATGCCCTCTATCTCTGTGATACTCACAGTAGAGGGTTGGGTTTCTGGTTTTCGGGTCAGAATTCAGCGGAGCTGGCCTCTTAAAAAAGGGATGTTTCTGAAGGACTTGCAGCACTTCATTCATAGAAACACCAAAGTCCGTGAAGGACTCTTGGGATTCATTATAAAGTGAAGGAATGGGTAGAAGAGGAGGTTGAGTATATTGGATCTGGTGGATGGGGGTGACTTGCGGAGCAGGAGTAGCAGGAGTTTGAAGAAATGAATTTTGAGGTGGGAAAAATTGATTACCTCGGTTGAAGCGGTTGTTGCGGTAATTCTTACCTCTCGGAACTGGAGGTGGAAGCTCTTGTCTAGTTTTCGAGGAAGATGGAGCAGGATAGAATCCCGCAGAGCCTTTCTGAGTGGCTCTGTTGGTCAGATTGCTCACATAGGTGGGGTTGTTGATCTCCCCTTCTATATAGCGATTGGCAATGCTGATCAGCTCCTGATAGGAGCCAGGCTCTTTGGTTGTGACTTTGAACTTCAGAGGACCCTCCTGCAGGCCGCTGATCAAAGCTACCATATAGAGCTCGGGATCCATGTCTCTGACCCCCAGGATCTCTTTCTGAAAACGGTCAACGAAATGCGCTGCAGTTTCGTTGTCCCCTTGCCTGATCTTGAAGAGGGTCGCAGGACCACTCTTCCTTTTCTTTGCAGTGGCGAACCTCAGGAGGAGCTCTTGCCTTAGGGCAGCAAAGCTTGGGATAGACTGACAAGGCAGCTTATAGAACCATTCCATGGCTGACCCATCGAAGGAGGTGACCATCAGCTTGCACCTCACTCCATCTGAAATGTTCCTGAGAGCCACAGCAGACTCGAAGGCTTGAAGATGACACATGGGGTCGGTCTCTCCCGTATACACAGGGAGTCGAGGTTCTCTGAACCCATGAGGAATAGGATCCCGACGAATTTCATCGGTAAAGGGGGAGGGTTCCCCTAATTCAGAAGGCCCCAGAGGAGGAAAAAAGGAAGTAGGAGGAGCTTGAGGGTAAGCAAACCCTTCTTCAAAGTTCAGGGTCTGAGCCGGAGGCCCCTGGGCTGCGGCTCGGAAGGAATTATGACGAGCGGCGAACTCCTCATGCTGAGATCGCTGAGGAGCTGCGGGCTGGAAGACGGGATGATCGCTAGGGTGACCGCTTGCCACTCGGTCAGGAGTAGCGATCTGAGAGGCTTGAGGAAGGATTTTCTGGGAGATCGCGGCTAGAACCTGGTTCATAGCCTCAATCTGCTTTGCGGACTCCTGCTGAGTCCGGACGACTTCTTGCCGATCTCAAGCGGCCTCTTGCTGAGACCGCGCGATCTCCTGCTGAACAGAAGCGGTCTCCTGCCTAGCTCGGGCGGCCTCGCGGAGAGCCTGCTCAACACGAAGCTCGAAGCGGCGCTCAAGCGCTTCTAACGGGTTGTGATCGGAAGGGGGAACGCTAGGAGATCGCAGGGGACGACCTCTACGGCGATCAGCCATCTTGGAAGTCTAAAATTCACCTGACACTTCGAATCTGAAGGTCGCGTGTTCGTTCTGTTGGTGCCAAAAATGGTACCTCCAAAATTCACACTAAAGGGGACGGGAGAAAACTACGAAGTGCAGGTTACTAAGACAGAAGATGCTGGAAAAAAGAGAAGGCGATCGTAAAATGGCGATCACGAAAAAATGAGACCGCTTACACAGGTTGTAAGCTGGAGCCTCTGAATCCCGTCCTCTTTCTGGTACCTCTACCCCTCTATTTATAGACGAGGGGCTGCCCAAACGGGCAGAATGGTAAACTACGGGCTGCCCGGGATACAGGAGAGCCGGGCAGGGAGAGGGGGTGCAAATAACAAAGATAAGGAAAAACGATCAGACCGCTTAAACTGGCGGTCTCCATTGTCCTGACCGCCTGGTACTTAGAAAATCCTGGTTGAGAAGGCAGCTGGCGATTTGGGCGATCACATAAACTGAGACCGCTGAGACTGAAAAAATTGACTAGTAAGAGGAGGTCGCGGGCTTTCTGGGTAAACAGCTGCCCCCACTGAATGTCGCCGCCCCCGTCAAATGTCGCCACCCCTACCGAATGACGCTGCCCCCGCCGAATATCGCCGCCCCCGCAGATTGTCGCCTTCTCATTCATGTCAATCGTGTGTCTGTGTGTGTGTAATTTTATGATATAGGCTCCGTTTGGGAAGACTTATTTTCACCGGTCAAGCGGTTATGACCGCATGAACCGGACCTTAATTAGGGTCCGGTTCATGCGGTCGTAATCGCTTGACCGGTGAAAATAAGTCCCCCCAAACGGAGCCATAGAAGGTGTTAAAATAATTTATTTTAATTAATGTTAATTAATTAATTCTGAAATTATAATGTTAAAATAATTAAGTAATTAATTAAGGGTGATGTTATATATAGACCATGTTTGATTATATACAAACCAATTTTTATGAGTTATTATGCGACTTTTAAAAATATGCCTTGTACATGCATTTTTAGGAAAAGTGTTCAACACGAAAATTGTAGATCTCGTCGAGATCTACAACTTTCGTGTTGAACATTTTTTCTAAAAATGCATGGATAAGGCGTATTTTCAAAATTTCGTCAAAAATTCGCTATAGATACGATCTGGGCGGCGTAGCGTGCATTTTTAGGCAAAAGTTCTCATTTAGTTCCGAAATTATTTTAATTAATATGGTTCCGAAATTATTTTAATTAATATGGTCAATAATTTTCCCATGATAGGGATAACTTCTCATTTAAGTTATGATCAATAACTTCTCACTACATGGATAAATTCTCATTAAAATGAATGGCCAATAATTATCTATAATGGGGATAACTACCAACTTAAGTGAAAAGTACCCATTAGTGATAACTATGCATTGAGTGGATGTGATTGATGACAACACATCTATAAATACCTATGGAGGGGTACTCGGTCCCTAAGTTCAATCACTCATTCATCCTACACCATCTAGAGGGAGTGATCGAGGGCTTATAAGATCGTTACTCGCGTCGGAGCCCTATTCGTAGAAAGTATCAATGGTCGGAGGTTTGATCTTATTCTTCCGTCTTAAGTTTTATTTCGCATTCTAAGTCGTCGTTCGCATAGATTTTTGTCTAACATTTGGTATCCGAGCGAGGTTTTTACCTCTGTCTTGATGCGAAATCTGACGTTGAATTCATGTCTGTATGCGCAACTAATTTCAGAATATTTTTCAGTGATCTTTTTCGCTATCAAAATGAGTTTATCACATTTTTCGATCATGCATAACTCCATATATCATGATTATTGTATTGTGGTTGATCGGCCTATTTTAGAAAACTTGGCATGAGGCCGAACGACGTTCGGGAAATTAAATTTGGTCGGGGCGGCTGCCGTTCAAAGGTTGTCGGAGGTAAATCCACTGGAATGACCGGTGCTTTATACACGATCATTCTTTTTTTAATAGAAATATTTATATTTTATTAAATGAATATATATATATATTATATATATATATACAAAATAAAGGCATGGCTTAAAGATTGACGTATATTATTATTTTGAGGTACTAATCAGAGAGTCACTCAAACTCGTTCGACGCATACTTTGCGCGCAGATTAGAATCGATCTCATCGTTTAATTTCTGTGAGCCGATTCAAAAATAGTACTTTTAGTTGCAACTTATGTCACATGCGAACTATTTTAGAGAGTAATTTTTGGATGTCGATTGCACCTTGACACACATTTGTGCGTTGTTATAAATATAATTTGTCCAATTACACATATTATTTTAAGTTTTGGATAATTTTCATTTTAAGCAATAATTTTATGTCATTAATATTACGACATTGTTATGCATAAAATATTAAGTTTAATATCTTGATGATCCGTATGATTTTGATTTGGGATTAGCCAAAGCATCTTAATTATATTAAAATTATATATTAAGTATTATAATTAATTATGATCACATTTAGATCGAGTGATATAATTGTAATTAATTATATTAATATAATAATTTTATCCCACAGAAATTTTGTTATATTTAATATAATCAATTAAGATGAATATCAAATATTTCATTTTTTATTTACCCACAGGAATTAAAATTTAACATAATTTGATGATTTTATCATTAAGCCTACAAACATAAATTAACTTTGAATTAAAATTTTAGCCCACAGGCAAAATTTGTCATTTGATTTATGATATAATTTACATTGGTAAGTTATATATAGTTTTGTAGCTTTTTATTGAAGAGTGTATTTATTTATTTTTGCAGTTATTCAACCTGTTAGTACTTCTGATTTGAAACATGATGTTCCTAAATTAAGAGGTGATATTTATAAATTTTGGAAGGATTCAGTTCTCCTTCAGTTAGGGTGGATGGACATTGATTATGCTATAAGGAAAGATGAACCACCTACAGTAACGAATGCTAGCACTGCAGCGCAAGTTACTCTTTATGAACAGTGGGAGCGGTCTAACCTCCTCAGTGTGATGCTTATTAAGAGCAAACTTTCTGCTAGTATTCGTGGTTCGGTTGAACATCACATCAATATTAGAGCTTTACAAAAGGCAATTTGTTGGTCCAGCGTTTCTTCACTTGACCCATAGCGCCTTTCCTACTTCCTTAAAGAAAAAGTAGCGCCCTTCTCATAAGTCCGAGGCTTTTGGGACAGTTGGTTGCGCTTGATCCTACAAGTGGTATCAGAGGGAGTTTGCGGGTTTGAGGTTGGGGGGGGGGGGGGGGGGGGGGGAGGCGCTGATTAAATCCTAAAATTTCTCTACATGTGTGGGTCCCGACGGGTCAGGCGGTCGTGGCCATGTGAAAAGCCACCTCTGAGCTTGCGGGTCGTGTTGGACGCTGGGGGGGGGGGGGGGGGGGGGATTGTTGGGTCCATCGTTCCTTCACTTGACCCGTAGCGCCTTTCCTACTTCCTTAAAGAAAAAGTAGCGACCTTCTCATAAGTCCGGGATTTTAGGACAGTTGGTTGCGCTTGATCCTACACAATTGATGAACAATTTGAGACATCAACACAAGCTCATGCCATGACCTTAATCGTGAAATTTTCATCTCTAAAACTCACCAATACTAGAGGTGTGTACGAGCATATCATGAAGATGAGAGATATTGTTACTCAGCTAAAGAACCTGGAAGTGGATATATCTGAATCTTTTCTTATGTATTACATCTTGAACACTCCACCTCAAAGTTATGGGCCTTTCAAGATCTCTTATAACACACACAATAAGAAATGGTTTATTAATGAACTCATGACCATGTGTGTTCAAGAGGAAGAAAGACTCAATATGGAAAAGAGAGAGAGTGCTCATTTGGCGACACATAAAAAGTTTAAAGAACAAGGCAAGAAGAAAGCAAAGATTGTTATTCAACCTAAAGCTGACATAAAGAAGGAATCCAAGTATTTTTTTTTCAGTAAAAAGCAAGGACACATGAAGAAGGATTGTGCAAAGTTCAAAGTCTGGTTTGAAAAGAAAGGTAATCTACTCTCTTGTGTTTGTTATGAATTTAATATGGTAGATGTAAGTCATAACTCTTGGTGGATTGATTCTGGATCAACAATCTACATTTCAAATTCCTTGCAGGGTTTTCTAAGCTACAGGAAACCATTGGGAAGTGAACAGTGTATCTATTCAGGAAATAAGATGCGCTCACATGTGTAGGTTATTGGAACATGTAGACTAGTTCTTAATAGTGGTTATCTTTTGTATCTTGAAAAGACTTTTTATATTCCTAGTTTTTCTAGAAATTTGATTTCTGTATTAAGACTTATACCTTCGGGTTACTCCTTTACATTCTCAAATTTATCCTTCAGTTTATCTTATAAATCTGAAATGATTGAAAATGGTATTTTGTCTGATGGTCTTCTTAGAATTAATTTGCAAAATGATGACTATAATAATGCAATGCATATTTACAATAATGCGGGAATTAAAAGAAATGTTATAAATGAAGAATCCTCTATGTTGTGGCATTGGAGATTAGGACATATCTCTCTGGAAAGAATCAAAAGATTAGTAAATGATGGAGTAGGCGTGCATATTTAGCCTGGGCCTAGTTGACCGGCCCGGGTCTGCCCGGGTCTCCCCAGGTCTAGGCCCAGTTAGGTCTGGGCCCGATTAGGCCCGGACCGGACCCAGGTCGGGCTCGGGCTTATAAGACCCCCATATTGGTCGCCAGCCTGGCCTGTAGCCCAGCCCAGGCGAGTCCCAAGCATAGGGCCAGGCACGGGCGGCCTGCAGCCTGGCCTGGGCAAGGCTCGGCCTTAGGCCCACATTGGGCCTGACCCAATAAAATTGGCCAGTAGCAGTCAGCAGTGCATCACATGTGCGAGCAGCTGCATTTATTACCCGCCTGGCACCATACTAGGCGGCTAATAATTTGATTCCCGCCTAGCTAGGCAGGCTAGGCCTAGCCTAGGCGGGAATCTATCACAATACTTTCGGGCGTAATATATTAATATAATATCTATATTATTATATATGTTGATAACTTGATATTAGCCTAGGCGGCCTAGAATCTATCACACCTATAAATTATTTTATAAAATGTCCCAGACCCCTCTCCCGCTAGATTTTTTTGATCATAAATCACATATAATAATATATTATTAATATATTATATAAATATTATAAATATATAATAATTATATATCTTTAATACATTATTTATATAGCTTTTATAAAGTTAAGGCCAAACGGTCATAAGGCCGTTTGGCATTAACTTTAGTATAAAAAATTATTTTAGAAAATAATTTATAAAAAATTCAAAAGGTCATAAGACCGTTTGATATTTTTTATCTCTCCTCACTCTATATAAGAGTGAGGAGATGAAATCAATTTTTTTTTTAAAGTTTTAATTACCTCTCTCTCTACTTTCTCACTACTGATCTCTCCTCATAATACCGTTTGCCCGCATCGATGACCTCTCATAATGAGGTGATCGCTTCTCAAGCCACAAATCAAGAGATCGAAATCGTGGAGCACAAGCATCATGCGCAAGTATGGGAGCACTTCGACAAAGTTCGCGTCAATGATGAGTTGAAAGCTAAATGTCGGCATTGTGCGAAATTACTCACAACAAAACGCAACACAACACTGATGCGCAATTTGAAAGCTTGTTTGGACAAAAAAGTGCCAGAGTCGAGTCAGACACAATTATCTTCGATTGGACAAATTTGGATCTACGATCAAGCTAGACAACGAGCGTCGCAAATGAAGAATGTAATCATACGTGAATTACCCTTCAACCATTACGACAACGATGACGAAACATCATACATATGCAGCGAGCTTCAACAAAAATATCATCAAGTAAGTAGAACGACTCTTAGAGCTGATGCATACAAGACTTATATTAAAATGAAAAAAGATTTAATAAAATATTTTAATAGTTTCGAAGTAAGAGTTAGCTTAACGAACAATATTTAGTCGTCCGGACAACATGTAGGACTATCGTACATTTGCATAACTTGTCATTGAATTGATTTTACTTTATAGGAGTTATCAAAACGTATAATATTTTTTGAAAGCATTGAATCACCACATACTGGAAATGCAATTTATCAAATTATAATGAAATGTAATCGAGAATTTAAAATAAAAGATAAAACAATTAGTGTTTCTTTTGATAACGCGTCAAATAATACTACGACGACCGAATTATTAAAAAAAGATTTAAAACCTTTTCTAAATGGCGCTTTTTTTTCATACCCGATGTGTTTGTCACGTATTTAATTTAGTCGTGCTAGATAGTTTAAATTTTATCAAAGAATATGTTAATAAAATTGGAGTGATGAATAGATTTATTTATGGTTCTAATAAAATAAAACAAGAATTTAAAAAAATTGTTCATTCTCAAGGTCAAAAATATTTAAAACCCGAATTTGATATGCCCGTCCGTTGGAACTCAACGTATAAAATATTAAAAAGAGTCGTGCGACAAAAAAACATTGCTTATGGAATTTTATTCGAGTATTATAATACATGACTTAAGTGGCGAAGATTGGGAAATTATTGAATCGTATTTAAATTTACTGGAATGTTTTTATAGAGCAACGGTAGCTTTATCTGGTGTTTATTACCCTACTAGTTGTGCTGTTATTGAACATTTTGTAATTATTACACAAACTTTTCATATGTACAAACAAAATTCTGCTTGACGTCCTATAATTGAAGCAATGGAAATATAATTTTTAAAATATTATCGTGAAATGCCTTCAATGTTTACAGTTGCAGCTACATTAAATCCAACAATTAATGTAGGAGTTGATAATTTAATTGAATGTATTAACGGTTGTTCATACATAGATTTAACTGACGATACAAATACATATTTATCTCTAACACATTCTAATAATAATTTTACGCAATCTTATAATTATTACGATGAATTATATGACTCAAGACCTCGCCAAGAAGTTACTCCAGCTCCATCATCCGATAATTATAAAAATATGCTTAATAATATCATATCACGAAAAAAAGCTCGAGAGACAAGTTCTTTAAATGAATTAGGATTATATATATCAACAAGATTTCGTGATTTTATGAGCACAAATGAAATAGATAATTATAATATTTTAGAATGGTGGAAATCTAAAACCCAAAGTTGTCCTATTATGTCGATTATGGCTCGTGATATACTAACAATCCAAGCTAGCATCATAGCTTCGGAATCTGCTTTTTGTTTGAGTGGCAGGATATTGAACGAGCAAAGATCCCGTTTAACCGACGAATCACTACAAATTTGCATTTGCTACAAGGACTATCTCGATGCCATGAAACGAACACAACATATTTCACAAGTTGAGACGAGCGCCTCGGAGTTTGAAGAAGACATGAGTGCGTTGAATATCACCGACGAAGAGTAGATTACATTTGGATACGCTTCAATTTGCAATTTTTTGAATTTCATGTAATATTTTATAATTTCATGTAATATTCTTTGAACACACTCATTTTGAATTTCATGTACTATTTCATGTAATTTTTTGGATATAAGAATTTTAAATTTCACATTTTGAACGCACTCATGTATTATCTCATATATTACATATTAAGAATATATTAAGAATTTCACCATAGATAAATGTTATATGGTTTTATAACACTAGCCTGGTAATTATGAGATAAACCTATTAAGAATTTACTTATAATATAGTTACCAGTCTCGAGCTCGCCGATAACATTAGCACTGGTGAAATTCTACATAGTTACCACGATATAACAATCAAGTATTCTTAATATATTATTTTATAATTTAATGTATTATTTTATAATTTAATGTATTATTTTAGATATGCTATTAAATTCTTTAATATAATTCAGGCGTGCATATTTAAAATGTTATTTTTTTATAAAGTATGTTAATTTAATTTAAATTGTTATTTTTTTAATAAATATATTTATTTTTTTTTATAAAATCTGGCCTGAGCCTGGCCCGAGCCCGGTAAAAGCCCGATCAAGGCTCGATTTTCAGTCCTTGGTAGACCTCCATTTATAGTGGGGGCCCGGGCCCGGCCTGGGCCTGATTAGCTCAGGGCCCGGTAGCAAAAAAGCCCGGGCCCAGGGGGCCTGGGCCCGACGGGCCTTTTTTGCATGCCTATGATGGAGTACTTAGTACTTTAAATTTTACTGATCAAAGGACTTGCATTGACTGCATTAAAGGAAAACAGACAAACAAGTCGATGAAAGATGCCAAGAGGAGTACTACCATATTGAAGATCATACATACAGATATATGTTGCCCAGATATGGACACATGGTCAGAAATATTTCATTTCTTTTATAGAAGATTACTCACGTTACATGTATCTCTACATGCTTCATAATAAGTTCGAAGCATTAGATGTTTTTTAATCTTTTAAGGCCGAAGTAGATAAATAATGTGATAAACAAGTAAAGATTGTGAGATCATATAGAGGTGATGAATATTATGGTAGATATACTGAGGATGGACAAGCACCTGGCTCTTTTGCGATGCTTCTTCAAGAAAATGGGATAGTTTCCCAGTACACTATGTCTGGTACCCCTGACCAGAATGGTGTAGTAGAAAGAAAGAACCGAACATTACTAAACATGGTGCGGAGCATGCTTAGCAGCTCAAAACTTCCTAAGTCTCTATGGATAGAAGCTTTAAGAACAGCAGTGTACATATTAAACTGTGTTCCAACCAAGGCTGTTCCAACCAAGGCTGTTCCAAAGACGCCTTTTGATTTATTCAAAGGTTGGAAATCGAGTTTGCAACATGTACGCATATGAGGTTGCCCTCCAGAAGTAAGAGTGTATAATCCACAAGAGAAGAAGTTAGACCTGAGGACTATTAGTAGATATTTCATTGGATATGCTGAAAAGTCTAAGGGATATAAATTTTATTATCCATCTCACACGACTAGGATTGTGGAATCAAGAAATGCTAAATTCCTTGAGAATGATTTAATCAGTGGGAGATATCTTTGTGGGGATTTAATTCCAGATAAAGATCATTTAGATACATAACCTTCCACCTCAAGTTATAGATTTTTCATTGCTCAAAACACTCCTATAGTTCAAATAGATGATGAGCCACTCATTGAGATTCCACAACATGTTGACATTGATCTGGTAGATCATAATGTTCAGCAAATACCAATGCCTGTTGAACAAATAGTTGAACAACATGCTCCCACAGAGAATGTTAATACAACATTAAGAAGATCTACTAGAGAAAGAAAGTCAGCAATTTCTAGTGATTATATTGTATATCTACAAGAATCTGACTATAATATTGGAGCTGAGAATGATCCTGAAACTTTTTCACATGCAATGAATGATGATAAATCAAATTTGTGGTATGATGCTATGTTAGAAGAGTTGAATTCTATGGCCTATACTGAAGTCTGGGATTTGGTTGAGTTGCCCAATGGGGTGAAGGCCATTGGTTGTAAATGGGTCTTTAAGACTAAGAAAGATTCATTGGGCAACACTGAACGATATAAAGCCAGACTTGCTGCCAAAGGATTTACTCAAAGGGAAGGAATCGATTACACAGATACCTTTTCTCCTATATTTAAGAAAGATTCTCTTCGTGTTATATTAGCATTAGTAGCACATTTTGATATGGAATTACATCAAATGGATGTGAAAACAACATTTCTTAATGGAGATCTAGATGAAGTGGTTTACATGAAACAACCAAAAGGATTTATCTCTAATAGTGGTGAGCATTTGGTATGCAAACTTAAGAAGTCTATATATGGATTAAAACAAGCCTCTCGTCAGTGGTATTTAAAATTTCATGACATTATTTCTTCCTTTGGATTTGTAGAAAATGCCAGGATCAATGTGTATACCAAAAGGTTAGTGGGAGTAGGATTTGTTTTCTCATACTATATGTAGATGATATTTTACTTGCAACCAATGATTAAATGTTGCTGCATGAGGTGAAACAATTTCTTTCTAAAAGTTTTGACATGAAGGATATGAGTGAAGCATCTTATGTCATTGGCATTAAGATACATAGAGACATACCTCGTGGAGTTTTAGGTCTCTCGCAAAAAACCTATATTAATAAAGTTTTTGAGAGATTTCAGATGAAGGATTGTACACCAAGTATAGCACCGATTGTAAAGAGTGATAAGTTCCATTTGAGCCAATGCCCTAAGAATGATTTTGAAAGGGAACAAATGAATAACATTCCTTATGCTTCTACTGTTAGAAGTTTGATGTATGCTCAGGTCTGCACTAGACCTAACATCGCTTATGTTGTCGGAATGTTAGGAAGATATCAAAGTAATCTATGTATGGGCCATTGGAAAGCTGCAAAGAAAGTGATGAGGCATCTTCAAGGTACCAAAGACTATATGCTTATGTACAGACGGACTGATCCGTTGGAGGTAGTAGGGTACTCTGTTTCCGACTTTGCTGGTTGTGTTGATTCTCGCAAATCAACATCATGATATATTTTTATGTTTGCTGGCGGAGCTGTGTCTTGGAGAAGCACAAATCAGACCTTGACTGCTACTTCTACTACAGAGGCAGCGTTCGTTTCTTGTTTTGAGGCTACTTCTCATGGTGTATGGTTGAGGAGTTTCATTTCAGGGCTTAGAATTATTGATTCTTTCTCTAGCCCATTAATGATATATCGCGACAATTCAACTATCTTTATGGCTAAAATAACAGATGTAGTAGTCGAAGTAAACACATCGACATTAAATATTTGGCCATAAAGGAACGTGTTAAGGAAGGAAAAGTTGTCATAGAACACGTAAGCACTGAATTGATGATAGCTGATCCATTAACTAAAGGCATGCCACCATTTAAATTTAAGGATCATATGGTTAATATGGGATTGAGTCACATTATGTAGTTTTTCATTGTATGAACAATGTGATTTATGAAACTATCTTATGGTATTTTTCTCATATGATTGTGTACACTTAATATTGTTGAGAAAAATTCTTCTGTGCCTAACCTAGAATAAACATATGGTTTATTCATTAAGTAATGTTGCTATATTTATATTATATCTAAGAAGTATTTTACATGTGATACATGGATGATATTAATCAATACATTAGAGGATTTATCACCATGATTCATGTATTGTGTTTCTTAGATGGGTATATTTTCAGATTAAACTAAGTGAAAGTATTGACCAAGTGGGAGAATGTTAAAATAATTTATTTTAATTAATGTTAATTAATTAATTCTGAAATTATAATGTTAAAATAATTAAGTAATTAATTAATTCTGAAATAATTTTAATTAATATGGTCAATAACTTCCCCATGATAGGGATAACTTCTCATTTAAGTTATGGTCAATAACTTCTCACTATACAGATAAATTCTCATTAAAATGAATGACCAATAATTATCAATTATGGGGATAACTACCAACTTAAGTGAAAACTACCAATTAGTGGTAACTACACATTGAGTGAATGTGATTGATCGTAACACATCTATAAATACCTATGGAGGGGTACTCGGTCCCTAGATTCAATCACTCATTCATCCTACACCATCTAGAGGGAGTGATCGATGGATTATAAGATCGTTACTCGTGTCAGAGCCCTACTCGGAGAAAGCATCAATGATCAGAGGTTTGATCCTATTCTTCCGTCTTAAGTTTTATTCCGCATTCTACGCATTTTAAGTCATCATTCTCATAGATTTTTGTCTAACAGAAGGTTCTTCCCTGTTCTACATAAAATCTTGTAAAATGCTCTAGTGGACTCGAAATTTGTCTTGAATGGGTTCGTTATAACTATCTTGTCAATACGCATCTACCGGTATGATTTGAGGTCAATTACGAGTTCGTTTGCTCATTTTATGCTTCCCAAAGCATTCATACTTTGACTTAAACGTTGAAAACCAATATAACGATTTCAGAATCGCATGTGAATAACTTTGTTGGCCTCGTATTGTTGTTATGAGTCTAACAAAACTAATTGAGGTCAATATGAGGTTGTTTGCTCGATTTCACCTTTTCAAATAATTACGATACTTGAAATTTGCGTGAGAAGGTCACATTCTCTGATATTCATCAGAGTTGAGCTTTGACGATTCCGTTGGACTCATATTGACTTTTATGGGTCTAATGAAATCGACTAAGTTAGATTTCGATGTCATTTGCTCAATTTCACATTTTTTGGTAATCATGTTACTTAAAATTGCGTTTGTACATCAAGTTCTCTGATACTCATTAAAATTGAACGAAACGAACATTGTTGTGTTTGTATGTGTCATGCAAGTTCAATGCAACTGACCAGAGTTGATTCTGAGTCAATTTACCCAAAAAGTCATTTCGGGGTTGTCACATATCTCAAAATGACCTATTTTGACGAACTTCATCAATATGTATTGAAATGCGATGAAACGAAGGTCGTTGACTTCATATTATTCTTACGAGTGCAATGTCACTGACCGAAATCCATTATCAATTCATTTGCTCAAAAAACATGTTTGAGTCACTGTAGTTCAATTATGGTGTAAACTAAGTTGTAGTCAGTCGGTCATCGGGCCAACAAGGTCCCTCTGGCCTCGAATAGACTCACCAAAAAAAGTCGATTGAAGTAGCCAGGTCCCCTATGTGATTCAATTGGCCGAGTCAGAATTTTGAGATGTTACAAGCAAAAACCAACCTTGTTATATTGGCTGAGGATGTCCCTCGTCTACAACGATACATAATTTCTGGGCGATTTCAGGATTATGTAACAATGTACTGTCAAGTTCAGAGGTCGGGTCCGGGGATCTGGCTATTTAATTCTCTGTTAACTAAGATCATTGATTTGATCACAAATCAATTGTCATGGTTATATTTGATCATGTAAGATGTGGGCCGCACACTTTCGTGTGCAGGTGTCCCAGCTCTAGCTAGATAGTTTGTCGAGCATCCAGGATCGCTAAACCGAGCAGTTGTGTATAAAAAAATCAAATTGTTGCTGAACAAGTTAAAAGGATTTGCAAATACAATGCAACTCCATATGGACTATTAAGGCTTTGTTTGGCGGGGCGTTTTGACAACAGCCCGCCGCAGATTTTAAAATAGCCCTGCCAAACAGAATTTTAAATCCCGCAGTGCAATCCGCCGCCGCCCTAAAATCGCGCATTTTACTGTGATCAGAGTCGTGCTTTTCTCTCGTGATTTTTCAGTCGCGGAGAGGCGCGATTGCATGAAGCCCTAACTGCGCTTCTAACCCCTGCTTCTCAACGTCGATCTCACCTTCTCCAGCGAGCACGAAGCAAATCCCTAGCTGTGATTGCACAAAAAGCAGCGTCGATCTCTTCCTCCTCCAGCGAGCACGAAGCAGCGTCCTCCTCTAGGTAGCCTTCTTCTTCCTCCTCCTCCCCTTCTTCTATTTCTATTTTCTTCTGGTCATTTTTGCCATTTTTGCCATTTTTGCCGAAACTTCTTGTTTTTCCTCTGTTCTTCCTTTGTTTTTTGCACGAAGCACCGAAATTTCTTGGCTCTGTTTGGTGCTCCTCCAGGTAGCCAAACAAAGCCCTTGTCAGTTTTGCCGTGACTTTACCCCCTTCTTGTTCTTCTTTTGTTTTTTTTCCTGTAGATTTGTATATTTTAATTGTGTTTGTGTAGGTGTTTGTATGGATTTGCATTTTAGATTTGCATATTATAATTTTTTCTTCCAAGTAGCAGGTTGTTTGTGTAGCAGGCTTGTTTAAAATGGCTTGTGCATTTATGTAGTAAAACATAGATGATTAGCACATTATCTGAACACATTGATTTTTTCTTTCTGGTAGTAGGCTTGTTTATAAGTGATTTGCACATTGTCTGAACACATTGATTGTTATTGTGTAATTTATAGCAATTCACAGTGCTTTCTATATTTTTATTTGGATTGTTTTGTATGTTTGGTCCCATAGATGGTAATATCAAAAGATGGTGGAATATCGGCCAATTGGGAGTCATCACATGTTCTTTTATTCTGTGATCTCTATATCCGAGAAATAGATTTAGGGAATAGACCAACCACTCATTTCAGAAAAGAGGGTTGGGTCAATTTGATGAAAAACTTTAAGGAGCGAACCGGTTTAGACTACAGTCGTGCACAACTAAAAAACAAGTGGAATCAACTGAAACGTGATTGGAAATTATGGCGTGAACTTAAAAGAGGCGAGACAGGGCTTGGTTGGAACCCTACCAAAAGGACGATAGACGCTTCCGATGATTGGTGGAAGGAAAGAATTGAGGTTAGTTACTTTGTAGATTTTTATATTTCACTAATTGAAATTAATACCTTCCATATCTAACACTTATTTCAATTTTGTAGATGATCCCTAATGCGAAGAAAGTCCGGTCTGCTGGTATACCTCCAGAGTTTGAAGAGAAATTAGAGAAAATGTTCAACTTGGTTGTTGCTACAGGAGACAACGTATAGATGTCTTCGTCTGGAGAGTTACCTTCTCTTTTCTCCCAGCACGACACCTTATCAGGGGATGATGACCATACCATAGAACAAAATAACACACAAGAATTTGCAAGTGATGATATTGGCTCAGCTACACCTGGTGAAAGTTCCCAAAGTGGAGTTGCTTCAAGAAGAAAACGCAAGGGAAAGAAGCTAGATGATGATTAAATTCGTGGATTGTTTTCTTTTTAATTATTTTCGTTAACCTTTATTTGACGAGATTAGATTTCGACAGATGTTTTCAAAGAGTCTCGCAAATACTCCTACTTTGAGAAATTAACCGTTATCCTATTGAAAGATAGAAGTAACGGTCTTTTTCTGCTTTCGAAATATTGACGATTACGCCTCGGCTACAACGCCGAATTCTATTGATTTTTAAAATAGAAAAGGAGAGTTTTGCACTAATTTGGTTTGAACAATTTTAATCCGAACTAATCATATAATAAAGGCAAGTATACCTTATCGTGAGTAATACATGATATTTTGTTTTAGAAAATATCGAGGTCGTATATTTCCGCGGATCGTGTTGATTAAGCTACTTTGAGGAACGAACTATTATTTTATCGGAATGAGTTTTTAGTGTGGGTTTTTAAAAGAAAACGATAATAAGCGTATAACTAGAGTTCTAAACGATGATAATAATAGCGCCCGATGTCGAATTACCTTGAGACGAAAATAGTCTGTTTTAGAAGTAAAAGAGATGACTTTTTAAAACATTAAAACGGCTTGGCCGTGGAGGTTCCATAATTATGATCGCTCCTCTCTCGAGGGTACGCCCACCTGAGATTATGAATTTTCGACCATCGAATCTTCTTAATACTCGCTTTATGTTGTGAACCCCGCTATTGGGTTTTTACTTCCAATTCGGGAGACTTACCTCATCCTCTCTCGAGGGTAAGCGCACTTCTCTTTACCCGTGAGCGATCAGTCCGTACGCACGAGCCTCTCGGCTAACTAGTGTACGGAGACGGAAATGAAAACCACACATCGATTTTGTGGCTCCACTCAACGTTATTCTCGGGTAAACCTTAAGCGTTAATTATTTTAGAAAGAGATGTTTTATTTTTTAGAAAAACTATGTTTGTGTCCCAATGCTCTTCGACATCGTGCGCTAAAGGGAATTAGCCACTCATCGGAATGGAGACGACATTAATAAGAAAATACATGTTTAATTATTTTAGCGTATATAAGCAGATAAAAAGAGAAATAAAAAGACTTATATAAAAGCAGTAATAGTATCCGTCCCAACCGTCTTAAACAAGCGCTAAAGGAAATTAGCCTCTTATTCAAGATGGTGGTGGTATAGAAATGAAAAGACTTATAAAGGTGCAGAAATAATATCGGTCCCAACCGACTTAAATAAGTGCTAAAGGAAATTAGCCTCTTATTCAAGATGAGGGTGGTATATAGCAGTTACATAAAGACTGAAATAAAGCTGTTACAAAAAAGAAAAAACACTATCTCATAAACGCACGCACTCTACTTGTAATAAAAAGACTGAATCTAAAGAAAGCGTTTAAATGAAAGCGATAAATAAAGCGTTAAAGAAAGCGAAAATCTATTTCTATGAAAGCAATAAACTAAGTTATGAAAGCAATAAAACTATTCTCATACACACACACACACACACACTAACATAAATAAAAAGAAGATGATCCAAATGAGAAAACAACATTTTATTTCTAAAAGGCAAAAATTACAAACGAACATAAACTTAATTGCATAAAGAAAACTCTCATCCACTCAAAAGAACTCAAAAGCATTAACAAGTACTCAAAATTTGGATGGGAAATGCTTCAGCCGAGCCCTCCTATTTATAGGAAAATTTGCAATTTTACACGCCCTAGGTCACGGACGTGACTTGGATGTCACGGCCGTGACTTAGGGCGTGACATTTGCGCGTGCTTTAGGCGTCGCATCCGCCGTCTTCTCGAAGGTCTACGGTCAAACTTGGCTGCACACGAGCGTGACCTGCAGTGTCACGGGCGTGACAATGAGCGACACACATCTGCTTTAACTGGGGCGTGACGGCTGTCGTGTGCACTGGATTCTTCGAACGCCTGGACAGAGAGAGAGTTCGTCGAACGGAGATCGACGTTCGTCGAACACTGGACGCTGAGAGGGATTCGTCGTACGCTGGACGCCGTTTGTCGAACGCTGGGACAGAGGGAGTTCGTCGAACGTAGCTTGGAAAGCTTTCACCGAACGCAGCTTGTAGAGCTTTCGTCGAACGCAGGGCAGAGCGCTTTCGTCGAACGCAGGGCAGAGCGCTTTCGTCGAACGCAGGGGCAGAGCGCTTTCGTCGAACGCAGCTTGACTTTCGTCGAACGCAGCTTGTCTTTCGTCGAACGCAGATTACACGCCCTTGGGTCACGGGCGTGACATGTTGTCACGGGCGTGACTCAGGGCGTGACTTGACAAAAATTGCCAAAATCTGCAAAAACAAAAATAAAACTAAGTTAGTAAGAAAAATAATAAAACAAGCAATTTATTCATTAATTTACATAGAAAATTAGAATATTAATTAAAACAATACTAATAATTATACTAAAAATACATATATTTTATTACTAATCAAATACCCTCATACTTAAGCTTTTTGCTATTCAGAGCAAAAGTAAGAGAGATCTATACGAGATTAACATAAGTTCTAATTTTTAGCTATCATTTTATTTTAATCATAAGAGACTGAAAAATAAAAATTCGGAGTAATAAGAGTTAAGTCCTAAATTATGCAAATGATTTAAGTAGAAAGAAATGTCCTAGCCAAAAGACTTCTTAATTAACCAAATAACAAACAAAATTGCAATCATTAGTAAACGAGATTAGATCGAAATTATAATAACTTTTGTTTAAAGAAATGTGCAATTTACTAATTATGCTCTCAAAGGATTTTTTTGAATTAAGTCCAGAAACAATAAATCGGCTAAGGGAAAGGGGGGTAAAAAGCTATGGCAAAAAGAAGAGTACTTGCATTAGGAGTGGTGGTTTGTATCTTTCCACCTTTCCTTTTTAGTTTTCTTTGGTGCTCACCGTGATATACGGGGGAAAACTGCTTGTTTTTTCTTTTGCTTTAATAACCCAATGCTTATGTTTACGGAGCAAAATCTTATTCCCATTGACATAAGATCATTTAAAATTTTTATTGGGTGCCTATGTTTACGGAACGCAGTCTTATTCCCATTGACATAGGATCTTTTTCTTCTTTTATTTTTCTTGCCATGCATACAAAGGGGTTCGCGAGAAAAAATTCTTAGAAATAATAAAAAAGGTTTGAGAGCAACCTTGGTAATTTGAAAATTCCTAGATTCCTAGAGACATAAAGTAGAGATAATTGGGGTCTAAAGTTATTTTGCCAACATAATACACATGTCTCTATTTTAGCTAGTAGAAGTAGTGCTTGAAAACAAAGCCTCTATTTAAATTAAAAACACAAGATATTCTTTACAACTTAACCCCGAACGTTTAAATCTATCGATCTTAGATAAACAAACAAATCGTAAAACTGGCGATTATGAAAATCCACAAACATATACTCTCGAAACTAAATGCTTTAAGAATAAAAGTAAAGTTGAGTTTATTGTTTTCTTGGTCTGTTGTTTGTTTTTCAACTACTATATAGTTATATATATATATATTTTTTTAAATATTTTGGGGTTTTGCAATTTTCTTTGATTTTGTTTTGTTTTTTTTTGTACTAAGACAAAGTAAAAAAGGGAAAAACATGTTTTTTGAAAAATTTGTGATTTTTTAATTTTTTTTTTGTAGTTTTGTTTGTATATTTACAAAAGTAAGAAAAATGCAAAATAAAACATGGAAAATTGTTTTTTTTTATTTTTTTTAAGTTTTTTTTTTTCAGTTTTTTTTTTTAAGTTTTTAAAACATGAAATTGTTTTTTTTAGTTTTTGTTTAAATAAAGATAACACCCCCATACTTAAAACCCAACATTGTCCCCAATGTTGTAATGTAAGTATGAAGAAGAGAAAGTAACATTGCAATATATACAAAAGGAAAGAGGGAGCAAAAAGGCTTCCCTGAATTAAAGTTGGCGGGGCCGTAAGAAACCCTGCAAAAACCTATAAAAAGAACAAAGCATAATAAAATATTAGATAAATATGGGGTGCCTCCCACAAACGCTTTGTTTACCGTCGCGTAGCTTGACTAAACTAAAGTACCGGGATCATCGTTTGATAGGGAGTGCTGTAGTGAGGGATTAACGTGCAGAGGAACTTCATCGTCTCCCACCCGAAGGAGGAGGAGATCATTACTGACATCAATTAGTGCACGAGAGGTGGCGAGTAAGGGGCGACCGAGGATGATAGGTACCTCAGCATCCTCCTCGATGTCCAAGATGATGAACTCTACCGGGAAGATAAACTTGTCCACCTGGACCAGAACATCCTCCACTACCCCTATATGGTACTTTATCGAGTTATCCATAAGCTGGATACTCATCTTTGTCTGGCTTGGGATGCCTAAATTGAGTTGTTTAAAAGAGAAAAAGGCATCAAATTGATGTTGGCGCCCAAGTCTGCTAAAGCATATTTCAATAACATATTGTCGAAGAGGCACGGGATGGAGAACCGTCCTGGGTCGTTTAATTTTGGCGGCAATTTGTTAAGGAAAACAGGCGAGCAGTCTGTGTTAAGGGAAATGCGCGAAATATCATCGAGTTTCTTTTTGTCAGAAAGTAACCCTTTAAGATATTTCGCGTATTTCGGCATTTGGGAGAGTGCCTCGCAGTAGGGAACGTTTATTATAATTTGTTTAAAAATTTGTAAGAATTTTTGATATTGCTCGTTTTCCGCTCGTTGTTTATTTGTGAAGGATAAGGAAGAGGCGAGCAAGAAACGTTCGACACAGTCGGAAGACTCGGTGATTTATCTATCGAAGGAGAGGGTGTAGGGGTCGGTGTCGAAACATGTACCTTAGGCTCGACCCGTTTTGGGGAGGTTACCTCCTTGCTACTGCGAAGATTTATGGCGTTGGCAGTTTCGCGGGGGTTCGACTCCGTGTTCCATGGTAGAGCTCCAGATGGCCGCTCGGAGACCATCTTTGTCAGTTGTCCCACCTGATTTTCCAAGTTCTTAATCGATCCGGTAATATTCCGAATATTTTACTCGGTGGACGCAACGTATTTAGCAAAAATATTTTCTAACGGTGAAGGTTTTGGAGGTGGAGGTTGAAATCCGTTTGGAAATCCTTGCGGATTTACAATTGGGGGCCTCTGAGCATTATTAGGATTGCTCCGGGAAAAATTTGGGTGGTTCCTCCAACCCGGATTATAATTATTACTATACGGATTGTTATGGTTGAAGGGGGGTCTAACTGGGTTGCCTAGGTAATCTACAGTTTCTTCGGCAAAAATATTATTATTATTATTAAGCCAAGCGGGAGTGGAGGAGGAAGCAGTCATCTCCGCCACTTGCTTACTTAACCTTTCGACTTGAGAGGCTAAGTGAGAAGTGACATCCACTTCATATATCCCAGTTGGTTTAGTGGGGCGTGATCTAGGCGCATTCCATTGATAGACGTTCATGGCCATTTCCTCGAACAGAGCTTGGGCGGCCACCGAGGTTTTGTTGTTTAACGTTCCCCCGACGGCTGCATCGATCATCTGTCGCGTGGAAAAATTTAGGCCATTATAAAACGTCTGGACCTGTAGCCAGGACGGCAGCGCATGATGAGGACATCTACGCAGGAATTCTTTAAAATGCTCCCAAGTCTCATAGAGAGACTCAAAATCGTATTGAATGAAAGAGGCGATATCCGTACGTAACTTAGCGGTTTTTGACGGGGGGAAATATTTAGTTAAAAAGTGTTCCGTCAATTGGGCCCACGTGGTTATGGATCCTCTGGGAAGAGAAGTTAACCACGCTTTTGCCTTCGTCCGCAGTGAAAATGGAAATAAGCGTAAACGAATGGCGTTGTCAGTAACGCCATTAATTTTAAATGTATCGCATATTTCTAAAAATTCGAAAGATGTAAGTTTGGATCCTCATCTGGCAAACCGTCAAATTGGACTGACTGTTGTACCATTTGAATGATGCTAGATTTTATTTCAAAATTATTATTAGCCACTGTTGGGCGCGTTATGCTCGATCCGGTATCTTCCATATTTGGCCTGGCATAATATGTCATGGTCCGTGGCGGGGCCACATCTGGAATTTGATCGGCCAGTGTACGTATCTCCGACAGACTCTTTGGGAAATTCGAGTAAGTTTTGATCACGAAGTCGGAGGCGCTCGTGAAGAGTGCGCTTGATTTCGGGGTCAAAAGGGATATTCGAATCGTCCGAGGAGTTTCCTCGGGTCATATACTAATAATAAAAATGATATATTTTTTTTTTGCTTTTTGTAATAATTTTATTTTTTTTATTTTTTGTAGATATATTGTTTATATATATATTTTTAATATATATGATAAAAGCAATAGTAATTCCTTGTTTCAAATAACAACACTAATTGTCCCCGGCAACGGCGCCAAAAACTTGATGATTAAATTTGTGGACTGTTTTCTTTTAATTATTTTGGTTAACCTTTATTTGACGAGATTAGATTTCGACGGATGTTTTCAAAGAGTCTCGCAAATACTCCTACTTTGAGAAATTAACCGTTACCCTATTGAAAGATAGAAGTAACGGTCTTTTTTTGCTTTCGAAATATTGACGATTACGCCTCGGCTACAACGCCGAATTCTATTGATTTTTAAAATAGAAAAGGAGAGTTTTGCACTAATTTGGTTTGAACAATTTTAATCCGAACTAATCATATAATAAAGGCAAGTATACCTTATCGTGAGTAATACATGATATTTTGTTTTAGAAAATATCGAGGTCGTATATTTCCGTGGATCGTGTTGATTAAGCTACTTTGAGGAACGAACTATTATTTTATCGGAATAAGTTTTTAGTGTGGGTTTTTAAAAGAAAACGATAATAAGCGTATAACTAGAGTTCTAAACGATGATAATAATAGCGCCCGATGTCGAATTACCTTGAGACAAAAAATCGTCTGTTTTAGAAGTAAAAGAGATGACTTTTTAAAACATTAAAACGGCTTGGCCGTGGAGGTTCCATAATTATGAACGCTCCTCTCTCGAGGGTGCGCCCACCTGAGATTATGAATTTTTGACCATCGAATCTTCTTACTACTCGCTTTATGTTGTGAACCCCGCAATTGAGTTTTTACTTCCAATTCGAGAGACTTACCTCATCCTCTCTCGAGGGTAGAGCGCACTTCTCTTTACCCGTGAGCGATCAGTCCGTACGCACGAGCCTCTCGGCTAACTAGTGTACGGAGACGGAAATGAAAACCTCACATCGATTATGTGGCTCCACTCAACGTTATTCTCGGGTAAACCTTAAGCGTTAATAATTTTAGAAAGAGATGTTTTATTTTTTAGAAAAACTATTTTTGTGTCCCAATGCTCTTCGATATCGTGCGCTAAAGGGAATTAGCCACTCATCGGAATGGAGATGACATTAATAAGAAAATACATGTTTAATTATTTTAGCGTATATAAGCAGATAAAAAGAGAAATAAAAAGACTTATATAAAAGCAGTAATAGTATCCGTCCCAACCGTCTTAAACAATCGCTAAAGGAAATTAGCCTCTTATTCAAGATGGGGGTGGTATATAAATGAAAAGACTTATAAAGGTGCTGAAATAATATCCGTCCCAACCGACTTAAATAAGTGCTAAAGGAAATTAGCCTCTTATTCAAGATGGGGGTGGTATATAGCAGTTATATAAAGACTGAAATAAAGCTAAGTTACAAAAAAGAAAAAACACTATCTCATAAACGCACGCACTCTACTTGTAATAAAAAAGACTGAATCGAAAGAAAGCGTTTAAATGAAAGCGATAAATAAAGCGTTAAAGAAAGCGAAAAACTATTTCTATGAAAGCAATAAACTAAGTTATGAAAGCAATAAACTAAGTTATGAAAGCAATAAAACTATTCTCATACACACACACACACACACTAACATAAATAAAAAGAAGATGATCCCAATGAGAAAACAACATTTTATTTCTAAAAGGCGAAAATTACAAACGAACATAAACTTAATTGCATAAAGAAAACTCTCATCCACTCAAAAGAACTCAAAAGCACTAACAAGTACTCAAAATTTGGATGGGAAATACTTCAGCCGAGCCTTCCTATTTATAGGAAAATTTGCATTTTTACACGCCCTAGGTCACGGGCGTGACTTGGATGTCACGGTCGTGACTTAGGGCGTGACATTTGCGCGTGCTTTAGGGGTCGCATCCGCCGTCTTCTGGAAGGTCTGCGGTCAAACTTGGCTGCACACGGGCGTGACCTGCAGTGTCACAGGCGTGACAGTGGGCGGCACATATCTGCTTTAACTGGGGCGTGATGGTTGGCGTGTGCGCTGGATTCTTCGAATGCCTGGACGGAGAGAGAGTTCATCGAACGGAGATCGACATTCGTCGAACGCTGGACGCTGAGAGGGATTCGTCGTACGATGGACGTCGTTTGTCGAACGCTGGGACAGAGGGAGTTCGTCGAACGCAGCTTGGAAAGCTTTCGTCGAACGCAGCTTGTAGAGCTTTCGTCGAACGCAGGGCAGAGCGCTTTCGTCGAACGCAGCTTGGAGAGATTTCGTCGAACGCAGGGGCAGAGCGCTTTCGTCGAACGCAGCTCGACTTTCGTCGAACGCAGCTTGTCTTTCGTCGAACGCAGATTACACGCCCTTGGGTCACGGGCGTGACATGTTGTCACGGGCGTGACTCAGGGCGTGACTTGACAAAAATTGCCAAAATCTGCAAAAATAAAAATAAAACTAAGTTAGTAAAAAATAAAAATAAAACAAGCAATTTATTCCTTAATTTGCATAGAAAATTTAGAATATTAATTAAAACTATACTAATAATTATACTAAAAATACATATATTTTATTACTTATCACTAGATATGGGGGTTAAACATGTTATGCTATCACATGTTGAGAAGTTACGCTCCTCGTCTGATGTTATTGTGCAGCATGTTGCAGCACCTATTGTTCAACCGAGCATATACCTACTGTGAGAGGCAATTCAGGAACTAGAGAAATATCCAGAGATCTTTGAGGAGGTACAATTGTATCATTTTTCTACAGTACATTTCCAAACTCCGGTGAATCGAGTCACCTTCTTGAGTATACCAGAGGATAGAAGAGTAGAATAGCTCAAGACCCACTACATGAATTCACTTAACTGATGTCTTTCTTCGATGTTACTTCTATTTTGAAACTTCTATGCTACTTCCTTTTTTGTTCTATGTTACTTATATGTTTCTTCATGCATTTGCTTAGATCTTATCAGTTATGAACTTTATTAAATAATGATAATGATTATTGTTTCATATTTTTAGGCTACTATAATGTCAACAGTGAATCATGATGATGATCTTAACATGAGTGATGATGAAGAACTAGTAGTAAATTATTGTGCAACTCGTCAACAGGAATGTGCTCACTTTGTCAACATCGTGGCATCTACTGTATGTGTGATCAATGAGTCTGCATCTTTATTTTGTGATAAAACACCTTGCATGACATAATCTCAGACCAGGCATAAATGGATACGTGAATTATTTGCCGGACATCCTGGGAGGTTTCACAACATGTTTCGAATGACAAAGGTTATTTTTTTGATTTGCTAGTCTTGTTAGAACAAACTCACGGATTAAAGGGAACACAAAGAACTCAGGCAAGTGATATATTAACAATCACAGTATATATTTTGGGTCATAATGAAACATACAGGAAAGCAAGTGAACGATTCCAACATTCTACGGAGACTATAAGCCGGTTATTCATGATAGGATTTCGTGCTCTGACTAATCTGTCGATGAACATCATAGCTCCTACTGATCCTCAGTTTCGTGCTATTCCTTCACACATCAAAAATGATGAAAGATATATGCCATTTTTTAAAGATTGTGTTGGAGCAATTGATGGCACACATGTTG
Organism: Dactylorhiza incarnata; assembly: GCA_033032865.1. Classification (NCBI taxonomy): domain Eukaryota; kingdom Viridiplantae; phylum Streptophyta; class Magnoliopsida; order Asparagales; family Orchidaceae; genus Dactylorhiza; species Dactylorhiza incarnata. The sequence goes on along the minus strand of JAWHQI010000012.1, from coordinate 15,862,799 downwards.
ATGCACGCATACCTGTTGAAAATCAAGTGCTGTACATTGGTCATCACGGAATCCCTACTCAAAATGTGATCGTAATATGCGACTTTAATATGTACTTTACTTACGTTGATCCTGGTTGGGAGGGTTCTGCACATGACACTCGCATATACCATCGCGCAGTAAGGGATCCGATGAGTAAATTTCTATTTCTAACTGAAGGTACATATTCTATATTTTACATATATTATTTTATTTTTTCTATGTGATTACTGTCTAATCTTATACAATATTGAAAGATAAATATTATCTTGTGGATGCTGGTTTTCCATTAGAAAAATGGCTTCTAAAACCATTTCCGGAAACTAGATATCACTTGCCGGACTTTGCTCGGGGTAATCGGCCAATATAAGGACGTAAGGAGATATTTAATAAAGCACACTCCTTGCTACATAGTGTGATAGAAAGGAGCTTTGGTGTACGGAAGAAAAAGTGGGGCATACTTAGCAAAATCTCTCCGTTTGATTTTTCAAAACAGTGTGTGGTTGTGGTCGCTACGATGGCGCTACATAACTTCATTAGAAGGCATCCATCGCATTCAGATCCCGAGTTTGATGTATGTGATGGGAACGAAAGCTATGTTCATGCAGAGGCCTACGAGCTGCGACCAAACAATCGTCCAAGAACAATCGATCCAAATCCGAATATTACACCTACTACATTTGAAGGAACGGGAGCTACTGAAATGTCAAACATCAGAGGCTTTATAGCGGATCAACTGATGGAATATCATAGGTAAAATACATTTAGGTGTTTAATATTGTATGCTATATTACTATATAATTTCACAATTGATTAATTACATTACTCTAAACTATGCAGTTGACGTTCGAAGATCGAAAAAGATGGTGCATGTCCGGGGCGGATCACAATTACGAGTTTTGTTTGGGAAAACATATTAATCAGTGTATTTTATTTATTAATATTATATCAGAGTGCTTAATATGTACTAAGTTAATTTATTTTAATTAATTATTGTTTATTTCTAATTAAAAAAAATGAAATTCAAAACGCATTGCTGTTTTTCCAAACAGCTTAACAACTTCTCCGTTTGAAACAGCACTGCAACATCTACTCTTCCAAACTGATTCACAGATTCTGCCACCACTCTGCAAAACAGCTGATTATTCCACCACTGCTTCCCACCACTGCTTCTCCAGTCACTGCAGCCGCACCAAACAGAGCCTAACTCCTTCCTTCGGAACATCACGTAAGCTTTTAAAAAAGAGAAATTATTGTGTTATAAGTTCTAACTTCTGAGAAGACTTCTTAAAAGTTTAATGAGTACATGTCATTTGTCAAAATATCAAGCCATCAAATCAATTTTGTATGCAATGGAGCGTGTTTTGTAAGTCATTATTGAGTATTTGTTAATTGTTAAAAGGTAAAGTCATTGCGAATTTTTGTCTTCTCCCCCATATTTCGCGTATTCTCATTTTAAAAATATACTAGATTTTGTTCACAAATATGTATCAATTTTTCTTTGAACATTACACACACACTAGTGTATCATTTAAAATCGAAAACCGAAAATCAAATTGGAACCACAAAGAATCAGAATGAATCGTTCGTGAATTATTTGGATTCCCATTTGAATTTTGGAACAGTAAATAACAATGATCTGGGCGTTGTTTCTTCATTTTAGTATCCGGACCGGAACCAGAACGACAACTTAAATGTCTCGAGTGATTTTAGAATTTTTAAATCCGATTCGGACAAGACCGAAGTAGAACCAAACCACAATATGTTTATTATTATTATTATTATATTAATAAACAATATTTATTATCTATACGACTATACCTGTATCAGCCGTCCAATTGCAACGCCGTCCGATTGCAGCGGGATTCAAATAATCATACACAGGACGTGCACCATTAGGTCATTTCTCCATTCCTCTACGCCGAAGGCTTCCATCTCGTTCCGCTTGCTCGATCACTAAAGACTTTCTTCTCCCCCATTCCAATAGTGTTCGTTCTAGTCATACCTCAAGTACTTCGGTAAGATGACTATTTTTGTTGAGCACCGAGTATTACAACATTAGTACATCATGCTATATCAGATATTACTCAGTCTTTTTTTATTCAGCACACTATATCAGATATCATTGCATGTATATCTGTATTAGTTCTGTTAAGATTTATGAAGTGAGCTAGCGCTAGCCCAGCTCCTAGGTGGCATTTCCCGGATCTATAAATAGGGGGCCTTTCCCCCTGCAGAGTACATCAGAGAGAACTAGAGACTTGAGCGGTCTCAATTTGGCGGTCTCAGTTAGAGCGAACTCGAAGTGAGTTCAGCAAGCGACCTAGAGCAGGTTTCTTGAGAGTAGGAGACCGCGATCTAGCGCAGGCGCTAGGAGGTAGCGTAGGCGATAGTGGTGAAGCGGTCTGGCGGTCTACAACCAGCGGTCTCGTTAGTGGAGTGTGCGAGCAGAGAGCTCGTGAGACTGCGAGCTAGTGCGGGCGCTAGCGATACCGCCGACGCTAGCGAAGAGGTGGAGAAGCGGACTCTGTTCGCGACCAGTTGTTTTCTTTGTATTCGGCTGTTGTAAATCAAGTTGTATGCAACTTGTATTCAATCTTTTCTCTTGTATTTGTTGTAACTATTTGCCAAGCAATAAAGATGTGTTTTTGTTCAATCTTGGCGTGCCTGTCTTAGTGTTCCATTGATCTAGAAAACTTTGTTGAAATTTTGAAGTGAAGTGGAGGAGTCTGGGCGGTCTGATTTTGGGAGACCGCCGAGACCGCGCGGCTTGTGTATGTTATCTGCCGGTCTGGCTCTGCCGGTTTGTTCTGGCGGTCTGCTGGTTATTCCGGTTTGTTCTTTGTAGCTGCGGTCTGTTCCCGAGCTGGTGTGCTGGTTGGCTTGTCTTCCTTGTTGGAAGACCGGGCGGTCTATTCCTATGTGTGACCGCCTGTCCGGGTGGTTTGTGCTTGGCGATCTGGCGACTTGTTCTAAGTCGGCCAGATGGTTCCTAGTTTGCTCCTGGTGGTCTAAGGAAGGAGTACATTTGTGACCACGCGGCTTGTGCGCGGTCTCGTGTTCGCGCGACCTGTGCGCGATCTTGTCTGCTGATCTGCGTCTTGGTAGGATGATCGTCCAAGAGGTCTGATCGCGCGGTCTGCCTTATGTGACCGCTGGCGATCTGACGGGTGGTGATTGTATATCTCCTGTGCGGTGACGACATCCGTCTACCCGCCTATAAATAGAGGTGCAGGGCCCGTCATTCCTAAAGAGAACTGTAAGAACTGAGCTTGGGTTAATTCGTGCGGTCTCACTTTGAGGTCGGGTGGTCTCGAAAGCGAGCTGACTGTTTGTTGTGTTCGCAGGTTTGCGATCAGCAGGTTGCGGTCTTCTTCCTTGGTGATTCCCAGCGGCTTGAATAAACAGTTCGGCAGCGGTCTGTCTGCGAACTGGTTTATGTTCGTTCTTGTGCTGTTCGCAGCGAGCTCAGCGATCAGGCGACCTTCAGCGGTTAGGCGATCTGAGTTGCGGTCTGGCGACAGCTTCAGTTCTTCGTTCCAATAAAGCTTCAGTTCGTGCGGTCTGAGGTGCGGTCTTGCAGTGCTGGAAATCTGTCCGGTTTCTGTTCGTGCGATCTCAGGTCAAGTCGGGCGACTTCTGGAGTCGAGCGGTCTGTGCGGTCTCAGCTTGTCTAGCCGCCAGATTTGTTTTTTGGTGTGTTTTGTTCTTCTCATCTCCGTGATTCTGATGAATCATGTTTCTCCACGTATGCCTCGCAATGTAAATGAAGATTGTGTTTCAATAAAGTTTCTTGTGTTGCTGTGTGGCATTGTGGTTGTTTGGCTTTAACTCAGTTGATGCAACTCCTGCTTACTCCTAAACGATTCAAATCAAAAATTTTAACATGGTATCAGAGCTAGGTTGTTGGAGTGGATAAGCAGTGATCACTTGAGTTGCCATCGTCTTTGTGAAGAAGAGACCACATAGATTGCCATGGAAGGCGGATTCACAAGAGGGCTTGGTATTGAACTCCTTACATCGACTAACTATAAGAAATGGAGGTCATGTATGGAGAGCTATTTGCTTAGCGAGGATCTATGGGAGATAGTTGGAGGAGAAGACACACAAGAGGTGTTTCTAGCAGGAGATAATATGGCAGAGGTGAGACTTTGGAGGAGGATGAATGCTAAGGCAGAGTTCACTCTCAAGAGGGCTATCTCACCGGAGCTGTTTGATCACATCATCGGATGTAAATCTGCTGCTGAAATTTGGATGTTTTTGGACGGGTTGTTTAATAAGAAGAATGTAGCTCGGCTACAGTTTCTTGAAAATGAGTTGGCGAAGGCCTCTCAAGGCGATCTTTCTATTTCTACCTTCTTTCTCAAGATGAAGAACGTCACAGCAGAGATTTCTGCATTGGACCCTGATGAGCCCATCTCGGAGGCAAAACTGAAGAGGCATATCATCCGCGGGTTGCGGAAGGAGTATCTTGCCTTTGTGACTTCAGTTCAAGGTTGGGCAAATCAACCATCTCTGTTGGAGCTGGAGAACTTACTTGCTTCGCAAGAAAGTTTGGCAAGACAGATGGCAGGGACTTCTATCTCTGGGGGAGATAGTGATGTGTTGTTCCCTGGGAAGAAGAAGAAGAAGTGGGAGAAGAAGAAGCCGGGTTATGATGGGCCCTCTACTTCAGGTCAGCAGGATAGGGTTTATGCTCCTAAGTCTGATGGGAAGAAGAAGGGAGAGGGACCAAGGTGCTTTAGGTGCAATAAGACCGGCCACTTTAAGAAGGATTGCTGGGTTAATCTTCAGTCGGGACATGTAGCAGAGAAGGAGAAGCCAAAGTCTGATGAAGCTGGATGGGGAGGAGCCTTTGCGGCTAATATGACGGCGATGCCCGTTAAGGCCTTGGCTGCCATCAACTTCGAAGAGGATTGGATTGTTGATTCAGGGTGTGGACATCATCTCACCGGGGATGAATCAAAGTTCTCTTCTTTGGCGCCTTACTCAGGTAACGATGCTATCATTACGGCTGATAATTCTGTTCATGGTGTCGAACAAGAAGGTGTTGTCTCCCTGAGCAGTGATAAGGGTCCACTCACGTTAAGGAGTGTTTATCACGTGCCTGGTATGAGGAAGAATCTCTTTTCTGTGACCAATGCGGTCGATGCCGGTTATCACGTTCTGTTTGGACCAACAGAAGTGAAGTTTCTTAAAACTTAACCGGAAATAAGGGGAGATGTTATCCATGTTGGAAAGAGGGTGAAGGACTTGTTCGTGTTATCGATAAGTACCTATGTTGATAAGATGAAGACCAACGATAGCGCGGCTATCTGGCATGAAAGGTTGGGGCATGTTGGCATGGACAAATTGAAAGCTATGGCGGTAAGGGGCCTTGTCAAGGGCTTTCCTAGCTTGTCCTCTTTTGGAGACGGTCATGTTTGTGCTGGATGTCAGTTTGGTAAGTCTCATCGACTTCCATTTGATAAATCGCAAACTAGATGCAAAGCGTCGTTGGAATGCATCCACGGTGATTTGATGGGACCGACTGCCACCCCAAGCCTTGGAGGCAATAAATATATGTTGGTGTTGATTGACGATTACACTAGATATGTCTGGGTGTATTTTTTGAAAGAGAAGTCAGAAGCCTTTGCGAAGTTTGTGGAGTTCAAGGAGCTGGTGGAAGGTCGGTTAGGCCTGCGGGTGAAAAAATTGAGAACTGACAATGGTGGGGAGTTCACCTCTGGTGAGTTCTCTAGTTTTTGCAGGATATACGGCGTTCTGAGAGAGCTCACTTGTGCCCATACTCCACAGCAGAATGGCGTTGCGGAGAGGAAGATCCATCATCTGACGGAAACCTGCAAATGCTGGCTTCATGCCAAGAGTATCCCAATGTCTTTTTGGGTGGAGGGAATGTCTTGTGCGGCTTACGTCATCAACAGAATGCCTAAGTCCTATTAACATGAAGACCCCTCACGAACTGATGTTCAAGGAGGAACCGAGTGTTGCACACCTTCGGGTGTTCGGGTCAACCTGCTATGTGCATATTCCTGATGCTCTTCGGACAAAGCTAGATGCGAAAGCAAGGAAGCTAGTCTTTGTTGGGTATGATGAGCGGAAGAATGGTTGGAGGTGCATGGATCCTGAGACATGGAGATCAGTGTTATCTAGGGATGTGGTGTTCGATGAAGTGACTTCCTACAAGGGGAGTTCAGGAGTTGAACTACCGGAGAGTAGGGTTGATGAAGCAGGGAAAGCTGCGAGAAGTCTTCAAGTGGAGTTGCCTGTTTCACCAGGAGCTCCAGCTGTGTCAAGCTCTGAGATGGAGGCTTCAGGTTCTGGAAGTAGGGGGAGCGATGCTCCAAGTTCGTCTGGAAGAGGAGCTTGCACAGAAGAAGCAGCTGAAGAGGTGGTTAGTCAGGTGCAACCTCTTAGGAGGTCGAAGAGGACTATCAAGCCACCAGATCAATATACAGGAGGAAACATGGTGAGCTTCGTCTCATGTTTCTTCGCTGGTCCCTTGGATGAAAGGGAGCCGTCGAGCTTTGAGAAAGCCAAAGGCGTGAAGCAGTGGGATATTGCTATGCAAGAAGAGATGGATGCTCTCAAGAAGAATGAGACTTGTTCTCTAGTGCCCAGGCCTAAGGGCATTACCCCTGTAACATGCAAATGGGTTTACAAGCTCAAGAAGAAAGCTGACGGCACGATCGAGCGATACAAGGCTCGCCTTGTAGCTCGCGGGTTCTCACAGCAGTATGGTGAAGATTATGATGAGACGTTTAGTCCAGTGGCAAAGATGACTTCGGTTAGATTTGTTATTGCTTTGGCGGCATCTTGTGGATGGGAGATTTGGCAGCTTGATGTTAAGAATGCTTTCTTATACGGAGAGATTGACAAGGATATCTTCATGATCCAGCCGCCGGGTTTCATCTCGGAGGATCGTCCGGACTACGTCTGCAAACTGAAGAAGGCCTTATATGGGTTGAAGCAAGCGCCTCGGGCGTGGTATGGGAAGATCGCGGAGTATCTCTTATTTTGCGGGTTCTTTGCTTCAGACTCTGATTCCAGCTTGTTCGTCAAGAAGGAGGGGGCGCTTCGGGTTATTGTGCTGCTGTATGTGGATGACATGATTGTCACCGGGAACTCGAAGGAGGCGGTAGCAAGGCTGAGAGCTGAGCTTGCTATCAGGTTCGAGATGAAGGATCTGGGGGAGCTTCACCATTTCCTTGGGCTCGAGGTCCAGAGGCGGGAGTGCGGAGTGTTCATTTCTCAGGAAGGATATGCAGAGCGGATCATTCAACGTTTTGGCATGGAAGAAGGGAAGAGCAGCTCTATACTTCTAGAACAACATCATAAACTTCGGAAGGATGAGGGAAGTGTTCTATCTGATCCGTTGGTGTTCCGAGCTCTGGTTGGGAGCTTGATTTACTTGACCATCACGAGGCCTGATATTGCTTATGCAGTTGGCAAAGTGAGTCGGTACATGGCGGAGCCACGGAAGCCTCATCTTTTGGCGGCGAAAGGGATTTTGAAATATGTGAAGTCGACCTCTGATTTGGGTCTCCTATTTAGGAGAGGGTCAAGCTTGGAGTTGCATGGATACATGGATGCTGACTACGGGGGAGACATGGATGATCGAAGATCAACATCTGGTTATGTCTTTATGACGGGCCCCACAGCTATCTCTTGGTGCAGCAAAAAGCAGGACTCGGTGTTCGTATCTACCACAGAAGCGGAATACAAGGCTTCGGCCTTGGCAGCTCAGGAAGCCGTTTAGCTCAGGAGGTTGGTGGAGGACGTTCATGAGGAGGTTCGAGGTCCCACTATGCTACGCGGGGATAATGAGAGTGCTCTCAAGCTGGTTAATAATCCAGTTTGTCACGCGAGGACCAAGCATATTGAGATTGAGCACCATTTCATTCGTGAAAAGGTGTTGGGAGGATCTTTTATGGTCGAGCATGTTCGGAGTGCGGACAATGTCACAGACATCTTCACAAAGCCGCTGGTGAAGGGACCGTTTACACGGTTGTGGAGTTTACTCGGGCTAGTCTCCACTTCCCACTTCAAGGGGGAGTGTTGAAATTTTGAAGTGAAGTGGAGGAGTCTGGGCGGTCTGATTTTGGGAGACCGCTGAGACCACGCGGCTTGTGTATGTTATCTGCCGGTTTATTCTGGCGGTCTGCTGGTTGTTCCGGTTTGTTCTTTGTAGCTGCGGTCTGTTCCCGAGCTGATGTGCTGGTTGGCTTGTCTTCCTTGTTGGAAGACCGGGCGGTCTGTTCCTATGTGTGACCGCCTGTCAGGGCGTTTTGTGCTTGGCGATCTGGCGACTTGTTCTAAGTCGGCCAGATGGTTCCTGGTTTGCTCCTGGTGGTCTAAGGAAGGAGTACCTTTGTGACCGCGCGGCTTGTGCGTGGTCTCGTGTTCGCGCGACCTGTGCGCGATCTTGTCTGCTGATCTGCGTCTTGGTCGGATGATCGTCCAAGAGGTCTGATCGCGCGGTCTGCCTTATGTGACCGATGGCGATCTGACGGGTGGTGATTGTATCTCTCCTGTACGGTGACGACATCCGTCTACCCGCCTATAAATAGAGGTGCAGGGTCCGTCATTCCTAACGAGAACTGTAAGAACTGAGCCTGGGTTAATTCGTGCGGTCTCACTTTGAGGTCAGGCGGTCTCGGAAGCGAGCTGACTGTTTGTTGTGTTCGCATGTTTGCGATCAGCAGGTTGCGGTCTTCTTCCTTGGTGATTCCCAGCGGCTTGAATAAACAGTTCGGCAGCGGTCTGTCTGTGAATTAGTTTATGTTCGTTCTTGTGCTGTTCGCAGCGAGCTCAGCGATCAGGCGACCTTCAGCGGTTAGGCGATCTGAGTTGCGGTCTGGCGACAACTTCAGTTCTTCGTTCTAATAAAGCTTCAGTTCGTGCGGTCTAAGGTGCGGTCTTGCAGTGCTGGAAATCTGTCCGGTTTCTGTTCGTGCGATCTCAGGTCAAGCCGGGCGACTTCTGGAGTCGAGCGGTCTGTGCGGTCTCAGCTTGTCTAGCTGCCAGATTTGTTTTTTGGTGTGTTTTGTTCTTCTCATCTCCGTGATTCTGATGAATCATGTCTCGCCATGTATGCCTCGCAATGTAAATGAAGATTGTGTTTCAATAAAGTTTCTTGTGTTGCTGTGTGGCATTGTGGTTGTTTGGCTTTAACTCAGTTGATGCAACTCCTGCTTACTCCTAAATGATTCAAATCAAAAATTTTAACAAACTTCACATGGTATCAGATGTAGGATGGAACAAGTACTGAGTTATAAGCACTGAGCAACCAAGATGGACAGCGGAGGAGGCTATGCGAGAGGTCTTGACATTGAGTTACTTACTCAAACAAACTTCAAGAAGTGGAAGTCGTGTATGGAGAGCTATCTTCTTGGAGAGGACCTATTTGAGGTTGTTGGTGGAGATGAGCAAGAGGAGGTTGTAGCTGCTGATGGTAATGCTCAAGCTGTGAGAGCTTGGAGGAAGACAAACGCCAAAGCGGAGTTCACTCTGAAGAGAGCTATTGCTCCTGACTTGTTCGACCACATCATGGGTTGCAAATCAGCCTCTGAGATCTGGAAATCCCTCGATGGGATATTCAACAAGAAGAATGTAGCACGACTATAGTTTCTGGAGAATGAATTGGCGCGGTCACTCAAGGATAATTGTTGATATCCACTTTCTTCTTGAAGGTGAAGAATCTGTGTGTAGAGATCTCAGCCTTAGATCCTGATGAGCTGATCTCTGAGGTGAAGCTGAAGAGACACATACTCCGAGGCCTGCAGAAGGAGTATGTTCCATTTATCACCTCAGCGCAAGGATGAGCTACTCAGCCTTCCTTACTGGAGCTAAAGAACTTGCTGTCGTCATAGGAGAGCTTGGCGAAGCAGATGGCTGGAGTATCAATATCAGTGGGAGATAACGAGGTGCTGTTCTCAGGAAAGAAGAAGTCATGGGACAAGAAGAAGAAGAACTCCGGAGATGGACCCTCAACGTCCTCTCAAGGAGATAGAGGGAAGTTCCTCCCTGCTAGCGATGAGAGGAGGAGATCTCTTTGTTATGCCTGTAAGAAGTACGGGCACATGGAAAAAGATTACTGGTCCAATCTGAAGGCCGGTCACGTTGCTGAGAAGGAAGGAGGCCATTGAAGAGGTGGAGCGAGAGGTGGAGGTTACCAGGGTGGTGAGGGCGGAGACAATTGCTTCCTGGTTGAGATGATGACAACACTTGTCGATGTCTTAGCCTCCATCAATTTTGAGAACGACTGAATTGTGGATTCTGGTTACAAGCACCATCTCACCGGAGATGTGTCCAAGTTTGCCTCCCTGAAGGCATCTAAGACCCCCCTCCCAGAACACAAGACACGGCCGAGGGGAGCCCTGTGCCCAAGATAGCCGCCTTGCGGAAGTGCCAGCGCACGAGCTAGCCTCCCCCACAAGACGCCTATCCTGCCGGCCAAACCAACTGAACAGCGCCAACCCATCAGTAATGTAAACGCAAGAAGCCATATATTCACAATTAAGCAACAATGTCCAAACAGTACAAAAAGACAGAAAGCTACACAAGCTCATGTATATCATCAGAGTATACACTTTGCCCTAAGGCTACATTCTAACCACTCACTCAAATCCGCCGCTGATGGTAGCCAATGTAACGTAATCACTAGCACTGTCACCCTGACCTGGCTGTCCTCCTGTGTAGTACGCTGCTGCTCCTAAAAGTAATGGTGTAACAACCGTTAGTCATAAAGACTAAGTGGCTTCACATCCTCTCTCCCGATGACTCCAAGGCACCGGGCGGAAGGGAATGAAGAAAAGCTGCAACATAGTCAGTAGTAGCAAAAACAGGTGACAAGGAAAGATGTAATTACAACAGTGTATCAAATGTATAAGAAGTACATCAAACAGGTAATATGATAATGACAGAGTATAAGCAAGTAGTGAAACAACACAGAAGAAGTAAGCAGTTCATATCGTACCTTAACTTATATGAATGCCCATACCAACTTATAAGTTAAGGTTTCCATGCTGGAACCCATCATATAAAAGAGCCCATACTAATTTATATGATGGACTCGATGCGGTGCAATGCAATGATTATGAATGATGAATGCAATGCAATGATTATGATATGATGACTCACCCATGCATAATTGCTATGTCGACATAGACCTGCAGTTCTCGCTTTTTGAGAGGTTGCTAACCACTCAGGCATCTCCCGTCGTGGCTAGACGGAGACAGTGGAACGAGCTCCTCCACTACTATGAGGGTATGATCGTTACCAGTCCTAGGCCTCTGTACGCCTCGACGCTAAGAACACACAGCAGAGTCCCTGCGTACTGCTCGCATCATGCTGAGCCTTCGAGGACACAGAAGTGGACTTGGGTAGGTGAGCACCAAGAGTCCAACCCAACCGATCTAGAGTTTAACTGCCGGCTTCTGTCGGTGTCATGACTAGCAAGCCTGTAGACCCGCCACAAGTAATCCTCCAACCCGGATCATTACACCACCATGTCTAAACAATGCAGATTCATATAATTTCCATGCACACCCGTGGAATCAAGCACCCCGGGACTCACGGATGGAGCCTTCTCACCTTTCACATCATACCTTTGTACGCCTCGACGCTAAGAACACACAGCGGAGACCCTGCGTACTGCTCGCATCACGCTGATCCTTCAAGGACACAGAAGGGGACTTGGGTAGGTGAGCACCGATAGTCCAATCCAACCGGTCTAGAGTCTAACTGCTGGCTTCTGTCGGTGTCACGACTAGCAAGCCCGTAGACCCTCCACAAGTAATCCTCCAACCCGGATCATTACACCACCATGTGTAAACTATGCATATTCATGTAATTCCCATGCACACCCGTGCAATCAAGCACCCCGGGACTCACGGATGGAGCCTTCTTACCTTTATCATCATACCAGTTCAACCGATGCTAATTAGCATCCAAGGCCCCCAACAACCGGGTCCTTAACATTTCACCACAAGATATAACCATATCTTATAATCCACACCATAAATGCTACTCATACCGAGTTGTCATGACTCTATGCAATAGCGTGTGTATAACATGGAAATTACCATACTAGATCCTGCAGGACTACTTGTGCACTTAATCGTCACGTTTCCAAAATCCTGGTCCAGATGAGCAACTTAACATCTCTTTTCAGCATAATAATTATTAGCGGTACGTTTAATTATGGATTCATTCTAAAACCAAATCCACAGAAACTTCTACTATAAGTCATAATTAATGCCGGAATCATTACCACCAAATTTCGACCTCATTGTAATATGCAATATGTATTTACGGTGCTCTACATTTATATGACCATTATAAACAATGCTAAACACTTAGATCTCACCCATAACCAATGTTACTTACCTTCACCATCAACCACACATGACCTGTTTATGGTTCCACCTGAAACTAACAATTGAAGGTTCATTTAAGGAGTTATCACAACGGATATAAATCTTAAATCATTATCACAGGTCAATACTAGCATGTACATGATTTATACAAAATTTCGTCCCAATCGGGCTTCACATTCAGCATTTATATCTCCTTCAAATTATCAAGCGAAACAGCAATAGCTTTAACACTACTTATCCAAAAATTGTGAAATTCAACAGGGATCTACATATTGTTATCACCTATGTCTCTACCAATTTTCATGAGCATCCAACCAATATATTAAGAGAAATCCATAAAATACTGAGATCGGAAGTGTTATGACACCGTTTACTAAAATTGGATTTCTGGGTGCCACAGTTGTCCGAAAATTATGATCCACCCCATTTTGGAAAGCTAACATCAAGGGCTACAACATTCATGTTGAGTCCTAAACCCAGATCTAAGTGGGTCCTACCAAAAATCAGCTTTGAAGTCAACTGCAGAAATTTGGACAGCAAAACAGCACGCACTTATCACCTCCCAGCTTTCTGGACAGTCCACTCGACTGGACTTGTAGGGAGCTACATGTCACTTCAGAAAACGAGTAGCCTATCGTCGGAAAGCTTTTTCCAAGGGCTACAACTTCCATGTTGAGCCCGAGGCCTAATTCCACTGGGATCAAGCCTAAAAATTGGCTCGAACCAAGCTGCGCACAATTTTTCCCCTTTACAACCAAGTGCAATGATATAATTTGAAAACTTCTTTAGCAAGGGGCTATCATTACCTTTATCAAAAAATTATATAATTAACAACCCTAATTCACAAGGGATTTTTAACAGAGAATTACTCATCATCTGCTTCACATAATAAATTAAAATCCTACATAACAGGGGATTATTCATCATCTTCCCCAAAAACAAAGAGTTAGGTCGTTACAACTTCTCCCATCCAATACTCCCTCCATAGACCATGGATTTCAACAAAATCAAATCCTATCTCTTCCTTTTGAATAGAAGAAGTGATTGAAGGAACTTTCGCAGCAATCGGTGCCCTAACAAGAAAGTTCCGATTTGGTCTTTTTCCTAGGAAACTCCATTAACTCACAAGCCAAGCTCTTTTGAGCTCAACACCTCTCCTAATTTTTTCTCTATGATCTAGTACCAAGGGAGAGGGGTCGGAAGTCACCTTATTTTCCAGCCATGGTTCAAGTTCATCTTCATGGCAGCGGGGTGGTGGTCGGCCAAGCTCCAAATCCTTCCCCAAGCTTGCTCCTTCAAGAACCCTAAGTTAAAGCCTTAAGGTGGGAGGAAGAAGATGAAGAGAAGAAGGAGGAGAAGAAGACGAAGATGAATAGGGTAATCTGATTAAGAAATCAGCCCCCTTTGGGGCTTAAGAGAGAATGAAGAGAGAGAGAGAGAGAGAGAGAGAGAGCATTAAAGACCATTTAATGTAATTCCAACTTCCAAGGCTTGTGTTGAAAATCTTTTATTCCACTAATAATAACCCCAATTTCAGCAATCTAGAGAATATATTTGCAATTTCTCGAGAAATCAAAAGCAAAAGAATATATTTCTCGAGAAATCAAAAAGCAGAAGAATATATTTCTCGAGAAATCAAAAAGGCAGGAAATGCCATTTCTCGAGAAAAGAAAGAACCAGGCCGTTCGTCGAACGCCGTTCGACGAACGCCAGATCGGGCCGTTCGACGAACGCTAGGCCATTCGTCGAACGCAGCCTTCAGGCCATTCATCGAACGCTGCTCCTTCGACTTCGTCGAACGCTTCCCCTCCGACTTTGTCGAACGCTGCCCCTTCGACTTTCGTCGAACGCTGCCCCTTCGATTTTCGTCGAATGCTGCCCTTCCGACTTTAGTCGAACGCTGCCCTTCCGACTTTCGTCGAATGCTGCCCCTTTGACTTCGTCGAACGCTTCCCTTCCGACTTTCGTCAAACGCTGCCCTTTCGACTTTCGTCGAACGTTGCCCTTCCGAATTTCGTCGAACGCTGCCCTTCTGACTTTCGTCGAACGCTGCCCCTTCCGACTTTCGTCGAACGCTGCCCCTTCGAATTTCGTCGAACGGAAGTAACAGAGACGATTTTGACTTAAAAGCATAAAGAAAGCAGCTTACTCTGCTGTTGCTGCCCATCGACGGGATGGGAGGTCAATATTGTCTTGAAGTTTACCAAATTCTTCTAAACTACCCCAACATCCTACCCGAGCTCAAACTCAGCTCTTAAACACAAGAATAAGCTCCAATTAGGTTAAGTAAATTAATCATCACTTGCTGATCGTGACTCAAACCTGATCACCTCGGGGTCCTAGGGCTTCTACCAAGTCTGTGTCAACCCCCGGTGACACAACACACTCATGAGGGGCCTAACGCGCACTGGGATGTTACAAATCCAATAAACGAAGAAATAATTTCATCCCTGAAATTTAAGTTGAGGTTATGGGGTTTGAGTTCAGATCACAAAAGTCATCTGGAGTACACTTTGAATCCCACTCACCACTAGTGAGGGTCACAACTCATTCACATCACCTCACTTCCAGTTTCTCCCGTGGGCACTTCCGTTATATTTCATGACACTTATAATCCAAATTATGCACAGAGAAATCTTAAGTGTCTCTCATCCTGATGCAAACACAAATATGGTGGTGATAAGACATAGTTGGGTTTATAGCCACGCTCTCACTACGGGCAGGTTGGAAACAACCGAAACCCATTCTTCCATGTTCCCTCACCTTAATAAACCAACTTTCATTGCACCTTTGATCTAAATCCCCTTAGGATCAGTGACCCCGATACACATGAGGTTACCACTCGTGCCTCCGGATAAAATTTAGAATCCTCATACAAGGGAGTCATGTGCTTTAGATTTGCAAAAATAAATTGACTCTTCCAATCCCAGGCATCGTTATCCAAATAATGTGTAGCACTTTCAACATCATCACTTCAGCGCATCCAAAATTTTAGCATTAAATGAGGATGGCCTCGAAGTCAAACGGGTGATCAACCATAAAATTCACGATGTCATATCCTTGGGTCAAACCTCAAATACCCAAACGGTTATTATATCCGCAAGATCGTTTCTCTTATGTATTAAAGATGTAGAAGCAAGCCTTAACCTCATCTTCTAGTACCACCATCATTATACATATCATTATCAATCGATTCCATCAACGTCGACTCGTCCGAGGCAATCATTCATACAACACACATCTTTTACACTTTGCACGACATCCACTTGTTATTAAGTTTCAACAACCGTTATGATCACGTTATAATAATTCATGTGCAAGGGCCTTCATGCAAAAGGCACCAACCAAGCCCAATATCAAGTTATGGCAAGATAATTACAATGGTCAGACTTCATGGGTGTTTACCTCTTGACTTCAAATCCACATAATAGTCAAGTCCTGCAATCACCCCACCATACTTTCCATGACATTACACCCTTTCAATCCATCAACTACCAAACATGATGTTACTAGCTCAAGGGTTTAGGCTCAGGAAGCTTTTATGTTTCCAAATAGTCTCCAAATTCCGCATGTGATCATCCGATAATGCTTATCATTTGGTTCTGGTGATATTATGAATAATTATCGAGGCTCAAAGTAAGGTGAATCCATGACTCTACACCTCGCATGGGTTATAATCACATCATTCCCTTCTAATAACACATGACCTCGAGTCAAGTGTTACTTTTGTCTACTCTTGGTTCTACTTAGATTTGCACCAGATTCAAAAATTGGCGCCACTTTTATCCCGTGATTTAAATCATTTCATTTAAGGGCTCCTCAACCGTGAACATATACCGTATCCAACAGTTGGGTTTCGGTACAAAGCCTTTAGAAATCTACCTTGTCAAGGTAAAATGATACACGTACTCTTACTTGTTCGTATAGAGACATATTCATATCTCACTAAATAAGTAAGTGCAACTTATCATCAATATCCCCTTCACGTGTTCAATTCACAGCGTATCTCAACACCCTTGACGCTATCACCCATATTGAGAGGTTATCACGAATCTAATCATCATTGTTCACGTACTCTTCAAATACACAAGATCTAAGGGAAAATGAAGTCGATACGTAAATAGTCCAATAAACGAAGGGACAAGTCCCCGTACGTTTTTGGACTAAATTCCTTCCACCGCCCATATGGTACATTTATATGTGTTTGAACTTATCATGAACCAATGTGCAAGGCTCGAGATGATTTCCCTTCGACACGGGTTATGCAGACTACCAAAAGTAGGGCATACTTCACAATATGATAAACTAAATCAAATCTATTCCAAGCGCCCTACCATCCCTGCCAACGATCATCCATGGCATGTTTATTTCATAAAAACTTTTAGGATTTTAGATCATCAAACAAGTCATATTAATCTTGTTGACTGCACCGCCTAACACTTATTAATTTCCCAATGTCAAGTAATTACAACATTAAAGGGAATGTTCACCAAGAATTTCCAAACTCAGGAGTAGTTTATCATCATACCAGCAATGCATGCACAAAATTTCATTAACTTTCCAGTTATAATGTTATTACAACATAGCTGCATATCCCCAAAGTGTTAATTTACTACTCTTCTCGTTACTTATCCACATAATCTTAGAACAATATAAAGAAAATTATCATCTGCAAAATGTTTTCCTCTCTTATTACGCTAATAAAATTCCTATCAACCCAAACATGGCCTTAGTAGCCCGCCTTGCTTAAGGTGAATTAACCCTTCAAGGGTCCCCACTTCCAATGTCAAAATTACAATGATTTTAAATCCTCAAGGAACCCAAGTCGGTACATAACTAGCCCAATAAATGAAGAGATAAGCCCCCGTATCTCTTCGGCTGAGTTTCTTCTACCACTAATATAACACATTCGTCCAAAAATGGGCCTTCTCTGGATCCAAATTCTTATCATATCTTCTCCATATGAAACCTTCTACATAAATAGAAGTGAGAGGTATCCACATACAATATAGAAGGCATGCTTAATGGTTTCTTACTAAGCTGATAATAGACTACATGCACCAATCTCCTTGAGATTGCCCTAATATTTTGGGTAAGGTGATAATATCACTCCATATCTGAGATAGAAATCTCAGGGTGTGAGTTTCTAGCATTTACACTCACGTTGAACTCTTCCCTTAGTCATTTGCGATCACTTATTGCTTGGCCACATCATCCCTGAGATCGGTAGAAGGTAAGGGTATGTCACGACATATCCTGCTAAGTCGACCAAAGTGGTATCCTAGTTAGGTTGACATCAATCCTATGCCAACCCAACTCTAGTTGTTGGAATGGGAATACCAATTACTGTCTCAGAATGAGCCATCATCTATACGTAAGGGTATGAGTTTGGCTTAGGTTGGCACTTCCTATAGGAAAAAGTGGACATACTTAATGTGAATCACACATGGGCACACCACCGCTTCCGCTTCATCAATTTGTCCTCAAACTGATTTACCTAACAGGGTGGCCTAGTGGTTTAATGGACTTCTTTATCTCAGGATCGTTGCAAGCTGATACCATTTGTAAGACCCCCCCTCCCGGAACACAAGACACGACCGAGGGGAGTCCAATGCCCAGGATTGCCGCCTTGCGGAAGTGCCAGCGCACGAGCTAGCCTCCCCCACAAGATGCCTAACCTGCCGGCCAAACCAACTGAACAGCGCCAACCCATCAATAATGTAAAAGCAAGAAGCCATATATTCACAATTAAGCAACAATGTCCAAACAGTACAAAAAGATAGAAAGCTACACAAGCTCCTGTATATCATCAGAGTATAAACTTGCCCTAAGGCTACATTCTAACCACTCGCTCAAATCCGCCGCTGATGGTAGCCAAGGTATCGTAATCACCAGCACTGCACCCTGGCCTGGATGTCCTCCTGTGTAGTACGCTGCTGCTCCTAAAAGTAGTGGTGTAACAACCGTTAGTCATAAAGACTAAGTGGCTTCACATCCTCTCCCCCGGCGACTCCAAGGCACCGGGCGGAAGGGAATGAAGAAAAGCTGCAATATAGTTAGTAGTAGCAAAAACAGGTGACAAGGAAAGATGTAATTACAGCAGTGTATTAAATGTATAAGAAGTACATCTAACAGGTAATATGACAATGACATAGTATAAGCAAGTAGTGAAACAACACAGAAGAAGTAAGCAGTTCATATCGTACCTTAACTTATATGAATGCCCATACAAACTTATAAGTTAACGTTTCCATGCTGGAACCCATCATATAAAAGAGCCTATACTAATTTATATGATGGACTCGATGCGGTGCAATGCTATGATTATGAATGATGAATGCAATGCAATGATTATGATATGATGACTCACCCATGCATAGTTGATATGTCGACATAGAACTACAGTTCTCGCTTTTTGAGAGGTAGCTAACCACTCAGGCATCTCCCGTCGTGGCCAGATGGAGACAGTGGAATGAGCTCCTCCACTACTAGGAGGGTATGATCACTACCATTCCTAGGCCTCTGTACGCCTCGACGCTAAGAACACATAGCGGAGACCCTGCGTACTGCTCACATCATGCTAAGCATTCAAGGACACAGAAGGGGACATGGGTAGGTGAGCACCAAGAGTCCAACCCAACTGGTCTAGAGTCTAACTGTCGGCTTCTGTCGGTGTCACGACTAGCAAGCCCGTAAACCCGCCATAAGTAATCCTCCAACCCGGATCATTACACCACCATGTGTACACCATGCATATTCATGTAATTCCCATGCACACCCGTGCAATCAAGCACCCCGGGACTCACGGATGGAGCCTTCTTACCTTTCACATCATACCTCTGTACGCCTCGACGCTAAGAATACACAGCGGAGACCCTGCGTATTGCTCACATCATGATGAGCCTTCAAGGACACAGAAGGAGACTTGGGTAGGTGAGCACCAAGAGTCCAACCCAACCGGTCTAGAGTCTAACTGCCGGCTTCTATCGGTGTCACGACTAGAAATCCCGTAGACCCGCCACAAGTAATACTCCAACCCGGATCATTACACCACCATGTGTAAACCATGCATATTCAAGTAATTCCCATGCACACCCGTGCAATCAAGCACCCCGGGACTCATGGATGGAGCCTTCTTACCTTTCTCATCATACCAGTTCAACCGATGCTAATTAGCATCCAAGGCCCCCAACAACCGGGTTCTTAACATTTCACCACAAGATATAACCATATCTTATAATCCACACCAAACCATCAATGCTACTCATACCGAGTTGTCATGACTCTATGCAGTAGCGTGTGTATAACATGAAAATTACCATACTAGATCCTGTAGGACTACTTGTGCGCTTAATCGTCACGTTTCCAAAATCCTGGTCCAGATGAGCACCTTAACCTCTCTTTTCAACATAATAATTATTAGCGGCACGTTTAATTATGGATTCATTCTAAAACCAAATTCACAGAAACTTCTACTATAAGTCATAATTAATGCCGGAATTATTACCACCAAATTTTGACCTCATTGTATTATGCAATACGTATTTACGTGCTCTACAATTATATGACCATTATAAACAATGCTAAACACTTAGATCTTACCCATAACCAATGTTACTTACCTTCACCTTCAACAACACATGCCCTATTTATGGTTACACCTGAAACTAACAATTGAAGGTTCATTTAAGGAGTCATCCCAACAGATATAAATCTTAAATCATTATCCCAGGTTAATACCAGCATGTACATGATTCATACAAAATTTTGGCCCAATCGGGCTTCACATTCAGCATTTATATCTCCTTCAAATTATCAAGCGAAACAGCAATTGCTTTAACACTACTTATCCAAAAATTATGAAATTCAACAGGGATCTACATATTGTTATCACCTATGTCTCCACCAATTTTCATGAGCATCCAACCAATATATTAAGAGAAATCCACAAAATACTGAGATCGGAAGTGTTATGACACCGTTTACTAAAACTGGATTTCTGGGTGCCACAGTTGTCCGAAAATTATGATCCACCCCATTTTGGAAAGCTAACATCAAGGGATACAACATTCATGTTGAGTCCTAAACCCAGATCCAAGTGGGTTCTACCAAAAATCTGCTCTGAAGTCAACTGCAGAAATCTGGACAGCAAAACAGCACGCACTTATCACCTCCCAGCTTTCTGGACAGTCCAGTCGACTGGACTTGTAGGGAGCTACAGGTCACTTAAGAAAACGAGTAACCTATCGTCGGAAAGCTCTTTCCGAGGGCTACAACTTCCATGTTGAGCCCGAGATCTAATTCTAGTGGGACCAAGGATAAAAATTGGCTCGAACCCAGCTGCGCACAATTTTTCCCCTTAACAACCAAGTGCAATGATATAATTTGAAAACTTCTTTAGCAACGGGCTATCATTACCTTTATCACACAATTATAAAATTAACAACCCTAATTCACAAGGGATTTTTAACAGAGAATTACTCATCATCTACTTCACATAACAAATAATTTAAAATCCTACATAACAAGGGACTATTCATCATCTTCCCCAAAAACAAAGGGTTATGTCATTACAACTTCTCCCATCCAATACTCCCTCCAAAGACCATGGATTTCAACAAAATCAAATCCTATATCTTCCTTTTGAAGAGAAGAAGTGATTGAAGGAACTTTCGCGGCAATCGGTACCCTAACAAGAAAGATCCGATTTGGTCTTTTTCCTAGGAAACTCCATTAACTCACAAGCCAAGCTCTTTTGAGCTCAACACCTCTTCTAATTTTTTCTCTACGATCTAGCACCAAGGGAGAGGGGTCGGAAGTCATCTTATTTTCCATCCATGGTTCAATTTCATCTTCATGGCAGCGGGGTGGTGGTCGGCCAAGCTCCAAATCCTTCCCCAAGCTTGCTCCTTCAAGAACCCTAAGTTAAAACCTTAAGGTAAGAGGAAGAAGATGAAGAGAAGGAGGAGAAGAAGATGAAGATGAATAGGGTAATCTGATTAAGAAAGCAGCCCCCTTTGGGGCTTAAGAGAGAATGAAGAGAGAGAGAGAGAGAGAGAGAGAGAGAGAGAGAGAGAGAGAGAGAGAGAGAGAGAGAGAGAGAGAGAGAGAGAGAGCATTAAAGACCATTTAATGTAATTCCAACGTCCAAGGCTTGTGTTGAAAATCTTTTATTCAACTAATAACCTCAATTTCAGCAATCTAGAGAATATATTTGCAATTTCTCGAGAAATCAAAAGCAGAAGAATATATTTCTCGACAAATCAAAAAGCAGAAGAATATATTTCTCGAGAAATCAAAAAGGCAGGAAATGCCATTTCTCAAGAAAAGAAAGAACCAGGCCGTTCGTCGAACACAGTTCGACGAACTCCAGATCGGGCCGTTCGACGAACACAAGGTCGTTCGTCGAACGCAGCCTTCAGGCCGTTCGTCGAACGTCGTTCCTTCGACTTCATCGAATGCTTCCCTTCGACTTCGTCGAACGCTGCTCCTTCGACTTCGTCGAACGCTTCCCCTCCGACTTCGTCGAACGCTGCCCCTTCGACTTTCGTCGAACGCTGCCCCTTCGACTTTCGTCGATCGCTGCCCCTTCGACTTTCGTCGAACGCTGCCATTCCGACTTTCGTCGAACGCTTCCCTTCCGACTTTCATCGAACGCTGCCCCTTCGACTTCGTCGAACGCTTCCCTTCCGACTTTCGTCGAATGCTGCCCTTCCAAATTTCGTTGAACACTGTCCTTCCGACTTTTGTCGAACGCTGCCTTCCGACTTTCGTCGAACGCTGCCCCTTCCGACTTTCGTCGAATGCTGCCCCTTCGACTTTCGTCGAACGGAAGTAACAGAGACGATTTTGACTTAAAAGCATAAAGAAAGCAGCTTACTCTGCTGCTGCCCATCGATGGGATGGGAGGTCGATATTGTCTTGAAGTTTACCAAATTCTTCTAAACTACACCAACATCCTACCCGAGCTCAAACTCAGCTCCTGAACACAAGAATAAGCTCCAATTAGGGTAAGTAAATTAATCATCACTTGCTGACCGTAACTCAAACCTGATCACCTCGGCATTCTAGGGCTTCTACCGAGTCTGAGTCAACCCCCAGTGACACAACACACTCCTGAGGGGCCTAGTGCGCACTGGGATGTTACAAGGCATATGGAGGATCAGATGCGATCATCTCTGCTGATGATACAGTGCATCCAGTTGAGCAAGAAAGGATGGTATCCCTTGGAATTGAAGAGAAGCCTGTGACACTGAAGAGTGTGTATCATGTGCCGGGCATGAAGATGGATCTGTTCTCGGTTGCAAATGCAATGGATGCAAGATACCACGTGCTGTTTAGACCGAAGGAGGTGAAGTTTCTGAAGAACCTACCTTATATTGATGCTGATATCACGCTCATTGGGAGAAGAATGAAGGATTTGTATGTTCTTTCTGCAAATGCCTATGTTGATAAGCTGAAGACAAATGATAGTGCTGCGATCTGGCATGAGAGGCTAGGTCATGTGGGGGTGGACAAGTTGAAGATGATGGCTACAAAGGGCCTGGTGAGTGGCCAGCAAAATCTCTCTTCCTGCGGCGAAGACCATATGTGCGAGGGCTCTCAATATGGAAAGTCACATCGACTTCCGTTTGACAAGTCGGAGACCAGGTGTAAGGAACCTCTTGACTGCATTCATGCTGATATAATGGGGTCGTGCACCACCCTTACTTATGGAGGAAATAAGTATGCGCTGGTTCTGGTGGATGACTACACCCGCTACACGTGGGTATATTTTCTGAAGGAGAAATCAGAAGTGTTTGTGAAGTTCCATGAGTGGAAGGAGCTAGTGGAGGGGAGGCTGAACCTGAGGGTGAAGAAGTTGAGGAGTGATAATGGGGGGAGGAGTTTACCTCTAATGAGTTTGCTTCTTTCTGCAGGAAATTCGGCATTCGGCAAGAGCTCTCTTGTGCTCATACCCTCAGCAAAATGAGGTTACATAGAGGAAGATCTGCCATCTAGTGGAGACTACCAGGAGTTGGCTACATGCCAAAGGGATTCCTAAGACCTTGTGGGTGGAGGGAATGGCGTGCGCAACTCACGTGATCACACCAGCTTATGTTCACGGAGAAGCCAAATATGGGTCACATGAGAGTTTTTGGCTCTACCTGCTTTGTGCACGTTCCAGATGCTCAAAGAACCAAGCTGGAGCCGAAAGCATGGAAGTGTGTCTTTATTGGCTATGATGAGCGTAAGAAGGGTTGGAAGTGCATGGATCCGCAGACTCACAAGTTCGTCGTCTCGCGCGATGTGGTGTTTAACGAACTGATCTCGTATCAGGGAGTCTCTTCGATGGTGCTGTCGGAGAGTGAAGAATCAAGCAGGAGAGAAGAGAGAGCCACTAAGGACTATACTGTTGAGTTGGAGTTATCTCCAAGTGCCCAACAATAAGCTCAGGAGGAGCCTCAGGTTCTAGAAGTAGGGGGAGTAGTGCTTAAAGAGATGATGGGAGAAGAGCAGTAGAGGAGGAGTCTACCGGAGTGGTGGAGAGTGGCCAAGCCTTGAGGAGGTCGAAGCGGACCATCGTCCCTCCGGCTCGCTTTAAGGAGGGGAACTTCGTAAGTTTGGTTTCTTGCTTCTTCGCAGGACCACTTGACGAGAGGGAACCAACCCGCTTTGAAGATGTTATTGGCACTAAGGAGTGGGACGTGGCCATGGATGGGGAGACGGAGGCCTTAGATAAGAATGAGACATGGGACCTTGTTCCCATGATGGTGGGCATCAAACCTGTCACCTGCAAGTGGGTGTACATGGTTAAGAAGAAAGCTGACGGAGGAGTAGAGCGGTACAAAGATAGGCTTGTTGCTCGGGGTTTCTCGCAAATCTATGGAGAGGACTATGAGGAGGTATTTAGTCATGTGGTAAAGATGACATCGGTGAGGACGGTCATTGCTCTAGTAGCATGCCGAGGGTGGAAGCTGTGGCTGCTTGATGTGAAGAATGCGTTCTTGTACGAAGAGATTGACAAGGACATATTCATGGTGCAACCACCTAGATACGTGTCCAAGTCTCTGCCACATCATGTGTGCATGTTGAAGAAGGCCCTCTACGGGTTGAAACAGGCGTCGAAAGTCTGGTATGGGAAGATTGCGGAGTATCTGCATTTTTGTGGTTATGATGCCTCAGACTCAGACTCTAGCATGTTTGTGATGAAGAGTGAAGATCTTCATGTGCTGGTGCTGTTGTATGTAGACGACATGATCGTGACCGGGAACAACAATGAGGAGGTCGCGACGCTGAGACAACAGTTATCCATTCATTTTGAGATGAAGGATCTTGGTGAACTGCACCATTTCCCTGGACTTCAAATAGAGAAGAGTAGTGGCGGACTGTTCGTTTCCCAAAGAACTTATGCAGAGAAGATCGTTGAGAGATTCTCCATGACGGAGGGGAAGAGCAGCTCTATTCCATTGGAGGTTGGGCTGAAGCTTCAGAAAGAAGAAGGGAGGATTCTTCCTGATTTGAAGGTCTTCCGGGCACTGATGGGGAGTCTTATCTACCTGACATGAGGCCGGACATAGCTTTTTCTGTCGGCCGTGTAAGTCGGTATATGTAGGAGCCACATAAGCCTCATCTGGAGGCAACTAAAGGAATTCTGAAGTACGTGAAGGGGACCCTTGAGATGGAATTGATCTATGAAGAGAAGGCTGACTTCATGCTACACGGGTACACAGATGCAGACTATGGAGGTGACGCTGATGATCGCAAGTCGACATCATGTTACGTGTTTTTATGTGGAGCTGCTGCTATCTCATGGTGTAGTAAGAAGCAGGATTCTACTTCCCTTTCCACCATTGAATCTGAGTACAAGGTGTCGTGCTTAGCAGCCCAAGAGTGTGTCTGGCTGAGGAGGCTGGTGGAAGATGGGGAAGAGAAGGTCAGTGGACCTACTGTTCTTCGCGGTGACAACGAGAGCGCTTTAAAACTGGTAACCAACCTAGTGTGTCACGCAAGAACAAAACATATTGAGATCGAGCATCACTTCATCAAAGAGAAGGTGTTGGGTGGCTTGATCACGGTGGAGCATGTGCGGAGCGAAGACAACATCACATATATATTCACAAAGCCCCTTTCTGCGGGGCCGTTCAGGAAGCTTCGCTCGCTGCTCGGAGTTGTTGACGGAGCTCACTTCAAGGGGGAGTGTTAAGATTTGTGAAGTGAGCTAGCGCTAGCGCCGACGCTAGTCCAGCTCCCAGGTGGCGTTTCCCAGATCTATAAATAGGGTGTCATTCCCCCTGCAGAGTACATCAGAGAGAACTAGAGACTTGAGCGGTCTCAATTTGGCGGTCTCAGTTAGAGCGAACTCGGAGTGAGTTCGGCAAGTGACCTAGAGCAGGTTTCTTGAGAGTGGGAGACCGCGAGCTAGTGCAAGCGCTAGGAGTTAGTGCAGGCGGTAGTGGTGAAGCAGTCTGGCGGTCTGCAACCAGCGGTCTCGTCAGTGGAGTGTGCGAGCAGCGAGCTCGTGAGACCGCGAGCTAGCGCGAGCGCTAGCGATACCGCCGACGCTAGTGAAGAGGTGGAGAAGCGGACTCTGTTCGCGACCAGTTGTTTTCTTTGTATTCGACTGTTGTAAACCAAGTTGTATGCAACTTGTATTCAGTCTTTTCTCTTGTATTTGCTGTAACTATTTGCCAAGCAATACAGAGGTGTTTTTGTTCATTTTTGATGTGCCTGTCTCAGTGTTCCATTGATCTAGAAAACTTCACAAGTTCAATTTTAGCATATTTAGACTTAAGAAATCATGAAATTATAGCTCCAACCATTTGAATTCCGCATTCCTTTTCAAATATGCATTTTTAAAGAGATAATAATCTTTCTAAATGCGTCTAATGACTCAAATTATAGAGTTATAAAATAAATAAAACTATAACACAAAACCGATTGGAACCTGACCGATCCACATAGAACCGAACAGAACCGTTAGTGGTCTGTTTGGTTTTGGTTCTTGCTGAACCAAAATCGGTCAAACCAAATGTGATTTTGGTTCTAATTCAAAGAACTGCCACCTTAGCGATTCACGGGCTTAGTAGAACCGGAAACGTGACAGCTCTCTCTCACACACACATGTGTGGCAAATGAATGAGGGGGCTGTGCATGCAGCGACGACATTCGGGGGGGGGGGGGGGGCATTCGGTCGACGACAATATTCGGCCGGCGGCAACATTCATCGGACGTCAACATTCATCGGGCGACAACATTCTTCGTGCGGTAATATTTGCGGGGCACGATGGGCTCCCCATGCTACTATAATCCAAACACACTACAATTTTTTCTCTGTACATCCAACAGTAAACAATTTATTCAAAGTTATTCAATTTTATTAAATAAATGGACATAAGTATTATTTATATAGCAATGTTATACCAGGCCTGTTTTGGTTGTATGCAGGCCGTGGATTAATGCAGGCCGCCAATTATTTCATGCAGGTCAAATTTAATATATGTAGGTCTATTATTTCATGCCCAAAATTAATGTAGGGCATTGTTTCCTGCAGCAGCTGGAATGCCTCCATTAACTGTTGAATTAGGAAAGTCTATCCAAAATTGAATTAGGAATGTCATATATGAGATTGGTGGAAGAGATTTGCAGGAGTCGGTGTTATTTCTGAAGCCGAACTCTTCCTACCTCCAAAACACAGGGGTCTGACCGAACGACATATCACAGAGCTCTGGTTTGGCCGTTTCCGGGGACACCATTTATGGGACTTGAACCGTCCATTTATGGGATTTGAACCCTTTAGATGTTAGCCGCGGGTGGAATCGCCGACGGAGATGGTCGTCGGAGGAGGCAGGAGATGGTTGCCGAAGGAGGCGGCGGAGATGGTCACGGGCGGCTGCGGAATCGCGACGACAAAGATGAACGCGAGCGGCGGCGGAGATGGTCGCCATCCATGAAGTGCATGTTGAAAAAAGAAAATGAGTTTTTTTTAAAAAAATACGGCCCGCATACAATCAAAACAAGCATTCTCATAACTTTGCTATATTTATATGAATGAATGAATATCGGGCGGGCTTACAATTAAATTATTGAAAAATATTCCAACAAATTAGGCATAGAATAAGGAAGAATTTTTTTACCTCTCGATACGTACTATTATTATTAGATAAACTTCTTACATCAATTTAAAGTGGTTAACTCTTGAAGTTGTTCCTATTGTGAGTGCATGTAATGTAATGAAGCACTTAACTAATTAAAGAAATAAAAACATATGCATTACGTTTATGTACCTGTGTTATTTGAATCCAATTTGGAAAATATTTCTATGAACACCACATTTATAGTGTAGAGGACTCCTTCAGGGTCATTCATCAAAAGTATTCATTTCAATTGTGACAATTAATACATGCATATGTTGAGCTGTAATAAAAATGGAAATTAAGACATTCATCAAGGAAATTGCACAATCATGGCATCAGTAAGAAGGATCATAGTAACAGTTGAATATTTCGTATCTTGTTGAGACATGTAAACAAATGCAGAAAAGAAGCTTCAAGAATGAACAAAAATCATAAAAGAATTATAGATGAACAAAAGCTAAATGAATAAGATGAAGGGAGGAACAACATGAAAATATTCAAGGTTGTAATTATTTTTGGGAGCAATTTGTCTTCATTCTCAACAATTTGTCTTCTTCGTCGCATATTTTGTTACGATTGAACCCTTCATTAGTGTCACTTTCAATTTATTTGATATTCAGTTGCATGCTTCCCCATTATTTGATTGAACCCTTGATTACTAATAATAGAAAATTATCACCATAAGTTCGAACTTGCACGAAGAATTTGGTGAAATATTTTAAACTTTATGTATTGTGTAAGAAGTATCATCATAGCTTTTAATATTGAGGAAGTCAGACCGCGCGGTCTCAGCGGACTCTCTCTAACGATCTAGTCGTTGTCTTGGCTATGACTCAAGCAGGTATCATCTTGTGATCGCGCGATCTCCCCTTATGCGGTCTGGTTGGGCAGTTATTGTATCTCTTTTGGGGCGGTGACGATATCCGTCTGTCTTCCTATAAATATAGGTGCATGACCCGTCATTAATAATGAGAACTGTAAGAACTAAAGCTTGGGTTGCTTTTGCCGGTCTCCCTTTTTGAGATCGTGCGGTCTGGAAGTGGCTTGATCATTTATTGTGTTCGCAGGTCAGCATCCAGCAGTCAGCGATCTTCTTCCTTGGTGTTCTTCCCAGCTTTGAATAACCAGTTCGCCAGTGGTCTTCTTCTGTGAGGACTGTTTTGTAGTTCTTAAGTTGTTCGCAGCAAGCTCAGCAGTCAGGAGACCTTGCGGTCAGGCAATCTAGAGTTGCGGTTAGGCGACAACTTTTACAGTTCTGATCTCTATTCATGGGCATTTTCTGTGATTATGCAACCTTGCGGTTAGGCGATCAAGAAGTGCAGACATGTTGTTTTCTCAGCAGTTCAATAAGTCAGTAGCTTGTGCGGTCTGAGGTGGCGGTCTGACAGATAGCAGGTTGACGACTTGTGCTGTTCGCACGGTCTCAGTGGTTGCTGTGCGGTTTGACTGTTTCAGCGGTCTCTGGCGGTCTTACTTGTTGTTGTTCGCCAGTTGCCCATTTGTCTCTTTTTTCTCTACATCTTGTATTCTGATAAATCATGTCTCGCCATGCATGTCTCAAATTGTGAAAGAGATAAATTAATACAAGATTTTTTGTCATTCTATTGTGTTGGTTACTTAACATGGAATGGTTGTAGTATTCCTGCGCCTTATTCCCGCTTCTAATAAATTTTAACTTGGTATCTGAGCTGAAATCTTTCACAAGATATCAGAGCTAGAATTTTTAACATGGTATCAGAGGGACAGAAGGCTTGAGCAGTGATGAACCTCAGTATCTTGTTTGAGATTTCTGGAAGTTCAAGTTTACCAGCGGTATAGCAATGGAAGGAGGTTACGCAAGAGGTCTTGGTATTGAGCTCCTTACGCAGACTAACTTTAAGAAGTGTCAGGGATTTATGGGAGGTAGTCGGTGGAGAAGCGAGACAACTAGTGGTAGCTGCTAAAGGTAATGCTGAGAAGGCAAAGGCTTGGAAGAGAACAAATGCTAAGACAGAGTTCACTCTCAAGCGTGTTATCATTCCTGAGCTCCTTGACCACATCATTGGATGTCGGTCTGCTGTTGAGATTTGGACAGCCTTGGAGTGGCTTGTTCAAGAAGAAGAATGTAGCGCGACTACAATTTCTTGAGAATGAGTTGGCGAAAACAACTTAGGGAGACTTGTCTATCTCATTCTTCTTCCTGAAGATGAAGAACCTTTGTACTGAGATATCAGCATTGGACCCGGAAGAGCATATCTCAGAAGCAAAGCTGAAGAGGCACATATTCTGCGGCTTGCGGATGGAGAATGTGGCCTTTGTTACTTCTATGCAAGGCTGGGCCAATCAGCCATCGTTGCTAGAGCTGGAAAACTTGTTTGCTTCTCAGAAGAGCTTAGCTAAGCAGATCGCGAGGATATTTGTCTCCGAGAGAGAAAGTGAGGTTCTTTATTCTGTCAAGAAGAAGAGATGGGACAAGAAGAAGAAGTCACATAAAGGTGATGGTCCTTCAACTTCATATCAACAGGAAAGGAGCTATGCTCCTAAGCATGATGGGAAGAAGAAGGAAGGGGCCAAGGTGCTTCAGGTGCAATAAGTCTGGTCACTTCAAAAAGGGACGTCAGAGTTAATCTTCAGCCAGGGCATGTTGCAGGAAAGGAGGAGGAGGGTTATAATGGTGAATGTAGTTGGGGTGGAGGTGCCTTCATGACGGGCACTTGTGTTCGCGCTTTGGATTCCATCAACTACAAAGATGATTGGATTGTGAGCTCAGGGTGTGGTCATCACCTCACCGGGGATGAGTCCAAGTTCTCTTCTCTGTAGGAATATTCAGGTAATGATGCTATTATTACAACCGATGATACTATTCATGTAGTTGAGAAGGAGGGTGTCATTTCTTTTGGCAGTGATAGAGGTGCACTCACCTTGAGGAGTGTATATCATGTGTCGGGTATGAAGAAGAACCTCTTCTCCGTGACCAATGTTGTAGATGCGGGGTATCACGTTCTGTTCGACCCAATAGAAGTGAAGATTCTCCGAAATGTGTCAAGCTTGAAAGCTGAAGTCACTCATGTAGGAAGGAGGGTGAATGACTTATTTGTGTTATCAACAAGTTCCTATGTTGATAAGATGAGAGCTAACGACAGCGCTGCTATCTGGCATGAGAGGCTGGGGCATGTTAATATGGATATGTTGAAGGCTATGGCAGCAAGAGGCCTGATGAATGGCTTGCCTAGTCTATCATCCTTTGGTGATGGTCACATTTGTGCTGGATGTAAGTTCGGTAAGACTCAACGCCTTCCATTTGACAAGTCACAAACCAGATGCAAAACACTGTTGGAGTGTATTCATGGTGATTTGTTTAGACCCACCGCAACTGCCAGTCTTGGAGGTAGCAGGTATATGTTGGTTTTGATTGATGATTTCACTAGGTATACCTGGGTATACTTTGTGAAGGACAAGCCTGAGGCATTCAGGAAGTTTGTGGAGTTCAAGGAGCTTGTGGAAGGCCGGCTTGGCTTGCAGATTAAGAAGTTGAGAACTGACAATGGAGGGGAGTTCACCTCAAGTGAGTTCTTCAACTTCTGCAGGAGGCATGACATCTAGAGGGAGCTCTCTCGTGCACATACTCCACAATAGAATGGAGTTGCAGAGCGAAAGATCCGTCATCTGACAGAGACCTGCAAATGTTGGCTTCATGATAAAAGCATTCCTAAGTCCTTTTGGGAAGAGGAATTGTCTTGTGCATCCTACGTCATCAATCAGATGCCTCTCAGTCCTATCAACATGAAGACTCCACATTAGTTGATGTTCAAGGAGAATCCATGTGTGGAACACTTTTGAGTGTTCGGATCTACCTATTGTGTGCATGTTCCTGATGCCCTTAGAATGAAGCAAGATGCAAAAGCAAGAAAGCTAGTGTTCGTTGGTTATGATGACCAGAAGAAGGGTTGGAGATGCATGGATCCGGAGACACAAAGGTATGTGGTCTCAAGGGATGTGGTATTTGACGAGCTGACGTCATACCTGGGTAGCTCATCTGTAGAGATACAAGAATGCAGGTCAGATGGAGGGACAGGAGAAACTTCTAAAGAAGTTCTGGTGGAGTTTCCTGTTTCACCAGGTGCTCCAGTTGTTTCTAGCTATGGGACAAGTGCTTCAGGTTTTGGAAGCAGGTGGAGCGATGATCCAAGTGTGCCCGGAAGGAGAGCTAGTTAAGAAGCAGAAGAGGTGGATCAGGGTAAAGCCATGCGGAGGTCCAAGAGGACTATTATTCCACCAGCTCGGTATGCAGGGGGAAACTTGGTGAGCTTCGTCTCATGTTTTTTTGCTAGCCCCTTGGATGAGCGAGTGCCTTCAGGCTTTAAAAACTCCACTGGAGTCAAGGAGTGTGAAGATGCCATGGAAGAGGAGATGGCTTCCCTCAGGAAGAATGAGACCTGGGATCTTTTGCCCAAGGTTGATGACCTCACTCCTATGACATTCAAGTGGGTTTACATGCTGAAAAAGAAGGCTGGTGACAACATTGAGCAGTACATGGTTCACCTTGTAGCTCTAGGGTTCTCTCAACCGTTTGGAGAAGACTATGAAGAGATGTTTAGTCCTGTTGCCAAGATGACTTCGGTGCGGGTGGTGATAGCGTTGGAAGCTTGCCAAGGATGGAAGATTTGGCAACTTGACGTGAAGAATGCTTTCCTTCATGACGAGATTGACAAGGATATCTTCATGGTGCAGCCACCTGGCTATGTTTCTGAAGTTCATCCAAGACAGTCCTATTGCCAAGATGACTTCGGTGTGGGTGGTGATAGCGTTGGCAGCTTGCCATGGATGGAAGATTTGGTAACTCGACGTGAAGAATGTTTTCCTTCACGACGAGATTGACAAGGATATATTCATGGTGCAGCCACCTGACTATATTTCTGAAGTTCATCCAGGACATGTATGCAAGCTCAAGAAGGCTCTTTACGACATGAAGCAAGCGCCTCGGGCGTGGTATGGGAAGATCGCAGAATACCTCCAATTCTGTGGATATTTTTCTTTGGATTCTGATTCAAGCCTATTTGTAAAGAAGATGGGGGTGATGCAAGTCTTGGTGCTGTTGTACGTGGATGACATGATCGTCATGGGGAACTCTCAAGAGGAGGTAGCTAGGCTCCGGGCTGAGCTAGCTATCAGATTTGAGATGAAGGATTTGGGTGAGCTCCACCATTTCCTTCTTCATGAGGTGGAGTGGAAAGAGAGTGGTGTGCTCGTTTCCCAGAAGGGCCATGCAGAACAGATCATGAAGCGATTCAGCATGAGAGAGGGGAATAGTAGCTCTACTCTACTGGAGGTTGGTTTGAAGCTTCGACGGGATGAGAGAAGGGTTCTTTCTGATCCCTTGGTGTTCCGGGCTTTGGTTGGAAGTCTGATTTATCTGACGATTACGAGGCCGGATATTGCTTATATTGTGGGCCTAGTAAGTCAATATATGGCGGAGCCACGGAAATCTCATCTAGTGGCGGCAAGGAGTATTCTGAATTATATGAAGTCCACCTTTGATATGAGTCTCTTTTATGGGAGGGGCTCGAGCTTCTATTTGCATGGTTACACAAATACTGATTATGGGGGAGATTCAGATAATCGAAAGTCGACTTCTGGTTATGTCTTTTTGACTGGCTCTGTAGCTATCTCGTAATGTAGCAAGAAACAAGATTCAGTGTCTGTCTCCACCATGGAAGAAGAATACAAGGCTTCGGCCTTGGCAGCTCAGGAAGCCATCTGGCTTAGGAGGCTAGTGGGAGACATCCATGAGGAGGTGCGAGGTCCTACTCTGCTTCGCCGTGACAATGAGAGTTCCCTTAAACTGGTTAATAATCCAGTTTGTCATGCGCGGACCAAGCACATCAAGATCGAGCCTCACTTCATTCGGGAGAAGGTGCTGGAGGGATCTTTGATGGTTCAATATGTGCGGAGCGAGGACAATGTTGCAGATATCTTTACAAAGTCATTGTCGAAGGGATCTTTAGGCTGGTTACAGAGTTTGCTTGGGCTGACTTCCACTTCCCACTTCAATGGGGAGTGTTAAATTTTTGAAGTGGAAGTAGAAGTGGACTTGGCGGTCTGAGGAAGTTAGACCACAGTGATCGCTGAGACCACGCGGTCAGCGGACTATCTCTAGCATCTAGTCGCTTTCTTGGCTATGGCTCAAGCAGGTATCATCTTGTGATCACGCGATCTCCCCTTGTGCGGTCTGGTTGGGCGGTTATTGTATCTCTTTTGGGGAGGTGATGACATCTGTCTGTCTGCCTATAAATAAAGGTGCAGGGCCCGTCATTAATAATGAGAACTGTAAGAACTAAAGTTTGGGTTGACTATGCCGGTCTCCCTTTTTGAGATCGTGCGGTCTGGAAGTGGTTTGATCATTTGTTATGTTCGCAGGTCAGCGGCCAGCATTCAACGATCTTATTCCTTGTTGTTCTTCCCAACATTGAATAACCAGTTTGCCAGTGGTCTTCTTCTCTGCGGACTGTGTTGTAGTTCTTGGGCTATTCGCAACAAGCTCAGCGGTCAGGCGATCTAGAGTTGCGGTCAGGCAACAGCTTTTACAGTTGATAAGTGTTGGAACATGGTCTTCCGCATCTCCAAGGTTTGAGAATAACAAATCCTATGTGTATTTGATCTTGTGTGTTTAAGTGTGCAGAAAAACAAGTCCACATGACTCAAGGATAACATATGAAAGTAGCGCCCAAGTTTGGAGCCAAAACTCAAAACTGGCCGCTAGAGCGGGCGGTAGCTCCGGCGGTAGCTGCTAGAGCAGGTGGTAGCTGCTAGCGCCGGCCGTAGCGCCTGAAAGCGCAAAAGTGAAATTCAAGCTGGCGGGATGCATATATAGAAGGCAGATAGCGCCGGCGGTAGGTGCTAGCGTCGGCGGTAGCGCAAAGCAATAGAGGAAGGCGGTCAGCTTGCTTAAAATGAAGGATTCTCACGCGGAGAACATTTCCTAAACCGGGATAGTGCCGGCGGTAACGATAGCGCAGGCGCTAGCTCTAACGCTATAAAATGGACCCCTTGGATCCGTCTTCTTCATCCTCTTGATATCTTAAAATTCCAGAGCTTCGTGCCACAACATAGAGAGGAAGGTTCAGAGAGATACTCCCACAAATCCATAAAGGCTTAAGGAGATCCGTGGAGAAGATTTCAACACGCGTCATCATCGTGACGAAAGACCGCATCGACTACGATCATACTCTGCGGGCCTGCGTCCACTTCTCCAAGAGATCCATATAGGGAGTTTTTATATTGTTGTTATTTCATTTATCCATCTCTTTTAAATCCTGTAGTAAATTCGCCTCGTGTTGGCGACTAGGTCTGGATTGGACTTAGGGCAGAAAATCGCCTCGTGTTGGCGACTAGGTCTCGGGTGTAGGTCTAGGGGGTGCTCGAGGCCATATCCCGGGAAGGGTTGGCTAGAGCGGCTTGAGGCCGTATACGGGGAAGGAACGACTAAAGCCAACCAGTTCGTGGGGATATGAGTCCGTATAGAAAACAAAAAGAGTCTTTCATATTTCGCTTTGATTTCTAGTGTCATTGAAATCTAATTTTGTAATCAATTTTATTAATAATAATCATGTCTATCTTTGTGTAATAAAATTGATTTGATCTTGATTTCTCTAAATTATTTATTACCCTCTCCTTCATTATAAAACAATTTAGATCTTTATTCAAAATCACTATTTTGATCTCTTATCATAAGCAAGTATTTCAAAATATAATATAAGCTTTTAAAACCCTTATTCTCCCCCCTCTAAGGGTGCCTACCGATCCAACAAGTGGTATCATAGCGGTTTTATTCCAATCGGCTTAACAACCGGGAATAATAGCGTCTCATGATCTAACTTCTATTAGTGGGGGTAATTTTTATGAAGAAGGAAAATCACTAGAACCACCTTTATTTGAAGGAAGAAATTTTAAAGGATGGAAAATATTAATGGAAAATTTTCTTAAAGCTTTAGATGAAAAAGTTTGGAATATTACTATTAAAAAGCCACCTAGCGTATTAAATAAAAACGAAATGGTTTTAAATGCAAAATCTATGAATAGTCTATTTTGTGTGTTAGATCAAAATATTTCCAAACACATTCATACTTTTACTACTGCATACGAGATGTGGAATTTTCTTGAGATAACTTATGATCTTCCTCTTGCAGGTATGGAACAAACACGGGAAGAGAAGGACATAGAAGCATCCACCATTATTCAAGAAAATCTCTCTTGTGGCAAAACCATGGAAATCATGGAAATTGACTTAGCCAAAGAGAGTAATTCATCAAGAGAAGATGAAAATTCATCTATAAAGAAGGAAGGCCTAGAAGACGACAAAGGAACGTCATGTTCACATCTTGCCTCTTCCGATTGCTCTGTATGAAAGTCTAATTCTTTTTCTTATTTCCATATACAAAAAATTGCTAAACGTAGAATGAAGAAATTAAAAATTGCTAATAAGAGATTAAGGTTAGAAAATAAAACTTTGAAAGCAAATGTGAATGAAGAATCCAAAAAGGATGTGTTTGAATCTCAATCATGCTCTTCATTTGAAAACTATACACCTTATTTTGATCATAATAATATTAAAGAAAAATTCAAGGAT
This sequence comes from Dactylorhiza incarnata, assembly GCA_033032865.1. Classification (NCBI taxonomy): domain Eukaryota; kingdom Viridiplantae; phylum Streptophyta; class Magnoliopsida; order Asparagales; family Orchidaceae; genus Dactylorhiza; species Dactylorhiza incarnata. The sequence goes on along the minus strand of JAWHQI010000012.1, from coordinate 15,826,680 downwards.
TTAGAAAAAGAACTTTTAATTTCAAAAGAACATAACTAAAAATTGATAAACAAAACTAATATTCTCTCTCATAAACTAGAATCTTTAAAATCACTCTTTCAAAAAGGATTAAATAATTTTAAATATCTTATTTCTAGTTTATCATCAAACATGTGTAAAACTTCTACTAGTATGTTAAAACATATTAAACATGCACCTAGTAGAATGTTTAATCACACAAACATAATGAATTCTAACCCACATTATGTATCTCCCAAATTAAATTCTAATGTGCACAAATTTCCTATGAAATATAATTTCAAAAGTGATTATTATTTTAAACCTAAGTTTAATGAATATGGAAATTTGATGCATAATATTAAATCAAAATATGAATGGAGACCCAAAATAAAAAATGAAACATTAACTCCACTTGAAAGAATTCGTTCATTGTCGTCTCCCCATAAATTATCACGCTATATTTGGGTACCTAAAGGAACCGTTACACTTGGTTCCCTTTGGATAACCAAATATCTCATCTACTAGTATCATCCAAATGCATGCAGTAGAATATTTTCAAATTGAAATATACAAATTTCTACTTCATGATGTGCTTTAATGTCTTTTCTATTTTTTCTTTTTGTTTTCTTTTTAAGCTATCATGTTATAGTCATCTTATATATTATAGGAAATATGATCTTATAAATCAAATTGATCAAAATTCAAAATCATATTTTATTTTGATGACCTATCTTTTATTCTTATATTCATTGCTTCTAAATATCTTATATTATCCATATGAATCAAACTCTAAATTTTTTATGAGATATTTATCTAAATTATAAAGAAAATCACAAAAGACATATTGAAAGATTAATTGTCTTAAATACTAATGCCACTCGCACCACCATGATCTATTGATGTCCTTTGATAAAATTCTCTAAAAATCGTATATCATAATTCATATAAAAAAATCATCTAAAAACAACTATCTCTATCACATGTATATGAATTATATGATAACAATTGACTTTATAATTGTTTACTATGGTTGGTGTATTATGTACGTATTGTGATTTATGTCAAGTTTGGACCTTAGAATCATCGTGATATCAACAAAATCAAATCAAATAGAATCTTCACTTCATTCTAGGTCTGTAAGTTGAAACACTATCAAACTTTGGCATAACATTAATCATATCTTCTTTGTTTGCATATTCAATAATAATTAAGCTTAAATGGTTGTGCAAAACTCAAGAATTAAGGTTTAATGAATATGGAACTTTAATGAATGTGAAACCCATGTACTAAAATTTTAACTTCCGCAACTTTTTGCGATTTCTTCTCGTCTTTTCACTTCATTAAACAGGCCTTACATTGCACAAACATAATTAAGAAAAATCGGAAGCAAAATCGAAGAAAATCTAGGATATATGATTAAAATAAGCACTCTCTGTGAGCTAACGCAGGCGCTAGGACTTAACGTCGGCGCTAGCTCAAGTGTCCGATTTTCTGTAATTTTAAATTTTGAAAAATCACTAAAAATATATTATTTTATATGTACTACTCATTTTTGCATCTATGCCTATAATTGATTTTTGAAAAATTAAAATACAAAATTACAAAAACCAAATTACAAAAAAAAATATTTATTTTTCTTTCTTTGGTTATTTGTTTGATTTCTATATGCAAAAATCAAATACAAAAATACAAAAAAAATATGAACAAGTATTTTTTTGAACTTACATTTTCTACTTACATGTATCTTGCGAAAGGGGGATTTGGGCTATCATCCCATCACATCTCCTAGTACCGGGTGAACCCCTCACAAGGTAGTCCTCGGGAAGTCCAAGATCAATCTTATGAGTTCAAACTTTAAATCAAAATTATTCTTCAAAATATCAAAAATACTGTATGGACTTCATTGAAAATCAAGCATGATTTAACCCATCATTTAGAACTTCTAATGTTGCAATTTATCTTTTCAAACTACTTTGAACATTGTTTTCATCATGCTTTGATATATCTATTAATATGTGCATCAATTATATTGTAAAAGTTGTGTAGAACCAAGCTTAGCATGCCTCTAAGTATGAGTAAATGTTTTATGTTTGATAATGATATTTATTCACTCACTTTGGCATTGTCTACATATGTGTTTAATCTAAGAATACTTGTGTATGTTTTGTATTAGTACAATGAATTAAAATTGCACAAGTATCTTACCTACACTACCTTTATTTGCACTTTTAAAAGTTAAGAAAAGTAGTTATGTTTTCATACTTTATATTGGTTTGCAAAACAAGTGTATTCAGAGAACTTTGTAAAAAACAAAAATCATAAAATAAAGTGACAAAGATAACTCCACCAAGCACTACTTGAACCTCCTGATAAGTCTTAATAAGCGTTGTGAGGTTGAGCACCTTGGAAAGAATAGTAAAGTATCTTGTGCAAACCATATCTTTCTTTCAAAATAAAAAACCACTTACTCTTAAGTACACCAGATCACTAGTCTCAACATTAAAATAAAATATGTGATCCCCCAAGCACTACTTTGCACCCTGATAAGTCTTGATGAGCATTGTGTGTGCAAAGCACCTTGGTAGTTGTACATTTTGTTTGTGCATTGAAGTGTGTGGAAGTGAAATTATTTGTGTTTTATTGTGCTCTTATTTTACATATTTCTTGTATTTTTGATTAAAACATTTGTTTACTCTACTGAAAAATACACTTTTGTGCACATCATTATCTTCCATAACACTTCTTCTCATGAGTATTGGATCCTAATGCAAATTCTATACTACTCTTTATTTATGAAATGCACTAGATAACATATCATATGCTTTCTACAATGTTTATTATGTTTTGAAATTGTGAATTAACATAACATTGTAGTACTCTCTTTTTGGTATCATTATTTCATGCTTGGTTACTTTATTATTAAATTTACAGATTTTACTTGAACAATGATTTACAAAAACATCTTCTTTATGAAATTTAACTCATATATCTTTTTATGAATCATCATTGATTACAATAAGATGTTTCTTGTAATTCGATAAGTCTTCCGCATCGTAACCATATAATTGTTTTACCTTGCACTTTCATGCTTATTTAAAGTCTTTTATTTTGTGTGCATCCTCACTTGAATCTTAACATTCCTTTCTTTCAACAAGTGGTAGACTTGCTTGGTAAACTTTATATTGGTTGCTTTAAACAAGAATATTTTTTTTATGCTAAAAACTCTGATTTATTTCTATGAAAATATTGTAATACTAAAACTCTGATTTATTATTGGATTAGCTATGTGAAGTTTTCTTTAAAAATTCAAATATTAAAACCCATTGTCCATGAAATTACAATTTGATTTATAACGCTTAAATGTTTTCAATAATTATTATCCATGATTACACATCTCACCATAGCGGGCGAGTAGGGTTGTAGACATTAGATAACCTAACCTCTAAGTCATGTCTTGTCCTTAACCGGGGAGGGTTCTAGTGGGGCCTTGCGAGACACTGGGGGGGGGGGGGGGGGGGGGGGAAAGAGTGCTGGGTTGAGTTTTTCTAGTGTTTGCATATGGGACTAACACCCCAACCTATGGCATGTATGCAACTCCTCATGCCCATCCGTCACTTTGTACGGGGCTAGGGTGTAGACATATTGTCTGGGTAGTTTAGTTACTTGGAAATCATTGTTGGATCGGTCGGTGCCCTTAGAGGGGGGGGGGGTGAATAAGGGTTTTCAAAAACTTTAGCTTTTATTTAGAAAAACTTTAGAATAGTGCAATATTAAAACAAGAAGTCAAGTAAAACAAAAAGAGAGACAAGCTTTATTAATATTAAATAAGTTTTACAAAACTTGATCTCTACGACACTAGAGATCGGAGGCGAATAATAAAAGCTCTTTTCGTTTTCTATCCCGGCTCGCTTCCCCACGAACCGGTGGCCCTAGCCTTCTCCTCCCCGGATTCGGCCTCAAGCCGCTCTAGCCAATCCTTCCCCGGATGTGGCCTCGAGCACCCCCTAGACCTAGCCTAGATCTAGTCTCCAACACGAGGCGAATTTCAGCCCTAAGTCCTACCCCAGACCTAGTCGCCAACACGAGGCGATTTCACTACCGTTTACAAAGAAAAAGAGAAATAAAATAATTAAAACTCCCTTAAGATGAACTTCTGAAGTCGGAGACGAAGATCCGCGTAGAATCAGCGTTTGTCGAAGCGGACTTCATTTGGATTTGGCGTGATGGAATTCTCCTTCAGAAATTGGCAGAGCTTCGCTGGGACCTCAAATTTCGGCCAAGACAAGCCTCTGGAATTCTAGCACTCTCTCTCTGAGGTGTATGCAATAGATGTGTCGAAAACAAGAGGAGAGGGGGTCCTTTTATAGCCAAAGCGCTACCGCCGGCGGTATCCCCGATTAAGTAACATTTTGCGCGGCAGGATCTTCAATCCGCGGCAATATTTTGCTCTATGCCTCTTGTGCGCCATGCTACCGCCAGCGCTAGAGCTACCGCTGGGCGCTAGCTCCTTTTAAAAACACTGCCAGAATCGCGCTAATCATCGCTAGCTCCGAGCGCTATTGCTACCGCCAGCGCTAGTGGCCATGTTGGAATTCTGGTCTCAATTTTGGGGACAACCATCCTTGAGTCATGTGGACTTTGATTTCCTGCACACTTAAACACACAAGATCAAATACACATAGGATTTGTTATTCTCAAACCTAGGAGATGCGGAAGACCATGTTCCAACAAACTCCCCCTTTTGATAATAACAAATCCATTAATGATAAATCAAAGCATTAATAAATAAGCATGATGAAACTATACTTGTGTGTGTGTGAGAGTGATGACTTAGGATAATTATTGATTTTAGCATTTAGAATTGCTCCCCCTAAATACATACTGCCCCTAAGTGAATGCTCCCCTAATATGTAAGCTATCATCTGAATTTGTCATATTGGGTTTATGATAACGGGTTATATTTATCATATTAGTTCCCCCCCTTTGTTATTAGCAAAAGTGGGTAGGGAAACAAAGCACCAAAGAATTTGTAAATAGAAGAGAAGGCATGATCGAGCTTTTTAAGTAAATGATAAGGAGTTTTAGAATTGTTTTTCATTGAAATAGATCAGAGTTATAAGCATTACAAAATTTTTCATAGAAGGAAATCAGAGTTTTTAGCATAAAAAATTAATGATTTTCCCTTTATATAAAAGTTTTAAGCATAAAAATAAGGATTTCCAAATAACCAATCTACCCAGACAATATGTCTACACCCTAGCCCCGTACTAAGTGACGGATGGGCATGAGGAACTGCAAACATGCCGTAGGTTGGGGTGTTAGTCCCATATGCAAACACTAGACAAAACTCAACCTAGCACTCTTTCCCCCCAGTGCCTCGCAAGGCCCCACTGGAACCCTCCCCGGTTAAGGACAAGACATGACTAAAGATAAGTTTATCTAATGTCTACAACCCTACGCCCCCACTATGGTGAGATATGAAGTCACAGATAATAGTTTTTTGAAACATGAAGCTTTTAAATCTAATGGGAAGAATCATAATTGAATTTTTTGAAATAAAACTTACTTAGCTATATTGAAATTCATGAATGTATCAGAGTTTGAGCATTGCGGAAGATTTCGAAAAAGAAACACCATAATACTAAATAAGAGTTTAAGTTAAAAAAGGAGATGTTTTTGAGTTTCAAAAACTAACTTTATAAAGATAAGAGTTGAAGCATTTTGGAAGAAAGAAACAACATCCTTTTAGCAATGTTTCACTTGTTGGAAGAGCGTTTAGCATACACATTTATATTGAAATAAATCAGAGTTTGTTACTATAAAAATGATATGCGTGTTAGAACAACCAATATAAATTCTACCAAGCAAGTCTACCACTTATTTTAAAAAAAAATGAGATTTAAGACTTGATATAAGCATGAAAGTGCAAGGTAAAAGTTATATGGTGATGATGCGGAATAAATGAAACATCTTATTGTATTCAAGAATAATCCATACAAAGATATATGAGTTTAATTTCAAAAAGAAGATGTTTATGTAAATCATGTTTCAATGAAAAACTTTTATGGTTGACAAAAATAACCAAGCATGAAATAATATTATCACAAAGAGATTACTACAATGTTATTTCAATTCACAATTTCAAATCATACCAAACATTATAGAAAACATGCTAGGTTATCTAGTGCATTTCATAAGTAAAGAGTAATATAGAATTAGCATTAGGATCCAATACTCATGAGAAGAAGTGTTATGGAAGATAATGATGTGTCCACAAGTGTATTTTTGAGTTGTGTAAACAAATATTTTAATCAAAAATACAAGAAATATGTAAAGTAATAGCACAATAAAACACAAATAAGATTACTTCCACACACTTGAATGCACAATAAAAAGTACAACTACCAAGGTGCTCTGCACACACAATGCTCATTAAGACTTATCAGGGTGCAAAGTAGTGCTTGGGGGATCACATATTTTATTTTGAATTTTGAGACTAGTGATCCGGTGTACTTAAGAGTAAGTGGTTTTTCTTATTTTTGAAAGAAAGATTTGATTTGCACAAGACACTTTACTATTCTTTCCAAGGTGCTCAACCTCACAATGCTTATTAAGACTTATCAGGAGGTTCAAGTAGTGCTTGGTGGAGTTATCTTTGTCATTTATTTTATAATTTTGTTTTGTACAAAGTTCTTCGAATACACTTGTTTTGCAAATCAATAGAATTTATGAAAAACATAACCACTTTTCTTAATTTTTAAGAGTGCAAAATAAGGAGTGTAGGTAAGATACTTGTGCAATTTTAATTCATTGTACTAATACAAAACATACACAAGTATTCTTAGATTAAACAGATATGTAGACAATGCCAAAAAGGGTGAGTGAATAAATATCATTATCAAACATAAAACATTCACTCATGCTTAGAGGCATGCTACGCATAGTTCTACACAACTTTCAATATAATTGATGCACATATTAATAGATATATCAAAGCATGATGAAAACAATGTTCAAAGAGTTTGAAAAGATAAATTGCAACATTGTAGAATTTCTAAATAATAGATTAAATCATGCTTGATTTTTCACAAAAATCATACAGTTTTTTTGATAGTTTTAAAGTTTTATATTTTTGTATTTGATTTTAGCAAATAAAAGCATATTTTTGTAATTTTTGCTTTTGTAATTTTTATATTTGATTTTTGCATAAAGATGAACTTTAAACAAAGGAAACAACACAAGCGAAAAAAAAACGTATTTTTTGTAATTTGGTTTTTGTAGTTTTGTATTTGATTTTTCAAAAAATAAAGAAAAACAGAAGTGCAAAACTAAGTAGAAAATATAGATTTATATATTTTTAGGGATTTTTTGAATTTTAAAAAATACAGAAAATCGAACATGGACGCTAGCGCCTGCGGTAGCGCTAGCGCGGGAGACAGTGAACGATTTTTTAGGATTTTGGAAATTTTAATTTGGATCTTGATTAAGTGTCCCAATAGTAGTTCCATGCTGAAATTTCAGATTTTTAGGAAATGTCTAGATAGTGCAAATTTCATGAAACATTAGTGATTTTGACTTTACCAACTAAACTTTGTAAGTGATATATTTCATTATATCTCCATTTTAATATTTTTAAGGCTTATATTTACCAATGTAGTTTGAAAATGATATGAAATGTAAGCATGAGAGGTCATGAATGAACAAATCAAATATGCATGATTTTAGAGATTAACAATAATGTTCATGCACAATCATACCATGGATAAGCCCTAGATGAGAATACCCAACCTGTATATCTTGGTAAACAAATAAAGCCTAACATAGACACAAATATTCTTTAGGCGACAAAGTTAGTATGATGAGTTTGAGATTAATGTTATACCAAGGTTTGTTGATACAATGTTTCAACTTATAGACCTAGAATGGAGTGACGATTTTATTTGATTTGATATCAAGATGATTCAAAGGTCTAAACTAGAAATAAATCGCAATATACACCAACCATTATAATATCAATTGTCATCAGTTAATATATCAATTATAATTCACATAAGTGTGATAGAAATAATTATTTTTAGAAGACTTTTGATATGACTTATGATGTTAGAGAATTTTAGCAAAGGACATCAATAGATCATAGTGGTGTTTGTGAATTCTATATTCATTATGAAGATAAATTCTTTCAATACATTTTAGTGATTTTCCTTTAATTAAGAATTTTGATTTAGATCTTTGAATTTTCTTTTAGATCAAGTTATTTCACTAAATCACGTGTTGGTGAAGGCTAAGAATCTTAATAGCGAAATAACCGGATTTAATTTGAAATATCTTATAGCAAATTTAGAGTTTGATTCATATGGATAATATAAGATATTTAGAAGCAATGAATATAAGAATAAAAGATAGGACATCAAAATAAAATATGATTTTGAATTTTGATCAATTTGAATATATTAAGCTTTTAAGAGATAAAATCATATTTTTAATACTGTATAGGATGACCATGACATGATAGTTCAAAAGAAATAGGAAAACAAGAAAAATTAAAAGACATGAAGGCATATCATGAAGTAGAACTTTATATATTTCATTTTGAAAGGATTCTACTTCATGCAATTGATGATACCTAATGAATAAGAGATTTAGGTATCCAAAGGGGACCAAGTGTGGTGGTTCCTTTGGGTACCCAAATATATCGTGTATGTTTGTGGGTAGTTAGTGATGAATGGGTCCTTTCATGTGAAGTTAATGTTTCATTTTTAATTTTGGGCCTCCATTCAAACTTTGGTTTAATGTTATTCTTATATGTCAAATTTCCATTATGATAATCTTTATATTGATGATTATGATTGTAATGATTATTGAAAGTATTTTTCATAGGAAATTTGTGAACGTTTAATTTTTCGTTGGGAGAAGATTGATATTGTAAATGATGATGATGATAGTGTTTTGGAATTTCATTTACAATCTTTTGATGTTTTTTATTCCCATTGTTTGGTTTATTCATATTTTGAGATATCATATTTAACTTTCTTTTAGAGTTTGTTTGATATTGAGAATTTTTCTTTAAGATTTCCTTAAGCAAGATAATTTTAGTTTCTAATTCATTGTTCTTAAGTTTCAAGTTATGTCTAGCTTTGTTATACGCAATTGTGCTATTTTTAAGAGTAGAAACAATTGAATCAATATGGTTTTGGTATTCATTTCTATATTCCTCAAATGTTTCATCCATCTCTTCAATTTCAATTTTATAACTTTTGCATGTAGCACAATCACCTTTTAAAGATGAATTTTCTAAAGATAAATTTTCATTATGTTCTTTTATACAAATAATTTCTTTTTCAAGTTCCTTAAATTTTTCTTTAATATTGTTGCAATCAAGACAGGGTTTTGTATTTTCAATTGAAGTGACATGAGTAAAGCTAGATAAATCAGATTTTGATACTACTTTAACTTTTGCTTTTAAATTTTTATTTTCTAAGCGCAATTTGCCATTTGCATTTTTTAATTTCTTAAGTTTGCGCTTTGTAATTTGTAGCAATTGTAAAGTAGAAATGGAAGTACAAAAGATGGGATTTGATTTCCTTACATTGCTTTCGGGAGAGGCATGATTTGAACATATGGTTTCTTTTAAATCTTTTTGGCACTCCTCTTCCGAAGATAGTACTTCTACTTTTCCATTTGATGTGCACTTCATGGATCCGTCATGTGTAGAGCTTTCTTGAATACCTGTGCAGGCTTGCATATTCTCTGGTTCTTGTAATTGTTCCATACCTGCAGAAGGAGAATCATAAGTTATTTCAAGAAAATTCCACATCTCGTATGCAGTAGGAAAAGTATAAATGAGTTTGGAAATATTATGATCTAACGCACAAAATAGACTATTCATAGATTTTGCATTTAAAACCATTTCGTTCTTATTTAATACGCTAGGTGGTTTTTTGATAGTAATATTCCAAACTTTTTCATCTAACCGCTTAAGAAAATTTTTCATTACTATTTTCCATCCTTTATAATTTCTTCCTTCAAATAATGGTGGTTTAAGAGATTTTTCTTCTTCATAAAAATTTACCCCACTAGTAGAAGCGAGATCATGAGACGCCATTATTCCCGATTGTTAAGCTGATTTGGAATAACCTCGCTTTGATACCACTTGCTGGATCCGTCGGCGCCCTTAGAGGGGGGGGGGGGGGGTGAATAATGGTTTTCAAAAACTTATAATATATTTTGAATAACTTTGAAAAAGCTTTGATTATTAAACTAGAGAAGATCAAGATAAATCAAGTGAAGTAAAAGTAAAGACATGATTTTATTAACTTGAGAAGCATGATTACAAAACTTGATCTCTTATCGAAGCTAGAAATCAAAGCTAATAGAAAGACTTTTTTGTTTTCTATACCGACTCGCTTACCCATGAACCGGTGGCCCTAGCCTTCTCCTCCCCGGATTCGGCCTCAAGCCGCTCCAGCCAATCCTTCCCCGGATGTGGCCTCGAGCACCCCCTAGACCTAGCCTAGATCTAGTCGCCAACACGGGGCGAATTTCAGCTCTAAGTCCTACCCCAGACCTAGTCGCCAATACGAGGCGATTTCACTACCGTTTACAAAGAAAAAGAGAAATAAAATAATTAAAACTCCCTTAAGACGAACTTCTGAAGTCGGAGACGAGGATCCGCTGTAGAATCAGCGTTTGTCGAAGCGGTCTTCGTTTGGATTTGGCGTGATGGAATTCTCCTTCAGAAATTGGCAGAGCTTCGCTGGGACCTCAAATTTCGGCCAAGACAAACCTCTGGAATTCTAGCACTCTCTCTCTGAGGTGTATGCAATAGATGTGTCGAAAACAAGAGGAGAGGGGGTCCTTTTATAGCCAAAGCTCTACCGCCGGCTCTACCGCTACCGCCGGCGCTATCCCGATTAAGTAACATTTTGCGCGGCAGGATCTTCAATCCGCGGCAACATTTTGCTCTATGCCTCTTGTGCGCCATGCTACCGCCAGCGCTAGTAGCTACCGCCGGGCGCTAGCTCCTTCTAAAAACACTGCCGGAATCGCGCTAATCATCGCTAGCGTCGGGCGCTATCGCTACCGCTGGCGCTAGTGGCCATGTTGGAATTCTGGACTCAATTTTGGGGACAACCATCCTTGAGACATATGGACTTTGATTTCCTGCACACTTAAACACACAAGATCAAATACACATAGGATTTGTTATTCTCAAACCTAGGAGATGCGGAAGACCATGTTCCTATGTGTATTTGATCTTGCGTGTTTAAGTGTGCAGGAAAATAAGTCCACATGACTCAAGGATAACATATGAAAGTAGCGCCCAAGTTTGGTGCCAAAACTCAAAACTGGCCGCTAGAGCGGGCGGTAGCTCCGGCGGTAGCTGCTAGAGCAGGCGACGGCTGCTAGCGCTGGCGGTAGCGCACGCGGTAGCGCCTGAAAGCGCAAAAGTGAAATTCAAGCTGGCGGGATGCATATATAGATGGCAGATAGCGCCGACGGTAGGTGCTAGCACCGGCGGTAGCGCAAAGCAATAGAGGAAGGCGGCCGGCTTGCTTAAAATGAAGGATTCTCATGCGAAGAATATTTCCTAAACCGGGATAGCGCCGGCGGTAGCGATAGCGCAGGCGCTTTCTCCAAGGCTCTAAAAAGGACCCCTTGGATCCGTTTTCTTCATCCTCTTGAGATCCGAAAATTCCAGAGTTTCGTGGCACAACATAGAGAGGAAGGTTCGAAGAGATACTCCCACAAATCCATAAAGGCTTAAGGAGATCCGTGGAGAAGATTTCAACACGCGTCATCATCGTGATGAAAGATCGCATCGACTACGATCATACTCTGCGAGCCTTCATCCACTTCTCCAAGAGATCCATATAGGGAGTTTTTATATTGTTGTTATTTCATTTTTCCATCTCCTTTAAATTGTGTAGTAAATTCGCCTCGTGTTGACGACTAGGTCTGGGTAGGACTTAGGGCAGAAATTCGCCTCGTGTTGGCGACTAGGTCTCGGGTGTAGGTCTAGGGGGTGCTCGAGGCCATATCCTGGGAAGGGTTGGCTAGAGCGGCTTGAGGCCGTATCCGGGGAAGGAACGACTAAAGCCAACCGATTCGTGGGGATACGAGTCGGTATAGAAAACAAAAAGAGTTTTTCATATTTCGCTTTGATTTCTAGCGTCATTGAAATCTAATTTTGTAATCAATTTTATTAATAATAATCATGTCTATCTTTGTGTAATAAAATTGATTTGATCTTCATTTCTCTAAATTGTTTACTACCCTCTCCTTCATTATAAAACAATTTAGATCTTTATTCAAAATCACTATTTTGATCTCTTATCATAAGCAAGTATTTCAAAATATAATATAAGCTTTTACAACCCTTATTCACCCCCCTCTAAGGGCGCCTACCGATCCAACAATAAGTAGTATGTATATAACTTTTTAATCAAAATTTTTGTAATTATGTAATATGAATTTTTCTTTTTATGTCAATTTTAGGTTATAAGTTGTTCTTTTTGTAATTTTGATTCTAACTTAGCTTAATTTCAATTTTTGCAAAATTTTAGACAAATTGAGAAAATTTGTATTATACGCCCCCAGTGACGCCCGTGACTAGGGGCGTGTAACTTGAATACTAGTCCAGAATTGATGCCACGTAGTTTGAGCTCGTCCACAGCAAGTCACGCCCCGAGTCACGCCCGTGACTCAAAGGTCACGCCCGTGTCCTAGGGCGTGTAAACATAGGATCCTGCCAGCAGTGTTGCCGTCGAGAAGAGGAGATGTCGTCGAGAAGTCAACCCATGTCACGCCCGTGACCCAGAAGTCATGCCCGTGACATTCACGCATGATCTCTGTCCACCGCCGCGCCACAATCTAAACCCACGCCGCATTTAATGAAGCTTCCAGATTACACACCCGTGACCAACAATACACGGGCGTGTAATTCCTTTTCCGCCGCACCGCACGCAAGGCCCACGCCGCTGTCCGAGATGAGATGAACAGTACTTACACGCCCCTCAATCACGCCCGTGACCAGGGGTGTGTAACTTGGAATTTTTTCCTATAAATTTCAGAGCTCTCCTTGAGTCCAGGGTTCAGAAATTTGGAGAGGGGGAGGTGCTGCAATAGCTGATAATGAGCTTTTTCATGTTTCTTTCATGTTTTCCCTTAAATGTTCTCTCTCTTTTCCCATGCAATGTACTAATTTTTCTTTCAATGCAATAGTTTAGTGATCTTGTAATCTTTCCTTGCTAGTGTTGTAATTTTCCTTCAACTTGTAATCATTTTTTGTATCAATAAAATTTAGTTTGCTCTCTTTATTTGTCTCCTTCTACCTTAGTTAACTTCCCCTTTATGCAATTTTATTTTTCTTTCTCCTTCCCCTCCACCATGATTAACTAATTCTCATTAGTCCTCTATCGAAATGATCCGAGGATGAGATGATCAAGTTATGATTTTTTAAGCTCTCTTTTTCCATTTTTGTAAACACTTGAATTACCCTAATTTTTAACTAGTGAGGCCATATTTTCAATGTATGGTTTTCACTTAAGTTTTTCATACTTAGTGTAAGACCCCCCCCCCCCCCCCCTCCCAGAACACACGACACGACCGAGGGGAGTCCAATGCCCAGGACAGCCATCTTGCGGAAGCGCCAACAACGAGCTAGCCTCTCCCACCAGACGCCTATCCTGCCGGCCAAACCAATATCATCGAGCCAACCCATCAATAAGACAAAACAAGACGCCACACATTTCACATATAAGCAAAGATGTCACAATTATACAAAGATATGCAGCTCCACATGCTCCTGCTAACATCAGAGTATCAAAAGAAATGCCCCCAAGGGCTACATCTCTAAACTATAGCTCACATCTGTCACCGATGGTAACGATGGTATCGTAGTCTCCGGTCCTGTCGTCCTGACTTGGCTATCTGCCTCCAGCGTCGTGCACTGCTGCTCCTGGATGCGCTCCTAAAAGAGGGGCACAACAACTGTTAGTCATAAAGACTAAGTGGCTTCACAACCTCTCCCTCAGCGACTCCATGGCACCTGGCGGAAGGAAAATGAAGGGAAGCTGCAATATAAACAGTAGAGGCAAAAATAGGTGGTAAGGAAAGATATATTTACAGCAGTGTATCAATGTATCAGAAGTTCATTTAGCAAGTAATATGTCAATGACAGAGTATAAGCAAGTAATGTAACAGTACAGAAGTAAGCAGTTTCAAACGTACCTTAACTTATATGAATGCCCATACAAACTTATAAGTTAAGATTTCCAATTTGGGACCCATCATATAAAAGAGCCCATACTAATTTATATGATGGATCTGATGCAGTGCAATGCTATGAATATGAAAGGATGAATACAATGCAATGAATATGATATGATATGACTCACCCATGCATATTTGCTATGTTGACATAGACTTGTAGTTCCCGCTTTTCGAGGGTAGCTAACCACTCAGGCACCTCACGTCGAGGCCAGACGGAGACAGTGGAATGGGCTCCTCCACAACTAGGCTTCATACCCTACCAGACCTAGGACTTTGTACGCCTCAATGCTAAGAACACACAACGGAGTCCCTGCGTACTGCTCGCATCATGTCGAGTCTTCATAACACGGAAGGGGTCTTGGGAAGTGCACACCAAGAACATAGGCCAACCGGTTTAGAGTCTAGCTGCCGGCTTCTGTCGGTGTCACGAGTAGCAAGCCCATAGACCTGCCACAAGTAATCCTCCATCCAGGATCATTACACCACCATGTGTAAACCATGCACATTCATGTAATTCCCATGCACACCCGTGCTATCAAGCACCCAAGGGATCACGTAAGGAGTCGTATTGCCTTCCCCCCCTATAATCAATGCCGATGCTAATTAGAATCTAAGGCCCCCAATTACCGGGTCCTTAACATTGTCCCTTAAGATCCGACCATATCTTGTAACCCGCATCAAACCATCAAGGCTACCCAAACCGAGCGGATTATAACTCTTATGTAGTGGTGTGCGTATGACATGGAAGTTACCCTATGAGACCCTGCAGAACTACTTGTGCGTATAGAGACATAATGATATCTCACTGAACTCCTTATCTGATTATGCGCCGCAATGTACCATTTTGGAACAATAACATTTCCCAAATTTAAGTCTCATCAATTTTCACCATAATTTTTGCATCGCCATGCCCTATTTTAGAGTCATAACATTCGTCTACGCCTCGCTGGGCGCTAGTGATCCAGTCGACACACCTCCCCGTCGACCTTGGATGTCGACGGGAAGTTATCCCTTCCAGTCAACCCATCGACTCGCTAGCGCCGACGGTAGGGCCATCGCCGGGCGCTAGCTATTTCTATCCACACTCTTTCCCGTCGATCTTAAGTGTCGATGGGAAGTTAAGCTTTCCCGTCGACCCGTCGATTTTCTATTGCCGGAGGTAGGGATACCGCCGGGCGCTAGCTATTCTATTCACTCGCATTTCCGTCGACCTTAAGTGTCGACAGAAATTTAAGCTTTCTTGTCGACCCATCGATTTGTTAGCGCCGATGGCAGGACTATCGTCGGGCGCTAGCTATTCTATCCACTCGCCTTTCCGTCGACCTTAAGTGTCGACGGAACGTTAAGCCTTCCCGTCTGCCCATCGACATGCTAGCGCCGGCGGTAGCGCTACCGCCGGGCACTAGCCAACAGAGAGCAGAGAGCAGATCATCTGTCCTTCACCTCCAAACATTCCTCCATGGCAGCCCTGCTCGAAAACACATACACAAACTCTCCTTCCCTAATTGTTGGAACTTCATCTCTATTCAAATTTATATATCAAATTATATTCAAGTCTAGAATTATCATTAAAGACTCCTTTTTAACCTAAAATATTCATCATCTTCCCCAATTGAGTAATTAAGGCATTTCACCTTCTCTCCTCCAATACTCCCTCATTAGGCCACCGATCTTCATGAAATCATCAAATTAAGCTTCGTATTGAAGAGGGGAGTTGATCGAAGACATACTCGCGGTGAATGACGCCCTAGAACATACGCTGTAAGACCCCCCTCCCAGAACACAAAACATGGCCGAGGGAAGTCTTATGCCCAGAACAGCCACCTTCTCTCCTCCAATATTTCAAGAGTCCATGATTCACAAAGAATAAATGTCCACAAAATATATAAACGACAGGAAGCAAAAAGAGCTCCCAAATATACAAGAATAAGGTATAGCGGAAGTCTACAACAAGAACTACAATCCCTCACAACCGTATCAGAAGGTGTTGTTGCAAAAGCTGCAACATGTCTCCAAGTCCTATCACTCTGATCTGTCTGGTACTGCTCCAGCTGGGTGTGCTCCTAAAAATAGTGGTGTAACAGCCGTTAGTCATAAAGACTAAGTGGCTTCACATTCTCTCACCCCGGCGACTCTTAGGCACCGTGTGGAAGGAAAGGACGAAAAGCTGCAATATACAGCATGTACAATATGCAGGTGACAAGGAGCTACTACTAACCTAGCAGTTATATATCAACAACTAACAACATGTATATATATACATCAAGCACCTTTCTAGCAAATCTATTATAATAATTCAAGGGGCTACTATGAAGCCGAGCAGTATATATATAAACGAGCGTCAAAGTGAGTATACACACGCAGTTATAAAAGAGTCTAAGCAGCTGGGAGAGTAAACCAGAGTAGTTATAAAGTAAACTAGATCAAGTAAAGAAACAACTAGAGCAGCTATAGAAGTAACCTCAACTTATGTGTGTATACACACAAACACATAAGCTAAGGGATCTAGCAAGAAGTAAACTCATCGTATAAAAGAGCCCATACTAATTTATACGATGAGGTCTCTGTTTTATGCAAGTATGCTATGCCATGATGTGCAATGCAATGATGCAACTCACGCACACGACTTTGTACGTACAGACCTTTTGTAGTTCCCTCTGTTCGAGTGTGTCAACTCAGGTACCCAGTTGAGGCAAACAGGGCAGTGGACCGGGCTGTCCACTTCTAGGCTTGTGTAACACCACCCAACCTAGACCTTTGTACGCCCTTAAGAACACACAGGGTATCCACGTACTATCTGGTAAGCACCACCTTTAGCCCTCTATTCGAGTCTCCGCTCAGGTTCCCAGTTGAGGCAACAGGGCAGTGGACCGGGCTGTTCACCTCTAGGCTTGTGTAACACCACCCAACCTAGACCCTTGTACGCCCCTAAGAACACATAGGGTATTCGCGTACTACTTGATACAACAATGCCTCTAAGTGAAACCCCAAACTCTTGGCTCGGAGGACTCGACCAGTCCTCCTTATATAACATGGAACCTACCTTTTGCAGGACAACCCCAGTCCTCCCAATAGGATCTCGAGTCTACCGCTTGTCAGACTATCTCATTCCTTCCTTATATCCCGAGCTTACCGCTCGCAGGACTAACTCATGCTCTTAAGCAAGCAAGGGCTCCAAACCGAGTCCCTTCCCACATTAACTTAGGATGTCGACCCATCCCAATCACTAAACCAAGCCCTCAATGCTACCCGTAGGGAGTTAGCATACTCTAAGCAGTGAGACACACAAGTCCTGAGATTTCACTTCCTACGAACTTAACCTAAGGACTACTTGAGCACAATATCATGTCCTCAAAACTAATGATCAATGACTAAGCTCTACTTTTAGTCAAGGGTTATTTCTTACTCAACCCTGTTAGATTCAACATATATATTTAAATGCTAATTCATTCTACGCCATCAATCATTCATCACATCCGAACACTTGGGTAAAAAGAGCGGTTTTATAATGTAGTTATTCATCTAACGACACATCACGAACATTATGATCCCAAGGTGCATATCCCGACATCGTATAAATATATTCCTCTACATTAGTGGCAACTCATATGTCTTATAAATCAGCATTAGTTGACTGGTATGAGTGTATAAAAAGCTGATCATAACATTGATATTTACAAGTCCCATATCATGGAAGAATCAACCATGAAGTAGACGGTTAAGTATTCTATTTCTACGAGTACAGTCAAGTCGTGTATTACCATCATGAGAACATGTACAAACGACCTCCAATTAGCAAGTTTTAGGTTCATTACATGATTTGCCCCAATATTTAGATCAATCACCTCCAATATCGTATTAGAATCATAATAATAACCTTTACATACAAGGTAAATCGGAGCACTGTTCAAATCACTACTTGCCTAAAGTTTCATGCACATACTTATTGTCCTAGAGCGTCACCAAACAAGTGATTAATCGAGTGGCTATATCAAATCCAAGACCTCTAAAATTTCTACTATATGTCAAGGTTAGCATCTTGAGCGTTTACGCCAAATCTCTGTTCATTCGGAATAATCATGATAACTTTTTACGGCACAATAATTTTATAACATAATATTGACAAATCACAGCAAGCCCATATCCAAAAATTATGAAATTTAAGAGAGGTGTCCACATGGTCATCAAATATTTAACTACCACTTCCAAACAGCTTCCGATAAACCAAACAGGGTAAATCGCCAAAATACTATGAATCTGTACGCCTACCTCGCCACGCACTAAACATGTTATTTACCAATAACTAATAAAAACTACACGGATCTAAGTGCTGATCGAGCAACGTCCGATCATCTTCTTCCTCCAGCCTGGGGCTGTTATTTGCCCGACCTGGAGTCTAATAAAACTCCCACATCAGCCACCTTATTTCCCATCCGACCAACCAACACCTCCGCCCCTTTCTCGTATATGAGGTGCATCGACGGGCGGCGAATCGGTGATCGGAAGTGACCGGAATAAATAATCAGAACACAGATTTTAGTCATCCCTCCATGACTTGCTCTCAAATCAACTCAATTGAGTTCGACATCTCGCCTAGTTTGATCTAAGAAACTAGCACCAAGGGAGAGGGGGGGAAGCTCACCGAGTGTCCATGCATGCTACCCAATAGCCGCCTATGCGGCATTTGTCCGTCACTCCCGGTCATGGCCGGATCTCGCCGATACGGATCTCGTCGGACGTCGCTGAAGTGGTAACGACCTCTTTGAGTGGGCTGTTTTGGTTTGGAGAGCGAGGGCTCGCTGTTTTCGGTCTTCGGAAGAGGAGATCTCGCCAAAGAGGAGCTTGGCCATGGGAGAGGTGGTCGGAGCTTGTAGAGGGGCGACCATGGAGGAAGCTCGCCGGAGATTTCGGCCATGAAAGGGGCGGCTTTGCCCGAAGAGAATATGGACCTCGCTGGAGAAAGAGATCGCCGCTTGGAAGCTCACCGAAAGCGCCGACCAAAGAGGAGAGTTGTAGAGAGAGAGAGAGAGATCGGAGGAGAGGAGGGAGATCAGATCTGGAGCTTGGATCGGCCATGGCTCTAGAGAGACAGAGACAGAGACAGAGATAGAGAGAGGCGCCCACCGCGAGGAGGGCTGCGCCAGAGTCGTGAGGTGAAGGAGGAGGGGTTGCCGGAGCTCGGAGTTGGCCTTGCCGAAGGTGGCGCGCCGAAGGGAGGAAGAGGGATCGGGGAGACCCTATGGCTGACGGCGCAAGGGAGGAGGGAAGGGGATCGGGTAATGTAATTCTAACCTAACTTATAATATATATATAATATATATTATATAATATTATTATTATTATTATTTGCATTAAACGCTCATATCTCGTCTTAGGGGACTCGAAAATTGTCCCGGATGGGCTCGCTTTGATCGTCTCATCGACACGCATCCTCCGGGATGATCCGAGATCAATTCCGAGTTCGATTGCTCATTTTATGCTTGTTGGAGCGTTTGCGGCCAAATTTGACTTAAACGTGAAAACTGTCCAAATGACATCGGAATCGCCAACGGATAGATTCGTTGAACTCGTACTATTATTACGAGTCTAACAAGACTGATTGTGGTCGATTGAGAGGTAGTTTCGTCTATTTCACCGCTTTGGATAAATATGATATTCGCATACCACATTATAATTTCGCCGATCCTCATCAGAATCGAGCGCGGACAGTTTCGTTGAACTCGTATAGGCTTCACGAGTCTAACAAACCTGACTGGGGTGAATTCCGAGACCGTCTGCTGCATACCGCATTTTGAATAAATACGCTATTCGCAGACCGTGTCATTTGAGCTAACGTACGTACTATAATTCCTTCAAGGCGGTACGCCTCCTTCGAGTTTTATCGCTCAAGTTATGCTCTCCGGACGGCTCGGATCCCGATACAGCAAACATCGGGACAAAGAATAGAACTGGTACTCGCCGCATTCGCCGAGTGCACTTCCCCGGCTCAGGTGCAAGTCTGGCCCTCAGTACACCCCGAGCCCGAGTCAACTCGCTTGACTCAAAAACGCGCACAAGGGGTCTAGCTCGAAGGGTATCAAAGCGCAACGATCTTGAGATAAAGAAGTCCATTAACCCATGACACCACCCGTGCTCGGTCATTCAGTTTGAGGACAAACTGATGCAGCGGAAGATGTCGTGTGCCCATATATTCACTCTAAGTATGCCCATTAATCCTTAGAACGAGTGCCAACCTAACTAGGACACCACCTTATTTTGACCTACCAACATATTTTATGGCGCATCCTAGTCTAAGAGTCGACCCCTAGAAAGGTTGTTGAAAATGGTAGCTTGGAGGGCCTATAACACTTTAATAGGTCCCAGGAACTGTTATTCAAGTGCTTATATGGTAGAACTCCTAATCGAGGATGGCATGCCCATAGGGCCGGTGTGCATACAGGGGGTGAATGTACCATACTGGTGGTCGATGAAACATAACTTAGGTGTATGGGGGCTAACCCTATTTCTTCGTTTATTGGCCTAGCTAATGGACCAACTGAGGTTTCACTGGGAGTTAAAAATCTTTGTAGACTGCTTCACTTAGCCTTGCTATAATGGTGTTTTCTCATCTAAGTCGTTACAAGTCGACGATATTAGAATTAGGTACTCCTTGATGAATGAGCACTTTTAAGCAAGGTGGTTGGTTAAACACCAAGTTTTGGATTACATTGAGTCCCCTACCAGAATAACAGAGGTGAGTACCTAAAGGATGGTTATGTCTTCACTCTGATCGAAGGTTATGCGGAGAAGTAGACCAAGGAGAAATGGTGATCTAAAACCTTTTGGGATATACACCGAGCTTGTTGAGTTTTCATACATGAACTCCTGGATAAACCATATAGCTGGGTAATGGAGGACATGAATACATCATGTTGTGTGCCAATTAGGACCTTTGTGGGTAACGTTGAGTAAAACTTAGCATGGTTTTAGATGGATGTCAATACTATGTGAAGGATGCGATGATATCCTGATGTGATGGTAATGACTTGAGTTGGCAGTCCTCGAGTGCTGCTATGCACTAGTCGGATCCTGGCAAGTGCTTGGATGACTTAAGGACTTGGTGGTAGTCATTGGGTTCTGATAGCATGAGTTCCATCATTAGAACCTCTTGGGTGTGGTTAAGTGAAAACTGGAATCCTCTTGATAGTGTTGTAGTGCCTCTCAGTGATCAATGGTCGGTTAGACGACCGCGTGACAAATTTTGGGGGACGCCTTGAAATTTGTTGAGTTGGAGTTGTATATGATTGTTGATCAAAGAGGTGTATTTAAAAGTGACTTATTTAGGATAACTGGTTTAAATCGTAGCACTCTTAACGCCAAGGTCATGCAACGTGGTTGTTAAGTTAACAAATTCACATCAGTGGTGTCTATGCACTGGTTTGCGTACATAATGTGATGATATTGTAAATTAAATAAAATTATCGAGGAAGTGTGTTGGCGACTCATGGCAGGAAGATATGATATTGATGCAAGACAACTGTTGATGACACTTGCTATAGAGATATAGTGTTTTGAGATCTAGTCCTGCAAGATGTAAACGAGCTGGTGGCTCGGCAGTCTTGTTGGTTCATAGAACCTGTACAGCGATAGATGTTGGTAGTGGTAGCCTGCTGCATCGTGGTTTTATAAATAAATAACCTAGCTCTGATACCATTTGTAAGACCCCCCTCCTGGAACACAAAACACGGCCGAGGGAAGTCTTATGCCCAGAACAGCCGCCTTGCGGTAGCGTCAGCACACGGGCTAACCTGTACCACAAGACGCCTATTCTGCTGGCTATTACCAATATCATTTGCCAACCCATCAATAAATTTAATATTTCAAGAGTCCATGATTCACAAAGAATAAATGTCCACAAAATATATAAACGACGGGAAGCAAAAAGAGCTCCCAAATATACAAGAATAAGGTATAGCGGAAGTCTACAACAAGAACTACAATCCCTCACAACCGTATCAGAAGGTGTTGTTGCAAAAGCTGCAACATGTCTCCTAGTCCTATCACTCTGATCTGTCCGGTAATGCTCCAGCTGGGTGTGCTCCTAAAAATAGTGGAGTAACAACCGTTAGTCATAAAGACTAAGTGGCTTCACATTCTCTCACCCTGGCGACTCTTAGGCACCGTGTGGATGGAAAGGAAGAAAAGCTGCAATATACATCATGTACAATATGCAGGTGACAAGGAGGTACTACTAACCTAGCAGTTATATATCAACAACTAACAACATGTATATATATACATCAAGCACCTTTCTAGCAAATCTATTATAATAATTCAAGGGGCTACTATGAAGCCGAGCAGTATATATATAAACGAGCGTCAAAGTGAGTATACACACGCAGTTATAAAAGAGTCTAAGCAGCTGGGAGAGTAAACCAGAGTAGTTATAAAGTAAACTAGATCAAGTAAGGAAACAACTAGAGCAGCTATGGAAGTAACCTCAACTTATGTGTGTATACACACAAACACATAAGCTAAGGGATCTGGCAAGAAGTAAACTCATCGTATAAAAGAGCCCATACTAATTTATACGATGAGGTTTCTATTTTATGCAAGTATGCTATGCCATGATGTGCAATGCAATGATGCAACTCACGCACATGACTCTGTACGTACAGACCTTTTGTAGTTCCCTCTGTTCGAGTGTGTCAACTCAGGTACCCAGTTGAGGCAAACAGGGCAGTGGACCGGGCTGTCCACTTCTAGGCTTGTGTAACACCACCCAACCTAGACCTTTGTACGCCCCTAAGAACACACAGGGTATCCACGTACTATCTGGTAAGCACCACCTCTAGCCCTCTATTCGAGTCTCCGCTCAGGTACCCAGTTGAGGCAACAGGGCAGTGGACCGGGCTGTCCACTTCTAGGCTTGTGTAACACCACCCAACCTAGACCTTGTACGCCCCTAAGAACACACAGGGTATCCGCGTACTATCTAGTACAACAATGCCTCTAAGTGAAACACCAAACTCTTGGCTCGGAGGACTCGACCAGTCCTCCTTATATAACATGGAACCTACCTTTTGCAGGACAACCTCAGTCCTCCCAATTGGATCTCGAGTCTACCGCTCGCAGGACTAACTCAATGCTCTTAAGCAAGCAAGGGCTCCAAACTGAGTCCCTTCCCACATTAACTTGGGATGTCGACCCATCATAATCACTATACCAAGCCCTCAATGCTACCCGTAGGGAGTTAGCATACTCTAAGCAGTGAGACACACAAGTCCTGAGATTTCACTTCCTACGAACCTAACCTAAGGACTACTTGAGCACAATATCATGTCCTCAAAACTAAAGATCAATGACTAAGCTCTACTTTTAGTCAAGGGTTATTTCTTACTCAACCCTGTTAGAATCAACATATATATTTAAATGCTAATTCATCCTACGCCTTCAATCGTTCATCACATCCGAACACTTGGGTAAAAAGAGTGGTTTTATAATGTAGTTATTCATCTAACGACACATCACGAACAGTATGATCCCCAGGTGCATATCCCGACATCGTATAAATATATTCCTCTACATTAGTGGCAACTCGAATGTCTTATTAGTCAGCATTAGTTGACTGGTATGAGTGTATAAAAGCTGATCGTAACATTGATATTTATAAGTCTCATATCATTGAAGAATCAACCATGAAGTAGACGGTTAAGTATTCTATTTCTACGAGTACAGTCAAGTCGTGTCTTACCATCATGAGAACATGTACAAACGACCTCCAATTAGCAAGTTTTAGGTTCATTACATAATTTTGCCCAATATTTAGGTCAATCACCTCCAATGTTATATTAGAATCATAATAATAACCTTTACATATAATGTAATTAGGAGCATTATTCAAATCACAACTTGCCTAAGTTTCATGCACATATTTACTGTCCTAGAGCGTCATTAAACAAGTGATTAATCGAGTGGCTATATCAAACCCAAGACTTCTAAAATTTCTACTATATGTCATGGTTAGCATCTTGAGCGTTTACACCAAATCTCAGTTCATTCGGAATAATCATGATAACTTTTTACTAGAATGTTTTGAGAACGAGTTTTATTCACTTCCTGAGTTAGTCTCCACATCGAGTCACGATTCCGAGCTTGCCGAGCTCTTTTGTTTAGAAGAAGAATTCTCTCGCTCCACACCACTCGAACCATTATTTTTAGAAAAATTAAAAATCAAAACTTCTTATGAAGAGCCACCCGTTTTAGAATTGAAACAACTCCCTCCTCACCTAAAATATCTATTTTTAGAAAAAGAGTCTAAGCTACCCGTTATCATTTCATCCGAACTTAGCGATTTAGAAATTTCTGAATTAACTATAGTCTAAAGAAAGCACCGCCACACTATTGCGTGGCAAATATTGGATATAAAGGGTATCAACCCTTCCTTCCGCACTCACAAAATCTTCCTCGAAGATAATTCCCGCAATGCGGTCCAGCCTCAATGACGACTAAACCCAAAAATGAAAGAAGTCGTTAAGGCTGAAGTTATCAAACTTCTAGACGCGGGAATCATCTACCCAATATCGGATAGTACTTGGGTTAGCCCAGTACAAGTCGTGCAAAAGAAAGGCGGCGTAGCGATTGTAGCGAATGAAAATAACGAATTGATCCCAACCCGTACCATTACGGGTTGGCGGATGTGCATCGATTATCGAAAACTAAATGATGCCACCCGTAAGGATCACTTCCCATCACCATTTATCGATCAAATTTTAGAGCGCCTTTCAGGTCACTCCTACTACTATTTTCTCGATGGATTGGCGGGATATTTTCAAATCCCTATTTTGCCAGACGACCAAGAGAAAACAACATTCACTTGTCCCTTTGGAACCTTCGCTTATTGAAGGATGCCATTTGGTCTTTGTAACGCGTCGACTACATTCCAAAGATGTATGCTGGAAATATTCGACGAGTTAGTAGAGGAAGTGATGGAGGTCTTTATGGATGACTTTTTGTTTTTGGAAATTCTTTTCAAAATTGGTTAAAAAATCTCGAGCGCGTGCTACAACGTTGTGCGGAAACAAATTTAGCTCTAAATTGGGAGAAATGCCTTTTTATGGTCAAAGAAGGATTAGTTCTTGGCCATAAAATATCGGGCAAGGGGATCGAGGTCGATAGGGCCAAGATCAAAGTAATTGAAAAACTCCCCCCTCCAACGATTGTAAAAGCTATTAGAAGTTTCCTAGGTCACGCAGGGTTTTATCGGCGCTTTATCCAAAAATTTTCCAAAATCACGAAGACGTTAACCCATCTTCTCGAGAAAGAATCTTCCTCCCTTTTTAACAACGAATGAAATTTGGCCTTTAAACTTATAAAAGAAAAGCTTATGAATTCTCCGATTCTAGTTGCGCCGGATTGGTCGCTGCCCTTCAAAATTATGTTCGGCGCGAGTGATATTGCGGTAGGCGCCGTATTAGGTCAATGGGTGAGTAAGTATTTCCACTCAATTTATTATGCGAGTAAAACACTCACGTCGGCACAAGCGAACTACACCACTACCGAGAAGGAGCTTCTAGCCATCGTATTTGCTTTTGATAAGTTTAGGTCGTACATCACTCTCTCCAAAGTTATCATCTTCACAGATCACTCTGCTCTTAGATATCTCCTAAGTAAATCGGACGCCAAGCCTCATCTTTTGCGATGGATCCTCCTCTTGTAGGAGTTTGATTTAGAGATCTGGGACAAAGGGGGGCCGAAAACTTGGCGGCCGATCACCTTTCCCGTTTAAAAAACCCCGCCTCGGAAGCATTAATAGAAGCCAACATTAATGATAAATTTCCCAAAGAGCGCCTCCTTGCTATCGAAAATATAAATTCATCTTCCACTCCCTGGTTTGCGGATTTGGCTAACTATCTAGTAGCCCGGGTCCTGCCAAAAGAATTCTCGAGTCAGCAAAAGAAGAAATTCTTTTCTGATTTAAAGAATTATTTTTGGGAGGACCCCTTTTTATTCTGTGTTTGCGCAGACCAGGTACTGAGAAGATGCGTCTCGAGTGAGGAAGGTCTAAATATTTTACGGCATTATCACGAGGGACCAACCGGTGGTCATTATCAAGTTAACCGAACCGCAAGGAAGGCATTAGAGGCATGCTTTTATTGGCCCACACTCTTTAAAGATGCTCACACCCTTGTGAGTACTTGCCATAGCTGGCAGCGGTCGGGGAACATCTCCCTCCAGGATGAGATGATCCAAAATATTTTCTTAGTATGAGAAATTTTCGATCTTTGGGGTATTGATTTCGTTGGTCCTCTCCCTCTCTCTTTTTAAAACAAGTATATTCTGGTTGCGGTCGAGTACGTATCGAGGTGGGCGAAAGCGCAAGCTCTCCCCACCAACGATGCGCGAGTCATTGTTCACTTCTTAAAAAAAATCATTTTCTCGATTTGGTACGACGTGCGCTATAGTTAGTGATCGGGGCACCGATTTTTGCAATAACCAATTCACAAAATTTTTAGCAAAATATGGTGTCACGCACAAACTGTCCACTGCTTATTACCCATAAACGAGAGGCCAAGTCGAAGTCGTAAATCGAGAATTAAAGCGGAGCTTAGAAAAAACTGTTTCTATAAATCGGAAGGATTGGGCACTTAAGCTCGATGATGCGCTATGGGCCTATCGAACGATGTACAAGTCCGCTATCGGTTGTACACCATATCGAATGGTTTATGGCAAGTCTTGCTACCTTTCGGTCGAATTGGAGCACCGCGCATTTTGGGCGCTTAAATTTTTGAATCTCGATTCTACGTTAGCGGCCGAATAAAGAAAATTTCAAATGAATGAATTAGACGAGTGGCGAGCGAATGCGTACGAAAGTAACAAATTATATAAGGAGTGAACAAAGTTTTATCACGATAAAAATATAAAATTTCCTAAAAATTTTTCGTCGGACCATCTCGTCCTCCTTTATAATTCTCGCCTTCGCCTTTTTCTGGGAAAGCTAAAATTCCGATGGTCCGGACCCTTTATTGTTAAAGAGGTTTGGTCCTATGGGATAATTTTAATTTCCCACCCGGAAAAAGGTTCCTTCAAAGTTAACGGGCACCTCCTTAAGTTGTATCTTCCGGGAGAGTTAGCTAACGAGAAGAGTGAATCGATATTACTTCCACCTATAATATGATCGGCAATTAGGTCAAGCTACGCGACCTAAAACAAAGCGCTTTTGGGAGGCACCCCAAAGTTATCTTTTCATTGTTTTTGTTGTTTTTGTCTTGACATGTTTGTAGGTAACCACCATTTCCCCACGCATCTTCAAAATCAGGGAAGCTCTTTCCCCTTCTTCTTCCTTCTCTTTTATCTTGCATCTCTTTTTGTTTTGTCTTCACATTATTTACTTTTTCTTTTTTATTTTACTTCATACTTAGTTTTAAATATTGGGGACAATGTTTAACTTTAAACATTGGGGACATTATTTATGCTAATGGCAGCTCATTGTTAATGGCAAATCGCGAAAATCTAAGGACAGACCAATATGTTATTGGCAGACCAAAAAAAATAAAAAAAATGAAAAGTAGCCAAATTTAAATACATCATTGAGAACTTTCAAAATAACCAACATATGAACAAATTGTCCACGAAATTTTAGAAAGTTATATATTATATAATTAGTACAAGGACAATAGTTAGTCAAATTTAGTAGCACCATACGAGGAAATACTTTATGTCCTTGCAAAATAAATTCATATTGAGTACCTACACAAAAAATAATTTTGGAAGTCAGTTTTAAAACTACATATAAATATAAAGATTAATGTTAGTGAGAATACCTTCGTAGTCAAACATCCAATATATCATACAACTTGCAAAAGGGTACACCAAAAGTTGTTGATATAATAAAGGAACTATAAGCCTACACATTTTAAAAAATTATTAGAAGATCATCAAACTAATGATTTGAAATCTATGAAAATAATATATAAATGCATATTACATACCAAAATGTCGAGATTCCATTTGCTAGCAATATCATCACGATATCTTGCCCAACTTGGGAATATTGGAGGCAATGGGCAATCATCAAGCATCAATTGTTGGACGAAGTGGTTGTCATTTATGAACCCAATGTAAACTGTCTTTGGGAATGGCGGAGGTGCCGAATGAAGTGGTAGAAATGTAAATGATTGATACATTGAGATGTGAACGAATTTGATGTTGTATAAGGATGCCACTACTAATCCCATATCTGGCATAGTCATCCACTTGTCAATTGGCGCCTGAGTAACCATACAATCTAAAGATTCCAATAATTCTAATCTTCTAGATTGTCCATATATGTCCGCATATAATTTCTCATAACTATATAGCTCACTAGTAAGTGCATGCCAAACCTTTTTCCAATCATCCTCCAACTCCATTGCCATACCAACAACACAATAGCCACAATGTCCATCTCCCGCTGCATCCACCACATTCATGATATATTTTGAGACACATACCGGCATTTGCTTTAGGACACTTCTTAGTAATCGTGTACCATTTTTCACCATTTTAGTAGGTCCAATTGCAAGTTTTTTGCGGCAAGACATGCTCAAACAATGATAATTCTCGTTTAGTAGATTTGTACTCCTTCTCAAATTTCTTGTAGCTTCCTCTTGGCCTTCCTTTTAGTTTTGGTGATACTAAAGGTTCCAATGTTTGAGTTAATGTTGGATCCATGATTTCACATAGCTTCTTCCTTATTTCTTGTTTCTGTAGGACATTAGTATTTTTGTACCTTCTTAGAATGCCCTCAATCTCATTTTCAATATCATTGGGATTCTCTTCTTCAACTTTTACCTCATCCTCAATGTTCTTCTCATTTAACTTCAACTCTTTCCAATGTTTGCGAATCATCCACAAAGGAAAGGCATTGTCGTGTGTGATGTATGGTTTCAACTCATGGGTGCATGGTAATCCAAATGTACGCCTACATGTATGTGTGCAAATAAAATCATTTCCGGATTGTAACTTAACTGACTCTTTATGTATAATTTTCAAAGCAGCTATAGATACACAACCAAGCAATTCGGAATACAAGAAACTCCTAAATTCTTTGTTCACTTGAATGACACTTTCACCAAAGGATCTCTTAATCTCTGTATGTTGTAAATTTATCATCTGATCAAAGGTTTTCCATACTGTGGTTAAGTTCCCAACTGACACTTCAAGAAACTTCTTTAAATGATTATGTCTACTTTTAACTCGATTAGTGGTTGTAGTACCCAAATGCAAAAATTGATCAATCCAAGCAGAAACAAAGTATTCTTTATATGGTGTTATCCATGTAGAAACAATATATGAATACAAAGCAGGATATTTTGCAGCATAAATATTTATTATAGATTGCAGTGCACTAGTAAAATCACTCTCCGATTGAGAATCAACAAGACCATGCCATTCAATCAAAAATAGTTCCCATTCTTTCCCTTTGGCAAATAACCTTTTGCAGTGCGCAAGGATGTTTCTGCTTGTGGGAAAACCAACTTGATAGCGTTCTTTAGCGCCACTTCTCTATCGGTTACCAACACTTGCAACAAACCATTTACATCAAGAATGGACTTAAAACATTTAAGTGCCCAAACATAACTCTCTTGAAGCTCGTTAGAAATGAACACAAAAGCAGCATAAAAACTCATATTTGTTGATGTTACTCCGACAATAGAAAGTAAAGGCAGACGAAATCTGTTTGTCTTGTATGTGCAGTCCATAAGAAATACTGTTGGAAACATTTGACAAAGACGAACTGATGTTGGGTGAGCAAAGGAGAGACTCTCTAAAGGATTGGCACCCTTTACCACTTTATTGAAACTACAATAACCACAGTCTGTTATGCATTTATATAGAAAATGTATTGCAGTCCCTCCTTCTAAATCCTTTTTATGCATTTTAACCCTTTCATTATATATGGTCCGGAGCACTGTACAATTGGAGCTATCTCTTTTCTTTAAAGCTGTTAATATTTTACGAGGCTTAACATTTGCAACATACATCTCATGCACAATTTGTTGCTCACTTTCATTTAATCTCCCAGCATAAGAATGTGCTTCAAGGTGAACCATTTCATGGTTATGCTTGCCACATTTCACTTCAACATTCCATTCAAATCCAGCTGCATTTCGAATACCTTTCAAAGAGAAAAAACATCCACACCTTTTCGAAGCGGATTTTCTAATATTTCTATGTGGAGTCTTCGCACTTTGACTGTGCCGTTTAAATCTAGCCCTATCACACCCAAGTAGGACTCTTGGTCTTGTCCTAGAAGTTAATTTATCCGCACTTTGAATCGTAAGTACAAAACCAAGACCATTAGAAATATTGCGTGCCCAACTAATTAACTCCTCTTTTGTAGGAAAACTCACTAATGTTGAAAAATGACATCCAAAATCAAAACTATTTTCGTGTGTCAAATTATCTTCATCCATGGTGACATTTGAATCTAGTAAAACAAAAAAAAAACATAAACACATGCAAACAACACACCAAATGATTATTAAGTAACATTTTGGAAGAATTAGTGAATTACCAAATGGTTCTTCATCCATAGGAGCACTTTGAGAAAAAGTATTTTGCATCATTACTTCTTCCTCCATAGAATTTTTTGAACCTACAATAACAAGTCAAATAATCCAAATAAATAAAAAAATTCCCATTTTGGAAGGAGATGGACAAATAAAAAGCAATTAGTCATTTACCTAATGGTTCTACAATATCCATAGGATCACTTTGAGGTGTCGGAGAAACCACTGAAATTTGGGAGAAAGGATCATACCCTAAAATTTCTTCCCCTTCAAGGATTTTCGAATCTACATTAGTGACAAACTAAATCAACATAATAATCTTTGATTTAGGAAGAAGAATAGCATACTTATGTTGAAAAATTTCAGATCTAGAGAATGGGAGAAAAAACTTGATTTCAGTTAGGGTTGGGCGAAAATACCTTGAATCGAAGAAGGAGGAGCAATAGGCGGAGGATTAAAGCAATCACGAGCGTCCAGAGGATGAGGAGACAAGCCGCCGGACATGGCCGTCGGCGGTGGTGACTGGCCGGGAGCATGCGGGAGTGGGGGCTGGGCGGTGACGGGATCGTTCGGGTGTCGGGCTCGGCGGAAAGTTAGGGAAAGGTCGAAGCGTGAAATTAGGTTAGGGGCTGCCAATAGGTGTATTAGAAGAGAGAAAAATCTGGATTTTAAAAAAAAATCAGGTCTGCCAATAGCCATAATAGGTCTGCCATTAAAATTTTCCTTCTTAATTTAGAAAATCTTCAAAAAACAAAAAATTTATTGTCTTATGTTATCTTTTATTTAAGCACTTGTAAAACCCAAAAACTCAAAGAAAAAATTTGAAAATTGAAAATTTAAATCTTTGAAATGGACGTTTGGGATATCATCCCATCGCACCTCCTAGTACTGTGAGAACCCTTCACGGGGTATACCTCGGGAAGTCCAAGAGTTAACAAAAAATTGTTAGGTTTAAAACTAGTTTCCTTTATTTTATTATAAAAAAAAAAAGATAATATCAAAAATTCAAAAAAAAAAATGAAAAACTTAGAACAAAAAAAATTCTTATACCCCTCCTTCTTGTTGTTTTTGTGATTTCTTAGAAATCAAGTTGAGAATGTTTATAAGCATTCTTAGGTTTTTAATTGGCTTAAATTTTGTTTATCATAGTTTGTTAATTTTAAATTTTAGGTAATCTTGTTTTAAGAATCATCTTATGATTTTAACTTGAATAGAGAATTTGTTTAGCATGACTTCTTTTTATTTTTAAATGGCTTCATTTTGTAGTAAATTTGCTAAACCTCTTTAAATTTCAATTATATTTTCTTCTAGCTTTTTAGATCTTAGGAAACTTAAATTTATTAGAATTTGCTCTCAATATAATTTAAATTACAAGCTATAAATTTTTCCTTCCCTACCCTTTTGTTGGCATAAAAAAAAGAATTTTAAGAGATCATATATCATGGGAATAAGAGGATAAAATTCATTATTCCCTAAACATATGCACCCAAAATCATTTAAAAGATTATATGGCATGGAGTAAGAGGATAAAATTCATTACTCCTAAACATATACATTTTGGGTTTTTATTAGAAGAGAATTAAAAGCTAATATGACATGGAGTAAGAGGATAAAATTCATTACTCCTAAACATATACAAATTAGAAAATAAATTTTGAGTTTCAAAGATCTCTTCTTATGCCATTTTTTGTGAAATCCCCCTTAGCCAATGATCATTGATCTAGATATAGTTTAAATTATGGAGAGAACAATATTTAGTAAGTTATTTTTCCTTAAGTTTCTTTTAAGATAGAGTTCTTATAATTTTAATTTAATCTACTTTTATAATTTCTACAATTTTGTTAGCTAATTAATTATCTTGAGAAATCAATGCATAAACACTCATCCTCTTTTCAAATCATCATCATAATTTAGGACTTAACTCCCCCTAGAATTTATTCTTAACTTAACTTTTGGTTTAAATGAAATTTTAGTTTATAATTTTTTTTATGAATGTCTTATAACTTATGTCTCATACTTTTGCTTTGGAATAACAATACCTCAAGTATGGGGGTATTTGATAAGTAGTATGTATATAACTTTTTAATCGAAATTTTTGTAATTATTTAATATGAATTTTTCCTTTTTATGTCAATTTTAGGTTATAAGTAGTTCTTTTTGTAATTTTGATTCTAACTTAGCTTAATTTCAATTTTGCAGAAGTTTAGACAAATAGAGAAAATTTGTATTAGACGCCCCCCAGTCACGCCAGTGACCAGGGGCGTGTAACTTGAATACCAGTCCAGAATTGATGCCGCGTAGTTTGAGCTTGTCCACAGCAAGTCACGCCCGTGACTCAAAGGTCACGCCTGTGACCTGGGGCGTGTAAACATAGGATCCTGCCAGCAGTGTTGCCGTCGAGAAGAGGAGATGCCATCGAGAAGTCAACCCATGTCACGCCCGTGACCTAGAAGTCATGCCCATGACAATCATGCATGGTCTCTGTCCACCGCAGCACCACAATCTAAACCTACGCTGCATTTAATGAAGCTTCCAGATTACATGCCAGTGACCAACATTACACGGGCGTGTAATGCCCTTTTCTGCCGCACGCAAGACCCACATCGCTGTCGGAGCTGAGATGAACAGTACTTACATGCCCCTCAGTCACGCTCGTGACCAGGGGCGTGTAACTTGGAATTTTTCCTATAAATTCCAACTCTCCTTGAGTTGCTTTTTCATGTTTCTTTCATGTTTTCCCTTACATGTTCTCTCTCTCTCTTTTCCTTTCATGCAATGTACTAATTTTTCTTTCAATGCAATAGTTTAGTGATCTTGTAATCTTTCCATGATAGTGTTGTAATTTTCCTTCAACTTGTAATCGTTTTTGGTATCAATAAAATTTAGTTTGCTTTCTTTATTTGTCTCCTTCTACCTTAGTTAACTTCCCCTTTATGCAATTTTATTTTTCTTTCTCCTTCCCCACCACCATGATTAACTAATTCTCATTAGTGCTCGATCGAAATGATCCTAGGATGAGATGATCAAGTTATGATTTTCTAAGCTCTTTTTTTCCGTTTTTGTAAACACTTGAATTACCCTTGATTTTTAACTAGTGAGGCCATATTTTCGATGTATGGTTTTCGCTTAAGTTTTCATACTTAGTTAGCCCAGAGGCTTAAAGTATGAATCGATCACTCAAGGGTAAAGAGAGTTGCACGCACCCCTCGAGAGAGAGGATGACATAAATCTCCCGGATTGGAGTCAAATCCAATAGTGGGGTTCACAACGTAAAGCAAGTTTTAGGTAATCAATTATAGGACGAGAGTACGGTTGATTTTTCCTAAACTTAGTTGGGCATTAACCTCGAGAGGGGCATGTTCAAGCTTTAGGAACCTCCACGGTCAAGTAGTTTAATTAAACGGAATTAGATTTATTTTCCTTTCGCTTGATTATTCTTATTCCATGGTGACTTTTAATTGAGCACTAATCTCTTTTACCATCATTTAACCACCTTCATTTAGTTTGCAATTTTCTCTTTTAGTTAAGTAAAACAAAACTCAAAAATCTATTAGATAAGATAATAATGATTTTCCTCGAAGTAGAAGTAATCAACGCAACCCGTGGAATACGACCTTGGTATTTCTAAATATCCTATACTCTAGGCGACAAGGTATACTTGCCTTCATCACATATAGTTTTGGAAAACATCTTTAAACCTTTCGCTTTGCAAAAACCTAAAATTTTTATATCAACAGTTCTGTTCTCTGTTCATAAGCAGCTTCCGTGATTATGCGACCTTGCGGTCAGGCGATCAAGAAGTGCGGACAGGTTGTTTTCTTAGCAGTTCAATAAGTCAGCAGTTCGTATGGTCTGAGGTGGTGGTCTGGAAGATAGCAGGTTGACGACCTATGTTATTCATGCGGTCTCAGTGGTTACCGTGGGGTCTGACTATTTCAGCGGTCTCTGGCGGTCTCACTTGTTGTTGTTCGCTAGTTGCTTGTTTGTCTCCGTTTTCTCTCCACCTTGTATTCTGTTAAATCATGTCTCGCAATGTATGTCTAGAATTATGAAGGAGATAGATTAATATAAGATTTCTTGTCATTCTATTGTGTTGGTTACTTAACTTGGAATGGTTACAGTGTTCATGCGCCTTATTCCCACTTCTAAGAAATTTTAACTTGTTATCTGAGCTGAAATCTTTCACAAGATATCAGAGGTAGAATTTTTAACATAATGTACTCCAACTTTCTAAATGCACGGAACTTAAATTTAATGTAATGAGGCATTCAAGTCTTTCATAGAAACCAAAATCATATGTTTGGTCATATAGCTCAAACAATAAAACCGAGAATGTTTTTGAAAGAAACCAAACTCATATGCCAAAATCGCTTATACAAAACATTGAATGAAGCAATTATGGAATCTACCTGCTTAGGAAAATGTAAGAGTTATGCATACAATTTGGTTTGAGCATTGGTGGGCAGGTAATAGTTTGTTGTATTCCAGTTAGGATCCATCTATGAGGGAATTGTGAGAACATGGGGGAAGGGAGGAAAGGGCAGTACCTTCCGTAGGATTGGTCCTTATTACTATTGTAGAAGATTGAGCTCGACAACTCTGGGAGAGGAGTACGAAGACCAGTAGCCTCCTACGGAATACTAAGCCCATCTTTGGTTCCTTAATTTTAGGGAGAAGAGATTAATGTTTGCATCCTAACCAATTTATGTTTTGAGGTGGACGAAATAGAAGGAGAAAGAAGATTGAGGTCTTAGAGGAGGGGACATCGAGGGATTTCTCTGTGCAGAACTGATGAAGAGTTGATATGTATGAGTGGATATCTCCTGGTTGGTTGAGCGTGATTAGAGAAGAAACTATTGGAACATGCTTTCCACATTTCTTGGTTTGAGAATAACAAATCCCATTGTATTTAATTATACTTTCCATGTGTTTATAGTGTGCAAGAACTTCTACTTTCAAGCCTCTATGACTACGAGAAAGAATGATGAAGAATTCCCTACCAGGTCAAAGCTCTGGTGTTAGCGCGGGGCGCTAACGCTACTGCTGGCGGTAGCATGTGCAGATTTGGAAATTTCATCGAAAAGGAAACATTCGTCAAGAAAGAAAGGTAGTCGAGACTGAATATGGCAACTCTTATCGCAGAGCGTTAAGGCTAATGCCCGACGGTAACTTATGGAAGTCCCGCGATTACGATGCTGATTGAGGATCAGAAAAGGAAGGAGATCTGACGATTGGGAATGATATATACTAACGCGGCGCGTTAGGAGGGGATACTAATTCTGGAGCCAGAAGGTTGCCAAAAAGGGCTCGATCCGCGTGCTAGATTCTTGCCTAAAGAGGCTACCGCCCGGCGGTAGTACTACCGCTGGCGCTGAGATCCGAGCCTATTTAAAGAGCGGTCCGCCTCCATTTTGAGAAGCTGATTGCAAAAGATATTGAAGCCACAACCCATGTATTCATGAGAGCCTCCTCTTTGCAAGGCAAGAGAACTTCGTCAAAGTTTGTGAACGCTAAGGACTTGAAGAAAGATCAATCACGCCGACTTTATCTTCAAGTTCATCCTTTGAGGGAGTTTCTTTGATGTTGTAGTTTCTATTATTTGTAACCTTTATATTTTTATCGGTAGAGAAATTAACCGCGTGGTTGGCGACCAGGGCTTTGCTAGGACTATGGAGAATTTGCCTCGTGGTTATGGCGACTAGGTCTTGGGATTAGATCCAGGGGGTGCTCGAGGCCTTTTTGGGGATAGAGAGGCTAGAGCGGCTTGAGGCCGTATTTGGGGATGAATCCGCTAAAGCCAACCGGTTCATCAGGAGAAGAGTTGGTATAAAAAAACAAAAGAGTTTTCATATTATTGGCCTTGATTTCAAGCGTCATTGAAATCAATCATTTTTGTATTCAATCTCTATTGAAATAAAATCATGTTTCTCTTTGTCTAATTATCTAGTTTTTATTTCCATGCACCAAAATGTTTTGAATTACATTCTTCAAAATCTTAAACGCAAAATATATTGGAAGGTTCGCTTTTCATAAGAAAGAAACTCTTGGATTCAATTCTGTTACTAGCGCCGAACGGTAGTTTCTACCGCCGGTGGTAGTGAATAGAGATTGATATCCTCTCTTTTAAAAGTAATCTTCAATATATTTTTTCCTGAGATATTAAAATATACTCCTCTATAAAATATTCTGAAACTTCTTTTATTAACAACCATAGTTCTATTAAAATATTAAATTTCTTAAAACCCTTATTCACCCCCCTCTAAGGGCGCCTACAGATCCAACAAGTGGTATCAGAGCTAGGTTATTCCAAAATGGCTTCACAACCAGGAATAATGACGTTTCATGATCTCGCTTCCACTAGAGGGGATGAAATTGTATTACTTGAAAAATCTTTGCACCACCATTATTTATGGGCGAAAATTATAAAGCCTGGAAAATATTAATGAAACATTTTCTTAAATCTTTAGATGAAAAAGTTTTGAATATTACTATTGAAAAGCCCCCAAGCATATTAAATAGAAACGAAATGAGTTTAAATGCTAAAGTAATGAATAGTTTATTTTGCGGGCTTAATCAAAATATTTTTAAACTCATTTATACTTTACCTACTGCTTAGGAGATTTGGAATTTTCTTGAAAATACTTATGATTCCCTTTTTCTAGGTATAAAGTGCACATCAAAGGATATGTAAGAAGACAACACATCAATGAGAAGGGAAGATGGAAACTCATCTATTGAAGAGGAATGCAAAAAAGTTGTCAAAGGAACTTCATGTTCAAATCTTGCCTCATCCAAAAGCATTGTAAGAAAATCAAATTCCCTTTTTGTTTGTAATTCTATTTCTACATTACAATTGCTACAAATAACCAAGCATAAAATTAAGAAATTAAAAAATGGCTAATTGCAAATTGCGTTTAGAAAATTAAAGTTTAAAAGCAAAAGTTAATGTAGAATCAAATGGTAATGCATCTAGTTTTCTACATGGCACTTTAGTTGAAAATATTACACCTTGTATAAAATATAATGAATTAAAAGAAAAATACAAGAAACCTGAAAATGAGTGTATTTTTGTAAAAGAACAAAATGAAAGATTGTGTTTAGAAAATTCATCTTTGAAAAGTGATTGTGCTATGTGTAAAAATTATAAAATTGAAATTAAAGAGATGGATGAAACATTTGAAGAATTAAGAAATGACTATATAACTCATATTAATTCTATTGTTACAATCGCCTATAATAAAGCTAGACATAATTTCAAAATAAAGAATAATGAATTAAAAACTAAAGTCAACATGCTTAAGGAAATTGTAAAGGAAAATTCTCAAAACATACATCACAACATCATGTAAAATCCAAAAGCAAGTTAAATATGAACTTTCATAATTTGACTAAGCCAAATAAGGGGAATAAAAAACTTCAAGAGATTGTAAATGAAACTCCAAAATACTATCATCATTATCATTTACAACATCAATCTTCTCCCAACATAAAATTAAATGTTCACAAATTTCCTATGAAAAATTCTTTCAATAATCATCACAATTATAAGCATCAAGACAAAAATATTCACAATGGAAATTTGATGCATAAAAATAATATTAAACAAAATTATGAATGGAGGCCCAATGCTAAAGATGAAACACTAACTCCACTCAAAAGGGACCATTCATCACTATCTCCCCACAAACCAATGTTGGTCATGTGTGTCACAACCCTTTAATTGAGAATAACAAATCTCATATTGTATTTGAACTTGCTTGTCATGTGTTTATAGTGTGCAGGAACTATAGCTGCAATACTTCGCAGGTAAACAACAGCTTCAAATCAAATTCTTTGAAGGAGAGCTACTGCCAGCGCTAGGGATACCACCTGGCGCTAGCGCTACCGCCTGACGCTATCTCGAGTTCGTGCACACAACGCTATACCGCGACTGTTTCATAACCACTTCTACACGAATGCTACCGCATGCGCTATCTCCAAGTTATATAATTTGATGCCTTCTTTCTCGTTTTATTAAGATATCCCACAGAGATTACTTGTGCCAAAATTCAAGAGTTGTTACTCTACCGAAAGTTCATCTCCCACTCAAAGCCAAAGAAGATTTCTGGAGAAGGAAGTCGCCACGCTGCATCAGAAGAACGATCGTTTCAACCTCGCTTATGCTACATCGATCCTTCATCATCATCTTCAGAAATCTCATAGAGGGAGTTCTTGTTATTTGCTTTATTTCATTATTGTGAATTTTAGTAGTAAAATCGCATTGTGTTGGCGACTAGGTCTTTGCGCGGCTTAGGGGGAAATTTGACATGTGAGTTGGCGACTAGGTCTAGGAGATTAGATCTAGGGGTGCTCGAGGCCATATCCGGGGAAGGATTGGCTAGAGCGGCTTGAGGCCATATCCGGGGAAGGATAGGCTAAAGCCAATCAGTTTGTGGGGATACAAGTTGGTATAGAAAAGGAAAAGATATTTACTTTTGTACGCCTCCGATTTCTAGCGATATTGAAATCAAATTTATGTAAACACTTTTTCATATAATACAATCATGTCTCTATTTGTGTTTACTTGATTTCTTTCATTTGGTGTAAATTTTACTATTGCAAATTACTTTTTGGTAAATTGTTATTTTGCTCTCATTTATTCCTAAACAATTTAGTAATTTCCTTAAAATTATAAAAAGAATTTTTTTCCCTTATTCACCCCCCCCCCTCTAAGAGCGCCTATCGATCCAACAAGTGGTATCAGAGCCAGGTTATTCCAAATTGGCTTAAAAACCAGGAATAATGGCGTCTTATGATCTCGCTTTTTCCGAGAGATAAGGAATTCGTAGACCTCCACTATTTACTGAGTCAGATTATAATTATTGGAAAAATAGGATGCGATGTTTTCTTATGACCCTAGTTATTGAGGTATGGAATATGGTAGAAGAGTAATACTCTCCTCCTACAATTGTAGTTAGAGAGATAACATTAGAAAAACCAAAAGATAAATGAGATGATAGGGATAAACTAAAATGCAAAAATAACGCCAAGGCCATGAATTCTCTATTTTGTGCGTTAGATAGAAATGAATTTAATAGAATTTTCGTATATACTACTGCATATAAAATTTGGAACCATTTGGAAATTACTCATGAAGGTATATCGCAGGTTAATGATTCAAAACTTTTCCAACTGGAGTCAGAATATGAAAAGTTTCGGATGGATGAAAGCGAAGATATTGATGCTATGTACACACGCTTCACCAAGATCATCATTGCCTCCAAAGCTCTCGGAAAGGCCTTCTCCAACGGCGACTTGGTCTGAAAGATTCTTCATTCTCTTCCTCCAAAATTCAATCCAAAGGTGACGAATATCTCGGAGCCGCACAATCTAAGAACGCTTCAGGTTGAGAGCCTCATTGGGAATCTCAAAATCCATGAGGTAGAACTCAAGATACAATACGATGAATACAACAAGGAGGCAAAGAAGAAGGCGTTGGCACTAAAATCAAAGAAGGAGTGCCAGGAGGATGAGGATGAAGATGAAGAAGGTCTCTTAGTAAATAACTTCCAAAAGTTCATGAGAAATTCGGAAAGGAGAAACACCTTCGGAAATATTTCCAAAAGGAAGGGAGATGGAAAGGGTCATCTTCAAAGAAGGAGAAGGAGAACGACGATGAGGAAGAAAGACCTCCTCCAGAATGTTATCACTGCAGGAAGACCAGACATATTCAGAGCCAGTGCTCAAAGTTTTTGAAGGAGAAAAAGGAAAAACGGCACAAAGGGAAGGAAAAGAGGAAGGTGTTAAACGACGACGACGATGCCAGTGTTCTTAGAGACACTGAGGTAACTCCTCCCACTTATGATGAAATTTTTAATGAATTTCTTAAAACTTGCAAAGCTTTTGATAAAAATATGAAAGATAGTATTTTATTAAATCGAGAAAATGAATCTCTAATTAAAGAAAATCAAAAGCTTTCCAAAAAATTAATTGTTTTAGAAAAGAGAAAGGTTTCTTGCCAAGAGTTTGATCACTCCACTAAAATGGCCAAAGATATTGAAGAGTCACTTTCTAAAGCCCTCTCCCATGCCAAAACTCTTACAAAAGAGAAGGGGGAATTAGAAAGAAAATTAGAAGCCTCTCTTGTGAAAATAAAAAATAATAAAAAAGGTTTTGAAAATAAGTGTGTCATGCTTGTGAAAGAAAATTCCTCACTTAAAGCACAAGTTCATGATCTCACAATGGCCATTAAAAATTTGGAATAGGCCAAAAATCACTCGATATGATTTTAGGGAACCAGTGCTATGGTTCTGGAAAATTTGGGCTCATATATCGAGGTGGGAGCTACCGCCCGACGCTAGCCACTAACGCTGGCGCTAGCTCCTCGTACAAAAATTCAATGATTTCTTTTGCAAAACCTTTTTCTTCTGTAAATCTGATTCCTTCCAGCAAGAAAAAATTCCAGCAAAGGGTTTCAACCCTTTTATTACGTGTGCAAACTGTTATAGGTTTGGTCACACATCTAGTTCTTGAAGGAAATTAAAACAAACTACTTCAAAGCAAATCTGGGTACCTAAGGCTTCCACTTATTCTATGGGTGGTACCACTTGGGTATCTGGATCTTTACTCTCATTTTCTTTCTAGATGTGCAGGCAGGCTAAGGAATATGAAGACATGTGGTACTTGGATTTTGGATGCTCCAAGCACATAACGGGCAATAAAGCAAAGTTCCTTAGCCTAGAAAAGAAGAAGGGAGGGATCATGATGTTTGGCGATAATGGAAAAGGAAGGATCATGGGAATTGGTACAGTTGATAACGAATCCTTTACGATATCTAATGTTCTTTACGTAAAAGGGCTAAAACATAATCTAATTTCTATTAGCCAATTATGTGATAAAGGATTAGATGTTTTATTTGAATCTTCCATTAATTTACGCAAAATATCCAATCCTACTACAAAAGATATTTTACTAACTACACCTAGAATACATAATGTTTATATTGTTCCCTTTCATGATCTTTCTAAATC
The DNA here is from genome assembly GCA_033032865.1 of Dactylorhiza incarnata. NCBI lineage: Eukaryota > Viridiplantae > Streptophyta > Magnoliopsida > Asparagales > Orchidaceae > Dactylorhiza > Dactylorhiza incarnata. Next base: position 15,784,865 of record JAWHQI010000012.1, on the reverse strand, counting down.
ATCTATAAAATGTTTTATAACTAAAAATGACGAATTAGAACTTTGGCATAGACGACTAGGACATGCTAGCATAAAGCTTATTGTAAAACTTGCCAAAAGTGATTTAATTAGAGGATTGCCTAGGTTAAATGGAAGTTTACCTTCACTTTGTTCACCATGTCAAAAGGGTAAATTTACTAGATCCTCTTTCAAATGTAAAAATTTCATTTCTACTACAAGACCCTTGTAATTAATTCATATGGATCTTTTTGGTCCCGTTAGCACCGCAAGTCTTGGTGGTAGATTATATAGATATGTTATAATAGATGATTTTTCAGATATTATTGGACGTTATTTCTCTCGTCCAAATCCGACGCGTTTTGCGAATTTGCAAAATTATGTACTCGTATTCAAAATGAAAGTGATTTAAAAATTAAATGCATTCGCTCGGATCATGGAGGAGAATTTGAAAATGAAAAGTTTACTTCTTTATGTGATATGTTAGGCATTGAACATAACTTCTCTACACCACACACACCACAACAAAATGGTGTTGTAGAAAAAAAGAATAGGACACTTCAAGAACTAGCACGCACTATGCTATGTGAATATAAATTGCCTAAGTCCTTTTGGGCCGAAGCCGTAAATACATCATATCTGTTTTGAATAGAATCATGCTTAGCCCATCTCTTAATCACACACCATATAAACTTTATTTTTAAAAGAAGCCTAACATATCCTACTTCACAGTTTTTGGTTGTAAATGTTTTATTAGAATATAAAGATAGCTTGGGAAAGTTTGATGTAAAATGCGATGAAGGAACTTTTCTTGGATACTCTTCAACAAGTAAAGCTTATAGAATTTTTAATAAAAGAACTAGTAAAGTTGAAGAGTCAATTAATATAAAATTTGATGAGGTTGTTCCTTGTATAGAAAGACTTGCCACAGGCAACGAGGATGATCTCTTGCAACCTTTGGAGCATGGTGATGAGGAACCTTCCAAAGAAGAGAAAGAGGAGGCCAAGGAAGATGATTATGTGCCTCCAAGCACCTTGTAATTCACAAAAGATCATCCATGGGAGTTAGTAATTGGTGAACCATCTATTGGGGTAAGAACTCGATCTTCTCTTCATGGATCTTATTCAAATATTTGTTTTGTTTCCGAAATAGAACCAAAAACCATTTCTACCGCTTTAAATGATGATTTTTGGTTTTTGGCAATGAATGAAGAGTTAGAACAATTTGAGCGACATAATGTTTGGAAATTAGTAGAAAGACCATCTAATCACTCAGTTGTTGGTGTAAAATGGATTTTTAAAAATAAATTAGATGGTGAATATAGAATCACTAGAAATAAAGCACGCTTAGTAGCACAAGGATATTCACAAATCAAGGGGACAGATTTTGATGAAACTTTTGCACCCGTTGCTAGAATCATCTATACGAATTTTTCTAGCATTTGCAAGGTTTAAAAGAATAAAACTATTTCAAATGGATGTAAAAAGTGCCTTTCGAAATGGGTTTGTAAAAGAAGAAGTTTATGTTGAACACCCCCCCCCCCCCCGGTTTTATTAGTGAAAAATTTCCCAATCATGTTTTTAAACTAGAAAAAGCGCTTTATGGTTTAAAATAAGCGCCCCGTACATGGTTTGAAAGACTTACATCATTTTTATTAAAGCACAGTTATATTATGGGAAGTGCCGATAATTCTCTCTTCATTAAGCACAATAATTATGATTTGATTATTTTGCAAATATATGTTGATGATATAATCTTTGGATCTACTAATGAAGAGTTGTGCAATGAAGTTATTTTAGTGATGAAAAATTAATTTGAAATGAGTCTAGTAGGAGAGCTTTCTTATTTTCTTGGTTTTCAAATATCACAAGGAAATGATGGTATTTTATGTCAAACTAAATATATTTTTGATATGCTTAAACGCTTTGGATTTGAAAACCTTAAACAAACTTCTACACCAATGAGTGCATCACTAAAATTAGGAAAAGGTGAATCAGGAATTTCTATTGATCAGACTTTATATAGAGGTATGATAGGATCTCTACTTTATCTAAGTGCAACAAGACCTGATATTATGTTTGTCGTATGCTTATGTACTCAATTTCAAGCCAATCTAAAAGAATCTCATTTAAAAGCGGTAAAACGTATTTTTAGATATTTAATTGGGTCAAGTAGATTAGGATTATGGTACCCGCATAATAAATCATTTACACTTCATGGCTATTCCGATTCGGACTACGCCAGATGCTCACTTGATAGAAAAAGCACTAGCGGTACTTATCATTTTCTAGGTCCTTCATTAGTTGCATGATCTAGTAGGAAACAAAATTTGGTTGCACTCTCCACCATGGAGGCCGAATACATTGCACTAGGGAGTTGTTGTGCACAAGCACTATGGATGAGCCAAACTCTAGAGGACTTTGGTTTTCATCTAAAACATATTGAATTGAAATATGACAACAAAAGTGCCATTGATCTTACAAATAATCCGGTACGCCATTCTAGATCCAAACATACAGATGTACGTCATCATTTCATAAGGGATCACATTAAATAGGAAAATATTAGAATAAGTTTCATTGGCACGAACTCTCAACTTGCTGATATATTCACTAAACCTCTTCCCGATGCAAGGTTTCAAATGTTAAGGTTGGAATTAGGATTCTTAGACATCTTAGGATGAGTTATATGAAAAATGCTAAAAGTTTTATGCAATTTGAGCAATCAAGACATCTCCAAAAATTACAAAATTTTGGCATAAGACTACTCTAAGGACTCTTAATCAAGTTCAAAGAGTGAAAATTTAAAATTCTCAAAAAATCACTTACTATTTTCCGCGCTAGCACTAGCGCCGGCGCTAGCATGGGTGTTTGATTTTTCTATTTTTCAAAATTTCTAAAAATCAATAAAAATATGTTAGTTTATATGTACTACTTTGTCTTGTATGTATGACTTTTGTTATTTTTGTTTTATTTATGTTATGAAAAATCAACTACAAAACTTCAAAATTCAAAAATACAAAAATATGTTTTGTGTTTTTTTTTCTTTCATTAAAATTTTTCAAAACAAAAAAAAAACTGTATGATCTTTATTGCTAATATCAAGCATGTAGGAATTCTATTATTTAGAATTATTTACAATGTTAAAACTTGTTTCTTCATATTACTATGAACATTGTTGTGTTTATCATGCTTTGATATCTCTAATTAAGTGCATCAATTGTATTGAAAAATATGTGTAGAACCAAGCTTAGCATGCCTCTAAGTATGAGTAAATGTTTTGTGATTGATAATGATACCTTTCACTCACTTATTTTGGTAATCTACATATGTGTTTAAATCTAAAAATACTTGCTTGTGTATTGTAATTATGCAATGAATTAAAACTTGCATAAGTTTATTACCTACACTACATTTGAATTGCACTTAAGAAATTAAGAAAAGTGGTTGTTTTTTAAAAAATTATGTTGGGTTTGCAAAACAAGTGTATTCAGAGAATGTTGTCTCACAAAAGTGAACAAAAAATATAGACAAATATAACTCCACCAAGTTATACTTGGAAAGAATAGTAAAGTGACTTGTGCAAACCTTGGTTATTACACCACTTTGTTAAAAAACTATGTGCATTAAAGTGTGTGAAAGTTAATATACTTGTGTTTTTATTGTGCACTTTACTCTACATATGTCTTGTATTTTATGATTTAAATCAATTGTTAACATTGCTCAAAATACACTTATGTGCACTTTATTATCTTTCATTACACTTCTTCTCATGAGTATTGGATTCTAATGCTTTAGCTATACTACTCTTTATATATTAAATGCACGAGATAACCTAGCATGATCTCTACAATGTTTTGGTATCTCTTAAACTTAAAATTAAGTAACATTGTAGTATATTCTTTTTAGATATATTCATTTTATGCTTGGTAACTTTATGTAAAACTATGAGATTTCAAAAAGGTTAAAACATCTTTACATTTAGAAATAAAACTCATATCTATACTTATGATTTTCTTGCTCACAAAAGATGTTTCTTATAATCTTCCGCTTGCTTACAACTCTTATCTCTTTATTTGAAATCTTTTCAACATTACGCTTAAACTCTTTATCATTTTCTATTTTACAAAATCTCGATCATGATTTATCATTTATAAAGAATGCCTCCTTACTACCTTCTCCCCACCTTCTTTTGATAATACCAAAAAGGGGAGATTAATTGAAGAAATCTAGAGGAGAAATCTAGACGATTTATGGGATAATAAATAATTCATTTAATCTAATATTTAAGGGGAATATAAAACATAAATTACATTTATGTAGGGGGAGCATTAAGATTGGGGGAGTATGCATATTCTCGTGCTTATCAAATACTATAGTTGCACCTCTATCTCACTTATCATATACTATAAACACCTTTGTTGATTTCTTGCTAAGAGGATTTGTTATTATCAAAAGGGGGAGATTGTTGGACATGTGTGTCACAACCCTTTGTTTGAGAATAACAAATCCCATATTGTATTTAAACTTGCTTGTCGTGTGTTTATAGTGTGCATGAACTATAAGTGCAATACTTCACAGGTAGACAACAACTTCAAATCAAATTCTTTGAAGGAGAGCTACCGCCAGTGCTAGGGATACCGCCTAGCGCTAGCACTACCGTAGGCGCTAGCACTACCGCATGGCGCTAGCTCGAGTTCATGCACACAACGCCATGCCGCGACGGCTTTATAACCACTTCTACATGAACGCTACCGCAGACGCTATATCCAAGTTATATAATTTGATGCCTTATCTCTCATTTTATTAAGATATCCAGAGAGATTACTTGTGCCAAAATTCAAGAGGTGTTACTCTGCCGAAAGTTCATCTCCCACTCAAAGCCACAGAAGATTTCTCGATAAGGAAGTCGTCACGCTGCATCTGAAGAACAATCATTTCAACCTCGCTTATGCTACATCGATCCTTCATCCTCATCTTTAGAAATCTCATAGAGGGAGTTCTTGTTATTTGCTTTATTTCATTATTGTGAATTTTAGTAGTAAAATTGCCATGTGTTGGCGACTAGGTCCTTACGCGGCTTAGGGGGTAATTTGTCACGTGAGTTGGCGACTAGGTCTAGGAGATTAGATCTAGGGGGTGCTCGAGGCCATATCTAGGGAAGGATTGGCTAGAGCGGCTTGAGGCCATATCCACGGAAGGATAAGCTAAAGCCAACCTATTTATGGGGATTCAAGTCGATATAGAAAAGGAAAAGATATTTAGTTTTGTGCGCTTCTGATTTCTAGCGATATTGAAATCAAATTTATGTAAACACTTATTCATATAATACAATCATGTCTCTATTTGTGTTTACTTGATTTCTTTCATTTGGTGTAAATTTTATTATTGCAAATTACTTTTTGGTAAATTGTTATTTAGCTCTTATTTATTCCTAAACAGTTTAATAATTTCCTTAAAATTATAAAAAGAATTTTTATTCCCTTTTTCACCGCCCTAAGGGCGCCTATCGATCCAACACCAACATGCTATATTTGGTTACCCAAAGGAACCATCCCACTCGGTTCTCTTTGGATACCAAAATATCTTATTCATTAGGTATCATACAATTGCATAAAGTAGAATCAAATCAAAAATGAATACATGTACTGTACTTCATGATATGCTTAACCCTCTTTTGCTTTTTTGTTTTCTTTTGCCTTTTATTGAGCCAATATGCTGTGGTTACTTTATATAACTTGTGATATGACTCTCACACATTAAGCCTAAATTCATTAATAAATAAAATTGAATGAAATTAAATAAAAAGTCATATCATTTCTCAAGTGATCTATCTATCCTTTATTTTGGTTTTATCCTTCTAAATCCATTACCTATAAAAGTCTTATATTATCATTATATATTAAATACTAAATTTGCTATATGATATTATCAACACTAATGAAATAATTGTTAAAAATGGATTTATAAGGAGTATTAGGGGTCTTAGGCTAAATGTATAAAATGCGCAAGTGTTTTCTTTTTATTTATTTAATATCCTTGCATCATTTGATAGCCCCTATCATGTTTAATCATAACTAGGTCTTCAGAAAATTATGTATATATATCCATGGTTTGATTAATATTCAAAATCAAAGAGAAAATTTACAAAACCCTTCAAAATAACCAAAAATAATTTTCATATTATATTTATATTCATTATTCACCGTACAACTTTTTTCTTTAATAATTTGAAAAGGTTGAATATGAATTCTCTTTTATAATACTTCATTTACACTATCATGAATAATTAAGTACTTAATTTCTATTTGTTAACGCTAATGATCATTTATAATAATTGTGCAAAAATAAAAGATCGTTTAATTTTAATATTAAGCATAACTACAAAAGATGCTATTACTTCCAATATATGGTGTGTGTTCATGATCATTATATGAATGTATTATGTTTTGCATCTATCTCATTTATATGTAGACCCTAGAATCATCTTTATACCAATAAAATACAAATCAAATAGAATCATCACTTTATTCTAGGTCTAAATTAAAATACTATTTTTGAATACATGCAACATTAACACTATTAATCATATGATATAACATTGCATTCAAACTCATCATTCTAGCATTATAAATATTATCATCCATACTAGGTATCTTTTATTGCAATAATGAATTAATTTTAAAATAGAAAAATTGAAAGTTAAAATTCATAATAACTATGTGACTTTAAAATAAAATATAATTAGATATCAATCTCGCATAAAAGTTATAGTTTATAAATTATTTCCATAGGATTAAATGCTTAGTCTGTCCATGATCATTCACCCATATTATGTGTCTCACAATAGCGAGGGCATATGAGTGTGTGCATTAGAGACCCAACCTCTAAGTCGTGTCTTGTCCTTAATCGGGGATGGTTCCAGTGGGGCCTTGCGAGGCACTGGGAGGAAAGAGTGATAGGTTGAACGTCATCTTTTGTATGAATATGGGATCAACACCCCATCCTACGGTATGTGTGCATCTCCTCATGCCCATCCGTCACTTAGTACGGGGCTAGAGTGTAGACATGTAGTTAGGGTATCTTGATCTTAGAGATACTCATATTATATACATTGCATGAATATTATTTCACTCTTTTTGTTCATCATTTCACTCATGCATATTTTGATCAAACATGCCATCTTATATTTTTTACTCTTTGGACTTTCTTGATTTTGAAAAACATAAGTATTTTGAAAGAGTATTTTGACATCTTAAGCGAAAAAACTTTTATCTGCATCTTTCACGATTATTCAAAACTCTTTGCGGTACTTAGTGTCCCTTATCTTAGAAAACAAGAATCAAGAATAATCAGGCGAAAAATTTCAAAATCACACATTTTTCTGAGAAATACTACTTCTATTAATATCGCGCGGCGTTAGGTTGTTATCGCTGGCGATAGTATAAAATCCTGTGCTTGTTAACTATTTTTCAAGTAATGCATTTCTGTTTAATTCATGTTACTCCTTAAACAATTAAAATAAAAAAATGCGTAAAACTAATCAAAATCAATCAAAAACAAGTTTTTTTTAATTTGATCATTTTAAAATCAAATACAAAATTTCAAAACAAATTTCAAAGAACAAAAATATGCTTTTCTTATTGTTTCTTTATGAGTGTTTACTATTTTGTATTTTTTATTAAAAATAAAAAATTATAAAAATGGATTACTATTCATTGAAATGTTTCAAGGGTGATTAGGTTTATCTTTTCAAGATTAAAATACAATGTTATATTCTAATTTCAAGTATCTTACAATATTGCTTTGTGTCATGCCTTGAACATTATCTTGTAATGTGCAATGAAATTGATTATAGGAATCATGTGTAGAATTGCTTAACATGCCTCTAAGTATGAGTAATATTTTATATTTGACAATGATTTACTCACTCACCTCTTTAATATCTACATATGATTTTAATCATACTCTTGCATGATTGTGTAGTGTAACAACTTAACATTATTAAATGTGTGATGTTTACCTACACCTCATAAACATCTTTGTTCATGCACCCATTTTTGAAGAAGTGTGTTTTTAATCCAAAAACTCTATGTTTGCAAAAAATAAGTGAATTCAGAGTACTTTGTCCCAAACCAAAATTCACATGAATACATGACAAAGATAACTCCACCAAGCACTACTCAACATCATGATAATTCTTAATGAGAATTGTGAGGTTGAGCACCTTGGAGAGAATTGTAAAGTGTCTTGTGCAAACTATTTTTTTACACTACTTCTTCTTGTACACCGGATCACAAATAAATAAAAGAAAATATAAAATATATGTGATCCCCCAAACACTACTTTGCACACTAATAATTCTTAATGAGCATTGTGTGTGTAGAGCACACTGGGAGTTGTACTACTTTTATGTGCATTGAAATAAATATAGCTATATGGGTGGTAGTAATTCTAAAAACGCATTTCAATAATGTTGTGTTTATTCCATTATTCATGTCATGTGTTTTGATTAAATCGTTTGTATACTCTTATCAAAAATACCACTTGTACACATCATTATCTCCTATAAAACTTCTACTTATGAGTATTGGACTTTAAAGCATATTTACATGTCTTTTCTACAATTTTTAGTAAATGCGCTAGCATGAATTCCACAATGTACAAGTATACTTGACTTGTGAATTTAGAACATTGTAGTTTCCTATCTTGTCTTGATAAATTAAAATCATGTTTAAATTATTTTTTATATCACAAACACATCTTGGATTTCAAATTCAAAACATCCTCTTTCAAAAACTAACACTCTTATTTATTATGTTTGTAAACTTCAAAAAGGATGCTTATTTTAAACTTATTATACTTGAACTTATCTTCCGCTATGCCTTGTATGCACACTCTTGCCTATTTACTCTTTAAACAAGTACTATTGTATTTTGATCACAAATGATATTTATATCTTTGACTTAAATTGCTAAAACATCTATTTTCCACTAACACAAAACTCTTGCTCATTTACAATGCTTCAAACTCCTATAAAGATGTTTATTTATCTTGACTCATGCTTTCCACTATCCTTACTACTTGTACGCTCGATCATGAATATTTTTTATTACCCAACAAGTAATATTGCCTCCCTATCTAATGATACTCATTCTTACTCCAAACTTCCTACAAAAGGAGGAGAATATTTAATTAATTCGAACTCCATCCTTTACTCATTCACCGTGTAGCATTGTCATGCTCTATCCCTTCTATTCACCCTCTTTTGATAATATCAAACGGGGGAGAATAACTTTGAAAGAAATTCACACTTAAGGGGAGCAATATATATATGATGCTTTAATTTAGGGGGAGCACTCATATAGGGGGAGCATCTATATAGGGTAAGCATATTCATACTATCACGCCTATCCTTTACGATAAACACATTTCTTATTATTAAATGCTTTCTTTCTAAAGAGGATTTGTTATTATCAAAAGGGGGAGTTTGTTGGAACATGCTTTCCACATCTCTTGGTTTGAGAATAACAAATCACATTATATTTGATTATATTTGCCATGTGTTTATAGTGTGTAGGAACTTCTACTTTCAAGCCTCTATGACTACGAGAAAGAATGATGAAGAATTCCCTAGCAGGTCAAAGCTCTGGTGTTAGTGTGGAGCGCTAACGCTACCACTGGAAGTAGCGTGTGCAGATTTGGAAACTTCGTCGAAAAGGAAATATTCCTCGAGAAAGGAAGGTCGTCGAGACTGAATATGACAACTCTTACTATAGAGCGTTAAGGCCAATGCCTGACGATAACTTATGGAAGTTCCGCCATCATGATGCTGATTGAGGAGCAGAAAAGGAAGGAGATCTGATGGTTGGAAATGATATATACTAATGCGGCACGTTAACATTACCGCGACGCGGTAGGAGGGGATACCAATTCTAGAGCCAGAAGGTTGCCAAAAATGACTCGATCTGCGTGCCATATTGTTGACTAAAGAGGCTACCTCCCGACGATAGCACTACCGCTGGTGCTAGGATCTGAGCCTATTTAAAGAGCGGTCCGCCTCCATTTTGAGTAGCCAACTATAGAAGATATTAAAGCCATAACTCCTGTATTCATGAGAGCCTCCTCTTTGCAAGCCAAGAGAACTCCGTCAACGTTCGTGAATGCTAAGGACTTGAAGAAAGATCAATCACGTCGACTTCATCTTCAAGTTCATCCATGCAGGGAGTTTCTTTGATGTTTTAGTTTCTATTAATTGTAACCTTTATATTTTTATCGGTAGAGAAATTCGCTGTGTGGTTGGAGACTAGAGCCTTGCGAGGATTAGGGAGAATTTGCCTCGTGGTTGTGGTAACTAGGTCTTGGGATTAGATCTAGGGGTGCTCGAGGCCTTTCTAGGGATAGAGAGGTTATAGTAGCTTGAGGCAGTATCTGGGGATAGATCAGCTAAAGCCAGGCGGTTCTTAGGGAGAAGAGTCAGTATAGAAAACAAAAAGAGTTTTCATATTATTCGCCTTGATTTTATGCGTCATTGAAATCAAACATTTTTGTATTCAATCTCTAAAGAAATAAAATCATGTTTCTCTTTGTCTAATTATCTAGATTTTATTTCCATTCACCAAAATGTTTTGAAAAGCATTCTTCAAAATCTGTAATGCAAAATATATTGGAAGGTTCGCTTTTCATAAGAAAGAAACTCTTGGATTCAATTTCTGTTACTAGCGTCGAGCGATAGTTTCTACCGCCGGCGGTAGTGAAGAAAGATTGATATCCTCTCTTTTAAAAGTAATCTTTAATATATTATTTTCTGAGATATTAAAATATACTCCTCTATAAAATACTCTGAAACTTCTTTTATTAACAACCATAGTTCTATTAAAATATTAAATTTCTTAAAACCCTTATTCACCCCCCTCTAAGGGCGCCTAAATATCCAACAAAAACACGGTGGAGAAGAACAAGAGATGTGGACTAAAGGAGGCTGAAGAATTTCTCACGGATTCCTTCCCGGATTCCAACGACCTCCCCAGTCGATTTCTCACAGACTCCTCCCCAGAATGCGACGACCTCTCCGGTCAATTTCTCCACGATACACAATAAAGAAGAAATAGAAAAGTCAAAAGATAAAAGATTAAAGTTGGCTCCCTCAAAGGTTGTCTTCCGAGGCGGTGAGCGATCAATGCTTTTGATTCACATTTTTTGTGCACACGATCGTCTTCTAATTCATGTTCATTGTACGTGCTCTTCAAAGATCTTCTTCGTGCTTGAATGAGGGAAAGAGTTCTTCTCCTTAGTTGGTGACTACTTGTGGTAGAGACAGTTGGAAGCCTTCTCTGTTCATTCTAGGGTTCTGTACCAAGAGTCTCACTGAAATAGGAGAAAACAATTCTCTTTTATAATAGTTTAAATAGGCTACCACTGGCGATATCGTTAGCGCACGTCGGTAGGTTCATTCACATGTATTCCTCCAGCTGTCCTTCTTTATGTAAGGAAGGTGGCTGAGCTTTCCTTGTGTCCATTAGTTAGCGCGGAGCGGTAGTGCTAGCGCGGAGTATTAGTCACGCTTGTTTTAGAATCTTGAATAGCTGTCCGTCTGTCGATAAGTAAGGTGGCAGATCATTCCATGTACACTAGGTTTACTGCGGGGTGGTAATAGATACTGTTGGGAATAATGCCCAGCAGTGTTCCTGATTTGAAGAAGTGCTCAGCTCAATGATAAGTACAAGTTGTATTTAATATCATATCTAGTTCATGCTTGCAGAGATCAGACAATATGTCTAGTACTTCACTAACTTGACCAAGTACAATATCGTCGAAAAGGACTGGACATATCGTCGATAAGTATATGCATGTCATTGAAATGATATGCAGAGCAAAGCAGAGTGATCATATTGGCTATCGTCGAGACAACATGCGTGAGACAACATGCGTATGATAATATCGTTGTCACATCAACACTACATCACCTAACAACGATATCAGAAAGTCAAGATGAAGAATAAGACTCAAGCACAACACAGGACAAGATGTCGATGATATCGTTGAAAAGAAGCCTTGACGTCGATAAGGCTAAGGAAGAACAGATATCGTCGTAAAAGAGGCATGTCATCGATATGGCTGAACAAGACAGGTATCGTCGTAAAGAAGCCTTGTCGTTGGAAAGGCTAAGTAAGACTGATGCCGATGACATCATCGTAAAGAAGGCCTGACGTCAAGAAGACTAAAGAAGGTCAAATGAAGACAGGCAGTTGCCGAAGAATAGTCTGTCAACATGATATCAATTATGTCGTCGATAAGATAAGGTGGTTACAGCGATATCGAGCAGACAATAAGATCACACCGACATCAGTTAGATGACTTCATGTCGTCTTAAGCACGAGTGCAGAAGAGATGTCCAGTGTCGTCGAGATATTATCCTTGTCGTCGTAACAATGGAAATATCATCGAGACAGATTCAAAAGTAGCTGGACGCGCTGTCAGCATTTAATGCCGCCGCCTGATTGTCCAATCAGCGCGTGCTCTTGAGGGATGGGCATCTGTTGATGCGCAAATCTCGCACACCGCAATAGGCGGTAGCTAGACTGCGACACGAAACGGCAGTGTACCGATCGTTCAAGTAATATAAAATGAGGGAGTGAATCCCCAAGTATCGATCTCGAAGGAACACAGTAAGGTGGAGTTAACTATTGTGGAAGGACTTGAGATTGAAGTCCTTTATGTCGGATGGGTTGCTGAAATGGGGGTTTTGGTTGGTGGAAATAAAGAGAAAATACTATAACTACTCCTATGCAATGCCGCTATGCAATGCTTCGTGAGGCGGGATGGAGACTACGTAGGCCTTGAACGCGCTACTTCGCTAGGGAGGATGGACGAGTAGGCAAACGGAATGAGGGTCGCAAGCACCTCATCGACAAGAGTGCGGCACATGAACATGACGGCGGAATGGAAAATGGATGGCGGCGCACCTCATACACACATATAAACAAAAGATAATTTCACATAGACATGAAATACTCTAAATAACAAGGTTTATAGTGCTCATCATCAAAATACAAGAGATCTACTAACTAAAACTACCAATACAAAGATAGAGAAAGCAAGGAATCGACCGAATCCAAAGTCTTGTTGAAGGTTCATGGTTAGAATCGCTGGGTTGCCAATCCGCATCCAAGCTCAGTCCTCAACTGCGTCCGGGGTAGAGAAGGCTGTCACTACCCTCCAATGGCCCGTATTCTTCGTGTCACGATCCGGAAACGACCTAGCTTCCTTCTCCTTGGATCTTGATGGATGTAGGGTTGAATCCCTTTCCTTAGAACTTGAGGATGATGGAGGAGGCCCAAAGGGATTAACCCTCAGTGGAAGTGGCGAAAACAGTGCAGCTCTATGGCGTGTATGGTCTCCCCCATTTAGGTTGAAAGCTGCAGCTTTTATAAAAAAAGATCAGAAAATTGGTCACGCACGGTCGAACGCACGACCGTGCGTGAACTGTGTGAAACTTAAGCGCAGCAGGCTTGCCGGAGAAGGAGGAGCGCGCCCGTGCATTCTACTCACGCACGGGCGAAACTGCCCGTGTGTAAAAACGCGCGACCAAAGTCAGATCGCCATTTTGCCAGCCATCATGAGCGCACGATCGCAGCTGTCCGCGTGTTAAGGAAAACGCACGACCGTGCCATTCATGCAGACATGAATTCAGGCAAAATGGAGATCTGTCCCTATTCACAGCCAAAGCACGCCGGGAATACACTTACAGCACCAACAAAATGAGAAAAATATAATGGGGAGCAGAATGTGCTTACCCCCAACAATAAAATGCGCAATTGCACACAACAATGGGCCTAAACATGTACTTCAAATAAAAGCATGAACAAGGCGAATATGGACAACAACTGAAGTACAAATGCAGGAAAACTAGCCCAGATGAGTCCGAAAATGTGTATATAATTGGGACTCAACACACCCCCAGACTTACCTGTTTGCACGTCCCGAGCAAACAAATCCTAAGCAAGCGAGAACATGAAATAGCAAACTTAAAATTACAAAATGGAATACTATGCGAAGTCGCATGCCCATGTGCGTATAAAAATACTAGAGAAGATTTCTAATTATACACATAGTTTATAAATTTCTAAAAGAGTAAATAAGTGTTACTTCTACTCAAAATGGGAATTACAGTGAATCATCCGGTCATACATATGGAGAAAGTAAAATAAATGCTGAGATAAGCTTTGCCAAAGTTGGGGTTCTGGACAAACTCCACCGAAATCCATCGGTGTCGGAGACCATAAGCTCACCCATTCACATTCTCTCCACGACACTAGATTGGTTCATAGCGTGAGTCGGTAGGACTTTAGGTTTTAAAATGGGGCTTGGGTTAAGGTGAGGTAAATAAAGATAGAAAGGACGGCTCAAACACTAAACCCAAATGAGTTTTAACTTAACTCCTCGCACACCGACATCGAATGCAAGTGCACCACACCCCCAGACTTTGACTTTTGCAACATGGGTGTGTGCACCACCTACTTCTACTCATAATTTTTACAAAGATTTTTCAATTAAGCTCATATGTTTTTTTTTCTTTTCTTTGCGCCCGTACTTTTTTTTCTCATTTTTCTTTTCTTTTTTGTTTTTTTCAGCAAATGAACAATGAAGCGCATCCACATTTTCACAACATATAACACCATATCAACGCCCCAATCATGAAAATAACAAACAACTAAAGCTCAATTTTGGGTGTGCGACTAGGATTGGCTTTTAGGCTTTGGTGAGATAAAGGTGGAGCTGAATCAAGAAACGGGTAGGAACAACTGGGCTAACGAGGATAAGATGATAGGAATGGCACAAAGGCTCAACCGGGCAAAAATGATGGCCTACGTCATTCTCACGCACTAGAACTATCCTATGTCTATGCTTCGAGAATCGCTTGGGGAAAGTTCTTAGCCACCGAGAAAGATTATCTTTCCTCCCGGTTCGAGCAATACACATCTAACAATCATTTACACATCCCTATGCTACCGTTTGATTCACACAGGATTCACCATTTGAGTATAGTAAACAATATTTATACTAATAGAAATGCATAAAGCTAATAACATAAAAAGAAATCTAATCTACATGAATCCCTATACTCACATGAGTATTTGACTAGAAACACAGGAGTCAACATTTTATTCCACTACATAATTTAAAAGCTAGCATAATCATTTTCCCATATACAAAAAGAAATGAGATATACTCATGACGCACTAAAGGTTAAGTACGCGCTTAAGTGGGTGCTTTGTGTGCAGACAAAATGAACAAAATAATCTAGATAAAAACTTCTAGCATGCTAAATAAATGTGCACGTGAGTGGGTACACAAACAGGTCTCCCCCAGACTTAAACTATGCATTAAGATATTCTAAAATAAAGTTAGGGGAAGAGAGTACCCAATGCTCAGCAAGTAAGCATGTCGAAAGCCTGGAGTGAAGCTCTACGAAGAATCACAACCACCGTCAATACAAATAGAAAATACCTGCAAGTGGTGATCTCCGCAAAAGCAAACTAAAGTAAAATCTAACTAACTAGTTAGAGTAGGCGATAAAATAAAATACAAGAAAAAGTAAGATAACTACTGGGGTTATTGTCATCCCAGCACGACTTATTCAAATTTAAAACAATTCTAGCTAATAGGAGTATGAAAAAGGAAATGTACAGGTAACTGTTCTAATATGCGTGTCGGTAGCGGGTACCGATACGGAGATAGAGCAGTTACTCCTCTACCTAGATAATTATACCTGCTCGTCACAGGTAGAGGAAGCAGAAAGTAAGAAGTGGAGGAGGAGTCCTCCTCACTATTCTCACCAAAAACATCCTTTCCTAGCAAGGTGTTATCTTCAGGGAGGAGGGAGGAAGAGAAGGCAATGAATGAGGCTTCCTCTATGGAGGTGGGATCAACCTCCTCACATGAGAGGATACACTCATCATTGACTTGAGCAGAATGCTCCAAGTCCTCCTGAGGTACCTGTGAAGACTCAACCCGCACAGGCTCAGATGAAGAAGGGGGGTCAGGAAATAAAAGAGAAGAAAGACTTAAATAAACATCAATCGGGGGAGTGGTCCCGGTCTCAATCCCATTAGGTTGGGGAAGTAAAATAATGTTTGCATTGTCATCAATGCTACAAGGTTCGGTGGGATCAATGGTGACCTTCCCCAGGATTTGGACTTCCTCCACCGGTGCTGAGGATAGATCCTCTTCACCTAGAAGGTTGTCCTCCTCCATAGGAGTAGGCATAACACATAGATCGCCATCCTCATCCTGTGACACATCCTCAATAATGTCGTCAGAGACGAATGTAGTATGAACAATAGGGGGAGGAATAGTGCGTGGATAAAAATCAAGCACCGATTCCTCACAAAGAATCGAATCCATACTCGGTGATATATGCACAGGGGAGATGGGCTCAGCCATGTCAGTGCCTAGATCAGCCACACGTCTGGTGACTATGTCCACATCATCCCCTTCAAAGCATGAAGGTGATACAGGCACATAACCAGATGTTGAAGGTGTGCTGCCAGAAGTAGGAGTCGGGACGATCCGGATATCCGGTTCATCATCCTCGTCCAATTGGCAAAGATAAGGAACACAATCCTTCAAAGCATAATCTGTGCTCTGACAAAACAAGCACTACCTTGCGGGCTTCTTTGGCACAGCAGGTGCTGAAGTCGAAAAGAAGTATGACGGTAAAGGCGCAGCAGAATAGCCATAGGACTTACGCGCACCATATGGAGTACCATACGAAGTTGGTGCTCCATATACTGGGCCTTGAGTGCTAGGGCAATTAACTCCCTTTGGACATCTATCACTAGCATGCGATATATCTCCACAAAAATAGCAACGAATATTAAACGAAGCCCATATTGTGTGGAGATAAAATGATTCAAAAAGAAAACACTATTGTGTAAAATAATACACCCAACAAAAATTTACTAAACAACCTAATAAAAATAGGAAAACAGAATAAGAAGAAATAAAACAAAAGAATGCAATACACAAATGGAAAAGAACTTTTATCTCACAGCTCTACCTCTCCAGAAACACGTCTGTGTTCCCCAGCAACGGCGCGAAAAACTTGATGCACAAATCTCGCACACCGCTATAGGCGGTAGCTAGACTGCGGCACGAAACGGCAGTGTACCAATCGTTCAAGTAATATAAAATGAGGGAGTGAATCCCCAAGTATCGATCTCGAAGGAACACAGTAAGGTGGAGTTAACTATTGAGGAAGGACTTGAGATTGAAGTCCTTTATGTCGGATGGGTTGCGGAAACGGGGGCTTTGGTTGGTGGAAATAAAGAGAAAATACTATAACTACTCCTATGCAATGCCGCTATGCAATGCTTCGCGAGGCGGGATGGAGACTACGTAGGCCTTGAACGTGCTACTTCGCTAGGGCGGATGGACGAGTAGGCAAACAGAATGAGCGTCGCAAGCACCTCGTCGACAAGCACGCCACTAGCAATTGCTAGTGCGGCACACGAACATGACGGCGGAATTTAAAATGGATGGCGGCGTACCTCATACACACATATAAACAAAAGATAATTTCACAAAGACATGAAATACTCTAAATAACAAGGTTTATAGTGCTCATCATCAAAATACAAGAGATCTACTAACTACAACTACCAATACAAAGATAGAGAGAGCAAGGAATCGACCGAATCCGAAGTCTTGTTGAAGGTTCACGGTTGGAATCGCTGGGTTGTCAATCCGCGTCCAAGCTCGGTCCTCAACTGCGTCCGGGGTAGATAAGGCTGTCACTACCCTCCAATGGCTCGTCTTCTTTGTGTCACGATCTGGAAATGACCTAGCTTACTTCTCCTTGGATCTTGGTGGATGTAGGGTTGAATCCCTCTCCTTAGAGCTTGAGGATGATGGAGGAGGCCCAAAGGGACGAAACCTCAGTGGAAGTGGCGAAAATGGCGCAGCTCTACGGCGTGTGCGGTCTCCCCCGTTTAGGTTGAAATCTGCAGCTTTTATAGAAAAAGATCAGAAAATTAGTCACGCACGGTCGAACGCATGACCGTGCGTGAACCGTGCGAAACATAAGCGCAGCAGGCTTGCCGGAGAAGGAGGAACGCGCCCGTGCGTTCTACTCACGCATGGGCGAATATGCCCGTGCGTAAAAATGCACGACCAAAGTCAGATCGCCATTTTGCCGGCGATCATGAGCGCACGATCGCAGCCGTCCGTGCGTCAAGGAAAATGTACGACTGTGCGATTCATGCAGACATGAATTCAGGCAAAATGGAGATCTGCCCCTATTCACAGCCAAAGCACGCCGGGAATACACTTCCAGCACCAACAAAATGAGAAAAATACAATGGGGAGCACAATGTGCTTACCCCCAACAATAAAATGCGCAATTGCACACAACAACGGGCCTAAACATGTACTTCAAATAAAAGCATGAACAAGGCAAATATGGACAACAACTGAAGTAGAAATGCAGGAAAACTAGCCCAGATGAGTCCGAAAATGTGTATATAATTGGGACTCGTCATCTGTCAATAAAGGGCATCATAAGTGACCGTTAAGCGGCTCATCCATCCTATAAAAGGGAACAGTGATGCTCAAGAGAACGATTAGAATGGGGGAACAAAAAAGAATCCCACTGAGCATTTTTGAATATAACAGTACAAGATGCGGTGAAGAAGAAAGAAAGAAGGGAAGAACAAAATGATCATCCTGTGTTCTTCAAGTAGTAGTCAAGTCTCACCGACTGCTAAGAATCATTCAAGAAAGGAAGCCAGTCAACATCAGGCAAAGCAAGAAAAGAAGTCGATCTCCACCAGGCAGTAGAACCTTTTGTAAATCTTTCTTGTAAGGCTTGCGGGCCAAAACTATAAATCTGGTTTCAGATCTGAGTGTCGAGCTTGAGGGGTTGAGATCTGTGAGGCTTGAGGGCTAGGGCAGAGGACTTGCGGGTCGAAATGTGTCGGGCTTGCGGGCTCGGGTGCAATGAAGGGGCTTGTGGGCCTACGCTGTAGGCAAGACTTGCGGGTCTGTGCTGTGTAGGGCTTGAGGGTGTTGGAACCTTAGTTTTGATTTGAGTTAGGATCCACCTTTAATGTCTAAGTTTCTATCATAACACATCTTATAACTTAGATCAAATCCCATTAAGATAGTAGGCTGAAAATAGATATAATTAATTGGCTGAGAAAATAAGAGAAGAATAAAAATAACACATGTTCTCTGCGTTCGACGAACGACCATCTGCGTTCGACGAACGATGCTCTGCGCTCGACAAATGGTATTCATTCTGCGCTCGACGAAATCCAACCTATTCAGCATTCGACGATCCCGTCTCAGCGGTTCAGCGGTCGACGAACAGACCCCGTCTCAGCGGTCGATGAAATCCTGCGTTCGACGAACTCAAGTCTGCGTTCGACGAACAGCTCAATACTTTAGCGGTCGACGAAAACATACAGGCTCAGCGGTCGCGAATCCTTCCGTTCGACGAACTCAAGTCTGCGTTCGACGAATATTCAGCAGAATCTCAGAACGGCGAATCATATGTTCAGGTCGACGAATCAAATGATGAGGTCGACGAACGTGAATATGAGCTCGACGAAATATCTTTAGCATTATTTGAATATCATTCTCAGCTCGACTAATATGCTGTCAGATTTAATAAAGCAACATTTTATTATTTCTATTTATATATTGCTATATATATTGCTGCCTTAACAATACAGCCGTTGCAGCATTAAATGATATAGTCGTTGCAAAAGCTATAGTCAGCAACTTATGTTCTCGAGGATCCAGGAAATTAAAGTGACATTATCTCTTTCCTTTCCTATCGGCAAGAATTCAAATCAGCCGAACAACTCTCCAGAATACATATACAGAAAGAAGATAAGAGAGAAGAAGAAGAATAAGAGTGAAAGAAGAACAACAGCAAAAACAGAGAACAACATATTATTCTATCTTGTTTTGTTTTTACTAACTCTTCTCTGCAGATCATGTATACCCCGAGACACTAATCAAGATCATTTGCTCAGGGATCTAAACTGCAAGAAGCAGAAGAAGAAGAGTATTTACAATCAAGTGAAGAAGTCTCCACAAGTTGTCATCTAATCTAAATCAGACAGGGGAAGCTCTCTTCAACATCATCATCAAGATCCAAACTCAACAACCCATCAGGATCTTCAAGAGTCTTCTTAGAAAGAGAAGAACATTATAATCTTTTCTGTTTTCTTTATTTCCCCTCCTGTACAAAGGGTTATAACTCCCTTCAAAAGTTAACTCCCGGTGACAGGGCACCTTAGCAAAAACCTGCATCTTGGTTTTGAGCAGCTGATCAAAAGCTCTGTGGTGTATGGACACCTGATCAAAAACCCCTTGGTGTGAGGGCACCTGATCAACAACCTCCTAGTGGATTCCTACCAGTGGGTAGAAGAGTAGATGTACCCAGGTTGATTGGGGAACTACTATATATCTTGTGTCTTCTGGTTGTTTGCTTTGTTTTATTTCTTTATTGCCGTGCTGTGATTATTATGCCCTCTTAGTGTTTGTTGTTATTACTCACTCAGCACATATATTTATATATATCATTATTTTGAAATAAACTTAAACAAGAGCTTTAATATTAAGAACTAAAACTCACTTTCAATTGGTATCAGAGGGTAGTTAATTTTTATACAGGCTAACACCTGAATCACAAAGATCACTTAGTTCTTAATTTTTTTTAAAAGGGTTTTTCTAAAATTTAATGGCACAAGTAGAATTTTCATATCCACCAATCTGTAATTTGGATAGATTTACTTTATGGCAAGCTAGAATTAAATATATATGAATGCCATAGATGAAGAAATTTACAATTCCATTTTGACAGGACTTCCATCTTCAATTTCCTCAACAGATGATCAAGTAAAGCTGAAAAGTGCTGATGCCAAGGCCATGAACATATTGACTCAATCTATGTCAAAAGACATTCTTCAAAAAGTGGCTGATTACACTTCAGCAAGGGGCATCTGGAACTCCCTCTCAAAGATGGTAAATGAATCCACTTCTACTTCTTCCACTAACTATATTTTTGATGCAGAACAATCATTCAGTCTAACTCAAGAAGAAGAATAAGAAGAACAAAAAGCTAGAGATTTCTGCATGTTGGACATATATGGCTCATATCACAAATCAGATGCAGAATCTGAATCAGAAAAGGTAACTAAGGTAACTTCAAATTTTAATTCTACCTCTGATCCCTTCAAATCTGTTCTCAAATCACCATGTTCAGAATTAATAAAATCTGAAAATAGAATCAGAAAAGAGCTAATAGTAAACAAATTAACTTCTGATAAAATTAAAGAAAATTTGAAAACATCAGAAGAACAAAATAATTTGTTGAAAAATAAATTTGAACAATCTTTTATAAAGAAAATTTTTCATGTTCAACAAAATCAGAGAAATTTTTCAAATTTATATTTTAATGAAATAAAAAGGCCAACATATCTATCTATAAGAAAATTTTTTAAACTGTTTAATATTTTTACTCAAATTATAATTAAACAGCAGTTATATGATTCATTGAATTTTTCTATCTTAAAACAAAGTCAGATAAACTTCACATTCTTCCAGATTTTCTCCAAAATCAAGTTGAGCATTCTACTCAGATTGCATAGATCAGAAATGATCAGAGCACTCAGTGTGAGTCTCTTCTGATTAAGGCGATTCTATAGAAAGAAGGTATCAGGCAATGTCTTTCTGATTTTAAAATTCCTAGAATCCAATAACAGCTAGAAATTCATCATTAAAATCCTATTTAAATCACAATCTAGGAAATTTGAAATTACTTAAATGTATTTTAAAAGAAGAAGAAAATCTCTGACCCTTAAGCCTTAAGTTATTCAAAGACTTTTTATGCTTAGGTATCCTAAACCAAATAGGGGAGATTTTTAGAACACCCAGTTTTAATTTGGCTTAGGATCCCAACTCAAATAGGGGGAAATTGTTGGAACCTTAGTTTTGATTTGAGTTAGGATCCACCTTTAATGTCTAAGTTTCTATCATAACACATCTTAAAACTTAGATCAAATCCCATTAAGATAGTAGGCTGAAAATAGATATAATTAATAGGTTGAGAAAATAAGAGAAGAATAAAAATAACACATGTTCTCTGCGTTCGACGAACGGCCATCTGCGTTTGACGAACGACGCTCTACGCTCGACGAATGCTATTCATTCTGCGCTCGACAAAATCAAACTGGTTCAGCGTTCGACGATCCCGTCTCAGCGGTTCAGCAGTCGACGAACAGACCCCGTCTCAACGGTCGATGAAATCCTGCGTTCGACGAAATCAAGTCTGCGTTCAACGAACTCAAGTCTGCGTTCGACGAACAGCTCAATACTTCAGCGGTCGACGAAATCATCCAGGCTCAGTGGTCGACGAATCCTTCCGTTCGACGAACTCAAGTCTGTGTTCGACGAATATTCAATAGAATCTCAGAACGGTGAATCAAATGTTCAAGTCGACGAATCAAATGATTAGGTCGACGAACGTGAAGCTGAGCTCGACTAAATATCTTCAGCATTATTTTAATATCATTCTCAGCTCGACTAATATGCTGTCAGATTTAATAAAGCAATATTTTATTATTTCTATTTTTATATTGCAATATATATTGCTGCCTTAACAATACAGCCATTGCAACATTAAATGATATAGCCGTTGCAAAAGCTTAAGATGGCAACTTATGTTCTCGATGATCCAGGAAATTAAAGTGACATTATCTCTTTCCTTTCCTGTCAGCAAGAATTCAAATCAGCCGAACAGCTCTCCAGAATACATATACAGAGAGAAGAGAAGAGAGAAGAAGAAGAATAAGAGTGAAAGAAGAATAGCAGCAAAAATAGAGAACAACATATTATTCTATCTTGTTTTGTTTTTGCTAACTCTTCTCTGCAGATCATCTATACCCTGAGACACCAATCAAGATCATTTGCTCAGGGATCTAAACTGCAAGAAGAAGAAGAGTATTTACAATCAAGTGGAGAAGTCTCCACAAGCTGTCATCTAATCGAAATCAGACAGGGGGAGCTCTCTTCAACATCATCATCAAGATCCAAACTCAACAACCCATCAGGATCTTCAAGAGTCTTCTTAGAAAGAGAAGAACACTATAATCTTTTCTGTTTTCTTTATTTCCCCTCCTGTACAAAGGGTTATAACTCCCTTCAAAAGTTAACTCCCGGTGACAGGGCACCTTAGCAAAAACCTGCATCTTGGTTTTGAGCACCTAATCAAAAGCTCTATGTTGTGTGTACACCTGATCAAAAACCCCTTGGTGTGAGGGTACCTGATCAACAACCTCATAGTGGATTCCTACCAGTGGGTAGAAGAGTAGATGTACCCAGGTTGATTGGGGAACTACTATATATCTTGTGTCTTCTGGTTGTTTGCTTTGTTTTATTTCTTTATTGTTGTGCTGTGATTATTATGCCCTCTTAGTGTTTGTTGTTATTACTCACTCAGCACATATATTTATATATATCATTATTTTGAAATAAACTTAAACAAGAGCTTTAATATTAAGAACTAAAACTCACTTTCAGATTGTCTGAGTGTCGAGCTTGCAGGCTCGGGTGCAGTGAAGGGGCTTGCGGGCCTAGGTTGTAGGCAAGACTTGCGGGTCTGTGCTATGTAAGGCTTGAGGGCCTGAGTGTCAAGCTTGCAGGCTCGGGTGCAGTGAAGGGGCTTGCGGGCCTTGGCTGTAGGTACTTGCAGGTCCGAGTTGTAAGGCTTGCGGGCCAGAGACATTGGCGGAATTTGCCGAGCCTACCACACTGCTAGGTAGGCGCAGAGGGAAAGAGGAATACTCAAGACACCCTGTCTTGAGGAAACTCTATAAGTCTTTGTGTGTTTTCTGTGCTGTGCTTGTCAATCTCTAAATCTATTAACCAGAAAACGAGAACACCAAAAGGGGAATAAAATAATTTGAAAAACCTATTCACCCCCCCCCCCCCCCCCCCCTCTAGGTGATAAGTCGACACCCAATAACTAAGAAGTGGTATCAGAGGTAGGTTGTTCAAAGAAAAGCTTAACAGCTTGAACAGATCTGTCCATGGGTGTCCATTCATCATAGCTATGGAATCAAAAATAGCTGCTTGTTCTAGGGATAATTTTGCCATTTGGAAAGTAAGAGCTAAAATATTCATGGAGGCTATGGACCCTAGAATATTTCAAATTGTTCAGGAAGGGCCATGTGTCCCCAAGACAGTGCCCAAGAAAATGACTGAAGATGAGATCATCCTAGTCATCTTGGACAAGGAAGCCAAAGATATTGTAGCTGGTGCAGTTGACATCTCAACATTTCAAAAACGGGCTCACTGCATAATAGCAAAAGAGATGTGAGACTCTCTAACAGTCCTTATGGAAGGATCAAAAGAAGGAAGAGCAGAATCATTACTGCCTTCCAAGAATCAGAAAGAAGAAATAAGCAAGGTAGCTGAGAAGAAAGTCAGAACATTGAGTGACAGTGACTCAAGCTGTTCAGACTCAGAAGAGAATGCTGATTTTGGACTGAGAGCCTTATCTGAATCAGAGGAGGAAACTCAGGATGATGTCTCTCCTGAACAGGTATGCATAAGAGCTCCTCTATCTACCTCGGACTCAGAATATGAGACAAGCTCATCAGGAAATGATGACTTGTCCAAGCCATATGATGTCCTTCTAGAAGATCTCAAAAAGGTCAAGATGCTCTGCAAGGAGCAAGCTGAAAAGATCTCAATCCTTCAAGCCAGAAATTCCGATCTCTTTGAAAAGGCTGAAAAGCTAACTCTACAGAATGCAGAGTTTTGCCAACTCTAAAAGGACTTAAGGCAAGCTCGAACCTTGATCTGATAAGCAGATTTGGGAAAACTCTGAAGGCGCTGATTGAAAGTAAGGAGCTGTGTTGTTCTCTAACCAAAGAGATTGTGCTTCTAAAGAAGGATAGAGATCAGCCTAGTACCCTGAAATCTAAGAATAATAATGTCAGAAGGGTGGAGGATAAATCCTTCATTGCAAGGAAGCCTTTAGCAAGCTCCTTTAAACCCCAGAACATGCCTACAACCCCAAGGGTACCTCATGAAGAGATGATCACAAGAAGGCATGAAGTTGCTTGGTCTAGAAAAGAGAAGAAATCATTAAAGAAGACTGACTCCAGATGGAAAGCTGTGGATGGTGATGGTCAACATCACACTCACAATCAGTACAGATCAGTCTCCTTCAAATATCCTTCTGTTCACAGACAAAGGACTCATGCTCACACAGTCATCCTGAAAGGAAGATAGAACATGTTTGAATGTTGGTGTTGTGGAAAGACTGGGCACTTTGTAATAGATTGTTAGTACAATCCAACTGCTCCAAGGACAAATGCTAAACTTGCAAGTAATCTTGTTCATCATCACTATGCATATTCTAGAGCAGTTAGATCCAGTATGCCTTTTAAAGATAACATTATCCTAAGATCCAAGGCTACTTGGGTACCTAAGGGCTTATAATCTCATTTTGCAGGTAGTCCAAGAGCCCATCAGAAGCAAATCTGGGCCTTGGACAAGATGGCTGTTCTGGCCCATAGGCGTAACAGCAAAATCAATTTACTAACAATCTTAGTGCATGTCATCCTACTAAAAAAGACCACAAGAAGTCAATAGGATTACAAGTTGGAATTGACCAAAACATCCCTGGAGAACTCTCAGGGTTAGTGCCAAAAGATGTCTCCTAAGAGGGGCCTAAAGTTGTCCTAGGCTGACAAGTTTAAGGAATCCGTATCGTCGATACAATAAGTTGTTACGATGCACAGCAGATATTACGACGACAATAAGCAGTATCGTCAAAATAAAATAAAACTATTTATCACGGCACTAGATCAGTCTATCAGAGACATCTGATCATTTTTCACCAACACAGTCAAAGGTACGCGCCCCCTCACCTACCTACACTATAAATAGAGTGAATGTTCGAGAATAAAAATTATGCTATCATTTGCCCTAAGCTATTCCATCGACAAACCACTGTTTCATCTTCGATGTACTGCCTCCTCTCTCGCTCTGAATCAATGGCTCCCAAGAGAGAAGAAGTAGTCTCAGGTTGTGAACTCCAGCATCGGGGTTTCAACTCGTGATCGGAAGAAGTTAGGTCAGTGCTAGGGCTCCTCTAATCCACAAGCATAGAGTATCTGCTGAGCAAGCCCTCAGTTCTTCTTCACCAAGAACTAACGGAGTTCTTCGCTGAAGCCCGTCTCAACCATTCAGAATCTCAGATAAAATCTGTTGTAGCTGGTAAGAAATTCAAAGTATCCGCCAAGAATCTCAGAAAGACACTCCATCTGCCAAGGATTGAAGGGGGAGAGGAAGAAAAGCTGACGACGGAGGATGTCTCAGCCAGTTATTCCTAGTGCGGCCATACCGGGAAGACATACGAGTCAATCAAGAGGAATGAGTTCAATCAGAAAGGAAAATTGCTAGCAGACATCATGGGGAAGGTGCTGCTATGCAAACCTGGGTCGCACGACCGAATCTCAAAGGAGATGTTTGTCATCATGGCCAGGATAAATCTAACCAAGAAGATCGATTGGAGCGGATTTCTTTTCAAGAGAATAAAGAGTACCCTGAAGACCCCCTCCTATGGAAGAATTTTGTCCCTCTTCCTTCTAAACAGCTTGGATGAAGTGCTACATAGAAGAATGGGAGTGCCCCTGCACTACTCCAAACGGCTGGACGCAAAAATGCTTGATCGCTGGGATAGGTCAATTCCCAAAGCATCCCCTGATGCAGCACCCGCCTCAAAGAAGCAAAAGAAGAAAGCCGTCCAAGCCATCCCCTCTGATGAAGAAGTCTCATCAAGCAGTTTCGATGACAGCTCCCCACCTCAACAAGACCTTGGTGTGACATCTACTCAAGGAGATACTCCCACATCAATTCTTGAACCTGCTCACAAAGAGGTTGTTGAAGAAGATAGATACCCCACCTTGAGGAGTGATCCTGTTGAGGGGGAGTCCCAATTGGGGGAGCTCAACCCAAGATGACGAAATGATTGATGGGGAGATCCCGGCAGGAGGCTCAGCCCAAGGAGATGCTCAAGTTGAGGGGGAGACCTAACTGGGGTACTCTGCCCTAGAAGATCAAGGAAATGTGCCCCCTGCTCTAAAAGATCAAGGCAATGTGCCTGAGCCCATGAAAGACCCCACTCCTTCAGACTGCTGAGAGTTGATAGTAGCAAGTAAGATTGTGCTTACATATCCAAGTGAGACAGTACCAGAAGATGTCAAGGGGAAAGTCAAAGTAACAGTTCACATCAGTGAAGAATCATCTGCAGATATCTCTGAAGCTGCTCCATAGGAAGGAGGAGATCAAGAAGAACAAATTCCTGAGCCATCTTCAACTCAGGCAGGATCTCTCTTTCACATGATATCAGCCCTACTGACTGTTCAAAGGAAAAAACTGGAAACCTTTGTCGTAAAGACTGTGGATGGCCTAAGGAAGGAGTTGAAGACTGAGATCAAGGCGGTAAAGAGGGACATACTCAATCTCAACACCCAGTGTGCCCACTTCTACACCTTAGCAGCTTCGGCAATAGACAAGATGGGTGAGGAAGTCAACAAGATGGGACATCAAACCCATTCAATACAGACAAATCAAGTAACATTCGCTGAGAATGTGGATTATGCCTTTGAACAGATAGCAGGCACCGCTCACAGTAATAAGAATCAGGTTCTGAATAGGGTTAATGAGACTGCCCATACAATTGATCAACATCTACTGGAAGTTAGAAACAACTTAGATATAACTAAACAACAACTGCATGAACAGTTAAACTTGGTTAAAGAAACCCTTGAAGGACGCGTAATTGAACAAGTCCAAAAGGGGGAGAATGAAATAATAAATGCTGGATCCCATCAAGCCATGTGGATAGCAAATCAAGTGAAGCAGACAATGCAAAAACCTCCATCAGTATATGAAGTTGCTAACCCATCAGAAAGCACTGACTCAGCGGAGTATGGTGTAGAATTTGGAGAATCAGCAACCTCTAGGAAAAGGAAAAAAATTTAGAGTAACAAGTACAGGCAAAAGAGGCTGAGGGAAGTTGAGCTAGATCCACAATCAGGAAGGTGGAGTCCTGACTCAAGAGAAATTATAACAGAATCATGGAAACAATTTGGATACCCTCAGAAGAGCTATCAAAGGGTATACCGGTCGGTTGAATAGGAGAAACATCTGAAGCAGCTGGAAAGGAGGAAGAATCACAAACTAGCATTCCCACATGGTCCTCCTCCTTCTCCTAAGAAGATTCCAAAGCCCATCAACTACTATCAGAGGCAAAGGAAGAAAGACAAAGGTGCAAGCAGCAACATACATTGAGGAGCACCAAATCAAGTTAAAAATTAGAATGGGGCAAATGAATGCTAACTTTTATTCAAGAACATTTAATCTATCTATATGATTGGTGCTTAATGTCAAGAACATTTAATCTATTTTTGTGATTGCTGCTTGATGTGATTTTATTATCTGAAATGTTAAATCTTTATGTGTGTGGCATTTATCATTGAAATGAGTTAGGACTTCTTCAAATATGGGGGAGATTGTTGGGAACAATGCCCAACAGTGTTCCTGATTTGAAGAAGTGCTCAGCTCAATTATAAGTACAAGTTGTATTTAATGTCATATCTAGTTCATGCTTGCAGAGATCAGACAATATGTCCAGTACTTCAATAACTTGCCCAAGTATAATATCGTCGAAAAGGACTAGACATATCGTCGATAAGTATATGCATGTCATTGAAATGATATGCAGAGCAAAGCAGAGTGATCATATCGGCTATCATCGAGACAACATGCATATGATAATATCGTTGTGACATCAACACTACATCACCTAACAACGATATCAGAAAGCCGAGATGAAGAAGAAGACTCAAGAACAACACATGACAAAATGTCAATGATATCGTCTAAAAGAACCCTTGACATCGATAGGGCTAAGGAAGAACAGATATCGTCGTAAAAGAGGCATGTCGTCGATAAGGCTGAACAAGACAGGTATCATCGTAAAGAAGCCTTGTTGTTGGAAAGGATAAGTAAGACTGATGCCAATGACATCATCGTAAAGAAGGCGTGACGTCGAGAAGACTAAAGAAGGTCAAATGAAGACAGGCAGTTGTTGAAGAATAGTCTGTCGACATGATATCAATTATGTCGTCGACAAGATAAGGTGGTTACAGTGATATCGAGCAGACAAGAAGATCATACCGACATCAGTTAGATGACTTCATGTCGTCTTAAGCACGAGTGTAGAAGAGATGTACAGTGTCGTCGAGATATTATCCTTGCCGTCGTAACAATGGAAATATCGTCGAGACAGATTCAAAAGTAGCCGGACGCGCTGTCAGCATTTAATGTCGCCGCCTGATTGTCCAATCAGCGCGTGCTCTTGAGGGATGGGCGTCTGTCAGTAAAGGACATCATAGGTGACCATTAAGCGGCTCTTCCGTCCTATAAAAGGGAACAGTGATGCCCTAGAGAACGATGAGAATGTGGGAATGAAAAAGAATCCCGCTGAGCATTTTTGAATACAAGAGTACAAGCTGCGGTGAAGAAGAAAGAAAGAAGGGAAGAACAAAACGATAATCCTGTGTTCTTCAAGCAGCTGTCAAGTCTCATCGACAGCTAAGAATCGTTCAAGAAAGGAAGCCAGTCAACATCAGGCAAAGCAAGAAAAGAAGTCGATCTCTCCACCAGGCAGTAGAACCTTTTGTAAATCTTTCTTGTAAGGATTGCAGGCCAAAACTTTAAATCTGGTTTCAGATCTGAGTGTCGAGCTTGAGGGATTGAGATCTGTGAGGCTTGAGGGTTAAGGAAGAGGACTTGTGGGTCCAAACGTGTTGGGCTTGCAGGCTCTGGTGTAGTGAAGGGGCTTGCAGGCCTAGGCTGCAGGCAAGACTTGCGGGTCTGTGTTGTGTGGGGCTTGAGGGCCTGAGTGTCGATCTTGCTAGCTCGGGTGCAGTGAATGGGCTTACGGTCCTAGGCTGCAGGCAAGACTTGCGGGTCTGTGTTGTGTAAGGCTTGAGGGCCTGAGTGTCGAGCTTGCGGGCTCGGGTGCAGTGAAGGGGCTTGCAGGCCTAGGCTGCAGGGGCTTGCGGGTCCGAGTTATAAGGCTTCCGGAGACATTGGCGGAGTTTGTCGAGCCTAGCACACTGCTAGGTAGGCTCAGAGGGAAAGAGTGTTAAAAATTTTTGATTGGACCGTTTAGGAGTAAGCAGGAGTTGTATCAACAAGAGTTATAGCCAAACAACCACAATGCCAAAACAGCAACACAAGAAATCTTTATTGAAATAGAACTGCTTTACAATGCGAGGCATACATGGCGAGACATGATTCATAAGAATCACGGAGATGAGAAGAACAAACACACCAAAAAACAGAAACCAGCGGTCTGCCAGAAAGAGACCGCTCGGACTGCAATAAAGGCTCAGGCCGCCAGGCTTGTTCTGCTGTACTTCCAGACCGTTGCACTGTCAGACCGCAGAAACACCTTGAGACTGCGCGAACAGAAGCAGACAAACTGCACTGCCAGACCGCAATCCCAGACCGCACGAACTGAAGCTAATTGGAACAAAGAACTGAAGCTGTTGCCAGACCGCAACTCAGACCGCCTAACCGCTGAAGGTCGCCTGATCCCTGAGTCCGCTGCAAACAGCACAAGAACACAATAACCCAGTTCGCTGACAGACCGTAGACGAACTGTTTATTCAAGCCACCGGAAATCACCAAGGAAGAAGACCGCACCCTGCTGACCGCAAACCTGCGAACACAACAAAGGTTAACTCGCATCCAAGTCGCGCGAACTCAAACCTGAGACCGCAAGAAACAATCCGGGCTCTGGCTCTTACAGTTCTCGTTAGGAATGACGGGCCATGCACCCCTATTTATAGGCGGGTGGACGGATGTCGTCACCGTACAAACCGGGATGCAGTCACCACCCATCAGATCGCGAGCGATCTCAAATGACAGACCGCGCGAACAGACCTCTTGGACGATCACCCGACCAAGACGCAGATCAGCAGACAAGAACGCGCACAGGCCGCGCGAACACGAGACTGCGCACAAGCCGTGCGGTCTCAACAACGCTCCTTCCTTAGAACACCAGAAGCAACCAAGGATCATCTGGACGACTTCAGACAAGTCGCCAGATCGCCAAGATAGACCACCTGGGTAGACGGTCATATAGGAACAACCCGCCCGGTCTTCCAACAAGGGAACCAGGCAAACCAGCAGACCTACTCGGGAACAACCCGCATCTACCAAGAGCAGACCGCCCAGAAGAAGACCGGAAACAACCCGCAACAGGTCGCCAACGACCAAACCACCAGAGCAAGCTAGCCGATCTCACCAGATCGCCAGAACCAAACCGCCAGAACACCAGCGCAGACCGCGCGGTCTCTGCGGTCTCTAGCCTCCAAACCGGCCGGACTCCTTTTCACTCCACTTCAACAATTTCAACACTCCCCCTTGAAGTGGGAAGTGGAAACTAGCCCGAGCAACTCCCTTAACCGTGTAAACGGTACCTTCGCCAGCGGCTTTGTGAAGATGTCTGCGACATTGTCCGCACTCCGAACATGCTCGACCATAAGAGATCCTCCCAACACCTTTTCACGAATGAAATGGTGCTCAATCTCTATATGTTTGGTCCTCGCGTGACAGACTGGATTGTTAACCAGCTTGAGAGCACTCTCATTGTCCCCGCGTAGCATAGTGGGACCTCGAACCTCCTGATGAACGTCCTCTACCAACCTCCTGAGCCAAATAGCTTCCTGAGCAGCTAAGGCCGAAGCCTTGTACTCCGCTTCTGTGGTAGATACAGACACCGAGTCTTGCTTCTTGTGCACCAAGAAATAGCTGTGGGACCTGTCATAAAGACAAAACCAGACGTTGATCTCCGATCATCCACGTCTCCCCCATAATCAGCATGCATGAAACCATGCAACTCCAAGCTCGACCCTCTCCTATATAGGAGACCCAAATCAGAGGTCGACTTCACATACTTCAAGATGCCTTTAGCTGCCAGAAGATGAGGTTTCCGTGGTTCCGCCATATACCGACTCACCTTGCCAACTGCATAAGCAATATCCGGCCTTGTGATCGTCAAGTAGATCAAGCTCCCAACCAGAGCTCGGAACACCAACGGATCAGATAAGACTCTCCCCTCATCCTTTCGAAGCTTATGATGTTGCTCCAAAGGTATAGAGCTGCTCTTTCCTTCCTCCATGCCAAATCGATTCACGATTCGCTCCGCATATCCTTCCTGAGAAATGAGCACTCCGCTCTCCTGCCTCTGGACCTCGAGTCCAAGAAAATGGTGAAGCTCCCCCAGATCCTTCATCTCGAATCTGATAGCAAGCTCAGCCCTGAGTCTTGCAACAGCTTCCTTCGAGTTCCCGGTGACAATCATGTCATCCACGTATAGCAGCACAATCACCCGAAGCACCCCCTCCTTCTTGATGAACAAGCTTGAATCAGAGTCTGAAGCAACGAATCCGCAGAATAAGAGATATTCTGCAATCTTCCCGTACCACGCTCGAGGCGCTTGCTTCAAACCGTACAGGGCCTTCTTCAATTTACAAACATAGTCCGGATACTCCTTCGAGATGAAACCTTGCGGTTGAGTCATGAAGATATCTTTGTCAATCTCGCCGTATAAGAAGGCATTCTTCACGTCGAGTTGCCAAATCTCCCAACCACTCGAAGCCGCCAAGGCAATAACAAATCGAACCTAAGTCATCTTTGCCACTGGACTAAACGTTTCATCATAATCTTCTCCGTACTGCTGTGAGAACCCGCGAGCTACAAGACGAGCCTTGTAACGCTCGATACTACCGTCAGCCTTCTTCTTCAGCTTGAAGACCCATTTACAAGTGACAGGAGTAGTGCCCTTAGGCTTGGGCACAAGAGACCAGGTCTCATTCTTCTCGAGAGCTGTCATCTCTTCTTGCATAGCAATGTCCCACTCCTTCATACCTCTGGCCTTTTCAAAGCTCGACGGCTCCCTTTCATCTAAGGGACCAGCAAAGAAACATGAAACAAAGTTTACCATGTTTCCTCCTGTGTATCGATCTGGTGGTTGAATAGTCCTCTTCGACCTCCTAAGAGGTTGCACCTGACTAACCACCTCCTCAGCCGCTTCTTCTGTGCAAGCTCCTTTTCCAGATGAACTTGGAGCATCGCTCCCCCTGCTACCAGAACCTGAAGTCCCCATCTCAGAGCTTGACACAACTGGAGCTCCTGGTGAAACAGGCAGCTCCACTTGAAGACTTCCCGCAGCTTTTCCTCCTTCATCAATCCTGCTCTCTGGTAGTTCAACTCCTGAACTCCCCTTGTAGGAAGTCACTTCATCGAACACCACATCCCGAGAAACAATTGACCTCCGTGTCTCAGGATCCATGCATCTCCATCCCTTCTTTCGCTCATCATACCCAACAAAGACTAGCTTCCTTGCTTTCGCATCTAGCTTTGTTCGAAGAGCATCATGAATATGCACATAGCAGGTTGACCCGAACACCCGAAGGTGAGCAACACTCGGCTTCTCCTTGAACATTAGTTCGTGAGGGGTCTTCATGTTGATAGGACTTAAAGGCAATCTGTTGATGACATAAGCTGCACAAGACATTCCCTCCGCCCAGAAGGACTTTGGGATATTCTTGGCATGAAGCCAGCATTTGCAAGTTTCCGTCAGATGACAGATCTTCCTTTCAGCAACGCCATTCTGCTGTGGAGTATGGGCACAAGTGAGCTCTCTCCGAACGCCGTGTTTCCTGCAAAAACTTGAGAACTCACCAGAAGTGAACTCCCCACCATTGTCAGTTCTCAATTTTTTCACTCACAGGCCTAAACGACCTTCCACCAGCTCCTTGAACTCCACAAACCTTGCAAAGGCTTCTGACTTTTCTTTCAAGAAATACACCCAGACATATCTGGTGTAATCGTCAATCAACACCAACATATATCTATTGCCTCCAAGGCTTGGGGTGGCAGTTGGTCCCATCAAATCACCGTGGATGCATTTCAACGGTGCTTTGCACCTTGTTTGCGATTTGTCAAATGGGAGTCGATGAGACTTACCAAACTGACATCCTTCGCAGACATGACCGTCTTCATAGGAGGACAAGCTAGGCAAGCCATTGACAAGGCCCCTTACTGCCATAGCCTTCAATTTGTCCATGCCTACATGCCCCAACCTTTCATGCCAGATGGCAGCACCATCATTTGTCCTCATCTTATCAACATAGGTACTTGTTGATAAAACGAACAAGTCCTTCACCCGCTTGCCGACATGAATAACTTCTCCCTTTATTTCTGGTTGAGTTTTGAGAAATTTCACTTCTGTTGGGCCAAACAGAACGTGATAACCGGCATCGACCGCATTGGTCACAGAGAAGAGATTCTTCTTCATACCAGGCACGTGATAGACACTCCTCAACGTGAGTGGACCCTTATCACTGCTCAGAGAGACGACTCCTTCGTGCTCTACTGGATGAATAGAATTATCAGCCGTTATGATAGCATTGTTACCTGAGTAAGGTGCCAAAGAAGAAAACTTTGATCCATCCCCGGTGAGATGATGTCCACACCCTGAATCAACAATCCAGTCTTCTTCATAGTTGATGGAAGCTAAGGCCTTAACGGGCATCGCCGTTATATTAGACATAAAGGCTCCTCCCCATCCAACTTCACCAGACTTTGGCATCTCCTTCTCCACTGCATGTCCTGGCTGAAGATTCACCCGGCAATCTTTCTTGAAGTGCCCGGTCTTGTTGCATCTAAAACACCTCGGTCCCTCTCCTTTCTTCTTCCCATCAGATTTAGGAGCATAGCCCCTATCTTGCTGACCTAAGGTTGAGGGTCCATCATGACCCGGCTTCTTCTTTTCCCTACTTCTTTTTCCTCTTCCCAGAGAACATCACATCACTCTCTCCCCCGGAGATAGAAACCCCCGCCATCTGTCTTGCTAAACTTTCTTGCGAAGCAAGAAGGTTCTCCAGCTCCAACAACGACGGCTGATTTGCCCAACCCTGAACTGAAGTTACAAAAGCAAGATACTCCTTCCGCAATCCGCGGATGATATGTCTCTTCAGCTTTGCCTCAGAGATTGGCTCATCAGGGTCCAAAGCAGAAATCTCTGCCGTGAGGTTCTTCATCTTAAGGAAGAAGGTAGAAATAGAAAGATCGCCTTGAGAGGCTCTCGCCAACTCATTTTCAAGAAATTGTAGCCTCGCTACATTCTTCTTATTGAACAATCCATCCAAGGATGTCCAAATCTCAGCAGCAGACTTACATCCGATAATATGATCAAACAGCTCCGGTGAGATAGCCCTTTTGAGAGTGAACTCTGCCTTAGCATTCAACCTCCTCCAAAGTCTCACCTCTGCCATATTATCTCCTGCTAGAAACACATCTTGTGTGTCTTCTCCGCCAACTACCTCCCAAAGATCCTCGCCAAGCAAGTAACTCTCCATACATGACTTCCACTTTTTAAAGTTAGTCGATGTGAGGAGTTCAATACCAAGACCTCTTGCGAATCCGCCTTCCATGGCAACCAATGTGGTCTCTTCTTCACAAAGACGATGGCAACTCTAGTTGATCACTGCTTATCCACTCCAGAAACCTCGCTTTGATACCATGTTAAAATTTTTGATTGGACCGTTTAGGAGTAAGCAGGAGTTGTATCAACAAGAGTTATAGCCAAACAACCACAATGCCAAAACAGCAACACAAGAAATCTTTATTGAAATAGAACTGCTTTACAATGCGAGGCATACATGGCGAGACATGATTCATAAGAATCACGGAGATGAGAAGAACAAACACACCAAAAAACAGAAACCAGCGGTCTGCCAGAAAGAGACCGCTCGGACTGCAACAAAGGCTCAGGCCGCCCGGCTTGTTCTGCTGTACTTCCAGACCGTTGCACAGTCAGACCGCAGAAACACCTTGAGACTGCGCGAACAGAAGCAGACAAACTGCACTGCCAGACCGCAATCCCAGACCGCACGAACTGAAGCTAATTGGAAGAAAGAACTGAAGCTGT
The DNA here is from genome assembly GCA_033032865.1 of Dactylorhiza incarnata. Classification (NCBI taxonomy): domain Eukaryota; kingdom Viridiplantae; phylum Streptophyta; class Magnoliopsida; order Asparagales; family Orchidaceae; genus Dactylorhiza; species Dactylorhiza incarnata. Next base: position 15,748,768 of record JAWHQI010000012.1, on the reverse strand, counting down.
TGCCAGACCGCAACTCAGACCGCCTAACCGCTGAAGGTCGCCTGATCCCTGAGTCCGCTGCAAACAGCACAAGAACACAATAACCCAGTTCGCTGACAGACCGCAGACGAACTGTTTATTCAAGCCACCGGAAATCACCAAGGAAGAAGACCGCACCCTGCTGACCGCAAACCTGCGAACACAACAAAGGTTAACTCGCATCCAAGTCGCGCGAACTCAAACCTGAGACCGCAAGAAACAATCCGGGCTCTGGTTCTTACAGTTCTCGTTAGGAATGACGGGCCATGCACCCCTATTTATAGGCGGGTGGACGGATGTCGTCACTGCACAAACCGGGATGCAGTCACCACCCATCAGATCGCGAGCGATCTCAAATGACAGACCGCGCGAACAGACCTCTTGGACGATCACCCGACCAAGACGCAGATCAGCAGACAAGAACGCGCACAGGCCGCGCGAACACGAGACTGCGCACAAGCCGTGCGGTCTCAACAACGCTCCTTCCTTAGAACACCAGAAGCAACCAAGGATCATCTGGACGACTTCAGACAAGTCGCCAGATCGCCAAGATAGACCACCCGGGTAGACGGTCATATAGGAACAACCCGCCCGGTCTTCCAACAAGGGAACCAGGCAAACCAGCAGACCTACTCGGGAACAACCCGCATCTACCAAGAGCAGACCGCCCAGAAGAAGACCGGAAACAACCCGCAACAGGTCGCCAACGACCAAACCACCAGAGCAAGCTAGCCGATCTCACCAGATCGCCAGAACCAAACCGCCAGAACACCAGCGCAGACCGCGCGGTCTCTGCGGTCTCTAGCCTCCAAACCGGCCGGACTCCTTTTCACTCCACTTCAACAATTTCAACAAAGAGGACTACTCAAGACACCCTGTCTTGAGGAATCTTTATAAGTCTTTGTGTGTTTTCTATGTTGTGCTTGTCAATCTCTAAATCTATTAACCAAAAAATAAGAACACCAAAAGGGGAATAAAATAATTTGAAAAACCTATTCACTCCCCTCTAGGTGATAAGTCGACACCCAATAACTAACAGATACTGCAGAGTGGTAGTAACATTTCCTCTTCTATTTCCTGTCACTTCCTCCCATTGAGCATATGGATCGCTGACATGGAATTCAGGATAGCGTGGCGCGGTAGCTGTAGTGTATGGCGGTAGTTGAAGAGCATGGTCTCGATGATATATACATCTAGTCGATATGCAATTTGTCAAGTCGATCCCTACTTGTCGTCAAAATGTCTAGCGCTCAGAGGTAGTGCTAGCGCAAGTGATAACAACCTTATCAAGTTGACATGTTATCTCAAAGATATCTTCTGCCAAGATGATGTTGGTTATCTAGACGCATACTTGCATCGGCATTAAGGCTAATGCCCAGCGGTAACGTCTAGTCGATATGATTTGTCTCGATGATTTTTCCTTGAGGCTGAGCTCGTCCAGTTGACATGTAGCCTGAGATAGTGCCCGGTGGTATCACTAACGGTAGCTCACAGAAATTTGAGTTCTTGTCCGACTTCACACCTATAACCCTACACACTATAACCAAAACATGTACGATTAAATATAACTTGGGACGGATGTCCACATGATCGGTGTATACTATGACTTTAGTGCACCGAAGATAAGATCTAAACTTCTCAAAAGCGAATACTACTGCTAGTAACTCTTTTTCGGTGCTGGTATAATTGATTTATGCTTCAATCAAAGTCTTGCTAGCGTAAGCTATTGAGTGGAAGACTTTCTCCCGCACTTGCCCTAATATAACTCCAATGACATAATCACTAACATCACACATTAATACAAACGGTTCTCACCAATCAGGAGCCACCACAATAGGAGCAGTAGTCAATCAGTTTTTAAGTTCGTTAAAAGCACTTAAACAAACATCATCAAAATAGAATTTCACATCTTTTTCCCCAATCCACTTAACGAATTGGCAATTTTGTAAAAATCTTTAATGAATCTTCTATAAAAACCAGCGTAGCCTAGGAAGCTTCGCAACATTCTTACATTTGTAGGAGGCGGGAAATTTTCAATTACATCAATCTTCGCATTATCTATTTCGAGCCCGCTTTTAGAAACATGATGCCCTAGAACTATCCCTTCACGTACCATAAAATGACATTTTTCTTAATTCAATATGAGATTAGTTTCAACACATGGTGTAAGCACCTTTTCTAAACATGTTAAACAAGTATCAAATGATTTACCAAAAATTGAAAAATCATCCATGAAAATCTTTATACCATGATCCATGATATCTGAGAATATGACTATCATGCATCGATGGAAAGTAGCTGGTGCATTACACAAACCAAAGGGCATTCTTCTAAATGCAAAGGATCTATATGGACAAGTGAATGTGGTCTTTTCCTGATCTTCTGAATCAACTTTGATCTGATTATAACCGAAATACCCATCCAGAAAATAGAAAAAAATCATTTCCCGCAAGTTTGTCTAAAACGTGATCAATGAATGTTAATGGGAAATGGCCTTTCCTAGTAGCTTTATTTAACTTCCTATAATCCATACAAATGCGCCAACCTGTGACTGTTCTGGTAGAAATCAATTCATTCTTTCCATTTTTAATTATGGTCATCCCACCTTTCTTTGGAACACATTGCACCTGTGAAACCCAAGAACTATCTGAAATAGGATATATAATTCTTGCATCTAACCATTTTATAATTTCTTTTTTAACAACTTCTTTCATAGGTGGACTTAGATGAAGTTAATGTTATATAGATCCTTTACAAGATTCCTCCAAGAGAATTTTATGCATAAATAATGAAGGTCTTATTCCTCTAATATCCTCTATGGTCCAACCTATGACAAACTTGTATTGCTTTAATAGATTTATTAATTTATGTTGTTGTTTAGGAAGCAATTTGGAGGTAACTATAATCGCGCGGTCTGGAAGTGGTTTGATCGTTTGTTGTGTTCGCACGTCAACGACCAGTATTCAGCAATCTTCTTCCTTGGTGTTATTCCCAGCTTTGAATAACCAGTTCGCCAACGGTCTTCTTCTGTACGGACTGTGTTGTAGTTCTTCTACTATTCGCGGCAAGATTAGCGGTCAGACGACCTCAGCTGTTAGTCGATCTAGAGTTGCGGTTAGGCGACAACTTTTGTAGTTCTATTCTCTGTTCACGGGTAGCTTCTATGATTATGCGACCATGTGGTCAGGCGATCAAGAAGTGCGGACTTGCAGGTTGTTTTCTAAGTAGAGTAATAAGTCAGCTCACGCGATTTGAAGTGGCGGTCTGGCAGAGTACAAGTTGGTGACCTGTTCTATTCGTGTTATCTCAATAGTGGCGTATAGTTTGGCGGTCTCAGCAATCTGGCGGTCGCAGTTATTCTGTCTGATCGACCTCTTGTTGTTTTTCTCTTTTCTCTCCATCTTGTATTCCGATAAATCATATCTCGCCATGTATGTCTCGAATTGTGAAGGAGATAGATTAATACAAGATTTCTTATCATTCTATTGTACTGGTTACTTAACTTGGAATGGTTGTAGTGTTCATCCACATTATTCCCGCTTCTAAGAAATTTTAACTTGGTATCTGAGCTGAAATCTTTCACAAGATATCAGAGCTAGAATTTTTAACATGGTATCAGAGGGACAGAAGGCTTGAGCAGCGATCAACCTCAGTATCTTGCTTGAGATTTTTGGAAGTTCAAGTTAACCAGCGGTATAATAATGGGAGGAGGTTATGCAAGAAGTCTTGGTATTGAGCTCCTTACGCAAACTAACTTTAAGAAGTGGAAGTCATACATGGAGAGCTATCTTCTTGTTGAGGATTTATGAGAGGTAGTTGGTGGAGAAGCGAGACAACCAGTGGTAGCTGCTGAAGGGAATGCTGAGCAGGTGAAGGCTTGGAAGAGAACAAATGCTAAGGCATAGTTCAATCTCAAGCGAGTTATCATTCCTGAGCTCTTTGACCACATCATATGATGTCGGTCTGCTGCTGAGATTTGGACAGCCTTGGATGGCTTGTTCAACAAGAAGAATGTAGCGCGTCTACAATTTCTTGAGAATGAGTTGGCGAAAGCAACATAAGGTGATTTGTCTATCTCATCCTTCTTCCTGATGATGATGAAACTTTGTGCTTAGATATCTTCATTGGACCTGGAAGAGCCTATCTCAAAAGCGAAGCTGAAGAGGCACAAAATCTACGGCTTGCGGAGGGAGTATGTGGCCTTTGTTACTTCTATGCAAGGCTGGGACAATCAACCATCATTGCTAGAGCTATAGAACTTGCTTGCTTCACATGAGAGCTTAGCTAAGCAGATGGCCGGGATAATTGTCTCCGAGGGAGAAAGTGAGGTTTTATATTCAGGTATAAAGAAGAGATGGGACAAGAAGAAGTCACCTGGAGGCGATGGTCCATTAACTTCATATCAACAGGAGAGGAGCTATGCTCCTAAGCATGATGGGAAGAAGAAGGAAGGCCCAAGGTGCTTTAGGTGCAATAAGTCTAGTCACTTCAAAAGGGACTTCATCATTAATCTTCAGCCAAGGCATGCTGCAGGAAAGGAGGAGGCTGGTTCCAATGGTGAAGGTAGTTTGGGTGGAGGTGCCTTCATGACGGGCACTTGTGTTTGTGCATTGGCTTCCATCAACTACAAAGATGATTGGATTATGGGCTCATGGTATGGTCATCACCTCACCAGGGATGAGTCCAAGTTCTCTTCTCTATGGGAATATTCAGGTAATGTTGCTATTATTACAGCTGATGATATTGTTCACACAGTCGAGAAGGAGGGTAACGTTTCTTTGGGCAGTGATAGAGGTCCACTCACCTTGAGGAGTGTATCTCATGTGTCGGGTATGAAGAAGAACCTCTTCTCTGTGACCAATGTTGTAGATGCAGGGTCTCACATTCTGTTCGGCCCAACAGAAGTTAAGTTTCTCCAAAATGTGTCAAGCGTGAAGGTTGAAGTCACTCATGTAGGAAGGAGGGTGAAGGACTTGTTTGTGTTATCAACAAGCTCCTATGCCGATAACATGGGAGCAAACGACAACACTGCTATCTGGCATGAGAGGCTGGGGCATGTTGGTATGGATAAGCTGAAGGATATGATGGCAAGAGGCCTAATGAATGGCATGCCTAGTCTATCATCCTTTGGTGATGGCCATGTTTATGCTGGATGTCAGTTTGGTAAGGCTCAACGCCTTTCATTTGACAAGTCACAAACCAGATGCAAAACACCGATGGAGTGAATTCATGCTGATTTGTTTGGACCCACCGCAACTGCCAGTCTTGGAGGTAGCAGGCATATGCTGGTCTTGATTGATGACTTAACTAGGTATACCTGGGTATACTTTCTGAAGGAGAAGTCTGAGGCACTCAGAAATTTTGTGGAGTTCAAGGAGCTTGTGGAAGGCCGGCTTGGCTTGCAGATCAAGAAGTTGAGAACTGATAATGGAGGGGAGCTCACCTCAATTGAGTTCTTCAACTTTTGTAGGAAGCATGACATCCATAGGGAGCTCTCTTGTGCACATACTCCACAACAGAATATAATTACAGAGCGAAAGATCCATCATCTAACGGAAACCTGCAAGTGTTGGCTTCATGCTAAAAGCATTCCTAAGTCCTTCTGGGCAGAGGAAATGTCTTCTGCAGCCTATGCCATCAATCAGATGCCTCTCAGTCCTTTCAACATGAAGACTCCACATTAGTTGATGTTCAAGGAGAAGCCAAGTGTGGAACACTTTCGAATGTTCATATCTACCTGCTATGTGCATGTTCTTGATGCCCTTAGAACGAAGCTAGATGCTAAAGCAAGAAAGCTAGTGTTCGTCGGTTATGATGGCCGGAAGAAGGGTTGGAGATGCATAGATCCCAAGACACGAAGGTATGTGGTCTCAAGGGATATGGTATTCGATGAGCTGACGCCATACCAGGGTAGCTCATCTATGGAGCTATAAGAGAGCATGTTAGATGGAGGGCAAGGAGAAGCTGCTAAAGAAGTTCTTGTGGAGTTGCCTATTTCACCAGGTGCTCCAGTAGTTTCTAGCTCTGGGATAAGTGCTTCAAGTTCAATAAGCAGGTGGAGCGATGCTCCAATTGTGCCTGGAAGGAGAGCTAGTCCAGAAGAAGCATTAGAAGAGGTGGATCAGGGTAAAGCCCTGCGGAGGTCCAAGAGGACTATTATTCCACCAGCTCGGTACACAGGGGGAAATTTGGTGAGCTTCGTCTCATGTTTCTTTGCTGGCCCCTTGGATGAGCGAGAGTCATCATGCTTTGAAAATTCCACTAGAGTCAAGGAGTGGGAAGATGCTATGGATGAGGAGATGGATGCCCTTAGGAAGAATGAGACTTGGGATCTTGTGCCCAAGGTTGATGACACTACTTTTGTGACGTGCAAGTGGGTTTACAAGCTGAATAAGAAGGCTGACACCAATATTGAGCAATACAAGGCTCACCTTGTAGCTCAAGCATTATCTCAACAGTACGGCGAAGACTATGAATAGATATTTAGTCTTGTTCCCAAGATGACTTCGGCGTGGGTGTTGATAGCATTGGCAGCTTGCCAAGGATGGAAGATTTGGTAACTCGACGTGAAGTATGATTTCATTTACAGTGAGATTGATAAGGATATCTTCATGGTGCAGCCACCTGGCTATGTTTATGAAGTTCATCCAGGACTTGTCTGCAAGCTCGAGAAGGCTCTTTAGGGCTTGAAGCAAGCGCCTCGGGCGTGGTATGGGAAGATTGCAGATTACCTCCAATTCTGCGGATATTTTGTTTCAGATTCTGATTCAAGCTTGTTTGTAAAGAAGACGGGGGAGCTGCAAGTCTTGGTGTTATTGTACGTGGATGATATGATCGTCACGGGGAACTCTCAAGAGGAGGTAGCTAGGCTCTGGGCTGATCTAGTAATCAGAATTGAGATGAAGGATCTGGGTTAGCTCCACCATTTCCTTGGTATTGAGGTGGAGAGGAAAGAGAGCGGTGTGTTTGTTTCCTAGAAGGGCTATGTAGAGTGGATTGTGAAGTGATTCGGCTTGGGAGAGGGGAAGAGCAGCTCTACTCCACTGGAGGTTGGTTCGACTGGATGAGGGAAGGGTTCTTTCTGATCCCTTAGTGTTCCGGGCTTTAGTTGGAAGTTTGATTTATCTGACGATTACGAGTCCAGATATTGCTTATGTTGTGGGACGAGTAATTCAATATATGGTAGAGCTGCGAAAACCTCAACTAGTGGCGGCAAGGAGTATTCTGAAGTATGTGAAGTCCACCTCTGATATGGGTATCTTTTATGGGAGGGATTCGTGCTTCAATCTGCTTGGTTACATGGATGCTGATTGTGGTGGAGATTCAGATGATCGAAAGTCGACTTCTGGGTATGTCTTTATGACTGGCTCCGCAGCTATCTCATGGTGCAGTAAGAAGTAGAATTCGATGTCTGTCTCCACCACAGAAGCAGAATATAAGGCTTCGACCTTGGAGCTCAGGAAGCAATCTGGCTTAGGAGGCTAGTGGGAGACATCCATGAGGAGGTGCGAGGTCCTACTTTGCTTTATGGTGACAATGAGAGTTCCCTTAAACTGGTTAATAATGCAGTTTGTCACGGGCAAACCAAGCACATCGAGATCGAGTATCACTTCCTTTGAGAGAAGGTGCTGGAGGGATCTTTGATGGTTGAATATGTGCAGAGCGAGGACAATGCCACAGTTATCTTCACAAAGCCACTGTCAAAGAGACCTTTTGGTCGGTTATGAAGTTTACTTGGGCTGTCTTTCACTTCCCACTTCAAGGGGGAGTGTTAAATTTTTTTAAGTGGAAGTTGAAGTGAGCTGGGCGGTCTGAGGAAGTCAGACCACAGAGATCGCTGAGGCTGCGCGGTCTCAGCGGGCTATCTCTAGCGATCTAATCGCTGTCTTGGCTAAGGCTCAAGTAGGTATCATCTTGTGATCGCACGATCTCCCCTTGTGCAGTCTGGATTGGGCGATAATTATACCTCTATGAGTCGGTGGCGACATCCATCTGTCTGCCTATTAATAGAGGTGCAGGGCCCGACATTAATTACGAGAACTGTAAGAACTAAAGATTGGGGTTGCTTTTTTCTGGTCTTCTTTTTTGAGATCACGCGGTCTGTAAGTGGTTTGATCATTTATTGTGTTCTCAAGTCAGTGACCAACAGTCAGCGATCTTCTTCCTTGGTGTTCTTCCCATCTTTAAATAACCAATTCGCCAACGGTCTTCTTCTGTGTGGACTGTGCTATAGTTCTTCTGTTGTTGGAGGCAAGCTCAGCGGTCAGGTGACATCAGCGGTCAGGCGATCTAGAGTTACGGTTAGGCGATAACTTTTGCAGTTTTATTCTCTGTTCGTGGGTAGCTTTTGTGATTGTGCGACCTTGTGGTCAGACGATCAAGAAGTGCGGACAAGTTGTTTTCTTAGCAGAGCAATAAGACAGTTCACGCGATTTGAAGTGGCGGTCTGGCAGAGTACAAGTTGCCGACCTATTTTGTTTGTATGATCTCAGTAGTGGCATGCAGTTTGGCGGTCTCAGTGATCTGGCGGTCACAGTTATTCTGTCAACTCGACCTATTGTTGTTTTTCTGTTTTCTCTCCATCTTGTATTCTAATAAATCATGTCTCACCATGTATGTCTCAAATTATGAAGGAGATAGATTAATACAAGATTTCTTGTCTTTCTATTATGCTGGTTACTTAACTTGGAATGGTTATAGTGTTCATGCGCCTTATTCCCGCTTCTAAAAATTTTAACTTGGTATCTGAGCTGAAATCTTTCACAAGATATCAGAGCTAGAATTAAGGTGAAATCTTTCACAAGGTTTTAATTCTAAAGTTGGTAGATTAATAATAAAATGCTTGCCTGCCAATGACTTCTACTGTATATCAAGTGGTTCCGGTTTACGAAGAAATGCAGTTTGATGCTCAAATACTTGTAAACATTCATGAATTTCTTCCTCTTCATCAGAGATCTCATCGTGGTTTAGTAGACGCACATGCCAACATATCATCTTGACTACCTAGTTTATATTTCAAGTCATAGTCATAAAGTGATATGTTATTGACTTCCTACATATCATCTTTTTTCCTATGGGGAAACTTCATTAACTTGAGCACATTAAAAGTGGCATGCTCATAATTGAGTCTCATAGTTAATTCTCCTTTATGAACATCGATTAATGTTCTTCCGATTGCTAAAAATGGTCTTCCTACAATAATTGGAAATTTCTTATCCTCCTCCATATCTAAAATAGCAAAGTCCGCAAGAAAAACAAATTTCTCCATCTTTATTAGTACATCTTATACAATCCCTTTTGGAAAAGCAAGTGATTTGTCAGCTAATTGCGAAGTAAGCGATGTTTTTGAAATTTCCCAATCCCAACTTTCTATATATAGAAAGAGGCATTAAATTTATACTTGCTCCTAGATCACATAATGTCTTTCCTTCAAATTGATACCCAATGAAGCATGGTATAGTAATACTTCCTGGATCTTTTAATTTAGTTGGAACCCTTTTTTGAAGGATCGCACTACACTCATGAGTGAGTGAGTGCCACCATTTCATTTACTCCAATTTTTTTCTTTTTAGTAAGGATATCTCTCATGAATTTAACATAATTTGACATTTGTTCTAGGGTCTCGATGAACAGGATATTAATTTGCAATTTTTTATTAATTTCTATGAATTTTTGAAATTGTTGATCTAATTTGGTTTTTCTTAATCTTTGAGGGAAAGGTTGTGGCGGGTATACGATTTCATTCTCCTTCTTCTTTATTGATTCAACATTCATTTCACTCTTCTTTTCCCATAGTATTTATACTTCATCCTCTTCCTTACCGTTACCTTTTTGTTTTAACTCTTCATTTGCCTCGCAAGGAATAGCACTCTCTGACTCATTTTCAACATTGTTCTTCTTAGTTTGTTCATTTTCATGACCACTAACTAACTCTTTACCACTCCACAATGTGATAGCTTTGCATTGTTGATTGTCCCCTTTAGAATTTAGGGTAGTATCCGTCGGAAGTGTGCCTTGTGGTCTAATTGTTGGAGCCTATGTTCCGCATCTCTTGGCTTGAGAATAACAAATACCGTGTTGTATTTGATCTAGTCCTTTGCGTGTTTATAGTGTCCAGGTTGTACAGGTTCAATGAGGAGACAAGTCCTCATTCATGGGCATGATCCAAGAGTGTGTACACATTAGAAAAAGCAAAAGGATGAGTTTTGTGTGCTGATCTTAAAATGGCCATAAAGTTCAATCCAGGAAGAGTTACAGAATGCTCCACCCCATTTCGGAGATGAGAACGACTCAATCTACAGTCTGGAGAAGTTTCGGACAGCAAAAATGAAGAGGATCTGTCGGAATTCCGACAGTGATGTCGCTCAGGCGACAGCACAGAAGTTACAGCAACTGCCCAAACGACAGCACGACGAGCAGCAGTTTGGCGCTGTCGGAATTCCGACAGCGATGTCGCCCAGGCGATAGTGAAAATCTATAAATGGGTTCGTTTTGTTCGTGCATTCTAAGCTTTGAGAATTCTAAGTCCTTTCCTGAGTGCATACGAACCAGAGAGCTCGAGAACCTCATCAACTCCCATTTGTGCTTAGAAGGTTTGAAATTGAAGATGAGATCGCACGCGCTTGTACATCAATGATCATCTCAAGGCTTCAACCTTCCTTTCAGAGATCTGAATTTCTAGGGAGTACTTTATTTGATTTTGTATTTTCATTTATATACTTTTCACTTTGTATTGGTAGGGAATTCGTCTCCTTGTGCGTGACGTCTAAGTCCTTGCGTGGCTTAGGGGAAAATCGCTTCCTTGTGCGGAGCGTCCAAGTCCTTGCGTGGCTTGGTAGGAAATCGCGGCCTTGTGTGCTACGTCTAGATCTTGGGAAGATCTAGAGGATAGGCTTGGGCTTGGTCTAGGGAGAGATAAGTGATAGCCTTCCGATCCTTGGGAGAAGGATTGGTAAACTCAAATTTTTAAAAGTTTATTATCATATTTGTGCCTTGATCTTAAGCATTGTTAAGATCATTTTTATTGTATGTGAATTTCATGATTAAAAATTATGACTTTTTCTTTAATTGCAAATTTGGTTGATTAATCTTTAACTTAGAAATTTGTGTTTGAATTAATTTAAAATTTTCATTGTTTGAAAATTTTTATAGGTGATTTTTAAAAAAGCAAAATTTGTTTTAAAAATTCTTAAGTCAAAAATCATATTTTAAAAAGGCCCTTATTCACCCCCCCCCCCCTCTAAGGGCGCCACAAGATCCAACACGTGGTATTAGAGGGAGGTTATTCCAATACGGCTTCACAATCGGGAATAATTGCGCTTCATGATCTCGCATCTTCTAGAGGGGATAATGTTTATGAAAATGAAAAATCATTATGTCCACCATTATTTATGGGTGAAAATTATAATGGGTGGAGAATACTTATGGAAAAATTTCTTAAATCCTTGGATATTGAAGTTTGGAATATTACAATTAAAATGCCCCCAAATATTTTAAATAAAAATGAAATGTTTTTAAATGTCAAATCAATGAATAGTCTATATTGTGCATTAGATCAAAATATTTTCAAACTTATTTATATACTTCCTAATGCTTATGAAGTTTGGAAATTTCTTGAGAATTCTTATAGTCTTCCTTCTGCAGATGATGCCTGTGAGCAATTCCTTATGGATCCAAGAGAAGAAGACAACGTCACAATATTGGACTCAGGTGATGGCAAAACATCAAGCAAAAGATAAGACGGAAACTATAGCAAGGTAAGAAAATCAAAATCTTCTCTTTTAGTAACTAATTCTATTTCTACATTTCGTGTGCTTAAATTTGCTAAACGTAAAATTTCAAAGTTGAAACATGCTAATTCCAAATTACGTTTAGAAAATAAAACTTTAAAAGCAAACGCTAAAGTAGAATCTTATATTGATGTTTCAAATTCTTGTTCATGCTCTTTAATTGAAAATGCTAAACCTTGTTTTGATTATAATACATTTAAAGAAGAACTCAAGATTTTGGAAAAAGGTCTTTTAACTTCAAAAGAGCATAATGAAAATTTGTTAAAAGAAAATGATAATTTAAAGGATAAATTAGAATCATTAAAAATGTTTATTCAAAACTTTTCATATAATAAAACATCTTTTATTTCTAGTTTATCAAATTATCAAAAGTCTAAAAGCTTAACTTCATATTATAAGAGTACGTCTATAAGAAAGAGTGAAAATGAAAATCATCAAAATAAGAACAAATCATTTAAAACATATTGCAACCCACTTTTTCAACATTCAATTCTTAAGAGAGACCATCACTCTTATAAACTCTCAAAGAATCAATATAATAAAATTCATTATGATTATCAACATCAATGTATTTTGAAAAATAATTTGAATAAACATAAATCCCAAATGAATTATGTTTCAAACAACTATCATTCCAAAAAGATGTCAAATAATCATAATATGAATTTAAAAGATAAACAACCAAAGTATGAATGGAGGCCCAAAATTAAAAACGAAACACTAACTCCACTTGTAAAGGCCCATTCATCATTATCTCTCCAAAAGCCTACACGATGTATTTGGGTACCCAAAGGAATCATCACACTTGGTCCCCTTTGGATACTTAAGTCTCTCATTCATTAGGAATCATTATATTGCATGAAGTAGAAATTAATTAAAAATGAAATATCAGTACTCTACTTCATGATATGCTTAATTGCTTTTTCTTTTGTCTGTTTTCTTATTTTTGAGCCAACACGCTAAGGTCACTTAGATATATTATGAAATATGACTTTTACATTTTAAGCCTAATGTTTATCAAATCAAAATTGAATTAAATTGAACATAAAGTCATAATTTTGTAAGTGATCTATCTTTTCGTTTTGTTTTATCCTTTTTAAATCCTTTGCCTATAAATGTCTTATATTATCATTATAAATTGAATGCTAAATTTTCTAAATGATATTATCAAGACTAATGAAATTACTTTCAAAATTGGATTTAAATGGATTTTTAGGGGTCTTAGGCTAAAATATTAAATGCGCAACTAATTGCATATTTGTCTATTTTTCGTTGCTGCATATAATAGCCCATATATTGAAAATCATAATCGAGAAAAATCAGAATCAAATAATATCAAAAACAATGTGTTTTAAATCAAATATAGTAACTCTGTTGCTAACGCCAGGCGTTATCACTAACTCTGGCGGTAGCATATTTTCCTAAAAATTCTGATTTTCTCTGAAAAATTATTTTTACTATCATTGTTGTCAAATACCTTGTGTTTGTTTTGTCTAATTTCTGAAAATTAAAATCAAAAAGAAAATTTACAAAAATGATGAATATGATTTCACAATCACCACCATGATCTATTAATATCCTATGCTAAAATTCACTATAATCATATATCATAATTCATGATCCATCAAGACCTATCTTAAATCAACTAATTCTATCAACCTTAGGAATTATGAAATATATGATTGCAATTGGTATTATAGTTTCATATCTTGTTTTGTGTGTGTGATGTGCATCTTTATTGTTTGCATGAATCTCTTTATCTTTAGACCTATGAATTAACTTGATATCAACAAGATGAAATCAAATAGAATTGTCACTTCTTTCTAGGTCTATAAAAATTCAAAACTGTATGTTTGAATACATGCAACTCAATCTTATATTTGTCCTTCTTTACTTATCTTTGCACCATGTTGTCCTAATTAATCACACTAGCATTATCACATACAATAGATAGAAATCAATGCTCATGCTAGTTATATCTTGCAATGTTAAAGTAAATTATGTCATTAAAATATGAAAATCTTATTTTCCTTTATAGTTATTTGCATGAATAAAACTTTTCTAAATGGATTTAAAATCAACAATCTTCGATAAAATTGTAAATCCAAAATTAATCATGAAATTAAAACACAGTTAATATATTTAAGGTTTACACGCTTAGTACGTCCATAATCAATAAACCTATGACATGTGTCTCACAATAGCGAGGGCGTAGGATTGTGTGCATTAGAGACCTAACCTCTAAGTCATGTCTTGTCCTTAACCGGGGAGGGTTCCAGTGGGGCCTTGAGAGGCACTGGGGGGAAAGAGTGCTAGGTTGAGCGTCGTCTTTTGTATGCATATGGGATTAACACCCCAACCTACGGCATGTGTGCAGCTCCTCATGCCCATCCGTCACTTAGTACTAGGCTAGAGTGTAGTCATGTAGTTAAGGTATCTTGATCTTAGATATACTTATATTATATTCATTGCATGAACATTATCTCACTCTTTATACATAAATCATGCATATTTTTTTATTCTAACATTGCATCATGTGTTTGCATATTTTAATATTTCGAGCTTTAATGATTGTACCAAACACAAGTATTTGAAAAATCACCAAATACATGCTAAAAGAGCCTTCAAATCTAATCAATATACTCTTAAATTTCAACTGAAGGAAGGTCTCTTTATAATACAAATGAATTGAGAAAAATATTTTTCAAAACATCAAGAAATGCAGTTCTATTTTGGCGTTAAGAAGTTAATGCCTGGCGTTAGCTCCTTTGCTCCAAAATATATTTTTTTTGTTTTGAATTATTTCTGGTATTATTTTAATATTTTGTGTGTTTGTAAAAAGTTTTTATCTTTTGATTCCTTTTAAAACAAAATTTTATTTCTTTTAAAAAAATATATATGTATTTTCTCATACATTATTTTTGTTTATTTCTGTGGCATAGAATATCATTTACTGAAAGGGCTATTAAAGACTTCTATGATTTCCAGAGAATATATATAAAAAAAACAAATACAAAATTACAAAACAATTTCAAAGAACAAAAATATATTTTTCTTTATGTGTGTTTATTGTTTTGTGCATATATAAAAAAATTCAAAAATTTATTAAAAAAAAAACTGATTGTTATTCATTGTCATTGTCAAGGATGGATGATTAATTATATCAATTAAAGATTAAATACAATGTTTAATTTAACTTTCAAGTTTCTTAAAAACATTGTTTTGTATTTGACATGCCTTAAAAATATCTTGTTATGTGCAATGAAATTGATTGTAGATAAACATGTGTAGAAATGTTTAGCATGCCTCTAAGTATGAGTAATGTATTATGTTTGATAATGATTCATTCACTCACTTATTTTTTATAACCTGCATGTGTTTACAATCTTATTCTTACATGATTGTGTAGTGTAATAATATAAATAATTAAAATGCCTAAATAGATTACCTACACAACATTGAATTGGTTATTACAATTCTTTGTCTTCATGCACTTATTCTTTAGAGAAATGTGGTTTAAAATGCTATGTTTGCAAAACAAGTGAATTCGGAGTCCTTAGTCACTAAACTAAAAAGCAAATAATAAATGACAAGGAAAACTCCACCAAGCACGACTCACCCTCCTAATAAGTCTTAATGAGCATTGTGAGGTTGAGCACCTTAGCTAAGAATTGTAAAGTGTCTTGTAGCAAACAATTTATACACCACTTCTCTTTAGTACACCGGATCACAAAAAAAAATTGAAAATAAAGCTAAAAAGTATAAAAGTGATCCCCCAAGCACTAATTTGCACCCTGATAAGTCTTAATAAGCATTGTGTGTGCAGAGCACCTTGGTAGTTGTACTATTTATTCATGTGCATTGAAATAGTGTGGAAGTAATATTATTTGTGTATTTTAATGTTGTGTTATTTCATTATATATGTCATGTGTTTTTGATTGATTCACTTGTATACTTTATCAAAACACTACTTTGTACACATCATTATCTTTCATAAAACTTCTACTCATGAGAATTGTATCCTAATGCTCATCTACTCAAATCTCTACAAACTTAAGTAAATGCACTAGATAACAAAGCATGACCGCTACAATGTTTATGTTTACTTGAAATGCAAATTTTATTATATTGTAGTTTGTGTATCTTTTCTTGATATTATGAAATCATGCTTGCAATTTTTAATCTTAATGGAATAGCATCTCTTCAATCTTTAACTCAAACATCAACTTTTCAAATTTAAAACTCATTATCCTTTATATGGTTTTATCTTCTAAAATGATGTTTATGTTTAAGAGTGCTTATAATTTTTAACACTGTGTTTTCCTTTAAGCAAGTGGTATCTTAAAATAGAGTACTTACTTTATCATGTTAGCTATGTTGCTTACTACTTTATGTTACATCATGCTTATATTTTTCTCAACAAGTAGTATTTAACAAGCTTTTGATTGCATCCTATTTTTCTTCTCGACATAAAATATATTACTCCTTATTATACATACTCAATCCTAAACCCTCTTTTGATTCTACCAAAAGGGGAGATTAAATTGCATAAATCTAATATTTAGGGGGAGTGCATTATAATGATATTAAACTCAAAAATGGGTATATATATTTGTAGGGGGAGTAATCATATAGGAGGTGCATACACTATCATATGCTCGATCATGAAAATCCTTCAATAAATGGTTCCTTACCTATCTTAAAAGATATACACTCATCCCTACCCACTTTTGTTAATAACAAATGGGGAGAAGAAATTGAGAAATCTAGTAAAATAGATATTAGGGGGAGTAGTTTATAAGAGACACTAATGTAGGGGGAGGACTTGATATAGAAAGAGTAGGCATTATCGCTTTCAATTCTATCACACTCTTAATATGTTATTCATGCATATCTTATTACCGTACTTATCTATAAACACAAATTGTCTTAATCTCACTAATTTCTCATATGGGTATTTGTTATATTCAAAAGGGGGAGATTGTTGGAGCCTATGTTCTGCATCTCTTGGTTTGAGAATAACAAATACCGTGTTGTATTTGATCTAGTCTTTTGTGTGTTTATAGTGTCCAGGTTGTACAGGTTCAATGAGGAGACAAGTCCTCGTTCATGGGCATGATCCAAGAGTGTGTACACATTAGAAAAAGCAAAAGGATGAGTTTTGTGTGCTGATCTTAAAATGGCCATAACTTTCAATCCAGGAAGAGTTACTGAACGGTCCACCCCATTTTGGAGATGAGAATGACTCAATCTACAGTCTGGAGAAGTTTTGGACGGCAAAAATGAAGAGGAGATATCGGAATTCTGACAGTGATGTCGCCCAGGCGACAGCACAGAAGTTACAGCAACTGCCCGCACGACAGCACGACGAGCAGCAGTTTGGTGCTGTCGAAATTCCGACAACGATGTTGCCCAGGCGACAGTGAAAATCTATAAATGGGTTCGTTTTGTTCGTGCATTCTAAGCTTTGAGAATTCTAAGTCCTTTCCTGAGTGCATATGAACCAGAGAGCTCCAGAACCTCATCAACTCCCATTTGTGCTTAGAAGGTTTGAAATTGAAGAAGAGATCACACGCGCTTCTACATCAACGATCATCTCAAGGCTTCAACCTTCCTTTCAGAGATCTGAATTTCTAGGGAGTACTTTATTTGATTTTGTATTTTCATTTATATACTTTTCACTTTGTATTGGTAGGGAAATCGTCTCTTTGTGCGTGACGTCTAAGTCCTTGCGTGGCTTAGGGGAAAATCGCTTCCTTGTGCGGAGCGTCCAAGTCCTTGCGTGGCTTGGTAGGAAATCATGACCTTATGTGCTACATCTAGATCTTGGGAAGATCTAGAGGATAGGCTTGGGCTTGGTCTAGGGAGAGACAAGTGATAGCCTTCCGATCCTTGGGAGAAGGATTGGTAAACTCAAATTGTTAAAAGTTTATTATCATATTTGTGCCTTGATCTTAAGCATTGTTAAGATCATTTTTATTGTATGTGAATTTCATGATTAAAAATTATGACTTTTTCTTTAATTGCAAATTTGGTTGATTAATCTTTAACTTAGAAATTTGTGTTTGAATTAATTTAAAATTTCATAGTTTGAAAATTTTTATAAGTGATTTTTAGAAAAGCAAAATTTGTTTTAAAAATTCTTAAGTAAAAAATCATATTTTAAAAAGGCCCTTATTCACCCCCCCCCCCCCCTCTAAGGGCGCCACAAGATCCAACACTAATAATCAATGCAAAAGCAATTTGTCCTAGTTGACATTCTGTCACACGTAATGAACCTTCTAAGCTGGCAATGCGGGCATCACTCTTTTGCATGATGCAATGAGAAACTCATTTGATAATTTCCTACATGACCCTTGTTGATTAAATGTATTATTTTGATGAGGAAGTGAATTTAAGTTGAATCCGGGTGGATGAGTTAATTCTGGATTATTTTTCCATGAAAAGTTCGGATGATTCCGCCATTCAGGATTATAATTGTTTAAAAATACTTTATTATTATTTTGCCTTTGTTGCCCACTAATGTGTTGGAACACGATTTTCCACATCCCTTTGGTTTGAGACTAATAAATCCTACTTATATTTGATCATGTTTGCCATTGTGTTTTTAGTATGCAGGATTGAACAAGGATGACACTAGGATGCTATATGTTGGTCTGGACTAGCTCAATATGCTAAAAGAAAAGGATGTGGTATAACGCCAGGCATTAGAGACAACACCGATGTTGACCCTCAATACCACCAGTATGAAAATGGTATGGAGGGAAGCTGTCGTGATTGAGGGAGAATTTTGGGAATGATTTGGCTTAACGCTAGGCGTTAGCCTTAACGCCAGAGTTAGGGTTGCCTAAAATAAGATGTTTCCAAACATGCAATATCACCTTCCTTGAATGAGGATACGTGCCATCAAAACATTTCTAATCTGAGTCAATACCTGGCAGTAGGTCTAACGCCAGTGTTAGCTTCCTCTCCTATAAAAAGGTGGCATTCATTCTATTCAATTCTACAACTCAAGAAGCCCTATTCCACCACTTTGAATTCTCTATGAGGGCCGTATTTCCAGACCACCAAAATTCTCCCATTCAAATTCAAGAGAAGGAATCAAAGGAAGATTGGATCAACGCTAACTAAATGAGAAGAACGCACGCTTCGACTTCAACGATCTTCAATGGTTCTTCATCGCCTCCTTCAGATTTCTTCATAGGAATTTTTTTAAATTTGTCTTTCATATTTTGTAATAACTTTTATATTTGTGATCATTTCGAGAATTCTCTGCGGTTATTGATGACTAGGTTTGTATGTGGCTTGGGGGGAATTCGCCGCATGTGTTGGCGACTAGGTCTATGGCTTAGTTATATGGGGGTGCTTGAAGCCTTTCTGGGGATATAGAATCTATAGCGGCTTGAGGTCGTATCTGGGAATAGATAGGCTAAAGCCAACCGATTCTTAGAGAGAAGAGTCAGTATAGAAAACAAAAAGAGTTTTTCATATTCTTGCCACTATTTCTAGCATTATATAAATCGTATTTTGTAATCAATTTTATCAATGATAATCATGTCTCTATTTGTTTAATAAAATTGTTTTGGTTTTCAATTCTAGCAATTTACTTTTGATTCAATCTATTTCTTATTAAATATCAAAAGTTTACTTTAAAATTATAAAGATTTCTAAGACCCTTATTCACCCCCCTAAGGGCGCCTTATGATCCAACAAGTGGTATCAGAGCAAGGTTATTCCAAAACGGTTTCACCACCAGGAATAATGGCTCACCATGATCTCATTTTCTACAAGGGGCAAGGAATTAGTAGACCACCACTATTTACAGGGTCCGATTATAACTATTGGAGAATTAGGATGCGATGTTTTCTAATGACTTTAGATATAGAAGTTTGGGGAATGATGGAACAACGCTATTCTCCTCCTACCGTTGTAGTAGGGAAAGTTACTTGTGAAAAATCCAAAGATAAGTGGGATGATCAAGATAAACTTAAATGTAAAAATAATGCTAAAGCAATGAACGCATTATTTTGTGCTTTAGATAGAACCAACTTTAATCATGTTTGTGCTTGTGAGACTGCATATGATATTTGGAATTTATTGGAAATTACTCAAGTACTTCGCAGGTGAAGGATTCAAAGCTTTTCCAACTGGAATCAGAGTATGAAAAGTTCCGCATGGAACTAGACGAGGATATCAACGTCATGTACACAAGATTCAAAAAGATCGTAAACGCATCAAAAATCCTCAAAAATCCATTTGCGGATGTAAGGAAGATTCTCATATCTCTCCCACAAAAATTCAATCAAAAGGTGACGGCTATATCAGAATCTCATGATCTAAGGCAACTCAAAATTGAGAGCCTCATTGGGAATCTAAAAACCCACGAGGTGGAATTCAAAATTCAACATAAAGAGTACCCCATGCAGAGCCTAAGAAGAAGGCCTTGACGCTAAAATCCAAGGAGGCAGATAATGATGAAGAGGACGAAGAAAGCCTCTTTGTGAAGAATTTCAAGAAATTCATGAAAAATTCGGAGAGAAGAAACTCTTTTCGGAAATAATTCGTGAAAGATGCAAAAAAGGAAGGCATCATCCTCTACAAAAGAAAAAGGTAGAAACGACGATGACGAGCGTCCACCGCTGGATTGCTACCACTGCCGAAATAACTGACACATCCGAAGACAATGCCCAAAATATCTGAAAGAGCAAAAGGAAAGGTGGCACAAAGGGAAAGAAAAGAAGAAAGTTCTAAAGGCGGCTACATGGAATGATTCTTCCTCCGAGGAGTCAAGTGGATCTTCTTCAAGCGATAATGAAGAGGCAAACATGTGCCTCATGGGTAGGAAAGATCTCATCGACAATGAAACCAGTTTCCAAAGCGACACTAAGGTACCTCCTCCTACATATGCTGATCTTTACGATGAATTTCTTCAAAATTGCAAATATTTTGAAAAAAGTATTAGAGATATTGATCTCTTAAACACTGGAAATAAGATTTTATTAAATGAAAATTAAAACTAACTAAAGAAATAAAAGCTTTTGGAAAAGAAAAGGTAGATTGCTAAGATAGTGATCTTTCATTGACAAAAAATCAAGAACTTGAAGAAACTCTCTCTAAGGCTCTCTCCGAACAAAAATCTCTTGTGAAAGAAAAGGAGGACTTAGAGAGAAAACTAAAAACCTATCTTCTCCAAATAGAAGATGGAAAGAGATCATTTGCAAATTGATGTGTGATGCTATTTACCAAAAACACTTCTTTGAAAGCCCGAATTCATGATCTAAATATGGCTATAGAAAAATTCGGCGTTGGCAAAAAATCATTGGACATGATTTTTGCCAACCAATGCCTTGGTTCTGCAAAGTTTGGTCTGGGATATGGTTCGGGAGGCTACCGTCAGGCGTTAACTCTTTACGCTGACGTTAACCCCATTTACAGAAAATAATATTTTTCTTTAAAAAATTCATCTATCATCTCTACTACATCCCTGTCTACCAGCAAGAGTCAACAAAATTATCGGAGAAAGGTCTCAACCCCTTTTATTGTTTGTACCAATTGTTTGATTTTTGGTCACACCACGGACTCTTATTGGAAGAAGGAAAAACACACTTTAAAGCAAATCTGGGAACCTAAGGTCTCCACTTATACTATGGGAGGAACCTCTTGGGTATCTGGATCTTTACTCCCATCCACTTTGTAGGTGTGTTGGCAGGCTAAGGAAAGGAAGACATGTGGTACTTAGGCTCGGGATGCTCCAAGCACATGACGGACGATAAAGCAAAGTTTCTTAGCCTCCTGATGAAGAAAGGAGGAATGGTGAATTTTGGTGACAATGGCAAGGGAAGGATCATGGGCAAGGGTATAGTGGGTAACAACTTGATGACTGATATTTTAGTCATCATTTTAGGCTAATATCTTATTAGATATTTAAATAAATTATTGCATTTTGTTCGTTGTTTTTATAAATTTTCGTAAAAATAATATTTTATGTTCTAACTCATATATTTTCTATTTTGTAAGGATTCGACAGGCCCAGGGGAATTTATGTGCGAAATCTCACTGTCGTAAGATGCGCAAGCTGTCATACATATCTACATATATATATATATATATGTTTATATATATACGTTTATAGATATATATGTTATATATATATACGAACTTCGTTCGACGAAAGTGCGGGCGATCGATGATCTGTCGCCTGGCGGACTACGTTCGACGAATGGGCGGGAGATCGACGAACTGTGTCCTGGTGGCCTCCGATCCGATCGAGGAACTGTCTCCTGGTGGCCTCTGATCCGATTG
Source organism: Dactylorhiza incarnata (assembly GCA_033032865.1). Classification (NCBI taxonomy): domain Eukaryota; kingdom Viridiplantae; phylum Streptophyta; class Magnoliopsida; order Asparagales; family Orchidaceae; genus Dactylorhiza; species Dactylorhiza incarnata. The sequence goes on along the minus strand of JAWHQI010000012.1, from coordinate 15,726,659 downwards.
ACGAACATGCGAGAGATCGACGAACTTCGTTCGACCGATAGGCGGGAGATCGACGAACTATCTCCTGGTGGCATCCGATCTGATCGACGAACTGTCTCCTAGTGGCCTCCGATCCGATCGACGAACGGGCGAGAGATCGACGAACTGCGTTCGACAAATGTTCAACAACACCGCCGCCACCATGTATGCAGCACCAACTCCGCCCAAGCCCTGCCTCCAGCCGATCTCCTCCATGTGCGCCACCTCCGCCCAAGCCCTGCCTCCACTAGTTGCTTCTCCACATCAGCAATCCACCTCTGCCTCCACGTTAGCGATCCAGCCCAGGCTCCTCTTCAACACTGCCTTTAATTCCCGCCCGGAACTCAAGCCCGCCAGCTGTAAGTCTGTAACAGTAGAAACAGTAATGGCCCGTGAAGTAAATGCAATTGAGAATCTTTATATATTTCAATACCTGGGTACAGAAGGATGATCATTCGGCCGGGAGAAAAGGAGTCCAGTATTTTGTTCCAGAAAGTTGTTATTTTTGGCCGTCATTTTAGTTGTCGATCAAAATTTTGTACTTTTTGTTTCGAATTTCATCAACTTGTAACTTTGCCTCTTTTATTTACTAATTTTATTTGTTGTATTTCTTTTATCGTCTAGTAATAAAAATTGAAGGTTATATTCGAATTTAAAATATTGTCATTCCCTAGTTTACATTTCGTCTCTCACCACTCTCGTTCTTTTTCTAACATGTCATATTTTTATGCAAATGAGTCCTCCATCTCCATGAGCGGCTAATTTCTTTGGTGCTCGCTCGCGATGATCCGAGGATGAGTTAATATTGCTATAATTTATGAAATTGTCTTTCTCTAATTATTAAATGCTTAAGATTTACCTTTGATCTAACAAATTTTTATGAGGCTATATCATCGATCAATATATAGTCTTTATATTGTTTTCGTTCTTTAGTTAGCCGAAAGGATCGTAAGACGAATCGATCACTCATTGGTAAATGGAGTAGAACGCAACCCTCGAGAGATGACGATGTAACACTTCCGGATTGGAGTAAAATTCAATAGCGAGGTTCACACCCTAAGGCAAGTCTTAGGCGATGCGATTTGAGAACGAAAGTTCGATCGATACACCTAAGCTTAGTTGAACCTAAACCTCGAAAGAGGAGTGGTCATACTTTGGGAACCGCCACGGTCAAAGCCTCTTCAACAAGAGAATTGCATTTATTCTCATTTCAATATTCTCTATTTCCGAGGTGATTCAAAGATCGGGTGCTAACTTTTAAACCATCAAATTAATTTCTTTAGCATTTCTAATATTTACTATTCGCAACCCCAACTCCAAATTTATATTTGATAAGATAATAACAATTTTCAAAGTAGAATTACTCAATCGCCCCGAGTCTAATACGACCTTGGTTTTTATAAACCTATACAACTTTCGACGTGGTACACTTGTCGTTGTTGTTTGCAGACATAGTTCAGCTTCATCAAGTTTATGGCGTCGTTGCCGGGGATCTTGGTCGATAATTTGAAAAAGAAATAGTTATTAATTTTATCGTTCTCTTTCTTCTCCCCCCTTTCTTTTAAAAATCTTAAAAGGCATAATCTAAATTCCTGGAAAGGACGCTTTGGGCTTTAATTCCCATCACAGCCTCTAGTACCTTGCGAGCCCTTCACCGGGTTGACCTTGGGAAGTCCGGGAATAACTAATCCCGCTTTTTGAAAAACAATTATATACATAAATATTTTTTTAATATATTATAATTATTCTCTAAAATTCCATTCATCTAAGTGAAGGTTGTTCTCTTTTTATTTTATTAAATGAAGTTATCTGAATTAGCCGTAAAGGTTGATGAGCTTCAAAACCAAGTTAATCTTTTGGAAGCCGCACGAAAATGCCAAATTAGTTGTTATTATTGTGGTGGGCCTCATCGAAGTGAGAAACGTTATTTGCATTCATATTCTCAAAATAATTATTATGAAAATATTTTCCTCAATATTATGCAAATATTTTTTATTATAGTTACAATCATAATATTTCCTCTTTTAATGAAAATAATTTTTCAAACTTTGATGAAAATGTTTTTTCTAATTTTCATGAGAATAATTTTTCGCCTTTAATAATTGTTCTTCTAGCTCCAAAGTAGATTATTCTTGGTGGCAAGCTCACACGGATAGTTCTCGGAGCGGTGAAGAAAAATCTTTAGATCCGAATTTTTATTCTTCTTCTTATGCGCCGCAATTTTCTTTCTCTAATTTTGGGGAATTTCCACCGATTCAATTTAATACTTGCCCCAAAATTATAGAGGAGAATTTTACTTCTTCTAGTACTTTTTCTCCATCCTTTGATAATTTAGTTATGGAGGGACACATGCTTTCATGTAATCCCATAACTTCTTTTACCAAAGATGAAGAAAAATTTTCTTGCCAAGATTTTCTTCATGTTGTGGACACCCCGGATGAACTAGAAGAAGAACAAGTTTCTTCCCCTACTTCACCCCGATCTTCTTTTCTTTGTCATGAATTGTCGCAAATCTCTTCTATTCAGCAAAAAATTCTTGAAAATTTAGTGTCCGAAAATTTTATTCCACTTGGTAATGCAATAGATTTTTCAAAAGAAAATTTTATTTTAGAAAAGGAACAACCGGAGCTTAATCATATATTTTCGCAAGCACCTCCTCCTTGTGAAAAATTATCTGACATGTTTAATGGTGATTTTCTATATACTAATAATTTTCAGGATGAAGATGAGCCGTTGCTACCCAAATTAATTGATGATCCATATGCCGCTCATCTTTATATTTTCAAATCACCTCAGGTATGTATAGGTGATTTGGATTTGCATATTCAAGTCCAACGACAAATGGAGAATCACACATTAAGCGGAGGAATAGCCGGGCGACTGACGTAGGCACATTCACCTACGCATGAATTAAGGGAGTTACCTGTCCATTTCCAATTTAAATTTCCTTTTAGCTAACCACTAACCGTCTAGCTTAAAGATGGGAAAAAGAAAGCGCTCTTGGGAGGCACCCCTTGCTTATCTTTAATTTTATGTTTTTTTTTCTTTTAAAGTTTATTTTTCAAGTGTTCTTCATACTTAGTTTCAAACATTGGGGACAATGTTTAATTTTAAGTGTGGGGGTGTAGCTTTGAGTTCAAAGTATTTTTATTTGAAAAAAAAATTGTTAATTTAACAAAAATCTAATTTCTTGGAAAGGGCGCTTTGGGCTTGAACTCCCATCACAGCTCCTAGTACCTTGTCAACCCTTCACCGGGTAGCCCTCGGGAAGTCCAAGAAATAATATTTATGAAAATAATAATAATAAATACGCCTAGCCTTGTTGTTTTTAGTTTTCTAGAAATTTAGTTTGGGGTTTGATTATAAGTAGTCTTACATTTTTAATTTACCTAATTTTTTGTTTTATCAGAATTTGTTAAATTTAAATTTGATGTAATTTAGTTTTAAGAAACACTTTATGTTTTTAATTCAATTAGAGAATTTATTTAGCACCACTTCTCTGTTTAATTTTAAATAACTTCACTTTGTGTAATTGGCTAACCATCTCTAGATTTATATTATATTCTCTTTTAACTTTAAGATCTTAGGAAATTTCATTCCACTAAAAAGTTGCTCTCAAAATAGTTTAATTTATAAACAAGAAGTATTTTTTCCCCCTCACCCTTTGTTGGCAAATAAAAAAAATGTAGAAAAACATCATATGTCATGGAAATAAGAGGATACAATTCATTATTTCCTAAACATATGCACCCAAAATCAGTTAAAAGATTATATGTCATAAAGTAAGAGGATAAAATTCATTACTTTTAAACATATACATTTTGGGTTTTTATTTGAAGAGAAATTTTAATAGATTATATGGCATGGAAAATAAGAAGATAAAATTCATTATTTTCCTAAACATATACAATTTCGTATTCAAATAAGGTGAGAGGATAAAATTCATCACCTTTATTTTAGTATCTCTTCATTTTGCCATTTCGTTTAAACCCATCCCTAGCCAATTTCATTTTTTCTAGTCCTAAACTAAATTATTAAGAGAGCAATATTTTGGTAGGTGTCTTTTACTTAAGTTTCTTTTATGTTAGAGTGTTTATAATTTCAATCTAATTTTGTTTGAAAATTTGTATGATTTCGTTTGCTAAATAGTCATCTTGAGAAGTATATAGCTAAGCAGATTTTTCTTTTTAAATTATCACCATAACTTATGACTTAATTCTTGAATTCCTAGGATTTACTTTTAACTTACTCTTGGTTTAACGAAATTTTAGTTATTTAGAAATAATATCGATGTCTTGTAATTCTTTCCTCACTCTTTTGCTCTGGAATAGCAAAAGCTCAAGTATGGAGGTGTTTAAAGACTGATATTTTAGTCATCATTTTAGGCTAATATCTTATTAGATATTTAAATAAATTATCACATTTTGTTCGTTGTTTTTATAAATTTTCGTAAAAATAATATTTTATGTTCTAACTCATATATTTTCTATTTTGTAAGGATTCGGCAGGCCTGAGGGAATTTATGTGCGAAATCTCGCTGTCGCAAGACGCGCAAGCTATCATACATATCAACATATATTTATATATATATATATATATATATGTGTTTTACCCAGAAATCGGCGATCATCTCAAATTAGCTGTCCGAGCCCTGGCGGCCCCCCATTGCCCGAGTGGTCTCGCTTTTTCTTTCCTCGTAAAGGTTGAGCTTCGCGCCCCGCTCGACTTTTCCCCCGGAGGGTCGCCCCCTTGGGCGACCTCGCCTTCGCGAGGAGGAGATCGCCCCTTGGGCGATCTCCCCCTGTGAGATCGCCCCTTGGGCAATCTCCCCTGTGAGGAGGTCGCCCCCTTTGGGCGACCTCGCCTTCGCGAGGAGGAGATCGCCCATTGGGCGATCTCCCCCTGTGAAATCGCCCGTTGGGCGATCTCCCCTGTGAGGAGGTCGCCCCCTTGGGCGACCTCGCCTTCGCGAGGAGGAGATCGCCCCTTGGGCGATCTCCCCCTGTGAGATCACCCCTTGGGCGATCTCCCCTGTGAGGAGGTCGCCCCCTTGGGCGACCTCGCCTTCGTGAGGAGGAGATCGCCCCTTGGGCGATCTCCCCCTGTGAGATCGCCCCTTGGGCGATCTCCCCTGTGAGGAGGTCGCCCCCTTGGGCGACCTCGCCTCCGCGAGGAGGAGATCGCCCCTTGGGCGATCTCCCCCTGTGAGATCGCCCCTTGGGCGATCTCCCCTGTGAGGAGGTCGCCCCCTTGGGAGACCTCGCCTCCGCGAGGAGGAGATCGCCCCTTGGGCGATCTCCCCCTGTGAGATCATCCCTTGGGCGATCTCCCCTGTGAGGAGGTCGCCCCCTTGGGCGACCTCGCCTCCGCGAGGAGATCGCCCCTTGGGCGATCTCCCCCTGTGAGATCGCCCCTTGGGCGATCTCCCCTGTGAGGAGGTCGCCCCCTTAGGCGACCTAGCCTCCGCGAGGAGGAGATCGCCCCTTGGGCGATCTCCCCTGTGAGGAGGTCGCACCCTTTGGCGACCTCGCCTCCGCGAGGAGGAGATCGCTCATTGGGCGATCTCCCCCTGTGAGATCGCCCCTTGGGCGATCTCCCCTGTGAGGAGGTTGCCCCCTTGGGAGATCTCGCCTCCGCGAGGAGGAGATCGCCCCTTGGGCGATCTCCCCCTGTGAGATCACCCCTTGGGCGATCTCCCCCCGTGAGGTCTCCCCTCTGATTTCCCTGTTTGTGTGATCTGTTCAGGTACAGCAGGTCCGGACGATCTCAGCGGTCTCAGACGATCTCAGCGGTCTCAGACGATCTCAGCGGTCTCAGACGATCTCAGCAGTCTCAGACGATCTCAGCGGTCTTAGACGATCTCATCAGTTCCGGGCAACCCGTTACCTTCCAGATCTGCCCACTCGGGCAGGCCCCTGCGTCTATAAATAGAGGGGTAGGGGTACCAGTTGGAGGACTTTTGGAGAGCTTCCAGTTCCTGCCAGTGGGTTGAGCGGTCACAGTTTTGAGTGACCGCCGAGACATCCGATCAGCCTTTTTTGGAGACCTCTCCGTCTCCCTCCAGGCCCTTTTTCTTCAAGTTTTATGATGTTTTTTCATTCTTTTCTGTTGTAACCTCAGTTGTAACTCAAGCTTTATATCAATAAAATTGTCTTTCCTTCAGCTCAAAGTAACCAGTCATTCAACAGTCTTACCCCCCATCCTTTAGTTTGAGCGATCGTGGAGTTGGTACCATTTTTGGCACCAACAGAACTAACACGCGACCTTCAGATTTTGAGTAGTTGGTGAAACAGCGGTTGCGAGGAATTCGACCTGAAATACATCAAAACTTCAAACGGTCATAACTTTTGATCCGGGTGCCGGAATTCAGAAATTCAAAGCCTGTTGCAGCCGTCTCGACCTGAACAATCCAAAAATTGAACGGGGTTCCCCGTTCAAGCATTTTTCTGCCCTCAGGATTCCAAAATTCGACTCCGTTTGGAAGTTATCGCAGCTTTTTCCCTTTTCGGCAATTCTTGTTTTTTGGGTATCAATGGAGATACCAGAAGTTCAGCCTCCTGTTGAGAATGCTCCCCCTCCTCGATTTGTGGATCCATTTGTTCCTTTGCCACCCCAAGCTGAGGAGTTTGCGGCCACTCGACCTAAATTTTTCAGGCCAGTTGCCCAGGGAGGTCCCGTAGAAATGCCTAACCCTCAGGAAAACTGTACCAATTTTCCAGCCCCAGCTGATGCGTATTATCCTTCATCTCCTCCAGATTTGGTTGAAGAGGAAGATCCTTCTCCCTTCACAGATAGAGTTCGTTGGGTGACTGCTCCTGACAGTTTTAGAGAGCCTCGTCTGCCAACCTTCACTGGAAAAGAAGATCCCTTCTCCCATCTCCAAGCCTTTGAGACAGCCATTTCTTTAAGAGCATTAATGGATGGCGTCAAGTGCAAGCTCTTTGTTATGACCCTTGACAGTCATGCTAGAGAATGGTTCTATAGCTTGCCATCTGGATCAATTGCTTGCCTTATGGATTTGCGGAGAATGTTTCTCTTAAGGTTTTCTACCAACAAAAAGAGGAAAAAAGGTGTCGCAGCCCTTTTCCGAATCAAGCAAGGAGTTAATGAAACTCTCGCCCACTATGTCGATAGATTCCAGAGAGAAATTCTTCAAATTGTTAGTGCAGATCAAGAACTGTATCAAGTTGCTTTAATCAACGGACTCCAAGAAGGCCCTCTCAAATTCAAAGTTACCGCAAATGAGCCCAAGTCTTATAGGCACCTCATCGAAATAGCAAACCGGTTTATTCAAGGTGAGGTAATGAATCCTAATTATATGAATTCTCGGAACCGGCGCACTAGGCGGCATCGGGTGAATAGATATTATCATCATCATCAATCATCTTCATCACAAATCCCTCCGCAAGATGAGCGGTTCAAGTCTTATTCACCTCCTCCGGATATGTCTACTCCATCTCAACAAGATATGCCATCTCCATTCTTGGAAGTCTCTCCCATACAGTCTTATGATCCTACAGCACTTCAATATGAAACTTACTCAAGAGAACCTGGTCAGTTGATTATCCCTTTGGAAGAGGTTCTTCCAATTGTTCAAAATATGCCAGAGTATGAAAGACCCCGTCCTATGAGGTCTAATGTGGCAAAACGCAATCAAGAACTCTACTGCCTATACCATTTAGCTGTTGGTCATGATACAGAAGATTGTCGTGCCCTCCGAAAATTGGTAGACCAACTATTGAAGGCAGGAAAATTACAGGATTATGTTGCTTAGTAATATGAAGATCTTATCTTCCAGCAAAGACAACTTCACAAAGCAAATTTTCTTTCATTCAATAAAAGAAATGCATGAAATATAGATGAGATAGTGTCAATTTTGTTTTGTATGTCTCCCATTTGTTTGGAGTTTCAGCATCTTTTATTTTCTAAGTTTTGCTTGTAATAAGAATAACAGTTATCTGTGTTCTACAAGCAGCTATCATCGCAAGGATGTTTTCCAGCAGTCAGCTATATCAATCTTCATACCCATATTCACTGCGGACATCCAGCCAAGTACGTTTAATACTCTTTCATTACTTTACTTTCCCTTACATTTACCTGTCTACATTCATATTTCTACAAATACGTTGATATGAAAAGTAGAAATTGGCCAGATCAACCGGAACGGGTAAAGCTTTGTCATCACTTTACTTTTTCTTGTTTACATTAATACCTCGTGAAATACGTAGACATGGATATGAAAGGTAGAAATACCATCCCTATTGTTTGATAGGAAATATGGAAGTAACATCTCCAATTCTCTCTTCTTCTCCGGGTCGTAAAACCCACAACGACCACATCTCGCTCGAATCACTCGCAGATGTGTAGTGGTAGCCCAACCCCCTTTCCCCCAACCTTTCTTTCCCTCAATCTCTTCCTATATGATGATTACCATCAATAGTTGAGAAATCTTATTGAGATTAAAAGAAAGGTTATGTTCATTGATTTGTGAGCTCCCGCTACCGACTTTTATTAACCGGTAGGGCTGGGGCTGGGTCGATTTCACATGAAAGGTTTCTAGGGAAAAATTATGTTGAATTACTCCAGATTATTTCATTCCCAGATTTTTGATAATCAGTGGGTTCTGTGAGCAGCAAGTTGTTATTTCACTCAAGGTGAATGGACTAAGTATTAGAGATTGCTGAAGGGATCTCCATAGTTTATTTTGTCTTTCAAGTTCTTCAAGTATCTCAAAGTTTTGAGACCGCTGGCTTAATTTTCTCCAAGATTTGGAAGTTAAAGATTGCCGGTGGGATTTCCAGAGTTTTTTGAGGAATTTCTGGCAATCTGAAGTATTGAAGAGTGTTAACTGGTTCTCTTCAAAGAAGCTTTTTCTGATAGGTGTTTTGAGACATTTATGGTCATCAGATGAGAACTTCTCATACTTATTTCAGGCGGTCTGTTGAAATTAAGACCACAACATGAGCGTTCACCTGCTCAACCGATCTGAAGTATATCAAGACTTTTTTGAGATCTTCTTCAATTTTTCAGTTAGAAGACAGTCCGAGATTGTTGGAGTAATTTTTACATCAATCTTCCAACATGAATCCATCAAACATTTATCTTTTCATCCACAAGAAGTAGCTGTCTGAATTATTTGAGACCGGCGTTCGTCCCTTGAAGATCACTCAAATGGGACTAAAAGAATTCAAGATCATTATTTATGGGTTATCGTAATCTGGTTTCTCCCTAGAAGACCTTGAGTACTCATCTGTTTATCAAGCAATCTAAACACATGAAAGTATTCATGAGGCCTTTTCTTCTATTATTCAACAAAGAAGCAGTCTGAAAAGCTTAGATCGTCAATATTTTATCTCGAAAGACCAATATTTTTCAAGATTCATTTTTCATTCGTAGAAGGAGCGGTTTGAATTATTTGACACCTTCAATTATCAAAGTTCATAACATTCAGAAGCATCATTTATGGATTATTATGATCTGATACCTCTGCAAAGCATCTCGAATATTAAAAATCGCCATTTAAAATCGAAATTATTTCATAACAAAGCAGTTTCAAATGGCCAAAGTTAATGTCTTCTCCAAAGAAGTTTTGACAACCACAAGATCGCCATTCTTAATTATCGATTGTACTTCAAATATGGACAAGATAAGTATCAACAAGTTGTTTCAGATACCTGATGAGTCTTTACTTTTCCGCATACCTGCTCAGCATATCTTTTGCACACAAAAAAAAGAGTGTTCATATCTTCTCTCCAGGTACTCATATAACATATGTTTCTTTTATACCTGCTTTAACCGGTCTTTTACAGAGGTAGGCAGGTGCACACTATTTCTTTTCAGGTACTCACATAACATCAAATGGACGCGAGTTCTCTTATAGAGATAGAGTTTTTCAACCATGCCTGGAGGTAGTAAGTTCGCACAGGTACTTGCATTTTTCTATCATACATGCTTTAATATGACAGGAAAGGTGGATCGCGATTCTCGTGGGTAAGTTTTAATTTTTTCGAAGTTTTTTCAAAACTTAAAAAAATGCGGGGATTATGTTTTACCCAGAAATCGGGGATCATCTCAAATTAGCTGTCCGAGCCCTGGCGGCCCCCCATTGCCCGAGTGGTCTCACTTTTTCTTTCCTCGTAAAGGTTGAGCTTCGCGCCCCGCTCGACTTTTCCCCCGGAGGGTCGCCCCCTTGGGCGACCTCGCCTTCGCGAGGAGGAGATCGCCCCTTGGGCGATCTCCCCCTGTGAGATCGCCCCTTGGGCGATCTCCCCTGTGAGGAGGTCGCCCCCTTTGGGCGACCTCGCCTTCGCGAGGAGGAGATCGCCCATTGGGCAATCTCCCCCTGTGAGATCGCCCCTTGGGCGATCTCCCCTGTGAGGAGGTCGCCCCCTTGGGCGACCTCGCCTTCGCGAGGAGGAGATCGCCCCTTGGGCGATCTCCCCCTGTGAGATCGCCCCTTGGGCGATCTCCCCTATGAGGAGGTCGCCCCCTTGGGCGACCTCGCCTACGCGAGGAGGAGATCGCCCCTTGGGCGATCTCCCCCTGTGAGATCGCCCCTTGGGCGATCTCCCCTGTGAGGAGGTCGCCCCCTTGGGCGACCTCGCCTCCGCGAGGAGGAGATCGCCCCTTGGGCGATCTCCCTTGTGAGGAGGTCGCCCCCTTGGGCGACCTCGCCTCCGCGAGGAGGAGAACGCCACTTGGGCGATCTCCCCCTGTGAGATCGCCCCTTGGGCGATCTCCCCTGTGAGGAGGTCGCCCCCTTGGGCGACCTCGCCTCCGCGAGGAGATCGCCCCTTGGGCGATCTCCCCCTGTGAGATCGCCCCTTGGGCGATCTCCCCTGTGAGGAGGTCGCCCCCTTTGGCGACCTCGCCTCCGCGAGGAGGAGATCGCCCCTTGGGCGATCTCCCCCTGTGAGATCGCCCTTTGGGCGATCTCCCCTGTGAGGAGGTCGCCCCCTTTGGCGACCTCGCCTCCGCGAGGAGGAGATCGCCCATTGGGCGATCTCCCCCTGTGAGATCGCCCAGTGGGCGATCACCCCCTGTGAGATCGCCCCTTGGGCGATCTCCCCTGTGAGGAGGTCGCCCCCTTGGGCGATCTCGCCTCCGCGAGGAGGAGATCGCCCCTTGGGCGATCTCCCCCTGTGAGATCACCCCTTGGGCGATCTCCCCCCGTGAGGTCTCCCCTCTGATTTCCCTGTTTGTGTGATCTGTTCAGGTACAGCAGGTCCAGACGATCTCAGCGGTCTCAGACGATCTCAGCGGTCTCAGACGATCTCAGCGGTCTTAGACGATCTCAGCAGTTCCGGGCAGCCCGTTACCTTCCAGATCTGCCCGCTCGGGCAGGCCCCTGCGTCTATAAATAGAGGGGTAGGGGTACCAGTTGGAGGACTTTTGGAGAGCTTCCAGTTCCTGCCAGTGGGTTGAGCGGTCACAGTTTTGAGTGACCGCCGAGACCTCCGATCAGCCTTTTTTGGAGACCTCTCCGTCTCCCTCCAGGCCCTTTTTCTTCAAGTTTTATGATGTTTTTTCATTCTTTTCTGTTGTAACCTCAGTTGTAACTCAAGCTTTATATCAATAAAATTGTCTTTCCTTCAGCTCAAAGTAACCAGCCATTCAACAGTCTTACCCCCCATCCTTCAGTTTGAGCGATCGTGGAGTTGGTACCATTTTTGGCACCAACAATATGTTTATAAATATATGTTTATAGATATATATGTTATATATATACGAACTGCGTTCGACGAAAGTGCGGGAGATCGATGTTCTGTCTCCTGGAGGCCTGCGTTCGACGAATGGGCGGGAAATCGACGAACTGTCTCCTGGTGGCCTCCGATCTGATCTACGAACTGTCTCCTGGTAGCCTCCGATCCGATCGACGAACGGACAAGAGTTCGATGAACTTCGTTCGACGAATAGGCAGGAGATCGACGAACTGTCTCCTGGTGGCCTCCGATTCGATCGACAAACTGTCTCCTTGTGGCCTCTGATCCGATCGACGAATGGGCGAGAGATCGACGAACTGTATTCGACGAATGTTCAACAGCACCGCCGCCACCATGTATGCAGCGCCACCTCCGCCCAAGCCCTGCCTCCACTAGCTGCTTCTCCACGTCAGCAATCCACCTCTACCTCCACGTCAGCGATCCAGCCCGGGCTCCTCTTCAATGCTGCCTTTAATTCCCGCCCAGAACTCAAGCCCGCCAGCTGTAAGTCTGTAACAGTAGAAACAGTAACTACACATGAAGTAAATGCAATTGAGAATCTTTATATATTTCAATACCTGGGTACAGAAGGATGATCATTCGGCGGGGAGAAAAGGAGTCCAGTATTTCATTCCGGAAAGTTATTGTTTTTGGTCGTCGTTTTAGTTGTTCGATCAAAATTTTGTACTTTTCGTTTCGAATTTCATCAACTTGTAACTTTGCCTCTTTTATTTACAAATTTTATTTGTTGTATTTCTTTTATCGTCTAGTAATAAAAATTGCAGGTTATATTCGAATTTAAAATATTGTCATTCCCTAGTTTACATTTCATCTCCCACCACTCTCGTTCTTTTTCTACATGTCATAATTTTATGCAAATGAGTCCTCCATCTCCATGAGCGGCTAATTTCTTTGGTGCTCGGTCGCGATGATCCGAGGATGAGTTAATATTGCTATAATTTATGAAATTGTCTTTCTCTAATTATTGAACGCTTACGATTTACCTTTGACCTAACAAATTTTTATGAGGCTATATCATCGATCAATATATAGTCTTCATATTGTTTTCGTTCTTTAGTTAGCCGAAAGGCTCGTAAGATGAATCGATCAATCATTGGTAAAAGGAGTAGAATGCAACCCTCGAGAGAGGACGACGTAACTCTTTCGGATTAGAGTAAAATTCAATAGCGAGGTTCACACCCTAAGACAAGTCTTAGGCGATGCAATTTGTGAACGAAAGTTCGGTCGATACACCTAAGCTTAGTTGAACCTAAACCTCGAAAGAGGAGTGTTCATAGTTTGGGAACCTCCACGGTCAAAGCCTCTTCAACAAGAGAATTGGATTTTATTCTCATTTCAATATTCTCTATTTCCGAGGTGATTCAAAGATCGGGTGCTAACTTTTAATCCATCAAATTAATTTCTGTAGTATTTCTAATCTTTACTATTCGCAACCCCAACTCCAAATTTATATTTGATAAGATAATAACGATTTTCAAAGTAGAATTACTCAACCGCCCGAGTCTAATACGACCTTGGTTTTTATAAACCTATACAACTTTCGACGCGGTACACTTGCCATTGTTGTGTGCAGTCATAGTTAAGCTTCATCAAGTTCTTGGTGTCGTTGCCGGGGATCTTGGTCGATAATTCGAAAAAGAAATAGTTATTAATTTTATCGTTCTCTTTCTTCTCCCCCCTTTCTTTTAAAAATTTTAAGAATCTTATAAGGCGTAATCTAAATTCCTGGAAAGGACGCTTTGTGCTTGAATTCCCATCACAGCCCCTAGTATCTTGCGAGCCCTTCACCCGGTTGTCCTTGGGAAGTCCGGGACTAACTAATCCCGCTCTTTGAAAAAAAATTATATACATAATTTTTTTTAATATATTATAATTATTCTCTAAAATTCTATTCATCTATGTGAAGGTTGTTCTTTTTTTATTTTATTAAATGAAGTTATCTGAATTGGCCATAAAGGTTGCTGAGCTTCAAAACCAAGTAAATCTTTTGGAAGCCGCACGAAAATGCCAAATTAGTTGTTATTATTGTGGTGCGCCTCATCAAAGTGAGAAATGTTATTTACATTCATATTCTCAAAATAATTATTATGAAAATAATTTTCCTCAATATTATGCAAATAATTTTGATTATAGTTACAATCATAATATTTCCTCTTTTAATGAAAATAATTTTTCAAACTTTGATGAAAATGTTTTTTCTAATTTTCATGAGAATAATTTTTCGGCGTTTAATAATTGTTCTTCTAGCTCCAAAGTAGATTATTTTTGGTGGCAAGCTCACCCGGATAGTTCTCGGAGCGGTGAAGAAAAATCTTTAGATCCGAATTTTAATTCTTCTTCTTATGCGCCGCAATTTTCTTTCTCTAATTTTGGAGAATTTCCACCGATTCAATTTAATACTTCCCCCAAAATTTTAGAGGAGAATTTTACTTCTTCTAGTACTTTTTCTCCATCTTTTGATAATTTAGTTATGGAGGAACACGTGCTTCCATGTAATCCCATAACTTCTTTTACCAAAGATGAAGAAAAATTTTCTTGCCAAGATTTTCTTCATGTTGTTGGCACCCTGGATGAACTAGAAGAAGAACAAGTTTCTTCCCCTACTTCACCCGGATCTTTTTTTTTCTTTGTCATGAATTGTCGCAAATCTCTTCTATTCAACCAAAAATTCATGAAAGTTTAGTGTCCAAAAATTTTATTCCACTTGGTAATGCACTAGATTTTTCAAAAGAAAATTTTATTTTAGAAAAGGAACAACCGGAGTTTAATCATATATTTTCGCAAGCACCTCCTCCTTGTGAAAAATTATCTGACACGTTTAATGGTGATTTTCTATATACTAATAATTTTCAGGATGAAGATGAGCCGTTGCTACCCCAATTAATTGATGATCCATATGCCGCTCATCTTTATATTTTCAAATGACCTCAGGTATGTATATGTGATTTGGATTTGCATATTCAAGTCCAATGACAAACGGAGAATCACACATTAAGCAGAGGAATGGCCGGGCGACTGATGTCGGCACATTGACCTACGCGTGAATTAAGGGAGTTACCTGTCCATTTCAAATTTAAATTTCCTTTTGGCTAACCCCTAACCGTCTAGCTTAAAGACGGGAAAAAGAAAGCGCTCTTGGGAGGCACCCCTTGCTTATTTTTAATTTTATGAATTTTTCTTTTAAAGTTTATTTTTCAAGTGTTCTTCATACTTAGTTTTAAACATTGGGTACAACGTTTAATTTTAAGTATGGGGGTGTAGCTTTGAGTTTACTGTATTTTTATTTGAAAAAGAAAAAATATTTATTAATTTAATAAAAATCTAATTTCTTGGAAAGGGCGCTTTGGGCTTGAACTCCCATCACAGCTCCTAGTACCTTGCGAACCCTTCACCGGGTAGCCCTCGGAAAGTCCAAGAAATAATATTTATGAAAATAATAATAATAATAAATACGCCTAGCCTTGTTGTTTTTAGTTTTCTAGAAATTTAGTTTGAGGTTTGATTATGAGTAGTCTTACATTTTTAATTTAGCTAATTTTTTTGTTTTATCAGAATTTGTTAAATTTAAATTTGATGTAATTTAGTTTTAAGAACCACTTTATGTTTTTTTAATTCAATTAGAGAATTTATTTAGCACTACTTCTCCGTTTAATTTTAAATAGCTTCACTTTGTGGTAAATTGGCTAAACATCTCTAGATTTCTATTATATTCTCTTTTAACTTTAAGATCTTAGGAAATTTCATTCCACTAAAAAGTTGCTCTCAAAATAGTTTAATTTATAAACTAGAAGTATTTCTTCCCCATTACCCTTTGTTGGCAAATAAATAAAAATGTAGAAAAAAATCATATGTCATGGAAATAAGAGGATAAAATTCATTATTTCCTAAACATATGCACCCAAAATCATTTAAAAGATTATATGTCATAAAGTAAGAGGATAAAATTCATTACTTTTAAACATATACATTTTGGGTTTTTATTTGAAGAGAAATTTTAAAAGATTATATGGCATGGAAAATAAGAAGATAAAATTCATTATTTTCCTAAACATATACAATTTCGTATTCAAATAAGGTGAGAGGATAAAATTCATCACCTTTATTTTAGTATCTCTTCATTTTTCCATTTCGTTTAAACCCATCCCTAGCCAATTTTATTGTTTCTAGTCCTAAACTAAATTATTAAGAGAGCAATATTTTGGTAGGTGTCTTTTCCTTAAGTTTCTTTTATGTTAGAGTGTTTATAATTTCAATCTAATTTTGTTTGAAAATTTCTATGATTTCGTTTGCTAAATAGTCATCTTGAGAAATATATAGCTAAGCAGATTTCTCTTTTTAAATTATCACCATAACTTATGACTTAATTCTTGAATTCTTAGAATTTACTTTTTAACTTATTCTTGGTTTAACGAAATTTTAGTTATTTAGAAATAATATCGATGTCTTGTAATTCTTTCCTCACTCTTTTGCTCTGGAATAGCAAAAGCTCAAGTATGGAGGTGTTTGATGACTGATATTTTAGTCATCATTTTAGGCTAATATCTTATTAGATATTTAAATAAATTATCGCATTTTGTTCGTTGTTTTTATAAATTTTTGTAAAAATAATATTTTATGTTCTAACTCATATATTTTCTATTTTGTAAGGATTCGGCAGGCCTGGGGGAATTTATGTGCGAAATCTCGCTGTCGCAAGACGCGCAAGCTGTCATACTTATCTACATATATTTATATATATATGTTTATATATATACGTTTATAGATATATATGTTATATATATATGTTATATATATATACGAACTGCGTTCGACGAAAGTGCGGGAGATCGACGAACTGTCGCCTGGCGGCCTGCGTTCGACGAATGGGCGGGAGATCGACGAACTGTCTCCTGGTGGCCTCCGATCTGATCGATGAACTGTCTCCTTGTGTCCTCCGATCCGATCGACGAACGGGCGAGAGATCGATAAACTTCATTCGACGAATAGGCGGGAGATCGACGAACTGTCTCCTGGTGGCCTCCGATCCGATCGACGAAATGTCTCCTGGTGGCCTCCAATCCGATCGATGATTGGGCGAGAGATCGACGAACTGGGTTCGAAGAATGTTCAACAGCACCGCCGCCACCATGTATGCAGCGCCACCTCCGCCCAAGCCGTGCCTCCAGCTGATCTCTTTCATGTGTGACACCTCTGCCCAAGCCCTGCCTCCACTAGCTGCTTCTCCATGTCAGCAATCCACCTCTGCCTCCACGTCAGCGATCCAGCCCGGGCTCCTCTTCAACGCTGCCTTTAATTCCCGCCCGGAACTCAAGCCTTCCAACTGTAAGTCTGTAACAGTAGAAACAGTAACAGCCCGTGAAGTAAATGCAATTGAGAATCTTTATATATTTCAATACCTGGGTACAGAAGGATGATCATTCGGCCGGGAGAAAATGAGTCCAGTATTTCGTTCCGAAAAGTTGTTATTTTTGGCCATCGTTTTAGTTGTTCGATCAAAATTTTATACTTTTCGTTTTGAATTTCATCAACTTGTAACTTTGCCTCTTTTATTTACTAATTTTATTTGTTGTATTTCTTTTATCATCTAGTAATAAAAATTGTAGGTTATATTCGAATTTAAAATATTTTCATTACCTAGTTTACATTTCGTCTCTCACCACTCTCGTTCTTTTTCTAACATGTTATATTTTTATACAAATGAGTCCTCCATCTCCATGAGCGGCTAATTTCTTTGGTGCTCGGTCGCGATGATCCGAGGATGAGTTAATATTGTTATAATTTATGAAATTGTCTTTCTCTAATTGTTGAATGCTTATGATTTACCTTTGATCTAACAAATTTTTATGAGGCTATATCATCGATCAATATATAGTCTTCATATTGTTTTCGTTCTTTAGTTAGCCGAAAGGCTCGTAAGACAAATAGATCACTCATTGGTAAAAGGAGTAGAACGCAACCCTCGAGAAAGGACGACGTAACACTTCCAGATTGGAATAAAATTCAATAGCGAGGTTCACACCCTAAGGCAAGTCTTAGGCGATGCGATTTGAGAACGAAAGTTCGGTCGATACACCTAAGCTTAGTTGAACCTAAACCTCGAAAGAGGAGTGTTCATACTTTGGGAACCTCCACGGTCAAAGCCTCTTCAACAAGAGAATTGCATTTTATTCTGATTTCAATATTCTCTATTTCCGAGGTGATTCAAAGATCGGGTGCTATCTTTTAAACCATAAAATTAATTTCTTTAGTATTTCTAATCTTTACTATTTGCAACCCCAACTCCAAATTTATATTTGATAAGATAATAACAATTTTCAAAGTAGAATTACTCAACCGCCCCGAGTCTAATACGACCTTGGTTTTTATAAACCTATACTACTTTCGATGTGGTACACTTGCCGTTGTTGTTTGCAGTCATAGTTCAGCTTCATCACAACTCTTTTTCTATTTCAAAGGTTTTATATGTTGAAGGTTTGAAACACAATCTAATATTTAATAGTCAATTATGTGATAAAGGTCTAAATATCCTATTTGAATCTTCTACAAACATTTGCAAAATTAAAAATCTCAAAACAAATGAAGTTGTACTCACCGCACCAAGAACTCATAATGTTTACATGATTGCTTTTCATGATCTTTAGCAATCATCTATCAAATGTCTTATTTCAAAAAAATGATGAATTAGAATTATGGCATAGGCGTCTTGGAAACACTAGCACTAAACTTATTTTAAACTAGCAAAAGATAAATTAATTAGAGGATATCAAAGCTAGGATTTCTCAAAGATTAGTTTTATGCAGAAATTTCAGAGGATGTGGGGATGTTTAGGAATGGAAAAATTGCATAAAATTATTGAATGTTAAGAATGTGTTTTTAGCCCGAAAGATCTAAGACACCAAATTCGAATCGTAATATTCAAAATCTTACATCGGGGAGAGGTTTAGTGAATATGTCAGCAAGTTGGGAGTCCATACCAATGAAACTTACATTTACATGCTCTTTCTTGATATGATCCCTAATGAAATGATGGCGAACATCTATGTGTTTGGATCTAGAGTGCTGTACGGGATTATTTGTAAGGTCTATGGCACTTTGGTTGTCACATTTAAGATCAATGTTCTTGAGATGAAAACCAAAATCCTCTAGAGTTTGGCTCATCCATAACGCTTGTGCACAACAACTACCAAGTGTGATGTATTCGGCCTCCGTGGTGGAGAGTGCAACCGAAGATTGTTTCCTACTAGACCAAGCAACTAATGAGGGTCCTAAAAAGTGACAAGTACCGCTAGTGCTTTTTCGATCTAGTGAACATCTGGCGTAATCTGAATCGGAATAGCCGTGAAGTGTAAATGAATCATTGTGTGGGCACCATAATCCTAATTTAGATGACCCTAATGTTGGATCGGTCGGCGCCCTTAGAGGGGGGGGTGAATAAGGGTTTTCAAAAACTTTATATTTTATTTAGAAAACTTTGGAATATTGCAATAAGAAGACAAGTAAAACAAAAAGAGAGACAAGCTTTATTGATATTAAATCAGTATTACAAAACTTGATCTCAATGTCGCTAGAGATCGGAGGCGAATAATAAAAGCTCTTTTCATTTTCTATCCCGACTCGCTTCCCCACGAACCGGTGGCCCTAGCCTCCTCCTTCCCGGATTCGGCCTCAAGCCGCTCTAGCCAATCCTTCCCCGGATGTTGCCTCAAGCACCCCCACCTAACCTAGATCTAGTCGCCAACACGAGGCAATTTTCAGCTCTAAGTCCTACCCCAAACCTAGTCGCCACCACGAGGCGATTTCACTTAAGATGAACTTCTGAATATGGAGGCGAAGATCCGCTGTAGAATCAGCGTTTGTCGAAGAGGACTTCGTTTGGCTTCGGCGTGATGGAATCCTCCTTCAGAAGTTGGCAGAGCTTCGCCGGGACCTCAAATTTCGGCCAAAATAGGCCTCTGGAATTCTAGTACTCTCTCTCTGAGGTGTATCCAATTTGTGTACGAAAACAAGAGGAGAGGGGGTCCTTTTATAGCCCAAGCGCTACCGCCGGCGCTAGCGCTACCGTCGGCGCTAACGCTACCGCCGGCGCTAGCCCGGATTAAGAAACAATTTGCGCGGCAGAATCTTCCATCCGCGGCAACCTATTGCTCCATGCCTCTTGTGCTCCATGCTATCGCCAGCGCTAGTAGCTACTGTCGGCGCTATCCCTGATTAAGAAACTTCTTGCGCGGTAGGATCTCTAATCCGCGGCAACGAGGCTTTCATTCCTTCTGTGTTCACCGATACCGCTGGCGTTATCCGCTACCGCCACGCCTTCCATAACAGCTCCCGGACACGCGCTCATCAATGTTAGCGCCCGGCGCTAGTTGCTACCGCCGGCGCTAGTGAGCCTCTTCGAATTTTGGCCTCAATTTTGGGGGTAGTCATCATGTGTAGTCCTTGAGTCATGTGGATCTAGTAAACCTGCACACTTGAACACACAAGATCAAATACACATAGGATTTGTTATTCTCAAACCTAGGAGATGCGGAAGACCATGTTCCAACAAACTCCCCCTTTTGATAATAACAAATCCATTAATGATAAATCAAAGCATTAATAGATAAGCATGATGAAACTATACTTGTGTGTGTGTGAGAGTGATGACTTAGGATAATAATTGATTCTAGCATGTTAGACTTGCTCCCCCTAAATACATGCTCCCCCTAAGTGAATGCTCCCCTAATATATATGCTATCAACTTAATCAATCATGTTGGGTTTGCATTTTGATAGCGGATTATATATTTATCATGTTAGTTCTCCCCCTTTTGCATTTTATCATGTTAGTTCTCCCCCTTTGTTATTAGCAAAAGTGGTTAGGGAGACAAAGCACTAAAATGTGTAAATAAAAGATAAGGCATGATCGAGCTTTTTAGGTAAATGATAAGAAGATTTAGAATTGTATTTTATTGAAATAGATCAGAGTTATTACAAAATTTCAGAGTTTTTAGCATAAAAGATTTTTATGTTTGAAGTAACCAATAAAAAGTGTTTCCAAGGAAATCTATCACTTAATGAAAGATAGGAATTTTTAAGAATAAGTGATGATGCAAATAATACAAGATATGAAATAATCATGAAAGCGCAAGGTAAAAAACACTTATATGGTTAAGATGCGGAAGACTTATAGCAAATAGTAATGATAATCCAAAAAATATGAGGTAAAGATCACACAAAATGATGTTTTTGGAAATCATTGTGCAGTTTTAAATTTTAGAATAACCAAGCATGAAATAATGTTTATCAAAAAGAGATGACCACAATGTTACTTTAATTCTGAAGTTCAAAACATACAAAAACATTGTAGAATACATGCTAGGTTATCTAGTGCATTTCAGAAAGAAAAAATAATATAGAATTAGCATTAGGATCCAATACTCATGAGAAGAAGTGTTATGGAAGATAATGATGTGCTCATAAGTGTAAATTTGAGGAGAGTAAACAAATGTTTTAATCAAAAAATACAAGTAATATGTAAAGTAAGAAGCACAATAAAACACAAATAAGATTACTTCCACACACTTTAATGCACAAAAAAATGTACAACTACCAAGGTGCTTTGCACACACAATGCTCATCAAGACTTATCAGGGTGCAAAGTAGTGCTTGGGGGATCACATATTTTATTTTGAATTTTGAGACTTGTGATCCGGTGTACTTAAGAGAAAGTGGTTTTTCTTATTTTTGAAAGAAAGAGTTGATTTGCATAAGATACTTTATTATTCTTTCCAAGGTGCTCAACCTCACAATGCTCATTAAGACTTATCAGGAGGTTCAAGTAGTGCTTGGTGGAGTTATCTGTCATTTATTTTATAATTTTGTTTTGTACAAAGTTCTCCGAATACACTTGTTTTGCAAATCAATGGATTTTATGAGAAAAAATATAACCACTTTTCTTAATGTTTAAGAGTGCAAAAGAAGGAGTGTAGGTAAGATACTTGTGCAATTTTAATTTATTTGTACTAATACAAAACATACACAAGCATTCTTAGATTAAATGCATATGTAAACAATGCCAAAAAAAGGTGAGTGAATAAATATCATTATCAACCATAAAGCATTTCTCATACTTAGAGGCATGCTAAGCTTGATCCTACACAGCTCTTAAACTATAATTGATGCACATTTGAATAGATATATCAAAGCATGAAGAAAGACAATGTCCAAAGTAGTTTGAAGAGAAAAATTGTAACATTGTAGAATTTTAAATAGTAGATTAAATCATGCTTGATTTTACAAGAAAAAATCATAGAGTTTTTTTTTTGATAGTTTTAAAGTTTTATATTTTTGTATTTGGTTTTAGCAAATAAAAGCAGATTTTGGTAATTTTTGCTTTTGTAATAATTTTTTTTTTTGTAAAAAGATGAACTTTAAACAAAGGAAACAACAAAAGCAAACAAAGGAAAAACATATTTTTTTTTGTAATTTGTTTTTCTATTTTTGTATTTGATTTTTCAAAAAGAAAAGAAAAACAGATGTGCAAAAACTAAATAGTACATATAGATCAAAATATTTTTAGGAATTTTTAGAAATTTTAAAAACACAGAAATTCGAAACCCGACGCTAGCGCGGGAAACAGTAAGTGATTTTTTAGGGTTTTGAAAATTTTGATGTTGGAAGTTGATTAGGTGTCCCAATAGTAGTTCTATGCTGAATTTGCAGAATTTTTGGAAATATTTTGGATGGTAAAAAATGAAGAAAATTGTATTTGTGAGCATGTTTTAACTTGAAAGATCTAGGACACCTAATTCAAGTCGTAATAAACGAAATCGTGCATCGGGAAGAGGTTTAGTGAATATGTCAGCGAGTTGAGAGTCTGTCCCAATGAAGCTTACTTTTACATTTTCTTTTTTAATGTGATCCCTAATGAAATGATGACGAACGTCAATTTGTTTGGATATAGAATGGTGTACAGGATTATATGTGAGGTCTATTGCACTTTTGTTGTCACATTTAAGATCTATGTTTTTGAGATGAAATCCAAAGTCCTCTAGTGTTTGGCTCATCCATAATGCTTGTGCACAACAACTACCAAGTGCGATATATTCGGCCTCCGTGGTGGAGAGTGCAACCGAAGATTGTTTTCTACTAGACCAGGCAACTAAAGAGGGTCCTAAAAAATGACACGTACCGCTAGTGCTTTTTCTATCTAGTGAACACCCAGCGTAGTCCGAATCGGAATAGCCGTGGAGTGTGAAAGAGTCATTATGTGGGTACCATAATCCTAATTTAGATGACCCAATTAGATAACGAAAAATACATTTTACCGCTTTTAAATGAGATTCTTTTGGATCGGCTTGAAAGCGAACACATAAACATACGGCAAACATAATATCTGGTCTAGATGCACTTAAATAAAGAAGAGAACCTATCATTCCTCTATATAGTGTTTGATCAATAGAAATTCCAGATTCATATTTTCCTAGTTTTAAGGAAGCACTCATAGGAGTAGAGGCTTGTTTAAGATTTTCAAATCCAAATCGTTTAAGCATATCGTGAACATATTTTGATTGACAAATAAAAATACCATCAGTTCTTTGTGAAATTTGAAAACCAAGAAAATATGATAGTTCTCCTACAAGACTCATTTCAAATTTATTTTTCATTATTAAGACTACTTCATTACACAACTCTTCATTAGTGGCTCCAAAAATGATGTCATCATCATATATTTGTAGAATAATTAATTCGTTATTTTTACGCTTAATGAAGAGTGTGTTGTCTGCACTTCCCATAACATAACCGTGCTCTAACAAAAATGATGTAAGATGATCATACCAGGCACGGGGCGCTTGTTTTAAGCCATAAAGCGCTTTTTCTAATTTGTAAACATGATTTGGAAATCTTTCATTTATGAAACCGGGGGGTTGTTCTACATAAACTTCTTCTTTAATGAACCCGTTTAAAAAAGCACTTTTAACATCCATTTGAAATAATTTTATTCTTTTAAAACTCGCAAATGCCAAAAATATTCGTATAGATTCTAAGCGAGCTACGGGTGCAAAAGTTTCTTCAAAATCTACCCCCTCGATTTGTGAATAGCCTTGAGCAACTAAGCGTGCTTTATTTCTTACAATCCTAGATTCACCATCTAGCTTATTTTTAAAAATCCATTTTACGCCAATAATTGGATGATTAGATGGTCTTTCTACTAAATTCCAAACTTTATTTCTTTCAAATTGTCCTAACTCTTCATTCATTGCCAAAAACCAAAATTCGTCATTTAAAGCGGTGGAAACATTTTTAGGTTCAATTTCAGACACAAAGCAAATATTTGAAAATGTTTCATGAAGAGAGGACCGAGTTCTTACCCCAGTAGAAGGTTCCCCAATGACTAGCTCCTTTGGATGATTTTTGGAGAAGTTTAGAATGCTTGGAGGTACATATTCATTTTCTTTTGGCTTCTCCTCCTCTTCTTTGGACGATTCTTCTTCGTCGTGCTCCAAGGATGGCAAAGGTTCATCATCGGTACCTGTAGGGAGCTTTTCTGCACATGGAACAAACTCATCAAATCTGACATTAATTGACTCTTCAACCTTGCTTGATCTTTTATTAAATATTCTATATGCTTTACTAGTTGAAGAATAACCAAGAAATATTCCTTCATCGCATTTTTCGTCAAATTTTCCTAAAGAATCTTTTGTATTAAGAATGAAGCATTTACATCCAAATACTCTAAAATACGATACGTTAGATTTCTTTTGATAGTAGAGTTCATATGGTGTGAGAGTTAATTATGGGCGAAGCATAACTCTATTCATTACATAGCATGCAGTGCTTACAGCTTCTGCCCAAAAATACTTAGGTAATTTATATTCAAATAGCATTGTGCGTGCAAGTTCTTGTATTGTCCTATTTTTCCGTTCTACAACACCGTTTTGTTGAGGTGTGCGTGGAGCAGAGAACTCATGCTTAATACCTAACATGTCACAAAAAGATTTAAAATTTTCATTTTCAAATTCACCTCCATGATCTGAGCGAATGCATTTTATTTTTAAATCTAATTCATTTTGAATGCGAGTACATAATTTTGAAAATTCGCAAAACGCATAAGATTTGGAGGAGAGAAATAAAGTCCAACAATATCTAGAATAGTCATCTATGAGAACATAAGTGTACAATCTACCACCAAGACTTGTAGTGTTAACGGGACCAAAAAGATCCATATGAATTAATTGCAGAGGTTTTGATGTAGAAATTTCATTTTTGCTTTTAAAAGATGACTTAGTAAATTTGCCTTTTTGGCATGGAGGGCATAATGAAGATAAATTTCCATTTAACTTAGGCAATCCTCTAATCAATTCTCTTTTTGCTAGTTTTAAGATGAGCTTTGTACTAGCGTGGCCTAAGCGTCTATGCCATAATTCTAATTCATCATTTTTCGTTATAAAACATTTTATAGAAGATTTAAAAAGATCGTGAAATGAAACTATGTAAACATTATGAATTCTAGGTGCAGTTAATAACACATCTTTTGTTTTAGGATTAACAATCTTACAAAGATTAGTGGAAGATTCAAAAAGTACGTCTAAACCTTTGTCACAAAGTTGACTTATAGATATTAGGTTATGTTTTAATCCTTTCACATAAAGCACATTTGATATAAGAAAAGATGTGTTACCCACTGTACCAATTCCCATGATCCTTCCTTTACCGTTATCGCCAAAAGTCACTATTCCTCCTTTCTTCTTTTCTAAGCTAAGGAATTTTGCTTTATTGCCCGTCATGTGTTTGGAGTAGCCTGAGTCCAAATACCACACGTCTTCTGTTTCCTTAGCCTTCCAACAAATCTAGAAAGAGGATGAGAGTAAAGACCCAGATACCCAAGAGGTACCACCCATAGAGTAAGTGGATTTCATAGGTACCCAGATTTGTTTTAATGATCGTTGATATATTATATTCCTGCAAGAGCCAGACGTGTGTCCAAATTTAAGACAATTAGCACACGAAATAAAGGGGGTCGAGACCCTTTTCTGAGTTTCTATGTTGCTCTTGCTGGATGATGTTTGTACATTAGAAAGACCAGAAAAAATTTTAACTTTAGAGCTACCGCCGGCGTTAGTAGCTAGCGCCGGGCGGTAGTGTTCACTTTTATATCCGAGTCCAATTTTTCCAGACCCAAAGCATTGATTACCCAGAAGCATATCCAGGGATTTTTGACCAATCCCGAATTTGGTTATGGCTAAATTGAGATTTTGATTTTGTTTTTTAAGAGATGTATTTTCTTAAACAATCATAACACATTTGTTTTCAAATCCTTTTTTGTTCTTTTCAATTTGTAATATAGAAGCTTTCAATCTTCTCTCTAAGTCCCCCTTATCTTTTGCAATAATTTTGTTTTGTGAGAGGGCATTAGAGAGAGATACTTCAAGTTCTTTTAACTTAAATAAGGAGTGCTCACATTCTTGACATGAGACTTTTCTTTTTTCAAGAGAAACTATTTTTTTTTGTGAGCTTACGATTTTCTTTTATAATAGATTCATTTTCAAGATTTAGTAAAACAAATTTATCATAAAGTTCTTCAAAAGTAGGAGGAGATACCTCAGTGTCGCTAAGAACACTGGTGTCGTCATCTTCTCTTTTGGCCATCAAACACAAGTTTGCTTCCTCCTCGCTACTTGACTCAGATTCCTTTGACTCTTCAGAGGAAGAGTCATCCCAAGTGGCGGCCTTCAGCACTTTCTTCTTTTCTTTTGTTTTCTTTTGTTCTTTTCGTTCCTTTTGGTATTTTGGGCACTGGCTCCGAATGTGCCCGGTTTTTCTGCAGTGATAGCATTCTGGAGGTGGCCTTTCTTCTTCGTCATCGCTTCCTTTTTCTTTCCTCGATGAAGAGGAAGATCCCTTTCGTCGAGTGTCCTTTTGGAAGAATTTTCTGAATGTGTTCCTTCTTTCTGGATTCCTGATGAACTTTTTGAAGTTCTTCACCAAGAGTCATTCTTCATCATCATCGTCCTCTTCGGTGCACTCCTTCTTTGATGTTAGTTCCAACGCCTTTTTCTTCGGCTCTTTGTTGTATTCTTCATGTTGAATTTGCAGTTCTACCTCATGGGTTTTGAGATTCCCAATGAGGTTCTCGATCTGGAGCGTTCTTAAGTTGTGCGACTCTGAGATGGCTGTCACCTTCGGATTGAACCTTGGGGGTAAGGAACGAAGAATTTTCCTCACCAAGTCCCCGTCGGAGTAGGTCTTTCCAAGTGCCTTTGATGCGTTAACAATCTTTGTGAAGCGAGTGTACATGGAGTTGATGTCCTCTTTCGTGTCCATCCTGAATTTCTCGTATTCAGATTCCAGTTGAAACAGCTTTGCATCTTTCACCTGCGATGTACCTTCGTGAGTTACTTCTAATTGATTCCAAATATCATAAGCAGTAGTGCATGCAGAAATTCAATTAAACTCAGTTCTATTTAAAGCGCAATATAAGGCATTCATTGCTTTAGCATTATTTTTACACCTTAGTTTATCGTTGTCGTCCCATTTATCCTTAGGTTTTGCTAATGTCGCTTCTCCCACTACAGTTGTAGGAGGAGAGTACCGAACTTCTACCATGTTCCATACTTCTACATCCATAGTCATAAGAAAACACATCATTCGATTTTTCCAGTAGTTAAAATCAGACCCAGTAAAGAGAGGTGATCGACTAACCCCTTGACCCTCAGGAAAAGCGAGATCATGAGACGCCATTGTTCCCGGTTGTTAAGCCGATTGGAACAAAACCGCTCTGATACCACTTGTTGGATCGGTCGGCGCCCTTAGAGGGGGGGGTGAATAAGGGTTTTCAAAAACTTTATATTTTATTTAGAAAACTTTGGAATATTGCAATAAGAAGACAAGTAAAACAAAAAGAGAGACAAGCTTTATTGATATTAAATCAGTATTACAAAACTTGATCTCAATGTCGCTAGAGATCGGAGGCGAATAATAAAAGCTCTTTTCATTTTCTATCCCGACTCGCTTTCCCACGAACCGGTGGCCCTAGCTTCCTCCTTCCCGGATTCGGCCTCAAGCCGCTCTAGCCAATCCTTCCCCGGATGTGGCCTCAAGCACCCCCTAGACCTAACCTAGATCTAGTCGCCAACACGAGGCGATTTTTAGCCCTAAGTCCTACCCCAGACCTAGTCGCCACCACGAGGCGATTTCACTACCGTTTTCAAAGAAAGACAAATAAAATAATAAAAACTTCCCTTAAGATGAACTTCTGAATATGGAGGCGAAGATCCGCTGTAGAATCTGCGTTTGTCGAAGCGGACTTCGTTTGGCTTCGGCGTGATGGAATCCTCCTTCAAAAGTTGGCAGAGCTTCGCCGGGACCTCAAATTTCGGCCAAGATAGGCCTCTGGAATTCTAGTACTCTCTCTCTGAGGTGTATCCAATTTGTGTACGAAAACAAGAGGAGAGGGGGTCCTTTTATAGCCCAAGCGCTACAGCTGGCGCTAGCCTGGATTAAGAAACAATTTGCGCGGCAGAATCTTCCATCCGCGGCAACCTATTGCTCCATGCCTCTTGTGCTCCATGCTACCGCCAGCGCTAGTAGCTACCGCCGGCGCTATCCCTGATTAAGAAACTTCTTGCGCGGCAGGATCTCTAATCCACGGCAACGAGGCTTTCATTCCTTCTGTGTTCACCGATACCGCCGGCGTTATCCGCTACCGACAGGCGTTAGCGCCTTCCATAACAGCTCCCAGAAATGCGCTCATCAACGCTAGCGCCCGGCGCTAGTTGCTACCGTCGGCGCTAGTGAGCCTCTTCGAATTTTGGCCTCAATTTTGGTGGCAGTCATCATGTGTACTCCTTGAGTCATGTGGACCTAGTAAACCTGCACACTTGAACACACAAGATCAAATACACATAGGATTTGTTATTCTCAAACCTAGGAGATGCGGAAGACCATGTTCCAACACCTAATAGATAACGAAAAATACGTTTTACCGCTTTTAAATGAGATTCTTTTAGATTAGCTTGAAAGCGGGTACATAGACATACGGTAAACATTATATCTGTTCTAGATGCACTTAAGTAAAGAAGAGATCCTATCATTCCTCTATATAAAGTTTGATCAATGGAAATTCCAGATTCATCTTTTCCTTGTTTTAAAGAAGAACTCATAGGAGTAGAAGCTTGTTTAAGGTTTTCAAATCCAAATCGTTAAAGCATATCGTGGACATATTTTGTTTGACAAATAAATATACCATCATTTCATTGAGAAATTTAAAAACCAAGAAAATATGATAGTTCTCCTACAAGACTCATTTCAAATTCATTTTTCATTACTAAGACTACTTCATTACACAACTCTTCATTAGTGGCTCCAAAACTTATATCATCAACATATATTTGTAAGATAATTAAATCATTATTATTATGCTTAATGAAGAGTGTGTTGTCGGCACTTCCTATAACATAACCGTGCTTTAATAAAAACGATGTAAGTCTATCATACCATGCACGGGGCGCTTGTTTTAAACCATAAAGCGCTTTTTCTAATTTATAAATATGATTTGGAAATTTTTCATTTATAAAACCGGGGGGTTGTTCTACATAAACTTCTTCTTTTATAAACCCATTTAAGAAAGTACTTTTAACATCCATTTGAAATAATTTTATCTTCTTAAAACTCGCAAATGCCAAAAATATTTGTATTGATTCTCAGCGAGCAACGGGTGCAAAAGTTTCTTCAAAATCTACCCCCTCGATTTGAGAAAAACCTTGAGCGACTAAGCAAGCTTTATTTCTTGTAATCCTAGATTCACCAGCTAATTTATTTTTAAAGATCCATTTTACACCAACAACAGGATGATTAGATGGGCGTTCTATTAGGTTCCAAACTTTATTTCTTTCAAATTGATCTAACTCTTCATTCATAGCCAAAAACCAAAATTCGTCATTTAAAGCGGTTGAAACGTTTTTAGGTTCAATTTCGGAACCGAAGCAAATATTTGAAAACATTTCGTGAAGTGAAGATCGAGTTCTTACCCCAATAGATGGTTCCTCAATGACTAGCTCCTTTGGATGATTTTTTGAGAAGTTCAAGATGCATGGGGGCACATATTCATCTTCCTTGGCCTTCTCCTCCTCTTCTTTGGAATGGCCCTCTTCATCGTGCTCCAAAGATGGCAAGGGTTCATCATTTGTGCCTGTAGGAAGTCTTTCTACACAAAGAATAAATTCATCAAATTTTACATTAATAGACTCTTCAACCTTACTTGTTCTTTTGTTAAATATTCTATATGCTTTACTAGTTGAAGAGTATCCATGAAATATTCCTTCATCACATTTTTCATCAAATTTTCCTAAAGAATCTTATGTATTTAGAATAAAACATTTACAACCAAATACTTTAAAATATGATACGTTAGGTTTCTTTTGATAATATAGTTCATATGGTATGAGATTTAAAGATGGACGACGCATGACTCTATTCATTACATAACATGATGTGCTTACGGCTTCGGCCCAAAAGGACTTAGGAAATTTATATTCAGAGAGCATAGTGCGTGCTAGTTCTTGGATTGTCCTATTCTTTCTTTCTACAAAGCCGTTTTGTTGAGGTGTGCGTGGAGCGGAGAACTCATGTTAATACCTAACATTTCACAA
Source organism: Dactylorhiza incarnata (assembly GCA_033032865.1). Lineage (NCBI taxonomy): Eukaryota > Viridiplantae > Streptophyta > Magnoliopsida > Asparagales > Orchidaceae > Dactylorhiza > Dactylorhiza incarnata. Next base: position 15,696,290 of record JAWHQI010000012.1, on the reverse strand, counting down.
AAAGATTTAAAATTTTCATTTTCAAATTCTCCTTCATGATCTGAGCGAATGCATTTTATTTTTAAATCTAGTTTATTTTGAATACGAGTACATAATTTTGAGAATTCACAAAACGCATCAGATTTGGAAGAGAGAAATAAAGTCCAACAATATCTAGAGAAATCATCTATTAGAAGGAAAGTATATATTCTACCACCAAGACTTGCGGTGCTAACGGGACCAAAGAGATCCATATGAATTAATTGCAATGATTTTGAAGTAGAGATTTCGTTTTTTGCTTTTAAAAGATGATTTTGTAAATTTTCCTTTTTGACATGGAGAACATAGTGAAGACAAGTTTCCATTCAATTTATACAATCCTCTAATCAATTCCTTTTTGGCTAGTTTTAAAATGAGCTTTGTACTAGCGTGACCTAAACGTCTATGCCATAGTTCTAACTCGTCATTTTTAGTTACAAAACACTTTATAGATGATTTGGAAAGATCGTGAAACGAAACTATATAAACAATGTGAATTCTAGGTGCAGTTAGTAAAACATCTTTTGTGTTAAGATTAAATATTTTGCAAAGGTTAGTGGATGATTCAAATAATACATCTAATCCTTTATCACACAATTGGCGTATAGATATTAAGTTATGTTTTAATCCTTTTACATAAATAACATTTGAGATAAGAAAGGATTTGTTACCCACTGTACCTACTCCCATGATCCTTCCTTTACCATTATCACCAAACGTTATGATCCCTCCTTTCTTCGTTTCTAGGCTAAGAAACTTTGCTTTGTTGCCCGTCATGTGTTTGGAGAAACCTGAGTCCAAGTACCACGCGTCCTCCATTTCCCTAGCCTTCCTGCAAATCTAGAAAGAAGATGAGAGTAAAGATCCGGATACCCAAGAGGTACCACCCATAGAGTAAGTGGATTTCTTAGGTACCCAGATTTGTTTTAAAAATCGTTGTTTTGTATTTCTGCAAGAGCTAGATGTGTGTCCAAACTTAAGAAAATTTGTACAAGTAATAAAGGGGGTTGAGACCCTTTTCTGGATTTCAATATTGCTCTTGCTAGATGATGTTTGAATTTTAGAAAAAAAATTTGAGATTTTTTAACTGTTGAGCTACCGTCGGCGTTAGTGGCTAGCGCCGGGAGGTAGGGCTCACATTGATATCCGAGCCCAAACTTTCTAAAACCATAACATTGGTTTCCTAAAATCATATCCAGGGATTTTTGACCTATTCTGAATTTTTTATGGCCATATTGAGATCATGATTTTGTTTTTTAAGAGATGTATTTTCTTGTACAATCATAACATATTTATTTTCAAAACCCTTTTTGTTATTTTCAATTTGTAAGAGAGAGGTTTTTAGTTTTCTCTCTAAGTCCCCCTTTTCTTTTGCAATAGTTTTGATTTGTGAGAGGGCCTTAGAAAGAGAAACTTCAAGTTCTTTTGCCTTACATAAGGAGTGCTCACACTCTTGACATGAAACCTTTCTCTTTTCAAGGGAAATCAATTTTTTAGTAAGCTTATGATTCTCTTTGATGATAGATTCATTTTCACGATTTAAAATAATATTGTCTTTTATACTTTGATCATAGGATTTGCAAGTTTGACCAAATTCATCATAGAGTTCTTCGAAGGTGGGAGGAGTTACCTCAGTGTCGCTAAGAACACTAGTATCATCATCGTTGCTTTTTGCCATTAAGCAAAAGTTTGCTTCCTCCTCGATGCTTGACTCAGATTCGTTTGATTCTTCAGAGGAAGAATCATCCCAAGTTGCGGCTTTCAATACTTTCTTTTTCTCCTTCGCTTTGTATTGTTCTTTTTGCTCCATTTGATACTTCGGGCACTGGCTCCGAATGTGCCCGGTCTTTCTGTAGTGATTGTACTCCAGTGGTGGTCTTTCTTCTTCATCTTCGCTTCCTTTTCCTTTCTTTGATGAAGAGGAAGATCCTTTTCACCGAGCATCCTTTTGGAAGTATTTCTGGAAGGTGTTCCTTCTCTCCGGATTCCTAATGAACTTCCTGAAGTTCTTCACCAGGAGACCTTCTTCATCTTCATCATCATCTTCGATGCTCTCCTTCTTTGATTTTAGTGCCAGTGCCTTTTCTTTGGCTCTTTGTTGTATTCATCGTGTTGAATCTAGAGTTCTACCTCATGGGTTTTGAGATTCCCAATAAGGTTCTCAATCTGGAACGTTCTTAGGTTGTGCGACTCTGAGATGGCTGTCACCTTTGGATTGAACCTTGGAGGTAAAGAACGAAGAATTTTCCTGACCAAGTCCCCGTCTGAGTAGATCTTTCCAAGTGCTTTTGAAGCGTTGACGATCTTGGTGAAGCGAGTGTACATCGAGTTGATGTCATCTTTGGTATCCATCCTGAATTTTTCATATTCAGATTCCAGTTGGAATAGCTTTGCATCTTTCACCTGCGATGTACCTTGATGAGTAACTTCCAATTGATTTCAAATATCATAAGCAGTTATGCATGCAGAAATTCTATTAAACTCGGTTCTATTTAAGGCGCAATATAAAGCGTTCATCGTCTTAGCATTATTTTTGCACCTTAGTTTATCGTATCATCCCATTTATCCTTAGGATTTAGTAATGTCGCTGATGGATTTTGAAATTAAACTCCTGCGGAGCCTGGGTTCGGTTAGATTCCGGCCGGCGTTTTCGCGGAGTCCGGCGAGTACTCCTACTTCGAGGAGCTAAACCTTTATCCCACCTGTCGAGGTGATGGAAGTAACGGTCGCTCCCGCTTTCGGAATATCGGGGGTAGCACCACGGCGACGGGGCCGAAATCTAACCGAACCCAGGCTCCGCAGGAATTTAATTTCAAAATCCATCAAGTTTTTGGCGCCTTTGCCGGGGACTTTTCGTGTCATTATTTTGAAACAGGGAATCGCTATTAATTTTATCTTTTACTTCTTCCTCCCCCTTTTTCTCTCGTACATATATTTCTAAACAAAAAAACCAAAAAAATAGAAAAAGCTCGAAAAGCTAAAAAAAATTCAAAACATGAATCATCTATATATATTTTCATCCAAAAAAAAGCTCTTTCTTTCTTTTACTTAAATTATCATAAAAAATACAAAAATCGAATCAAAAAAATAAAAAAATTTTGCTTATAAAAAAGAAAAACGTTTTTTTATATATAAAAGTATTTGACCCGGGGAAGCTCTTCGGATTATCCGGAATTTGTTTTTGATCCGGAAATCGAGCGCACTCTTCACGAGTGCCTTCGATCTCGTGACCAATAACAACCCTTAAATCTCGAAGAATTAACCGGCGATACTATAGCGGATAATATGACAGATCCCAATCCAAATGCGGCCCCACAATGGACCATGGCCTACTATTCCAGGCCGAATTTGGAAGATACCGGGTCAAGTGTCACTCGCCCCGCGATAGCTAATAATAATTTCGAAATAAAATCCAGCATAATCCAAATGGTACAACAGTCGATTCAGTTCGACGGTTTGCCAGATGAGGACCCAAACCAACACCTTTCAAACTTTTTAGAAATTTGCGACACCTTCAAAATTAATGGCGTCAGCGATGACGCCATTCGCTTGCGCTTATTTCCCTTTTCCCTGCGGTCAAAGGCTAAATTGTGGTTGACTTCTCTTCCGAGAGGGTCCATAACCACGTGGGCCGAATTGACGGAAAATTTTCTAACTAAGTATTTTCCTCCGTCAAAAACCGCTAAATTACTCACCGATATCGCATCCTTTATACAATTCGATTCCGAGTCTCTTTACGAGACTTGGGAGCATTTTAAAGAATATTTGCGTAGGTGTCCTCATCACGCGCTACCAACTTGGCTACAAATCCAAACGTTCTATAATGGCTTGAATTTCTCAACGCGGCAGATGATCGACGCAGCCGCCGGGGGAACGTTAAACAACAAAACCCCGGAGGCCGCTCAAGCTCTGATCGAAGAAATGACCATGAAAGCGTACCAATGGAACGTGCCAAGGTCGCATCCTAATAAATTGGCTGGTCTTTTTGAAGTGGATTCCACTACTTACTTAGCCTCGCAGGTAGAGCGGCTAAGCAAGCAAGTGGCGGAGATGACTGTTTCCTCCTCCACTCCCGCGTGGGCGAATACTAATAATACTAATTATAATAATAATAATTCAAATAATAATAATAATAATAATAATAATAATTTAAATGAAGAATCGGTAGATTACCTCGACAATCAAGTTCGGCCTCCCTTCAATCCGAATAATAACCCATATAGTAATAACTATAATCCGGGTTGGAGGAATCACCCGAACTTCTCCTGGAGTAATCAAAATAACGCGCAGCGACCCCTAAATGTAAATCTGCATGGATTTCATCAGGGATATCCGCCGCCTCCTCCAAAACTTTCTCAGCTCGAAGAAGCTTTCGCTAAAAACGTCGCGTCTAACGACTCAAATATCCGGAACATCACTGAATCGCTAAAAAACTTAGAAAATCAAGTTGGACAACTTGCGAAGATGGTCTCCGAGCGGCAACTTGGAGCTTTGTCGGGTAATACGGAGCCGAACCCCCGAGTCTAACCGTCAAATCAGTCAAGCTATGCGACGGTAAACAAAGCGCTCGTGGGAGGCACCCCATATTTATCTAATATTTTCTTACTTCTCCATATTTTGCAGGCATTCATCCGGTCATCCCGTCTCCAAATCAGGGACGTGTGCCTTTTTCCCCTGCTATTTCCTTTCTTGTATTTTTCATGCTTTTGTACATATAGAATTGTTCCTCATACTTAATTTCAATATTGATGAAAATGTTGATTTGTATGGGGGTGTTTTTTCCCCTCCTTTTGTAATTATTTTTGTCCCTCCCATATTAGAAAAACCTAAAAAAAATTTGAAAAAAAATATTATGTATATATTTATGCACATTTGAAAAAATCAAAAAATGTCATTATAAATTTTTTTTTTAAGTATTAATGTATATATTGTTGGTGCCAAAAATGGTACCTCCAAAATTCACACTAAAGGGGGATGGGAGAAAACTGCGAAGTGTAGGTTACTGAGACAGAAGATGCTGAGACAAAAGGAAAACGATCACGAAAAAGGCGATCACAAAAAAGTGAGACCGCTTACACAGGTTGTAAGCTGGAACCCCGGAGCCAAAAGTCCTTTTTCTGGTACCCCTACCCCTCTATTTATAGACGAGGGGGCTGCCCAAACGGGCAGAACTGAAAACTACGGGCTGCCCGGGATACAAGAGAGCCAGGGCAGGGAAATGGGAAACAAATAACACTGCTCTGACCGCTCGGTACTTAGAAAATTCCAGTCGAGGAGGCAGCTGGCGATCTGGGCGGTCACCGAAACTGAGACCGCTTTAGACCGAAAAAATTGACCAGCAAGAGGAGGTCGCGGGCTTTCCGGACAAACATAATCCCCGCACATTTTTAAGTTGCACCTGGAACTTCGAAAATGTAAGCTTTGGCCGCTGAGACCGCGATCGCCATCAATGCCCCCCGGGCTATAAATATCCCTCCGATGGTCTGTGAAATCATAATTTCCTGAAAAGTTAACGAGCTTACCTTGCAAGCGGTCTTAAAAAAGTAGATAAGTCGAGCTCGATAATGTCAACATTGTTGTCTGTGTTCGACTCTCCGGGAAAGGACTCCTCTGAAAAGAAGAAGAAGAGGAAGACCGCTACTTCGAAAAAGGTTGTGAAAGTCGCTAAGACTTCACCGGAGGCGGGCACGTCCAAGGAGACTGCGCGATCTTCTCCGGAGAAAATTACTGTTCTTTCCGACAATGAGGTTTCACTACATCGCGCTGCTGCTGTTTCATCATCTAGTTCTTCAGGGCCTGAACTGATCCTTCCTGATTTTTCCATTTCTTTTAATTTCCAGAAAACCGTGGAGGCGCTCGGTCTGACCACCGTTCAACATAATGAGACCGCTTCCACAGAGATTATCCTGGCTGGGCTGCGGGAGCAAAAGGCTGAAGCTGAAAAAATTATGCAACAGTTAGGCAATTCTCTGGATTCTTCCAAAGCGAGTAAAAGAAAAAATTTAAATCCTTCTACTCAAAGTGCTAAAAAGCCAAAAAATGACGATGTCAAAGGGGTGACTGCTCCTAAGATGATCGCTCAATCCGAGGGTGGTGACCTCAAGGATCCTGAGAATGCTCCTTTGAAGGTAAATGATGCGGCCGATCTCCTTTCTTTTTCAGCGATCTCAGCTTTTTCAAGGGAGGCCGATCCTGAACTGATCGCCTACCTTGAAGGAGATTCTTCTAATGATTTTTCTTGTTCTTCCTTACAGGTGCTTGACCCCTTTGAGGCGGAACGTCTTAGGACAGCCGCTGCTGAAAAAGAGATTTTGGAAAAAGAAAAGGAGATCGCCGCTGCTAAAGCGAAGCTGAGAGAAGATAGGGAAAGGAGGGATCGAGAAGAGAGAGAAAGAAAAGAGGCGGAAGCAGGTAGGATCGCCGCCGAACAGGAGGAGAAGAAGAAGATGGAAGAAGAGAAGGTGGCTCAGGTCGCAGCGAAGAAAAAGGAAGAAGAGAGGATGGCAGCCCAGACCGCTGCAAAGAAAGAAGAAGAAGAAAAAGAGGCAGCCCAAGCCGCTGCAAAGAAAAAGAAAGAAGACGAAGAGAGGAAGGCAGCCCAGGCCGCTGCGAAAAGAAAGAAAGAAGAGAAAAAGGCGGCCCTATCGGCCGTCGAGGAACAAAAGAGAATGGCTTCCGAACTGGAGGCAGAAGAAAAAAGCCGGCAGATTGCCAAGGAAAAGGTTGCACTATCAAGCGGTCTTCCAACCCTTTCTGCTGCTCAAGAGGCGGAACCAAACCGAGCAGCAGAAGACCGTGCAAATGCGGTTTCCGCTCTGCGAACTGGTAAGGCGTTGATCATGGCCAGATCGCTAGAAAATCTTCTTCTTCCAATGGTTCGACCTGATTCTCCGGAACGAAAACATGAGGTCGTTATTTTTGAAACTGACGATATCCTCGTTAGTAATGCGGAGTTAAAGAGGAGAAGAAAAGAAGGAGAGAGGTCACAAAAGAGAGAGTTGGAAAGAATGAACCTCGAACGCTTGAGGGGATCAGACCGCCTCGTACTGACCGCAGAACCAACGGTCACAATTAATATTGAAAAAATGCTGCATGACCGCGGTCTTGATTCCTTTCCAAGTATTCTTTCTTTGCGGACCTTATTATTCTGAGTTTCCGAAAACTGAACTAACCTTTGCTCTTTTGTTCGCAGATGAAAACATTCTTGAGATGGAAGAGGGGGAACTTCCGGCGCGGAGGGTTGCGATCTCCGACCAACTTGCCAATATCCTCAATCCTATGTTTGAGGATGTTCAGTCTATGTTGGTCCGGGAACGCGCCTATCATGATCAGATCCGCGGCCTTGAAGAGAAGCTTCGCGCAGCTTATGACCCAGCCGGCGAGCTCATCCAATCACACCGAAAAGCGGAAGAGGCGAGCGGTCTCAAGATTGGCGAACTCACTCAAGCACTCCGTCGATCTGAGAAAGACGTTGAATATTATAAGGGAAAATCTGCCGCTTTGTCTGCCGAGGTTGCTGCGTTAAGGGGCGGCACTGCGAGAATGTCGATGAGACCGGGACCACCTGGCGATCACCTGGATGTGAGGCCGAGCTCCGAGATCATGGTTGTCCCCATGGAAATAGTTGACAAAGAAATGTCAAAGATTCACCGGGCTGCGATGAACGCAAACCAGGGTCTTGCTACGGCCTTCAGCTCTATCAATGAGATGCAGGACATCGCGGCCTTTGTAGGAAGAAAGAGGCCTCATTCGAAATAAACATTTGATGTTCTGCTTTCACATGATTTTGTAATACGATGAACAATTGTTGTATAACACGTTTTTAATTCCTTTTGCTTGCGATCTCCTATTCTACTGTGATGTTTTGCTATTTTGTATTGCTTGTTTGTACTGTGATCTGAAATGTTGCGGTCTCTCTCTTTTGAGGTTGAAAAGATGCCAGTACTTCATTGGCTTCCTTACAGGTTTTGGCGATCCGAGAGATTTCACTGGGCGGTCTTCGAGAAAAAGTAATGATGATGAAATCATCATTCGCCAACTATAAATAGCCGCCCTTTTGGATTTTATTTTATATCTTTTGTATGCGCCCTAAGCACCGGTCACAGCGATCTCCAAGAATGGTGTCCGCTCGAGCCACTGCTTCCTTAATTTTCCTCAGAGCCGATCACAAACCTTGCCACCTTTCAAAAGAGGAATATGTTGAGTTCTTGAAGAGGCACATGATCCAGACTCAAATTGTTGTGAGACCGCCAACTGAGACCGAAGGACTCAGTTTCGGGGAGGAGAAGAAGTTTATCATCCCTATTGATCACTTTGAGTGCGGGTTGAGGATTCCTCTCCCTTGGGAGCTTTTGGAGATCATGGATTATTATGGGCTGGTGCTCGCCCAGCTGCCGCCGAACTCGATCGGTCTTATTAGTGTTTTTATAAACTACCTGAGATCGGAGAGGATAAAATTCACGATGGCGCTCTTCCGTGCGTCCTTTACTGCTAAGGTCCTGAAAGAAGGTCAAAAGAAAGAGGAATTCAAAGGGTTAATATACTTTCTACTGAAGGATTCAAAGTTCTCAATCTTCCAAACAAGGTTCCCTTCTGGACAGAGAGGTTCCTTGTGTTCGAAGGCGATCTTGGCGGTCTCAAGAGTCGCCCTTCTCCGCGACCTGACAAGATCTTTCAGAAGAGCAAATCGATCTCAAAGGAAGAGTTAAAGATTCTGGCATTTCTGGCTGGAAAGCGCCTGGATCTCACTCATTATCTGGCGATCTGGCCTGAGATCGCTGAGATCGTTCCTGAAGAAAGTGAGTTGTTTCCAATGATCCCCCAGTATTGCTTACACGTTTTTCTTTATTTCTCTAACTTTCCATTTTCAGCATCCTTTACGATCCCAACGAAGGACCCGGTAGCACCTGCTGAAGGAGTACTTACCCAAAGGGAAAGAAGATTGAAGAGAGAAGAAAAATTTCAGACCGCTGAGACCGGTAATTCTTCTAAGACCGCTGCGGAGCCATTTCCTCTGCATGGCTATATGCGTCATCAAAAAGACTTAAAAGGCAAACCTTTACTCAAATGGGGTGCCAAAGGAAAGACCGTGAGAGTTTCTACCGATCTCCCCCTCTGGAGCGGGAAACTGACCCACCACTCTACTGCTGTGACCGCGGCCTTATACGGAAAGGACAATACGGCTGAGATTTTTGATATCGAGACCGACCTGCTTCCAGATATCTGTGCTCAAACGGCCCTTCGGAATGTCACTCTTCAGCATCATATGGGGCGAACTCTCCGAAGCGTCTTGAAGGAAAATGAAGATCTGCTGGTATTATATCTCTTACTAAATGTTTTTCCTGAACTCGTTTAGACCGCGCGATCTGATCATCTCTTTTCTTCAGCGGGCGAAGGAAATCGCCTACGACATCCATAATCCTGATTTTAAGAGAGCAATGGCGCACCACGTAAGGGAGACCGCCGAGCAAGTAATCACGGAGCTCCGAAATCGAGGCGGTCTTTCTGAGGAGTACAAAGATACAACTTTTGCTGCTCTTTTCCCTCAGGCGGCAAGAAGAATTGCTGAACAATCCTTGACTACTGAAGAGTCCGCCGACGACGAGGAAGACGTCGCGATCGAAGATGAAGACCAGCTGAGCGGCAGCCAATATGTGGAAGGCCAGGATACGAGCTCAGGAGCGGCCTCAAGCTCTGGGTCAAAAGTTCCAGGAGAGGGCTCGGAAGAATCTTCTGGAGATACTGATTCTACTTCTCTAGACGAGCGATCTCCCAAGAAATCAAAGAAGGAGTGAATTGTAATAACTTCCCTTTTTGGAGACCGAGCGGTCTTGTTGTAACTGAATTTTCAGAATATATATATATATTTGATATCTGTTGGATTTTGCCTAAGTGAATAAGTTTGTTTTGGATGCGTATATTTATTTGTTCTTCTGAATTTAAAATTGGCATTCGATCTCAATGCCTCGAGTTTATCATAATTTTATATCAATCATTTAAAAAACTTGAGCGATCTCTTGGAAAAAACACCAAAGACTTTTAAAAGAAACTGATTCTGCATAAACACAAATTACTCTGCGGTCTCGATACAACCAGATCGCTGAAAGAAATTCTACCACTTATCAATGATTAGAAAATAACCAACTTATTCACAATAGTCACGCGGTCTCATATTACACAGGTCGCGATATATGAAAACTATATCTTGAATATGATTTGAACTTTATTGAACTCTGGATGATCGGCGCCTAAATGACAGGAAATCCATTTGACGGCCCCTTGATAACCAAGATTGTGAAAAGAATACCCCTTCATAAATCTCCAGATCAGCGATCATATTTTATTCAGACCGCCTTTTCTGAAGAAAAAACCCAACTCGACGGGAAACAAAGCATCATGCCTACTCCATGGAACTTTGAATAACAGGGAATATCGGAATTTCGATCTTACTGAGACCGGGCCGAACTCCATCAAGCTGGCATAGGAGATTCCCAAATAGCGACCTCGATTATCCTGAAAAAATTTCATCCGACGATCATAAAAGCCATCGCTCTTTGTAAAAGAGAAGAACATGCGGTCTCATAAACTGCTGACCGCCCGATCCCAATACAAAGGAATGAATAAGACCTTTACGGTAAAAAAAAGAGGGATGGATCTTGAAAATGACCCAAAGGGATGGTGTGGTCATGCCGCGGAGGCTATACCGACACTCCTTTTCTTAAAGGATTGCTGAGTTTGTTGCAAATTTGCCAATCCAAGGTTCAGGTGACGGTCATAGATGTTTCTTGCCGCCCCTTACCTAACCACGCTTCAACGAGTATTCGAGAGTTACAAACCAAAATGATCGGTAGGGCAGGTGTGGTCATGCCGCGGAGGCTACACCGACATTGCTTTCTCTGAAGGATCATTAAGATTGTAACAATGTCCTTTTCAATGCATGACAGAGCTGAGCCAGCCACCTAGACCTCCTTAAAACGCTGAGGTGTGCCAGATGTCAGCAAGGACCCGGTATCCTAAACTTCCACCGCTCGAGCTTGGCGAGCTACTGCTACACAGATTCGAAATCTCCCCGACATCTGTGATCCTGGCAGAATTACACGTCGAGCTAACAAGTCAAGGGGGAAGATAGTAGGATCCGTCGATATTTCACTTGACAGGTTTTTGGTTTTTCAAAAATCAACTTATTTTTAAGACTTGCCATCCATTACTTACATTACGAATGCTTTGGTGATACCTGTGTGATGTTTAAGAAAAGAAAAGAGTTAGGAACAAAGAATGAGTGAATTAGATACGAACATTTAAGAGAAGAAAAGTTTAAGATCATCCCCGCTCCAGGAATGAGGCAATTCTTCTCCTTCATAAGTTTGGAGATGGTAAGCACCGTTTTTAAGCACATTCTTTACCACGAACGGCCCTGCCCAATTCGGATTAAGCTTTCCAACTGAACCAGCCCTTGCTGCTGCATCTACTTTCTTCAAGACTAGATCTCCAACAGCGAATTCTTTGGTTCTTACATTTTTATTGAACAACCTTGCCATTCTTCTTTTCACCTCTTCCTGTCTAATGATTGCAGTGTCTCTTAATTCCTCAATTAAATCAAGGCTGCATTTTAACTCTTCATCATTTTCTTCCATCCACTCGATTTGATTTTGTTGTGACAATAATACTCTTGGACTTTTCACTTCAAATTCTACCGGAATAAGGGCTTCGGAACCGTGTGATAGTTTGAACGGAGTTTCCCCAGTAGCAGAACTCGGAGTCGTCCTCAAGGCCCATAAGACGGAAGGTAGTTGTTCTGCCCAGTTGCCTCTAACGTTTTCTACCTTCTTTTTTAAGAGATTTATGATGAGTTTGTTGGCGGCCTCTACCTGCCCATTGCTTCTAGGATGATGTACGGAAGCGAAACGTAACTCAATGCCAATTTGCTTGCAGAAACTAATAAGAGTTGAATTGTTGAATTGAGAACCATTATCCGTGATGATTGCCATTGGGATCCCGTGTCGACATACTATCTCTCCCCAAATAAAGTTTTTCACGGCTTGAGTGGTAATTTTAGCCAATGCCTTTGCCTCTATCCATTTGCTGAAGTAGTCGATCATAACTATTATATATCGACGTTGCCCGCTTGCCATAGGAAAAGGCCCAATCAAATCCATTCCCCAAACTGCAAATGGCCATGGAGTTGCTATTGACTTGAGCTGTTGAGCCGGCTGATTTTGGAGAGGAGCAAACTTCTGGCACTTTACACATTTCTTAGCAAATTTTTCCGCATCTTTCCTCATTTGAGGCCAAAAATAACCTTGCCTTAGAATTCTTTTTTCCAATGTCCTGGCTCCGGAGTGACTTCCACATTCTCCAGAATGGACCTCCTGAAGTACCGCTAGAGTCTCCTCCTTCAAAACACACCGTGCTAGTGGTGAAAGGAAAGTTCTCCTATAGAGCACTCCTGCAATGAGATAATAGTTAGCCGCTTTCCGTTTAAACCTTTTCCTATCCTTTATTGAAGAATGGAGCTCTCCAGTTGAAAGATAAAGAACAAACGGATCCATCCAAGAATGATGCTGATCAATCTCCATGACCTCTCCTTCCTCAATTGCCAGGCGAAACAACTCCGAAGTTGTTCCCCCTGAAAGAAGCCCAAATTTTGCCAACTCATCCGCTTCCACGTTTTCACCTCTTGGGATATGATTGATAGTAAAGCTTTTGAACTTCCCAACCTCAATTTTTACCAGAGTCAAATACTGCTTCAAGATACTATCTCTCGTCTCGAAAGTCCTATTTACTTGAGAAGCCATCACCAAAGAATCTGTGAAAACTTCGACATCATCAATCCCCAGTTCCCTGGCAAACTTGAGACCGGCTAGCAAAGCCTCATATTCCGCTTGATTGTTTGTTACTTGAAAATAGAACTTCAGTGCTTGATCCAGCCTTACTCCATTTGGGCTGATTAGGACAACTCCTGCCCCGGAAGAATTTTTCCCTGAGGCTCTGTAACGGCCCAGCCCCGACCACCACACCAGAGGCCTACGGCACCGCCCCATCCCTGGTGGGCCGGCTAACCGACCGTTAGACGCCTGGCCCCATTGTCCAGGACGCCGGGCTACAGCCCGCTTAGCAACACCCCAACCAATCCCTGTAGCCTGTTTCTCAGCTACAGTAGGGTGTTGATGGCGGGTCTCGATCCCCCGCCACCCTTGATAAGAACCTCTTCAAACAGGTCTCATCACCAACTGAGCTGCAGCTCAGTTGGTGATGAGACCTGTTTGAAGAGGTTCTTATCAAGGGTGGCGGGGGATCGAGACCCGCCATCAACACCCTACTGTAGCTGAGAAACAGGCTACAGGGATTGGTTGGGGTGTTGCTAAGCGGGCTGCAGCCCGGGCGTCCTGGACAATGGGGCCAGGCGTCTAACGGTCGGTTAGCCGGCCCACCAGGGATGGGGCGGTGCCGTAGGCCTCTGGTGTGGTGGTCGGGGCTGGGCCGTTACAAAAAAGTGCACTTTTTTGTAACGGCCCAGCCCCGACCACCACACTGAGGGCTGGCAACCCGGCTCACAAGGCCGGTCCATCTCCACCCAGTGGGCCGGCTAACCGACCGTTAGACGCCTGGCCCCATTGTCCAGGACGCCCGGGCTGCAGCCCGCTTAGCAACACCCCAACCAATCCCTGTAGCCTGTTTCTCAGCTACAGTAGGGTGTTGATGGCGGGTCTCGATCCCCCGCCACCCTTGATAAGAACCTCTTCAAACAGGTCTCATCACCAACTGAGCTATCGTGAAGTCTAATTAGGAAATTTCGTTAGAAATCTCCTTATCTGAAATTTGTTGGTGTGCCTAATATGCTGAAACATTAGGCTGCTTTATGCTAAATCTTGCCAGAAGGACTCCCTAAGTACCTGTTAACATTTATGTTGGATCATGCTAGCAGCTTCCTTCAAGTTTCCGTTGATAGTTATGTGGATTATGCTAGTAGTTTTCTCCAAAGTTTTGTTAACATCTATTGTGGGGTGTGCTAGCAGTGGTCCTAGTTTCAGCTATCGTCCTATTTTGGCTTATCTTAGCCATGCTCTGGGTTTGTGTTTAGCTAGCTCCGGATGGTTATATGGTTGGATCACTTGGTTAGTTCTGCCTTTGCGCTGGGCTAATCTTTCTGGAAATCTATTTTGTAATCTCTAGTGGGGTTGGGAAGCATTAGGTCTTGGATTCCCCGGAACGTTTGTTTCCTAATTCCTGACGGGCTTGAGAGTTAGGTGCTAAATTTCCTAGGAATCTCTTTTGTTCTTCCCGAATTTTCTTTTGGCAAAGTTGTAAATCGTTATACTCGGAGGTTATGTAGATTTATTTCGGTTTCGAGCTTTATAACCGCTTCAAATCATTTGCCGCTTCGCTCTCTAGATAAGTGAACAAATATTATTTTATGGCTTTATACTTAAGGTGCAAACGTTAGAGATTCCGTTTTCGTGGGGAAGGTTGAGCTTGTCGGCTAATTATTTTATGCTGGGCTTATTTAATTTAGTTAAGCACAAGTGGTCTTGCTCGGCAAATTTCCAGATCCTGCATTTCTTCCTTTGGTTGGCTAAGTTGTTTATTGCGGTGGGCTAAATTTCCTGGAAATTTCTCCTAGTTCTCGTTGACCTAGCGGGGCTAGCAATTGTTTAATTTGGAGGATAAGTGGACGAATTTCGGTTTTGGGTCCTTTGCCTGCTCCAGTGACCGGCAGCTTTGCTCTCTTATAGCGAATGTTTAGTTCTTCTCCCTGTGTTGATCATGAGACCTTCCTTGACCGTCAAACTAAGCTATGCTCTATTTTTGAGTTGCCTTGTAATTGGTCAGTGTTCATTTGTGGTGTCTTGTCGTACCTTATTCATCGTACTGTTACGAGAAGTTCGTTGGAAGTCAAGCTAAGACTCACCAAGTGTTTTCCTTTGGGCCTTAGTGTGTTGTTCTGGTGTCGGCCTTATACTTTTTTGTAACGGCCCAGCCCCGACCACCACACCAGAGGCCTACGGCACCGCCCCATCCCTGGTGGGCCGGCTAACCGACCGTTAGACGCCTGGCCCCATTGTCCAGGACGCCCGGGCTGCAGCCCGCTTAGCAACACCCCAACCAATCCCTGTAGCCTGTTTCTCAGCTACAGTAGGGTGTTGATGGCGGGTCTCGATCCCCCGCCACCCTTGATAAGAACCTCTTCAAACAGGTCTCATCACCAACTGAGCTGCAGCTCAGTTGGTGATGAGACCTGTTTGAAGAGGTTCTTATCAAGGGTGGCGGGGGATCGAGACCCGCCATCAACACCCTACTGTAGCTGAGAAACAGGCTACAGGGATTGGTTGGGGTGTTGCTAAGCGGGCTGCAGCCCGGGCGTCCTGGACAATGGGGCCAGGCGTCTAACGGTCGGTTAGCCGGCCCACCAGGGATGGGGCGGTGCCGTAGGCCTCTGGTGTGGTGGTCGGGGCTGGGCCGTTACAAAAAAGTGCACTTTTTTGTAACGGCCCAGCCCCGACCACCACACCGAGGGCTGGCAACCCGGCTCACAAGGCCGGTCCATCTCCACCCAGTGGGCCGGCTAACCGACCGTTAGACGCCTGGCCCCATTGTCCAGGACGCCCGTGCGATTTTGCTTAGCTTACTTGCTTACGCTGCTGCTAGTTCTTTTTACTGCTTAGTATTTTTGTACTCATTAACTCTGGGAAAAGCTTATTTTGATGTATATTAGTGCAGTTCCTTAGCTTTATAAAAAGTTGTTTCTATAGCCGTTTGTCACATTTACTATTAAATATCACTTATTTGCGAAACGTAAACCAAAAAAAAAAATATTTATTTATTATGTACTAAATTTAGACCGGCGATCGCCCTGGGGGCGTCTCTAGTCCCCAGCGCCGTTAGGAATAAATTGAACCTACTTTCTTCCGTTGTATACGCATGTTTTTATAAATCGCGGCTTAGTAAACCGCAGGGCCGAGGGACACGGTCTCCTAATCCAAATTAAATAAACCTTAAAAGATAATCCTTTTATTAATTTGTACCTGTCTATAAAAGAAAAAAAGCTTGTGTAAGTGCTCGCCTGAACGTCTGTAGTTGTCCCCTACAGGACGTGGCATCATGGCGCGTGTTTTCCCCTTCGCTCTGATAATATAAATTATTTCGGGAAAATACGGGTTGTGACAGGCTCCATCCACGAAGATTTTCCAGGCAAGGGGTACTCCGACCCCCTTCTGCGACTCAACTTCTTTAGCATCCACCATGAAGTCTGCTAAGACTTGAGCTTTGATTGCTATTCTTGGAACATAAGATATGTCAAACTCACTGAGCTCAATCGCCCACTTTGCCAATCTGCCTGAATGCTCCGGCCTCTCCAAGACACTCTTCAATGGAAGATCAGTAACGACTAAAATTGAGTGAGCTTGAAAATACGGCCTTAGTCTTCTTGCTGAAGTTATAAGCATTAAAGCCAACTTTTCGAGAATAGGATAACGAGTCTCTGCATTCTTCAGGATTCGACTCACGTAATAGACCGGAAATTGTTTCTTTTTCTCCTCTCGAACCAGGACAGAGCTTATGGCGTCGGCTCCGACTCCTAAATATAGAAATAGGTTTTCCCCCTCTCGCGGGCTTTGAAGTAAAGGAGTTGATGTCAGTTGCTTCTTCAGCTGAGTGAAAGCATCATCACATTCCTTTGTCCACTCGAACCTACTCCCTCCACGAAGGGTTTTAAAGAAAGGCGCACTCTTATCCCCTGAACGGGAGATAAAGCGACTTAAGCCCGCCATCCTTCCTCCCAACTGCTGAATTTCTTTTGGGGATTTGGGAGGTGGCATTTCCAGAATAGCTTTCACTTTGTCAGGAATGGGTTCCAACCCTTCTGGAGTAAGGAGATGACCCAGGAATTTTCCTTTACTTGCCCCGAAAACGCACTTCAACGGGTTCAACCTCATATTGAAAGTTCGAAGGGTTGCAAAGGTTTCCGAGAGGTCTCTAAGATGAGAAGAGAATAGTTTACTTTTTATCAAGAGATCATCAACATATACCTCGAGGTTTCTTCCTTTTTGACTTCTGAACACTGTATCCATCATTTTCTGATAGGTCGCTCCAGCATTCTTTAGCCCGAAAGGCATTACGAGATAACAAAAGCAGCCATCATTTGTGATGAATGAAGTATGGGGAATATCTGGTTTATGCATCCTGATTTGATGATAACCTGAAAACGCATCTAAAAAACTCATAAAAGAATAACCTACCGCAGAATCTACTAAGGAATCTATCTGAGGCAAGGGGTAGCAATCCTTGGGGCAAGCTTTATTGAGTTTAGTAAAGTCGACACACATCCTCCACTTTCCCCCTGGCTTTGTTACCATTACAACGTTTGACACCCACTCAGGATATTGGATCGGTTTGATGAACTTTGCCCTCAGGAGCTTCTCCACTTCCTCACGGATAGGCTGAGCCAGGGTGGTTGCAACAGTCCTCTTCTTCTGCTGGATTGGGATGACGTTTGGGCTGATGTTGAGGTGATGGCAAGCAACATCTGGATCCACCCCAGGCATGTCGTCTGCCGACCAAGCGAAGATATCTAAATTTTGCAGAAGACAAGAGATGAGCTGGCCCTTGTCAGCTTCAGATAATTCAGCGTTGATGGAGAGGCTCTTGCCCTCATCTTCCTCGCTGATTTGGACCTTCTGAGTTGCTTGGGCAGGTTCCAAGCGAACTCCATCTCTTGCATCCTCCTCAATTTCTTCTGCAACTGGAACTTGCTCAGGAGCTTCGATTAATTCAGCCATCATGATTTCTTGAGGAGAGGATACGATCATGTTGACCGTTTTCACATAGCATTCCCTGGCCTTCCTTGGGTCGCTCCTGATTCGGTGTTGTTTGCCGTTCAAGGCGAACTTCACCGCTTGATGGTAGGTAGAGACGATGGCTTGATAGGCATTTAGGAAGGGTCTTCCAAAGATGGCGTTGTAGCTACTGGGAGCATCAACGACTATGAATTTGACCAACTTCACTATCCCTCCCAGAACCACAGAAAGGGCGACGAGTCCTTCCACCTCTTTCTTTTCTCCTGAAAAACCATAGAGGGGGCCTTCAGTTGAAAGGAGGGTTTTACCTGTTTTTAACGCCTCAAAGGCAGGCTTGAAAAGCACATTGACTGAGCTCCCCGTATCTATTAGAATTTTTTCCACTGTATAATTTTCGATTACAGCTTTGATGACGACTGCATCATCAAAGGGATTCGCGGTCTAAGGAAGATCTTCATCTCCAAAAGTGACCGTCCCTCGAACCGGAGCCGAAGAGGTAGCAGCAACCTCTGACTGGTAAACCCTCTTCAGACTTGCCTTTCTCGAGGACTCCGGCCCTGCACCCCCATGGATGCAGAATAGGTTGCCCAAGGCACCTTCATCATTAGCGTCCACGCATTCACTGGGAAAACCGATGTTGCCCAGATGGCCAACATCATCTACTTCTTCACACTCCCAGTGAACTTCTGCTACCTCCTTGGCCTTGGAGGTTGAAGCTTTGGCAGAGTCATTCTTTTGAATGAGATCGCGGAGCTTTCCCTCCTTCAATAGCTTCTCTAAAAATAGGCGGAGAGCTCTACAATCCTCTGTCAAATGCCCCCTATCTCTGTGATACTCACATTAGAGAAGTGGGGTTTCTGGTTTTTGGGTCTGAATTCAGCGGAGCTGGCCTCTTAAAAAAGGGCTGCTTCTGAAGGATTTGAAGCACTTCATTCATAGGAACACCAAAGTCTGTGAAGGACTCTTGGGATTCATTGTAAAATGAAGGAACGGGTAGAATAGGAGGTTGAGCATACTGGATCTGGTGGATGGGGGTGACTTGCGGAGCAGGAGTAGCGGAAGTTTGAAGAAATGAATTTTGAGGTGGGAAAGATTGATTACCTCGATTGAAGCGGTTGTTTCGGTAATTCTTACCTCTCGGGGCCGGAGGTGGAAGCTCTTGCCGAGGTTTTGAGGAAGATGCCACAGGATAGAATCCTGCAGAGCCTTTCTGAGTGGCTCTGTTGGTCAGATTGCTAACATAGGTGGGGTTGTTGATCTCCCCTTCTATGTAGCGATTGGCAATGCTGATCAGCTCCTGATAGGAGCTAGGTTCCTTGGTTGTGACTTTGAACTTCAGAGGACCCTCCTGCAGGCCGCTGATCAAAGCCACCATATAGAGCTCGGGATCCATGTCTCTGACTCCCAAGATCTCCTTCTGAAAGCGATCAACGAAATGTGCTGCAGTCTCGTTGTCTCCTTGCTTAATTTTGAAGAGGGTCGCAGGACCACTCTTCCTTTTCTTTGCGGTGGCGAACCTCAGGAGGAGCTCTTGCCTCAAGGCGGCAAAGCTTGGGATAGATTGACTTGGCAGCTTGTAGAACCATTCCATGGCTGACCCATCGAAGGAGGTAACCATCAGCTTGCACCTCACTCCATCTGAAATGGTCCTGAGGGCAACGGCAGACTCGAAGGCTTGGAGATGACACATCGGGTCGGTCTCTCCTGTATACACAGGAAGACGGGGCTCTCTGAATCCATGAGGAATTGGATCCCGACGAATCTCATCAGTAAAGGGGGAAGGCTCCCCAAAAACAGAAAGTCCTGGAGGAAGAAAAGGAACTGGAGGATCTTGAGGGTAAGCAAATCCTTCTTCAAAATTCAAGGTCTGAGCCGGAGGCCCCTGGGCTGCGGCTCGGAAAGAATTTCGACGGGCGGCAAACTCCTCATGCTGAGATCGCTGAGGAGCTGCGGGCTGGAAAACGGGATGATCGCTAGGGTGACCGCTTGCCCTACGGTCAGGGGTAGCAATCTGAGGGGATTGAGGAAGGATCTTCTAGGAGATCGCGGCCATAACCTGGTTCATGGCCTCGATCTGCTTCGCGGACTCCTGCTGAGTCCGGACAACTTCCTGCCGATCTCGAGCGGCCTCTTGCTGAGACCGCGCGATCTCTTGCTGAACAGCGGCAGCGTCCTGCCTGGCTCGGGCGGCCTCGCGGAGAGCCTGCTCAACGCGAAGCTCGAAGCGGCGCTCCATCGCTTCTAACGGATTGTGATCGGAAGGGGGAACACTGGGAGATCGCAAAGGACGACCTCTACGGCGATCAGCCATCTTGAAAGTCTGAATTTCACCTAACACTTCGAATCTGAAGGTCGCGTGTTCGTTCTGTTGGTGCCAAAAATGGTACCTCCAAAATTCACACTAAAGGGGGATGGGAGAAAACTGCGAAGTGTAGGTTACTGAGACAGAAGATGCTGAGACAAAAGGAAAACGATCACGAAAAAGGCGATCACAAAAAAGTGAGACCGCTTACACAGGTTGTAAGCTGGAACCCCGGAGCCAAAAGTCCTTTTTCTGGTACCCCTACCCCTCTATTTATAGACGAGGGGGCTGCCCAAACGGGCAGAACTGAAAACTACGGGCTGCCCGGGATACAGGAGAGCCAGGGCAGGGAAATGGGAAACAAATAACACTGCTCTGACCGCTCGGTACTTAGAAAATTCCAGTCGAGGAGGCAGCTGGCGATCTGGGCGGTCACCGAAACTGAGACCGCTTTAGACCGAAAAAATTGACCAGCAAGAGGAGGTCGCGGGCTTTCCGGACAAACATATATAAGATAAAAATTTGAAAAATCCAAAAAAATTGAAAAAAATTTTACTTAGAAATTTGTTATAACAAAATTCACAAAATTTGTCATAACACCAAAAATTTTATTTATTTATGTTTTTATTTTCCATTCTTTCTTTTTCCTTTTTTTTCTCTTATTAACTATTTATATGTATTTTGTTACAACAAAAACAAAAATTCAAAAAAAAAATCATAATAAAAATTCAAAAAAAAATTGATGAAAACTTATCCGATAAAATCCCAAAAATATAATAAAAACCCCTACTTAGCTTTGTATTTATCAAAATTAATTTGAGTTTATTTATAAACATTGTCATTATTTTTGATTTGTCAAAACCCTTATTCGTATCATGGTTTGTAAGATTTAGATTCATGGAATTTTAGTTGTAAATAATATATTGTGTTTTTAATTTAATTTGAGAACAAATTTTTTAGCACTACTTCAAGTTTACACTAAATAGCTTCTTGTTGTATTATTTTGGCAGACCATCTTTAGACTTTAATTATTCCTACTCCAAACTTGTGAAACTTTAGGAATGTTTTAAACCTACTAAAACTTGCTCTCAAAAATTTTCTTAATTTATAAAATCTAGAAATTTCTAAACCACTTACATCCCCTTTCTTGGTATTTTATTTTAAAAGATCTTATGTCAATCAGAATAAGATTTCATTCCGTAAACATAGGCACCCAATTTTATTAAAAGATTATATGTCATGGGAATAAGATTTTCATTCTCTAAACATATTCATTGGGTTATTTTTAATGATTGAAAATGTTCACTTTGGGAATAAAACTTTCATTCGCTAATCAAAAGCAAAAATAATTGAGTAGGGTGAGAGGATAAAATCCATCACCCCCAAATCAAAAGTCTCTTCTCCTACCAAGCTCCCCCTACCCCCCATCCAATCAAATTGAAAACTAGATATAAATGAAAAAATTGAGAGAGCATAATTAGTAAGTTTTAATTATTCTAAAAAATTTCTTTAAAAAGTTAAAGTTCTTATAATTCTATTCTAATCATGGTGCTAATTATTGCAATCATTTAGGTCGCTACTCAGCTAACTTTAGAAGTCTTGTTGGCTAAAACTTTTTCGCTCTTTTTAAATCATCATCACGATGTTGGACTTACCTCTTTTAATCTCCTAAATTTATTTCAAGCTTACTTTCGATTAAATAAAATTTTGGTAAATTAGAAATTCTATTAATGTCTTATGGGTATCTCTTAGTTTTGCTCTGGAATAGCAAAAGCTTAAGTATGGAGGTATTTGATGAATAACAAATTATACATATTTTTAGTATAATTTTTAGCCTAATTTTGGGTAATTTTGTTAATATTGCATGTAAATTATTGAATAAATCTCCTGTTTTATCTAATGTATATAAATATTTATCTTTTGGAAAAAAGAGTTATTTAATTATGAAACAAATCAGAATTTATGTAAAAATAAGTAAATATATTTATATATGAATAAAATTTTGAAATAATAATGTATAATAAATATATTATAAATATAATAAAATATATATGTATAATATATATATCTGTGTAAATATATATGTATAATTTATAATATATTAAATAATAACAGAGTATATATATTAAATATAATCATATAAATAATTATGTAAATTAAAAGAAAATTAAATAAAAAAATTATTATTAAAAAATTAAAATAAAATAAAATAATATATAATCTCAGCAGAAATTCGAATGCTCCACAAGCTGCGTTCAACGAACGCCGCACTGCGTTCGTCGAATGCTCCGCAAGCTGCGTTCGACGAACTTCCGCGGCGTTCGACGAATTCCTGCTGAGATTACATATTATTTTATTTTATTTTAATTTTTAATAATAATTTTTTTATTTAATATTCTTTTAATTTACATAATTATTTATATGATTATATTTAATATATATACTCTGTTATTACTTAATATATTATAAATTATACATATATATTTATACAGATACATATATTATACATATATATTTTATTATATTTATAATATATTTATTATACATTATTATTTCAAAATTTTATTCATATATAAATATATTTACTTATTTTTACATAAATTCTGATTTGTTTCATAATTAAATAACTCTTTTTTTCAAAAAGATAAATATTTATATACATTAGATAAAACAAGAAATTTATTCAATAATTTAAATGCAATATGAACAAAATTACCCAAAATTAGGCTAAAAATTATACTAAAAATATGTATAATTTGTTATTCATCAGTTGCCTCTCCCACTACAATTGTAGGAGGAGAGTAACAAACTTCTACCATGTTCCATACTTCCACATCTATGGTCATAAGAAAATACATCATTCGATTTTTCCAGTAGTTGAAATCTGACCCAGAAAAAAGAGGTGGTCGACTAACACCCTGACACTCCGGAAAAGCGAGAAAATGAGACGCCACCGGTTGTTAAGCCGATTGAAATATAACCCCTCTGATACCACTTGTTGGATCGGTAGGCGCCCTTAGAGGGGGGTGAATAAGAGTTTTTAAAACTTATGTTATATTTTGATTATCTTTCAAATAATTCATGATTAAGAAGGTGAGAAATCAAACAAAACAATTAAAATAAAGTAGAGACATGCTTTCCTAATATGAACTAAGGTTTTACAAAAGTTGATTTCTATAATGCTAGAAATTGGTGGCGAATAATAGTAAACTCTTTTTGTTTTCTCTCCCGACTCGCATCCCCACGAACCGGTGGCCCTAGCCTATCCTTCCCCGGATTCGGCCTCAAGCCACTCTAGCCAATCCAACCCTGGATATGCCCTTGAGCACCCCCTAGACCTAACCTAGATCTAGTCGCCAACACGAGACAAATTTCTGCCCTAAGTCCTACCCAGACCTAGTCGCCAACACGAGGCGAATTCTCTAACGGTTTACAAGAAATATGAAATGATAATAATAAAAACTCCCTCTTGAAGAACTTCTGAAGTTGGAGACGAAGATCTGATGTAGAATAAGCATCGTTGAAGCGGACGTCATTTGGATCTGGCGTGAAGAGATTCTCCTTTAGAAATCCGCAGAGCTTTGGTAGGACATCAACTTTCAGCCAAATCAGGCTCTAGAATTATAGCACTCAATCTCTCTCTCTCTCATGGGTGTTTGAAACGAGAGAAGAGGGGTCCAGTTTATAGCCTCTGTGCTAGCGCCTGCGCTATCGCTACCACCGGCGCTATCCCAGATTAGGACATATTCGGCGCGGGAGAATCTTCAATCCGAGGAAACATTTTTGTCTTGCCTTTTGTGCTCCGCGCTACCGCCTGCGCTATCCCCTACCGCCTGCCGCTAGCGCCTTCTAAATGTACTCCCGGTATTGCGTTAATCATTGCTAGTGTCGGGCGCTAGGTGCTACTGTCGGCGCTAGTGGGCATGTTGGAATTATTGGCCCAATTTTGGGGGCAATCTTCTTATGTCATCCTTGAGTCATATGGACTTTGTTTCCTGCACACTTAAACACACAAGATCAAATACACATAGGATTTGTTATTCTCAAACCTAGGAGATGCGGAAGACCATGTTCCAACATAATGGTGGTCATCAGTAGACCCAAAAATTATGTAATCTACATAGATTTGGACAAGAAGACACTTGCCATTTGTTTCCCTAAGAAACAATATATTATCTATCTTTCCCTTTAAGAATTTGTTCTTGATGAGAAAGCTAGACAAGGTCTCATACCAGGCCCTAGGGGCTTTCTTTACACCTTATAAGGCTTTCTTGAGTAGATAAACATGGGAAGTTAGATTTGGGTGAACAAAACCTGAGGGCTGCTCCACATATACCTCTTCCTTCAAATTTCCATTTAGGAAAGCAGACTTTACATCCATTTAGTAGACCTTGAACCCCTTGTGGGTAGCATAGGCAAGGAATAAATAACCTTATGACCTCTAACCTTGCAACAGGGGAAAAGATTTGGTCAAAGTCTACACCTTCTTCTTGCCTATACCCCTTGGCTACAAATCTTGTCTTGTTCTTGATGATGACACTATTCTCATATAAATTGTTCCTGTAAATCCACTTGGTGCCAATTATGTTATGTCCTTGTGGTTTTGGCACCAAATTCCATACCTTGCACCTTTTGAATTGATGTAGCTACTCTTGCATAGCTTGAATCCAAAAGGTGTCTTGGTTGGCTTCCTCAAACTTCTTGGGCTAAACTTGAGATAGGGTGCTCAGGAATAGAGCTTCATTGCGAGCCTTGCTTCTGTTGATCACACCTTGGTTCTCATCTCCAATGATCAGGTTCCTTGGATGATCCCTCAGATGTCTAGTTGTTGTAGGAAATCTGTTAGTATCCTGATGTACTTCTTCTACAACACCAACTTCTTCACCAATCTGATCATCTTCGTCTTGAATAGTCTCAATCTCTGACATAATTCTGCTTGAGTTGGGTCTGGCTTGTATAGACAGCTCTTGCATCTTCTGATCATTTTCTGCCAAAATAGGAGAACTGGACCAGCCCTTGTAAAGTAAGCCAGTCTCATCAAAAACAATATGCATAGATTCCTCAACTACATGAGTCTTCTTGTTAAATACTTTGTATGCTCTACTATGTGAGTAATATCCAACAAGAACACCAACATTGCATTTTTCAGCAAACTTTATAAGTTAGAATTTTCCATTATTTAAAATGTAGCATTTGCACACAAAGATTCTAAAATATGAAATTATTGGTTGTTTGCCTTTCAAAATTTCATAGGGGGTTTTCCCTTGGTTCTTATTAATGGATGCTCTATTCAGAGCATAACAAGCTGTATTAACTGTGTTAGCCCAGAAATATTCTGAGAGTGAGGAGTCACTAAGCAATATTCTGCCAGCTTCTATTAAGGCCCTATTCCTTCTCTCAGCCACTCCATTTTGTTGTGGAGTTCTGAGAGAGGAAAATTCTTGGGTGATACCAAGTTCTTGACAAAACTTTGTCATTACATCAGATTGAAACTCTATGTCATGGTCAGTTTTAGTTTTGACCACAGTACATTGTAGTTCATTCTGAATTATCTTGACATAGTTTATAAAGATATCTAAAGTATCAGATTTCTTCTTAAGAAAGAATACCCATGTATACTTTGAGTGATCATCAACAATCACTAGAGTATACAACTTCCCACCTAGGCTCTGAATGGGTAAAGGACCAAACAAGTCCATATGCAACAGATATAAACATCTTTCAGTGTCTTTGGAGCCAATACTTTTAAGGGTGACCCTAGTTTGCTTACCCATTTGGCATGCATGACAGGGACCACTTTTAACACATTTTAAATCTGGACTATTTCTAACTAGGTTTTTAGAAAATAATCTATACATTGTTTTATAGTTAATGTGGGCATGCCTTTTGTGCCATTGAACACAAAGTGACTCACACTCATTACCTACAAGACACACAGGAGATAAAGAACTATTGCAAATGAAATCTAAGCAATAAACATTCCTACTCCTAGTGCCTGAGAAAATGACCTGTAAGTTAGTTGACTTTTTGATCAAGCACTTGTCATTGTGGAATTCAATGACATAGCCCAAGTCACATAGTTGACTTATGCTTACAAGGTTGTGTTGCAACCCTTCAATATAAGCTACCCTTCTTTTAGAAACTATGTCATTGGTAATCATACCATAGCCTCTTACGACACCTTTGTCAAATCCTCCAAAGATAACTTTGGTCCATTCTTTGTTGGTACATATTCTTTGAGTAAGCTTCTTGTTCCAATCATATGTCTGGAACATCCACTGTCCAAGTACCTTATCTGATTTAGATGGGTACTTGAACTAATCTGCAAGATAGATTTTACTTAGCCTCAGGTGCCCAATTAATTTTTGGCCCTAGATCCTTGTGAGCATAGTAAGAAACACTTCTACCTACTGCAGCTTTTGCAGGAAAGCTCTTCTTTGCATTAGACACATTAAGGTTGTGCCAACAATCAATAGCAAAGTGTCCCACTTTACCACAGCACCAACATTCATGGATGTTGTACCTTCTTTTTTGAGCATTTCTTGAGGTGGAAGGGGCATCAACATGCTTATGTTCAGTGAAGAAGGCAGCATCACTCTTCTTATTTCTGTCAGCTAAGGCTGACTGGATGTTCTATTATAATCAGTCCTTTTTTATTTAATTTGTTTGACAGCAACAGATGTCAGCTTGGTAGCTGACCTGGAGTTGATGGCATAAGATATGATCAAGTGAGGGTTGATTATAGTATTGCTACTAGCCTGCCTTTTTGCTGGAAAGGATTGGGAAGAAGTTACTTCCTTACCCTTCAATGTGGGGGTTGAAGCACCAAACACAAATGGTCAATGATGGACCATTTGGATTTCCTCATGGTGAGCTTTCAAAGCACTCATCCTCATACCCTTTCTCACACCATAGTTAGAAGTATTCCCCTTACAATGGGTGCTTCCATTCTTCCAATGACCATATATACTATCCTGGTCATACCTATTGGAAGGAAGCAAAACCTTTTCAAAGGTGGTTTGAGGATTGGCTTTAGCCTTGCTCTTTCCTCCATTCCCAACACCTACTGCCACTTCATTGAAACCCAATCTCCTCCTATTTGTTTGGGAGGAGAAGGCGTCAATGATGGGTAGTACTGATTTGGGCTTAGAGAATTGAGCCACCAAGTTTTTCTCCTTGAGAAACATCTCCTCAAGATCCTTGATGATCTTGTTCTTCTGGCTTATGGTGCTTAGTTGGATAATTGTAATTCCCTTCAGCTGACTTATTTCTCTACTCATCTGAGCTAGCTGGGTAGCAGACTCCGAGCATTCAGGTTTTGCCTGCAGAAGAGAAGCAATCTCCACAGCTTGCCTCTTGGCTAGCTGCTTGCTCTTTTTTAGAGCTTCGAAGAGGACTACATACTTGTCAATCAATTGATTGACATCATCCTTAGAGTCTGAACCATTATCATCATTACATGAAGATGTTTCAGATTTTGGACTTATCTCATAATCAGTAGAAGAGATGGTGTTAATTAATACCTTCTCAGGATCAGAGTCCTCCTGATTTTCTTCTCCTTCAAATATGGCCCTCAAGCCACATCATCCACTGACATCTTCATCCTCCTCATTGTCACTATCTGAGTGTGACAGAGGGGCCCTGATGCTTATCCTTGCAGCTGGATAGTCCTCATCCTTAGCAGTTGTAAACAGTCCTATGTAGGCTTCTTCATCTTTATCAGAATCTGAGGTTGAAGATTAAGATTCACTCCAGCTTCTTTCCATCTTGGCCAGGAAAGACTTTTCACCTTTCCTGCCATTTTGGTGATGCTTCTTATCACCTTTCTCCTTTCTTTTAACTGGGCAGTCAGCTATAATATGTCCAGGTTTGCTGCAACAATAGCAAACAATATTACTTGAATTATGTTTAACAGGTTTAGATTCATACATGTCCCCTTTGTGGTGCAGCCTCCCAGATCTGTTATGCTCCTTCTTGAGTTGTGAAGATGAGGATGGTTTGTTCTTCCACTGCTTTCTATTCATCATCTTCTTGAAGTGCCTTGAGAAGGCAGCAAACTCTCTATCTAATGAGGTGATGTCAGATGAGATGGCCTCTGAACTTTTTGAGTCAACAGGCCTTCTTAGAGGAGATGGAATTCTCTCCTTGCTCTTTTTAGAGCTCTCGGCTTTGAGAGTCACTGATCTCTCCTTGGCATGAGTTTTGATGGTGATTTCCTCCTCCTTCCTTGCAGATAGCTGCATTTCATAAGATAGCAACTTTCCAAAGAGGATATGGGTAGGAGTCTCAGCAAGTCTGGCCCCTTCCCTGATGGCAAAGATCTTTGTGTCCCAGTCTCTTGTTAGAGACCTTAGGAACTTATCATTCAGCTCATAATTGTTGAAGACCCTCCCATATGTCTAGCTCATTGACCAACCTAACTAACCTTTCATAGAAAAGAGTTATGCTTTTCAGGTTGTGCTGCCTGAAGGCTTCATATTCTTGGTTGAGGAGGGATTTCCTATCATCCCTCACTTCTACAGTACCTTTCATGTACACAATGAGTGTATCCCACATTTCCTTGGCTGTCTCACAGTGCACCAAGTTTTGGAAGGTGGAATCGTCAATTGCACTTACTATGATATTCTGAGATCTTTTATCCATAGTAGTAAGGGAAATTTCATCCTTTGTCATTTTAGCATACATCTTGGCCATTTGTAGAGTTGTATATATGGTGGAAGCCTTTTGGAAGACAAAAGGACCATCCTTCACAGTGATGCAGATCCTAGGGTCTGAGGCTTCCATAAATAGCCTCACATGTTGGTTCCATATGCCAAAGGATTCCTTCCTGCATATGGGCAGCTTCATGGAGCCCGTCTCCTTATGAACTCCAGGGGCAGCCATAAAGCAGTAGTAGACTACTCCTAGTAGGACCAGGTCAGACTGTTAAGTACCTTTTTGACTAACCTCCCTCTGATGCTACGTGATAGTTTACTTTGGTAGTAGTCCAATTCACCTAGAGGGGTGAATAGGTTTCTTGGTCTCTTCTTGTATTAATTAGTTATTTAGATGATTGTGCTTAAGTAGAAGCAAACACACAATGATTTATAGTGGTTCCCCAAGGTTTGGGTACTCCACTTTCCCTCTACACCTTTCTAACAGTGTGTTAGAAAAGGCAATCTCCTCCAACTACTCAGATCAAAGAGCTTACAACACAAATCCCTCGGGATTTCTTAGGTTTACTCCAAAACCTTACGTCGGGCCAACAACCCTACCTCAGAGTTCTCCAACTTTTACAGCTCAGTGACTCTCCTACTCACCTACCTCAGGCCTATCAAGAAACCCTACCTCAGGTTGGGAGTACATCCCTACACTCAGGCACACCGCCCTACCTCAGGCTGGGAGTACATCCCTACACTCCGGCACACAGCCCTACAAACTCAGGCTCACAGCCCTACACACTCAGAACAACTATGTTATTACAGAGATGAATGATTCTATGTTTCTAAAATAGAAGATAATATATAAACCTTCAGCTTTTGGTCTTCTGATGTAGTACCACAATTGATTTTGTCTTAAGCAGAGATAGCTAAAGCTTATGTACTTCTCCACTTGATCTTCTTCTCCAGCTGAAGGAAAACATCCACGTATTCTTCTGAACTTTAACCAGCAAGAACAACAGTATGAGCTTGCTCTTTATCGCTGTCAATCTTGAGTTATCATATGTGCAAGCCTCCTGTTTATTGACCTAACATTCACTTGTATACCTCCTGCAATCTGCAACGGCTCTAAGAAATGCTTAGTCACAGTATGGACAAGAATAGAAAAGATTATCTTGCTTTCTTGCCACTTGCGCAAAAATGGATCCCGCCTGATTAACATTCATATTTGAATCTGTCTCAGCGGATGGGCTGAGACAGGCTTCACTCTCAGCAGAAGAAATAACCTGCGTCTCAGCGGATCCACTGAGATAGTTGGCCTTCTCAGTGGTTTCCTCTATATGTAGCTCATTTGAGACAGACTTCGTCTCAGCGGCTATACAGCTGCGTCTCAGTGGTTCAGTTGAGACCAGACTGTTATATCAGCTGATCATGACAGAGAATTTGTCAACACTTAATCTGTAATTAAGCCTGTATAATAATGAGATAAAATGGATTATCAAATAAAATATGCACTTAACATTATATGTAATGCATCTTCAAATCAAGGGAACATTGAAGGGAAATATTCCCAACACCTGGTGTTATTAAAAGGCAAGGAAGTTGTGTCAGGTGAAGAGAAAATACTAACAGATTCTCCTGGTTTCTAGTTTGTTGACAGTGATTCTGAAAGTGTCTCCAAGAGATTTTCTGCCACTAAAGATGTTGATGCTGAACCATCCAATGCACAATCAGGATCCTTGTTTAACATACTAACAACATTGTTAGATGTGCAGCGAATAAAAATGGAAGAATTTGCTCTGAAGATAGTTGAAGGGTTGAGGAAGGAGCTGAAGGATGAGCTCAATGTTGTCAAAGATGATATGAACCATCTTAATACTCAGCAAACTCACTTTCTTCACCTAGCAGCTCCAGCCATGGACACTATTGCTGATCAACTAAATGTATCTCATCAGACAACCCTCCAATTTATTCAAAATCAGGTGGCAATGTTAGAAAATTTGCAAGAAGCTTTTCAACAGGTCACAAACTTCATGGGTCAGGATAGACAGGATGTAGTTGAAAGAATGGACCTTGATACACAAATACTTGATGTTCATCTGCTACAAGTAAAAAATTATCTTCTTCATACTTAACAGAATCTTCATGAGAGAATTAATTTGGTGCTAGTTACCCTAGATGATCACATTGTAGAAGAAGTCATAAAGGGGGAAAAGGTTGTGATAAATGCATGCTCCCACTAGGCAATGTGAGCAGTTGATCAGGTTAAGCAAGCCATGAAACTGCCCACCTCTATGTATGATATGGAAGAACCTTCTGAGAGTACTGCTTCAGAGGAAAATGTTGATGAAATTGGAGACTCCTCAACCTCCAGGAAGAGGAAGAGAACAGAAAGCAGAGAGTATAAGAAAAGAAGACTGTGGGAAGTTGAGCATGATCCTCGGTTCAGCAGGTGGAGTCCTAATACTAGAGATCTCATTACAGAGGCATGGAATGAATTTGGATATCCCAAGGATGGCTCAGAATGGGTCTATTACGCTGTTGATTGGCAAATTCATATGAGACAAGAGGAGAAGAGGAGAAGAGGAGAAATCATAAACTAGCTTTTCCCCATGGTCCTCCTCCTTCTCCTAAGAGGATCCCAAAGCCAAGGAGTTTCTATGAAAGACAAATGAGGAAAGGAAAAGGCAGAAACAGTAGAAGATAGAAGGATCAGATATCGAAGGATGTTTGTCTTAAGATTGGAAAGGGCAAATGACCTTGTTAACTTTGCATAAGACATTATCTTTCATTTATACAATGTTGGTAGTTGAGTCTTTCTGTGTCTTATCTAACATTCTTTATTTGACTCTACTTATTATCTGGCATTTATCACTGAAGTGAGTTATGACTTCTTCAAATAAAGGGAGATTATTGGGAACAGTGACCAACAATGTTCTTGATTTGAAGAAGTGCTCAGGTCAATGATAAAAGCACTGTGTTTTTGATGTTTTATCTTATTTATGAATGCAATGTATAGTTAGTATGTCCAATGCTTCTCAAATCTCTCTAAATCCAAAATTGTTAAGAAAGAAAGGATATATCGTTGAAATAGTATAAGGCTATCATTGAAAAGATTACTTTGTAGAGATATTTCAGGAGTCAGAAGTAGAATTCAGAATAAGATAAATATTGTCGTGTATATAACATTCACACGACAATATCATCTTGATCACTCGCAGAAGGCAGCAGAAGAAGTCAGTCAAGAATCATCGTGACATTAAGAAGATCACGATGATATCATCGTGTCAACAAGGTACACGCAATGATATCATTGTGAGGTCTCAAAGAAAGTATGCCAAGGAAAATATTGTCGTGTTAATAAGGTACACACGACAATATCATTGTGAGATCTCAAGAAATCATGTTAAGGCATATATTGTTGTGTCAACAATGTGCATGTGACGATATCATCGTAAGGACTCAAGAAGAATCAGCTAAGTCATATATCATCGAGATACCTATATCAAGTGAAAAATTCAGAGGAATTGAAGAGTTGTCTAAGTCCAAGATGGATCGCTGAAATGGCAAGTTATCTCGTCGAGATATGTTCATATCGTCGAAATAGACCAAGATTTTTCAAAATGCGCTGCCTGCATTTAATGTCGTCGTCTAAGGGACCAATTAGTGTATGCCATTAAGGAATGGGCTTTTGATAATCAAGAGACCTCGGAATAGATCGTTAGACATCCTTGTCATATAAAATGATAAGTTAGTTGCCATAATCAACACAGAACTAATGAATCGAAAGAAAGTAACGGCCATAAGTACGGCTGAAGGAACATTCTCGAGAACAAACTTCCTGCGTTCTCAGTTCTCCAAGGTTCAGTCAGGCACCATCGACTGATAAGTACTGATCCAGATTGAAGAAAAGGATCAAAGAGAAGTTATTGTGCATCAGTCTCTAGTTCTTCAAAGCCTTCTCTTCAGATCCATAGATCGTCTGCTTTAGGCCCTAGAAGACTCTCCAAGCTATCTCTATTCCTTATCTTGTGGAGTGTTCTTCTATGTTGTAAACTCTTTACATTCACTGTAGGACTCTTTTGAGTCTGAGTTGTAGGGTTCTGTGTAAACCTAAGGAAGGATTTGCTTTAGATCTGAGTTGTAGGACATGTTGTACCTGAGCTTGTAGAGTTCCAGGAATCTGAGGTAGGATTCTAAGTGGATTTGAGTTGTAGTTCCTGTTGTGCCTGAGTTGTAAGGCCTGTTGTGCCTGAGTTGTATGATCTGTAGAGGAGATCTGAGAAATCATAGGAGTTTACCTAAGTTAGCTTCTTGCTAGATAGGTGTTGGGGGAAAGTGGATGTACCCATCTTTAGGGAACCACTATAAATCTGGTGTCTTTGTGTGCTGTGTTCTGTGACCGTGTTCTTTGCTGTGATTTATTTTAATTGTCATAAGCTTAATTTTAAAAACAGCCACATCACCTATTCTCCCCCTCGAGGTGATAGTTCCATAATCAACAGAACTGTTATGCAAATCCCATCTAGTACTACACTTCACTCAATTGAACTACACAATTTGATTACCATCATTTTCATATTAAATAGCGCCACAAACATCTTTACTATCTTATATGATATTCACAACAAATAGGTTCACTAAGAAGTCACATCAATCAACATCATGCAACACAAGCACATGCCCAAACCCAACATCAATTGAGAAGCACGCTTCTTCAACAACAGAAAACCGATGTGCTCTCTGCACAAATTCCCGCGACATTTGATATCCAAAATGCTAATACCATAGCACCAACAATTAACTACATTGTCGAAATGCCAACGAGGGAACATCCATCACCCGTCCATGGTGTGTTCTAATGTCAAAATGCAATGATCCTAATCTACTTACATCATTACTCTTCAACCAGTCATCTCTCTTTCTTACTAAACAGACAATGATCCTACTCAAAGATCTACTGCTCATTTATGTGCAAGAAATTATTACCCAACACGTAATGTGCTTGCAGTTACGCTATCTCCCCCCACCCCACCCCCCCACCCCCGACTATTTGCACACACTGCCATGCTAAAATATTTCATAAAGAAAATTCTATGTTATGTTGCAATGGAGGAAGGGTAGCTCTTCCTGATATTCCACCACCACTTGTGCTGCGAGAACTTTTCATGTCACAAACTACAAAAGCATACAATTCAGACAAAGCATACACGCTTACGACCACGTTTTCTCCTTCACATCTATGGGAGTAACACTTGATGAAAGTATGTCAACATTTAATTAGGGTATTTACTCTTTTAGAGAAAATGGTTTAATATCATAGGATTGGCTCTCTCCTCCTTGCATACGGTACTCGACCACGTTTCTTGCAACAATTCATTTACGACACTGAGCATGAGGTGGCAAATAGGTTACATGAAAGTCCAGGACTGGTTATCCAGATGATCAAGGAGATATCTGAAATACTCGATGCGGTAAATCCTTTTCTACAAACTTTAAGGAAGCTTGCAAAATGCCTGAACCTACAACAATGTAGATTACTGATTAGAGAGAGATCGTTTACTGAGCACCAATACTATCTACGACCCACTACAATAGCCATTGCTCCTACCGCTTGGGTCATATGGCTGGATCAGCGGCGAGAACTTACCTCAAGCAGATTGAACAGGTTGGTGCGACTACTATTATTCATGCTTACTACATGTATTATACAATTTGCAAGTTCCATTATATGCCAAATATTTTCTCCAAATGTCTACTAATTTAGCCTTCATGCTGCAAGACCTGCAGAAATACACCTTCCATATAACATCCCCCAAACTTCTAGGCCCCTAGGTATGTTTTTGTCATGACTAGGTCATGACAAAGCCCTAGGGTGACTCAAAAGTGACTTAAGAGCTTAGGAAAGAGATGAAATCTCTTTGGTCTACAAATATCAAAACTATGACCAATGCTAGGGTTTGAGATTTGAGCCCTGGGATGGACTACTAACACCACCATGACACCCTAGGTCACTTAAGGGATCCCTTGGGTCACTTAGGACCCATTGGGGTCAACCAAGAAGGTCAACTTGAACAAAGTCAACCCAAACCCTAGTTTGGTCAAACTAGCTCACCTATGACAAATTTGCCCTCAAATGGTCAAGGGAGCTCACCCCATGTCTTCCTAACCCTAAGGATGGTCCAATACGTCGCTCTTGATCCATTGGGGTTGGATAATTCTATGGATTAGGTTAACCCTAGCTTAATCACACCCTTACCCTAATTTGGCGTAAATGGGTCAAATGGGTAATTGAGGCCAAAATGACCCCACCAAGTCATAATTGACTTTGTTTAGTATCAAGGGATTCACTACCACCTAGTTGGGTCAACCCCCTCACCCAAATAGGCCTAGGGTTGCGCTAACTCACCTTGTGTCATTTGACCTAAAATGGGTCCAAACCCTAAACCCGTTGAGTTATCATCAAATTGGTTGGTCAATGGGTCAAACATCAGTATAACTATATGGTGGCCCACTTAATTTCAGAGATTGGTGACTAGGAGAGAGAATTTGGAGATTTTCCCCAATTTGGAGAGAGAGAAAGAGAGCATTCATGGTGATTGAATGTAATTGACCCCTCAATCCTCCCCCAATTGATGGTCATTCATCCCCTCCTTCAGTTACAGGGAGAATTCTTATGTTTCCATGCCTAGGGGAGTTCAATTTTGTGAGAATAGTGCTTGGCCGAATTCCCCCATCAATGGCCATTAATGGCCACAAAGTGTAACCCCCCTCTTGCCTCCAATCCTAGACTTTATCTCCTTCTCTGGTTCAAGAAAAGTGAAACTCCCCTTCTTCTAGAAAGAATTGTGTATTGGAGGCTCGGATAGGAATGGCTCCAAAAGCTCCCCGAGTTCCCATGGCGAATCAAAGGTCGACAAGGCAATCTGCCCTAATCCAGGTATGATCCCCTCCCCCTCCACTAATGCTTAGATCTCATGTCATTTGGGGCTTGATTCGAGCCAAATCAGGCTCGAATCAAGCTTCCGAAAGGTCTTGTTTTCGAGTCCTTTTTCCCCACTAGAAACCCTTATTCCAGCCACCACCGGACGACAAACCACCGCCAATCGTCGGCCACCACCTCGGCGAAGGTGGTGGTGGCATTAGTCGTCCGGGAGGAGGTGTGGGTAGCCGGCAAATCGAGTCCAAAAGCCTCCCAGGATGGGCTGTCGGGGACCGTCTATTTGCTGGGGATGATGACCATGGACCGTTTGATCTGGCGCGATCTTTTATTCGCGAACCGAAATAATTTGATTTATATGTCATTTAAATAACTGTCACATATTATTCAGTGAGTTTTTATTTATTAAAAACACTTAATGACTTAATATGAAAAAGTGATCAACAGGAAGTATATAGTGATTGAGGTCTAGTTTAATTTAAAATTGATTTCACTCAATTTGGCCCACTCGATCTCCTTCAGCACCCTTTTGGTGCAAGCTGTCCTTAGGGCTAACCAGAGATATATTTGGGTGTCCCTATTCATCCCCTTAGTCAACTGGCCTGAAAATTTGGCCATAGACTAGAATAACCATGTAACGATCCAGGCCCGCCAACACGGGACCCAGCTGGACCGCCAGCACCCTCCCAGCCCAGGCCCGCCAACACGGGACCCAGCTGGCACCGGAAGGGTTCAGCCTAACCATATGGTCTGCAGACCATGCACCCCAACCCCTCTCTGTCCCACCACAGGGCACAGTGGGTTGTTGGAGACCGCAGTCCCCCTTTGATGAGAATTGAGCCAGTTAAGCGGCAGCGCGTGGACTTCCCAGGAGGTCACCCATCCCAAAATTTCTCCAGCCCGAGCACGCTTAACTATGGAGTACTTTCACTTTTCATCACCTATTGAGATGCAGCTCAATTGGTGATGAGAAGTGAAAATACTCCATAGTTAAGCGTGCTCGGGCTGGAGCAATTCTGGGATGGGTGACCTCCTGGGAAGTCCACGCGCTGCCGCTTAACTGGCTCAATTCTCATCAAAGGGGGACTGCGGTCTCCAACAACCCACTGTGCCCTGTGGTGGCACAGAGAGGGGTTGGGGTGCATGTTCTGCAGACCATCTGGTTAGGCTGAACCCTTCCGGTGCCAGCTGGGCCCCGTGTTGGCGGGCCTGGGCTGGGAGGGTGCTGGCGGTTCAGCTGGGTCCCGTGTTGGCGGGCCTGGATCGTTACAAAAAGTGCAATCCTGGAGGATAGGAATTTTGTAAGACCCCATTTTTTTACCACTTTGTAAGACTGGTTAGGCTGAACCCTTCTGGTGCCAGCTGGGTCCCGTGTTGGCGGGCCTGGGCTGGGAGGGTGCTGGCAGTCCAGCTGGGTCCCGTGTTGGCGGGCCTGGATCGTTACAAAAAGTGCAATCCTGGAGGATAGGACTTTTGTAAGACCCCATTGTTTTACCACTTTTGTAAGACCCCATTTACAAAAAGTCCTATCCTCCAGGATTGCACTTTTTGTAACGATCCAGGCCCGCCAACACGGGACCCAGCTGGACCGCCAGCACCCTCCCGGCCCAGGCCCGCCAACACGGGACCCAGCTGGCACCGGAAGGGTTCAGCCTAACCAGATGGTCTGCAGACCATGCACCCCAACCCCTCTCTGTCCCACCACAGGGCCCAGCGGGTTGTTGGAGACCGCAGTCCCCCTTTGATGAGAATTAAGCCAGTTAAGCGGCAGCGCGTGGACTTCCCAGGAGGTCACCCATCCCAGAATTGCTCCAGCCCGAGCACGCTTAACTATGGAGTATTTTCACTTCTCATCACCAATTGAGCCAGTGAAAGTACTCCATAGTTAAGCGTGCTCGGGCTGGAGCAATTCTGGGATGGGTGACCTCCTGGGAAATCCACGCGCTGCCGCTTAACTGGCTCAATTCTCATCAAAGGGGGGCTGCGGTCTCCAACAACCCGCTGGGCCCTGTGGTGGGACAGAGAGGGGTTGGGGTGCATGGTCTGCAGACCATCTGGTTAGGCTGAACCCTTCCAGGTGCCAGCTGGGTCCCGTGTTGGCGGGCCTGGGTCGGGAGGGTGCTGGCAGTCCAGCTGGGTCCCGTGTTGGCGGGCCTGGATCGTTACAAGCCATGACTCACATCATATCCATAAATCAGAATTTTTGGACATGATTTTTCTATAGTTTTTGTAATAATTTAATAATGCATACATGGCCAAAATATAGGGTATATGGACCTCCAAATTCCCCAAATCTTTGGTGGATGGCTTGTGGGTACATTATATGGCCATGATAAAAATCTCAGCCCATTTGGGTTTGATTTGATTTGGCAGATTAGTGTTCAACCATAGTCACTTAGGAAGGTTAAACCTTAGTTCATCAAAAAGGTGCATTTGTGGATTTGAGTGGTCATCCCTCAACCAAATATGATGAAACTTTGGTCACTCCTTTATTGTCGCATAAAAGTCCCCCACAGGTAATTATAGAAGGTTTAGGGTTGGAATACCAAGAAAACCTAGTTTAACCCCTTGGGGTGCATATAGGGGTTTATGAAGAAAATGGTGTCATAATTCCGTGGATGGGCTTGAAACTTTGCATATAATTTCATAGAGTGAATAAACTCCCTGGATACTATTGTTGGAATTTGTAGAGTTATTATCACCCACTGAATATTTAATATTTAATGTGGTAGCTTTTGTTTCAAGTGCAACATATATAGCCATATGTTTTAGAAAAGTTATGAAACTTGGGAAGTGAACTTTCCATACCTCACTTAGTCTCTGGGAATTTTTGTATAATTTTTGGAGAGGTTAATTTGGTAGTTCCTTTATAATGTGCCAAAAGGCAATTTGCATAGATTAAATTATTTATGTGATCAAATGATCTTAGAAAAATGTGAAATTTGTTCATAGAGTCTATAAGGTTATCGTAATTCTCTATAATTTTTATCATAATTATTGAATGAATCTATATAGTGGTTCCTTCACAAACTGATCTAAATCTTGTTCCTTTGCAATATTTATTTACATGGTTAAATGAGATTAGAAAAATATGAAAATTGTCAGTAGGCTTCTCTTACCAATATAGAGCTTTGGTAATTTTATCATAATTTTTGGATGGATATTTACTATACTTTGTTCACACATTGGTTAAAAGTGGCATTTGGGATTTATTTGAATTACATGAGTATATGATCTGGTAAAATAGTCAATCTCTGTTGGATGACATTTTAGGCTTGTTGGAATTCCTGGAAATTACTTCATGACATTTGGGTAAGAGAAAGTTGAAGTTCCTTCATAATTGGATCATAACCTAATTATTCATATAATGATTTCCAAGGAAATAATCAGGGAGGAAAATATAAATTACTGTTATTTCATCAAAATATCTCATGCCCAACCTTTGGAGGTATGGTTCATCATGTGAAAATCTTAAGGACTGATGCGGTTTCGGCAAGTGCACCGGTCGTACAAGTAATAAAATTGGGAGAGACTCCCCGAATATCATTCTCAGAGGACTGCAAGTTGGGTTGTATGAATCCTTGTCAGGGAAATGCTTATATAGATTCTTAAACACTTAATGAAAAAGGGGTTTTGATGGTGGTTTTCCTAAGTTAGCAACAGAGAAAGAAAATGCGGGCCTAGAGCTCCGCTTCGCTTGTCGGATTGGAATGCAGGCCGCGATGCCGTGCTTCGGTGAGCGGGTGGACGAGAAGGCTAGCGGATGAGGGTCGTAGGCACCTCGTCGCGGAACACGCAACTAGCAATTGCTAGTGCGGAGCACTACAAAGCGGTGGAGTGGATGGTGGACTACGGCGCTCCTCAAATCTCATAAACCACAAAAGATCTCAAAAACATGAAATTATATTAACTAAAACATAATGTTTATGAATATCATCCACAATAACAAACACATACAAGGAAAACTCTGAAGCAAAACGTAGGGGAAAAGAGAAAACCGAGGCTCGAAGACTATGCTGAAGCCTCGTCCGTGCTCGATCTTCAGTTGCGTCCGGGGTCCGGAGGAGCTGTCACCTTCCTCTACTATTACCTGTCTTCTTCGTGGTCTAGCTCGAGGTAACTCTTGTTCGACACCTTGAATGCAGCGGAAGCTCTCCGTCTATGGCGTTCTTGAGCTCAAGGATGATGGAGGAGGCCAAGGAGGGCGCTTTGGCGGAAGATTTGCAAGCCAAAGGTCACCGGAGCTCCTCCTAGGTAAAACGGTGGTGGAGAGGCGAACTGGGTGAAAGTGGCGGGCTTCTGGAGCTTTTCTCGTGGGGGCTCTCGATTGCAGCAGATTTCCTGCCTTAAATACTAAACGGTCAGCAATTTAGTCACGCACGGGCGAACGCACGACCGTGCATTGCTCGTGCGTTATTTAATGAATAAACTGACTTGAGGAAGAAGCAGCAGCGTCCGTGCGTTATACTCGCGCACGGGCGAATTCGTCCGTGCGTTAAAACGCACGAACAGATTCATATTGGCTAAAAATTAGTCGAAACAGGCGATCGTGCATTTTACTCGCGCACGGGCGACTGCCCGTGCGTAAAAACGCACGAACAAAGTCAGATCACTGGTTTTCTACCCAGATGAAGGCGCACGACCGCAGTCGTCCGTGCGTCAAGAAAACGCATGACCGTGCGTTTTACACAATCATGATTTCTGGATAAACGGGAATGATCCAACCACCTGCAAGCATAGCAATCCAGCTGGGAATACACCTCCAGCACCAATCTAACATAGAAAAAGGATTGGGGAGCACCATGTGCTTACCCCCAATAACATGAAATGCAAACGCACACCAAAATGGGCTTAAAAGGAGCACGAAGCACGCAAGTGCGCATGAATGAGCATAAGAGAGATAGATGCAATAATAGCTCGAGAATGACCCACATGAGAGTGAAAACGAGCCCGGATGAGTCCATAAAAGTGTGTATAAATGGGACTCATTACACCCCCAGACTTAACCGTTTGCACGTCTCGGGCAAACTACTCAGCTCTCCTGTCGGAACACTTGGGTGTTAGAGTGAGTTTGAGCGGTAGAGACCCATGCGAAGTCGCATGCTCACGTGCGTAGAAATACGTTAGAATAGAATTTAACTCAAGATTATATTTAACTATTTCTAGAACAGTAATTTGAAATCAAGTTTACTCGGATGGTGAATCTCGTTGAATCTTTCGGTCGCGCACAAGGGACAACAGCGTGACTAATGAGTAGAGTATTACTCGAATCAAAACACGGGACAATCTCCTAAGAAATCCATCAAAGTCGGTGTCCATAGGCTTGCATGTTCGCACTCTCTCCACTGCATGAGATGACTCATATCTAAAATCAATAGGACTTATAGGTTAAGATTTGGCTTAGGTTGAGTTTAGGTTAGATAAGTAGAAGAACGATGGGCATCGCACTCAACATAACCTGAGTACTCAAGAGTATAAAATCACCAATACAACAATTTCAAGAACCACACAACACCCCCAAACTTCAACTGGACACTTGGTGTGTGCTAAGCCGACCATACATTGTTTTATCGAGAGATTGTATTTGAAAGTTCTTTTTGCACAATTATTTTTATTTTATCTTCTCAACATATATATCTTTTGTAAGCACTTTATAAACTTCTCATTTAGCTTTCTCAAAACTACCACACATCAGAGATAACACCAAACGTGATAGATATATAAATTTCTTTCAAACTCATTTGTTGGTGCGAATATAGGTTTGGCCGTATGGCTATGGTGAAATTTAAGTGGAGCTAAACAAGAAGGATAGCTAGGCTCAAGTGGGCTTGCAAGGGTGATTACATTGGTTAGGATTTCAAAAGCACAAACGGATCAAGAAACGGCCTACATCACGCTTTATAATGAGTTATTCAACGCAATCGTTTCAAGAGTCGCCTAGTGCAAGTTCTAGCCACTGAGAAAGGTTATCCTTCCTTCCGACCCTAGTAATAAGGTACTACTAATCCTGCTACACTCGACCCTACGCTACCCTTGGATTCACCGGATTCACCACTAGAGTAAAATAAATTGCAACTACTATAATAGAAATAATTAAATTATAACATTGAATTTTATTCTACTCTAATTGAATTTCTAGGCGTGACGGGAGCACTCGACTAGAGTACTACTCGAGTCAACATTTTTCTCCACCCCTCACTCCTACACTAACAATCCAATTCTTACGAGCGGGGAACCTCGCAGCAATACCCAATAAGCGTGTGCGATTAAGTACGCGTGAACTAGGTGCAAATGTATATAATGTGTGCAACAAAATTGAAAATACTAACTCAGCACATTCTAACATGCTATGCAAAGTGCGTGCACGTGCATAACTCGATCTCTCCCCCAGACTTGATCAAAGCCATATAAAATAAAGGATTCATGAATAAGGAAAATAGGGGTAGAGTGGACCTATGCTCACGAATGAGCATGCCAGAAGTGCGGCAATTCCTTCTTTAAATTTCTCCTTCCTCATCCCCCAAGCGAGAGCTTAAACCTGCGATGTTAGCATAAATCAAATAACAAAACATAATAAACAAAAATCTGAATGAAAGTTCAGAACCGAATGGTTCCCCCATGGGTTGTCTCCCAAGAAGCCCTTTTGTTTACCGTCCTTAAGGTGGACCAAATACCTGTATTAAAGTCTGATAGCAATAGTTATAATGACAGTTCAAAACTAATTAAAAAGGTGCGACACAGCATAGCAAAATAAAGAAGTCCAAAAATCAGAACAGATGACACAACACAACAAAGACAAGATTGCAAGATATCTGAAATAAGAGTCACCACCTGGAAACAAGGTCCTGGCCGACAAGATCAAGTCTTATGAAGCGGATTACAATTACATCAAAAAACAGAAAAACTGTCCAAATAAATTAACAACCCACCCTTGATGTAGAGTAGCAATATTTAGTCAACTAAATGTACAATTTGACAATCAGACAAGGCAGTGATTCCCTCGTAGATCTTTAGGCGATGACCGTTCACCTTGAATTTGCCTTCTTCTTTGCCGTATATCTCAATTGCTCCGAAAGGTGCGACGTGAGTTACCACGAAGGGACCACTCCATCGTGACTTCAGCTTTCCCGGAAATAAACGGAGACGGGAATTGTAAAGAAGAACATGATCTCCAATTTTGAATTCTTTTTTCGCAATACGCTTATC
Organism: Dactylorhiza incarnata; assembly: GCA_033032865.1. Lineage (NCBI taxonomy): Eukaryota > Viridiplantae > Streptophyta > Magnoliopsida > Asparagales > Orchidaceae > Dactylorhiza > Dactylorhiza incarnata. The sequence continues at coordinate 15,653,393 of JAWHQI010000012.1, read as the reverse complement.
ATGCCACTGCTTCGTCATTTCCTTGTATATGCATGCATTTTCATAGGCGAACTGCCGAAATTCGTCGAGTTCGTTTAACTGGGTGAGACGTCGGTCTGTTGTGGCATGGATGTCGATGTTCAATAATTTAGTTTCCCACAGAGCTTTATGTTCTAATTCTACTGGTAAGTGGCATGCCTTTCCGTAAACTAGCTGAAATGGGGACATCCCGATAGGGGTCTTGAAAGCAGTTCGATATGCCCACAATGCATCGTCCACCCTCATTGCCCATTCTTTTCTATTAGAGTGGATCGATTTTTCTATTATCCTTTTAAGCTCTTTATTAGAAACTTCCACCTGTCCACACGTTTGCGGGTGATAGGCTAACGAGACTTTCTGGTGCACACCAAATTTCTTCAATAGTTGAAGGAACTGTTTGTTACAAAAATGGTTGCCCCCATTGCTTATGATTGTCCGCGGTGCCCCGAATATGGAGAAGATGTTCTTGTGGATGAACTTTAAGACCGTGCGTGCATCATTTGCAGCAACAGCTTCCGCCTCCACCCATTTCGAAACATAATCAACTGCCACTATCATGTAAAGCTTTCCATGGTACATTGGGAATGGGCCCATGAAGTCAATTCCCCAAACATCGAATGGTTCGCAAACTAACATATTATTGAGCGGCATTTCATCTTTTCTTGAGATGTTCCCAGTTCTTTGACATTCATTACATTCTTTAACGTTTATATAAGAGTCACAGAATAAAGTGGGCCAATAAAAGCCACATTGAAGAACCTTATGTGTTGTCCGTGCAGACCCCATGTGACCACCCGCTTCACGATCATGACAATGGAGTAATATAGACTTATGCTCCGGTTCGGGAATACACCGGCGGACAATCCCATCAGCGCACGTGCAGAATAATAGCGGATCTTCCCAGAAATAATACTTTGCCTCAGAGAGGAATTTCTTTCTTTATTGAAATGACAGGTTCGGAGGAATTTTACCGCACGCCAAGAAGTTAGCCAAATCCGCAAACCACGGGGAGTTGCTCGGGGCCGTTCCCACTGTGAATAGCATCTCATCCGGGAAAGAGTCAGAGATTGGCGGGGTGTTGGGATGAGAAGGACCTCCATACTTTAGCCAGGACAGGTAATCCGCAATCACATTCTCGACCCCATTCTTGTCGCGAATTTCAAGATCATACTCCTGAAGCATCAGGATCCAACGGAGGAGCATTGGTTTGGCATCCTTCTTCTGCTTAAGGTATTTGAGAGCAGCGTGGTCCGTGTGCACAACTACTTTGGACAGAACGAGGTATGAGTGAAATTTCTCAAGAGCGAAAATGACTGCCAATAGCTCCTTTTCGGTGGTTGTATAGTTCTGCTGAGCCCCATTCAGTGTGCGACTAGCATAGTGAATTGTGTAAAAAATCTTGTTTCTTCTTTTCCCCAAGATGGCACCAACAGCGATGTCACTGGCATCACACATAAGCTCAAAAGGGAGCGACCAATCCGGTGATGTCAACACCGGGGCAGTCGTTAAACAACTCTTCAACACGTTGAATGCTTGTAGACATTCATTATTGAAGTCAAACCTCTCGTCCTTTCCTAAGAGGTTTGATAGCGGCTTAGCTATAGACGGGAAATTTTTGATAAAGCGTCGATAAAATCCTGCATGTCCCAGAAAACTGTGAATCCCTCTCACATATGTTGGGGGAGGGAGCTTCTTAATAATGTCCACTTTGGCTTGATCAACTTCTGTTCCCTTATTTGAGATTTTGTGTCCCAGAATAACTCCCTCCCGTACCATAAAGTGACATTTCTCCCAGATCGCTGAAAGGTGGCAGGGGCGTTGCACAACCCAAATGGCATTCGCTTGAATGCGAAGGTGCAGGATGGGCAGGTGAAAGTAGTCTTCTCTTGGTCCTCTGGGTCAATGAGAATTTTATTGCATCCTGAGTAGCCATCCAAAAAACAGTAATAGTCCTGTCCAGCCAACCTCTCAATCATCTGATCAATGAATGGGAGAGGAAAATGATCCTTGCGTGTCGCATCATTGATCGGGTATATAATTCCAGCATCAAGCAGTTTGATCACCTCTTTCTTGACAACTTCCTACATCCTTGGATTGAGTCGCCGCTGAGGTTGTGCAGTCGGTTTGAAGCTCTCTTCCAACAATATTTTATGCATACACACAGTGGGGCTGATTCCTTTTAAGTCCGTGATGTTACAGCCGAATGCGCCCTTATGCGTTCGCAGGAGATCGCCTAAGCGTCGCTCATGCTCGGGTGGAAGCAAAGCAGAGATAATAACTGGGTGAGTTTGCTGTTCTCCCAGAAAAAGATATTTCAAAGTCATTGGCAGGGGTTTGAGAGACACAGCTGGAGGAGTATTGAAATACGCCGCAGAAGTACATTCCCCGTCAAGGTCTCGTGAAAGATGTGTTGTATCAGGTTTATCACTGACGACATCCCAAGAAGCATCCTCAGCATCTTGAACCAAAGGAGGTGGAGACAAAGGATTAGGTTCACCATCCAAAAGTTCGAGCGCATCAGCGTATGCATGATAGTCCTTGCTGATGGCTTTATACATGTCGAAGGTAGTCATGACGTTGCCAAGATGGAGAGTTAACTTCCCCTTATCGGCATCGATGAGAGCTCGTGGTGTGGCAAGAAATGGTCTTCCCAAGATAAGAGGGACTGCGACATCTGAAGCAATATCCATGATCACAAAGTCAGCAGGAAACACCAGGTCATTGACTGATACCGCCAGGTCCTCGACAACACCAATGGGTTTCTTAATAGACCGATCTGCCAGCTGGAGATTGATGTTAGTGGGCCTCAAGTTACCAGATCCGAGTTCCCGGAAAATTGAAAGAGGCATCAAATTAATTGATGCACCGGAGTCGCATAATGCCTGGTAGCAGCCAGAGTGCCCAATGGTGCACGGAATAGTGAAATTCCCTGGGTCCTTGCGTTTAACCGGCCAATGTGCAACAGCAAAAGTGATACCCTCAGTCAGGGTGGACATGGACTTGAAATTCTCAAGGCGCTTGTTCTGAACAAGCAAGTCCTTTAGATACTTTGAATAGCTCGGAATCTGGGTGAGGACGTCCAAGAGAGGAATATTAACTCGCACCCCTTTCATTAGTTCTTGAAATTTCTAGAATTGTTTTTCCTTCCTCGTATTCTTCAGTCTGTGCGGGAATGGGGGAGTAATAGATGGTTGAGCAAGAACTAGGCTACGAAGCAGTTGAGGGGTGTCAGAATCAGCCATTGGCTTATCTTCGCTTGATGGGTTTCGCGGTCCTTCCTGAGATTCATGCCTTCCGATGGGTTCCGCGGTTGACTTTCCGCTCCTAAGCTGCATGGCATTCAATGTCTCATTTGGGTGGACCATAATTGCCGAGATCATTGATATGATGTTCACAACCATGGACTGGAACCTCTGCAGAGCGCAGTTCTGAGCCTCCATGCATCCCAGGATACATTCAGTTAAAACACGAAACTTATCCACAGAGAGCTCAGGTGGGACACTGTCGTCCGGTGACGTTGCAGTGGAGGTGATGTTCATGGCCTCATTACATCTCGCGGGGGGTACACCACATCCCACTGGTTCGCGAAACCTTTTCAACAATTTGCCACGTGTCGGAGCTTGACCTGCTGAACAACGATCCACCTGCGGCCACGTCGAAGTAGGGTCTATACCCAGCCGATACCCCCAAAATAGAATATCTGAAGGCGTGCTAGATCTGTGAGGCTATGCACAAAACAGAACTTCTGAAGGGCAATGAATCTCTCCCATGCGTCAACCAACGTTTCGTCCTTGTCCTGCGTAAACAATAATAATCTATTGTGTATTTCCAGAAGGTGACAATGTGAATAGAATTTGCCGAGGAATTTCTCTTCCACTTTGCTCCAAGATTGGATTTTGTTTAATTGAATCTCCTGATACCACACCCGAGCTTTTCCTGCCAAAGAGAACGCGAACAGCTAAATCCTGACTTTCTCTGAATCATCTTCAACGTGCTGAAAAGTGCTGCAAACTTCAAGAAAGTTCTGCAAATGGGACAAAGCATCCTCACTAGGGATCCCCGAAAATAAGTTAGCCTGAGACACAAAAGTGATTAGCTCTGTAGATATTTCAAAACAGTTGTTGGCCATGTTAAGTAAGTAGATAGAAAGAAGGATATACGTATCCTAACAATCGCATAAAGGCTAGCGAGAAAAGAGAACACACACAAAAGTAATAAACTGATTCCTGAGAAGGACGAATCATACACGCTTGCAATCCCCGGCAGCGGCGCCAAAAACTTGATGCGGTTTCGGCAAGTGCACCAGTCGTACAAGTAATAAAATTGGGAGAGACTCCCCGAATATCGTTCTCAGAGGACTGCAAGTTGGGTTGTATGAATCCTTATCAGGGAAAAGCTTATATAGATTCTTAAAAACTTAATGAAAAAGGGGTTTTGATGGTGCTTTTCCTAAGTTAGCAGCAGAGAAAGAAAATGCGGGCCTAGAGCTCCACTTCGCTTGGCGGATTTGAATGCAGGCCGCGATGCCGTGCTTCGGTGAGCGGGTGGACGAGAAGGCTAGCGGATGAGGGTCGTAGGCACCTCGTTGCGGAACACGCAACTAGCAATTGCTAGTGTGGAGCACTACAAAGCGGTGGAGTGGATGGTGGACTACGGCGCTCCTCAAATCTCATAAACCACAAAAGATCTCAAAAACATGAAATTATATTAACTAAAACATAATGTTTATGAACATCATCCACAATAACAAACACATACAAGGAAAACTCTGAAGCAAAACGTAGGGAAAAGAGAAAACTAAGGCTCGAAGACTATGCTGAAGATTCTCGGCCGGAATCGTAGGGTTGTCAAGCCTTGTCCGTGCTCGGCCTTCAGTTGCGTCCGGGGTCCGGAGGAGCTGTCACCTTCCTCTACTATTACCCATCTTCTTCGTGGTCTAGCTCAAAGTAACTCTTGTTCGACACCTTGAATGCAGCGGAATCTCTCCATCTATGGTGTTCTTGAGCTCAAGGATGATGGAGGAGGCCAAGGAGGGAGCTTTGGCAGAATATTTGCAAGCCAAAGGTCACCGGAGCTCCTCCTAGGTCAAACGGTGGTGGAGAGGCGAACTGGGCGAAAGTGGCGGGCTTCTGAAGCTTTTCCCGCAGGGGCTGATGCAGTAAAACTATATCCGCAAACGACAACGGCAAGTGTACCGTATCGAATGTAGTATAGGTTATAAAAACCAAGGTCGTATTAGACTCGGGGCGGTTGAGTACTCTTACTTCAAGAAAGTCTCTATTATTTTATGAAATAGAACTTGGGAGTGATTTTGCAAAAAAAATAAAAATAAGATTAAAACGACGAGTAAAAAGACTAGCACTCGATCTTGAATCACCTTGGAAAAATAAATAAATTAAGAAATAAAACTTCTAATTCTCCTTAGAAGAATTGCTTGACCGTGGAGGTTCCCGAATTATAAACGTACCTCTCTCGAGGATACGCTCAACTGAGTTTAGGTTGATCAATCGAACTCTCGTTCTAAAATTGAAACCCCTAAAACTCGTCTTATCGAAGTGAACCCCTCTATTGGATATGACTCCAATCCGGTAGATTTATGTTGTCCTCTCTCGATGAGTGCATTCAAATCTCTTTATCCTTGAAATGATCGATTCGAACTCAAAACCTCTCGGTTATTAGACTACGAAAACAAGAATGAGATTTATATATCGATAATATAATCTCAATCAATTTAAATTCAAGGATAAATCTTATGCGATCTAAATAAGAGAAAAAGAAGTTCTAAACCAAATTATGAATTATATTTTCCTTGGATCATCTCGGCCGAATACTAATAGAATTTTAGCTACTCATGGAGATGGAGGAATTAACGAAAATAAAAGAGTACATCATAAAAGAGAGAGTGGAAAAGAGAAAGAGAACTATTTTATTGAAATGCAAAAGAGATTACAACTAAGGAATTGAGAAATTACAAGCTTTGAATTGAAATAGCTACAATCATAAGAAATAAAGGAGCATAAGAACTACTAGAAACTTGAAAATAAAACAAGAAAATGAAATTCTAATCTTAAAAATTCGTCTCCAAAATTCCTCCTCAAACATCTGGTGAAGCTGGCTTTAAATAGGCAGAAATTTGGTGTTACACGCCCTTGGTCACGCCCGTGACCAAGGGGCGTGTAAGGGGCGTGATTGCAGCAGCAGCGGAGAGGGCGCCTTCTGGAGTAATTGTGTGCGTTTAAGCCGTGTCATGCCCTAGGTCACGCCCGTGACCTGGGGCGTGTAATCTTAAGATCTGGTTTTGGCGGGAAACTTCGGCGGGAAAGAGCGTTGTTGAACATTCGTCGGTCTCTGCCATTTCGTCGATCTCAGCGTGTTCGTCGAACGCAGACGCCAATTCGTCGAACTCAGTGTTTTCGTCGAACGCAGCAGTCGGGCGCAGTTCGTCGATCGCCTGAATATTCGTCGAACGCAGCATTGGAGTAGTTCGTCGATCTCCTGAGTTTTCGTCGAACGCAGCTCATATCCAGTGGTCACGCCCCCAGGTCACACCCGTGACCTGGGGCGTGTAACTTTAAATGACGTGGCAGGCGTGCTGGCAGCTGGTGGTGGGTTCCGGCCGTGACTATGATGTCACGCTCTTGGTCACGCCCGTGACCTGGGGCGTGTACTTGGCAAATTCTTCACGGAACGCCCCCGTGGTGGCGGAATTGGGTCTGGAACACATCTAGGCTGTCACGCCCTTGGTCACGCCCGTGACCTTGGGCGTGTACTTGACATTTTTACGCAAAGTGCCCAGAAAACCTGAAAATCATAAACTAAGCTTAAATTAGTGGCAAAAATAAAAAGGAATGAATTAGATAAGATAATACATATAATTTATATAAATTCAAATTAAAACTATATTAAAATTATACTGAAAGATGAGTACAAAAAGTACTCATCAGGGGCTCTCGATTGCAGCAGATTTCCTGCCTTAAATACTAAACGGTCAGTAATTTAGTCACGCACGGGAGAACGCACGACCGTGCGTTGCTCGTGCGTTATTTAATTAATAAACTGACTTGAGGAAGAAGCAGCCACGCCCGTGCGTTATACTCGTGCACGGGCGAATCCGCCCGTGCGTAAAAACGCCGAACAGATTTAGATTGGCTAAAAATTAGTCGAAACAGGCGATCGTGTGTTTTACTCGTGCACGGGCGACTGCCCGTGTGTAAAAACGCACGAACAAAGTCGGATCACTGGTTTTCTACCCAGATGAAGGCGCACGACCGCAGTCGTTCGTGCGTCAAGAAAACGCACGATTGTGCGTTTTACACAATCATGATTTCTGGATAAACGGGAATGATCCAACTACCTGCAAGCATAACAATCCAGCTGGGAATACACCTCCAGCACCAATCTAACATAGAAAAAAGATTGGGGAGCACCATGTGCTTACCCCCAATAACATGGAGCGCAAACGCACACCAAAACGGGATTAAAAGGAGCACACAAGTGCGCATGAATGAGCATAAGAGAGATAGATGCAATAATAGCTCGAGAATGACGCACATGAGAGTGAAAACTAGCCCGGATGAGTCCATAAAAGTGTGTATAAATGGGACTCATCAAGGACATATAGGACCTTCAAATATGTCAACCTTTCTCCGCAAGGTTGAAATGGGTTGCGGTTAGCCAAAAAGGAGTTTGGCGGTTTTTGGGTTTACTCACGAGTCCTTGGGTAGGGATTCTTTAGTGAGTGGACATGTAGGTCAACTTTTGATGGAATGGTCAAAAGTCCCTTCAAGGCCTCCCCTAGTAGTGGGTTGTGAGTTGTATACTCTAAGGTGGAGTGTTGGTGTTCAAGAGAACATTAATACTTCCAACGAACCTTAATACATCCTAGAATACTAGAGTAACATGAGAGAGCAGAGGTTGGGTAGTTACCAATAAAATTACGTGTCTTGTGAAAGGGAGGTTTAGGGTGCCATCCCATCATACCTCCTAGTACCGTTGCGAGCCCCTCACAAGGCAGACCTCCGGAAGTCCAAGACTAACCCCTAAACTGATAGGCTATATAACAAAAAAAGGATTAATATAATAATAAGTTATCAAGTACACCCACACACACACACCCCTTTATTAAGGGAAGATAGTTTTGGTTCGTCTAGTCCTGCGAGTAGTGGGCTCGGTGTGAGTTTAATGAAGGAATGTGTTGCGTGTTGTGGTTTAGTGTTTGTTAGAATGGTCTGGTTAATCCAGTGAGTCGATGGCTCAAGAGTTCAATTGTAGCATACGTGCTTGTGCATATAAGTGGTGGGTCATCGGTATTGAGCAGTCGTTCACACCAATGTCAGTACGTTGGCTCGGCAAGTGTGAGTATTCATTTATCCAAGAAAAGACTGGTGGATTCCAGCATTAGTACAAGATGCTCTGCAGCACCTAGCTTGGTGTAACGAGTAATACGTAAGGTCTAGGTTAGGTAGTGTGAATACCGGCCTAGGAGTGAGGTGGCCCAACCCACTACCCCCGTTGCCACTACTAGAGGTACCTGAGAGTTTAGCTAACTCCAAATCGGGGAACTAAAGGTCTGTGCACGCAGAGTCGTGTGGGTGAGTTGCACTGGCGTGAAACATATACATAAAACCTTGCATAACATTTCATGTCATTCATAATATTGCATTAAACCTTTACCCTCATCATATAAATTATTATGGGATCTTTTATACGATGGGCCTTGCAAAACGACCCCTTAACTTATAAGCTTGTATGGGCTTTCTTATACCTAAACCCTAAACCCTAAGGTTACCTTTCTTTAATAACTGCTTTATCATTATTTTACTGCTTCATTATTGTCATTCCTTTACTACTACTTTACTGCTATACATTATAATTGTGTAAGTAGGCCCTTTGGTTAGACGATTTTAGCATATGCTTCCTGGTAGTTAAGGCCACCGCCATCTGCTTGTACTTCTGCTTTGATGTTCTTCTCTTCATTCCTCCCGCTCAGTGCCTAGGAGTCACCGAGGGAGGGGTGAGGGAGTGACTTAGTCTTTTGACTAACGATCGGTTGTGACCAAACACCACAGGGGCTCCAATTGGGAGATAGGGAAAAGCCCCGGGAGATCCAGTACAACCAGGGTACGATGCAGAAGGAGGTGAGTCAGCCTAGTTCGGGAGCAGACGCAACGACTACGGATTCTGTGAGTGTTTAGTATTATTACTTCCGCGAGCGTTGTAGTGAGGATTTATATATACTGGGTAGGAGCCCTTTTTATCTTCAGTATTTCTTATTGTGGACTATTTTGTGATATCCTTTATATATCACCTTGTTATGTGATTGTGGATTTATATTTTTTCATACTCCCTTAGCTTCTCTGTGGTGTATGATTGGCCTGGATGTTGAATTTTGCCGGCAGAATCGGCGTCTTGTAGTGGCGACCTTCCTGAGAGTTGGTGCCACTGCAAGGCGGCGGTTCTAGGCATAAGACCCAAAATGATTTTTTTTAAAAAGTGTGTGTGGGGGGGGGGGGGGGGGGGGGGTCTTACATTCCATGCTTCTTCTTGCAGGATGCTTCCTGCAGCAGTACATCGTCGACATGTACATCAAAATTGAAACACAAAAACTTCGTTGGATTAGGTCGCACAGACTGCTTACATAGCGGTGAAAATTATGTAGGTGCATTTAATTACATATCAAACATAATCATCGCAAATTGTCAAAGTTTATGATTGTACTTCTTTTAAAAAAATACAAACATTGCCTCAATACAGGTAACGTGGGTCGTAGAACAGTATTGCCTTCTTCTTTTATTGGGAATCCAAGAGATATGTACCGACGGTACTAAGACGTCATGGCGGTTGTGCGCAACTTCGGAAAGCCAGATATCTTTCTAACAATGACATGCAATCCATCTTTGTCTGAGAATACCAATGAGATTTTTCCTAGACAAACGCCTCAAGATCTCCTGGACTTGATCTCTAGAATATTCCATGTAAGGTTAGAAAGTTTAAAAGAATACAACTTCCACAAAGGCCTACTAGGTCGGGTTGTTGTGCATGTCCACGTGATCGAATTTCAAAAGTGGGGTCTTTCGCACGCACATATGCTTTTTATGTTTAGTAAACCTGATAAGCTAAATTCTTCAGAAGGCTACGCAACATCGTTAGAGAGGAAATGCCGAGTCAGTCGGAATAACCTGAGCTATACAATGTGTCCCTCAAGCATATGATACACAGACCGTGTGGCCATTTAAAACAAGCGCACAATGCATGAGCAATAATGTCTGTAAAAAGGGCTTTCCAAAATAATTCTCTAATGCACTACTCACGACCTGGATTCCTACCTACTTTACCGTTGAAAGGATGATAACAGATCAATTCCACTTAGGGCAAATACATATTTGATGGTCAATAATGGGTGGATTGTTCCTTACAACCCACGACTCCTGCTAAAGTATGACTGTCACGATAATGTAGAAATATGCAGAAGTATTAATAACATCAAATATCTATACAAGTACATATATAAGGGCCCATATTGGGTTGCTTTCGAGATGCGTCCTAGTCCAAACTATGACAATGTAAATAAATACGTCGGCGGTCGTTGGATCTGCCCACCAGAGGCTTTATGGAAATTTTTAAATTTCATATGTACCGAACTTATCCATTTGTCGTACAATTACAAATGCATCTACCAAATCAACATCATGTTCGATTTCAAAATAATCAGGCTGTTTGGAATGTGCTAGCTAATGAATGAAATTCAAGAACAATATTAACAGAGTTTTTCAGAATATATAGAGATGGACTTGAAGCTGTACAATATTCGTACGTTGACATAGCCAAACACTATAGGTGGCTCACACAATCAAGAAAATAGATAAGAAGACAACGAAATCGAATTTTTGTCGGTCGTCTTTACGCTGTATCACCAAATGTGGGAGAGCGCTTCTATCTACGTCTTCTATTAAATCACATCCCAGCACCAACGTCATTTGATTATCTTTGCACTATTTAAGGGTTTCATTGCACAACATTCAAGGAAGCTATTGTGCGTGTCGACCTTCTTGAGGAAGAAAACAACATCATAGAATGCCTAGTAGAAGCACAAAATTTCAAAATGCCTTCAGCGCTGATACGATTTTTTGTGACTATACAGTTGTACTGTGAGCCCACAGGTGTGAGAGCTTTGTGGGATGAAAATTGTGTAACTATGATTGAAGATTACTGAAGCTCAAGCACTTCAAATACTACATTTCAAACTAACCGATTATTGTGTGTTAAACAACATATTAGAACAATATAATAAAAACACAATTTTTTGACTTACCACGACTCGACGAGGGCTTCCAGTACTCCGTGGACTTGCCATGATTAATTGAAAATGAGCTATCAATTCCAATATCAGATGTGGATTTAAATTTGACCGCACTTCTAAACCATGGACAACTAATGTCGTACACCACTATCACTACTTACATAAGACAAGAAAATGAGGCTATTTTTTTCATTGACGGGCCAGGTGGAATAGGAAAAATGTTCCTTTATCAAAGTATACTCGCTATCTTTCGTAACGAGAGTTGTTGAAGCCAGGAAAATCCCGGCTCCAAAATTCGGATCAATGCAGCCGGAGGTTACTGATCCTGCGATCAAACTCCACGACTCGGATAGCTAAAATAGGAGAGAGAAAACTTGTAAAAGCACACCCCAAGTGCTCCAGCGGGGAGGTCCCACCACATACCCGAAAGTTTAGGATAAACTTCCCCTCCGCAACCAATAGCTGGGCGAGGTACTAGACGAGCATGGACTTGGCGAGTATCCAGCTTGGGGGGACCTCGACCACTTCCAAAAGTGTCATTTCTAGTACCCCTGGGGGTCTATTTATAGAGAAATCCTGGGGAGTATCCAGACGAGTATACTGCCTCTGCTCACGAGTTACAAGGGCTACTTGCCCATACTCACGAGGTACTCGCCCAAGCTCGCCTCTGCTCACCTCATGCTCGCCTCTTCTCACACAATCAAGAAAATAGATAAGAAGACAACGAAATCGAATTGTTGTCGGTCGTCTTTACGCTGTATCACCAAATGTGGGAGAGCGCTTCTATCTACGTATTCTATTAAATCACATCCCAGCACCAACGTCATTTGATTATCTTTGCACTATTTAAGGGTTTCATTGCACAACATTCAAGGAAGCTACTGTGCGTCTGGGCCTTCTTGAGGAAGAAAGCAACATCATAGAATGGCTAGTAGAAGCACAAAATTTCAAATTGCCTTCAACGCTGATACGTTTTTTTGTGACTAAATAGTTGTGCTGTGAGCCCACAGGTGTGAGAACTTTGTGGGATGAAAATTGTGTAACTATGATTGAAGATTACTGAAGCTCAAGCACTTCAAATACTACATTTCAAACTAACTGATTATTGTGTGGTTAAACAACATATTAGAACAATATAATAAAAACACAAAAAATTTTGACTTACCACGACTCGACAAGGGCTTCCAGTACTCCGTGGACTTGCCAGGATTAATTGAGAATGAGCTATCAATTCCAATATCAAATGTGGATTTAAATTTGACTGCACTTCTAAACCATGGACAACTAATGTCGTACAGCACTATCACTACTTACATAAGACAAGGAAATGAGGCTATTTTTTCATTGACGGGCCAGGTGGAATAGGAAAAATGTTCCTTTATCAATGTATACTCGCTACCTTCCATAACGAGAGTTGTTGAAGCCAGGAAAATCTCGGCTCCAAAATTCGGATCAATGCAGCCGGAGGTTACTGATCCTGCGTTCAAACTCCACGGCTCGGATAGCTAAAATAGGAGAGAGAAAACTTGTAAAAGCACACCCCAAGTGCTCCAGCTGGGAGGTCCCACCACATACCCAAAGGTTTAGGAGAAACTTCCCCTCCGCAACCAATAGCTGGGCGAGGTACTAGACAAGCATGGACTTGGCGAGTATCCAGCTTGGGGGGACCTCGACCACTTCCAAAAGTGTCATTTCTAGTACCCCTGGGGGTCTATTTATAGAGAAATCATGGGGGGTATCCAGAAGAGTATACTGCCTCTACTCACGAGTTACAAGGGCTACTCGCCCATACTCGCGAGGTACTCGCCCAAGCTCGCCTCTGCTCGCCTCTGCTCGCCTCTGCTCGCCTCTGCTCGCCTCTGCTCGCCTCTGCTCGCCTATGCTCGCCTCTGCTCGCCTCTGCTCGCCTCTGCTCGCCTCTGCTCGCCCCATGCTCGCCTCTTCTCGCCCCATGCTCGCCTCTTGCTCGCCCATGCTCGCCTCTTGCTCGCCCAGCGAGGTCTACAAATAGGCGTCTCCTTAGGCATTTCTGATCTCGACAAATTACGGGTTATACAAGAGTCATATTGTTATCACAACTGCAACTTCCGGGATAGCTGCAAATTTACTTCCAGGTGGAAACACCGCTCACTCTAAGTTTAGAATTCCAATTAAATTGGACAGTATGCAAATGTGTGGTTTTAGTAAACAATCTGACATGCGCAAATTGGTCGAGCTTGCTTCTGCAATAATTTGGGATGAAGCGCTTATGGAAAATAGGAAGGCTTTCGAAATTCTTGATCATACATTACGAGATGTGCTAAAAATAGATAAACCATTTGGTGACGAGGTAATTATAATGGGAGGTGATTTCAGATAGGTTATGCCTTTTGTTGTTAATGGGACTCAGAGTGAAATAATTCGGGAAAGCATCATCGAGTCTTGTCTATGGCAAGATGTGAAGTTACTAAAATTAACAGATAATATGAGAGCTCGTAATGATGTTTACTACACCGAATTCTTACTTAGGAATGAAGATGGTGAGGAACACGCACTAGACAATGACATGATTCAGATTGTTGATTCAATTGTTATGCCTTGGGAAGACGATAATTCAATCGATGGATTGATAAACTTTGTATTCCCAAATATGCAAACTTACGATGCCAAACTATTGAATTTGAATATATGGAGTCAAGGGCCAAATTTCTCCACTGAATGAAGACGTCGCCAAGCTGAACAAAAAATGCCTCCATTTGTTCCCACGGGATATTACAACTTATTGCTCATTCGACTCAGTCTCCGATGACAACCACAATTTATACCTCCCTGAATTTTTAAACTATATTGATCCTGGTAATCTGCCACCGCATAAGCTTGCATTAAAGTGTGGATGTCCTATTGTGATTCTCCGAAATATAAATCCAAAAGTTGGATTATGCAATGACACAAGGATGGTATGTCATAGATTTGGGAGAAATGACATCGAGGCTAATATATTGGTGGGACAATTCAAGGGACACAGAGTATTCATTCCACGCATGTCACTAAGGAGTGCAGAAGATTACAAGATGTTGTTTGAATAGACGAGAAAGCAATTTCCGGTCAGACTAAGCTTCATCTTAACAATTAACAAGTCTGAAGGACAGACAATTGAAAAATGTCAGGATCTATCTTCCTAATCATATATTTGGTCTTGGCCAGTTTTACATTGCACTATCAAAAAGTGTTTCAGCTAAATGCACAAGAATTTTAGTAAATAATTACAAAGTTGATGGTCATGAGGGCGTACACACGAAGAACGTGGCGTTTAAAGAAATTTTAGGTAGGATTGCATCAATGAATTCAAGTAATTCACTATGATATTTGCTACAATTACACAACTTACTACAATTGTACGTTAACCAAACTACATTTTAATACAACAGGTAATATTATTAGATATTAAATACTTTCATTAATAGTATTAGTCTTGCACACTTTATTTCTTTAGGTATTGATTTACTAGAGTTGAGTAGGGAATTGTCAATGGAAAAATACATTTGCCTGACAAATGTTGTTGCCCGACGTCATGTTGCCGCCCGACAACAAGTTGCCCGACGACATGTTGCCCCCTGACATGTTGCCCAACGATGATGTTGCCCCCCCCCCCCCCCCCCTGACAAATGTCGCCCGACGACATGATTCGTAGTAACTTTTTCAGTAGTTACATTAATATTTTGTATTAATTAGTGATTATTAGTTTGTGTGAAATAGTGTATTTCTAGATTCCAATGTAAAGCTTTTTTTCATATCTAATTTTTGGTGTTACTCTTTTGTTTATGGATCTAATTTTTAGTTCATATCCAAAAAAATATATCATCTCTCTATAGTTCTTCATTAAAAAATGTCAATTGTAACCTTATGTTTGTACTTCTCTTGAATTAAGACTACTACGTTGTTATTTCCTATTTTTGAAGTTTTCTTTAAATTTTTCTTTTATTTGGTGTTACTCTTTGCTATCAAGCATTTTTATAAAGCAGTTTAAGAAGGGAAAGGTGGGCACATAGTGACAGAACTAGAACTGGCGCTGGCAAAATGTCGAAAAAAACCTTGCTTCCTTATATCATTTGGTAAATGGTTTTCTATTCACTAGCTATTATTGTTGTTATATTTTCACAAACAACCCATGTTATATTGTACATTGATGTTGTTTGATGAGTTATCTTGCCATGCTACAAATTCCTCAAAACAGTTCTGCTTTGTTTCTACTGTTTAACAAGATACAATTTCTTTGATCATCCTTCAAATGTTAAATTTCAATGATTTCTCAATGTTTTGGAGTTTGAAATGAGATAGTAGTAATTGTGCCTAGACATATGACTGTGAAGTTAGTTTTTGAATTGGTTACTAGAGTTGTCGAGCCTTCGAGCTATCTGTATTATAGTTGTGTAATTACTAATGTTTTTTATCCATATTCATTAAATTTATGTTTTTAAGTGTAAGTTTGACATGTACATTCACGAAACGGTACCTAACTCTATATTTCTCTAGAGAATTCACAGTACCTAACTCTACCTTTCCTCTTCTTTTGCATGATATTCATTCATTTACTCTTTTGTTTACGGAGATGTTCATATAAGAGGTTCAAAGTAATGTGCTTTGATCTATAAATCTTACAGTTCTAATCTGTGAAATAATTTTTGAGATGGATTATATTAGCAAATATCAATTTACATTAACAGAATACATAGACGTGATAAGTCAAAAATAATTATGACTCCGTTTTTGCTCCGGTGAGGTTGGATAAAAATGTTACCTCCAGAAAATGCAAGTTAACTAGCTGTCGCCGCACATGACAATAAAGAAACAAAGATGCAGAATGGTGTAACATTCGGAGTGCTTAAAATAACCCTCATCATCACCCTCTTTATTTTAAAATCTATAACTATTTCGTCATTTTGTGTTTCCCACCTACTTTTCTCACTCAAAGTTTCGTTCTCGTCAAGCCTCTCAAATCATTTATTATCGTGAGATCCCGCAGTGTCTTCTCCTTCGTTCTCGTACCCCGAAACCTCTTCTTTCGTATTCAGCCGTTGCACACCGAATGTCGTCGTTGTACACCGAATGTCACCGTCGCACGCCGAATGTCGCCGCCGCACACCAAATGTCACCGTACGGGGCCCAGTGCAACGGCGGGCTTCACACGCACTATCAGACTTGTATATATTTCTAATAACAATTAGAATTATTAGTTATTCCAAATTTATATACATACATATAACACATACTTTAATGTTCTTCAACAAAAATTTTAGGGCAATGATATTCATACCCCACTTATGGCTATTTGTACCCATTTCTTTTCAAATAAGAGGTATTATAAAAGCATAAAAAAACATAATTGTACCCACCCCTCACTCACATTTTTTTTTACAGCAGCCCGATCCTCGCCCTCCTCCTGTTCCCGTGCGTCCTCCCCCTTCCGCTGCTCGCCTGCCCCCCTTCCGTCGCCCGCCTAGGTGATTTCTGGCCCTAAATCGTGTGGATTTCCTCTTGTTGGGAATATTGCCTTCAATGTTCCCTTGATTTGAAGAGGCATCACTTCCAATACTAAGTACATATTGTATTTGATAAAGCTTTGTTTTTTAAAATTAAACAGGTTTAGGTGACTCAAGAGAAAGGGTTAATCAAGACCTAAGGTTAGGAGAAATCTTCTCCTAAGTTGATGAAGAAATGTCTCAGCTGAACCGCTGAAACGAGGAGCCGTCTCAGCGGATCCGCTGAGAAGAAGTTGTCTCAGCTGATAAGTTTGTCAAACGCTGAGAATCAGCGTGTTCGTCGAACGCAGACTGCAGTTCATCGAACGCAGAGAGCCGTTCATCGAACGCAAAAATCAGTTCATCGACCGCTGAGACGAGACCAAAGAAGGAGCCGCTGAGAAGGCCCAAAGGGCGTGTTCGTCGAATGCAGAGAGTCGTTCGTCGAACGCAGAACTCAGTTCGTCGACCGCTGAGACGAGACCTGAGAAGGAGCCGCTGAGAAGGCACAAAGGGCGTGTTCGTCGAACGCAGAGAGCCGTTCGTCGAACGCAGACAGAAAGGAAGAAACAGCTGAGAGTTGGCATGTTCATCGAACTCAGAAGGCAGTTCGTCGAACGCAGACAGAAAGAAAGAAACAGCTGAGAGTTGTCATGTTTGTCGAACTCAGAAGGCAGATCGTCGAACGCAGAGACAAGACAGATCGTCGAACGTAGAGACAAGGCAGATCGTCGAACACAGGGACAAGGCAAATCGTCGAACTCAGGTCTTAGTGGGTTCGTCGAACGCAGGATGTAGCGGGTTCGCCGAACGCAAAGTGTAGCGCATTCATCGAACGCAGACCTTCTCTACAGATAGGCAGGGCGGGGGTCCTGCGGCTAGGGCAAGTTGCAGAAAAGCTACAGGGGACCACCAAAGTCTCCCATACCTCTTGGGAGATCAACTTAGAGCCGTTGAAGATAAAAGAAGTATAAAAGAAAGAGTTAGGGCACTTTCTAAACCGCGGTTACTTGCTGAATCTATTTTTCTCCATTGACGGCTGCTGATGCTCTCGTTTTTCTTTCTGCTCACTGAAAGAGAAGAAGAAACTGAGAGAAGAAGATAGCTCCTCCACCAGAAGGGGCAAGGTGATCTTCCATCCTTCTATTGAAGAGGAAGATCAGGTTGTAGTTGTTATCAACATCTTCAGCTACAGGAAAGCACAAATTGTGCAGGATCTACAGGAGAGTATTTCTGGTGTAGAAAATTTTCTAAAATATTTTTTTCTGTAAGGCTTTTTTTGCCTGAGTTTGTAGGGCATTTGCCTGAGTGTGTAGGGCTTGTTGGCCTGAGCTTGTAGGGCTGGTTTGCCTGAGATTGTAGGGCTGTTTCGCCTGAGGAGTAAGGCTTGTTGCTTGAGGTAGGAACATGAGGTGTTCTGAGCTGTAGGAGGTGGATTCCTTTGAGTTTGTAGGGCAGCAGTGCCTGAGGTAGGAGCTGGTGATAGCTCTGAGTTGTATGGACTTTTGTCCTGAGGTAGGAACATCTTTGATCTGAGAAGTTCTGAGGAACTTGTGTTGTAAGCTCTTGGAGCCGAGTTTGGAGGAGTTGGCCCTGTCTAACACACCGTTAGAAGGGTGAAGGGGGAAAGAGGACTACTCAAGACACCCTGTCTTGAGGAACCTCTATAAACACTTGTGTATTTTTCTGTGTTGCTTGATTCTCTGATTAGAATAGTTTTAACAGGCCATAATTATCAAGTAAAACTCAAAAGACCTATTCACCCCCCCCCCCCCCTCCCCCCCCACCACCCCCCCCCCCCCCCCCCCCCCCCCCCACCCCCCCCAACCCCTCTAGGTGAATTAGTTAGCATACCAATATTCTTTCAAGTGGTATCAGAGGGAGGTTGGTCATAAAGGACTTAATAGTCTGACCAGATCCTAAAAAGGTATAGTCAAATCAAAACCCAATGGCCTCCTCTGGATTGCAGAAGGAGAGTGGTGAAAAGAAGCTTCATCACCACAAGGATAGGAAGGGAGAAAGATCCCTCCTAGTAAAGAAAGAAAGGAGCTGTAGTGAATCTGATCCTTCAACATCAGATTCAGAGAATGCAGAAGAAGCCTATATTGGGTTGTATGCAGCAGAAGAAGATGAAGACTATCCAGCTGCAAAAGTTGGAATCAGGGCCCCTCTATCACACTCAGATAGTGATACATAGGAGGATGAAGAGGACAATATTCAGCTAGGCCTCATGGCCATCACTGATGAAGAGGACAGTTAGAATAATTCAGAACATGAACAGGTATTAATTCTTTCTATATCCTCTTCTAATTATGAGACTGGTCCAGATTCTATTGCACCTTCATCAATTGATGAAACTGACCCTGAATCTAAAGTAGATGTCAATCAATTGATTGAAAAACATGATGCCTTGGTTCTTGCTCCGAAAAAGAGCAAGAAGCTTGCCAAGAGGCAAGCCCAGGAAATTGCCTCCCTTAAGATGACTGAAGGTGACTACACTGGCCCTACCTCCCTGGTGGCCCAGATGAGTAGACAAATAAGTCATTTAAAGGGTATGACAATTGCTCAATTGAGCACTATTTCCCTGAAGAACAAGGTCATCAAGGACCTTGAGGAGAAGCTGGTGAAAGAGAAGAGTCTGGTGGCTCAATTCTCCAAGCCCAAATCTGTGCTTCTCATTATTGACACCTTCTCCTCTCAAACCAATAGGAGATGACTTGGATTCAATAAGATGGAAGTAGGAGAAGGGAGTGGAGGAAAGAGAAAGGAGAAGGCTAAGCCTCAAACCACCTTTCTAAAGGTGCTACTTCCTTCCAACAGGTATGACCATGAAAGCATTTATGGTCACTGGAAGAATGGGAGTTTCTATAGGAAGGAAAATACTCCTTCCCATAGTGAAAGAAAGGGCATGGGATTGAGTGCAATGAAAGCTCCCCATGAGGAAATACAAATGGCCCAATCTGGACCATTTGTGTTTGGTGCTTCAACACCTTCAGTCAAGAACAAGGAAGCAAGCACTTCCAAATCAGCTTCAGCAAAAAGCAAGACTGCTGTCAAATATGTTGACAAGGCCTGCTGCTCAGTGTCTGATTCCATCAGATCTTGTATGGCTACCAAGCCAAAGCAAGCTGAGGCCATCAGGACAAAGAGCAACAAGACTGTCCACAGATTATCCTTCAGTCAAATTATTGCTGAAAGAAACAGGAAGAATGATGCAGTCTCTTCTGCTGAACATGTGCACAGTGCTGTACCAATTCAGAAAAATGTTCAGAAAAGGAGATACAATATTCATGATTGTTGGTGTTGTGGCAAGGTGGGACACTTTGCCATAGATTGTTGGTACAATCCCAATGTATCTAATGCAAAGAAGAGCTTTCCTGCTAGGAGTGTAGCAAGTGTGAGATTATCTCATCAAACTAACAGGCACCTAGGACCCAAACCTTTTTGGGCTCCTAAGGATAACTAAATCTTTCTTTGTAGGGTAGTTCAAGTACCAGTCTTAACCAAATATGGTACTTGGACAGTGGGTGCTCAAGGCACATGACAGGAACTAGGAGTCTTCTACAGGATTACAAGCCTGTGAAGAATGGACCCAAAGTTATATTTGGGGGAGCTGAAAAAGGAGTCACCAAAGGCTATGGTATGATCTCCAATGGCATAGTTACAATCACAAGGGTAGCTTATGTTGAAGGGTTGCAACACAACCTAGTAAGCATAAGTCAACTATGTGACTTAGGCTATGTCATTGAATTCCACAATGACAAGTGTTTGGTCAAAAAGTCAAATGACTTGGAGACTATTCTCTCAAGCACTAGAAGTGGAAATGTTTATTGCTTAGATTTTATTTGCAGTAATTCTCTTACTTCTATTTGTCTTGTAGCTAATGAGAATGAGTCTCTTTGTGTTCAATGGCACAAGATACTTGCTCATATTAACTACAAGACAATGTATAGACTTTTCTCTAAGAATCTTGTTAGGAATAGTCCAAATTTAAAATGTATTAAAGATGGTCCCTGTCATGCATGCAAAATGGGTAAGCAAACTAGGGCCACCTTTAAAAGTATTGGCTCCAAAGACACTGAAAGATGTCTTTATCTCTTGCATATGGACTTGTTTGGTCCTTTGCCAATTCAGAGCTTAGGTGGGAAGTTGTATATTTTGGTGATTGTTAATGATCACTCAAAGTATACATGGGTATTCTTCCTTAAGAAGAAATCTGATACTTTAAATTTCTTTATCAATCATGTCAAGGCAATTCAGAATGATCTACAATGTGTTGTGGTCAGGACTAGGACTGACCATGGCACAAAATTTCAATCTGATGCAATGCCAAGATTTTGTCAAGAATTTGGTATCACCCAAGAGTTTTCCTCCCCAAGGACTCCACAACAAAATGGTGTGGCTGAGAGGAGGAATAGGGCATTGATAGAAGCTGGGAGAACACTGCTTAGTGACTCCTCACTCCCAGAATATTTCTGGGCTGAGGCAGTCAATACAGCTTGTCATGTTCTCAATAGAGCTTCTATCAATAAGGTTCATGGGATAACCCCCTATAAAATTCTGAAAGGCAAACAACCTACAATTTCATATTTTAGAATCTTTGGCTCCAAATGCTACATTCTAAATAATGGAAAATCTCAATTAACAAAGTTTGCAGAGAAATGCAATGTAGGTGTTCTTGTTGGTTATAGCTCACATAATAGAGCTTATAGAGTATACAACAAGAAAACTCATGTTGTAGAGGAGTCTATGCATGTTGTTTTTGATGAGACCAGCCTAATATATAAAGGTTGGTCTAGATCTTCTGTTTTGACAGGAAATGAACAGGAATTGGAAAGGATGTCTATACAAGACACTCCCAACTGCAGCACAACTATTTCAGATGCTGCCATCCCTGAAGAGGAAGAAGTCAACCTTGATGAAGAAACTACTGAACCTGCAGAAACAGCACAGAACAGAATGACTGCAGCTACCAGACATCTAAGGGATCATCCCATAGAGCAGATAATAGGGAATGTTCAGCAAGGTGTGACAACAAGAAGCAGGGCTCACAATGAGGCCTTGTTCCTCAGTTTTCTGTCACAAGTAGAGCCTAAAAAGTTTGAAGAGGCCAACTTGGATCCATTCTGGATTCAGGCTATGCAGGAAGAGCTTTTGCAATTCAAAAGATGCAAAGTATGGAAGTTGGTGCCAAGACCAGAAGGACACAACATCATTGGTACCAAATGGATATTCAGAAATAAGTTGGATGAGAATGGGACAATCATCAAAAACAAAGCAAGGCTAGTTGCAAAAGGGTATAGGCAAGAGGAAGGAATAGACTTTGACCAAACCTTTGCCCCAGTTGCTAGGTTGGAGGCCATAAGACTATTCCTTGCATATGCTGCTCACAAGGGCTTCAAAGTCTACCAGATGGATGTCAAATCAGCATTCCTGAATGGAAATCTGAAAGAGGAAGTATATGTAGAGCAGCCATCAGGTTTTGTTCATCCTACTCTTAAATCTCATGTCTATTTTCTTAGAAAAGCTCTTTATGGTGTCAAGTAAGCTCCAAGAGCTTGGTATGAGACTTTGTCCAGCTTTCTCCTCAAGAACAAGTTCATGAGGGGAAAGATTGATAGCACATTGTTTCTTAGGGAAACAAGGGGCAAGTGTCTCTTAGTCCAAATTTATGTTGATGACATAATTTTTGGGTCTACTGATGACAACCTCTGCACGAGATTTGCTAATCTAATGCAGGGGGAGTTTGAGATGAGAAGTATGGGTGAGCTCAAATATTTCCTTGGGCTCCAAGTGAAATAGTCTGATGATTGAATTTTCATCTCCCAGACCAAGTACACTAAGGAGCTCATCAAGAAATTTGGGATGGAGTCAGCCTCCACCATGAGAACACCTATTGTTGGGAAATTGACCCTCAATGTCTGTTTAATTTGAAGAGGCCTCACACTCAAATACAAAGTACAAGTTGTATTTGATAAACCCTATTTGTATCTCATAAGCATGCAGGGTTAGGTTATTCCAAGACAAGGAATAGTATTGGTAACAATCTGCCCAAAACCGCTGAGACGACATCTCTGTCTCAGTCCAGCCGCTGAGATGGAGTCTGGGCTTGCAGAGCTGCAGATAGAGGAAAACCACTGAGACTTGTGTCTGTCCCAGCGGAACCGCTGAGAAGGAGACTGGAGCTGCCGCTGAGACTGGAAGTTGTCTCAGCCCAACCGCTGAGGCAGATTCAAATGTGCTGATGGGATCTGCTTTTGGCGCAAGCGAATATAAAAAGGGAAAAGCAACTCCAATCTGCCCCATACTGTGTCAGGAGGATTGTAATAGTCGTTGAAGCCTTCTGGAGGTATAAAAGCAAAAGCTAGGGCACAACAACAAGAACGGTTCTATTGAAAAGCTTTTGCTGCAAGCCGCAATCGAGCATTCACGTTCCAGCCAGTTGAAGTTGTTCTCTGAAGATGGAGTTAATCTTCTGAAGGAGATTAGTTAGCTCTTCCTGTACCAACTCAAGAAGGGCAAGTTGATCTTCTGCTTTGCTGAAGGAGAAGATCAAGGTGATTCAAATCTGAAGCTGCCGTCTTTCAGATCTGAAGAAAGAAATCAGAAGACCTGAGAGTAAACCTTTTGTCTTCTGTATTTAATACAAACTCTCTTATATCTTTGTAAGGCATTGTTGCCTGAGTGAAAGGCTGTTGAGCCTATGTGTAAAGCTGTGTTGACAGCTTGAGTGGTAGGACTTCTTGATAGGTCTGAGGTAGGAAATCTGTGTGATTTCTGAGTGGTAGGAGTTACATAACTCTGAGCTATAGGGCTGCTGCGTCTGAGGTGTAGGGCTGTTGAGACTGAGTGTAGGGCTGCTGTGCCTGAGGTGTAGGGCTGCTGAGCCTGAGTGTAAGGCTGCTGTGCCTGAGGTAGGATCACTCTTGATCTGAGAAGTTCTGAGGAACTTGTGGTGTAAGCTCAAGGAGCTGAGATTGGAGTTTGTGTCCTTGTCTAACTCACTGTTAGAAAGGTGAAGTGGGAAAGAGGACTACTCAAGACACCCTGTCTTGAGGAACCTCTATACATCCTTGTGTGCTTTCTGTGATTGAGTTTTCTGCAGCTAGATACATTAGGATTATATAAAGAAAATAAGTAAAACCTATTCACCCCCCCCCCCCCCTCTAGGTAATATTGACTACACCTAACAAACTATCAAGTGGTATCAGAGCGAGGTTGATCAAAAGGACTTAACAGTCTGATCAGATCCTATACAGGTGTAGTCAAATCTGAAATCCAATAGCCAACAGTGGAATGAAGAAGGAGTTGGGGTCAATGAAGTTGCCCATATGCTCCAAAGAAAACTTTGGTATATGGAAGCAAAGGGTAAGGCTATTCATGGAAGCCTCAGACCCAAGGATCTTTTTTACTATCAAAAATGGTCCTTATACCTTTGAGAAAATCTCCACTATTGACCCTACTAGAAAAGTACTTGAGGTATTTTTTGAGCTGACCAATGATGAGATAGCATTGTACACTATGGACAAGAGAGCCCAAAACATAATAGTAAATGCCATTGATGACACTACATTTCAGAACTTGGTACACTGCACAACTGCCAAGGAAATGTGGGACACATTGGTTGTTTATATGGAGGGAACAGCTGAAGTGAGGGGTGATAGAAAGTCACTCCTCAATCAGGAGTATGAAGCCTTCAGACAGCTGAGCCGAGAGAATATCTCCATGTGCTATGAAAGGTTCTTTAGGATTGTAAATGAACTAAGAACCTATGGAAGGGTGTTCACAGATTATGAACTCAATGACAAGTTCCTTAGATCTCTAACTAGAGATTGGGACACTAAAATATGTGCAATCAGGGAAGGGGCAAGGCTTGGAGAAACCCCTACCCATACACTGTTTGGGAAACTGCTCTTATATGAGATGCAGCTTTCTGCAAGAAAGGAGGAGGACACTTCCTCCAGGGCTCACACAAGGGAGAGATCTGTTGCTCTCAAAGCTGAAAGCTCTAAGAAGAACAAGGGTAGAGTGCAGTAACCTCCAAGAAAGGCTGCTGAATCTGAGAAATCTGAGAGCTGCAATTCAGACAGCTCCTCTTCTGATGAGGAGTTTGCTGCCTTCACAAGGCAGTTCAAGAAGATGATCAGGAGGAAACAATGGAAGAACAAACCTTCCTCCTCTTCTCATCCCATGAAGGATCATTACAGATCTGAGAGGAAACATCCCAAAGGGGACAGGTATGACTCTAAATCTAGTAAACATGTTTCAACTAACATAATTTGCTATTGCTGTAGTAAGCCTGGACATGTCCTTGCCGACTGTACAGTCAAGAGAAAGGAAAGAGGTGACAAGAAGCCTCATCACCAGAAGGAGAGGAAGGGAGAAAAATCCTTCCTAGCTAAGAAAGGCAGAGCTGGAGTGAATCTGAATCTTCATCTTCAGATTCAGATGGTGAGGAGAAAGCCTACTTGGGGTTGTTTGCTGATCAGGAGGAAGAAGAATATCCTGCTGCCAGGATAGGAATCAGGGCCCCTCTATCACATTCAGATAGTGATGTAGAGGAGGATGAGGTCACTTTAGATGACCATGGGCTGATGGCTATAACTGAAGATGTGGACATCCACAGCAATTCAGAACATGAGCAAGTATTGATACACTGCATTTCTTCTTCTTCTGATTATGAAACAGGTCCAGAATCTGAATCTCCTCCATCTAAAGTTGGAAGTGAATCAGATTCTGAGGAGGATGTCAATCAATTGATTGATAGGTATGGTGCACTCCTGGAAGCTCTGAAAAAGAGCAAAAAGCTAGCCAAGAGGCAAGCCCAAGAAATTACTTCCCTAAAGCAATCAAAATCTGAGTGCATTGAGCATGCTACCCAGCTAGCTCTAATGAGCAAGGAGATTGGCAAGCTAAGGGGAATGTCAATCATCCATGTGGGCACCATAAGCCACAAGAACAAGATCATTAAGGATCTTGAAGAAAAGCTCCTCAAGGAGAGGAAGCTAGTGGCTAAGTTCTCCAAGCCCAAGACAGTACTGCCTATTATTGACACCTTCAACTCCCATGACATGAGAGGTGTTGGTTTCAACAAGGAGGAAGCTACTAGCAACACTAAGGGAAAGGTCAAGGACTCAAAAGAATCTAAGACCTCCTTTGTGATAGTCTTGATGCCCTCAAACAAGTATGACCAAGAAAGTGTTCATGATGACTTATTAAATGGAAGTTCCTATAACTTGAGCAAGAATGCTCACAGCTATGGAAATAGAAAGGAGTTAGGCTTGAGTGCCTTCAAGGCTCTGCATGAGGAAATTCAAATGGCCCATCATGGACCCTTTGTTTTTAGAACCTCAGCCCCTTCACTCAAGATAACTAAGGTTGTCAATTCTAAACATTGTTCAGCAAAGTCCATAGCTGTTTACTGTCCTGTAACCAAGCCAAAAAGCCCAGTTTTTGCTGCCATCCACACATGTTTAGCTGCCAAGCTAAAGGGTGTTGATGTCAAACAAAAATAGGCTGCCTTGACTGATTATAGGAAGGTAAAAAGCCATGCCTTTACTGATAAGAAAAAGAAAACAGCTGTTGCATCCCCTACTGAACAGAAACAGGAAGCTTCATCTTCTAGGACTGTTCAGAAGAGGAGATATAATATATATGAGTGTTGGTGCTGTGGCAAAGTGGGACACTTTGCAATTGATTGTTGGCACAACCCCAATGTGCCAAAGGCAAGGATTGAACCTCAAGCCAAACCAGCCCTTTCTAGGAATATTCCCTATGGTGTTAACTTGAACCTAGGACCCAAAATCAGTTGGGGTCCTAAGGTATATTAAATTCTATGTTGCAGGTTAGTTCAAGTACCAGTCTCAACCAAATATGGTACTTGGACAGTGGGTGCTCAAGGTACATGATAGGAACTAAGGATCTTCTAAAGGATTACCATCCAGTGAAGAATGGACCCAAAGTTATCTTTGGTGGATCTGAAAAGGGAGTCACCAAAGGATATGGAAATGAAGAAGGGTTGCATGAGCTGACTGTCCAAGACAAGCCCAGCAGCAGCAAAACATAAACAGTTGCTGCAATTCCTGAAGAAGAAGAGGTACAAGATGGTGAAGTCACAGCTGAACCAGTGGAACAAACACAGCCACCAGAGGACCCTCTTCCAGCTGCTGCAAGGCACCTGAGAGATCATCCAAGAGATCTAATAATTGGAGATCATACCCAAGGCATATTGATAAGAAACAGAGCTCATAATGAAGCACTATTCTTGAGCTTCCTTTCTCAAATGGAGCCCAAGAAGTTTGAAGAGGCCAATCAAGACACCTTCTGGATTGAAGCCATGCAAGAAGAGCTCCTACAATTCAAGAGATGCAAAGTATGGAAGCTGGTGCCAAGACCTCAGGGACACAATGTGATTGGCACCAAATGGGTATACAGGAACAAGCTTGAGGAGAATGGTACAATCATCAAGAACAAGGCCAGATTAGTGGCCAAAGGATACAGGCAAGAGAAAGGTATAGACTTTGATCAAACCTTTGCACCAGTTGCAAGGTTGGAAGCAATTAGGCTATTCCTTGCCTATGCTGCCCACAAGGGGTTCAAAGTCTACCAGATGGATGTCAAATCAGCCTTCCTCAATGGAGACTTGAAGGAAGAGGTATATGTTGAACAACCTTCAGATGCAGATTTTGCAGGTTGCAAAGAAGACAGGAAGAGTACAAGTGGTACTTGTCAATTCCTAGGGAGAAGATTGATATCTTGGAGCAGCAAGAAACAAACCAGTGTGGCAATATCCACAGCTGAGTCTGAACACATTGCTGCACGTAGTTGTTGTGCACAACTCCTTTGGACACAGCATCAGTTGGAGGATTACAACCTCAAGATAAGGGAATCTCCTTTGTATTGTGATTCATCCAATGCAATCTCCATTGCTAAAAATCCTGTCTCTCATAGCAGGACTAAGCACATAGAGATTAGATATCATTTTATTAAAGAACATGTAGAATGTAAAGATATCTGTCTTGAATTTGTCCCCACTGACAAACAAGTAGCTGATATCTTTACAAAGCCACTGGATGAATCTAAATTCAATGCTTTCAAAATTGATCTTGGCATGCTTAGTATGGAATAGTCCTAAATGTATGAGTAGTAGTTGTCACTGTTGTTGATTCTGAATGGTGAATTATAAAACTTTACATTATTATACACTACAACTTAGTGACATGACTAGGACATTTCTTCAGCCAAAATATCTACATTAGGTCTAAACCTTATGATCAGCTAAACTGCAGAAGTATGTTCAGCTGAATCAGCTGGGAAAAATCCCAGCTGAACCGCTGAGACGAGCAAACTGTCCCAGCGGTTGACAGTTCACTGTCTCAACGACCTAGGTCTCCGTCTCAGCTGAACCGCTGAGACGGGATGTGTTCAATATAAAATCTTATAATCAATCCTTAATTAACCCAAAATTCCTTAACACAATAAGGTAATTAAGTCTAAAAACCTAGTGGTAATAAAAACGAAACTTAAACCCTATAAATAGATACACTGTAACTTAAAACACACCACAAAGTCAAACCCTTAGCCGCCGAGACGATTCATCTTCTCTCCCGTCTCAGCGCCTCAATTTTCTGCTTCCATGGCGCCAAAAGGTTCAAAAGATCTCATGGAGGGCTATGAAATCGTCAGAGATGGATTCTCTCATGCCTCAGAAGAAATAAGACAAGTGATTCATCTGATGGAAGCTCAAGGTCTGGAGCATATGCTGTCTGAACCCTGCTGCATTCTCAGAACTGAAGTTCTGGAATGGTTCAGCAATGTCAAGTTATCTCCTTCCAAAACCATCCTGAAGTCCAAGATAGGAACTGAGAAGATAAAGATAACAGCCAAAAGGTTGGAGAAGGGACTGAAATTAACTCCCTGCAGTAAAAATGAAGAGGAGGAGATATCTGAAAAGGATAAGCAGACTGCCCTAAAATGGACAGGGTACAGTGAGGCTAAAACTAGTTGTCTAAGGAGGAAGTTCTTCAATCAACAGGGGAAGCTATTGTCTGATATAGTGGGCAAAGCCATCCTATGCAAGCCAGGTTCACATGACACTGTATCACAGTTCATGTTTGAACTAATGACTAGGATAATTTTGTCCAAGAAAACCTCATGGGGAGAAGTTGTTTTTCAAAGGATAAAGAAATGTCTACATGCCCCCAATATGGGAAGGATACTATCTCTGTACCTATAGAATAGATATTCAGAGACTTTTGCAAATTCAAAGGGATCAAATCTCCATTATCTCAAAAGAATGGACATTAAGACTCTGGATAGATTCTCCAGAGTGCTCCCTATGAGCCAGCCATCTGTGGCAAAGGAAAAGAAGAAAAAGTCATCCCAATAGAAATCTGATTCATCCTCAAAATCAGATGGGTCTGACAATGAGATATTCATGGGTCTGACATTGGATCTGCCAGCAGCCCAATGAATATAGATAATGAGAATGTCCCCATCAACAAAGGTAAGAATATAAAATCAATTAAGAAGAACAACATTATTCTTACCTATCCTAACTTAGTGAAAATTCAGATAATGCAGATGCACACATTGTGCCTGCTGAGACTGAGAAAGACAAGGTCATGGAGGAACCTGATTCTCTTGTGATCCTATCCAAAGCCTGTGAAGAAATGTTGGATGCTCCAACTGAGGGGGAGCAGCTGCACAAGGATGGAGTCACTGATCCAACTGAATCACCAAAAGCACCTACTACTGAAGATCTACAAAGAGAGATTGACTCTGTCATCTCAAATTTTGAAAGAAGAATCTCACAGATTCCTGATAACATCCCTGCTTTCTGGAATTCAGGAGATCTAGGTCTCCCTGCTGCTCAAACTGAGGGGGAGAAAATCACAAAGACAGCTGATAAGTCATCTGATGTCCTAGATTCCTTGAATCAATCTGTTCAAGAAAATCCTGGTGCACAATCTGAGGGGGGGCAGAGTAGTGAGTCTGAGGAGAAAGATGTTGATGATGTGGATGTCAATGATGATGATGGACTGCATCCAGATCATATAGATGATATTGCAACATATGCTGAACATCAAGAGGGTGAAGAACCAAAGGAACTGGATCAAGTGATCCATACTGCTGTGGTGTCTGAACCAATCATCATCACACCACCTGTAGATGTTGTTCTTCCACCTAATCCTCCTCAAAGGCTAAAACAGGCAATGATAGTGGAACATCAAGCCCCTGCCTCATCTTCACAGTCCAATGAGCACATCTTGGGAGCCATACAGTCTATGCTAGATGCACACCTTGCATCTATGCAAGTGTATGTTGATAGGACCACTGCCTCAGTCAGAGATTATGTCAACCAATCTGTCTCTGCAGTAAGAAATGAAATGATGAGTGAACTGAACATCATCAAAGAGGACTCAACATTCCTAAACAAGCAAATGACCACATGGTTTGACTTAGCCAAGAAGACAGTGGATTCCCAAGGACAGATATTCCAGTCCATTCAGAATGACCTGGTCGTGTCTGCAAAAGACATGAGCTATGTCAAAAACAATGTCAGTAAAACAGATGAAGTCATAGAGAAGTCAGCAAATCATCTTCAAGAGTATTTCTACTCCATTGCATTGCAGTTAAATGAAGCTGCTGACAGCTACAAGGAAGAGCTGAGAGGAGAACTTGCAACTCTATCACAAGCTCTTGATGCAAAAGCCACTTCTTCCCATCTGAATGAAGAAGTTGGCAGGTTAAAAAGTGACCTTCAAGCTTATCTTGAGAATGTCTTCCAAACTCTCTCTGGCACAATCGCAACAGTTAAGCAAGACCTCAATCAACAGATATATGAAGAAGCCAGAAAGGGGGAGAATACAAATGCACACATCAATTTTGACCTCACACTGAAAGTTCTACAAGGCACTAGGATTGCTCTGAACCTGCCATTACTAGATGTTAATATGGCAGAAGACTGGGATTTTCCTCATCAAGAAGCAACAACACAAAATTAGAGATTGAAAGAGCAAAGAGAAAGAGAGCATGTATTGCTCACTGAGGAATTCATGGCCAACCAAAGGGATGAAAACAGGAGAGACCCTGACATTGAATACTGGAGTGATGATTCCAAGAAGATAATCCTGAATGCTTGGGTAATCCATGGTCAGATGTGCAAAGATATTGATAAGTTATATCCAACTGAGGAATGGATAAGACATCTTGAAAGGAACACTAAAAGAGATAAGGTAATCAAAGAAAACTTAGTCAAGAAAGATAACCCACAAAGAATGCCATCAAGGTACATCCCAAAACCTTTTATGTACTTTAGAAGGCAAGAGCTCAAGAGGAAGATTGCTGAGATTAAGGCAACCAATGCTAAAAAGGACTCAGCTACAAATCTGAATGAAGACACCGCTGTACCTGCTGAAGACAAGGAGCCTGCAGTTCAAGAAGAAGTTGTTGCTGAAAATATGAATGCTACTTCAAATCAACTGGATTCAACCAAGGGAAAAGAAGCTGCTGCTGAGATTCCTGAATGTTCTTCCTCTAAGAAAAGAAAATATTGATTTAATGTATAAAACTCCTAGGAATGGTTGAATGGTGATTGAACTAGAGTCTGTCTAAAATATTTTGTGCAAACTGAGGTTAATTAAATACTGCTTTATCTGAAACACTAATCTGAGATTTAGCTAAGTTTTACCTTAGAATTATTGGTTATGTTATTATGAGATGCATTGTCATATCTTTCAACTCACGGTGATTGATTGATTATCTGCTGTGGATATATATTTCTGATCATCTGTTATAAAATCTGTTTGCTTAATATGATGAATTCATTGCAGCATTGATATATATCAAAAATTTATAAGTCATGTACTCTTGCATTTGAAAGTGTTCTGTCTTCTTCATATTGGGGGATATTGTTGGTAAATTGACCCTCAATGTCCCTTTAATTTGAAGAGGCCTCACACTCAAATACAAAGTACAAGTTGTATTTGATAAACCCTATTTGTATCTCATAAGCATGTAGGGTTAGGTTATTCCAAGACAAGGAATAGTATTGGTAACAATCTGCCTAAAACCGCTGTGACGACATCTCTGCCTCAGTCCAGCCGCTGAGATGGAGTCTAGGCTTGCAGAGCTGCAGATAGAGGAAAATCGCTGAGACTTGTGTCTGTCCCAGCGAAACCGCTGAGAAGGAGACTGGAGCTGCCTCTGAGACTGGAAGCTGTCTCAGCCCAACCGCTGAGACAGATTCAAATGTGCTGACGGGATGTTCTTTTGGCGCAAGCGAATATAAAAAGGGAAAAGCAACTCCAGTCTGCCCCATACTGTGTCAGGAGGATTGTAATAGCCCTTGAAGCCTTCTGGAGGTATAAAAGCAAAAGCTAGGGCACAAAAACAAGAACGGTTCTATTGAAAAGCTTTTGCTGCAAGCCACAATCGAGCATTCACGTTCCAGCCAGTTGAAGTTATTCTATAAAGCTTGAGTTAATCTTCTAAAGGAGATTATCTAGCTCTTCCTGTACCAACTCAAGAAGGGCAAGTTGATCTTCTGCTTTGCTGAAGGAGAAGATCAAGGTGATTCAAATCTGAAGCTGTTGTCTTTCAGATCTGAAGAAAGAAATCAGAAGACCTGAGAGTAAACCTTTTGTCTTCTGTATTTAATACAAACTCTCTTATATCTTTGTAAGACATTGTTGTCTGAGTGAAAGGCTGTTGAGCCTGTGTGTAAAGCTGTGTTGACAGCTTGAGTGGTAGGACTTATTGATAGGTCTGAAGTAGGAAATCTTTGTGATTTCTGAGTGGTAGGAGTTACATAACTCTGAGCTGTATGGCTGCTGTGCCTGAGGTGTAGGGTTGTTGAGCCTGAGTGTAGGGCTGCTGTGCCTGAGGTGTAGGGCTGCTGAGCCTGAGTGTAGGGTTGCGGTGCCTGAGGAAGGATCACTCTTGATCTGAGAAGTTCTGAGGAACTTGTGGTGTAAGCTCAAGGAGCTGAGATTGGAGTTTGTGGCCTTGTCTAACTCACTGTTAGAAAGGTGAAGGGGGAAAGAGGACTACTCAAGACACCCTGTCTTGAGGAACCTGATTGAGTTTTCTGCAGCTAGATACATTAGGATTATATAAAGAAAATAAGTAAAACCTATTCACCCCCCCCCCCCCCCCCCCCCTCTAGGTAATATTGACTACACCTAACAAACTATCACCTATGGGATCTAATGTATCATTAGACAAGGATGAAAAAGGGAAGACCTTTGATGAATTCATGTACAGATGTATCATTGGATCATTGTTGTATTTGACTGCCAGTAGACCAGACATTATGTATTCTACATGTGTTTGTGTTAGGTATCAGGCATGTCCTAAGGAATCTCACTACACCTCTGTGAAGAGGATCTTGAGATACCTCAAGGGAAGCCTAAATCTTGGCCTTTGGTACCCTAGGAACAATGATTTTGAACTGATAGGCTATTCAGATGCAGATTTTGTAGGATGCAAAGAGGACAGGAAAAGCACAAGTGGCACCTGTCAATTCCTAGGGAGGAGGTTGGTCTCATGGAGCAGCAAAAAGCAAACCAGTGTGGCAATGTCCACAGCTGAGTCAGAGTACATTGCAGCAGGTAGTTGTTGTGCTCAAATTCTATGGATCCAACATCAGTTGGAAGATTACAACATCAAGGTAAGACAATCTCCCCTGCTGTGCAACTCATCTAGTGCAATTTCTATTGCAAAAAATCCTGTCTCCCATAGCAGGACCAAGCACATAGAAACTAGGTATCATTTTATTAGAGATCATGTAGAGTGTAAAGATATCAAACTTGAATATGTCTCTACAGACAATTAAGTAGCTGATATCTTCACTAAGCCACTGGATGAGGCCAGGTTTAATTCTTTTAAAATTGACTTAGGCATGTTGAATTTAGAATGAGTTCATTTCTGAATATATGTTCTCTGTGTTGAAATGTTTATGCTCTTATCTGTTCAATTTATCATAAAATGTAATGTTATGATAGATTAATATCTGAATTGATCTTCCTTCAATAGGCATAATCCACTGATAGGGTAGATAATCTCCCTAAGTTGTTAAATGTAGAATAGTTTAAAATGATCAGCTGGATCAGAAAAATCTGGATCAGCTGAGCTTTAGGTTTCCCTTAAATCATAAGATCAATAGATATACTCTAAATGAGGGGGAGCTTAAATGGATTGTTCAAAATGAACAAGATCAGCTATTAAAGAAAATAATTATCAGATTGAGGGGGAGTTGGCAAATGCAGTTGTGGATCCCTCCCAATCCCTAAAAGGTAGAGGTTGAAGAATCATATTCCCTAATGGGAAAGAGGTTGAAGAATCTAGAAAGGGGGAGATGGCCAATGCTAAGACCAAATTTGGTCTTGCTAGATGCAAATAGGAGATGGAATGCTAGTTGCTAAGACCAAAGTAGTGTTAGCCCTCTAAGTTAGCTATCATGATATGTTATTCAATCTGAGTTAGAAAGGGGGAGATGCTCTCTAAGCTAGTCAAAGCTTTATATAATCTGTCATGAAGTTGTTAGCTTAAACAATGTTGTTATCTAGAAGCTATGTTATCATGATTATCTTAGAGATCATTTACATAATATGTCCTTCAAGTGGTATCATGATATGTTTTTGGTGGTTATGTACCTTAGCATTGGGGATGTTCTGCCTTCTTCAAATAGGGGGAGATTGTTGGGAATATTGCCCTCAATGTTCCCTTGATTTGAAGAGGCATCACTTCCAATACTAAGTACATATTGTATTTGATAAAGCTTTGTTCTTGTAAGTTAAACAGGCTTAGGTGACTCAAGAGAAAGGGTTAATCAAGACCTAAGGTTAGGAGAAATCTTCTCCTAAGTTGATGAAGAAATGTCTCGGCTGAACCGCTGAGACGAGGAGCCGTCTCAGCGGATCCGCTGAGAAGAAGTTGTCTCAGCTGATAAGTTCGTCAAACTCTGAGAATCAGCGTGTTCGTCGAATGCAGACTGCAGTTCGTCGAACGCAGAACTCAGTTCGTCGACCGCTGAGACGAGACCAGAGAAGGAGCTGCTGAGAAGGCTCAAAGGGCGTGTTAATCAAACACAGAGAGCCGTTCGTCGAACGCAGAACTCAGTTCGTCGACCGCTGAGACGAGACCAGAGAAGGAGCCGCTGAGAAGGCACAAAGGGCATGTTCGTCGAACGCAGAGAGCCGTTCGTCGAACGCAGACAGAAAGGAAGAAACAGCTGAGAGTTGGCATGTTCGTCGAACTCAGAAGGCAGTTCGTCGAACGCAGACAGAAAGGAAGAAACAGCTGAGAGTTGTCATGTTCGTCGAACTCAGAAGGCAGATCGTCGAACGCAGAGACAAGGCAGATCGTCGAATGCAGTGACAAGGCAGATCGTCGAATACAGCGACAAGGCAGATCGTCGAACTCAGGTCTTAGTGGGTTCGTCGAATACAGGATGCAGCGGGTTCGTCGAATGCAAAGTGTAGTGTGTTCGTCGAACGCAGACCTTCTCTATAGATAGGCAGGGCGGCGGGTCCTGCGGCTAGGGCAATTTGCAGAAAAGCTACAGGGGACCACCAAAGTCTCTCATACCTCTTGGGAGATCAACTTAGAGTCGTTGAAGATAAAAGAAGTATAAAAGAAAGAGTTAAGGCACTTTCTAAACCGCGGTTACTTGCTGAATCTATTTTTCTCCATTGACGGCTGCTGCTGCTCTCGTTTTTCTTTCTGCTCACTGAAAGAGAAGAAGAAACCGAGAGAAGAAGATAGCTCCTCCACCAGAAGGGGCAAAGTGATCTTCCATCCTTCTATTGAAAGCACAAACTGTGCAGGATCTACATGAGAGTATTTCTGCTGTAGAAAATTTTCTAAAATATCTTTTTTTATAAGGCTTTTTTTGCCTGAGTTTGTAGGGCATTTGCCTGAGTGTGTAGGGCTTGTTGGCCTGAGCTTGTAAGGCTGGTTTGCCTGAGATTGTAGGGTTGTTTAGCCTGAGGAGTTAGGCTTGTTGCCTGAGGTAGGAACAGGAGGTGTTCTGAGCTGTAGGAGGTGGATTCCTCTGAGTTTGTAGGGCGGCAGTGCCTGAGGTAGGAGCTGGGTATAGCTCTGAGTTGTAGTGACTTTTGTCCTGAGGTAGGATCATCTTTGATCTGAGAAGTTCTGAGGAACTTGTGTTGTAAGCTCTTGGAGCCGAGTTTGGAGGAGTTGGCCCTGTCTAACGCACTGTTAGAAGGGTGAAGGGGGAAAGAGGACTACTCAAGACACCCTGTCTTGAGGAACCTTTATAAACACTTGTGTGTTTTTCTGTGTTGCTTGATTATCTGATTAAAATAGTTTTAACAGGCCATAATTATCAAGTAAAACTCAAAAGACCTATTCACCCCCCCTAGGTGAATTAGTTAGCATACTAATATTCTTTCACCTCTCTTTTCCACCATTAGGACTACCTCCTTCCTCTCTGGAGAGTTTTTTTTTATTTTTTTTCTCAAATTTTTTCTACCCTAAAACCCTAGAATGCTCAAAGTTTCATGAAAATTATTTTGAAGGTTTAAAAATCGTCCTCTCAACTCTCTCATAGCCCCATTGTGAGTATTTCTTTATCGTTCCTCTCAACTCTCTCATAATATATATTTGGTTTCCTAAATGTAAAAAAAAATTATTTGTTAGGTTTTCATCTCTCCGAATCACATATTTGTGCTTACTATTTTAGTTGGTGTTAATTTTTGAAGGTATTTTTCTGAAATCTTCATGAACATTAGAATTTTTAATTTGTTCTTAGCAAAATTGTTAGATTTTGATTTGTTCAAAAATATTTCTTTGTTTTTTTAGATCATGAATTCAGAGAATGTTAAATTGTTGACAAATGAGGAGTATATTGAAGATAATTCGGTAGATGTTGGAAAATATTTTTGCACAAATATGAGTTTTCCAAGTAAAGAGGACTTAATTGTTTGGGCCAGAAACACTGCAAAAAATTTGGGTTTTGTTATCAATATTTTGAGGGCAGATAATCTCAACACACGGGCAAAACTAGGGTAATCCCTGGTTGTGACAGGTTTGGAACACCTAGTGATAGCCAAACGAAGAAAGGTTTTGTGATGAAAAATATTAGAAAGTCAAGTTCA
Source organism: Dactylorhiza incarnata (assembly GCA_033032865.1). Lineage (NCBI taxonomy): Eukaryota > Viridiplantae > Streptophyta > Magnoliopsida > Asparagales > Orchidaceae > Dactylorhiza > Dactylorhiza incarnata. Next base: position 15,616,455 of record JAWHQI010000012.1, on the reverse strand, counting down.
AAACATTGCGGTTGCAAGTTCACACTTAAAGGGCGTAGAGAAGATAACAATGAATGGAAGATTGAGGTTAAATATGGTTTGCACAACCATGAATTTGTTCATCTCGAAGCGCACTTATACATTGGTAGGCTAGATGATAATGAGCAAAAAATAGTGGCTGAAATGTGTAATGCTGGTGTTAAGCCACATACAATATTATCTTCATTGAACAAAAGAAATCATTTGGATGAATTAAATCGTAAGGTACGCACCGGATAATATAAATAATTACGATTATTATTGAGTTGATGTTTGCTAATTGTTATTTTCTTATTATTTAGGTTTTTTGGGAGACGACTGCAACAAACGACGACTATTTGATGTTTTGCGTACTTTTTGTGTACTTTAAGAGATGCAAAGAACATTTATCATATATCGGACATTTAACTTCCGTTTAGTTTGGAATGAAATATGAATTTTGCGTATTGCAATAGAATGAAATCATGTATCGGACATTTAACAAATTAACTTTTAACTATTTGTTTATTTTTTTTTAAAAAAATGGTTGGGTACAAATATCCACTATGGGTACTAATATCCACTATAAGTACAAATATAAGTGGGCTACAAATAGCCATTTAAGGGGTACCAATATCAATGCCCAAATTTTATGGTGTGATGATTAACATATTTGCTTGATATAGTGAGAACCTGTGTTCAATTATCATCATTGACAATTTTTGTGAGATTAAAAATCGAGTCATATGACTCTTATTTTTCAATAAATTTAGAGATAAAATCGTAATTTCATGTTGTATGGTATACTACATCTAACATAAACCTAGGACACCAAATCATAGTAGGTGTAGGGGCTCTAGAAAAAAGTTGTAAGATTAATTATATCATCATTGACGAATCTGATTTTCCCAATTATTTTTAAATTTCATGTCCCAATATTTCTTTATAAGTTAGTATAGATATATATACCTTTACTTTCATTTCAATGCCGAACTAGATTGGGGCTCGATCGTAGGAAAGCAATAGGACTACTTTCGCGGGCCTGTGCAATGTCACCGGTTGTATATAAAGAATTTATTTTATATTTGCACATAAAAAAATATAGTAAAATTGAATTACAGATTAACAATTAAGGTCGGACTTGTCAATTCAGTCACAGAATTCACATAAGACGCAGTCACATTGGTAATGTAAAAGGTTAAAAAAATAATATAAAATTTATGGACCCCCACGAAGAATTTAAAAACTCACACCACGAAGCTGACGCATTCCGTTCCGTTCCGTGGGGTTGCTGTCTGCTAACTCCGGCTCGTCACGTTTCTCTTCGCCGCCGCAACTGCAGAGTAGGTAGGAGAAGAGGCTGGAAACGGTGGCGCTAGAGTTGCTGGATCCGCTGCCGGCCCTCAGGATCATCGGCGCTGGCACGTTTAGCACCGGGGTGATCCGAACCCCGCCCACCCCGCTCCGATGCGAACCTCTTTTGCTTCCGGAGTAGTAGTACGTCTTTCTCTGATTCAGATCCACAGTGAATTTCTTGCTCGACGCCTTATTCGAGGCGGCCAGCGGCGGGCGGGGAGACGGCGGCGGGAAGGAGCCTGTGGATTTGCTTCGATGTAGAGGAAATGGCAAGATCAGACTAGTCGGAGTAACGCTGCTCACGCTGCTGCTACGACCGAACCGCCAAATTGAGTGCCGGGAGTTATCGCGGCGATGACAGGCTGCTGTTCCTGCTCTCCCACCGGATCCTGCGGTGGAATCTGAGATTGCGCCGAGACTGTCCCCGTGGTCGAAGATCGGCTCAGGCAGTGGGCCAGATCTGTTTTCCATCGGGATTGTTGCCTTGAATATGGGAAGTAATTTTCCACCGGAGAAGAGCTCGTCCGCATCGGAGGAGTCAGTGATCGAGCTCTGAAAAATCACGTTGAAGTTGAAATCGCCCGACCCTGCCTCTAGCGGCAGGAACCCATCGCTTCGATTACAGTCATCGCCGGATACGGCGTCCAAACTAATGTTCTCGGAGAAGGAAAGTCTAGGACTCACCGATAAAACTTCCGTCGCCATTTGATGGGAGAGAGAGAGAGAGAGAGAGAGAGAGAGAGAGAGAGAGAGAGAGAGAAGAGAATGGATTAATGGCGTCAACAGCGTTTGCCTAATATATAAATGCAGCGTTATCGCGTTACAGGGGTTGGTCCACGGAACTAATCACCAGAGCACATTAATTGTCAAAATTGTTGCAATTTGGAAAATAGTAAATTTTTTTTTTTTTAACGACTAGAATGAGTCCTTTCAAGTTTCAACCTTACTGTGTTTAAACAATTTTTAAAGCAATATTAATGTATTTATATTACCATTTACCAGACATATAATCAATATTCACAGCTCAACAAAAATTTAAAAGCAATCTAATCCCACTTTTCTTTATTCTTAGAACTACTCCAAAAGTAGCGAATTCAGAAAATTACAAAAGGCGGTGCATAATTTTTTTTAACACAATAGTACGTAAAATGTTATATTGAGCAGGTGTGTGTAGGCAGGTCATTGGTTGAAAAATAATTTTGGGGATGCGCATAGCTGAGTTTGGTTTGCGAATAGTCAAATTTTGACTTGCTTATAACAAATCGCAAAAAATGGGAGAGTCAGTGTCCCTTTGGCCCCATCTGGATCCGCCCCTGACTGCAGCCCCAACCTTGCGCCCCAACATGCAGTCGAATCCTTACACCTCTGCGCCCCTGATATTCTTTAGCCAAACCCGCCCGAACGGCGTCGGACGCCGGCGGGGGACGCTGGAAAAGGTACCGCAACCGGTTTAGATCATAAGCCACATCCCACTAGCAGTGCAAACTCTAGGCTTCGAGTACATTCATGATTCTAATATTGTGTGTGAGAGAAGAATGAGAGTGTCTCTAGTGTCATGGCCGGACTATTTTAATCTCCCTTGTTGCCCACTTGTGAGGAAGAGATTTTTTTTAATTCCGTGGAATTGTCGTCTTCGAGCTTTGAAAACTTCCTCATCATCGTCGGCCCGGTGCTGGTCCAGGCTCTGGGGCTTAGTGCCCGTTTGTTTCGACTGATTTGGGGCGGGGTGGCTGGCCGAAAACGGCGGTTGATTAATAAGAGGGGTTTGAGTCAACGTTTACTCTACTCCTTTTATTAATAAACGCAAAATTTCCTCGTTTTTGGTCCATTGCTCCCCCTCCAGTTTAGTCGCAGCCTCGCGCGTCTGAGCATCCCCAATCTCCACCGATCCCGCGAGCCTCTCTGCCCTCCTTCCAAAGCGACGACGTTGTTGCCTTCTCTCCGCTCGACCGTACGGTGAGCAGGCGGCCGCTGCTCCTATTTTGCTCATAGAGCTACTCTCGACGTCTACTCACAAACTCCGACATCTAATCTCGGTCGCCCTCTCCGCCATCCTGTCTCTCTCCACTTCTCTCTGTTAGGGTTTCCCCCAACTAGGAGAAGAGTAGCTTCGAGTACTGTGATTTTCCCGTGGCTTCGAGCCTGATCGGAAAGGGGATTCCGGGCTGATTCCTGTGCTACGATGTCATATAGAGCCAAAAATTAAACTATCATCGATGCTGACACCACTATGAACATGAAATTTGAAGATCTATATTAAAAGTTACATCAAATATTATGCCAGCTCTTAAGAGGGCTTTGTCTTTACAATCCTAGATGTTATATAAGAGCATTTTGCAGAAGTGGCCTTCTCAAAAATTAATCCTCCGTTCGTTTGGTAGGTTTTGTAGAAAGGAATTGGTTTTCTGCAATCCAATTCCATTAATAAGCTTTCACTTAGTCTTTTATTAGAGGGAATTGATTTTCCTCCAAAATCTTTCGGGATAGATCCATTAAGAAAATATCCTATGGTGAAAACCTTTTAATTTTGATCGGTTTTGAGAGAAAATTCTGTTCTTTTCTCTCTTATTATTGGTAGGTTTGATAGATTTTTAAAGTAATGATTACTATTTTATCAGCATTATTTGATAATGATTACTATTTTAGCTAATTTAAATATTTTTCCCGATTTAAAGATGTTAATTATCCATGATTAAAAATCTCGCAAAAACCTGTGCTTGAAAATCATCCTACAGCCGAACAAAAAAATTGATAGTTTTCAATTCCTGTTCCTGAAAACCATCATTCAAACGAACACAAGAATTGAGTTTAACTCAAAACCAAAACCTTTGAGTTTTTGGTTTTGGACCAAAAGCAATTCTTTTCAATCAAAACCTACGAAACGAAGGGAGCCTCAAGGTTTTTTGTGTGCAAGAGTATAAGGGTCTAAAATCTCATTATAATTGTATGTGTGTATAATTGTGCTTGCATGTGTGTATGTGTAGTTGTGTTTATATTTCCAAATTATTTTTCCCAAAACTTTATTTTGTTACCAAACAATTTTTTTTTCAAAATTTCATCTCTAACAGCTCTATAAACTCCATTTCATCCAATTAATTTTTTTTATCAAAATTCTGTTTGGCAATATTTTTCTCAAACTCTATTTTCTATTAACTACTTTCCATCAACAACAACCCAACCAAACAGAGTCTTAGTCTTTCTTCATGATCATTATCGGAATATTCGTTAGTGCTATCTTCCTCCTCTAGTTTGTCGTCATACCCCAAGAAGTCTGCAATCATTGCCAATAGTCCAAAAGTGGTGTTTTTTATATGCGGCGTGGTTTTTTGTGCCGGCCTTGTAGCTTCTCTGTGTCATGAGTAGAAAGAAATGGTCGACGAGGATTACAATGACTATGGTGGTCCAGTTTGCTCTTCTCTATGATCTTCGATGCATTTGTGAGTAAATTCCTCTTTGTAATGCTTGCGCACATCCCATGCAATTAGTAGTGGGTTACAAGTATCGATTGTAAGGATGCTAATATAAATGCCCAAATTTAAATATAATTTATTTTCTTATATTCATCGGTACTAGTTATTATATTTTTAAGGGACATCTTACCATTACACTATACTGTTTGGAACTTTACCTACATATTTCTGATTTTAAGAAGTCCTCGAGTCAAAGATAAATGCACTTTGTATTTGACATATTTGCTTTAGAATATTGCTTTCAGATACTAAACAGTGCAAGTCTAACATAGGGCTAGACTTAGTGTCATCAGACATAATTTTGCCAATGTAATCTTCATTGTGCAAAACATCATGTCGACCTATGATCTAGACTATATTAGGCTTGTCACTAACTTATTATCATCAGGAATGAAGGTCTATCAAGTGAGCTGAAGCAAAGGATTTTAGTTGAGAAGTTCAGAAACTCTCTAAGTCAAATATCGTCTTGGAAAACCTAAATATCGTCGAGTGAAAGTCTCGATATCGTCTTGAAGAAGTTAAACTCCAAGACAATATCGTCTTGTAAACTCACAACTTAAACAAGCATTCCGTCCTCTTTCCTCTCCACTTCGAGTCCAAGGAAATGGTGGAGCTTACCCAAATCCTTCATCTCAAATCTGATAGCTAGCTCAGCACGAAGCCTAGCTACCTCCACTTCAGAATTCCCCGTGACGATCATATCGTCAATGTATAACAGCACCAAGACCTGAAGCTCCCCCGTCTTCCTTACGAATAAGCTCGAATCAGAATCAGAGGTAAAATATCCATAGAACTAGAGGTATTCTGCGATCTTGCCATACCACGCTCGAGGTTCCTGCTTCAAGCCGTAAAGAGCCTTCTTGAGCTTACACACGTACCTTGGGTGCTCTTCGGAAACATAACCAGGTGGCTGATCCATGAAGATATTCTTGTCAATCTCGTCATACAAGAAAGCATTCTTCACATCGAGTTGCCAAATCTTCCATCATTGGCAAGCTACCAATGCGATCACCACCCGAACCGAAGACATTTTGGCAACAGGGATGAAAGTTTCTTCATAATCTTCCCCATACTTCTGAGAGAATCCTCGAGCTACAAGGCGAGCCTTGTACCGCTCAATGCTACCATCAACCTTCTTCTTCAGCTTGAAAACCCACTTGCAAGTCACAAGAGTAACACCCTCAGCCTTAGGCACCAAGTCCCAAGTTTCATTCTTCCTGAGGGCAATCATCTCTTCATCCATGACCCCTTCCCACTCCTTGACTCCAACGGCATTTTCAAAGCAAGATAGCTCTCTCTCTTCCAGGGGACCTGCGAAGAAACATGAGATGAAGCTCACCAGATTTCCCCCTATATATCGATCTGGTGGAATGATAGTCCTCTTGGACCTCCTAAGAGCTTTACTCGGAACCACCTCTTTTGCTACCTGTTCTGAACTAGCTCTCCTTCCAGGCATATTTGGAGTATCGCTCCCCCTGCTTCCAGAAACTGAAGCACCTGACCTTGAGCTAGAAATACCCAGAGCACTTGGAGAAACAGGCAACTCCACCAGAACCTCCTTGGTAGCTACTTCAAGTACACCATCTGGCCTGCCTCCCTGTAGCTGAACAGAAGAGTTACCTTGGTATGACGTCAGCTCGTCAAATACCACATCCCTTGAGACCACATATCTCCCCTCCATTGTCGGTTCTGAACTTCTTGATCCGCAGGTTAAGCCGACCTTCTACCAGCTCCTTGAACTCCACAAACCTCTCGAATGCATCTGACTTCTCCTTCAGAAAATATACCCAAGTATATCTGGTGAAGTCATCAATCAAGACATGCATATACCTGCTACCTCCAAGACTGGCAGTGGCGGTAGGTCCAAACAAATCACCATGAATACATTCCAATGGTGCTTTGCATCTACTTTGTGATTTGTCAAACGGAAGAGGTTGAGCCTTACCAAACTGACAACCTGCACAAACGTGACCATCACTGAGAGATGATAAACTAGGCAGACCTTTCACAAGGCCTCTTCCCGCCTTAGCCTTTAGCTTATCCATCCCAACATGCTCGAGTCTTTCATGTCAGATAGCAGCGCTGTCGTTGGCTCTCATCTTATCAACATAGGATCTTATTGATAAAACAAATAAGTCCTTCACCCGTCTCCCTACATGAGTGACCTCAACCTTCACGGTTGAAACATTTCGGAGAAATTTCACTTATGTTGGACCAAACAAAACGTGATAACCAGCATCGACAGCATTTGTCACTGAGAAGAGGTTCTTCTTCATTCCCGACATATGATAAACACTCCTTAAAGTGAGTGGACCTCTATCACTGCCTAAAGAGACAACACCTTCCTTCTCAACTGCATGAGCCGTATCATCAGCTGTAATGATAGCATCATTACCTGAGTGTGCTTGCAACGAGGAGAACTTCGACTCATCCCCGGAGAGGTGATGACCACACCCAGAGTTAACTATCCAATCATTCTGATAGTTGATAGAAGCCAATGCCTGAACACAAGTGCCCGTCATGAAAGCCCCTCCACCACCCCAACTACCTTCAGCATTAGAACCAGCCTCCTCCTTTCCTGCAGCATGCCCTGGTTGAAGATTGACTTTGCAGTCTCTTTTGAAGTGACCTAGCTTGTTGCACCTGTAACACCTCGACCCTTCCTTTTTCTTTCCATCAGACTTAAGAGTATAACTCTTCTCTTGCTGATATGAAGTAGATGGACCATCTCCAATAGGCGACTTCTTTTTGTCCTATCTCTTCTTCTTGCCAGAAAAGAGAACCTCACCTTCTCCCCTAGAGACTGACATCCCCGCCATTTGCTTAGCTAAACTCTCTTACGAAGCAAGTAAGTTTTCCAGCTCCAGCAATGATGGCTAATTGGCCCAGCCTTGCACAGAAGTAACAAAGGCCACATACTCCCTCCGCAAGTCGTGGATTATGTGCCTCTTCAGCTTCGCTTCTGAGATAGGCTCATGATAGTTTGTTTAGGATTTAGTCTTAGTCACCTAGAGGGGGTGAATAGGTTTCTTTTTCTTTTAGCTATTAACTAGTTATTTTCTGATTTTATGTTAGTTACTATCAAGCATCCAGAAAACACACAAAGATTTATAGAGGTTCCTCAAGGCAAGGTGTCTTGATTAGTCCTCTTTCCCCCTTCACCTTTCTAACAATGAGTTAGACAAGGCCAACACCTCCAAACTCAGCTCCAAGAGCTTACAACACAGATCCCTCAGGATCTCTCAGGTCTTCACAAAACCTACCTCAGGCCCAACATCCCTACCTCACGCTCAACAGCCCTACCTCAGATCACCCACTGATCCTACACTCAAGCTGACCTCTCAGCTCAACTACTCAGGCTAAACAGCCCTACTTCCTCAGGCAAAGATGCCCTACAGCTCAGAACTGTTAAGTTCCTACAGTAATAATAATGTATGATTACAAAAGAAGATAGATTAAACTTAGTCTTCTGTTGCAAAACAACTGTTGTGACAGTCTTGAATCTGGGATGAGTTTAATGGACTCAACTTTGATTCTTCTGATCCTTTTCTTCAAAGAAAGAGTGAGGATCAACTTGCTCTGTCTTGAGTTGATCAAGAGGAGCAATCTATTCTCTCCATGCAGCTTCAGGAAATAGGAAGTGAGAGCTTTCTTGGCTGCTGTCAATAAAATAGTAAGTTTGTTCTTCTTTTGTGTGCTGGAGAGTTGGAGAGAGCAAGTGTGCTTCTACAAAGCCCTAATTTTCTCTTTTATACTTCACCGATCTTCAATGGCTATCATATGTTCTCCTGACACAGCATGAGAGTGATTGGGACATCCTCTCCTGCTTTACAAGTGTTGCGCCAAAAGTAAAACCCGCCAGTCCTTTTGAATCTGTCTCAGCGGTTGGGCTGAGACAACTTCCAGTCTCAGCGGCATCTTCTGTCCCATCCCAGCGGATCCACTGAGATAGACAGTTGTCTCAGCGGTTTTCTTCTATCTGCAGCTCAGCTGGCCAAGACTCCTTCTCAGCGGCTCTTGGCCTTGTTTCAGCGGTTTAGCTGAGACTAAGAGCTCGTCTCAGCGGTTTTGGCAGCAAGCCAACTAAACTCACTACATACCCTGGTATGACCTAACCCTGCATAGTCATGAGATGAAATGGGGTTTATCAAATACAACTTGTACTTAGCATTGAGTGTGAAGCCTCTTCAAATCAAGGGAACATTGAGGGTCATATTCCCAACAGCTCATCCGGGTCCAATGCCGATATCTCTGCGCATAGGTTCTTCATCTTCAAGAAGAGCGTTGAAATGGACAAGTCACCTTGAGTTTCCTTAGCCAACTCATTCTCCAAGAACTATAGCCGAGCTACATTCTTCTTATTAAACAATCCATCCAAGGCTATCCAAATTTCAGCAGCTGACCTACATCCAATGATGTGGTCAAACAACTCCGAAATGATAGCTCGCTTGAGAGTGAACTCAGCCTTTGCATTTATTCTCTTCCAAGCCTTCACGAGCTCAGCATTCCCCTCAGTAGGAACAACAGCTTGTCTTGCTTCTCCTCCGACTACCTCCCATAAGTCCTCGCCAAGAAGATAGCTCTCCATGCATGACTTCCACCTTTTAAAGTTAGTCCACGTAAGGAGCTCAATACCAAGACCTCTAGCATATCCTCCTTCCATTGCTATCTCACTTATTGACAACCAACTTGCAGAAAATCAAGTAGAAGTCAACGTTGATTACTTCTCAGAAAACCCCCTCTGATACCATGTTAAAATTTTAGAGGTCCGGAGTGAAGTAATAATGCAGAACACTTCAACACAATCTACAAGCGAGACAATCAATGACAATGGGAAGATAGAATAGTGCTCTTGTTATTCACTATCTCTTTACAGCTCGAGACATACATGGCGAGACATGATTCATAGGAATCACAAAGGAGAGAAGCACAAGACAAAAAAGAAGCCGCCAACGAACTACCAAAGAAGTGATCACCAGACTGCTCGAACAGGCAAGCCGCATGACTATCCCAGAGACCGCGCGAACAGAGCACAACCCAATGTTGTCAGCCCACAATCACAGAATGCACAACCTGCTGCTTTATTCAAATGCTAAAAACAACTGCTGTCCGCACTTCTTGATCGCCCAGACCACATGGTCTCAAGATCACAGAAGAACCCGTGAACACTTGACGAAGAACTACTTCCTACTGCGAGACCGCAACTGAAGATCGCCCGACCACTTAATGCCGCCTAATCAACTGAGTCTGATGTACAGTCCAAGAACTCCTAAACACAGTCCGCACAGACAGACCATTGCCGAACTGGTTTATTCAAAGCTGGAAAGAAGGGAGAATGTAGACGGTGACTACTAGCCGCTAACCTGCGAACAGAACAACCCGGTCAGACAACTCAAACTGCGTGACCTCAAAAAGAGACCGGCACAATCAAGCTAACTTTTGTTCTTACTGTTCTTGCATATCAATGGCTACCCTGGCTTCCCTATTTATAGGCAAACGAATGATAGCTTCTAAGATGATACATCGACTAGGGACCATTTAAGAATGAAGCTTCTTATAAAAATAGGCCCTCACATTCAAGTCACATACTTGAATTCCTATGGAAGCAAATATTCTAAGGGCATTTATTATGCAAATTAATATATCAAATATAAACAATTGACATTGTAAAAGAATTTGCCATAAATGTAAAATGAAATATAAAATACTCTATTCATCACATGAATAACAACCGACACAAATACAATCCACAAGACTCTCACTAGAGATGATCATTCAGGTATCTAATACCCATTGATCTAGTATGATGATGCGATAATTTCGGCAAGTGCACCGGTCGCGCAAGTAATAATAATGGGGAAAATCCCCGAGTGTCGGTCTCTTGAGGAACACAGTAAGGTGGAGTTAGGTTTCGAGGAAGGACTTGAGATTGAAGTCCTTAAATCGGATGGAATGCGGGGGAGTTGGGTTGGCTTTTGGAAAATAAAATAAAAGCTATCAACTACTCCTATGCAATGCCGCTATGCAAAGCTTCGCTTGGCGGGATGGAGACTAGGCAGGCCTTGAGCGCGCTGCGTCGAAAGGGCGGATGGACGAGTAGGCAAGCGGAATCGAACTGTGCAGGCCTTGAGCGCACTGCTTCGTTAGGCGGGATGGAATACGGGCCGCTATGCCACGCTTCGGTAGGCGGATGGACGAGTAGGCTAGCGGAGTGAGGGTCGCAAGCACCTCTTCGACAAGCACGCCACTAGCAATTGCTAGTGCGGCACACGAACGTGACGGCGGAATGGAAATGGACGGCGGCGCACCTCAAGCAACTCAAATAGATAAATTACACAAACACATAGACATGAAATATATATGTAAATATAACTAATTCAAGTGCCACTTCATCATAATAATGAGATCTAAAACAAATACACATCAATAAGAGAAGAATAAGGCAAGAAATCGACCGAATCCGAAGTCTCGTTGTAGATTCACGGTTGGAATCGCCGGGTTGTCAATCCGCGTCCAAGCTCGGTCCGCAACTACGTCCGGGGTAGAGAGAGCTGTCACGACTCTCCAATGGACCCGTCTTCTTCGTGTCACGATCCGGTAGAGGTTGCAAACTTCCTCTTGCTCGATGGAGATGGCGGCTAGATCTTCCTTTGGAGCTCTTGGATGAAGGAGGAGGCCGAGAGGACACTCCGGCTCAAGATTGGCGTGAAGAACAAGCCCGGAGCACCTCTAGATGGTGGGCGGCGATGGAGGGGCGAAGTCGGACGAACTGGAGCAGAAAATGGCGGAAGAAATTCCGGATCTGACCTAAAATCACGAGCAGGTCATTTTATAGGCGCTGGAATAAACAGTGCGCACGGTCATTGGCGCACGACCAGTGGTCGTGCGCACTAGAAACCTGTGATCGTGCGCTCTGCCTGGACGGAGCCTACAAAGACAGAAACTATAAAATAACATGTTCGCACGACCAGTGGCGCACGACCGGTGGTCGTGCGCACTGGTTGAAACAGAACTCATGAAATTGATGATAAGTGCGCACGAACAGTGGCGCACGACCGGTGGTCGTGCGCACTATCGGTGGTCGTGCGCACTATCGTAGATGGTCGTGCGCACTGCACCAAACAGAACTCATGAAAAAAGTGTTAAGTGCACACGATCAGTGGCGCACGACCAGTGGTCGTGCGCAATAGAACCAGTGATCGTGCGCAGTGTTCCTGTGCAGAATTGCACCGGAAGCACCTGCACGACTCCTGTTCTAGCGTACAACCACGAATCCAGCTACTGAAAGTGGCACCTAACAGTGCATGAAAACTACTAATGAAGATAAACATGAAAACACACCAAAATGGGCCTAGAAGTGCACATAGCAAGTGATAACAAATATAAGCTAAAACAAGGCTAAAGTGCAGTGGAATGACTAGATAAACGGCCCAGATGAGTCCATATATGTGTATATAATCGGGACTCATCACACCCCCAGACTTACCTGTTTGCGCGTCCCGAGCAAACAAATTCTAAGCGAACGGGGAAAGAAAAGTAGATGGCTTAAAACTACAATACAGAGTACCATGCGAAGTCGCATGCTCACGTGCATAAGAAGAATGGTAGAGAAGATTTCTGATTATATAAATAGTCTATATATTTCTAAAAGAGTAAAAGCATATTACAACTACTCAAAATGGTGAACAACAGTGAATCGTTCGGTCATGCATACGGAGAAAGCAAACTAAACGCTGAGATGAGCATTGCTCAAGATTGGAATGCCGGACAAACTCCACCGAAATCCATCGGTGTCGGTGACCATAGGCTTGCCCGGTCACATTCTCTCCACGGCACTGGTTTGACTCAAATGCGTGAATCAATAGGACTTTAGGTTTTAAATGGGGCTTGGGTTTAGGTGAGGTAAAACAAAGATAAAAAAAACGACGGCTAAAGCACTAAACCCAAATGAGCTAATGCAGGAAACTATCCTCATTCACCACACAAACATGCGGGTACACAACACCCCCAGACTTGGACTTAACAGCATGGGTGCGTGCACCGCCTACTCCCAAACATAAATCTATACATAAAGATTTTCAATTAAACATTCCTTCTCTTTCCTTTCTTTTTAACTTCTTTTCTTTTTCTCATTTTTTTTCTTTTCTTATCATTTTCAGCAAATAAACAAAAGGACACATCCACATCTTCACAAACATATTACCACATCAACAACCCAACTCATGAAAATAATAAACAGCTAAAGCTCAAATTTTGGGTGTGCGACTAGGATTGGCTTTTGGGCTTTGGTGAAATAAAAGTGGGGCTGAATCAAAGAACGGTTAGGCACAACTGGGCTAGCGAGGATATAGCGGTAGGGATAGGCACAAAGGCTCAGCCGGGCCAAAATGATGGCCTATATCACATTCACACAATTGACTAACCGTATACCCATGCTTCAAGAATCGCTTGGGGCAAGTTCTAGCCACCGAGAAAGATTCTCCTTTCTCCCGACTCAAGCAATACGAATCTAGCGATCGTATACACACATCCCTATGCTACCGTTTGATTCACACCGGATTCACCATTTGAGTAGAGTAAACAACATTTACACCAATAGAGAAAGATATAAAACCATAGTATAAAGAGAAATCTAATCTACACGAATCTCTATGCAACCGAGCACTCGACTAGGAGCACTACTTGAGTCAACATTTTACTCTGCTACATAGTCCTAAGCCATCACCTAGACTTTCCCAAATAAGCAGAAGAATTAAATTCGCAACAGAGCAAACAAACAGATGAGTACGCGATCAAGTGGGTGATGTGGTGTGCAATGAAAATGAACAACAATTTGAATGAAATCTTCTAGCATGCAGTGCAATAGTGCACGTGAGCGGGTAAACAAAACTACTCTCCCCCAGACTTAAACTAAACAATCCGCAGAATATATGACATGAAAATCAGGAAAGGCTAGGGAAAGAGAGTACCCAGTGCTCAGAAATGAGCACACCAGGAGATTGGCGTTTAAACCACGACTAAGCTGCAGCATCCGCCATCCAGAATAAGTACCTGCAGGGTTCAGCTCCGCAAAAACAAAAGACAAAAGAAAACTGAAAAGAAAATACTACTAACTAAACATGATTAGAGGAAATAAAAATGCAGAAAAGAAAGATAACTACTGGGGTTATTGTCCTCCCAGCACGACTTATTCAAACTTTAAGAGTTTTAGCTAATGGGCCTATGGAAGGAGAAGTGGACAGGTAACTGGCCTAATATCCGTGTCGGTAGCGGGTACCGATACGGTGATAGAACAGTCACCCCTCTACCTAAATATAGATACCTGCTCCTCACAGGTAGAGGGTAGAGAATGTAAGAAGAGGAGGAGGCCTGGTCCTCACTCATCTCACCAAAACTATCCTTGCCCAGCAAGGTATGGTCCACAGCAGGTCCGCAGGAGGAGAAGGCAACGAATGAGGCTTCCTTAATGGAGGAGGGATCAACCTCCTCGCATAAAAGGACACACTCATCATTGACTTGAGCACAAAGCTCCAAGTCCTCCTGAAGTACCTGTGAAGATTCAACCTGCACAGGCTCGGGTGAAGAGGGGGGATCGAGAAATAAACAAGATGAAGAACATAAGTAATCAAAAATCGGGGGAGTGGTCCCGGTCTCACTCCCATTAGGTTGGGGAAGTAAAAAAATGTTTGCATTGTCATCAATGCTACAAGATTCGGCGGGATCAACGGTGGCCAGGCTTAGGATTTGGACTTCCTCCACCGGTGCTGAGGAAAATTCCTCTTCACCTAGAAGGTTGTCCTCCTCCATAGGAGTAGGCACAACACTCAGATCAACCGCCTCCTCCTGCGACACATCATCAACAATGTCGTCAGAGACGAGTGTAGTATGCACAATAGGGAGAGGAGTAGTGCTCGGATAAAAGTCGAGCACCGATTCCTCACAAAGAATCGAATCCACTAGAGGTGGTGGATGCACCGGGAGAATAGGCTCAGTAGTGTCGGTGCCCAGATCAGCCACACATCCAGTGACCGTGTCCATGCCATACCCTTCAAGATGTGAAGGTGACAAAGACACATAACCGGATGTTGAAGGTGTGCCGCCAGAGTTAGGATTCGGGACGATCCGGATATCCGGCTCGTCATCCTCATCCAATTGGCGACGAAAAGCAGCACAATCTTTCAGGGCATGATCTGTGCTCCGACAAAACTGGCACTGCCTAGCGGGCTTCTTTGGCACAGCGGGGGCTGGAGCCGAAAAGAAGTATGACGGTAAAGGCTCAGCAGAGTAGCCATAAGACTTATGCGCACCATATGGAGTACCAGACGAAGTCGGTGTTCCATATGCTGGGCTATAAGAATTATGCCTACTATTCTCCGTAGGGCATTCATCACTAGAGTGGGAGGTAGCTCCACACCAACGGCAACGGAAATTGAGATGTGCCCACATAGTGTGAAGATAAAACGATTCAAAATAAAACTGCTACTGTGCAAATACTAAACCAAATAAAAATTACTAAAGCAACCTGATATAAAACAAGAAGAAGGAATAAAAAGAACAGAAATAAAATAAAAGATGCAATTTAAAAATGGAAGGGCTTTTCTCTCAGGTTCTCCCTCTCCAGAAAACTCACACGACTGTATTCCCCGGCAACGGCGCCAAAAACTTGATGCGATAATTTCGGCAAGTGCATCGGTCGCGCAAGTAATAATAATGGGGAAAATCCCCGAGTGTCGGTCTCTTGAGGAACACAGTAAGGTGGAGTTAGGTTTCGAGGAAGGACTTGAGATTGAAGTCCTTAAATCGGATGGAATGCGGGGGAGTTGGGTTGGCTTTTGGAAAATAAAATAAAAGCTATCAACTACTCCTATGCAATGCCGCTATGCAAAGCTTCGCTTGGCGGGATGGAGACTAGGCAGGCCTTGAGCACGCTGCGTCGAAAGGGCGGATGGACGAGTAGGCAAGCGGAATCGAATTGTGCAGGCCTTGAGCGCACTGCTTCGTTAGGCGTGATGGAATACGGGCCGCTATGCCACGCTTCGGTAGGCGGATGGACGAGTAGGCTAGCGGAGTGAGGGTCGCAAGCACCTCTTCGACAAGCACGCCACTAGCAATTGCTAGTGCGGCACACGAACGTGACGGCGGAATGGAAATGGACAGCGGCGCACCTCAAGCAACTCAAATAGATAAATTACACAAACACATAGACATGAAATATATATGTAAATATAACTAATTCAAGTGCCACTTCATCATAATAATGAGATCTAAAACAAATACACATCAATAAGAGAAGAATAAGGCAAGAAATCGACCGAATCCGAAGTCTCGTTGTAGATTCACGGTTGGAATCACCGGGTTGTCAATCCGCGTCCAAGCTTGGTCCGCAACTACGTCCGGGGTAGAGAGAGCTGTCACGACTCTCCAATGGACCCGTCTTCTTCGTGTCACGATCCGGTAGAGGTTGCAAACTTCCTCTTGCTCGATGGAGATGGCGGCTAGATCTTCCTTTGGAGCTCTTGGATGAAGGAGGAGGCCGAGAGGACACTCCGACTCAAGATTGGCGTGAAGAACAAGCCCGGAGCACCTCTAGATGGTGGGCGGCGATGGAGGGGCGAAGTCGGACGAACTGGAGCAGCAAACGGCGGAAGAAATTCCGGATCTGACCTAAAATCGCGAGCAGGTCATTTTATAGGCGCTGGAATAAACAGTGCGCACGGTCATTGGCGCACGACCAGTGGTCGTGCGCACTAGAATCCTGTGATCGTGCGCTCTGCCTGGACGGAGCCTGCAAAGACAGAAACTATAAAATAACATGTTTGCACGACCAGTGGCGCACGACCGGTGGTCGTGCGCACTATCGTAGGTGGTCATGCGCACTGGTTGAAACAGAACTCATGAAATTGATGATAAGTGCGCACGAACAGTGGCGCACGACCGGTGGTCGTGCGCACTATCGTAGATGGTCGTGCGCACTGCACCAAATAGAACTCATGAAAAAAGTGTTAAGTGCACACGATCAGTGGCGCACGACCAGTGGTCGTGCGCAATAGAACCAGTGATCGTGCGCAGTGTTCCTGTGCAGAATTGCACCGGAAGCACCTGCACGACTCCTGTTCTAGCGTACAACCACGAATCCAGCTACTGAAAGTGGCACCTAACAGTGCATGAAAACTACTAATGAAGATAAACATGAAAACACACCAAAATGGGCCTAGAAGTGCACATAGCAAGTGATAACAAATATAAGCTAAAACAAGGCTAAAGTGCAGTGGAATGACTAGATAAACGGCCCAGATGAGTCCATATATGTGTATATAATCGGGACTCATCATATGACAATCATGCTTTCTTTGTGCAAGGGACTTTGTGAGTGGATCCACAATATTCTCTTCAATCGGTACTCTGCATATGCTCACATCTCCTCGATCGACAATCTCTCGAATAAGATGGAACCGCCGAAGTATGTGCTTGGAGCGCTGATGAGATCTAGGTTCCATAGCTTGGGCAATTGCACCATTGCTGTCACAGTAGAGAACTACGGGATCAACAATGCTAGGAACTACATTTAGTTCAGCGATGAATTTCCTACTCAATACAGCCTCCTTTGCTGCATTTGCTGCAGCAATATACTCTGCTTCTGTCATAGAATCGACAACCGTCTCTTGCTTGGAACTCTTCCAGCTTACAACTCCTCCATTAAGGCAAAATACAAAACCTGATTGAGACTTTGAGTCATCCCTATCAGTCTGGAAGCTAGCAACCGTGTAACCCTTTACAACGAGCTCTTCCTCTCCACCATACACCAAGAATACATCTATTTTCCTTCTCAAGTACTTTAAGATGTTCTTGACGGCTGTCCAGTGACTATCACCGTGATCAAACTGATACCTGCTTGTCATGTTCAAAGCATATGAGACATCGGGTCGAGTACATAACAATGCATACATGATTGATCCAACTATCGAAGAACATGGAATCAACTTCATTCGGTCCTTATCTTCCAAAGATTTAGGACACTGGTTGAAAGTGCACAGTGTGCCTCTGAGTATTCTCTAGAGAGGGGGTGAATAAAGTTTTAAATATTTTCTACCATAAATGTACACACACAATAAAACTACTAAGTAGTATGCAATCAACACTACCGAAACAGAATAAAGTAAATGCAGGAAATGTAAATACAGAAAATACTAAAGAGGGATAAGACAGAAAATTCAATCCAGAAGACACAAGATTTGTATAGTGGTTCCGCAAAATGTGGGTAGTCCACTATTCTACCTCCCTGGTAGGATTGCACTAACTGTGTCTGCGTCTTTTGATAAGAAGATTTTCAGAACCACTTAGTCTTTTGATAAAGAGACTCTTAGAACCACTGAATCCTTTGAAAGAGAGATTAATAAAACTCTTTTACAGTTGGTGAATAAAGAAGAAGAATGAGAAAGAGGAGAATAGAATTCTGCTTTCAAAATTCTTCAGAAGCTATTTCTTTTAAACTGATGCTTCTGTTTATCACTGGATCTGAATATAATGAACCCTTGCTTATGATTGTGATGATTGCAAGGGTTATTGACTTGATCCTTATTCTTTTAGCACTCCTTGTAAACTTGTTGTTGTGTGATGAAGAAGAAGAAACAGTTATGATGTTTTCTTGTGTAGAGAGATATGTTCTTTTCTGTCTTAGGGTTGAAGGAGGAAGAAGAGAAAAAAACCCTATTCGAGAGATAGAAAATATGTGATCAAATCTTCTGTTTTTCTTCTCCTCATAGCATACTTATTCTCCATGATTGGAATTTGAATTTCTTTCTTCTTTTAGACTGTCCTGAAAAGGAATTCCTATTGGACAGTTGATTTCTCTTTCTTCTTTTGTTCCTGACCCATCCATCAGATTTGAATACATTCCAAGAATGTTTTTGTTGTATCCTGGAATACTCCATTCCATTCTTGGCAATAAACGAGCTGTTGGAGAATTATCTTCATCTTTGTGGACTTTCTGAAAAGGTATTAAAATGATAGTAGAAAAGCTTCTATTTCAGACTGTATTCGACGATGCCTCGACTTCATCATTCTTCATATTCATACACCTCTGAGTTCTTGTAGGAGTAGCTTCGAATTCCTTCTTAGCTCTAGCTAACCTCAGATGTCGATGTTGTGTCGATTACTTATCGACGTATCCGTCAAGTTGAAGACTTGGACTTGAACTTTATCTTCTGCGTTGAATTGAAGTCAAAGTTGCGTTGACTTCTAAGATGACTTCGACTGGCTCTTCCTTCTGCGTTGAGTTCCTTTCGGCATTGCGTCGACTTAACTTATACTTCGATAGGCTGATTGAGTTGCTTCGACTATCAGTCAGAGTTACGTCGACATCTAGTCGAAGTTGCGTCGACTTCTATTCGATGCAAGCTTTAACTCAACTGAATTTGTGCTTATCTTGACCTGGTCTTGACACTCTAAGGTGAGTGTAACATCCTAAAACATCTAATGACCAATTTACCCTTTCTATACAATGTGGGTAATACAACTTAACTGATGAAATCAGTTTAAGTAATTTGTTAGATAAATCACAAGGGTTTTTTCCAACAATCTCCCCCTATTTATCATAGCAAATTTTACAAAATAAAGTAAGTGATTTCAAACATGTTTTAACATAAACTCAAATACAAACAACTATACATAAATAATAAAGACATTAATGAATGGAATCACAGAGCATTTTATGCATTGTCAAGTAGTCATACTGTTCTTAACAACTGTGTCCTACAAATGCTATAATGTAAAGTGTTCATAATTATAGAATACCTGGACTTCACTATTCTTTGCAGGAGTTTTCCTCTTTCTTGAGAAGACGAGATGAACTACCTTTCTTGCAGCAAATACAACAGGCTTATTTTCTTCTTCAGTAGTCCTGTCAGCTTCTTGATGGGTTTCATTCTCTTTGGGAGGCTCTCCCTGAGAATGTACATCTTGTTCAGCATTTAGAGCAACCTCCTTAGCAATCTTTGTCACCTCATCTAATAGTTGTTTTTCTTTTAGGAGCTCCCCCTGAGTTGATCAAAGCTCCCCCTGAGTTACTACATGGATTTCTACAGCTGGCTCCCCCTGGATTGATGCCAACTTTTCTAGAGGATTTACAAGAGGCTCCACTTGGACAGTTCCAGTTTGAAAAATAGTGAGCTTGTTTGGGTCATTAACCTCAGTAGTTGGGACACTTGGGGCAATCTCTCCTTGTGCACTCTTGTCCTTCTCTTGGACACTCACAATTCCTTAATTAAGACTCTCCTCCTCTTGGATCTTCTCCCCCTTCTTAACCTTACTTACTAAGGAGGTTAAGAACTCTTTAGTTACCATGGAGGAGGAGATAGTTGATTTCAGTGCCAGGAGGGACTCTTATGATTTTTGCAATTCTGACTCCATCTAGGAGTACTTCCTATTGAACATCCTTGCTTGAGAGGCCATTAGATCAGCAAATGTGCTAGCAGTTAATCCTACTGCTTTTGAAATCACTTACTTAAAGTCAAAGCAAGGAGTAGATGTGGTAGAGACAAGCGGTGTTGCTGTGAAGTTTTCATGGAAGTCTAGAATATCTTGGTGGATAGGAGAGTGGGGTTGATACACTTCTGGAGAAATATGATATTGTAGTAGCAGAGTAGACAGGTTGTCTGTAGTTGTGATGGATAGTTATTGTTGTGGTTGGAGAGGGATCTGAGGTGCAGGTTCTGGAACTATAGGAGATGGGATGGACTGGAGATTTTGGATAGTAGTATCACCTGGGATGATATCTTGTTGGGTTTCTACAGGGACCTGTGCTGGATTGTCATCCCTTGGAGGATCTGGAACATTTGTCTCTATGTCCTGTGGAGTTGGAGAAGGAGGAGGTGAAGAAACAACTTGTCCAGGCTTTAAGATCTGCCTGGTCCACTTGGAGTAGATTCCTATGTTTATTCTTTTTTCTGGAGGAATAGGCACTCCTTTAGACTTGCACACCATTGGATAGTGGTGGAACAGTACCTGGCTCATGATTCTCATATAAGCATTCTCCTTATATGAGTATTTATGCCCGATCATTTTCAGAAGGCACCTCCCCGAGTTGATCTTCTTATTTAGAACCAAGGCTCCCATAGTCTGGAGCTGCTGCTTGGGGATGGCATCATGAGTTGAGATTTTGCATAGGAGCACCTTCCCCATTATATCAACAAGGAATTTGTATTCTTCTGCAAGATCAATCTTCTTCATATTGATGGCCCTCTCTTTCCTGAACTGTATGATTTCTAAAGCCTTCTTTGTCTCTTCCCCTGTCAATTCATCAGACTCATCACCTATTGGTAGATCAAATGTGTGAGATAGCATTTCCTCTGTAATGTTAATATCAGTTCCAGATATTTTCCCATTGAGGGATCCATCCTCTCCTATTTGAAGATTGTCTTTAAACTCGGTCAGTTCAACATTAAGGATCTTGCACCTTGTGGAGATCATCTTTGTCAACCCGGCAGACTGAAACAAGCCAAGAATGGCCTTGAAATTATCAGAGGCTACATTGAAGGAGTCCACATCAACATCAAACCTTGAGTTGATCTTAGGAGGAGCCATTGGCTTTGTGGTGAAGTGCCTGCAAAGGAGAAAAGAGAGTGAGAGAGATGAGAAAGAGATGCAAGAGAGCTGGAGGGAGGAAGAGCACGAGAGCAAGAAAGAGAGAATTCAAAAGATTAAAGAATTTGACATCTATGTTGCTTAAAAGAAGACGATTTGTCACAACTTAGGGTTTTATTCGAAGCACCGTCGACAAAGACTAATAGTCAGCGTGCCAAAATGTGTCGAAGCAGCTTCTAGAGGTGAAACTGCGCGTGCTTGTCATGTCAACATTGCATCGATTAGAACTCTATGCATCTTCGAATTTGACGTGCAACTATTAAATCGACGGATGCGTCGATATGAAGTCGACGTTGCATCGAATTCTATTCGAATTATCTATTGCAGATTGCTCTCGAAGCAGACATCGAGTAGAATTAGATAGTACATCGAATTCTATTCGACGCAACTTTGAATAAGTAGTTCTATTATCTTAAAAAGTTCTTTTTATTTTTCCCAGCAATGATTTTTATTGAAAATAGTATTTTATATTATTATTTTCATGAATTAAGGAAGATGAATAAGGGGATTCAGAGAAGAAATCACTGCCTTGTTGGATTTAGTTCTTTATTAAGGCCCTAGATCTTCCTTCCCCCTCCATTATCTCTTAGGAGGGATCCTACCTAATCCCGCACAAGTAGATCAAACATTAGAAGGAACCCAGGTTACCTTGGCCCCTTTGTATTTACCATTATAAGGTTCTATGAAAGAGTAGAAGGGTCTTTTATGATATCCGTTAGGATGGCAGAGAAAGAGTATATCAAACATATGTTTATTATTTTGGTACTTGAAATGTGTATAAAATGTATCAAAATATAATAAATCAACAAAGTATCTAATTATTATACTTTTGACTTTAGCCTTTTGATTGTTGTTGATTAATTTCTCTGAATTAATCTTGCCTAGAGATTTCTTTTCCTTGTTTGAATTTGCTCTATTAAATAAAGTTATTTTATTTGGATTTTTAATATCCTGATCCTTAGCTAGTGCACTCCTCTAACTTGGTTGATAATCACTAGGTCTAATAAATCTAACTGGACTTTTCCAGGCTGGTCTACTAGTGACTTCAGTGCTAGTGCATGGGCCTGCTCCTAGAACTAGATGCTTAAAACTCATGGAGAGATTTTGTGTAATATCTTTGAGCTTTTGACTCCTCCCATTGAGAGAGTCCTCAAAGGCTTTTGCCTTTGTTAGCTCTTCTTTTAATTTTTTTATTTTCATTTCTTATCTCAATCAATTATATTTCTTTATCCCGAATTTCATTTATCAAATCATTATTTATTGAATATAATTCATCTTTCTTGAAGTTTTCTAATTCTTCCCAATCAGTTTCTAATTCTTTTTGTATTTTGAGGTAATCATTGCAAAAAAATTTTAAATAATTTTTAAAGTCTTCTGAGTCAAAATCAAAATTATCAAACAGTGATATCAGTTCTCCTTCATCATCCGAGGAGATCCCTAATGCCATCATGCAGGCAGCTTCTTCATCACTTTCTGATGAAGAGGAGTTAACTCTACTTCAGAGTCACTCCAGGTTTCAGCAATGAAACCTTTAGGTTTCTTCTTGTCTTTCCTCCTGAAAGACTTCTTCTTCTGCTCATCTTTGTTGTTGCTCCTATCCGTTTGTTCTTGTGGGCACTCAGGGGCTGTGTGCCCTGGCTTATTGCAGGAGAAACAAATCACTTCCTTCTCTGGAGTCTTATCAAATCTGGGCTTTGAGCTCCTTTCTCTTCTTCTTGAGTCTTCTGTCTTGACCCACTTTCTAAATCTCCTTACTAAGAGACTGAATATCCCATCTTCAGGAGTGGAGGGCTCTCCTTCAGCAACCTTCAAAGCAAGGCTCCTTTGGATGGGAGTTGAGGTTGTCTCCTTTGCCTCTATTTCAGCCCTGCTTTTTATTAGCATCTCATAAGATTTGAGCTTTCCTAGCAAAGCATCAGTAGAAATCTCTCTATGGCATCTGGACTCTCTGATGGCCTAGATCCTTGAGTCCCATGAGCTTGGGAAGCACATGGGGATCTTATCATTGATCTCTGTTAAGGATATCGCCTTGTCCAGACTCTTTAGCTCATTGATAATGATGTTGAATCTGTCACACATTTCAGCAACACTTTCCTCAGCATTCTTTTAAAAGTTCTCATACTGAGATATGAGAAGGGACTTCCTATATTTCTTTCATCAGAGCTTCCTTCTATAATTCTGGAAAGAGATTCCCAAATCTCTTTTGCTGATTGGTAGTCAGCTACTTTCTGGAAAATGTCATCTGACATTGTGGAAACCAAAATGTTCATTGCCTTGTCATCACATGCCTTCTGCTTCTTCTTAGCCTCTATCCACTCATTCCTTGTAACAACTTCCATTGTTGAAGATCCAATGACATCTTGTCTGACTGGAGCCGGGGGACCTGAAATTATAACATCAAAGATGTCTTCATCAATAGAGTTCATGTAAAGCTTTATTCTGGTCTTCCAAAGTGTAAACTTATTTAGGTTATACACTGGTGGTCTTGTTGATGCATAATCCTAAGAACTCATTTTATTTAATTAATTGTTTTAATTAATTTAAAATAAAGAAATGAGAGTGAGGAGATCTTTTGATCAAGGTGTTAACCTTTTAATGATCAACCTCCCTCTGATACCAATTGAAAGTTCACAGTGTGCCTCTAAGTATTCTCTAGAAGGGGGGGGGGGGGGGGGGGAGGGTGAATAGAGTTTTAAATATTTTCTACCGTAAATGTGCACAGACAATAAAACTACTAAGTAGTATGCATTCAATATTTCCAAAATAGAACAAAGTAAATGCAGGAAATGTAAATACAAAAAATAGTAAAGAGGGACAGCACATAAAATTCAATCCAGAAGACACAGGATTTTTATAATGGTTCCCCAAAATGTGGGTCATCCACTCTTCTACCTCCTTGGTAGGATTGCACCAACTGTGCCTGAGTCTTTTGAAAAAGAGACTCTCAGAACCACTGAGTCTTTTGATAAGGAGACTCTTAGAACCACTGAGTCTTTTCATAAGGAGACTCTTAGAACCACTGAATCCTTTGAAAGAGGGATTAATAAAACTCTTTTATAGTTGGTGAATAAAGAAGAAGAAAGAGAAAGAGCAGAATTGAATTCTGCTTTCAAAATTCTTCAGAAGCTATTTCTTTTAAACTGCTGCTTCTATTTATCACTGGATCTGAATATAATGAACCCTTGCTTATGATTGTGATGATTACAAGGGTTATTGTCTTGATCCTTATACTCTAAGCATTTCTTGTAAACTTATTAATGTGTGATGAAGAAGAAGTAGCAATTATGATGTTTTCCTGTGCAGAGATATATGTTCTTTTCTGTCTTAGGGTTGAAGGAGGAAGAAGAGAAAAAGACCTATTCGAGAGATAGAAAAAAAATGTGATCAAATCTTCTATTTTTCTTCTCCTCTCAGCATACTTATTCTCCATGATTGGAATTTGAATTTCTTTCTTCTTTTGGGCTGTCCTGAAAAGCAATTCCTATTAGACAGTTGATTTCCCTTTTTTCTTTTGTTCCCGACCCGTCCATCGGATTTGAATATATTCCAAGAATGTTTTTGTTGTATCCTGGAATACTCCATTCCATTCGTGGCATTAAACGAGTCGTTGGAGAACTGTCTTCAGCTTTGTGGACCTTATGAAAATGTATTAAAAGGATAGTAGAAAAGCTTCTATTTCAGACTGTATTCGACGCTGCGTCGACTTCATCATTCTTCATATCGACGCACCTCTGAGTTCTTATAGGAGTAGCTTTGAATTCCTTGTTAGCTCTGGCTGAACTCAGATGTCGCTGTTGCGTCGATTACTTATCGATGTATCCATCGAGTTGAAGGCTTGGACTTGAACTTTATCTTCTGTGTCAAATTGAAGTGAAGTTGTGTCGAATTCTAAGATGGCTTCGACTGTCTCTTCCTTCTACATCGAGTTCCTTTTGACGTTGCGTCGACTTGACTTATACTGTTGAAACCGATTTCTCGGTTTCTGTGGAGTTCAGGGCCCCCAACGGGTTGGGGGGCGACTGGCACTTACTAATCTTGCGAGAGAACAAACCGGAGCCTCGGAGTTGGACACTGATCCTTAGGCTCAGCTAGGAGGACCCACCACACACCCGAAAGATCTTTAGAGCGCTTCCCCTCCCAAGCTAAGAGCTGAAGCCTGGGCACCTTGGAGAGCTCAAGGATGGCCTGAGGAGAGAGAAGCTCCAAAAAAGGAAGTCCCTCCAAAGGTGCCCTTTGGATCCTATTTATAGATTTTCTGATCTGGCCTGCAAATAGCAGGAATCTGCCTCTTGATTTTACTATACGCACCCCAACTTGGTCTGCTAACAGCCAAACTCCACTGTCCGGGGTGGCTATTGGCAGACCCTCAGGGGCAAAGGGGTAATTCTAGCTTCCAGCCTCATGGAAGAGGGGTCTGCGAGGACTGCTCGCCCCCTGGTCTCGAAAAAGTGTATGCGCGAGACCCTGCTGTCTCTGCGACCCCGAGGGTCTTGCTGAACCTTAGGAATGAGGCCCTCATGCCGAGCTCGGAGAGAGCGAGATCAAGCCACTGATCTCGCCTCGCCCCGGCTGCCGAGAACTATTGATGTTCTGCGAGATCCCTGGGAGGAGCCAGGCGAACCCCGGGTTCTACACAATCCCCGCTCTTTGCGAGGTTATCCTAAGCTCGCAAAGAATCGTCCAACCCTGGGCGTTTGCCTGACGACAGCTGTCCTGTCGGGAATCTTTCTGTGGGTCCCACCGTTAGGCTATAAATACCACTTGGGCTGAAGGGCGTCTTCACTTTCTTTTCTCCTTTATTCTTCTCCTTACTGTAGCTATCTTCCAATGCCTCTCACCAAGGAAATGGAGGCTCTCCTGAAAGCTTCCAAGGCTCGCGAGGCGTCGATGATGATGAAGCCCCCGGCGTGGATGAGTCGCCCATACCCCTCCCCCATGCCGAAAATGAAGAAGGCGAAGGCCGCTCGCCGACTGGGAGACGATACTGTCGACCTGGAGTCTTCCCCTAGCGACAAATCCGTTGACAAGGTAAGGATTACTCGTCACGCGAGACTACTTGATTATTGTTTCTAAGCTTCGCCTCTGTAGGTCATTAAGACCAACGAAGATGCTGGCGGACCTTCGAACGAACCCCCCACTACTCATCGGGAGAATGCGAATACCATTGGCGAGAATCCTAACGGTACGTTATTTGACCTCGCCAATTTTGCTTTAGTCATGTTACCTGTTGATGTATCTTACCTCTTTATTTTCCTTCTTCAGTTCTGCCTCCTGCGAGCCCGAGGCAACTGGATCAGCGAACTCCTTCCCCTAAACTCCTGGACGCGACCATCCCGGCACCAAACTTTAACCTTCTCGCCAATGAGGGCTCTGGCGGCTCGCGCCGGCCGAAAGGTCCCCTCATAGGTACAGCGAAATACCCCCTGGAAAGGGGAAGACTCACATCCCTTACTATGGCACCGCCTTCAATCCTCCGCCTGGTTCCTTTCACCCTCCCCCGGGTAAGCCTTCTCGCGTCTCTGCTATTTACCCTGATATTTGTCCCTCCTAACCTCGTGTACAACCCTTTTCAGCGGACTGCGAGACCCAACACACCGACTCTGAACTCGGGGATGAGGAAATGTCCCCCTTTCCTGAGCAGGTGGAGGACTTCCTGGGCGATTCGCGAGAACCCGAGGTGATAAAACAGCGGACCGCGGAGTTATTCCAAAAGCAAAACCAGATGCTGCAGGACCTCAACATTCGGGCGAGAGTGGATAGGCGGGCTGCTGAGGAGAGATATGCTTCGCTGATGGACGAGTGCGATAAACTTCGCACTGCGATGCCTCGCGATCCTGATGAGTCCGAGACCTCCGAGGAGATGCTCATAGCGAGGATCAGAGATTTCGCCCACCTGATCGATCGCGACTCCCGCGCTGCTGCTGAATTCCACAACCCCAGGAGGCCGCCGAGGATGGGACCGCGAGGCGGCGGCAGGTGGCAGTGGCTACCTTACTGATCTCGGGCCTTTTGTTTTTCCTTCGTGAAACATTTCCGTTATTTTTATATTATTACTCCGAACAATCTCGCATGGCTGTGGCCTCTATTAGTTTTCGCTCGCTAAGAGCTGTGAACAATTATTAAATGTGCTATTGCTTGCGGCTTATATACTGCTGCCTATCCTTTATCTTATTTTCGCTTGCGAGTACTGTTTTTGCTCGCGAATCGTTTATTTGGACTAACCCTGCAGATTGATCTCGCTCGCCGGTCATTGGCGGAATGACTTTTGTTTTCGCGCGTTATCGTGATGTGACATTTTGACTAATCGTACCTTCCGGCGCTTGGGCTTCTTCCCGCCGTTTTCATTTTCCTATAAATAGCTTCTCATTAATGCCGTTTATCTACCGCCTCCTTTAGACCATTCGTTCCTCTCAGCTGCAGAGCTCTCGCCAATCTGCTCTCGCATTCCTCCCTTCTAGTTCTTGCAGGTACTAAAGATGGTGAAAACTGGGAAGGACGACCGCGAGGGCGAAGGTAGCTAAAATGCGCCTGGGCTTTCTGCGAACACGAGTTCTTCTGCTGCAACATGAGCGAGAACGAATACCTCACCTCCCTGGCCGACTTCGTCCCCCCCGAGTTCACAGATCGCCGCCCGGGGGAGGATGAGGTGATTAACACCCTCCGACCCGATGAGATCGCCATCCCTATAGCACATTTCGCGGTGGGCCTGCGACTTCCCCTCTGGCCCGAGATTCGCCATGTACGTTCCCTTTTCCTCTTCATTTTTCTCGCAGGATTAGTCTCGCTCGCAATAGTTCTCATTGTTTATGGTTTTCCAGGTGCTCCGGCACTATGGAGTAGTCCTCGCCCAACTCAACCCTAATGCGATGGCGGTGATCGTGGGTTTCGCCCGCTTCCTGCGCGAGGAGCGCATCAAGTTTAGCATCCCAGTCTTCTGGAAACTATTCTCCTTCCGCGCCTACTCAGAGGGTACCGTCTACTTTGTAGGGTCGGGGTGCAAGGTCGTCGAGACCGTCAACAAGGCCCACTTATGGGCTCAGAAGTTCCTCCTCGTGAAGGGGAACTTCAGCAACATCCCCATCTCTCCTGTCCAATACAACGATAGCGTCTACCGCCCTCCAGTTCTCGGCGGCACCGATGCCGACCTCTACCAGTTCTTCCAGAAGAAGAACTTCGAGGTGTGCCATCTCCGCCGCAACGTCGACAAGCTACTACCGGTGCTCCCCGGGGAAGGTAAGGATCTCGCCTCACCACTGGTGTTCTTTTTAATTTTCAGCATTCTTCCTAACCTAACTTTTGTCAGGTGAGCGAGACATCCCCCTCCACCCTCCTTATGCGAGTAACATAAAACCCTCCGCCGACCTCGCCCTTGCTACCATGGGGGAGGCGGCGTGCCGAGAAGTTACTCCCGCGACCACTACCACTTCCAAGAAGAGGGCGGAGGCCCCGGGTAGCAAACCTTCCCGCCAGCCAACTCCAAAGAAACCCAAGAAGGGGGAGAGCTCGCATACTTCCGTGAAGGGGAAGCGTCCTGTCGAGCTCTCGGGTCGCGAGGCCGGCACTTCCGTGCTCCCCGAGGATCTAGAAGTCGAGGAGCCAGTCGAGGTCACTGCCAGGACCTCGGCACCGCCCCTTCCGTCGAACCACCTGCACTTCGGCCTTGGCGAGCGAGCCCGGGATGAAACCGGCGAGCGCCTAGTGCGCTGGAGAGAGGAGGTCAACCGGATCGACGTCTCCTCCATACTTCCCACTTGGGTGGAGAAGGACGTCGCGACCTCCCACGCCTTCAACTTCTCCTTCATCATGTATGGTCGTGAGGACGCCACGGCTTATAAGGAAGAAACCGCGAGGGGCCTCGCCTATGAAAGCGCGAGATCCCAGTTGCGGGCTATGGAGCTCGCCCATATGACGGGGAGAAGATGCCTGCAGTTGGAGCGCGAGTATGCAGAACTTGCTGAGGCCTACAAGGCCTCCCAGGCGAAAGTCGACGAGTTGAAGGAAGAGCTAGCTGCTGCCGAGACCGGGGTGGTGAGTCATTTATTTATAGCATCTCCTTTCTCCCCAACTTGTCTTGTCTTACGTGTTTCTTGTTCGCAGGATGCCGAGATGGCCAGGCTTTCGGATGCTCGGGTCCTGAGCCTGGAGGGTGAGGTCGTCGGGCTGAAGGCACTCAACCTTGACCTTGCTCGCGCCGCCGTCCCCCCTTCTCCCCACCGTTTAAAGGAAGAGAGGCGAGACCACGACGAGGCGCTTCACGTAGAGTCGACGAATGCGGCTCGTTTCGTCTTCCAGGCCATGAAAGGAGCTGGACTGTTGGTTGTCGAGGTCGAGAGCGTGACAGTCAAGGACATCGTCCCGGAGCTCTTCAAGCCGCTCCCGCCGGTGAAGGATAGCGACGACGAGGAGTTTCTGAGCGAGGCTTAGGAGGCAATCTTCATTTTGTTTTTAATGTATATTTTTGGGGCTGGCGAGATCGCCGCCCAATGTAACTAAACTCTTACATTGGAATGGAAATTTTGTGCACTGTTCTTTCTTGCTTGGTATTTTCTTTGGTTACATTTTTATTCGCTAGTTTGTGTATAGTACTCGCTCATTGCCATTTCGCTTATTTTATATATGCCGAGAATTCCGTTCCTCGCCCCGCGAGAAGTTACCCTAAATTTCCGACCATATTTCTTAAGGACCAAACCCCTTTTTTTTCTTTATTATCTGGTACCGAGGACCCACCCTCTCACCAAAACGAGAAGTTATCCTCACTTTCGAACTCCCTTAAGGACCAAACTCCCTTTCCTCGCCAGCCTCTCCGCGAGATCCACCTGACCCACCGGCTAGTGAGAGCCCGGCAGCGGGATCGTCCGGGGAAATCCAGCATAAAAGAATTCGTGAACCTCGCCAGCCTCTCTGCGAGATCCACCTGACCCACCGGCTAGTGAGAGCCCGGCAGCGCGATCGTCCGGGGCAATCCAGCATAAAAGAACCTGTCAACCTCGCCAGCCTCTCTGCGAGATCAACCTGATCCACCGGCTAGTAAGAGCTCGGCAGCGGGATCGTCCGGGGCAATCCAGCATAAAAGAGCCTGTCAACCTCGCCAGCCTCTCCGCGAGATCAACCTGATCCACCGGTTAGTGAGAGCTCGGCAGCGGGATCGTCCGGGGCAATCCAGCATAAAAGATCCTGTCAACCTCGCCAGCCTCTCCGCGAGATCAACCTGACCCACCGGCTTGTGAGAGCCCGGCAGTGGGATCGTCCGGGGAAATCCAGCATAAAAGAACCTGTCAAACCTCGCCAGCCTCTCCGCGAGATCAACCTGACCCACCGGCTAGTGAGAGCCCGGCAGCGGGATCGTCCGGGGCAATCCAACATAAAAGATCCTATCACCTCCTTCCCCTGCGGCGACCACTCTAGGTGTCTTGACTTCAAACTCAACCGGGAGGACAGCCTCGGATCCGTGGGACAGCTTGAAGGGGGTCTCCCCGGTAGCTGTGTTTGGGGTGGTCCTCAGTGCCCAGAGGACCGAGGGAAGTTGCTCCACCCAACTTCCTCTAAGGTTCTCGATCTTCTTTTTGAGGAGGTTTACTATAACTTTGTTCTCCACCTCCACCTGTCCATTGCTCCTTGGGTGGTGGACCGATGCGATCCTGAGATCTATGCCGAGCTGAGCACAGAAACTAACGAACTCATCACTGGCAAACTGCGTCCCGTTATCCGTGACAACGGCTAGAGGTAGCCCGTGCCTGCAAATAATCTCCCCCCAAATGAAATTCTTTACCACTTGGGAGGTTACCTTGGCCAGTGCCTTCGCCTCGATCCACTTGGAGAAGTAATCGATCATCACTAGCAAGAACCTCCGTTGACCGCTTGCCTGGGGGAAAGGTCCCACCAGGTCTAGTCCCCAGATTGCAAATGGCCAAGGGGCCGTGATCGTTCTTAGCCTCTGAGCTGGGAGGAGTTGCAGAGGAGCGTAGAGTTGGCACTTGGGGGACCTCCTGGAGAACTCGGCCGCATCCTTGCTGAGGGTGGGCCAAAAGTAGCCTTGCCTCAGAACTCTTCCTTCCAGGGTCCTGCTTCCTGAGTGGCTGCCACATTCTCCTGAGTGAATCTCCTCCAGGACCCTCAAGACTTCCTCCTCCGGGACACAACGGGCTAGGTGCCCCGAGAGGGTCTTTCTATATAGTACCCCTGCATGCAAGGAGTAGTAGGCTGATTTATACATGAGACGGCTCTTATCTGCCCCTTCCTCGGGGAACTTCCCCGTTGTTAAGTAGGTGATGAAGGGATCCATCCACGACACCCGCTGGTCCACTTCCATCACCTCCCCCTCCTCGATGGAGGGTCGGAAAAGCTACAACACAGTTCCCCCGACCTGGGGACCGAACTTGGCCAGGAGGTTCGCCTAGGTTCTTTCTCCTCTTGGGATGTGTCTGATGGAGAAGGTGCGAAACTGTCCCACTATCCCTTTAACCTTCTCCAGGTACCGTTGGAGAGTTGGTTCTTTGACTTCGAACTCCCCCCCGATCTGGCATGCCACCACCATGGAATCCATCGAGACCTCCACGTCCTGCACCCCCAATTCTTGTGCCAGGCGGAGGCCTGCTACCACGGCCTCGTACTCGGCTTGGTTGTTAGTGAGGGGGAAATGGATGTTTATCGCTTGCTCTATCCTGGTTCCTTGGGGACTCACCAACACCACCCCTCCTCCGAAGGAATGCTTTCCCGACGCACCATCGACCAGCATCATCCAAGCCACCGGGCGGGGTATTTCAGATTCCTCTAACTCGGTCACGTAGTCGGCCATGAAATCCGCCACTGCCTGTGCCTTTATGGATACCCTGGGCACGTAGGAGACATTGAACTCACTCAATTCTACCGCCCACTTTGCCAACCTCCCAGAGTGCTCTACCCCGTCCATGATGCCACGAAGGGGGTGGTCAGTCACCACTTTGATTGAGTGTGCCTGAAAGTAAGGTCTGAGCCGCCTATCCGACACTACCAACGCAAACGCTAACTTTTCGAGGATAGGATATCTAAGTTCGGCCTTCCGGAGTACCCTGCTGACGTAGTAAATGGGGAGTTGTTTCTTCCCCTCCTCTCGAACCAACACTGAGCTAACCGCTTCCGACCCTACCCCCAAGTACAGGTATAGGTCTTCCCCTTGTCTCGGCCCTTGTAATAATGGGGCCTGGGTCAATTGTTCCTTTAGTGCTTGAAAAGCCTTTTCGCACTCGCGAGTCCATTCAAATTTTGGCTACCCCTTAATACCTTGAAGAAGGAAGAACATTTTTCTCCTGCCTTGGAAAGGAACCTGCTCAGCCCGGCTAACTTCCCTGTCAAACGTTGGACCTCTTTCGCACTTCGCGGAGATCTCAACTCAAGGATCGCCTTTACCTTGTCTGGATTAGGCTCTACTCCAAGAGGGGTGAGCAAATGACCCAAGAACTTCCCTCGACTGGCCCCGAAAACACACTTGAAGGGGTTAAGCCTCATTTTAAACTTCCTCAAGGTTTCAAAAGTCTCTTCGAGGTCACTGAGATGGGACTCGAGATTTTGACTCTTGATCATTAGGTCATCCACATAGACCTCCAAGTTCCTTCCCTTCTGCTCGCGAAACACCCTATCCATCATACGCTGATATGTGGCCCCTGCGTTCTTCAAACCGAACGACATCATTTTGTAACAATAGCACCCATCCCCGGTGATGAAGGACACATCTTTAATGTCGGGAGGGTGCATGCGGATCTGGTGATATCCTGAAAAAGCATCTAAAAAAGACATCACAGAAAAACCGACGGCTGAGTCAACCAGCGCGTCGATTCTAGGCAAGGGATAACAGTCCTTGGGGCACGATTTATTAAGCAAAGAAAAATCCACACACATTCTCCACTTACCCTCTCCCTTGGTTACCATCACAACATTGGAGACCCAGCCTGGGTACTGGATCTCCGATACAAAGCCAGCTTTGAGGAGCTTGTTCACCTCCTCCCGGATGGGCACCTCCAGCTTGTCCGCCATGGACCTCCTCTTCTGGCGGATGGGGCGAGCGCCGGGATCGAGGTTGAGGTGATGACACGCCACATCCGCATCGATTCCCAGCATCTCTATAGCGCTCCATGCGAAGACGTCCACATTGTTCTGGACGCAAGCCAAGATCTTCGCCCGATCCTCCAGGCTGAGCTCCCCGTTGATCTTGATCTTCTCGATCGCCCCGGCCTTGGTGGTGATCTCCACCTCCACCACTTCTTCTACAGCCTCCAGCCTGGACTGCTCCCCCCAGGGGCTCTGCTCCTCTTCTTTCTCTCCCTCTTTCTGCCCCGCCCTGAGTCCTTCGCCGACCCCTTCCTGGGTATGAACTATTTCTCTTCCCCCCTCCTCTCCTACCTCCATTAGCTCCTCCGCCCCTCCCCCCGGGGCCTCATCTTCTCCCCTCTCTCCTTCTTCCTCCCCCGCCCTGGGTCCCTCACCGACCCCTTCCTGGGCACGAACTACTTCTTCCTCTATCTCTTCCGTCGCGGTCACTTCTCCCATTACCTTATCCCACTCCTCCGCCTCCTTCATCCAAGAGATGGTATTGACGGCGGTCACATAGCATTGCCTCGCCACCTTGGGATCTCCCCTGACCCTGACCTGGATTCCTCCCATGCTGAACTTGAGGCATTGATGGAAAGTGGACGGGACACACCGGAACGCGCGGATAAGAGGCCGTCCGAAGATGGCGCTATAGCTACTGGGAGCGTCCACTAACACAAAGCGGCAGTTCCGGGACTGCACTCCCAGGGTCACATGAAGTCCCACTCCCCCTTCTACATCTTTCCTTTCTCCTGAGAATCCGAACAGCGGGCCATCCGAGGCCAACACCCTCCGGGGCTCTACCTGCATCCCGTCGAACGCCTTCTTGAAAATAACATTGACCAAGCTCCCGTTGTCCACCAAGATTCGCGAGACGGTGAAGTTCTCGATGGCTGTCTAGATGACCAGCGCATCGTAGAATGGGTCTTCGTGACCGGGCAGGTCCTTCTGTGAGAAGGTGATCTTCTCCGCGGGGGGTGGGGCTTAGGATGTCGAAGCTACACTCCGACGGTACATGGCATGGAGGCTCGCCTTCCAGGTTGCCTCGACCCCCACCCCCCATGGATCACTCTGATCCCTCCTCGAGTCCCTACGTCCGCCCGATCCTCGCACCTTTCATCTTCATCTCCCTGAGGTAGAATCTCCTTTATCCTTGCTCCCCCTTGCTGTGCTTGTGGTGCGGGGGCTCTCTCCCCTCTGACTTCCAAGAACTCAGGGCAGGTGGCCGTTGCGTGGCCTTCCTCCTGATGGAAGTCACAGTACAGCAGTGCCACCCCCCTCGCCTCATCCCCGACTCCTCGGTTCCTTCTTCTGGGGCCGGCTCCTCCGGCTCCCCCTCCTCTTCCTCTTCCTGCCCTTCCTCTACTGATCTCCATTGCCTGATGAGGGGGGGTGGAAATGGCCTCGGGCCCTGTCTCCACCCCAGCTGGTGAGGTCTTCCCTGCCCTCCTTGGAAGTTACCTCCCCCTTGGGGGAAACCCCTCCCTGGGCCTTGCATTCCTCCACCCTGCTGCCTCGATCCCAACTCTGGGGCTCTCGCTTCCTCTCTCCTCCTTGGCTCTTGCTGTCTCCCTTCCGGCTCGCTCAGCCGTGCCAGTCTCTTCGCAAACTCGGGGTTTGCTGCCTCCCCTTCTACCTCCTCCGCCGCTCTCTCCATCAATTCTTCATAAGATTGAGGAGCCTTCTTCTTGAGGTCCATCTTGAAGAAGCCTTCTCTCAGCCCCAATGTAAAGAC
Organism: Dactylorhiza incarnata; assembly: GCA_033032865.1. Lineage (NCBI taxonomy): Eukaryota > Viridiplantae > Streptophyta > Magnoliopsida > Asparagales > Orchidaceae > Dactylorhiza > Dactylorhiza incarnata. Next base: position 15,581,193 of record JAWHQI010000012.1, on the reverse strand, counting down.
GAGCTGGAGGGTATACCCTGGGACCTCTTGGACAAGGAGGACCTCCTCTCGGAACCGATCCAGATAATGAGCCAACGATTCTCCTGACCTCTGCTTGATATCAAAAAGCGACTCTGGATCCTTCTTTCTTTTCTTCATGGCGGAAAAACGTAAGAGAAAACCTTTACGCAAGTTCTCGAAGGTATAGATCGATACTAAGGGAATCTGATGGAACCAGTCCCTCGCCTTCTCCATAAGGGTAGTAGCAAAGAGGCGACACTTGAAGGCTTCCGACATGGGTCTGATCGAGACCATATCCTCGAACCACTGCAGGTGTCGAATGGGGTCATCATTGCCAGAATACAGCATCATGTTAGGCTCCCTGAACCCATCAGGGAGTGGTGCCGAGAGCACCATCTCGCAGAAGGGACTTCCCCCACTCACCCCCTGAACTTGCTCCACCCTTCTCACGGGCTCCTCGGGTGATCCTACTCCTGCCGATCTCGCCAGAGGACAGCTCGCCGGGACCTCCCTGGCCGAGCTTCCCCCCGCTAGAGTCCCTCGCTGGATTCTCACTTCCACCAGCAGGGCTGGGGAACAGCTCTCTCCCAGACAGATCTCGTCCTCCTCCCTGGGCCGCCACCTCTTTTCCCGCTCGATGAGCTGGCTCGCTCTCGCCGACTCCAGGTTGATGAGCCACCTGGGGCGCCGGGGTCGCGAAACCCCCGAGCGCAGTGGCGAGAGCGCTCTGAAAAGCTCCAAGAAGATCTCGCCTAAGATCCGCCAACATCTCTACTGTGGCTGGTGCTCCTGGGGGTGGCGAGCCTCCAGGGTTCGCATCCCGCTCGTCCTCGCCGGTCATGTTTTCCCTGAGATTTTCTTGAGCTAGCCGCACTCCACGCTCACCGCACCAAAAATGTTGAAACCGATTTCTCGGTTTCTGTGAAGTTCGGGGACCCCAACGGGTTGGGGGGCTACTGACACTTACTAATCTCGCGAGAGAACAAAACGGAGCCTCGGAGTTGGACACTGATCCTTAGGCTCAGCTAGGAGGACCCACCACACACCCGGAAGATCTTTAGAGTGCTTCCCCTCCCAAGCCAAGAGCTGAAGCCTGGGCACCTTGGAGAGCTCAAGGATGGCCTAAGGAGAGAGAAGCTCCAAAAAAGGAAGTCCCTCCAAAGGTGCCCTTTGGATCCTATTTATAGATTTTCTGATCTGGCCTGCAAATAACAGGAATCTGCCTCTTGATTTTACTATACGCACCCCAACTTGGTCTGCTAACAGCCAAACTCCGCTGTCCGGGGTGGCTATTGGCAGACCCTCAGGGGAAAAGGGGTAATTCTAGCTTCCAGCCTCATGGAAGAGGGGTCTGCGAGGACTGCTCGCCCCTGGTCTCGCCAAAGTGTATGCGCGAGACCCTGCTGTCTCTGCGACCTTGAGGGTCTCGCTGAACCTTAGGAATGAGGCCCTCCTGCCGAGCTCGGAGAGAGCGAGATCAAGCCACTGATCTCACCTCGCCCCGGCTGCCGAGAACTATTGATGTTCTGCGAGATCCATGGGAGGAGCCACGCGAACCTCGGGTTGTACATATACTTTTATAGGCTGATTGAGTTGCTTCGACAATCAGTCAGAGTTATGTCGACATCTAGTTGAAGTTGCGTTGACTTGGGCAAAATGACTTATATACTTGGTATTAAGATCTATAGAGATAGATCGAAGAAGTTGATAGGTTTAACCTAAAGTATATACATTGAGAATGTGTTGAAGAACACATACTTGGTATTAAGATCTATAGAGATAGTTCCCTAGGTTGTTCTTAACAACTTGCAGGGTTAGAATGTCATTCCCGATCAACAGTATGTCATTTACATACAATATTAGGAAAACAACTAATCTCCCACAAATTCTCTTGTAAACACAAGGCTCATCTTCGTTCTTGATGAAACCAAACTCTTTGATTTTCTCATCAAAATGTAGATTCCAACTTCGAGAAGCCTGTTTCAATCCATAAATGGATTTCAGTAGCTTTCATATTTTAGTGGCTTCATTTGGAGATTCAAAACCCTCGGGTTGTGTCATATACACTTCCTCAAGGAGGTTTCATTTAGGAAAGCCATTTTGACATTCATTTGCCAGATCTCGTAATCATAATATGCAGTAATAACAAGCAGAATTTTGATGGACTTAACCATAGCAACAGGGGAAAAGGTCTTATCATAGTCAACTCCATGAATTTGATTGAAACCTTTAGCCACCAATCTCCCTTTGAATGTCTGTACATTCCCATCCATATCGGTCTTCTTCTTAAAACCCACTTGCACCCTATGGGTCATACCCCTTCAGGTGGTTCCACCAAGGTTCAAACTTGGTTTCCATACATGGAGTCCATTTCAGATTTCATGGCATCAAGCCACTTCTTGGAGTCCGGTCCATTCATAGCCTCTTGGTAGGTTGCAGGCTCATCATCATGATCCATAAGCAACACATTACATATTTGAGACACGAGAAATCTATATCTCTCAGGCTCAAATCTTGGACTAACAGATTGACATAGGACTTTTGCTTCTTGAAAAGGCTCTCCAGCTACAACTACTTGTAGTCCTTGCTCAGGTTTCAACTCAGTTTTGTTTTCAGTTTGTGGTTCTTGAACTTCTTCAAGTTCTAACTTCGCAGTCTTTCTAGATAAGAACACTTTCTCCAAAAAGATGTCAGTCCTTACGACAAACACTTTACCCTCAGACGGCAGGTAGAAGTAGTATCCTTTGGTCTCCCTAGTATACCCCACTAGATAACATTTATCCGATTTGGGTTCCAGCTTGTCAGGCATTTCACGTCGTACGTATGCCTCACAACCCTAAATTTTAATAAAAGACATACTATGATGCTTCCCAGTCTATCTCATATGTTATCTTTAGAATCGTTTTTGTTGGAGCGCGATTTAAAGTGAGAGAACAAGTCTCTAGAGCAAATCCCCAAAAGGAAATAGGCAGATCTGCATGACTCATCATTGATCGCACCATGTCTAACAAGGTATGATTCCTCCTCCTATCAAAAACACCATTATGTTGTGATGTTATAAGTGGAGTGAGTTGTGATATAATACCACACTCTCTCAGATGATCACGAAACTCAAGACTTATGTATTTGCCACCTCGATCAGAATGGAGTGCCTTAATCCTTTTTCCCAGTTGGTTGTCTACATCATTCTTAAACTCTTTGAACTTTTCAAAGGTTTCAGATTTACACTTCATAAGATATATATATCTGTGTTTACTAAAATCATCAGTAAATGTAATGAAATAGTATTACCCACCTCTAGCCATAGAACTCATGGGTCTGCATACATCACTATGTATTATACCCAAGAGATCATCAGCCCTCTCACTACAACTAGTGAAAGGGACTTTTGGCATCTTGCCTATTAAACATGACTCGCATCTCTCAAATGATTCATAATCAAATGAGTCCAATAGTCCATCTTTATGGAGCTTGGATATGCGTTTCTCATTTATATGGCCCAAACGACAATGTCAGAGATATGTAGGATTAGAGTCATTAGTTTTTAGTTGTTTGGTATTTTCTATGTTATAGATTGGATGATTTATGTTCAAAACATACAAACCGTTAAACATTTGAGCAACATCATAACAAACATCATTCTTATAAATAGAACAACAATTTTTCTTAATAATAAAAGAAAAACCATTCATGTCCAAACATGAAATAGAAATGATTTTTTTAGTTATAGCAGGAAAAAAATAAAAATTATAAAGTTCAATAATAAGCCCAGTGGGCAAGGAAAGATGACACACTCCTACAACAACGAAAACAACTTTTGCTCCATTTCCAACATGCAGGTCCACCTCTCCTTTACCCAGTAGTCTTCTCCTTGACAGTTCCTGCGTATTTGTACAAATGTGAGAACCACATCCGCAATACCCAAGATGAAGGAGCTGACATATTAATTTCTAAAACAAAAATACCTGAAGTGGAAGTCACACTTCCCTTCTTCAGATCCTCGATGTAGAGGGGACAGTTCCTCCTCTAATGCCCTACCTTACCGCAGTGGTGGAAATTTCCTTCTTTAACTAATCCCTTCTTTTTCAGTGTAGAAGATTTAGGATCAAGGCCAGACTTAGGTCCCACCTTAGTCTTCCTGAATCCATTGGCCTTGCCCTTGCCTTTATGCACCATCAATATGGGGCTAGTAGGATTGGTCTTCTTCACGTTGTTCTTGGCATATCTTAACATGCCTAGGAGCTCGGGCAACGTCTTGCCTATCTCGTTCATGTTGTACTTTAAGATAAACTGCTAGTAATAATCCATCAATGATTGCAGGATCAGATCAGTAGCCAACTCTTGGCTTAAAGGAAACCCCAGTCTCTGAAGGTTCTCGATGTACCCAATCATCTTGAGAACATGAGTCCCACTAGGTCTCTAGCTCCCATTTTACACTGAAATAAAGGCTTAGAGATGTCGAACCTCTCTTGCTGAGCCTGCCCTTGGAACATCTTCTTCAGGTGCTCGATAATTTCAAAGCCACACATGGTCTCATGTTGCTTCTAAAGCTCATAGTTCATGGTAGTGAGCATGAGGCATTCAACATCTGGGGATTCATCTTGATACTTCTAATAAGCATCTTTATCAGCTCAGGACGAATTCCCGGTCGACACTTCAGGGGGATCATCTTCCAAGATATGGAGCTTGCGCTCTTGCCTGAGAACAATTCTCAGCTTTCTGTACCAGTCTAGGAAGTTAGTCCCGTTGAGCTTCTCCTTCTCGAGGATGGCTCTCAGGGACAAGGTGGAGTGAGATCCACTTGCTATGGAAGTTCTAAAAGAATTATGCAAAATAAATTTTAGTATTATATTTCAAAATATATTTTATTTAATAAGGACTTTTATTAAATACTCCCACTATTTTATTCAAATTAATAACCCTTAATATCAATTTGAGAGTTTATGCGATCTTCTCTCTTAGTGGACAAGATCCGTATTTCACAGCTATCATAAGACAGCTTTGGTTGATCACCCACAATGTGGCTATTTAGGTAGACAACTTTTGCCAATTGCATCATTATGCAACTCCTGCATGGTTGGTGCATAACTCTTTATTCGCATCCATCATATGATGCATACCAACCATATGCCTCTAGGCACTCAACCTTTGAGATCACCTAGTTAAGTTTGACCCGATGTCGAGAGTGGGATATCTCAATTATCCCCTCACACCCTTACCAAGATAAATTAATGCACCTTGCTTTGACAAGACCACACTTCATCGATCGACACAGGAAGAGTGTCATCCATCGGATGACATCTGTATACTTAATATTGGATAAGGGATTTTATGATAATCAATTAACATTTGATCATTATGCACAAATAAAATACAACATTCACAATCCAAATACATCCCAGATATGCACAAAATAAAATTATCAACACTTTGATAAAAAGAGCTAAATCTGAGCATTTAGAACACTTCTAGATCTCCAGATTTACATGCATTGGACACAGGAAAAAACAAATCCACTTATGTGGTAGACAAGCTTGTCTCTCAATGTCAGATTTAAAATCTAAGACATTTGGTTTCACAAACCATTCCGAGGGACGGTTACTGCAAAGGAGAAACAATTTCTGAAACATGAAAATCGCAACGCAATCACATGCATTCTTGGCGGGATTCCAATTTAGAACACTTCATTAGAAACCACACAAAATGCATCAAAAATGAAGCTCCAAGAAGAAATCTAGACATTTAGAATACTTCTAAATTTCTAATTTACACGCACTAGATCGCAAACCTAGCTCTGATACCACTGTTGGGTTTTCTATAACAACACATCATATGTGCACAGCAGAATGATAGAACAAGAACAACCCAAAAGATTTTCAGATCTTGCGATTTCATGAATCAAGAAATAAAAGGAGAAGCAATGCATTGCAATATACCTAAAAAGGATTGAGTCAACACTCAACCAAGATGCTTCAAGATCTAATCCCAAAGACAAACTCTGAGTTCCAAGTACTGAAATGGATCAGCACCTCTATAGAAGTCCACATAGTGAAGGAGAACCCCACGGCCCTTGTCCAATAAGATCTGGGATGGAGGAAGAATGCCCTCTACGTCTCCCACGAACTGTTAGATCCATCTTTTATCTCCAAATGTCCCCAGAATTTGATGGTATTTCTAAAATAGTATGCCAAGGCCCACACATTAATCCATTATTTTTCAGTCCTTTTGGGGGGTTTATTTTTCCCAAAGAAATCTTATTTAGGATCATAAAATTATCAAATCAGTTGATAAAAATCCCAAACTATGGAAGTGTCTTTAAGAGGTCCCAAAATATGCCCACAAATTTTTAGAATTTTCCAAGGAGGTTAGGGCTTTTAATTCATTTAAATAACTCTTGCAAAGGCCCTTAAAATAGTAAAACACCACCAAAAATTATAAAACTTTTACTGGAGAAAGCAAGGAACATTTTTCATGTTCAAAGTTTTTTCCCTAGGAGCCTATAATTCCTTCAGAAAAGTCAGCAATGGAAAAGGGGGTTGGGGTGCGGATAGGGGTTTCTGGGAGAGAGGAAGGAGTCAGACAGTGCGTCGTCCTAAGGTCCCCACAGCAGATCCAGGGTCGATCCTCTGTGGGGGGCGCGTAATCTCATGCAGGGGGATTAAGAATATCTAGTCCGTCCGATCTCATCGTGGAGATCGGACGGGCCCCGCCAAAGCCGGCGACGTATGAGGAGGCAGTCGCTGCCACCATCGGGCAGTGGCCGCTAGGCACCGACACCACCCTCAGACGACTCTCCCGGGGTCGGCGACCAATATGGCAGTGGTCCAGCGGCCTGACACCATCGTCCCCCGCTAGATTTCACTAAGGAGAGGGGGAGGGTGGCGCGGCCTGCATGGGCCATCTTGGCCGATGTCGCGCCACCCCTCCCTCCAGGTGGGCCTTCAAATACCCCCGTCCAGGTCATCGGGGGTAGGGCTTATCTCTGGCAGTGGTACAGCGGCTAGGCGCCGCCGGTCTCCGCCAGAGACTGCGAGAATAGCGTACAGGAAACAGAGGAAGGGGGGCTTGCGGGTGCTGCCGTAGACTCGTTCTCTGTCAGCCCCGTCGCCTCTCTTTGCTGGGGCAAGGGTCCCCAGTTGGGGTACTGCTCCCTTAGTGCCACCACCGGCACTGGGGTGGGGCTTATGCTGTCGGGCCACCACCCGAGCCTGGGCATGGCTTGGGTGGTGCTGGCAGCGCTCTGGCAACGGGGGAGGGGGGCGGCGTGCAAGGCACCGGAGGAGTGGTGAAAGGGAGGGGAGGGTGTTCCACCTGGAGAGGGGGGCCTCGGGAGGTGGTTGGCGTTGTCCATTAGAGGTGGCGGCTGTGGTGGTCTTGGGAGTGTTTTCCGGCGTGGGGGTTTCCGGGCAGGAGGAGGAGGCTTGCTGGGGAGTATGTGTGCTCAGAGGGGGAGGGTTCCCTTTATAGGGAGGGAGGGGCCCTCCCTCCCTTTCTACCAATGTGGGACTAAAGGGAGGGAGGGTGGGGGAAGATATTTCTTCTCCCTCCCTCCACTACCCTAAGGCCGACTGGCCATGGCTAAAGTGGTGGGGACATCCCTTCCTTGGTGCGGGGGGGGGGGGGGGGGGGGGGGGGGGTGAGCTCCCTCTTGGAGGAATTCCAAAAATATAAGAAATTTTGGGGTATTTGACCAAAGTCTACCCTATGGTGGGGCCCCCAGGTTGGTCAAGGACCAACTGGGTCTAACTCGTCGGGTGGAGGGTCAACACCGGGGTGTCAAATCAACATGGGTGAGTGCACACTTTTCGGGGTGACATAAAGCCTGATTTGACTGTGGTTTGACTTTCTAACGTCGGAATTGGTTGCAACGAATGTCGTTGGTCTTGTCCTGACTTTAGGAGTCCACTGAGACTGACTGAGATTAATTCTGAGTTCGTACGCTTAGTATTTAAAAAAAAAACATGTTGTGGCAGCCTGCAAAACCTAAAATGGACATATTTCTCGTATGACCTCGGATTGAAGTGCATCAAGTTCCATTGCGCTTGTATTGATGACACGAGTCTAACGGAATTGATAGAAGTCAATTCGGAGTACGTGTGATCACTATTGTACAATGGTGTGGTTGTGACGTGCTACGATACTCAAAATGATCATTTTCCCTAAACGACCTCGGATCGGGATGGAACGAGTTCCGTTGTGTTCGTATTGGTTATACGAGTCTAATGGAACTAACGGAAGTCAAAACGGAGTTCATATGGTCACTATTCCACAATGGTGTGGTTGTGACGCGCCGGGATACTCAAAATGATTGTTTTTGCCAAACGACCTCAGATCCGGATGGAACGAGTTCCATTGTACTTGCATTGGTTATACGAGTCTAACATAACCGACGGAAGTCAAAACGGAGTTCGTATGGTCACTATTCCACAACGGCATGGTTGTGACGTGCTACGATACTCAAAATGATTGTTTTCCCGAAACAACCTCGGATCGGGATGGAATGAGTTCCGTTGTGCTCGTATTGGTTATATGAGTCTAACGGAACTGACGGAAGTTAAAATAGAGTTCGTATGGTCACTATTCCACAACGGTGTGGTTGTGACGCACTACGATACTCAAAAAGATCATTTTCCCTAAACGAACTTGGATCGGGATGGAATGAGTTCCATTGTGCTCGTATTGGTTATACGAGTCTAACAGAACTGGCGGAAGTTAATTCGGAGCTCCCCGTCACAAGATATTAAGATTGGGTTACTTTCTATCCCAGCGTTACTTTTATTGGGTCCACTAGGGTCTAGTGACCCAATAAAAGTCGGGATGTTATAATCCAATAAAAATACAAGGATTTTCATCCTCGAAAATTGCCTAAGGTAGGGGGTTTATGAGACATACCTGAGGGAAGAGTGTCGGGTATCTTTCTCGAACAAGTGTTTCTGGTTCCCATGTAAACTCATTGCGTCCGCAGTTTGACCATAGGATTTTGACCATCGTGATGGTTTTATTTCATAGTTTCTTGACCTTGGAATCCACTACCTTTACTGGCTCAAGTTGAATGGATCGGTCAGATTGTCGTGTTGGGGGTGCAGGGAGATGTTGATCTGGTTGTCGAAGAACCCGTCTTAATGAGGAGACGTGAAACACGTCGTGGAGGTTTCCCAATTCAACTGGTAAGGCAAATCGGTATGCAACAGGGCCAATCCGTTCTATGACCTGATACGGGCCCAGGTAGCGAGGATCTAGATTTTTCTGCTTCATTATCCGGGAGATCCCGTGCATTGGTTTAATCTTTAGGAAAACTTTATCTCCCACATTAAACTCTACCGGTCGATGGCGCGCATCATAATAGTTTGTTTGGCAGCTCTGCGCTTTCAGCATTCGATCATGAATTAACCATATTGCTATCGTGGTGTCATCTATGTACGTGACCCCCAAAGATTCTGGATCCTCATCTTGTGCCCATGACAGCGGAGTTCGGCAACATCTTCCGTACAAATCCTCATATGGTGACATCTTGATACTCGCCTAAAAGCTGTTATTATAGGAAAATTCTACAAGAGGTAGCTTAAAGTGCATATTCATAACAGAGGCATTTTCCATCCCAAACCTCTTGATGAGTTCTCTGGTCTACTTGGATTAGGATATGAAAATGTCATCTGCATTTTGTCTTACTTGAAGACCAAGGAAATAAGATAACTCCCCCATGCTACTCATTTCAAATCTTGACTGCATTAGGTAAGCAAACCTTTTGCAGAGAGATTGATCAGTTGAACCAAATATAATATCATCTACATATATTTGTACTAGCAATAGTTGATTCTTATATGCCTTGTGAAGAGAGTTTTATCCACTTTCCCTCTTTCAAAGGAGTGTTCCAAAAGGAAAGTGGATAGGGTCTCATACCAAGCTCTTGGAGCTTGCTTAAGACCATGCAGTGCTTTATCTAACCTATACACAAAAGAGGGAAAAGTTGGATTGACAAAACCTGGGGGCTGCTTCACATACAGTTCTTCTTGAAGAGTTTCATTTAGGAAAGCACTATTCACATCCATTTGAAACAATTTGATCTTCATGTGAGCTGCATATGCCAAAACATTCTGATGGTCTTCAGCCTTGCTACTGGATCAAATGTCTGGTTAAAGTCAATCCCCTTCTCTTGCCTGTATCCTTGGGCCACAAGTCTGGCCTTATTTCTGATTATGACTCCTATTGAGCCCATTTTGTTTTTGAATACACATTTGGTGCCAATGACTGAGTAATTCTTTGGCCTTTCAACCAATGTTCAAACCTTGCTCCTCTTAAACTGTGTTAGCTCTTCTTGCATAGCAGATATCTAGTGAGGATTACTATCTGCTTCTTCAAACTTCTTGGTTTCATACTAAGAGAGGAAGCATTGCAGCATTATTTCACTAGTGAGCTGTTTCCTTGTCTTGACTCCCACTGTAAAGTCTCCTATAACTTGAGTTGAAGGATGATCTTTTAGGGTCATCCTGGATCTTGTTGAGTTATCTAGGAGAGTCTCTTCTTCCTGAGGAATCACTTGCTCAGTGACAATTGGGACTTCATCCTCATTCACTGGAGTGATCTCTGTTGCTGGCACCTCAGGTGCTGTGATTTCCTCTTCATCTGCTGCAGAATCTTCATCTGAATTAGTGTCAATCTTCTATTTCCCTTTGTCTTGACACACTAATGGATGGTCCATTATGCTTAGCCTTTCAACTTGTTCTGCTAGCTGATCTTCTTCCTGCAAAATAGTGTTGGTGGAAGTTTCCTTCCCCTTATAAAACATGTTAGTTTCATCAAAAACTACATGCACAGACTCCTCAATTTTGAGAGAGCTCTTATTATATCACATATAGGCCTTGTTTGATGAGGAATATCCCAAGAATATTCCATCATCAGCCTTCTTGTCAAATTTGGCAAGGTGACATTTACCATTGTTGAGGATAAAGCAAGTACACCCAAATATCCTAAAGTAAGTGACTATAGGTGCCTTTCCCTTGAATAACTGATAGGGAGTCTACAACTTAGTCTTGTGGATGAGACTCCTATTCAGAACATAGTTGACAGTATTTACTGCCTCAGCCCAAAAGGACTTTGACAAGTTGGATTCAGCCAATAATTTCCTTCCTGATTCAATTAGGGTTCTATTTTTCCTTTCAACCACCCTATTTTGTTGGGGGGTCTAGGAGCTGAAAAGCTTTGTCTCGTCCCTTCATCCTCACAGAATCTACATAATAACTGATTTTCAAACTCATTACCATGATCACTTCTAATCATAGCAACCTGAGTATTGAATTCAGATTGAATTTGTCTAATGAATCTTGAGAGGGTCTTGAAGGTGTCTGACTGATGAGTCCCGATTATATACACATATATGGACTCATCTGGGCCGTTTATCTAGTCATTCCACTGCACTTAGGGCCATTTTCGTGCACTTTAGCCTCGTTTTAGCTTATATTTATTATCACTTGCTATGTGCACCTCTAGGCCCATTTTGGTGTGATTTCATGCTTTTCTTCTTTAGTAGTTTTCATGCTCCGTTAGGTGCCACTTTCAGTGGCTAGATTCGTGGTTGTGATGGAATAGGAGTCGTGCAGGTGTTTCCGGTGCAATTCTGCACAGGAACATTGCGCACGATCACCGGTTCTATTGCGCACGACCACTGGTCGTGCGCCACTGATCGTGTGCACTTAACCCTTTTTTATGAGTTCTGTTTGGTGCAGTGCGCACGACCATCTACGATAGCGCGCACGACCACCGGTCGTGCGCCACTGTTCGTGCGCACTTATCATTAAATTTCTGAGTTCTGTTTCATCTAATGCGCACGACCACCAACGATAGTGCGCACGACCACCGGTCGTGCGCCACTGGTCGTGCGAACATGTTATTTCACAATTTCTGTCTTTGCAGGTTCCGTCCAGGCAGAGCGCACGATCACAGGATTCTAGTGCGCACGACCACTGGTCGTGCGCCAATGACCGTGCACACTGTTTATTCCAGCGCCTATAAATTTCCCTGCTCGCGATTTTAGGTCGGACCCCGAATTTCAGCCGCCGTTTTCCGCCCGGTTCCGTCCAGATTCGCCCCTCCACCGTCGCCCACCATATGGAGGTGCTCCGGGCTTGCTCTTCACGCCAATCTTGAGCCGGAGTTTCCTCTCGGCCTCCTCCTTCATCCAAGAGCTCCAAAGGAAGACCTAGCCGCCATTACCATCAAGCAAGAGGAAGTTTGCAACCTCTACCGGATCGTGACACGAAGAAGACGGGTCCATTGGAGGGTCGTGACAGCTCTCTCTACCCCGGACGTAGTTGCGGACCGAGCTTGGACGCGGATTGACAACCCGGCGATTCCAACCGTGAATCTCCAACGAGCCTTCGGATTCGGTCGATTTCTTGCCTTGTTCTCTTCTTATTGATTGTTGTAATAGTCAGATCTTTTGTATTTTGATGAAGAACACTATAGACCTTGCTATTTAAAGTTATTTCATGTCTATGTGAAGTACTCTTTTGTTTATTTGTGTGCTTGAGGTGCGCCACCATCCATCCTCCATCCCGCCGTCACGTTCGTGTGCCGCACTAACAATTGCTAGTGGCGTGCTTGTCGAAGAGGTGCTTGCGGCCCTCATTCCGCTAGCCTATTCGTCCACCCGCCTACCGAAGCGTGGCATAGCGGCCCGTGTATTCCATCCCGCCTAACGAAGCAGCGCGCTCAAGGCCTGCATAGTTTGATCCGCTTGCCTACTCGTCCATCTGCCCTTACGAAGTAGCGCGTTCAAGGCCTACGTAGTCTTCCATCCCGCCGAGCGAAGCATTGCATAGCGGCATTGCATAGGAGTAGTTGTAGCTTTTTCTCTTTATTTTCCACAAACCAAATCAACCCCCGTGTCCGCAATTCATCCGACCCATAGGACTTCGATCTCAAGTCCTTCCTCGAACGTTAACTCCACCTTACTGTGTTCCTTGAGAGATTCGATACTTGGGGATTTACTTCCTCATATTATTACTTGACAACGACCGGTTCACTGCCGTTCGGATCGCAGTCTCGCTACCGCCTATAGCGGTGTACAGGATTTGCGCATCAAGTTTTTGGCGCCGTTGCCGGGGAACACAGTCGTGTGAGTTTTCTTGAGAGGGAGAGCCGAGAGATAGTAGTTCTTCCAGTGTGTATAGCCGCCTTTTTAATTTTTGTTTGCTTTTTACTTATTTACTGCTTGTTTTTATTTCTTTCCCTCTTATTTTTAAAGTTTTAGGCAAGTCTAATCCAAGAAGTTTTATTAGTTTGTGTAAAATTTTCTTGCAAAGAATTTCAGTCTCGTTATATCTGCTTTAATTGTCAAATATGTCGTCATGGGATATTTCACCTGGCTTTAATCATAAGATGGTTTATTATATAGACCAAATGAATGAGTTGAATGCTAGGCAGTGTAGGAACATTGTTTGCTTGTTGTGTCGAGGAGAGGGTCATGAATTGAAGGACTGTCCTAGTCTTTTCAAGTCTGACCGCCACCCCTCCACTCAGGACAACATTGTCCCTATCGCTCATTCTTTACCCATGGAGGCAATCGTGCCCTCTACCCCTGAGCTTGTCTCGTGCACGGACTCCTCACTCCCTGTTTATGGCTTCACTCCCAGTGATGATGATCACTCATCTGTTAGCCAACAAGGAGAGGAATGGGAGCTCCTAGATGCACCTGAGTATGATGAGGAAAGTATTCTTTCCATCGGGGAGGCTTTAGCAGATCTTTTTGCGGAGGAACCGAATATTTTTGTCCCTCCAGTTTCTTTGCATGATTTTTCTACACATATTCTTTATGATCCTATCGAAGTAAAGGAGCTGGGTGATGCTTCTGACTCAGAGGGTGCTCCAAAGTGGGATGAGGATGTCATTTTCCCTGAGGGGGAGAATGAATACTTTGAACACGATGATGCACCTCGGTGGGATGAGGAGGATACTCTCTCTGATGAGGAGGGTTGCACTTCTTCATGGGACGAGGAGGTCCAAATCACCACTGAGGCTCCTGAGTTCTCAAGTCCCCCTCGCTATGATATTTACGATGATGATAGCGATCTACCCTTGGATCTTGCTGGGAGTGAAACCGGGATCACTCCCCAGATTGTTGATGATTTACGTTTTTCTTCTCGTTTCTTTCTGGACCCCCCTTCTTCTTCCGAGCCTGTGCAGGTTGAGTCTTTACAGGTGCCCCAGGAGGACTTGGAGCTTTTTGCTCAAGTCAATGATGAGAGTATCCTCTCATGTGAGGAGGTTTATTCCCCCTCCGTTGAGGAAGCTCCACCCATTGCCTTTTCCTCCTGCTGCCTCCCTGTTGACGATACCTTGCTAGGCAAGGATGTGTTTTGTGAGATGAGTGAGGATCAGGCCTCCTCCTTTTCTTACATTCTCTACCCTCTACCTGTGAGGAGCAGGTATCTATATTTAGGTAGAGGGGTGACTGCTCTGTCTCCGTATCGGTACCCGCTACCGATGCGCATATTAGAACAGTTACCTGTGCACTTTTCTTTTCATAGGCCTATAAGCTAGAACTGTACAAAATCTGAATAAGTCGTGCTGGGATGACAATAACCCCAGTAGTTATCTTACTTTTCATGCATTTTATTTTATTCAATCCTGTTTAGTTAGCTGTAGTATTGTAGTTTATCTTTTTCTGTTTCTTTTGTTTTGCGGAGCTGACCCCTGCAGGTACTTCTTCTGGATGGCGGATGCTGCAGCTTAGTCGTGGTGTAAACGCCAATCTTCTGGTGTGCTCATTTCTGAGCACTGGGTACTCTCTTTCCCTAGCTTTTTCTGATTTTCATGTCATATATTCTGTGGATTGTTTAGTTTAAGTCTGGGGGAGAGTAACTTTGTTTACCCGCTCACGTGCACTATTGCACTGCATACTAGAAGATTTCATTTAAAATGTTTTGTTTATTTTCATTGCACACCACATCACCCACTTGAGCGCGTACTCATCTGTTTGCCTGCTCTGTTGTGAATTTAATTCTTCTGCTTATTTGGGAAAGTCTAGGTGATGGCTTAGGACTATGTAGCAGAGTAAAATGTTGACTCCCGTAGTGCTCCTAGTCGAGTGCTCGGTTGCATAGGAATTTGTGTAGGTTAGATCTCTTTTTATACTATGGTTTTATATTTTTTCTCTATTAGTGTAAATGTTGTTTACTCTACTCAAATGGTGAATCCGGTGTGAATCAAACGGTAGCATAGGGATGTGTGTAAACGATCGCTAGATTCGTATTGCTTGAGTCGGGAGAAAGGAGAATCTTTCTCGGTGGCTAGAACTTGCCCCAAGCGATTCTTGAAGCATGGGTATACGGTTATTCAATTGTGTGAATGTGATATAGGCCATCATCTTGGCCCGGTTGAGCCTTTGTGCCATTCCTATTATCATTTCCTCGCTAGCCCTGTTGTGCCTACCCCATTCTTTTGGTTCAGCCCCACTATTGTTCACCAAAGCCTAAACTCCAATCCTAGTCGCACACCCAAAAAGCAAGCATTTTGTTTAAATTTCAAATTGGTGGTGTTGATTGTGGTAGTACATTGTGAAAATGTGGTTGTGCATCTTTAAAAATTTGCTGAAATTGTTAAAGAAAGAAAAAGAAAAGAAGAAAAAGATTTGAAAAGAAAAAGAAGAATGAAAAGTTTGATTGAAAAAAATCTGTTTGAGATTTATATTTGGGAGTAGGCATTGCACACACCCATGCGTCTAAGTTCAAGTCTGGGGGTGTTGTGTACCCGCATGTTTGTGTGGTGAATGAGGATAGTTTCCTGCATTAGCTCATTTGGGTTTAGTATTTGAACCATCGTCTTTATCATTGTATACCTCACCTAAACCCAAGCCCCATTTAAAACCTAAAGTCCTATTGATTCACGCATTTGAGTCAAACCAGTGCCGTTGAGAGAATGTGACCGGGCAAGCCTATGGTCACCGACACCGATGGATTTTGGTGGAGTTTATCCGGCACCCCAATCTCGAGCAATGCTCATCTCAGCATTTAGTTTACTTTCTCCGTATGCGTGACCGAATGATTCACCGTAGTTCACCATTTTGAGTAGTTGTAATATGCTTTTACTCTTTTAGAAATATATAAACTGTTTATATAATCAGAAATCTTCTCTACTGTTCTTCTTATGCACGTGAGTATGCAACTTTGCATGGTACTCTATATTGTAGTTTTAAGCCATCTACTTTTCTTTCCCCGTTCGCTTAGAATTTGTTTGCTCGGGACGCGCAAACAGGTAAGTCTGGGGGTGTGATGAGTCCCGATTATATACACATATATGGACTCATCTGGGCCGTTTATCTAGTCATTCCACTGCACTTTAGCCTCGTTTTAGCTTATATTTATTATCACTTGATATGTGCACCTCTAGGCCCATTTTGGTGTGATTTCATGCTTTTCTTCTTTAGTAGTTTTCATGCTCCGTTAGGTGCCACTTTCAGTGGCTAGATTCGTGGTTGTGCTGGAATAGGAGTCGTGCAGGTATTTCCGGTGCAATTCTGCACAGGAACATTGCGCACGATCACCGGTTCTATTGCGCACGACCACTGGTCGTGCGCCACTGATCGTGTGCACTTAACCCTTTTTTATGAGTTCTGTTTGGTGCAGTGCGCACGACCATCTACGATAGCGCGCACGACCACCGGTCGTGCGCCACTGTTCGTGCGCACTTATCATTAAATTTCTGAGTTCTGTTTCGTCTAATGCGCACGACCACCAACGATAGTGCGCACGACCACCGGTCGTGCGCCACTGGTCGTGCGAACATGTTATTTCACAATTTCTGTCTTTGCAGGTTCCGTCCAGGCAGAGCGCACGATCACAGGATTCTAGTGCGCACGACCACTGGTCGTGCGCCAATGACCGTGCGCACTGTTTATTCCAGTGCCTATAAATTTCCCTGCTCGCGATTTTAGGTCGGACCCCGAATTTCAGCCGCCGTTTTCCGCCCGGTTCCGTCCAGATTCGCCCCTCCACCGTCGCCCACTATATGGAGGTGCTCCGGGCTTGCTCTTCACGCCAATCTTGAGCCAAAGTTTCCTCTCGGCCTCCTCCTTCATCCAAGAGCTCCAAAGGAAGACCTAGCCGCCATTACCATCAAGCAAGAGGAAGTTTGCAACCTCTACCGGATCGTGACACGAAGAAGAGGGGTCCATTGGAGGGTCGTGACAGCTCTCTCTACCCCGGACGTAGTTGCGGACCGTGCTTGGACGCGGATTGACAACCCGGCGATTCCAACCGTGAATCTCCAACGAGCCTTCGGATTCGGTCGATTTCTTGCCTTGTTCTCTTCTTATTGATTGTTGTAATAGTTAGATCTTTGTATTTTGATGAAGAACACTATAGACCTTGCTATTTAAAGTTATTTCATGTCTATGTGAAGTACTCTTTTGTTTATTTGTGTGCTTGAGGTGCGCCACCATCCATCCTCCATCACGCCGTCACGTTCGTGTGCCGCACTAACAATTGCTAGTGGCGTGCTTGTCGAAGAGGTGCTTGCGACCCTCATTCCGCTAGCCTACTCGTCCACCCGCCTACCGAAGCGTGGCATAGCGGCCCGTGTATTCCATCCCGCCTAACGAAGCAGCGCGCTCAAGGCCTGCATAGTTCGATCCGCTTGCCTACTCGTCCATCCGCCCTTACGAAGTAGCGCGTTCAAGGCCTACGTAGTCTTCCATCCCGCCGAGCGAAGCATTGCATAGCGGCATTGCATAGGAGTAGTTGTAGCTTTTTCTCTTTATTTTCCACAAACCAAATCAACCCCCGTGTCCGCAATTCATCCGACCCATAGGACTTCGATCTCAAGTCCTTCCTCGAACGTTAACTCCACCTTACTGTGTTCCTTGAGAGATTCGATACTTGGGGATTTACTTCCTCATATTATTACTTGACAACGACCGGTTCACTGCTGTTCGGATCGCAGTCTCGCTACCGCCTATAGCGGTGTACAGGATTTGCGCATCACTGACTTAGCTTTTAGAAAGAACACCCAGCTAAACCTAGAAAAGTCATCAACAATGACTAAACTATAAGACTTACCTGCTAAGCTTTGAGTGGAGATGGGACCAAATAGGTCTATGTGCAGCAGGAACAGGATTCTGGGGGAATCATTCTTACCAATTGGTTTGAATGATGCTTTGATTTGCTTTCCTAGTTGGCAAGCTCTACAAGGATGGTCTTTATTGAACTTACCAATTGGTAAGCCCCTTACTAGCTTGAGCTTGGATAGTTTGGCAATGGTCTTAATATTAAGGTGACTAAGTCTCCTATGCCATAACTCAATGTTTTCTAACTGGGAGTTGAATAAGCAGATCTCAGCCTTTGTGTACTCAAAGTCTACAACATAAACCTTACCTTTAGTAAGATTAGTCAATACTATTTGGTCAGTTCTAGAGCTAACTATATGACACAAAGACTTAGTGAATACAACTTTGTATTCACCATCACAGAGCTGGCTAATACTGATTAGATTATGTTGAAGTCCCTCAACATAAGCAACCTTAGAAAAGGAGACTTCCCTTATCCTGAGCAAACCATATCCTTTGGTTTGCCTAGAGTGGGAATTCCCAAAGATTACCTTAGGCCCTTCCTTGGCCTTGAAGTTCTCCAGCAGTTCTTTTGCTCCAGTCATATGCCTGGAGCATCCACTGTCCAGATACCACTGCTGGTTTGTGGTTGAACAGTCTCCCTTCTGCACATGAAATCAACCATTTGTATAGACCCTCACATGCTGGGGTCTCTTTCTTCTATCATCATATGGAGTTATGAAAGAGAAAGGAGATCTTTCAGTATACCCATTAAGGTGAAGAAGTGCTGCATTATTATGCCAGCAATGTTTGACTATATGTCCTAGTTTAGAACAACAGAAGCATCTAGGAATGAAGGTAGAGAGTGGTCTAGATGTTTGATAAATCTTTGCAGGAAACATGCGTCGAGAAGAAATCGACGCATCTTTAGAGTTGCGTCGAATGTAATTCTACGTGTCTGCATAGTTCCGTCGATAATAATTCAATGCAGAGTATTGGTTGCATCGAATATAATTTGACGCACCCTCATACTTGCTTCGAATTGATGTCGAAGCATATGCTGAACTCCGTCGAGTAGCATTCGACGCATCTTTAAAATTGCATCGAGTTTTATTCGACGTATGATTCTTTTTATTGAGATTTTTAATACTTTTATTTGATTTTTCTAAGAGATGTTTGCCTAAAATCCCTGGTTGATTACCAATGTTTACCTTATTAAATATGGTGAGTTTATTAGGGTTATTATTATTATTATGATCTTCACATGATTCTAAAATATTATTAGGTCTAGACCTAAATAATGCTACAGGATTTTCCCATGCAAGTTTGCCAGGGATTGGTGTGATAGTAGAGGGTAGTGATTTCTGATCAAGATGATCAAATCTCTTAGTGAGATTTTGTGATATATCTTTAAGCTTTTGACTCCTTCCATTGAGGGTGTCCTCAAAGGCTTTTGCCTTTGTGAGTTCTTTCTTTAGGTCTGAATTTTCATTATTTAATATGTATAATTCCTTTTATTTCATATAATTTATCTCTCAGATCATAGTAAACTGAGTACTGGTTATCTTCCCTAAGGTTTTCTAATTCTGTTCTGATTATTTTAAGTTCCTCTTGGTTGTTAATAAAGTCTTGACAGAATTCTTTAAAGTATGTAGTCTTTAAAATCTCTTGATGAAAAGTCAAAGTCATCAAATATTGTTACCTTATTCTCAGCAGTGGAGTCTTCCAGAGCCATTAAGCAGGCTTCTTCTGGTCCACAATCTTCATCATCATCAGATAAGGAGGAGCTCGATTCAGAGTCTGAATCACTTCAGGTTTCAGCTTTGAAACCTTTCCCTCCTTTCTTATCCTTCCTCCTAAATGATTTCTTCTTATGCTCCTTCCTCTGCTTGTTTTCCTTATTCTTTTCTTTCTCAGGACACTCAGTGGAAAAGTGTCCTGGTTTTATGCAAGAAAAACAGATAATCTCCTGTTTAGGAGTTTTGTCATACTTTGGCTTGCTTGAACTCCTCACTTTCTTTTTGGAGTCCTCTGTCCTGACCCACCTCTTGAATCTTTTAGCTAAGAGATTGAACATCTCTTCTTCAGTGGTGGAGGACTCTACTTCGGCAGTCTGTAATGCAAGAGTCCTTTCTTTAGGAGTTGATATTCTTTCCTGGGCTTCTGACTCAGCCCTGCTTTTTAGTAGAAGCTCATAGGACTTGAGCTTTCCCAGCAGAACATCAGTTGTTATCTCTCTGAGGCATCTAGAGTATCTAATAGCCCAAATTCTAGAGTCCTATGTGCTTGGGAAGCACATGAGGAGCTTGTCATTAATTTCTGTTAAGGATATCTCCTTATCCAAACTCTTCAGCTCATTGACAATGGTGCTGAATCTATCATACATCTCAGCAATAGATTCATCGGCTTTCTTTTGAAAGTTCTCATATTGGGATATGAGAAGGGACTTCCTATCCTTTCTTTCATCAGAACTTCCTTCTACCAGTCTGGAAAGAGATTCCCAGATCTCTTTGGTTGATTGGCAGTTAGCCACCTTCTAGAAGATGTCAACTGACATGGTGGATACCAAAATGTTCATAGCTTTGGCATCACATGCCTTCTGCTTCTTTTCAGCCTCTGTCCACTCAGCCCAGGGTATAGGTTCCTGTGTAGAAGCTCCATTAGCATCCTTCTTGTATTGGGCTGGAGGACCTATAATGATAATATTAAAGATGTCCTCATCAATAAAGTTCATATATAACTTTATTCTAGCCTTCCAGAGTGTAAACCTATTTAGGTTACACACTGGAGGTCTTGTTGAGGCATAATCCTTAGAACTCATTTTATTTAAGAAGTTTTAATTAATTGTAAATAAATGAGAGTAGGAGATCTTTTGATCAAGGTGTTAACCTATTAATGATTAACCTAACTCTGATACCAATTGAAAGTGCACATTGTGCCTCTGAGTATACTCTAGAGGGGGGGGGGGGGGTAAATAGAGATTTAAAAATATTTCTATCCTATTTGTGCACATACAATAAAAACACTAAGTATTATGCTTCAACAATACCTAACACAGAATAAAATTAATCTTGTTAAAGTAGAGCAGAAAAGTTGTAAGCTATACCTAACACAGAAAATTAACGCACACAGAAGACACAAGATTTTATAGAGGTTCCCTAAAATGTGGGTAGTCCTCTCTTCTACCACCTGATAGGAATGCACAACACGTGCCTGAGTCTTTTGATAAAGAGACTCTTACAACCAAAGATCTTTTGATAAGGAGATCTTGAACCACGTAGATCTTTTGATAAGGAGATCTTGAACCACTCAGATCTTTTGATAAGGAAATCTTTAACCACTGAATCCTTTGGAAGAGGGATTCTTAAAACTCTGTACAGTTGAGGAAGTTGAAAGAAGAAAGAAGATGGAAAAGAAGAATTCTGTTCTCAAAATTCTGTAGAAGCTTTCAGCTTCTATTTTTCCCTTCAATGGATCTGCTAATGATGAACCCTTGCTTATGATTGTGATTATTTGCAAGGGTTATATTCTTCAGATCCTTTGTATATCTCTTGCTTGCTATCTGGCTGCTATATGATGTTGATGAAGAAACAGCTCTATTTTCGGTTCTGAGAGAGCACTTGTTTTCTCTGTTTGTCTCTATTAGGGTTCCAGGAGGAAGAAGAAGATGTAGGAACCCTAATCGACAAACTGTAGCAGATTGTGATGAATGCTCTATGTTTTCCTCTCTTCTCATCCTATTTATTGTCCATGATTAATTTTGAATTAGTTTCCTCTTTTGGATTTTCCTGAAAAGGCATAGTCTTGGACAATTAATCTTTCTTTCTTCTTTTGTTCACGACCCGTCTGCCAGCTGTTTGAATCCTTTCCAAGAAATCTTTTCCTATCTTCTTTAATGCTCCTCTCCATTCTAGGTAATAAATAAGCCATTGTAGAATGGTCTTTAGTGTTGTGGGCCTTCAGAGAGAGTTCTTAAAGGACAACTGAAAAGGTTTCCATTTTAGACTATATTCGATGCTGCTTCGACTTCATTCTCTCTCTTATCAACGCACCATCGAGTTCTGGTAAGAGCAGCTTTGAATTCCTTCTAGCTCTGGTTGAACTTTATTGTCGACGTTACATCGATTACTTATCGACGTAACCGTCGAGTTGAAGACTTCTTTTTGAACTTTATTGTCTGCATCAAATTGTAGTCGACGTTACATCGACTTCAGATGGCTTAGACAGACACTTCCTTCTGCGTTGAATTGAAGTCGAGGTTGCGTCGACTTCTAAGATAATTTTGACAAGCTCCTTTATTCACGTCGATCCTATTCGTCATAGCATCGACTTGATATACTTTGATAGAGAGATTGAGTTGCTTGGACTTCTAGTCTGAGTTGCGTCGACATCAAGTCGAAGTTGCATCGACTTATATTTGATGCAAGTATTAATTCAACTCAGATTGTGTTTGTCCTGACCTAATCTTCACACTCTAAGATGAGTGAGACATCCTAAGACATCTAATGACCAAATTACCCTTACTATACAATGTGAGTAATAAACCTAGAAGGTAAAATCACTTATAAGTAATTTGTTATGTTAAATCACAAGGGGGTTTTCCCAGGAGTAGCACCTGTTCCCAGGGTTTGTTGTGTTCTATTATGCATAGTCGTAGGAGATCCTCCATTGTCTGATTCATCCTTTCTGTTTGCCCTTCTGTCTGGGGGTGGAAAGCGGTGCTGAAGGCTAACTTGGTCCCCAGATAAGCTTGTACCATTCTCCATTCCTTCGAGTGAAGCATCTGTTGTGGTCGATTATGATGGACTTGAGTACTCTGTGGAATCGGACTACCTGTTCTATAAAAAGCCTGGCTAGAACATCAGCACCGTCACTTTGTCGGTTTGGGATGAAATGATCTACCTTGGTAAGGCGATCCACTACGACCCATATTTAGTCATTCCCTGCACGTGATCGGGGCAACCCATGGACAAAATCCATAGAGATATCCTCAAACTTCCATTCTAGTATGGGCAGGGGCTATAGTGAACCTCCTAGATTGCCATTCTGCCTTGACCATCTGATAGGTCTGGCAGTGTGCCACGTAATTAGTAACGTCCCTTTTCATACCCGGCCAGTACAACGTCCTTCATAAATCTGTATAAATTTTTACTACTCCTGGGTGGATAGAATATCTTGACTAGTGTGCTTCACGAAGTATCTCTTCCTGGATCCCTTTGGTGGAGGGGATGAATACCCGGTGTTTATACTGTAGAATACCATCATACAAGTTGTAGTCTTCTTGAGTGCCATCCTGCAGGGTTTGGATGATTGGAGCTGCTTCTGGGTTGACTTTTTAAGCCTCTCGTATTCTATCCCTAATATCACATTGTATCTCCATCCAATATAATTGAGCTTGGTAGTTCATAGGATCCCTGCGGGGTGATAAGCGTGATGCCTAAGTCCGCTAAGGATTTGATCAAATCTCCTTGTATTAGTTCCAGCCAGATTCCGACCTCCGTGGGTTGTCGACTTAAGGCATCCGCAACCTTGTTGGCCTTGCCAGGGTGGTATTGGAGGGCGAAGCCGTAATCACATAGAAACTCTAACCACCGGCATTGTCAGAGGTTCATCTCCTTCTGGGTGAAAATATACTTGAGGCTTTTGTGGTCGGAGAAGATCTCGCATCTTACTCTGTATAGGTAAAGTTGATGAGTAATTTATATACTCATCTTTTAGTATAAGTTTAATGTATTTTTAATATGAAACTATATAGTTTTTATGTTTTTCTCATTTAATTAATAATCTTCTCAATTCTATAGTCTAACTTAGGCTTATCTTATATTTTCAGGTTTTCTGGACATTTTGGACGAAATTTACAAATACACACCCAAGGTCACAGGCGTGACCAAGGGGCGTGACAACCTAGAGTTGTTCCAGACCTATTTCCGCCACCGCGGGGGTATTCCGTTGAGTTTCGCCAAATACACGCCCCCAGGTCACGGGCATGGCCAAAGGGGGTGACCCAATGTCACGGCCGCGATCCGCCATAAGCATCTAGATCAGCCTGCCACGTTAATTAAAGTTACACGCCCCAGGTCACGCTCGTGACCATGGGGCGTGTCATCCAATACACGGGCGTGACTCATCCCGCGCCACTTCCCGCCGAAGCTTCCCGCCAGCAGCCTGCTTTACAGTTACACGCCCCCAGGTCACGGGCGTGACCTAGGGGCGTGACACGCACGTAACACCAGCAATTACTCCAAAAGGCACCCTCTCCGCTGCTGTTTCGATCACGCCCCTTACACGACCCTTGGTCACAGGAGTGACCAAGGGTGTGTAACACCAAATCTTCAGCTATTTAAATGGAGCTTCTCCAGAACATTGGGGACAAATTTTTAGGACTTACACTCTTCATTTCTTGTATTATTTTACTATTTTAAGTAGTTTCTTACATTTATCTTTAATCTTGTACTTATAGTTTTTGATTCAGTGGTTGTAATTTTCAATTCATAGTTTGTAATTTCCTTTGCCTCAATTAATAAAATAGTTTTGTTTTCTCATTCTATTCTTCCTTCTTCATGTATTCTTTTGTTTTCTTTAATTCCTTAATCTCCATGTGTAGCTAAACTTCTATTAGCACTCGGTCGGGATGATGCAAGGAATAAATATAATTCATGAAGTAATTTAGGATGTCTTTTCTCTTCTTGGAAATACTTATGGTTTATCCTTGATTTTAATGAAATGAGATTATATTTTCGATATATAATTCTCGTTCTTGTTTTTGTTCTTTAGTTAGCCGAACCAGCTCGTAAGACGAATCGATCCTTCAAGAATAAAGAGAGTTGCATGCAACCCTCGAGAGAGGATGACATAAATCTCCCAGATTGGAGTCAAATCCAATAGTGGGGTTCACCGCGTAAAACAAGTTTAGGGGTTTCAATTATAGAACGAGAGTTCGGTTGATCAACCTAATCTTAGTCGGGTGCAGTCCTCGGCCAAGGCACGCTCATATTTCGGGAACCTCCACGGTCAAAGCAATTTTCCTAAGAGATTTAGATTTACCTATTTCTTCTATTTTATTCCGCGGTGATTCAAAGATCGAGTGCAAGCCTTTTTACTCAGCGTTTCAATCTTATTTTAATCTCTCTTTTGCAAAACAAACTCAAAGTATTATTGATAAAATAATAGAGATTTTCTGAAGTAAAAGTACTCAACCGCCTCGAGTCTAATACGACCTTGATTTTTATAACATATACTACATTCGATACGGTACACTTGCTGTTGTCGTTTGCGGATATAGTTTTACGTATCAAGTTTTTGGCATCGTTGCCGGGTACACGGTTGATATTTCGAAAAAAGAAATATCTATTAATTTTATCGTCCTATTTCTTCCCCCCCCCCCCCCTTCTCTTAAAAATTTTAAAAATCTTAAAAGGCGTAATTTATATTCTCGGAAGGATGCTTTGGGCTTGAATTCCCATCACAGCCTCTAGTACCTTGCGAGCCCTTCACCTGGTTAACCTTGGGAAGTCCGGGACTAACTAAACCCGCTTTTTGAAAAAAAAATTAAATAAATATTTTTTTTTAATATATTATAATTATTCTCTAAAATTCCATTCATATAAGTTAAGGTTGTTCTCTTTTTATTTTATTAAATGAAGTTATCTGAATTGGCTGTAAAGGTTGCCGAGCTTCAAAACCAAGTTAATCTTTTGGAAGCCGCACGAAAATGCCAAATTAGTTGTTATTATTATGGTGCGACTCATCAAAGTGAGGAATATTATTTACATTCATATTCTCAAAATAATTATTATGAAAATAATTTTTATGCAAATAATTTTGATTATAGTTACGATCATAATATTTCCTCTTTTAATGAAAATAATTTTTCAAACTTTGATGAAAATGTTTTTTCTAATTTTCATGAGAATAAATTTTCACCGTTTAATAATTGTTCTTCTAGCCCCGAAGTCAATTATTCTTGGTGGCAAGCTCACCCGGATAGTTCTCGGGGCGATGAAGATAAATCTTTAGATCCGAATTTTTGTTCTTCTTCTTATGCGTCGCAATTTTCGTTCTCTAATTTTGGGGAAATTCCGCCGATTCAAATAGATACATCCCCCCAAAACTTAGATAAAAATATTACTTCTTCTGGTGATTTTTCTCCATCCTTTGATAATTTAGTTATGGAGGAACATGCGCTTTCATGTAATCCCATAACTTCTTTTACCAAAGATGAAGAAAAATTCTCTTACCAAGAATTACTTAATGTTTTGGGCACCCCGGATGAAATAGAAGAAGAACAAGTTTCTCCCCCTACTCCACCCAGATCTTCTTTTCTTTCTCATGAATTTTCACAAAATTCTTCTATTTTAGTTCAACCGAAAATTCATGAAAATCTTGTGTCCGAAAATTTTATTCCGCTTGGTAATGCACTAGATTTTTCAAAAAAAATATTTATTTTAGAAAAGGAACAACTAGAGCTTAATCTTTTATTTTCGCAAGCACCTCCTCCTTGCGGAAAATTATCTGACACGTTTAATTGTGATTCTCTATATACTAATAATTTTCAGGTTGAAGATGAGCCGTTGCTACCCCAATTAATTGATGATCCATATGCCTCTCATCTTTATATTTCCAAATCACCTCAGGTATGTATATGTGATTTGGATTTGAAAATTCAAGTCCAACGACAAACGGAGAATCACACGTTAAGCGGAGGAATCGCCGGGCAACGGATGACGACATACTCACCTCAGCGTGAATTAAGGGAGTTGCCAGTACATTTTAAATTTATATATCTATTTAGCTAACACTAACCGTCTAGCTTAAAGACGGGAAAAAGAAAGCGCACTTGGGAGGCACCCCTTGCTTATCTTAACTTTTCATGAATTTTTTCTTACGTTTATTTACTTTCAAGTGTTCTTCGTACTTAGTTTTAAATATTGGGGACAATGTTTAATTTTAAGTATGGGGGTATAGCTTAGCGTTCATTTTATTTTTATTGGAAAACAAATTTAATTTAATAAAAAACTAATTTCTTGGAAAGGGCGCTTTGCGCTTGAACTCCAATCACAGCTCCTAGTACCTTGCGAACCCTTCACCGGGTAGCCCTTGGGAAGTCCAAGAACAAAAAAAAATTATAATAATATATTTATAGATGTTTCTCCCTTTTACTTGTTGTTTTTATTTTTCTAGAAATCTAGTTTGAGGTCTGATTATAAGTATTCCTACATTTTTGATTTGGCTAATATTTTGTTTTATCAGAATTTGTTAAACTTAAATTTGATGTAATTTAGTTTTAAGAAACACTTTATGTTTTTAATTCAATTAGAGAATTTATTTAGCACCACTTCTCCGTTTAATTTTAAATAGCCTCACTTTGTGGTAAATTGGCTAAACATCTCTAGATTTCTATTATATTCTCTTTTAACTTTAAGATCTTAGGAAATTTCATTCCACTAAAATTTTGCTCTCAAAATAGTTTAATTTATAAAGTAGAAGTATTTCTTCCCCCTCACCCTTTGTTGGCAAATAAAAAAATATAGAAAAAGATCATATGTCATGGGAATAAGAGGATAAATTTCATTATCCCCTAAACATATGCACCCAAAATCATTTAAAATATTATATGTCATGATGTAAGAGGATAAAATTCATTACATCTAAACATATACATTTTGGGTTTTTGATCGAAGAGAAATTTTAAAAAAGATTATATGGCATAGAAAATAAGAGGATAAAATTCATTATTTTCCTAAACATATACAAATTCGTATTCAATTAAGGTGAGAGGATAAAATTCATCACTTTTTAGTATCTCTTCAGTTTGCCATTTCGTTAAACCCATCTCTAGCCAATTTCATCATTTCTAGTCCTAAACTAAATTATTAAGAGAGCAATATTTTGGTAGGTGTCTTTTCCTTAAGTTTCTTTTATGTTAAAGTGTTTATAATTTCAATCTATTCTTGTTTGAAAATTTCTATAATTTTGTTTGCTAAATAGTTATCTTGAGAAGTACTTAGCTAAATATTTTTCTCTTTTTAAATTATCACCATAACTTATGACTTAATTCTTGAATTCCTGGAATTTACTTTTAACATTCTCTTGGATTAATGAAATTTTGGTTAATTAAAAATAATATCGATTTCTTATAATTCTTTTCTCATTCTTTTGCTCTGGAATAGCAAAAGCTCAAGTATGGGGGTATTTGATGAGTAATTATATAATCATGTTTTAGTATAAGTTTAATGTATTTTTAATATGAAATTATATATAGTTTTTATGTTTTTCTCATTTAATTAATAATCATCTCAATTCTATAGTCTAACTTAGGCTTATCTTATATTTTCAGGTTTTCTTGACATTTTGGACGAAATTTCCAAATACATGCCCAAGGTCACGGGCGTGACCAAGGGGGGTGACCAAGGGGCGTGACAACCTAGAGGTGTTCCAAACCTGTTTCTGCCACCACGGGGGCATTCCGTAGAGTTTCGCCAAATATACGCCCCAGATCACGGGCGTGACCAAAGGGGGTGACCCAATGTCACGGCCGCGATCCGCCACAAGCATCCAGATCATCCTGCCACGCCAATTAAAGTTACACACCCCTGGTCACGCCCGTGACCATGGGGCGTGTCATCCAATACACGGGCGTGACTCATCCCGTGCCACTTCTCGCCGAAGCTTCCCGCCAGCAGCCTGCTTTAAAGTTATACGCCTACAGGTCACGGGCGTGACCTAGGGGCGTGGCACGCACGTAACACCAGCAATTACTCCAGAAGGCGCCCTCTCCGCTGCTACTTTGATTACGCCCCTTACACGCCCCTTGGTCACGGGCGTGACCAAGGGCGTGTAACACCAAATCTTCAGCTATTTAAAGGGAGGTTCTCCAGAACATTGGGGACGAATTTTTAGGACTTTGACTCTTCATTTCTTATATTATTTTACTGTTTTAAGTAGTTTCTTACATCTCTCTTTAATCTTGTACTTGTAGTTTTCGATTCAGTAGTTGTAATTTTCAATTCATAGTTTGTAATTTCCTTTGCCTCAATTAATAAAATAGTTTTGTTTTCTCATTCTATTCTTCCTTCTTCATGTATTCTTTTATTTTCTTTAATTCCTTAATGTCCATGTGTAGCTAAACTTCTATTAGCACTCGGTCGAGATGATCCAAGGAATAAATATAATTCATGAAGTAATTTAGGATGTTTTTTCTCTTCTTGGAAATATTTACGGTTTATCCTTGATTTTAATGAAATGAGATTATATTTTCGATATATAATTCTCATTCTTGTTTTCATTCTTTAGTTAGCCGAACCAGCTCGTAAGATGAATCGATCCTTCAAGGATAAAGAGAGTTGCATGCAACCCTCGAGAGAGGATGACATAAATCTCCCGGATTGGAGTCAAATCCAATAGTGGGGTTCACTGTGTAAAGAAAGTTTAGGGGTTTCAATTATAGAACGAGAGTTCGGTTGATCAACCTAATCTTAGTTGGGTGCAGTCCTCGACCAAGGCGCGCTCATATTTCGGGAACCTCCACGGTCAAAGCAATTTTCCTAAGAGATTTAGATTTACCTATTTCTACTATTTTATTCCGCGGTAATTCAAAGATCGAGTGATAGCCTTTTGACTCATCGTTTTAATCTTATTTTAATTTCTCTTTTGCAAAACAAACTCAAAAAATTATTGAAAAAATAATAGAGATTTTTTGAAGTAAAAGTACTCAACCGCCCCGAGTCTAATACGACCTTGGTTTTTATAACCTATACTACATTCGATACGGTACACTTGCCATTGTCGTTTGCGGATATAGTTTTGCGCATCAAATGTCTCCAAATTTTTAGCTCAAAAACCACAGCCCCAACTCCAAGTCATGGGTTGCGTAGTTAAGATCGTGAGGTTTCAACTATCGTGATGCATAAGCGACTACCCTGTCATGCTGCATTAGTATGGCTCCCAACCCTTTCAGAGAGGCATCTGTGTAGATTTGAAATCCTTCGATGCCTGATGGGAGTGTAAGAACTGGAGTAGAGGTTAAGCGGTTCTTTAATTCGATGAATGTTGCTTCACATTCGGGTGTCCACCGGAACATGGCATCCTTTTTGGTGAGGGTAGTGAGGGGTAAGGCGATTCTTGAGAATCCTTCCACGAACTTATGATAGTATCCGGTGAGGCCAAGGAAGCTTCTGATATCTTCCGCTGACTTAAGTGGTGACCAATTCCATACTGCCTATACTTTGGCCTGATCTACATCCACCCAGTTCTTATTGATCGTGTGTCCTAGGAACCCGACTTCCTCCATCTAGAACTCACACTTACTGAATTTTGCGAAGAGTGAATGTTCTCATAATTTGAGTAGTACCATTTGGAGATGCCTGGAGTGGTCTGCCTTGCTCTTCGAGTAGATGAGTATATCGTCTATGAAGACGATCACAAAGTGGTCCAGGAATGGTTCAAATACCTTATTCATTAATTCCATGAAGGTGGACGGGGCATTAGTCAGCCCAAACGACATTACCATAAACTCGTAGAGTCCATAGCGAGAGCTAAAAGCTATTTTGGGGATGTCCTTCTCTCGTACCCGAAGTTGGTAGTATCTAGACCTTAGATCCATTTTGTAGAAAACAGACGCGCCTTGCAATTGATCGAATAACTCTTCTATCCTAGGTAGGGGATAAGTATTTCGGATGGTAAGCTTATTTAGTTCCTTGTAATCGATGCATATGCGTAATGATCCGTCCTTCTTTTTAACGAACAATACAAGGGCTCCCCAGGGTGAGATACTTAGATGAACGAAACCTGCATCAATTAGTTCCTGCAATTGTATCTTGAGCTTGGCTAGTTCCTTCAGGGCCATTTGGTAGGGTACTCGGGACATTGGTCGAGCTCCATGTGCTAGTTCAATCTGGAAGTCCACTTCTCGCTGCGAGGGAAACCCTGGAAGGGATTCAGGAAAGACATCTGGAAAGTCTCATATTACGGGCACCTTGGCGAGTACTTGAGTTTTGTCTTCCATTTCGAAGTAGATTAGGTACACTTCATCCTTTCGTCGGACCGATTTGATAGTTTGTGCGGACGCTAGTATGATGCGAGTGACAGACGGTATACCTGCTAGAGTGATAGTTTGACCGTTTGGGTTATGGAGATGGATTTCTCGAGTTGAGCAATTTATTTGGGCGTTGTGCTCGGCCAACCATTCCATCCCTAAGATGATGTCAAATCAGGTTATTGCTAGAATAGTCGCGAAGATTTTGAACTCCATGTTTCCCAGCATTGCTTGGAATGAGCACTTTTCTGTGGACGTCATATCTGACCCGTTCGGGAGTCGGATTCATATTAACATTCCAGACGATCGGATAGTGTTCTCCTTGTTTGCGATGAAATCCCAGGAGACAAAGGAATGTGTTGCACCAGTGTCGAATAACATTTTAGCAGGGTTACCTTCTACCAAAAGTAAACCTGGTAACATATATATACTATGATCTCAGAGCTTTTACAGGTATACAGATAAAGTACATATATATCAAGACAAAAGGCTATATCATATGTTTCCTACTAGATAATATCATCCAGGTATATCATCACTAATGCCAAAAATATAGACATATAACTACGTTCGCTGCAGGTCCGTGCTGAAGATCTGCTGTGTATGCCTCAAGTGGTGCTGCTTGACCCTGCCTGGCTTGGTCCCTCCTGCCTGCGGGTCATCCTCTGTGACCTCCTCATCCTCGTCCTCTCTCCACTGCTCCCTGCACTGCTCCTAAGCATGGCCTTCCTATAGCCTGGGGCCAAAAGGCTCTAATATGTCCAGGTGCTGGCAAAGGAAGCAATTCCCGGCAAAGGGGACATCTCGTCGTGCAGCTGGTGCGGGATGGGGTGCTAGAGCTGGTCGGGGTGTTATGGTTGGAGGTGCATGTCGAGGCTAAGGTGCCTGCCTGTAGGGCTGATGGCGGTGACGTTGCCTCCTATCTTGGTCCTGCCTTCGTGGGGCAGTCCCTCTCTCTCGGCCCTGGGTCTGGGGAAGCTCCACATGTCCTCTATGTTGCTGGGCTACCATCCGTTGATCCATCTCTAACTCGGCATCATGCGTGGCAATCGTGTGGAAAGTATACTCTGAAATCTTGATCAAGGCCTGACATAGGTCATCGCACAGTCCTTGGTAGAACCTGGAGGCTCTGTCTCTATTTGTGGTTGCCAGTGTCCCCGCAAGGCAAGCTAAGTGAATGAACTCACGCTGGTATTCCAGTACAATCCTCTCTCCCTGTCGGATGTGCAGGAACTGATCCTGGAGTGCAACTCGGTCGGCATCGGAGATGAAGTGTTCCAGGAAAGCCTTAGAAAATTCTCCCTAGAGAATCGTGATGAGTGGCCGCCCTCTGAATGTGGAGCGACTGGCTGCCCTCCACCAATCTCAAGCATAGCCTTCTAGTAATGTCACCACTAAGGACACTGCGGCAATGGCGGGGCATATCATGATGACTAGTAGTTCCTTAACTCTCTCCACCCACTCGTCCGCCTGCATGGCGGATTTGGTGCCTCAGAAGATAGGGGTCCTTAGCCCTCGGAAGGTTGTCAGAAGGTCTGTGGGCACGGTAGGCTGCTGGGGTGGCCGTAAGATGGCCGTCTGGAAGGTGGCCAGCAGTGCTATCAAAGTTCGTCCCAGGTCAGTCTCAGTAAAAGGAACTGCAGCTGGAGCAGCCGGGCTGGTGGTGGAGTTGTAGGGTGGTCCTAGTCCCTAGAGGATGATCTCTTGTTATTGGACTCATATATCTGGAGAAGTAACATACGAAAATCAGTAATTGCAAAAGTAAGGGGATTTTGCAAAAACTGACTGAAACAGAAGCGAAGTGTGGGTGTGCTACTGAGCAGTCTAGAATCCTTAAACTTCTTACCTACGGGTCTACCAGGCTTCTGCTACATGGTTCGACCCGAACCAAGAAATGGAACCGGGGAAGGTAGGATCTAAAGACTGCCCCGTGTGGTCGGATCGTGATGGCTCTTATCCATTTGTAAGACTCCCCCTCCCCCAGAACTGCACCCAGGTCGGGGGAGAAGGGACCTTACTGCCCAAGGAGGCCACTTAGCACTTCTTGAGTGGCAACGGCCCACCCTCTCAAGCACTGAGTAGTCGCCTTGTCAGGCACAAGAATCAATATATCACATCAGAGTCACAATGCGGAAGCAATTATAAGGAAAGACTAACAAGGCATATATATAGATATAAGTGAAGGCCGTAGCCAACTGTTTACATGAATGGCCCCGTGGGCTAAGGATGTCTACTACAACTTTTACACCCCTTATTTAGTCCTATACTCTAGGACTCACATCACGGAAGATGGGGGGGGGGGGGTGAGGCTGGAGTATCTGACCGGGCAATCTCAAGAGATGGTATGCAGTCATTTGGTACGAGGGCTTCGTGCCATCCCACCTCCTGTGAATGGTCATAATAATAACCGTTAGTCACAGAGCTAAGTGGAAAACACATCTTCTCCCCAGATCCGTATCCTGGGGACGAGTTTAAGCACCTAAAAGTAGATAGCCGAAGCAAGAAGAGTTAGCAGCATGTATATAACTGGGCATCCTAATAACACTATAAGTTATTTAAAAGAGGAGCTCGACTAATAAGGATACAAATAATCCTAATTTGCACACACATCGTGGGTGTTCAAAACCCGCTCACAAAACCCTGTGTCGACATAGTTTGGGACCTCTTTACTTCCAGTAGGGTAGTGAACCCTGCGGGCCTCACCGATATGGCCGTCGGTGATAGTGGACAGTCCTGCCACTTCTGAGCATAGTCGTACCGTATCACTCAGGCCCTCCCGTACAACTTGCTATACTACTTGGATGTGTGCGACATCTGGCGGTTCTAAGATTTGGCTCGACTAGTGGAGGCAAATAAGCGAGTACCGAGTGGTGATAACCCGTGGTGCACATCTCCCTGTCGCCATGAGTCTTCTACTCTCCCGCACCGATACGAACGGTCTGCGAGCGTGACCGATGTTTAGCCAGAAGATCGCTACCTAGACAACATCTTCTTTAGACCAGGTGGTTTGAGACATTAACCGATTAGACTGGCAAAAGAATCAAGCCGCGCGATCTCCAAGGGTCAGATCTCTCTCAGCAACTGAAGATTGCCAGGGCTTGTCCCAAAGGGGCAAGCTGTAGTCTCGGTCAGCAGACCGCCCGAGTTGCCAATTGCACCAAGCCAAACTTTCTCAATCTAAGCCTGGTACAAACCGGAGGTCAAGCCGCTAGACCTTGCGGCTTCCCCTTTATTTATTCTTCTGTATCCCATCACCCCCTGCCCGATTCTCCTGTACCCGGGCAGGCGGTTATTTTAGCATCGACCTGATCGGTCAGGTCCCCGAGCCTATAAATAGGGCCGAGCGGCGTTCCCAAGACACGCACACTCGAATCCAGGAGCTCGCTTTTCTGAGTTGCGGTCTCGAACTAACTGTCTTGCGACTTGCCTGCCCGTCCGGCTTCATCTGTAACCCGCTGTAACCGTTTCACCCTAATCAAAGGAAAGCCCATCACAAGAGTGGCATTCGCCGTGACGGGCGAATTCTGGCCTTGACCGCTGCAAGCGGTCTAATCAACTTAAATCATTAAGTCGTATAGTAACCGATAGCTTGCAACCCCTCATTTTCCTTGCTTTTCAAGCAGTGATCATGGAGGCGGATTTTCGGCCTCAACAGACACACGTGACCTTCAGATCGCAAGCTTTCGGCGAACACTCTAACAATATGTCAGACCGCCAGTTCATCCACGGAGATCACTCCGATCGCAGTGAAGACTCTCTATGGGAAGCACTGGAACAGTCCAGGCAGGAGGCCGAGCGGTCTCGTAAACAAACCGATCAGCATTTAGATGCCATCAGTCAAGCTCTAGACCTTCTCACTGATCGGCTAACCGCTCAACAAACCACGGTCAGCCCGGTTGTAACTCCGGCTCCACCGCCGCCTCCCTATACCATATCTCAAGCTGCCAACCTGCAACCTCCCCGGGACATTTTCAACTCCCGCCAGGCCTTTTATCGAGAGTCCGCCCAAGATTTTCCTACCTGGGTTCTTGAGTTCCAAGGTATGACTTCAAATGCAGCCTGCCTCCCCTATCCGGCAGCCTGCCCGCCGGAAGCCACAGCCCGTTTCTCCTATCCGGCAGCTTGCCCGCAAGTAACCGCAACTACAGCAGTCTGTTACCCGCTTCCTCCCCTCTATGAGGATGCCAAAGAAATCTCTCCATTCAAGAATGAAATTCGGGGAGAGCCGGCCCGAGATAATTTTAGAGAACCATATTTGCCGGCATATCATGGGGAGTCCGATCCGGCAGTACATTTGCAAGCATTCAAGTCAGCTGTTGCACTGAAGATTCTTACAGATGCAACCAAATGTAAACTTCGTGTCACGTCTTTTGACGGGCAAGCAAGAGAATGGTTTTACGGATTACACACCCAGTCCATCGGATGCTTTGCCAAACTCAGGAGAGAGTTCTTATTAAGGTTCTAAACTTCCAAGAAGAGAAAAGACGGCCCAGCGGCTCTTTTCGATATCAAGCTGTGTGAAGGCGAAACATGGGGTCATTTTGTTGACCAATTTCAGAAGGAAATCATGGGGATACAGAATGTAGAACCAGAACTGTATCGAGTGGCATTGATTCATGGCTTGAGAGAAGGGACATTAAAATTCGAAGCACAAATCAGAGAACCTAAAGCTTACCAGGAAATGATCAGCCTAGCCAACATGTTTATTAGAGGCGAAAGGGGGAACCCTGGTTATATTGCTAAACTGCTTACCGATAAAGAACCATCCAGATATTCTGTCAATCACCAACCATACCACCATCAGCCAAGACAAGATTTCGAACCCCAAGCTCAAAGGGGAAGAAATTTCAGGCATAGACAGCCTCAATTTGGCCATCAACAGTTTCAGGAGCAGAAACTGCCGCTGGCCATCAAGCTCGCTCCTTCCGTACCGGTCCAACAAATAATGTCGGTATATCTGCCACAATACACCGTGCCTCCACCTCAAATCACCCCATATGATGATTCACAGGAATCTTTTACTCCCTTGAATGTAACAATGAACATGGTCATTCAAATTCTGCAGAAGAGGCCTGATTTCAAGAGGCCATCTCCTTTGAGGTCTGATATTCGAAACCGAAATCCAAACCTCTAATATGAATATCATAAGGAGGGAGGATATTTGACTGAGGACTGTCGGGCCCTTCGCTTGATAATTGAGAAACTCTTGGGGGAAGGAAAGCTTCGGGGTCTGGTTCGGAAGGAGGTGTCTGACAAACCCTCCACTTCGAAGGCGAAAGAAGTAGCTGAGATCAGTTGGGAATGCGCAGATGTTGAAGATATCGGTCATTATGGCGACATTCATCCAACCAGAGAATGTGTAGAAGTAAATGATGATGGCCCTCTTGTCCATGTTTACTGCATTCATGGGGGAGCTGGGCCTGAATCCTCCAGAAAATCAAGTGTCGCCAGAGTATTCAAGCAAGAAGTGGTAGCCACTTCAACTTCCTCCCCGGAGAGATCAGTCGTCACTTTTGGTCAAGATGATCTCTCTCCAAATGCAAATCATTTCGATGATGCCGTTGTAATTAAGTCCATCATAGAGAATTATACAGTGCATAAGATCTTGATCGACACAGGAAGCTCCGTCAACCTCCTTTTTCGCCCAACTTTTGAAGCCCTGAAGACCGGAAAGCCTTTGATTTCTACCGAAGGGCCCCTCTACGGCTTATCGGGAGAGAAGATGGAGGTAGAGGGTTGCGTGAAGCTTTTGGTGACATTGGGGGGTATTACGAAGCTCGTCAACTTTGTGGTAGTGGACGCTCCGAGCAGTTATTGTGCCATATTTGGAAGGCCAATTCTGAATACTTATCGAGCAGTGGTGTCAACCTTCCACTTGGCTATCAAGTTTGCTGCAGACGGGAGGCAATATCGAATCCGGAGTGATCCAAAAGTGACTCGAGAATGTTATGTCAAAATAGTTAACATGATTATAGATTTGCCACTCACCAAGTCTCCAGTTGTTACCCTTGAAGTGGCCATGCCTCCAGAAGTTGCTGAGGAGAATAAGGACCGTGAAAGGGTTCACCTAGAACCTGCCAAAGAGACACAAGAAGTCCCCATTGCTGAGGGTGAAGAAAAGAAGTTGATTATCAATGCTGAACTGCCTGAAGAGGAGAAGCTACAGCTGATTACTTGTCTCTTAGAAAATCTGAACATCTTTGTCTGGTCGGCAGAGGATATGCCAGGAGTGGACCCGGATATAGCCTGCCATCATCTCAACATCTCCCCCGAATTCAAGCCAGTTCAGCAAAAGAAAAGAGATGTGGCAACCAAGCTAGCGGTTCCTATCAGAGAAGAAGTTGCAAAACTTCTTAAAGCGGGTTTTATTTCTAAAATCCAGTACCCCACCTGGATGTCAAACGTTGTAATGGTAAAAAAGCCAGGGGAAATGGCGTATGTGTGTGGATTTCACGAAACTTAATAAAACGTGTCCCAAAGATTGTTATCCCTTGCCTCGGATAGATATATTAGTTGATTCTGCGGTTGAATACTATTTTATGAGCTTTCTTGGTTCTTTCTCTGGTTACCATCAAATTAAAATGCACAAACCTGATATCGCCCATACATCCATCATAACAAATGATGGGTGTTATTGCTATTTAGTAATGCCTTTTGGTCTTAAGAATGCGGGTGTAACTTACCAGAAAATGATGGACACTGTCTTTAAACAACAAAAAGGGAAGAATATCGAAGTATATGTCGATGATCTCCTTTTAAAAAGTAAAACTTTTTCTACACACTTGGAAGACCTTATAGAGACGTTTGCTACTCTACGAAGGTTCAAATTGAAGTTGAATCCGTTAAAATGCGTCTTTGGAGAAAATAAGGGGAAATTTCTTGGACATCTTCTCACCCCTGATGGCCTTGCACCAAATCCTGATAAGGTCGAGGCTATCCTCGATATGACTCCTCCTCATACACCAAAGGAAGTTCAACAATTAGGAGGAAGGTTGGCAGGCCTAAGTCGATTTATCTCTAAGTCAGGAGATAAAAGTGCTCCGTTCTATAAAATACTTCAAGGAGGGTCTAAGTGTGAGTGGAACGAAGAATACGACAATACTTTCGAACACTTAAAGAAGCAATTGACGTCTACTCCTTTGCTCCAGAGCCCTCGAGAAGGGGAGACATTGTTCTTATATTTAGGGGTCGGTCCAGATGCGTTAAGCTCCGTCATCGTTTGGGAGGAAAAGAAGAAGTTGTTTCCTATCTACTATGTTAGCCATATCCTAAAAGATGCGGAAACTAGATATTCGATCTTGGAAAAGCTAGCTTTAGCTTTAGTCATGTCATCTCGCAGACTTTGCCCCTATTTTTAGGCTCATCCTATTCAAGTAGTCACAGATCATCCTTTGATGAGTATATTGGAAAAGCCAGATCATTCAGGAAGGCTGGCTAAATGGGCAATTGAGTTAAGCGAATTTGAAATATCTTACATCCCAAGAACATCAATCAAGGCACAGGAGTTGGCAGATTTCCTAGTTGATACTACAGAAATTAGTCCAGAAAAAGCAGAAAGATCTCCATTATCCTAGATAATATATGTGGATGGGGCTTCGGGCAGAAACTCGGCGGGAGCAGGAGTTGTCTTAATCAACCCGAATGGCATTAAGCTGGAACAAGCTATCAAGTTCTTCTTTCCGATTACGAACAATCAAGTATAATATGAAGCACTCTTGGCTGGATTGAGGCTCACGAAAGAATTGGGCATAGAATATGTGCACATAAAGACAGATTCTCTAGTAATTGTTGGATCGGTAGGCGCCCTTAGAGGGGGGGGGGGGGTGAATAAGGGTTTTCAAAACTTTAGTGATATTTTTAAAACCTTTGTAATAATGCAAGATTAAG
Organism: Dactylorhiza incarnata; assembly: GCA_033032865.1. Classification (NCBI taxonomy): domain Eukaryota; kingdom Viridiplantae; phylum Streptophyta; class Magnoliopsida; order Asparagales; family Orchidaceae; genus Dactylorhiza; species Dactylorhiza incarnata. The sequence continues at coordinate 15,542,233 of JAWHQI010000012.1, read as the reverse complement.
ACAATAGAAAGTCAAGTAAAACAATAAAGTAGAGACATGCTTTATTAATATTAAATACGGTTTTACAAAAGTTGACTTCTATGACGCTAGAAATCGGTGGCGATGAATAGTAAACTCTTTTTGTTTTCTATACCGACTCATATCCCCACGAACCGATTGGCTTTAGCCGATCCTTCCCCGGATACGGCCTCAAGCCGCTCTAGCCAACCCTTCCCCGGATATGGCCTCGAGCACCCCCTAGACCTACACCCGAGACCTAGTCGCCAACACGAGGCAAATTTCAGCCTTAAGTCTTACCCAGACCTAGTCGCCAACACGAGGCGAATTCACTAACGATTACAAGAATAAAGATGTGAAAATAAAAACATCAATAATAAAAACTCCCTCTAAGAACTTCTAAAGTTGGAGACGTTGGACCGCTGTAGTATAAGCGTTGTTGAAGCGGTCGCCGGTCAGATGAAGCGTGAAGAAGTCCTCCTTCAGAAATTCTCTCTAAGCTTTTGGTGGGAGTATCTCTCTGAACCTTCCTCTATATGCTATGGCACGAAGCTCTGGAGTTTAGAGTTGTGGAAGTGTAAGGAAGACGGAGCCAATGGGTCCTTTTTATAGTCTCAGCGCTAGCGCCTGCGCCAGTGCTACCGCCGGCGCTATTCCATTTTAGGACATATTCTGCGCGGTAAAATCTTCAATCTGTGGCAACTCTGCTGAGATTCCTCTTGTGTTTTGAGCTACCGCCAACGCTAGTAGATACCGCCAGCGCTATCCCATATAAGGACACATTCTGCGCGGCAGAATCTTCAATCCGAGGAAACAATTCCTTCTTGCCAAATGTGTGCGTCGCTACCGCCTGCGCTATCGCCTACCGCCAGGCGTTATCTCCTTCCATATGTGCTCCCGAAATTGCGTTATCATCGCTAGCGCCAGGCGCTAAGTGCTACCGCCGGCGCTAGTGGGAGACTTGGAATTTCTGGCTCAAAATTGGGGGCAACCATCCTTGAGTCATGTGGACTTTGATTTCCTGCACACTTAAACACACAAGATCAAATACACATAGGATTTGTTATTCTCAAACCTAGGAGATGCGGAAGACCATGTTCCAACAAACTCCCCCCGTTTGATAATAACAAATCCATTAATGATAAATTAGAGCATTAATAAATAAGAATGATGAAACTATATTTGTGTGTGTGTGTGAGTGATGACTTAGGATAATTATTGATTTTAGCATTTAGAATTGCTCCCCCTAAATACCTGCTCCCCCTAAGTGAATGCTCTCCTAATATGTAAGCTATCATCTTAATTAAGCATTATAGTTTGATAGTAGATTAATATTTATCATGTTAGTTCTCCCCCTTTTGTTATTAGCAAAAGTGGGTAAGGAGACACCACTGAAAAGTTGATAATAAGATAAAGGCATGATCGAGCTTTTAGAGAAGGAAATGATAAGGAGTTTTAGAATACTTTTTATTGAAATAGATCAGAGTTTTGAGTATCACAATATTTTCATAAATCATAGTTTGTAGAATAAACAAAATGTAATGATTTCCAAGTAACTAAACTACCCAGACAATATGTCTACACCCTAGCCCCGTACTAAGTGACGGATGGGCATGAGGAGCTGCATACATGCCGTAGGATGGGGTGTTAGTCCCATATGCAAACACCAGACACAACTCAACCTAGCACTCTTTCCCCTCCGTGCCTCGCAAGGCCCCACTAGAACCCTCCCCGGTTAAGGACAAGACATGACTAGAGATAAAGGTTATCTAATGTCTACAACCCTACGCCCCCGCTATGGTGAGAAATGAAGTCATGGATAATAATTATTGGAAACATTTAAGATTTTTAAATCTAATGACATAGCCTATGGATTTATATTTTTATTTGAATTTATGAAAACACTCACATAGCTATTTTGAAGTCCATTCATAAATCAGAATTTTAGCATTACAATATTTTCATAGAAATAAATAAGAGTTTTGAGCAAAAAAGAAAATATTCATGTGTAGAGTAACCAATATAAAATCTACCAATTGTGGAAAGAAAGGAATTTTGTTATTTAAGACTTTGATATAAGCATGAGAGCGCAAGGTAAAAATATATGGTGAAGATGCGGAAGACTTATAGAAATACAAGAAACATCTTATTGTAATGATGATCCATAAAAAGATATATGAGTTAAATTTCATAAAGAAGATGTTTTTGTAAATCATTGTTCAATTAAAATCATCAATAATGTAACCAAGCATGAAATAATGTAATAAAAAAAAGATTACTACAATGTTATTTTAATTCATAATTTCAAATCATAACAAACATTGTATATTGCATGCTAGGTTATCTAGTGCATTTCATAAATAAAGAGTAGTATAGAATTTGCATTAGGATCCAATACTCATGAGAAGAAGTGTTATGGAAGATAATGATGTGCACAAAAGTGTATTTTGAATAGAGTAAAAAAATGTTTTAATCAAAAGTACAAGAAATATGTAAAGTAAAGAGCACAATAAAACACAAATAATTTTACTTCCACTCACTTCAATGCACAAAAAAAATGTACAACTACCAAGGTGCTTTGCACACATAATGCTCATTAAGACTTATCAGGGTGCAAAGTAGTGCTTGGGGGATCACATAATTTTATTCTTCAATATTGATTTTTTTTTTATTGTGATCTGGTGTACTTAAGAATAAGTGTTTTTTATTTTGAAAGAAAGTTATGGTTTGCACAAGATACTTTACTATTCTTTCCAAGGTGCTCAACCTCACAATGCTTATTAAGACTTATCAGGAGGTTCAAGTAGTGCTTGGTGGAGTTATCTTTGTCACTTTATTTTATGATTATTGTTTTGTACAAAGTTCTCCGAATACACTTGTTTTGCAAACCAATATAATTTATAAAAACTTAACCATTTTTCTTAACTTTTTAAAAGTGCAAATAAAGGAGTGTAGGTAAGATACTTGTGCAATTTTAATTTATTGTACTAATACAAAAACATAAACAAGCACTCTTAAATTAAGCACAAATGTAGATAATGCCAAAATAAGTGAGTGAATAAAGATCATTATCAAACATAAAACATTTACTCATACTTAGAGGCATACTAAGCTTAGTTCTACACAACTTTCAATATAATTGATGCACATGGTAATAGATATATCAAAGCATGATGAAAACAATGTTCAAAGAGTTTGAAAAGATAAATTGCAACATTATAGAAGTTCTAAAGAATAGATTAAATCATGCTTGATTTTCATAGGAAAATCCATACAGTTTTTTTTATAGTTTTAGTGTTTTATATTTTTGTATTTGATTTTATTTTTCAAAAAGACATAACCTTTAAATAAAAAGCAAAACATATTTTTTGTAATTTGGTTTTTGTAATTTTGTATTTGATTTTTGCATAAGACACAAAAACATATATTTTTTTTATAATTTTAGCTTTTATATTTTTGTATTTGATTTTTGCATAAACCAAAGAAAAACATATTTTTTGAAATTTATCTTTTGTATTTGATTTTTCAAAAATTAAATAGAATTATAAGTGCAAAAATAGATAGTACATATAGAATAATATATTTTTAGGTATTTTTCAAAATTTTAAAAATACAGAAAAACAAATATGCATGCTAGCGCCGGCATTAGCGCTAGCGCGGGAAACAGTACACGATTTTCTATGATTTTGAAATTTTTAATTGTTGATCTTGATTAAGTGTCCCAATAGTAGTTTCATGCTGAAATCTCAGATTTTTAGGAAATGTTTTCGATGTTTAAAAATTGCAAAATTGCGTTTGTGAATATGCTTAAACTTGAAAGAATTGGGACACATAACATAAGTCGTAAGAAACTGAATTTTGCATCACTAAGCAGCACAAACAGTGGATAATAATTGAGGAATTTTATAGAGTTTTATTTTCTTAAAAAAATCAGAAGGGTGCGATACCGCCGGCGCTAGTGATAGCGCTGGCGCTATCGAGCCTTTAGTTAAATCCCGATCTCTTTTTCATTTTCGCCATTTTCATTCACCCTCTCCGGTAAAACCCTAGAAGATGACCCAGCCCACGCGTAGATCTGAGGTAAATCTTCATCCTTTTTTATGGTTTTTGTTTTAAAACTTGATTTTGATGTTAGAGATGAAGATATTTGAGATTTTTAGGTGGATTTAGAAACTAGATCTACAATGGTTGTATATCTTCAAGATTAGTGTTTTTTTATGAGGATTTTGGTTTTGATCTTGATTTTTATGTGGATTTCTTGCATCTAGTAATTTATGATCTGAAAGTGATTTATTTTTAAGGAGATTTTTACTATTTCAGATGTGAGGAGTAGTGCCAGCGCTACAGTAGGCATTATTGATAACGTCGGGCGCTAATGATAGCGCTGGAACTAGTAACGGTTGCTTAATTTTTAAATTTTTCTTGTATGTGCAGATGGCACCTGGATCTAAGGGTAAGAAAATAGCAGAGCTGGCCGTGGAAGCAGCTGTAGTAGGTGTTCCATATGTAGTAGAGTTCGACTTGCCACGCCACTATCACGTCATGCAGTTATTTGCTACTTCCGAGGTGTCAAATTTATTTAGTTCTGATGGATTTTCTTCGGAGTTAGTGCGGGATTTTTATACACACTTGGAAGACCCATCACAGACCAGGCTGGATGGAGGAGTGCAGTCACAGGTGTAAGGACAAGTGGTGACCATTACCCATGAACAACTGAGGCTCGTGTTTGGATTTTCCCAGCATCCAAATCGGTTGGAGATTGTGGAGAAGTTCAAGGTGGACAGAGATTGGACTCAGGTAAACATGGCGCTACATAATAAGGAATGCAGGAGTCTGATCTCGTCAGTGTCGACACTCACCGTGGATGCCCTAGTTGTTCAGGATGTATTATGCCACACAATTATGCTGAAGTTGGGTGACACAACAAAGGTCACAGCCCAGCTCAGTTATGTCACTTATTTTATTTTGGAGGAGGAGAAGTTCGACGTGGCTGACTTATTACTTTCCCTGATTCGCTATTCCTACAAGTTGCGGCAATCTTCCCGTCAGAGATACAATAACTTTCCCCTGGGTGGCATCATACAGCGGGTGATTCAGATGATGTATCCTTCTATTGAAATGGGTTTCTACTTGATAGATTGCTACCCTCCTATCTATAGTACTTCTCACTTGCGAGCATCATTCATCCCGGATGAGCCATCGACATCTACTCGACCACCACTCCGGCGAGGAACGTCATCTCGAGGGGATCGAGATGATTCATTTGGGTCATTTCAAGAGGAGATGGGAGAGCGGATGACAAAAGTGGAGAAGGATGTTTCAGGGATAAAGAAGATGGTGAAGTTTATGATCAAGGCCTTAAAGCTAAAACCATCAACACCAGAGCGGAGGGAGTGGGACAGCCCAGATCAGGAGCCGCCCCGTCATTCGACTCGGAAGGCTCGCAGAAGACACTCCCCAAGTCCAAGTGTGGAGGAGATAGATGAGGAAGAGTAGGTAGGAAGGTCCGAGGGAACGCATTTCAGTAATAATACAGGAGTTTGAACCTATATTTTTGGATGTTGTTTGATTTTGTTATCTTTGGATGTTTGATCATTTTATCTGATCCTTCTTTGGTAGTTTTGTTTTATGTTTCATTTATAATTTTTGAAGTCATGAAGTGGAGATATTTAACATATTTTTGAAATCCTAAGATTAGATAATTTAATACCTCATAGAAGATTTTGAATAATATATAAATAATAACTAGGTCACCAAAATAGGATATGATTTTGAATTTTGATTAGTTTTATAGGCATATTAAACTTTAAGAGATAAGATCATGTTTCCTATAATATACGATGATCATAGCATGATAGCCTTTAAGAGAAATAAGAGAACAAAAAATAGAGCATATCATGAAGTAGAATATTTGATAATTTTTTATTTCTACTTCATGCGAATGATAGGGTATTATTGAATGAGAATTTTAGGTATCCAAAGAGGACCGGGAGTGACGGTTCCTTTGGGTACCCAAATACTACGTGTTTGCTTTTGGGTAGATAGAATTGAATGAGCTATTTTGAGTGGAGTTAGTGTTTCGTTTTTACTTTTGGGTCTCCATTCAAACTTTTGTTTAATATTATTTTTATGAGTCAAATTTCCATTGTGATTGTTGAAAATATTTTTCATAGGAAATTTGTGAACATTTACTTTTATATTGGGGAAATGTTGATATTGTAAATGATGATGATGATAGTGTTTTGGAATTTCGTTTATAGTTTGTTGATGTCTTTTATTTCCATTATTTGATTTATTAAGGTTTTGAGAAATTATATTTATCTTGCTTTTAGATATATCTTGATATTGTGAATGTATGTTTTGTGAATTTTTCTTTATGATTTCCTTAAGCAGGTTGATTTTGGCATTTGATTCATCATTCTTAGTTCTTAAATTATGTCTAGCTTTATTATAAGCGATTGTGCTATTTTAAGAGTTGAAACAATTGAATCTATATGATCTTGATAATTGTTTCTATATTCATCAAATGTTTCATCCATCTCTTTAATTTCAATTTTATATTCTTTACACTTAGCACAATCATTTATCAAAGATGAAGTTTCTAAATATAATTTTTCATTTTGTTCTTTTATAAAAATAATTTCTTTTTCAAGTTCCTTAGATTATTCTTTAATATTATTGCAATCAAGACAGGGTTTTGTATTTTCAATTGAAGTGACATGAGTAAAGCTAAATAAATCAGATTTTGATACTACTTTAACTTTTGCTTTTAAATTTTTATTTTCTAAGCGCAATTTGTAATTTGCATTTTTTAATTTCTTAAGTTTGTGCTTTGTAATTTATAGCAATTGTACAGTAGAAATGGAAGTACAAAAGATGGGATTTGATTTCCTTACATTGCTTTCGGGAGAGGCATAATTTGAACATATGGTTTCTTTTAAATCTTTTTGGCACTCCTCTTCCGAAGACAGTACTTCTTTTCCATTTGATGTGCACTTCATGGATCCGTCATGTGTGGAGCTTTCTTGAATACCTGTGCAGGCTTGCATATTCTCTGGTTCTTGTAATTGTTCCATACCTGCAGAAGGAGAATCATAAGTTATTTTAAGAAAATTCCACATCTCGTATGCAGTCGGAAAAGTATAAATGAGTTTGGAAATATTATGATCTAATGCACAAAATAGACTAATCATAGATTTTGCATTTAAAACCATTTCGTTCTTATTTAATACGCTAGGTGATTTTTTGATAGTAATATTCCAAACTGTTTAAGAAAATTTTCCATTACTATTTTCCATCCTTTATAATTTCTTCCTTCAAATAACGGTGGTTTAAGAGATTTTTCTTCTTCATAAAAATTTACCCCACTAGTAGAAGCGAGATCATAAGACACCATTATTCCTGGTTGTTAAGCCGATTTGGAATAACCTCCCTTTGATACCACTTGTTGGATCGGTAGGCGCACTTAGGGGGGGGGGGGGTGAATAAGGGTTTTCAAAACTTTAGTGATATTTTTAAAACCTTTGTAATAATGCAAGATTAAGACAATAGAAAGTCAAGTAAAACAATAAAGTAGAGACATGCTTTATTAATATTAAATACGGTTTTACAAAAGTTGACTTCTATGACGCTAGAAATCGGTGGCGATGAATAGTAAACTCTTTTTGTTTTCTATACCGACTCGTATCCCCACGAACCGGTTGGCTTTAGCCGATCCTTCCCCGGATACGGCCTCAAGCCGCTCTAGCCAACCCTTCCCCGGATATGGCCTCGAGCACCCCCTAGACCTACACCCGAGACCTAGTCGTCAACACGAGGTGAATTTCAGCCCTAAGTCCTACCCAGACCTAGTCGCCAACACGAGGCGAATTCACTAACGATTACAAGAATAAAGATGTGAAAATAAAAACATCAATAATAAAAACTCCCTCTAAGAACTTCTGAAGTTGGAGACGTTGGACCGCTGTAGTAAAAGCGTTGTTGAAGCGGTCGCCGGTCAGATGAAGCGTGAAGAAGTCCTTCTTCAGAAATTCTCTCTAAGCTTTTGGTGGGAGTATCTCTCTGAACCTTCCTCTATATGCTATGGCACGAAGCTCTGGAGTTTAGAGTTGTGGATGTGTAAGGAAGACGGAGCCAATGGGTCCTTTTTATAGTCTCAGCGCTAGCGCCTGCGCTAGTGCTACCGCCAGCGCTATCCCATTTTAGGACATATTCTGCACGGCAAAATCTTCAATCCGTGGCAACTCTGCTGAGATTCCTCTTGTGTTTTGAGCTACCGCCAGCGCTAGTAGATACCGCCAGCGCTATCCCATATAAGGACACATTCTGCGCGGCAGAATCTTCAATCCGAGGAAACAATTCCTTCTTGCCAAACGTGTGCGTCGCTACCGCCTGCGCTATCGCCTACCGCCAGGCATTATCTCCTTCCATATGTGCTCCCGGAATTGCGCTATCATCGCTAGCGCCAGGCGCTAAGTGCTACCACCGGCGCTAGTGGGAGACTTGGAATTTCTGGCTCAAAATTGGGGGCAGCCATCCTTGAGTCATGTGGACTTTGATTTCCTGCACACTTAAACACACAAGATCAAATACACATAGGATTTGTTATTCTCAAACCTAGGAGATGCGGAAGACCATGTTCCAACAGTAATGGCTTCACAAGTGCTGGGAAACTTTGAAACTAGGGAGCCGATACTAAAGAAGTATTTAATGCTTGTAAGAGAGAAGATTGGAAGATTCAAATCATTTATTATCGAACATATCCCAAGGGCCCAGAATGAGGAAGCAGACGAGATATCAAAGTTTGAACTCCCATCAGGGGGAGTAACCTCAGAGCTGTTTCATCCGGCAATAGAAGAAGGGGAGGTAATGCAAATTGATCAGCAGCCTTCCTGGAAGGACTCGTTTGAGTTATTCTTGTCCAAAGGGGAATATCATCCATCGGTCAAAGATAAAAGAAGATTCAAAAGAAAAGTGTCCCATTACTACCTTATAGCAGGAATTCTTTACAGAAAGACATTCATCTCTCCCTTAGCAAGATGCATTTCAGAAGAAGAATTTCCCACCATACTCCAGGAAGTTCACTCAGGGGAATGCGGAAGTCATTCCTGTGCGAAGACTCTAGAGAAAGAATCCTAAGATAGGGGTACTTTTGGCCGACAATGAGGAAAGACGCGGAAGCTTTTGCTAAGCGATGCGTCCAGTGCCAGAAATTTGCTTCGCTTCAGCTCCGTCCAGCCCAGACACTCAGATCAATAACCGCACCATGGCCGTTTGCGGTTTGGGGAATGGATCTCGTTGGACCCTTTCCCAATTCCCACTGCTAGCAGTCAACGTCGCTTCATAATTATGATGATAGATTATTTCAGCAAGTGGATTGAGGCAAAAGCATTGGCCAAAACTACTACACAGATCATCCGGAATTTTATCTGGGGGGAGATCGTTTGCCGACATGGGATTCTGTTAGCAATTGTCACTGATAATGGCCCGCAATTCAACAATTCAGAAATGATCAATTTCTGTGACCGGGTTGGGATTGATCTTCGATTCTCATCTGTTCATCATCCCAGGAGTAATGGGCAAGAGGAGGCTGCTAATAAAAAAATTCAATATCTTCTGATGAAAAGAGTTCTCAATCATAAAGGGAACTGGGCTGAACAACTTCCGACCATTCTTTGGACTCTACAAACCACACCATCTTCGGCCACAGGGGAAACTCCATTCAAACTAACTCATGGTTCAGAGGCAGTTGTTCCAATAGAGTTTGAGGTGGCCAGTCCCAGGGTAATGTATGCACATAAGGGTGGCGAAGCATGGATAGAGGCTAATGATGAAGGAATAAAGTACAGTTTGGACTTTATTGAAGAACTCCAGGATGAAGCAGTAATTAGACAAGAGGAGGTGAAAAGGAGGATGACACGGTATTTTGATAGACACGACAGAGTCAAGCAATTCATGGTGGGAGACCTCGTGTTAAAAAAAGTGGATGTTGCAGCCAGGTCAGGTTCTGTGGGAAAGCTAAATCCGAACTGGGCAGGTCCATTCATCATTAAGGAGGTACTAAAAAGTGGATCTTATCGTCTTCAAACAAGTAATGGAGAAGGAATCCCGCGTACCTGGAGCGGCGACGACCTGAAACGGTTCTATCCTTAAAAATTGTTTCTCTTTCATTTATTGGAACTTTCATGATTGATTGAATGGAGGAACACCATACTGACACTTTTCCTTGTCTGGTAACTTGTTTGTTTTCATTACTCATTATCAAACTCACTGAACCATAGAAACATTGCCAAGTTCTGCTTGCACCCCCTCAGATTGTAGTCATTAGCATAATACCATGATGAACATGAGTAGCGGGGAGATTTCGCACACGTGCAGTGGAATCTTGCCAATTCCCGTGCGGTGGTCTTCAGAACTTTGGATCCCAGACAGCATCTAACACACCTCTGCATCAAGGGAGGTCTAGGTGACTGTTAGCTCTGTCGTGCCCCGAAAGGGATATGGTTACAGTTTTGATGATCTTTCTGAGGAAAGCAATGTTCGCCGCCTAGGCTCACCTGCCCAACTGATCATCTTAGTCTGTGACTAGAGAACACTCCTAGGTACTCTCAAGCGGTGCCTAAAAGGGATCCACAACTGAGTTGATCTCTCTGAGGAAAGCAATGTTCGCCTCCTAGGCCCACCTGCCCAATTGATCAACTCGGCTTGTAACCCTAGGCAGGAGAGCATTTGAGTCGTTTACAGTTTTATGACCACTTGAGGAAAGCAATGCTTGCCGCCTAGGCGCACCTACCCACTTGGTCATCAAAATCTGTACTTCCTTTTTTCTTTACAGGAAATTATCTCTCGTATGATCTTCAACCATTCGAAGAAAGTGGTACCAAACAGGTACATATATTGGCCCACTTGGCTTGAAAAAGGGAAAAATATTAAGACCAGGCGGTTTGACGTTTCAAACCGACCGGCTTGTATGAACAACAGGTGAATTAGCAGCATGATATGCTACCCAAATAATTAAGGCTTGTTTAGCCGAACGGCTAGAAAGATACCTAGCTTCCAAGCTAGAAAATAGGTCATCACAGGTTAAGCTGCGAGGCAATAAATAGGTTGTCAATAAAAATCATTAACCGATCGGGTTATTTGGGTAATCTGTGGAATTCAATATAGTATCTCAGCATGGTGTCATATGGTCAGTCCGATTCGGATTAAGAACTTCAACTAATAGCGCGACTTGGAGTAGTAAAAGCTATAAATATTGTCTATATAATTTGCTAAGCATCGCGAGGAATGTCTGCTCGGTCTAAATCAAGTCGCTCAAAAAGAACTGGAGTTCTCACAACATAATATAATTGATCAATTCAGTTTATTGATCAGCCGGATTTTGTGCTGACCGCATGATCTAATTATTATTTTGATTATCATTATTATCTTGATAAAGTCTACTGATCGGCAGGATTGTATGCAAACCGCGCGATCTAATTATCACCTTGATCATCATTGTTATCTTGATAAACATAGTTTATTGATCGGCCGGATTGTGCACGGACCGCGCGATCTATTCATTGTCTTAGTCATTATTATTATCCAGGCTTATCATGTCAGGATAGTTTCATCTAAGTATTTTCTTGGGAATCATAATATCAAGTTGCTCGAAGTATATTATAATCGCACGGTTCGATTTTTGGTAGATTAAGTTTGGGGATATTATATTTGTTATGATATTAAAGAGTTCGCTTGTTCTAGCCGCATGGCCTGTTATTTATGATGAACATTTGTAGAAATTCATTTCAAATACTATCAAGTCCGCTGGAATGATGATATATCCTAATCGCCCGAGCAGCGCCTTATAGTATTCGGGTTATCGACTACCAAGAATTCTCATATCATAAATGCCAGAACTCCAAGAAGCTCAGATTGGATAATAGCCGCGCGGCTAGATCAATTCTCAGGCGGATTCAGGAAAGAATTCATATTTTGTAAGAGAACACAAAAGCAAAGTTGAAGCCGGACAATTACAAGTAAGTAGAAAATCGCAGAAACAAACAGAGGAACAGGTAACTATCTTTTCATTAATCATTCCCAAAATATACATATGCTTATATATAAACCGACCGGCTAACATAATTAAGTCGTCAACTACAAAAAAAACAATATATATATAACACAAAGTTTAACTACTCGTCCGGCTTGAGTCTTTTGATCGCAGTGGAATTTGAATCTTCACTACCATCAATGTCAACATCAAGAGAATGTTCGCCCGGCTTGAGTTTTTTAGCCGCAGGAGAATTTAAATCTTCACCATCATCATTAACTTCAGGCGAATATCCCTCACTACCCGAAGAAGAGCCAGATGAGTTGCTGCTCGAGCTACTCGAACCGCCCTACCTCCTGCGCTTAGACCGCTCGGTCTCTTCTCCAGAGTCATCAGACTCCGAATCCGAGCCGCTCTTCTTCTCATCCTCAGCCGCAGCGACCTCATCAACGGCTTCTTATTCCTCTTCTTCCTCGCTGATCTCATCTACTGAGCTGCTTCCCTCAACTTTATCTTTCCCTTTGTCTCCCCGCTTAATCCTATCCAGTTTCTTTTGTAGAGCCGGATAGGCATCAGAAAAGGTAAAATTTTCAAAACCTGGAGCCAGGCCGTCGAGCTCTCTCATACGATTAAAAGCTCCATCAATCCCGTCAGCGATTAGAGGAAATACCACTTCCTGGAAAACCGGATTCTTGGAGTCATATTTATTCTGTCAAAAGAAAACAAGGTTAGACCGCCCGGTTTGAGTAACACAATAATCAACTGACAAGGTGATAACTTACCAACTCAACCTCCTTTAATCGCGCGTTCTCTTCTTTTAGTTCGACGAACTCTTTTTCTAAATGACTATTTTCTTTGTTTAACCTCTTGAAGGTCATGCCCATGTAGTGATTGGTCACATAACTCTTCACACCAAGTCGTGCGGCTAGCCGAGCGAGCTCCTCGTCAGGAACCTTCCTCAACCTTCTGAAATTTTGCCGACCATATAGAGCCATACCAATGGCCTCAGCATGGCAACCAGACTTATCATTTCGCCAGTGGGGAAGCACAGTGGAGACTTGGACGCAGTCTCCTCCTGGATGCCAACTCAAGGTCGGGCGGCCTTTCAAATCCTTCATAGTGTCGAGGGTGCGAAGGGAAGAATAATCGCCGGAAGAGGCCGATTCTTCGTCATCTGATACCGGCGACTTGTTTTTTCCCAGCCACTGCCTCCTTTCCCTCTGGGTCAGAATCAAGCCGGCCGGGCTGACCGGCTTGTTCCTAGGGACGATGGCTTCAGCTGCAAAATAGAAGTAAAAATATCAGAACGAAAGGCCGCGCGATCAATATCAGGGTAGAAAGCGGGTTGAAATAGACTTACTGTCTTCAGGTCGGATATGTCCCAACTCGGTGTTGGGTTTTCCTTAAGGGTATACACATCATGTGTGCACAGTGGAATATATCAAGAACAACCCAAAGAGACATATGGATCTTGCTAAAACCATGAATCAAGAAATAGAGGCAACAAAATTACCTTCACGGAATTGAGTCAGCACTCAATCAAAAGCTCCAAGAAAAATCTTCTAGGATTCGGAATCCTATTCCAAGTCCTTGCTCTGCACTTCCTATCTGCTCCGTCAACAATGGACTGCTCGTCGGAGGAGTAAGTGTAGAATTGTGTCCACACCTCTACAGAAGTCCACACAAGAGAAGGAGAACCCTAACTTCTTGTCCCATAAGAACTAGGTCGGAGAAGAAGAAACCTCAACGTCTTCCACGAACTGCTAGGTTTGATTATAGGAAGAGGCGACGACTGTCGGAAGAGGAGAAAAGCTCTAGCGGAATGATTCCGGCGCAAATTGCAAAACGGGGTCGGTCTAAGTTTCCGTCTTCCGTAAACCGTAAGAGGTCAGCAGTCAGGAAACCTAAATCGCAAACTGATTTATATGAAGCTGCGTTCGACGAACCCGCAACAACTTGCATTCGACGAACCCGCAGAAAACTACGTTCGACGAACCTGCAGAAACCTGCGTTCGACAAACCCGCAACAACTTGCATTCGACGAACCGGCAGAAATCTGCGTTCGACGAACCCGCAACAACTTGCGTTCGACGAACCCGCAGAAAACTGCATTCGACGAACCGGCAGAAACTTGCATTCGATGAACCCGCAACAACTTGCGTTCGACGAACCGACAGAAATCTGCGTTCGACGAATTCGACTATACTAATTCGGCTATATAAATTCGATTAAACCATTTACCCGAATTTTGACTTAGCCGAAATCGTCTAAACACTTTAGCCGAATTCGTCCAAACATATTAGCCGAATTTGACCCAGTTCGGTTAAACACTTTAGCCAAATTTGCCTAGTATAAGTCCAATCATTTAAAAACTTTAAATGATTTCCCGTTGAGACATTCTCAACTTAATTCCAAACAGTCAAAAGAATGATCATCTACTCACATCCAATATGAGCAAGACCAACTCAATTCTTTATCCAATTTCTCCAAGCACTTTTATGTGCGACCCTATAGGCTCATATCGCGTTGGCAGTGAGACTAGATATTTGACCACTTCCAGATCACCATGGATGCACCAACAGTCTCCCACTTGATCTTGAACGTATCAAATAAAAGTCCTACAAACAATGAGCTGCATCTAGCAATGCATCATTACTACCCAAGCAATAAGAGTTCATAACTCAACAAGCCTATCATGACCAATGTATCAGTGTTGTCATGTCCCTTTGTCCTTTACATTCGGATAGAACTAGAGGCATGGACCGTGTCACCCTCATAATTGTTCAATCCCAGTTTCCTGATCTAGAAAAGACAGTCTGAAAATGGTGAGCTCAATATCATATATTGACTCAACCAAGCATGGCCATGCATTTCTCAGTCTCATTCCATCAAGGGGCCCATGGATGTAACTCCTGTCATAAAGGAGGACAAATCCCATATATACTCACACACAAACACCCAAATGATTCTTAACATACCCAATAACCACCCTTATCATCAACCTTTCTCAAGAGAAGACTTTAGATGGCATCAGAGTACGCTCTTCCTCACCTGATGAATACTGCGACTTCAGGTCAAAGGACCACAAACACCATTGTCACTTGAGACCTACTTGTGACACGTTCATATAACAATCCACAAAGTAGTCTCACGGTGGGTCTGTCCAGTACAACTTGTTCCTAACAAGTACACATTTGATGACTTGATATCACAATATCATGACCTGTGAGAACTGGTCATCAGTCAATGCACATGCTAGTCTTATGGTCTCATCCTCGCCCTAACTTCTAGGATGATACCTCGACCAGGGACCATTTAATAATGAAGCTTCATATAAACATAGGTCCTCACATTCAAGTCACGTACTTGAATTCCTATGGAAGCAAACATTTTAAGGGCATTCATTATGTTAATTAGTCTATCATATAGAAACAGTGGACATAATAAAAGAACTTGCCATAAATGTAAAATGAAACACCATAGTACATATCACAATTCATTAAATGAATAAACAACCAACAAATATACAATCCACAAGGCTCCCACTAAAGACGATCATTCAGGTATCTAATACTCATTGATCTAACATGACCATCATGCTTCCTTTGCGCAAGAGGCCTTGTCAGTGGATCCGCTATGTTTTCTTCAGTTGACACTCTGCAAACGTTCACATCTCCTCGATCGACAATCTCTCGAATAAGATGGAACCGCCGAAGTATGTGCTTGGAGCGCTGATGAGATATAGGTTCCTTAGCTTGTGCAATAGCACTGTTGTTGTCATAGTAGAGAACTACGGGATCAATAATGCTAGGAACTACATCTAGCTCGCCGATGAATTTCCTAATCCACACAGCCTCCTTTGCCGCATTTGCAGCAGCAATATACTCGGCTTCGGTCGTAGAATCGGCAACTGTCTCCTGCTTGGAACTCTTCCAGCTTACAGCTCCTCCATTAAGGCAAAATACAAAACCTGACTGGGACTTTAAATCGTCCCTATTAGTTTGGAAGCTAGCATCTGTATAACCACTTACAACGAGCTCTTCCTCTCAACCAAACACCAAGAACGTATCCTTAGTTCTTCTCAAGTACTTTAGGATATTCTTGACAGCAATCCAGTGACTCTCACCAGGATCAGACTGATACCTGCTCATCATGCTCAAAGCATATGAGACATCGGGTCGAGTACACAACATTGCATACATGATTGATCCAATTGCCGAAGCATATGGAATCATCTTCATGCAGTCCTTATCTTCCAAAGATTTCGGACGCTGGTCCTTAGAGAGACTCACACCATGTGACATGGGTAAGAATCCTTTCTTGGACTAAAGCATGTTGAACCGTTTCAACACCTTGTCAATGTATGTACTCTGGGTCAAACCCAGCAACTTCTTCGATCTATCTCTATAGATCTTAATACCAAGTATATAAGTCGCTTCACCCAAGTCCTTCATAGAAAAGCAGTCCCCTAGCCTGTTCTTAACAGCTTGCGGGTTGGAATGTCATTGCCGATCAGCAGTATGTCATCTACATATAATATCAGGAAGACAACAATGCTCCCACTAATCTTCTTGTAAACACAGGGCTCATCTTTGTTCTTGATGAAACCAAACTCTTTGATCTTCTCATCAAAACGCAGATTCCAACTTTGAGAAGCTTGTTTCAATCCATTAATGGATCGATTCAACTTGCATATTTTAGTGGCTTCACTTGGAGATACAAAACCCTTAGGTTGTGTCATATACACTTCCTCAAGGAGGTTTCCATTAAGGAAAGCCGTTTTGACATCCATTTGTCAAATCTCGTAGTCATAATAGGCAGCAATAGAAAGTAGAATTCTGATGGACTTGACCATGGCTACAGGGGAAAAGGTCTCATCATAGTCAACACCATGAATTTGCCTGAAACCTTTAGCCACCAGCCGGTCTTTGAATGTCTGTACATTCTCATCCAGGTCGGTCTTCTTTTTGAAGACCCACTTGCACCCTATGGGTCGTACCCCTTCAGGTGGTTCCACCAAGTTCCAAACTAGGTTTGTATACATGGAGTCCATTTCAGATTTCATGGCCTCAAGCCACTTCTCGGAGTCTGGTCCACTCATAGCATCTTGGTAGGTTGCTGGTTCATCATCATGATCCATAAGCAACACATTACCTATTTGAGTCATGAGAAATCCATATCTCTCAGGTTCAAATCTTGGTCTACCCGATCTACGTAGGACTTGTGTTTCTTGAGCAGGTTCTCCAGCTACAACAGATTGTAGTCCTTGCTCAGGTTCCAATTCACGTTCATCCATTGTTTGTGGTTCTTGAACCTCTTCAAGTTCCACCTTTGCAGTCTTTCTGGATAAGAACTCTTTCTCCAAAAAGACGCCAGTCCTTGTGACAAACACTTTGCTCTCGGACGGCAGGTAGAAGTAATACCCTTTGTTTCCCTGGGATATCCCACAAGATAACACTTATCTGATTTGGGTTCCAGCTTGTCAGACATTTGACGTCGTACGTATGCCTCACAACCCCAAATCTTAATGAAAGACATACTAGGATGCTTCCCAGTCCATATCTCATATGGTGTCTTTTGAACCGTTTTCGTCGGAACTCGATTTAGTGTAAAAGCAGCAGTCTCTAGAGCAAAAACCCAAAAGGAAACAGGCAAATCTGCATGACTCATCATCGACCGCACCATGTCTAATAGGGTACGATTCCTCCTCTCAGAAACACCATTATGTTGCGGTGTTCTGGGTGGGGCGAGCTGTGATACAATACCACACTCTTTCAGATGATCACAGAACTCCTGACTCAAATATTCGCCACCTCGATCAGATCGCAGTGCTTTATCCTTTTTCCCAGTTGGTTCTCTACTTCATTCTTAAACTCTTTGAACTTTTCAAAGATCTCGGATTTGTTCTTCATAAGAAACACGTATCCGTATCTATTGAAATCATCAGTAAATGTAACAAAGTAGTGGAACTCACCTCTAGCCATAGAACTCATGGGTCTGCACACATCACTATGTATGACACCCAAGAGATCATCTGCCATCTCAGTATGACCAGTGAAAGGGGCTTTAGTCATTTTGCTTAATAAGCAAGACTCACGTCTATCAAATGATTCATAATCAAATGAGTCCAGTAGTCCATCTCTATGGAGCTTGGATATGCGTTTCTCATTTATATGGCCCAAACGACAATGCCAAAGGTATGTAGGATTCGAGTCATTTGTTCTTAGTCTTTTATTATTTTCTACATTATAGATCGGATGGTCTAAGTTCAAAACATATAAACCATTAAACAATTGGGCTACACCATAACAAACATCATTCATAAAAATCGAACAACAATTGTGATTAATTATAAATGAAAACCCTTTCATGTCTATACATGATATGGATATAATGTTTCTAGTTATGGCTGGAACATAATAACAATTATCTAGTTCTATTACAAGCCCAGTGGGCAAAGAAAGACAGTAAACACCAACGGCGACGGCAGTAACTCTTGCTCCATTCCCGACGCGCAGGTCTACCTCCCCATTACCCAGCATTCTTCTCCTTCTCAGTTCATGCACATTTGTACAAATATGAGAACCACATCCGGTATCCAATACCCAAGATGAAGGAGCAGAAAGGTTTATCTCTATAACGTAAATACCTGAAGTGGAAGTCATACTTCCTTTCTTCTTTTGCAGATCCTCAATATAGAGGGGACAGTTCCGCCTCCAATGTCCTGCCTTACCGCAGTGGTGGCACTTTCCTTCTTTCACCATACCTTTCCTTTTTCAGTGCAGAAGACTTGGGCTCAAGAGGAGACTTAGATCCAATCTTCGTCTTCTTAGATCCCTTGGCCTTGCTCTTGCTCTTATGCACCATCAGTATGGGGATGGCAGGCTTGGCCTTCTTCATAATGTTCTCGGCAATTCTCAACATGCCATGGAGCTCGGGCAGTGGCTTTTCTATTTCATTCATGTTATAGTTTAAGACGAATTGCTCATAACTGTCCGGCAACGATTGCAGGATCAGATCCGTGGCCAACTCTTGGCCCAAAGGAAAACCCAATTTTTCAAGGTTCTCTATATACCCAATCATCTTGAGTACGTGAGTCCCTACTGAGTCTCGAGCTCCCATTTTGCACTGAAACAATGCCTTGGATATGTCAAACCTCTCTTGCCGAGCTTGCCCCTCGAACATTTTCTTGAGGTGCCCGATTATCTCAAAACCACACATGCTCTCGTGTTGCTTCTGAAGCTCATAGGACATGGTAGCAAGCATGAGGCATTCCACATCCAAGGTATCATCCTGATACTTCTTGTAAGCATCTTTGTCTGCTCTCGGAGCATTTCCAGCCGGCTCTGTGGGGGCTTCACCTTCCAAGACATAGAGCTTACACTCTTGCCTGAGAACAATTCTCAGGTTTCTGTACCTATCGAGGAAGTTCGTCCCATTGAGCTTATCCTTCTCAAGGATGCTCTCAAGGACAACGTGGAGTGAGAGGTATTTGCCATGGAAATTCAACAATAAATTTGCAAAAGATTTTCAGTACTATATTTCAAAATACATTTTACTTTAATAAGGATTTCTATTAAAAGAGCTCCCACTATTTTAATCAAATCGATTACCCTTAATATCGATTCGGAGAGTTTATGAGAGCTACTCTCTTGGTGGACAAGATCCGTATTTCACCAACACAATGAGTCCGCTTTGGCGTTTCTCTCATGATGTGGTTATTTAGGTAGACAACACTTGTCAATTGCATCACTATGCAACTCTTGTATGGCTGGTGAATAACTCTTTATTCACATTCATCATATGGTGCATGCCAACCCAATGCCTCTAAGCACTCAACCTTTGAGGTCACATAGTTAAGTTGGACCCGATGTCGACAGTGGGATATCACAATTATCCACTCGCACCCTTACCAAAATAGATTAATGCACCTTGCTTTGGCAAGCCCACACTTCATCGATCGAGGCAGGAAGAGTGTCATCCACCGGAAGGCATCCGAATACTTAATATTGGATACGGGATTTTATCTTTCAATTGATGAACATTTCATCGTGAGTAACAGTTAATCATGATTAACATTTAATCAATGTGCACACAATTCACAAACAGACCAAGCATAACCCGAATACATTCCCGATGCACAAAACCATCAACACTTGATGATATGGATTAAATCTGAATATTTAGAACATTTCTAAACCTTCAGATTTACATGTACCGGATGCTAGAAAAAGCAAACACCCATAAAGCAGTAGACAAGCACGTCCCTCTAGTCTTTAGTTTCACAAACTATCATAGAGACAGATGATTACTGCGAAGGGAACAATTTTTGAAACATGGAATTAGCAAAACCTCGCTTTGATACCACTATTGGGTTTTCCTTAAGGGTATACACATCATATGTGCCCAGCGGAATATATCAAGAACAACCCAAAGAGACATATGGATCTTGCTAAAACAATGAATCAAGAAATAGAGGCAACAAAATTACCTTCACGGAATTGAGTCAACACTCAATCAAAAGCTCCAAGAAAAATCTTCTAGGATTCGGAATCCTATTCCAAGTCCTTGCTCTACACTGCCTATCTACTCCGTCAACAATGGACTGCTCGTCGGAGGAGTAAGTGTAGAATTGTGTCCACACCTCTACAGAAGTCCACACAAGAGAAGGAGAACCCTAGCTTCTTGTCGCACAAGAACTAGGTCGGAGAAGAAGAAACCTCAACGTCTTCCACGAACTGCTAGGTTCGATTACAGGAAGAGGCGGCGACTGTCGGAAGAGGAGAAAAGCTCTAACGGAACGATTCTGGCACAAATCGCAAAAAGGGGTCGGTCTAAGTTTTTGTCTTCCGTAAACCGTAAGAGGTCAGCAGTCAGGAAACCTAAATTGCGAACTGATTTATATGAAGCTGTGTTCGACGAACCCGCAACAACTTGCGTTCAACGAACCCACAGAAAACTGTGTTCGACGAATCGGCAGAAACCTGCGTTCGACGAACCCGCAACAACTTGCGTTCGACGAACCGGCAGAAATCTGCGTTCGACGAACCCGCAACAATTTGCGTTCGACGAACCCGCAGAAAACTGCGTTCGACGAACCGGAAGAAACCTGCGTTCGACGAACCCGCAACAACTTGCATTCGACGAACTGGCAGAAATCCGCGTTCGACGAACCCGCAACAACTTGCATTCGACAAACCGGCAGAAATCTGCGTTCGACGAACCCGCAACAACTTGCGTTCGATGAATGAAATAAAACAGTTCGACTAAACCCTTTAAACGAATTCGCCTATACCCTATAGACGAATTCGACTATACTAATTCGGCTATATAAATTCGATTAAACCATTTACCCGAATTTGACTTAGCTGAAATCGTCTAAACACTTTAGCCGAATTCGTCCAAACCTATTAGCCGAATTTGACCCAGTTCGGTTAAACACTTTAGCCGAATTTGTCTAGTATAAGTCCAATCGTTTAAACACTTTAAACGATTTCCCGTTGAGACATTCTCAACTTAATTCCAAACAGTCAAAAGAATGATCCTCTACTCACATCCAATATGAGCAAGACCAACTCAATTCTTTATCCAATTTCTCCAAGCACTTTTATGTGCGACCCTATAGGCTCATATCACGTTGGCAGTGAGACTAGATATTTGACCACTTCCAGATCACCATGGAAGCACCAACACTCGGAGAGCAGGGGACATAATGACCTACATCGAGTTGCTCGCTTTTAAGGAGCGAATAGGTTTCCTGCTCAACCTTGTTAACCATGATCTTCTTAAAAACCTCTTCTGACCGCACATGCGGGTTAGAATTCAACAAGCCCAGTCGGCCTTCGAATATCAGGTATCTCTCGGACCAGTTTGCAGCCTTGTTCGCAAGGTTGACCATCTTCAACCCCCTACAGCCAAAATATAAGTGGCCCCTGAACTTCGAATCCGCATCTGCAATCTCCCAGACAGAGAAGATCTTTTTGAATAAGTTCATCGAAAAGCTGACCCTCTCAGATCGCAAGTAGGAAACGAAGCTAAAAATGGCCGCAATCGAGTTGGGGGAAAGCTGTCCGGGCACAACCCCATAATGCTCAAAAATCTAGGCGACTTCAAGGAGTAATGGGAACTTGAAGCCGCTATCGAAATGGTCGATCGGGATGGCTATCTGGTGGGAAGTGGAAGAGTTTATCCGCTCATCGCGGAGTGGAAGCCACGCGAGCAGGGGACTCCCTTCCATATGTTTTTCAACGAACTCGTCTAACTCGGCTTTTGTCGGATGACATTCATCATGATCAGCGGAATGGAAAGCCAAGGCCGCATCAGCTCGCTTAGCAGACATCTTCTCAGCTCACTGCGACTTGATCTTAGACCGCATCTTTAGCTCTCGTGGATTGAGTCTTTGGAAGCGCTCCTACTTATAGGGATAATGATCTGCATTTAGCAAAAGTCAAATCACGGATTAAAAATCTAATCGTGCAGTCAGCATCTATCCGTTCCAAGCATTCGAAGTCCTACGGAAGGAAAAATGTCGGCTATTTATTCTAACCGCGCAACATGATCCCCGCAACAAGTTACAAACAATAACCCAAGCATAAAAACAAGCCGCACGGGTTCCAGAGCAAGTCGGGCTTCACAAGCATCAAATGAATTAACAAATTGCAATTTCATCAGAACAACCAGCCAGCGATTAAAGTTGTCCAAAGGACCGAATAAAAATATTATTATAAACATGAAAAGTTCTAAGAGCAAGCTGCCCTTTACTGGCGATGATTGTTCAGAGGTGCATCTTCTCGGTGCAATCACGCGACTTGATCTGTGATATGAAGGACCATACCATACATCTGATTCATGTTATGATGGAGGATATTGATAGAACTATGAAGCCGCGCGTCATCTCGCTCTGCTCGCGCAGCTGGGATCACGCGAGCAGGCAAGGCCGGGGTGGCCTCGCTAGTACTACCAATGAGTTCATCCACCCTAACCGCTGGGGGATTCGAGGTCTCCCTAGCGGTCTGGCGGTTTAACCCTCGCCGTCCATCATCATTAGTGGGTCGCCGGCTTCCGCCGACTTCCCTTGTCAGCTGTAGATATTTTCCCTGTAGTATTTGCAATCATCTTCGAGACGCCTGATTTCTTTCCTTTCTTTATCAATCCGCACGGTCAGAACACTGTTTTGCTCCTGCAGCTCCTTCTCCTTCTCCAGCCTCGCCTTCCTTTCAGCTTCTAGCGCAACTCGCATAGTAGCGTTTTCAGCCCGCATAGTTGCACTCTCAGCCCAAGCGGCCTCTTCCCGATCTTGAAGTTTTTTCACCTGCTCCCTCAACATATCAAGATTGCCCTGAAAGTCGGCCAATTCTTTCTCCCCGACAAGGTTCAAGTTCAATGAAGAACTTGGCATGGATTGAGGCAAGGGTAGCCCTGCACAAAAGGCCCGGGCCCACTGGGCCGGCCCGAGCCCGGCCCAGGAAAAGCCCGGCAAGGCCCGGGCCCGGGCAAAGCCCGCCTGGGCCAGGCCGGGCTTAGGGGACCTAACTGGGCCCCCATATTAGGCAAAAGCCCGGCACGGTGCCCGGCCCGGGCCGGGCAAAGCCCGGGTCCCGGCTCTTGAAAAGCCCGGTTTTTGCCATGGCAGCTTGCTGCCATGGCAGCCATAAGGCCGGGCCTGGCCAGGGCCCGGCCCGGCCCGGCCCGGCCCTGGGGGCCTAGGCAGGCCCCCTTCCACGGGCAAAAGCCCGGCCCGGCCCGGTTGCAAATAAAGCCCGGGCCGGGCCCGGTTGGCAAAAGCCCGGGCCCTTCAGGCCCGGTACCGGCCCGGCCCGGTCGGGCTTTTTGTGCAGGGTTAGGCAAGGGTGACAGGCTAGCCTCCAAGTCTCCCGGCTTCACGGCGAGCTCAGAATCAACTGTAGTAAAAAGAAGCGGTTAGAACGATCAAGAGTATGCAAATTAGCATAAGATTCAAATAAAGATCGCTCGCTCCGATATCCCCTTGCTTACAAGCCACAGAAGCGAGTTTCAAGCTTGGATTCACAGGCCACCTCACTTGCTCAGGGTCCATTCTTCGGCGTTGTTCTTTCCACAACCTCTCATTTTGAGTTCTCCTAGCAACAAAAGTTTGGATCGCGGATGGGAAAAAGCTCACCGGCGGGTTCAATAACAGGTTATCTTTTTGAGACCGCGCTGTAAAAAGTGGACAGGGTGATAATCAACAGCTCCTTTACCTTTGACAACAGGGTTGACCGGCAGCGGCTTGAGCAGAGATTCCATCATCTTCTCTTCCTTGATCTTCATAAACCACATCTCGGTCTTTACAGGATCTTCCAAAGCAGGATCAGACTCTTTCAACCTAGCCGCCTCCTCTGAGTCTGCTCCTTCCAAATGCTTGGGAGAATCAAGCAGCTTATCCTGCTTCTCCAGAATATCAAAGTCTTTAATGATCTCACTCACTGTTAAACTACTCGCGGAGTTCGTCTGAAGTTCGTCCGGTTTGCTAGAAGGCGTCGCCAGACCTTCAGAAACTTCCTTCTCGCTTGCCCTGTGCTAGAGGCTACTCGTGCCCGGTTTCCTAGAAGCAGCCTTATTCTTGGCTTTCAGCCTCTTGGCCTTCCTCATAATCCTCTCCGCCGTCGTCTCCGCCTGCTTCCTCTTCCTAGTCACTCCCTGGTTGGCTTGAGAAGTTCGGACAGAATCATCCTCAACTTTGATCACTTCAACAGAACCTTGCTGTTTGCTCGGCTTGGGAGAATCTACGACCCCCTCTATATTCTCAATCTTCAAATGGACCACACAAGAAGTAGTGATCCCCAAATCAAAGGAATCATTCCCCGCAGTCTCCAAACGAGTACCTTTAGAGCCCGCCATACTAGAAGGGGCAGGCAGATCGGTTGGCGAAGGTTTGGAACAACCCGCCTCATCTTTTGCCAACTCGGTTTTGCCGACTGTCGGCAGAACCAAGTCGGCCGAATTCCCCGCAGAAGCAACTGTAGCGGTTGACTCAACCTTGCCGTACTCCGGGTCCTTCTTCTTTTTTGGACGGATTTTGCCTTCACGGTGTTTACTCTTCACGCGGTTTTCAAGATCAAGCAATATACCAGACATTTTAACCGGAGAATCTGTAAGTCGAAAAACTTTAACCGCGAGCGGCGAATAGAAACCTGTGTTTGAAAAAGAATTATGCAGGAGAGGAAGCTTCCAGAACATTTTATAGCATTCAGAAGAAGGTGTATGCGGTCTCCGGCTAGAACAAACATTTTTGAAATTTCTGCGAAAATTGAAAATGTGCGGGGATCATGTTTAGCTAGAAGACCGCTACCTAGACAACATCTTCTTTAGACCAGGCGGTTTGAGACATTAACCGATTAAACCGGCAAAAGAATCAAGCCGCGCGATCTCCAAGGGTCAGATCACTCTCAGCAACTAAAGATTTCCAGCGCTTGTCCCAAAGGGGCAAGCTGCGGTCTCGGTCAGCAGACCGCCCGGGTTGCCAATTGGATCAATCCAAAGTTTCTCAATCTAAGCCCGGTACAAACCAGAGGTCAAGCCGCCAGACCACACGGATTCCCCTTTATTTATTCTTTTGTATCCCGTCACCCCCTGCCCGATTCTCCTGTACCCGGGCAGGAGGTTATTTTAGCATCTGCCCGATCGGGCAGGTCCCCGAGCCTATAAATAGGGTCGCGCGGAGTTCCCAAGACATGCACACTCAAATCCAGGAGCTCGCTTGTCTGAGTCGCGGTCTCGAACTAACTGTCTTGCGACTTGCCTGCTCGACCGACTTCATCTGTAACCCGATGTAATCGTTTCACCCTAATCAAAGGAAAGCCCGTCACAAGAGTGGCATTCACCGTGACGGGTGAATTCTAGCCTTGACAGCTGCCAGCGGTCTAATCAACTTAAATCATTAAGTCGGATAGTAACTGATAGCTTACAACCCCTCATTTTCCTTGCTTTTCAAGCAGTGATCGTGGAGGCGCATTTTCGACCTCAACAACCGACCCACCACTTTTACAGCAAGCATTTTACAAATAGTTTAAAGGAAAGGAACATATACTTCAGGTTTGCCACGACTTTCTTGACCTGGCCGGTTACCCAAGTTTTGGCCGTGAGGTGCAATGGGTGTGAGGGCGCATTATTTGGGGCTAAACCTGGAGAAGAAACTCAACTCGCAGTTATCCCCAGGTAAGGCTTCACAAAGCAGGGAAAAGTCGCCTGCTAGAGCAGAACTTGGGTTAGCACCATAGGTATAATAGTTTGCAGTAAATAAGTACGATAGTTATGGTTCAAAATAAGTTGCAGGGTTGCGAGGCTAAATAAAGTACTGGAAAGGAAGGACAAAAGCAAAGGGCTAAAATAACCGGACCAGTACGAGATTGGATTATCGACAAGACTAAATAAAAGCAGTAACTATCTGACCAGTACGAGACTGGAGTACCAAAAGGACTAAATAAAAGCAGTAAATAACTGACCAGTGAGAGACTGGAGTACTGAAATGACTAAATAAAAGCACTAAATATCTGACCAGTGCGAGACTAGAGTATCGAAAGGACTAAATAACAGCAGTAAGTAATTGACCAGTATGAGACTGGAGAACAAGAAATTATAATAAAATAAATAAATAGGATTAGTAGTCCATCACTCCATAATCAGGAGGCTTCGGTTCCATCTCCGTTCTTAGGAGGAATGTTCTGTTCTATCCCCATTCATAGGGGTTCTTTCCCAGTTCTGCCTTTCTTAGTTATAGTCTGACCGAGGATTTTAATTGTGCCCTTTTAAACATAGCTTTATCAGGTGTTTCCTAGCTTTTCCATTAGGCGGATTCCCATGTTTGGAAATTATTCTAAATATTTTGTCGGGATGTTATTTATTCGTAATTTTGTCCTATGATTATGACGCATTTGCGTGTTACAATTTCTTCTCCCCAAGTTCGTTTGAAAATTCAATAATATAGCTCTCGATTGTTTCTAAACAAAAATTGGTGGGTCCATCTTCTATCTCCAAATTTCTGCGGAATTTGATGGTATTACTAAAATAGTATGCCAAGGGCCCACAAATTATTCCATTATTTTTCAGTCCTTTTTGGGGGTTTATTTTGCCTAAAGAAATCTTATTTAGGCTCTTAAAATTATCAAATCAGTTAATAAAAATCCCAAACTTTGGTAGTGTCTTTAAGAGGTCCCAAAAATCTGGCCACAAATTATTCAGAATTTTCCAAGGAGGTTAGGGCTTTTAATTCATTTAAATAACTCTTGCAAAGGCCCATAAAAATAGTAAAACACCACCAAAAATTCCAAAAATTTTACTGGAGATAGCCCTCTTAATAAGGAACATTTTTCACGTTCAAAGTTTTTTCCCTAGGAGACTGTAATTTCTTCAAAAAGTCAGCAAGGGAAAAGGGAGTTGGGGGTGCGGATAGGGGTTTCTGGGAGAGAGGGAGGAGTCGGACGGTGCGCCGTCCTGACGTCCCCATAGCGGATCCGGGGCCGATCCACTGTGGGGGGGGGGGGGGGGGGGGGGGGGGGGGGCGCATAATCTCACGCAGGGGGGATTAAGAATATCTGGGTCATCTGATCTCATCGTGGAGATCGGACGACCCCCGCCAACGCAGGCGACGTAAGAGGGGACAGCCGCTGCCACCGCCGGGCAGTGGCCGCCAGGCGCCGGCACTGCACTCGATCGACTAGCCAGGGGTCGGTGACCAATTTGGCGGTGGTCAGGCGGCCTGACACCATCGGCCACCGCCAGATTTCAATAAGGAGGAGGGGGCAGGTGGCGCGGCCTGCATGGGCCATCTTGGCCGAAGCCGCGCCACCCCTCCCTCCAGGTGGGCCTTCTAATACCCCCGGCTGGGTCGCCAGGGGTAGGGCTTGTCTATGGTGGTGGTCCGACGGCCAGGCGCCTCCGGCCTCCATTGGAGACTGCGAGAACTGCATACAGGAAACAAAGGAAGGGGGGCTTGCAGGTACTGCCAGAGACGCATTCTCCGGCAGCCCCGCCACCTCTCTTCATCGGGGAAAGGGTCCCAGGTTGGGATACTGCTCCCCCAGCGGCACCACCGGCGCTGGGATGGGGCTTATGCGATCGGGCCACCACCCGAGCCTAGGTGGTGCTGGCGAGACTCCATCGATGGGGGGGGGGGGGGGGCGTGCAAGGCGCTGGATGAGTGAGGAAAGGGGGGAGGGTATTCCACCTGGAGAGGGGGGCCTCGGGAGGTGGTTGGCAGGTTGGCCATTAGAGGTGGCGGTGGTGGTGGTCTTGGGAGTGTTTTCTGGCGAGGGGGTTTCCGGGCAGGGGGAGGAGGCTGGCTGGGGGGGTGTGCTCAGAGGGGGAGGGTTCCCTTTATAGGGAGGGAGGGGGCCCTCCCTCCCTTTCTCCCAATGTGGGACTAAAGGGAGGGAGGGTGGGGGAAGATATTTCTTCCCCCTCCCTCCACTACCCTAAGGCCAGCTGGCCAAGGCTAAAGGGATGGGGGAAGCCCTTCCTTGGTGGGGGGGGGGGGTGAGCTCCTTCTTGGAGGAATTCCAAAAATATATGAAATTTTGGGGTTTTTAACCAAAGTCTACCCTTTGGTGGTGCCCCTAGGTTGATCAAGGTCCAAGTAGGTCTAACTCATCGGGTGGAAGGTCAACACCGGGGTGTAAAATCAACATGGTGAGTGCACGCTTTTCAGTGTGACATAAAGCCTGATTTGACCATGGTTTGACTTTCTGACATCAGAATTGGTTGCAACGAATGTCGCTGGTCTTGTCTTGACTTCAGGAGTCCATAAGCCTGACTGAGATTAATTCTGAGTTTGTACGCTTAGTATTTTAAAAAAAACTATGTCGTGGCGGCCTACAAAACCTAAAACAGACTTATTTCTCATATGACCTCAGATTTAAGTGCAACAAGTTCCATTGCGCTTGTATTGATGACACGAGTCTAACGGATATAACAGAAGTCAATTCAGAGTACGTGTGGTCACTATTCCACAACGGTGTGGTTGTGACGTGCTACGATACTCAAAATGATTGTTTTCCCTAAACGACCTCGAGTCGGGATGGAACGAGTTCTGTTACGCTCGTATTGGTTATACAAGTCTAACAGAACTGACAGAAGTCAAAACGGAGTTCGTATGGTCACTATTCCACAACGGTGTGTTTGTGACGCGCTACGATACTCAAAATGATTGTTTCCCCAAACGACCTCGGATCGGGATGAAACTAGTTCTGTTGCGCTCGTATTGGTTATACGAGTCTAATGGAACTGATGGAAGTCAAAACGGAGTTTGTATTGTCACTATTGCACAACGGTGTAGTTGTGACGCACTACGATACTCAAAATAATTGTTTTCCCTAAACGATCTCGGATCAAGATGGAACGAGTTCCATTGCACTCGTATTGGTTATAGATTCTAACAGAACTAACGTAAGTCAAAACGGAGTTCGTATGGTCAATAATCCATAACGGTGTGGTTGTGACACACTATGATACTCAAAATGATCATTTTTCCTAAATGACCTTGGATCGGGATGGAACGAGTTCCGTTGCGCTCGTATTGGTTATATGAGTCTAACGGAACTGACAAAAGTTAATTCGGAGCTCCCCATCACAAGATCTTAAGATTGGGTTACTATCTATCCCAGGGTTACTTTTATTGGGTCCACTAGGGTCTAGTGACCCAATAAAAGTCGAGATGTTACATGAGCACCTTGGAAAGGATTGTAAAGTGTCATGTAGCAAACAAATTATGCACCACTTCTCTTTACACCAGATCACAAAAAAAATATTTAAAAGTAGCAAGAATAAATGTAACACCCTGATAAGTCTAGCATTGTGTGTAGAGCATCTTGATAGTTATACTCTTTATTCATGTGCCTTAAAATATTGTGGAAGTAATATTATTTGTGTGTTTGAATGTTATGTTATTCCATTATATATGTCATGTGTTTTGATTAATTCACCTTTATACTTTATCAAATCACTATTTTGTACACATTATTATCTTTCATAAAACTTCTACTCGTGAGAATTGGATCCTAATGCACATCTACATAATTCTCCACAAACTTAAGTAAATGCACTAGATGACAAAGCATGACCACTACAATATTTAGTTTTACTTGAAATGTGATTTAGTGTACATTATAGTTCCTATATCTTTCTGATATTTTGAAATCATGCTTGCAATTTTACTTCTCAAATTTCAATGAAATTACATCTCTTGGACTTTAATTGAAAGCATCTTCGTATTAGGCTTAAAACTCATTATCTTAAATATGCTTTTATTTTCTAAAAGGAAGTTTACTTTTTAGAGTGCTTACCATCTTTTTTTTGCTAAGCACTTGTACTTAATCATGATTATTTATTTTCTCAGAAAGTGGTATAATATTCTTAACAAGTGATATTTCTCTTGATTACGTACTCTATTTTTATCACAATACTACTACATTCAATCAGGCATAAACTTTGCAGCAATTGCTATTAAGTGTCTATTCTTTTCAAGAATTGGTATCTTACAATGAGGATGTTTACTTTATAATTCCCGATGCATTGCTTGTTACTTTATGTTTAATCATGCCTATTTTTTTAACATGTGGTATCTATTAGCTTTGCATATTGCATCATATTCTCTACATAGCTCTCATTAATTCATATTGCATACACTCACCTCTACCCTCTTTTGGCACTATCAAAAAGGGGGAGAATAAAATTGCATAAATTTAATAATTTAGGTGGAGTACAATAAAAAATTCATAGAAAGCATCTATATAGGGGGAGTATTCATAGGAGGTGCATACTTTACTCTTTGCTCGATCATAAAAATCCTTCACTAAGTGGGCCCAACTTAATCTCACAACTATACACTCATCCCTACCCACTTTTGCTAATAACAAAAGGGGGAGAATAAATTGAGAAGTCTAGCAGAATAGATATTTAGGGGTGTAAATTATAAGGGAACACTTATGTAGGGGGAGTACTCATATATGAAGAGTATGCATTATTAAAATCCATTACACTTCATACTTATTATTCATGCATATCCTTTACCGCACATTTCTATAAACACAAGTCTAGTCTTAAATTCACAAATTTCTCATACATGTATTTGTTAATATCAAAATGGGGAGTTTATTGAAACATGCATTTCACATCTCTTGGTTTGAAAATAATAAATACCGTGATGTATTTGATCTAGTCGTGTGTTTATATTTTGTAGGTCAAACAGGTACAATACCCATATGCGTGCGATTTGGAAATGCAATACTAAACGGAGCTGAAGCTCTTAAAAGAGAGGTAACGCTCAACGATAACATTAACGTAGGCAGTAGCTTATCTTCGTGAAGGGAATAGCTTATTGCTGAGAAGGAATGTCGACGAGAAGGAATGTCGACAAGAAGGAATATCAATGTGAAGGAAAGCTAGCGCCTGGCGGTAAAGTTAATGCAAGCGGTATCTTATCATCGAGAAGGAATTTTGATGAGAAGGAATGTTGTCTTGAAGGGAATGTCGGTGAGATGCCACGCGCACATCGAGCTAATACGGCGTGTTAGTACTTACCGCGACGCGATAGGGCCACGTTCTACCACGACTACAATGGTTTCGCAAATTCAGTCATATTTTTACACAATATGATAGCGTTGGCGGTATCGATATCGCTGGCGGTAGATCTCGTGGTCTATTTAAAGAGAGGCTTCTCTCCTTCTATCAGATGATGACTTCCGAAACCTCCAAAGTCGCAACTCCGAATTATTTGAGAGAGGCTCATCTCTAGAAA
This sequence comes from Dactylorhiza incarnata, assembly GCA_033032865.1. NCBI lineage: Eukaryota > Viridiplantae > Streptophyta > Magnoliopsida > Asparagales > Orchidaceae > Dactylorhiza > Dactylorhiza incarnata. Next base: position 15,510,455 of record JAWHQI010000012.1, on the reverse strand, counting down.
TCAAGAGAACTCCCTTGGGCCAACACAAATATTGAAAGGAGATTTTGAAGGGGAGGTACTACTACGCATATTCAACACGAATGACAAACGCAACAAGAACGCCGATTCGTACATCGCATTCATATTCACCTTCAGAAATCCTTGGGTAGTTTTCTCTTACATATTTTATATTTTGTAATCACTTTTGTTTTATCTTTTTGTAACTGAAGTGGAGAAATCATTCGGGGAGAACACCAGATTCCAGGAAGGTTTTCGTTTGAAATTCACCGCGGTTGTTAACGACTAAGTCTTGCGACACTTAGATGGAATTCATCACGTGTTGTGGCGACTAGATCAATGTTAGATCTAGGGGCGGCTAGAGACCTTATCTGGGGTAAGATAGGTTATAGCCAATCAGTCCTTGGGAGAAGGTTTGGTATAGAAAATGAAAATCATTTTTCTATTCGCCTTGATTTCAAGCGTCACTGATATAAAATATTTTTGTATTTAATTTCTAAAGAAATAAAATCATGACTTTCGTTGTCTTATTATCTTGATTTTATTTCCATGTTATAAAATGTTTTAAATAATATTCTCTTGAAGCCTTATTGCAAAATATACTGAAAGGTTCTTTTGTGTGGAATGATTCAAGGAATTCAATCTCTATGAGCCAGCATCCGACAGTAGCACTTACCGCCGGTGGTAATGAAGAATTATTAAATTCTATCATTTTCTAAAATTAATCTTCGATATAATCATTTCTAAATTATTAAAATTAAGTTTTCTATAAAATATCCTGAAACTTCTTTAATTAACTCTGATATTTTTATTAAGTTTTTAAATTCCATAAAACCCTTATTCACCCCTCTAAGGGTGCTTAAAGATCCAACTGTCCTTACATGATTTTCTTCTATCTCTCTCATATTCTGCAAGCATTGAGGACAATGTTTCTTTTTATGTATGGGATATTCCTTTGGAATCCTCATTTTAGTCCTCATTTTTACTTTCCAAAAAAAGAAAAAAAAATCATTAAAATCATTATATATTAAATATGATATATTTTCTAAGCATTACGCAAATTTTCCTTATTTGTCTTTTTCTTTCTAGATATTGACTAGTCTTTGTAGAATATTGTTTATCAAAATATATATATATATATATATATTTCAATCATTTTCTTTTTATGTATTCTTGTCTTGTTGTGTCTTATTGTTATTCAAACATAATTTAGATTTTGATGAATTTGGAATGAAAAGTTCTTTATGAATTAGAAGGTTTAGAAGAAATTTCATTATTATTTACTATTAAGAATTGCATTTTTCACTATTGTAGTAATCTTGCTAAAGAGGTCTAGAGGATGATTATTTTTATCTTTAGAAACACTTTAGTCACATGAAAAATTAGAACGTATTTTATATACTCTCGAGAAAGATTTGTTAATTAATATAAAGTCTTACGATATGATATAGGCCATTTTTATAAGTTTGAGCCTTTGAAGCTTTATAGTTATAATCTAATCATTTGCTAGCCCCTTTGACCTTAATTCCATATTTCTTTTTTTACCCAAAAACTTCAAAAAATAAAATGTTAAACTTTTGATTTTCTGATCACCAAGGCCAAAATTCCCTACCTAATTATCACAATTTTATGCACACATTTATTTTAAGCTTTAAAATGTTTTGAGGAATTCCAAGTGACACTTTAAAATAATAAAAATGGAAAAGATAAAATCATATTTATCATCAAATGTTATGAGAAAATGATGAAAGAAAAAAACATATACATATGGGGGTACCTAAAAAGTGGAAAATAAATGAAAAAAATATGGTAATATTTTTAAATGCTCATATATTTTTAAAGTGCTAGTGTTATGATTTGAGTTTGATTAACCTTTGATTTTTTTCCACCCATTAATTCTAAGCCAAATGTTACAACCTAGTAAAGTCCTAGTGATTCTAATCATAATAATTAATTTTCATTAGTATAGAGAGTATAGAAGAATAAAATATTTATAATCCATGAGATTTTAGTGTTTTTAAAATTAAAATGATTTGATCTAAGATTGATTAAGTTGATTCAATACAATCTTGATTATCTTAATTTTTATTAGGGAATTAGAAACTTAGCATTATTCTATGCATTTTAACTTATGATTAATAAGTTATTTCTTATGAAGCTTAATTTTTATTAGGTTAGTTTGATTTAATTCTTTAATGATTTAAGGTACATAATTATTTGTAATTCTAAATGAATCTTCTATGTATAGAATTTTTTATATCAATTTCTCCTAAATTAGTTTTGCTCTGAAATAACAAAAGCTTAAGTGCACAAGTATTTGATAATCTCTTTTTTATATATTTATTTAATATAGTTTTGGTTTTTGTTTTAATTAATTTGTTACAATTTTACTTTATTTTAAGACTATTTTGTCTTATTGTGTTTTCAAGTTACTGGAAGGGTCTAATACATTTTTGATGCAAATGGGCTTGCTGAGTTGCTAATTTGGAGAAAGAATGATGAAAAGTCCATAGTACACACCCTAGTATAGGTCTTGTACTCAAGGCGTGTACTGCTCAATTTTAGATCATGCCCTCCTATAACCATGTTTTGACCAGATCCATATTATTAATATTACACGTGTACCCAAGGTATATCAACTTTAAATGCCAATAAATGAGCTCCAGCAGGCAGTGACAGTTAATGTTGTCATTCGCAAACAACATGCCCTAGGTACACGTCAAGTATCCAGGGCGTGTAACCCAATATATGACCAAAATGGCACCTTTACTCCAGACATTTACTGGGCTTTCAATTTGGCAGTTTTTCCAAGTACACACCCTAGGTACACGTTGTGTACCCTGGGTGTGTAAATCTGAATTTTTAACTATATATAGAGAGGAGAATTCTAGCAGCTTGGGATTCCGCTGATATTCTAGTTTAGATCCAATTTTTACTTTAGTTTTTTGTAATTTATTTCTTGTATTTCTATTTTAGTTTATTTTCAAGAGAGAAAGAGAGAAGATTATTCATGTAAAGATAGGTTTAGAGAATTGTAAGTTTACTTTGATAACAATTTCTTTCATTTTCTTGTAGCAACCATTCTTTATGATGAATAGCTAAATTTCCATAGTACTTGACCATGATGAACGATAAAATGATTTAATAATAAATATCTCTTTTTATTTTCATAAGCTCTTAAGTAGCAATCTAGGATTTACTTTTGATTTATATTGTGTTGATTTCATATTTCTAATATATGATAGTCAACTTAGATCTGTATTATAGTTGGTCGAGAGATCCATGAATACGAGTACATCACTTATTGGTAAAAAGAGTTGCATGCACCCCTCGAGAGAGAGAGACATAAATCATTCATATTTTAATCAAATCAATAGATGGGCTCACCTCGTAAAGTAATTCTTAGGGGTATTGATATAGAAAGGAATTGCAGTCGATCACCCTAAGGTTAGGTGGTGGTATTCCTCTTACGAGGTGTTATCATAATTTAGGATCTTCCACGGCTAAGATTATTTATTAAGGTGCTTATGATTCAATTTGAGTTTTATTAATTATTTTATCTTGATTCTAGATCAAGTACTTCTTTTTCTCTTATTTTTCTCTTAATCTTTAGATTGACATTTCTTTTATTTCAAATTACCAAACTACTTAATCAATATAAAATAATCGTAATTTTTTGAGTATGAGTAACAACCCCTGAAAAATATGACACTTTGTATTTAATTTTTATATATCCTACAACATAATACGATATGTGCGCTTATATTATCAAATTATAAATTCGGATACACGAATTAGCTTCATCCCATGTCCTATGGTCGTGCTCTTCCTTTCCACATGACCTTGTGTCTGGCGCACGATTGGGGTGCATTTAACATTTTCCTATTTCACAACCGTGCATCACATTGTGGATGATCGTGTGCTTTATCTAGACACCTAGCCATCATTTTCTATTTCTATTTTTGTTTCCTTCTAGTATTGCATTGGTTGCGCACGACTAGACACCCAGCAGTACGCAACCATTTTCTCAGGACCATTTATACGAATCTTGTCTCATTTTCTAAGAATGTTTTCATACTCCAGGACTTTGTCCCAAGCTATTTCTCTTGTATCTGGGGTTCTAAGAAGTGAATTATGGGAGATAACAGGAAGACCGGAGCTATGGAGAGAAGATGGACTGATTGGGAGAAGTAGTGACAACCCTTTCTCCAACGCGGATGAGGTTAATGACTGAAGGGAAATCAGATTGACAATCACATCTCTTTCCTGCATATCAGAGGAGAAGACTCTTTTCTCCCTTTATATTTACTTCCTCTCCGACAAAGACCTTGGATGTTTAAGGTTCTCCCTATCATTCATATGCTCATGACTAAATCCATCATGTATTGTTATATGCAACAATTTTCATGTATTGGATTTTTATTGCTTGGATGATGTGGTTGATGAAAGTTCTCTTTAGTGTTAGATTTCCTTTCATGCTTTTATTTTTAATGAAACCCAACCAATCGATCACATAAATTGCTTGTTGGTATTGTAATCTTGGGCATTTTTGTGTTGTGTTCCTTACGGGTATGACAAACTCAACTCTCACTTCATTACTTATGATTGGTGCACTGTCATAGCTGTTAATGTATATTTGGTCAAATAATGGGTTCGAAGGTATAATGGGTTAGTTGGGTACATGGATACCCATCCCCGTAGACACTCCTAGGGTTTTACCTATATATACCCGCTAGGGGCAATGGGGAGTGGATTCCACTTCGATCCTCCTCCGGATGCTTCGAGCAAACTCTCACAATCTCGAATCATGTCCCTTAGGGTTTCGCTCGTCCGCCCGTCCGGTGCCTGTTCACGTGAAGGAATCACGATCCTCTTTGCTCCAGCCACCGCTGCTGCCATTCGCGAGAGAGAAGGATTCGCGATCAGGTTGTCGCCGCTCGCGACAAGGAAGAAGTTCGTCATTCGTTGTTCCTTCCTCGACGTCGTCCGCAAGAAGTTTTCATCCCCGAGCGCCGATCGTTTGTGAGATCTGGTCGCTTGCCGCCGCTCTTTCGCGTGCCTCTCGTCGCCATTTGTGACAAGGAAGGAGATCGCGCCTCTCTCGCATTTTTTTCCTTAACTGGCCCTGGAGCTCGCCGTGCGTGAAGGAGGAGATCGCGTCTCCCGCTGCCGCAAGCCGTTCGCTGCACCTTCCCTGTCGCGCATCCGTCGTTCTTGTGCGGTTTTTGCCACCTCTGCCATGAGCCCTCGCCAGATCCAGAGGAAGGTTCCGTTGTTGCCGTTTCAGATCTGACGCCGCCGCCGCTTTCGCTGCTGCAGGAGGTTTTGCAGCCTCCGCCTCCAGATCCCCCCTAAGCCGCCATCAGCCAATCCCGCTGCCGCCGTCTCCAAGCTCTAAGAGAGGTGCATCCCTAGCATTGTCCTCCGCCGACACCATCAGCGACAGCCTCCTGTCGCTACCGCCAGACGACATTGCCGACGACAGCTCCCAGGAACCCCGTTCCTCCCTATTTTCGTGTCATTCTCTGACGGGCGCACAATGATGAAGGGGAACAACATGGTGTCCCCCATTTTGATGATAAAGCTGGAGAAGTTCACGGCGACTGAGTTCAACGACTGGAAGTTGAATACTCAGTTTGGGATGAAGTTTCTGAATGTGTTCTACACAGTTCAGTCTGATGGTGCTGAGGTCGTAGGGACTGCTGAAGAGGCTCAGTGGGTTTCTGATGAAGACTTCTGCAGAGACTACCTGCTGAACTGTCTGTCTTCTAATTTGGCGAAGACGTACATGAAGACGAAGACAGCTAAAGCAATCTGGGATGCATTGCAGGAGCACTTCAGGCAGGAGGAGGACCTGTCCAAGGCGCACTTGGTGGACAAGTTCCACTCGTTCACCTTCGACGAGGAGAAGGTCATTCTCCCTCAGGTATCAAATTTTGAAGTAATAGTAGATTCTTTACATAGTGAGAACATTGCGTTGCCAGATAGCTTTGTTGCTGGCACAATTGTGTATAAATTGCCCTCCACGTGGTACAATTTCAAAACTGAAATGTACCGCAAGAAGATGCAGGTGGGTTTGAACGAACTCAAGCGTTTTATATGCATTGAGGATGAAAATAGGACTTGACATGCTCTAGAAGTCGTTAGCAAGCAGAAGGCTGTTGCTAACATGATTTCGAACTCTAGACGCGCACCGAACCCTAGGAAGCCAAAACCCAACCCGAGTAGCTCCCAGGTTGCAGGCCCCAGTAAACAAATCAAAAAGTTTAAGGGCAAGTGCTTTAACTACAATAAGTGGGGACACAGCGCATCTGATTGCAGGCTTCCTCGTAAGGAAAAGGGCAAGACACCACAGGAAGGAAAGCATGCTAACATGGTTAGTCTCACTGAGACATCCGACTTTGTTGCCATGGTCAAAGACAGACAGGCCAGTACAGAGTGGTTCCTTGACTCGGGGGAAACGTGCCATGTGTGCAACAATTGTAATCTGATGACAGGTCTCACTAATGCGAGAGAATCTGTGACCGTTGCCAACGGTGAGACAACTGACGTGCTGAAGGTGGGGAACGCAAATTTGTTGTTATCCTCAGGTAAGACTTTAACTTTAATGAATGTTAAGTTTATTCCTTCTTTAGATGCTAACTTAGTGTCTATTAGCTTACTATGTGATATTGGTATGTCTTTTACTTTCTGTAGTGGTAGAGTAATACTGTCAGTTAACTCACACTATTTTGGATGTGCATACGTCCAAAATAGAATGTACAGATTAAGTCTAGGAAATGAAATAGTTCAACAAGTTCAAACAAACTTAGTTAGCCCTAAGACTCTACATGAGAGACTAGGACACGTAAACTATAGGAAATTTTTCCAAATTTCTAGAACTCACCAGATAGCTTTAGACACTATAGTCAAAACTTATAAATGTAAAGTGTATTGAAGCTCAGACTAAGATCACTAGGAAACCTTTTAGTGAGGTTACTAGGAGCACAACACCCTTAGAACTAATACATTCTGACATATGTGACTTCAAAAGTTTTGTCACTAGAGGAGGCAGGAAGTATTTGATCACCTTCATAGATGATTGTTCTAGGTTTTGTCACATTTATCTCCTTAAATCTAAAGATGAAGCGTTTGAAAAATTTTGTATTTTCAAAACCAGGGTAGAAAACCAATTAGGCATGAAAATCAAGAGATTTAGAAGTGATAGAGGAGGAGAATATATGTCCAGTGAGTTCAAATGTTTCCTTGCCCAACATGGAATCATTGCAGAAACCACTGCTCCTTAGTCGCCCCAGTCTAATCGCATAGCTGAGCGTAAAAATCGTATGTTAACAGAAATGTTAAACTCTATGCTCCTGACTGCAGGCATGCCTTCCGCTTATTGGGAAGAAGCAGTTTTAACTGCAAATCACATTTTAAATAAAGTTCCTCATGCCAAGTTAGAGGTTACACCCTACGAGCTTTGGTTTAAGAGACCCCCGTCTTTTACTAAACTTAAGACCTGGGGCTGCATAGCCTATGTCAGGGTCCCTGACCCTAGACGGTCTAAGATTGGACCTAGGACCAATACATTTGTCTACCTAGGTTTTGCTGAGGATTGTGCTGCAGATAGATTCTTAGATATTTATAATAACGTTGTTATAGAATCTAGGGACACAGTGTTCTTTGAAGATAAGTTCCTCAAGGATAAGAACCTGTCTCTCCCAGGTATGCAAGTTACTATTACTGAAGAAGATCCTACTTCAGTACCGAGCACCTCCTATTCCGTTTAGGTAGATAACGCTGGCCTAGAGTCTAGGAGAACTTCTCTAAGAGAGCGAATTCCCAGAACCTTCGGTAGTGACTTTGTCACTTGCCACATTGAGGCTGATCCAGCCACCTATAAGGACGCGATGAGATCCAGGGATTCCCTACTCTAGAAAGAAGCCATTGATGAAGAGATGAATTCTCTACTTCAGAATAACACCTGGACGTTGGTTGATAAGCCAAAAGGGGCTAAAACTGTAGGGTGTAAGTGGATTCTGAAAAAGAAACTAAATCCTGATGGTAGCGTAGCTAAGTTTAAAGCACGCCTGGTGGCTAAAGGTTTCACACAAGTAAGCGGAGTAGATTATTGTGATGTCTACTCACCTCTGTGTCACTTAGCAACCATTAGGTACCTCCTTGCTCATCAAATGGATGTTAAGACTGCGTTCTTGAACGGAGATCTGACCGAAGAGATCTACATGAGTCAACCTGAAGGTTTCATTGTAGACGGTCACGAAATGAAAGTCTGTAAATTACTTAAGTCTTTATACGGACTAAAGCAAGCACCAAAATTAAGGCATGAGAAGTTCGACTATAGTGTAAAGAACATGGGATTCACGTCGAGTCTCTCGGATAAATGTCTTTACATGCGTAATAGATCGGATAAAGTCACCATAATATGCTTGTACGTAGATGATATGCTCATTCTAGGGTCTGATCAATCCAAAGTGGATGACGTTAAGTAAGACCTCATAAAATAATTTAGCATAAATGACCTAGGTGTAGCTAACACTATACTAGGCATGGAAGTGAGCTTTGGAAAGAATGGAATCTCCCTAAGTCAAATCCACTATATAAAGTCCATGTTGGACAAATGGGGATACAGTGGCAGTAGAGCATTTGAGACACCATACGACTACACTAACTACCTAAAGCCCAATGAAGGAGCTATGGTTAGATAGTTAGATTATTCTAAACTGCTTGGTAGCCTCATGTATGCTATGGTCTGCACTAGACCTGATATAGCCTTTACGGTCGGCATGTCGTGCAGATTCACTAATAATCCTGGCCAAGACCACTAGAACGCCTTAGATAGGCTCATGGGATACTTAAAGCACACCCAAAAGTATGCTTTAGTCTACTCTGGTCATCCTTCAGTGCTTGAAGGATATTCTGACGCATCATGGTGCTCGGAATTAAACGAGAACAAGTCCACTAGTGGGTTCGTATTCACACTAGGAGGAGCAGCTGTAGCCTGGAAGTCCAAGAGGCAATCCTATATTGCACTCTCTTCTATGGAATCCGAACTCTACGCTCCTGCTGCAGCAGGCGAAGAAGCAGAGTGGTTAAGAGATTTGGTGATGGACATTCCTTTGTCGAGCCTGAAAATGAGTTTTATTGTAGTTTACTGCGACAATCAGGCTACTAAAACGATTGCTACGAATACTTTGTTCAATGGCAAAAGAAGGCATCTCAGGCTGAAACAATCCTGGTTGACCTCACTCACAAGTCAAGGGATAATGACCCTAATTGATGTGAGATCGAAAGACAATGTTGCAGACGCCTTGACCAAAGGCTTGAATAGAGCTCTCACAATAAAAACATCGGGGGAGATGGGACTAAAGTTTATAGATGTATGAAACTTCCCTCCGTTGTTTATGTTTTCATAGTGAGAACCTATATAGTTGCAATATTCAAGCATCTAATAACAGACTGAAAACCCCAAATAATTTCTTGATGAAAACCCATGATGGCTAGATGCCTTTTATTCCACATTTGATAACTAAGCATCTTTCTCATTGTAAGTTGATTCGAAAATTATTCAACTGGAAATAGAAAATCGTTGTAGTCGGTTATATAACATTGAAGATCATAACACATTATTCCACACCTGATAATATTGCAAACGTTGTTGTGCCATGTCATTCAACTTTTGTTGATGAGACACATAATGATCACTAATGGATAAGATAACGGTTGATTTACGAAATCAACACTAGACTGGTTCCTGCTAGACCAGATAGAGATGCTGACAGTGTTACTTCACCAATTCTACAGGTTTTAAGCTCACTTATGTAAGAGCTAGTTCTATTTCTACGTTACTGCATATGTTCATGAATTCATAGAGTTTTCTAACTCATGAAATTCCTTGCAGGCTTTGGTGGAGATGGAGGACAGAAAGTGGTGTTTGACATGGATGTTGATGATCTACTAGACGAGTAGAATTATCTTATGTTTGATCCTTGTCATGTTGTTTTTCAGACTTATTTTCATGAGTAGCACTTTTTTATTCTGGATGTTATATGTTAATCTAGTTGTCATTATTTGTGCTAACTCTTATGTTATTATGTTAAGTCGAAAACTTTCTTTATGCTATTACACTACTTTCTGCACTTTAAAACGTATATGTTATTTATCACAAATATAGGAGGAGATTGTTAATGTATATTTGGTCAAATAACGGGTTCGAAGGTATAACGGGTCAGTTGGGTACACGGATACCCATACCCGTAGACACTCCTAGGGTTTTACCTATATATACCCGCTAGGGGCAACGGGGAGTGGATTCCACTTCGATCCTCCTCCGGATGCTTCGAGTAAACTCTCACAATAGCAACTCCTTCTGTGTTTGCAATGCGTGCTCATTGTGTGACATTGAGCATTAAATGCCCAACTACTAATGGCAACCACTTGAGACCACTAGGGTTTCTATGGTCCTTGTGCATTAAATTCTCTAATCATTGTCAACATAAGAACCATCGTATGTTAGTAATTAGCACTTGTTTGGACCCTTGGTTCATACAATCAATAGTCACTAGTAAGCCATTATCTATAGATTTAATTAGTAATTTATAATTATTTGGGCATTCAGTCAAAATTGCATCACAAAATCATATGAATAATTTAAACTCATTGGAATTATGAAGAAATAAGTTTTAGATCACAATTGCTCATGGTATGTAACTATATAAGTATCGTTGCTCTGAATCTATTTTTTTAAGTGACTGTGATTTTCAACGATAAGAAAAGCAAATGAAGTGAAAAAATCATTAGAGATGTGCACATGTTTCATTATCATTTTTGGTGCAATGTAAAAAAAACAATAAAAACTTTATTGATGACAACTCTACAAAAATTGAAGAAGACATTGAAAATATTTGAGATGAAAATTAAATTCTAGATTTTGCAATTTACACATCTGATTAATGTGCTTTTTTATATTTGATTCATTTTCTACTTCCTTTCATTGTATTTTTTTCTAATTGTTTATTTGTTATTCGATCAAAACAAACCGTTTAGGGTCTTCCAGACCAAATCATATCGTGCTTTGTCATGATTAGGTCCTTGCAGGCAATGTTCAGTAAGCTCATTGCAAATGCATTTTATTGAAGGGGCCCAACCTAGCCTGATCGTAGGGCCTAGTTAGACCTACTTTTCTTTAGAAGCATGGCCCTAGCAAAAGGACGGCATAGGTCTGCCCAAATAAAGCTTGGGTCTGAGTATAGACCAGGACTTGAGTTGGTAAAGAGAAGACGTGGGCTTAGGTCTACCCCCAAGTAAAGCTTGTAGGATTTCTGTAATAACCAGAATAATAATAATAATAGGTTAAAAAAACTCTCCCCTCTTTAATTACCTCAGCCAAGTCCCCCCTGCCCCGATTCTTTTTTTTCTGCACGCGGCTAGGGTTAGCAGACCTCTCCCATCTCCCACTCTTGACTCCCACAATGGCGCACTTCCTGCTCCAGTCCGCCTCCCGATTACTGCCCTCGACTTCTCCTCTGACTCCTTCTCTAGCCGACGACACCCCTCCCTCTATTGAGTTGACAGCTCCTTCCCCCTTTAGCTGATATTTTAATTCTCCCCCCCTCATGTCTGTGGCATCACAATCCGTCTGAAGCGCACTCTGTCTTTTATTTTGAGACAAGTTGTGATAGTTGGAATCAGAGCGAGGTTATTTTGTCCCTAAAAATAGAATACATATTTGCAATTACTCTATATGTATAGATATGCATGCTACACTTCTTCACCCAGCTTATCATTAATTATTGTTCTTGGCCGAAACACACACACACACTACACTCATAATCATGTGTTATATGCACACGAATGTTAAGCGGTTATGGGCAAACTTAACATTTATGTGCATATAAATTTTCACTAGGTTATACACCGCTTACAAATATTAAATGGTTATGGGCAATTTAATATTTTCAAGTGAGATGGCATTAGCTGCATAATATGCATGACATGTTAAGTGATATGGGCACTTAACATGGTATGTGTATCCATTCATAAACATTATTAGGGATGCATTTAGGCAAAATTGCATTACATGCATAACATAACTCATTTGCACAAGTGTCAAGCTAGGAATAACAGATAATGATTGTACACACATGGATTTATTAATTGTTTACAATTTGCACATGATTCTTGTTGCATTTGCATGATCATTACTAGCAGTTGTCCAATGAAAATGCTGTGATTATTATATGATTTACATATCTGATAGTATAAGGAGTGTTTGAACCTCTAGTTTTCAGTTATCCTATTCTTGCTTGGCTCTCGATCTAACTTGATGCTCTCGTATCTCCTTCTAGATGGCTCCTAAGCATTCTCAGCGCAAGAAGCCAACCCCTCCTGCAGGTGAAACTTCTCGTGGTGCTACTGCCCAAATTTTGAGGCAGATCCTGGATCGCCTCACTCGTCTTGAAGGGGATCGCCAGACTCCTGATCCAGCCTATGGTTCCGGCCCCACAAGGACAACTAGAGTGACTACTGTTGGAACATGGTCTTCCGTATCTCCTAGGTTTGAGAATAACAAATCCATGTGTATTTGATCTTGTGTGTTTAAGTGTGCAGGATAACAAAGTCCACATGACTCAAGGATTACATAAGAAGGTTGCCCCAAAGCTGAGGCAACAATTCCAAAACATCTACTAGCGCTGGCGGTAGTACAAGCGCAGGCGCTAGCGACGTTCGACGAATTCCTGTTCGACAAAATATTGGCTCGAAGCGAAATTGCTGGGAGAACTTATAGAAGGAGATAGCGCCAGACGGTATCTACTAGCGCTGGCGGTAGCGCGGAGCACAAGAGGAATGGCGAAATTGTTTCCCCGGATGAAAGATTCTCGCGCGCAAAATATTACTTAATATGGGATAGCGCCGGCGGTAGCACTAGCGCAGGCGCTAGCGCTAAGTCTATAAAAAGGCCATCTTGGCTCCGTCTTCCTAAGCATCTAGAGATCCAGAATTCCAGAGCTTTGTGCCACAACATAGAGAGGAAGTTTCAGAGAGATACTCCCACAAATCCATAAAGACTAAAGGAGATCCGTGGAGAAGATTTCAACACGCTTCATCATCGTGATGAAAGACCGCATCGACTACGATCATACTCTGCATCTTCGTCTACTTCTCCAAAAGATCCATATAGAGGGAGTTTTATATTATTGTCTTTTCATTTCATATCTTTTCTGTAATCGTTTAGTGAAATTCGCCTCGTGTTGGAGACTAGGTCTGGGTAGGACTTAGGGCTAAAATTCGCCTCGTGTTGGCGACTAGGTCTCGGGTGTAGGTCTAGGGGGTGCTCGAGTCCATATCCGGAGAAGGGTTGGCTAGAGCGGCTTGAGGCCGTATCCGGGGAAGGATCGGTTAAAGCCAACCGGTTCGTGGGGATACGAGTATGTATAGAAAACAAAAAAGAGTCTTTCTATTAGCTTTGATTTCTAGCTTCGATAAGAGAACAAGTTTTGTAATCATGCTTCTCAAGTTAATAAAATCATGTCTTTACTTTTACTTCACTTGATTTGTCTTGATCTTCTCTAGTTTAATAATCAAAGCTTTTTCAAAGTTATTCAAAATATATTATAAGTTTTTAAAACCCTTATTCACCCCCCCCCCCCCCTCTAAGGGCGCCTACCGATCAAACAAGTGGTATCAGAGGCAGGTTATTCCAAATCGGCTTAACAACTGGGAATAATGGCATCTCATGATCTCGCTTCTATTAGTGGGGTAAATTTTTATGAAGAAGAAAAATCTCTTAAACCACCGTTATTTGAAGGAAGAAATTATAAAGGATGGAAAATAGTAATGGAAAATTTTCTTAAACGTTTAGATGAGAAAGTTTGGAATATTACTATCAAAAAACCACCTAGCGTATTAAATAAGAACGAAATGGTTTTAAATGCAAAATCTATGAATAGCCTATTTTGTGCGTTAGATCATAATATTTCCAAACTCATTTATACTTTTCCTACTGCATACGAGATGTGGAATTTTCTTGAAATAACTTATGATTCTCCTTCTGCAGGTATGGAACAATTACAAGAACCGGAGAATATGCAAGCCTGCACAGGTATTCAAGAAAACTCCACACATGACGGATCCATGAAGTGCACATCAAATGGAAAAGAAGAAGTATTGTCTTCGGAAGAGGAGTGCCAAAAAGATTTAAAAGAAACCATATGTTCAAATCATGCCTCTCCCAAAAGCAATGTAAGGAAATCAAATCCCATCTTTTGTACTTCTATTTCTACTTTACAATTGCTACAAATTACAAAGCGCAAACTTAAGAAATTAAAAAATGCAAATTGCAAATTGCGCTTAGAAAATAAAAATTTAAAGGCAAAAATTAATGAACAATCAAATTCAAATATATCTAGTTCTATCCATGGTTCCTTAGTTGAAAACACTACACCTTGTATGGAATTTGATGACTTAAAAGAAAAATGCAAGGAACTTGAAATGGAACTTCTTTTTATAAAAGAACAAAATAAAAAATTATGTTTAGAAAATTCATCTTTGGAAAATGATTGTGCTAAGTGTAAAGAATATAAAATTGAAATTAAAGAGATGGATGAAACATTTGATGAATATAGAAACAATTATCAAGATCATATAGATTCAATTGTTTCAACTCTTAAAAATAGCACAATCGCTTATAATAAAGCTAGACATAATTTAAAGATTAAAAACGATGAATTAAAATAAAAAATCAACTTGCTTATGAAAATTGTAAATACAAATTCACAATATCAAACTATATCTAAAAACAAGTTGAATATGAATATGAACATCTTGCCGAAGTTTAAAAATGGGAGTAAGGAACATGAAGGATTTGTAAATCAAAATCAAAATCACCTTAATTTACAAAATCATGTTTCTCCCAACCTAAAATTAAATGTAAACAAGTTTCCTTCAAAATAATGAAATATATCACTTGCAAAGTTTATTTGGAAAAGTCATATACAAAATCGCTAATGTTTCATGAAATTTGCACTATCTAGATATTTCCTAAAAATCTGAAATTTCAGCATGAAACTACTATTATGACACTTAATCAAGATCAACAATTAAAATTTCGAAATCATCAAAAATCGGGTACTGTTTCCCGCGCTAGCGCTAACGCCGGCGCTAGTGCACCTATGTGTTTGTCTGTATTTTTAAAATTTTGAAAAATCCTTAAAAATATGTTAATCTATGTGTACTATTCATTTCTGCACTTTTGCTTTTATTACATTTTTGAAAAATCAAATACAAAAATACAAAAGCCAAATTACAAAAAAAATTATATGTTTTGCCTTTGTGTTTTTTTGTCATTTGTTTAAATTCTATTTCTAAAAGCAAAAAACAAATACAAAAATATAAAACAAAAAAAATTATCAAAAATTGTTATTTTTGAACTTAACTTTTTACTTGTATCTTGCGAAAGGGTGATTTGGGCTATCATCCCATCATATCACCTAGTACTGGGCGAACCTCTCACAAGGTAGTCCTCTGGAAGTCCAAGATCAATTTTATGAGTTCAAACTTAAATAAAAATTATTCTTCAAAAATATCAAAAATACTGTATAGACATCATTGAGAAAATCAAGCATGATTTAATCTATTATTTACAACTTCTATAATGTTGCCATTTATCTTTTCAAACTACTTTGAACATTGCTTTCATCATGCTTTGATATATCTATTAATATGTGCATCAATTATATTGAAAGTTGTGTATAACTATGCGTATCATGCCTCTAAGTATGAGTAAATATTTTATGTTTGATAATGATCGTTATTCACTCACTTATTTTGGCATTGTCTACTTATGTGTTTAATCTAAGAATGCTTGTGTATGTTATGTAATAGTACAATGAATTAAAATTGCACAAGTATCTTACCTACACAACCTTTACTTGCACTTTAAAAGTTAAGAAAAGTGGTTATGTTTTTTTCATAAATTATATTGGTTTGCAAAACAAGTGTATTCGGAGAACTTTGTACAAAACAAAAATCATAAAATAAAGTGACAAAGATAACTCCACCAAGCACTACCTGAACCTCCTGATAAGTCTCAATAGGCGTTGTGAGGTTGAGCACTTTGGAAAGAATAGTAAAGTATCTTGTGCAAACCGTAACTTTCTTTCAAAAAAAAAACACTTATTCTTAAGTACACCGGATCACAATAAAAATCAATCTTGAAGAATAAAATTATGTGATCCCCCAAGCACTACTTTGCACCCTAATAAGTCTTAATGAGCATTGTGTGTGCAAAGCACCTTGGTAGTTGTACATTTTTTTTGTGCATTGAAGTTTGTGGAAGTAAAATTATTTATGTTTTATTGTGCTCTTACTTTACATATTACTTGTATTTTTGATTAAAACATGTGTTTACTCTACTCAAAAATACACTTATGTGCACATCATTATCTTCCATAACACTTCTTCTCATGAGTATTGGATCCTAATGCTAATTCTATACTACTCTTTACTTATGAAATGCACTAGACAACCTAGCATGCTTTCTACAATGTTTGGTATGTTTTGAAATTGTGAATTAAAGTAACATTGTAGTAATCTCTTTTTGATAACATTATTTCATGCTTGGTTACTTTATTATCAAACTTAAAGATTTTAATTGAGAAATGATTTACAAAAACATCTTCTTTTTGAAATTTAACTCATATATCTTTCTATGGATCATCATTGATTACAATAAGATGTTTCTTGTATTTCTATAAGTCTTCCGCATCTTAACCATATAATTGTTTTACCATGCGCTTTAATGCTTACTTAAAGTCTTTTATTTTGTGTGCATCATCACTTGAATCGTAAAATTCCTTTCTTTCAACAAGTGGTAGACATGCATGGTAAACTTTATATTGGGTACTTTTAACATGGATTTTTTTTGCTATAAAACTCTGATCTATTTCTATGAAAATATTATTACGCTAAAAACTCTGATTTATTAATGAACTTCAAAATAGCTATGTGAGTGTTTTCATAAATTCAAATAAAAATATAAATCCATAGGCTATGTCATTAGATTTAACACGCTTAAATGCTTCCAATAATTATTATCCATGACTTCATTTCTCACCATAGCGGGGGCGTAGGGTTGTGGACATTAGATAACCTTATCTCTAGTCATGTCTTGTCCTTAACCGGAGAGGGTTCCAGTGGGGCCTTGCGAGGGACTGGGGGAAAGAGTGTTAGGTTGATTTTTGTCTAGTGTTTGCATATGGGACTAACACCCCAACCTACGGCATGTTTACAGCTCCTCATGCCCATCCGTCACTTTGTACGGGGCTAGGGTGTAGACATATTGTCTGGGTAGTTTAGTTACTTGGAAATTACTACATTTGTTTTGCTTAAAACTCTTATATAAAAAGGAAAAACTAACATGATAATATTGAGTACCTTAAGCTAAAAACTTTGATCTATCTCAATAAAAATTATTCTAAAACTCCTTATCACTTCCTTCTCTACAAGCTCGATCATGCTTTTATCTTATTATCAACTTTTAAGTGGTGTCTCCTTACCCGCTTTTGCTAATAACAAAAGGGGGAGAACTAATATGATAAATATTAATCTGTTATCAAACTATAATGCTTAATTAAGATGATAGCTTACATATTAGGAGAACATTCACTTAGGGGGAGCATGTATTTAGGGGGAGCAATTCTAAATGCTAAATGTTAAAATTATCCTAAGTAATCACTCTCTCACACACACAAGTATGTTTCTTCATGCTAATCTATTAATGCTCTGATTTATCATTAATGGATTTGTTATTATCAAAAGGGGGAATTTGTTGGAACATGGTCTTCCGCATCTCCTAGGTTTGAGAATAAAAAATCCCATGTGTATTTGATCGTGTGTGTTTAAGTGTGCAGGATAACAAAGTCCACATGACTCAAGGATTACATAAGAAGGTTGCCCCCAAAGCTGAGCCAACAAATCCAATACATCTACTATCGCTGGCGGTAGTACTAGCGTAGGCGCTAGCGACGTTCGACGAAATATTGGCTCGATGCAAAATTGCCAGGAGAACTTATAGAAGGAGATAGCGCCAAGCGGTATCTACTAGCACTGGCGGTAGCGCAGAGCACAAGAGGAATGGAAAAATTGTTTCCCCGGATGAAAGATTCTCGTGCGCAAAATATTACTTAATATGGGATAGCGCCGGCGGTAGCACTAGCGCGGGCGCTAGCGCTAAGTCTATAAAAAGGCCATCTTGGCTCCATCTTCCTAAGCCTCTAGAGATCCAGAATTCCAGAGCTTCGTGCCACAATATAGAGAGGAAGTTTCAGAGAGATACTCCAACAAATCCATAAAGACTAAAGGAGATCCGTGGAGAAGATTTCAACACACTTCATCATCGTGATGAAAGACCGCATCGACTACGATCATACTTTGCGTCTTCGTCTACTTCTCCAAAAGATCCACATAGAGGGAGTTTTATATTATTGTCTTTTCATTTCATATCTTTTCTGTAATCATTTAGTGAAATTTTCCTCGTGTTGGCGACTAGGTCTGGGTAAGACTTAGGGCTGAAATTCGCCTCGTGTTGGCGACTAGGTCTCGGGTGTAGGTCTAGGGGGTGCTCGAGGCCATATTCGGAGAAGGGTTGGCTAGAGCGGCTTGAGGCCGTATCCGGGGAAGGATCGGCTAAAGCCAACCGGTTCGTGGGGATACGAGTCGGTATAGAAAACAAAAAGAGTCTTTCTATTAGCTTTGATTTCTAGCTTCGATAAGAGATCAAGTTTTGTAATCATGATTCTCAAGTTAATAAAATCATGTCTTTACTTTTACTTCACTTGATTTGTCTTGATCTTCTCTAGTTTAATAATCAAAGCTTTTTCAAAGTTATTCAAAATATATTATAAGTTTATACAACCCTTATTCACCCCCCCTCTAAAGGCGCCTACCGATCCAACAACTACCACTCCTGGAGACACCCCTCTTGCACCCGAACCTAGAACCAGCTCGCTCGGCCTCAATCTGGTGACTCTGCTTGCATCGATTCCGGTTGCTCCTCCTGTGGCGATGGCAGACACTTTGGCATTCAGAAGGCTAAAGCCGCTATCTTATGATGGCAATCGTGACTACTTCATCATTTCTGAGTGGCTCTCTCAAATGGAGAAGCACTTTGAGTATGCTGGAATTCCAGATATCCAGAAGGTTCTTCTTGCGTCCTATCAACTGACTGAGGATGCGTACACCTGGTGGCTTCAGCGCCGCACTCTTCCCTACTCTGCCGCCATGACCTGGGTTTATTTTAAAGGAACTATTATGGAGAAGTTCCTTTCTTCTGTGGAGCATGACCGGCTAGCTGAGAAGTTCTTGTCTCTTCAGCATCCAAGCAAATCAGTGATTGAGTACGAAAGAGAGTTCTCTCGTATGTCATTCCTTGCTGTGAAGTTGGTGCCAAATGAGTCCAAGAAGATCAGCCATTTCGTGAAGGGACTTCGGCATGATTTCTGTCATCATGTGGTAGCTGATGGCATCGGTACCTATGCTGATACTATGGAAGCTACGTTGTAGGTGGAATCTAACGAGCTGGAGCGTTCTGCTAAGAAGATCCAGCATGGTTCTAGCAATGCTACAACGTCTAATCTCAAGCACAAAGGAGCTCCATTCCAGGAGCAAGGCCCTAAGTCCAAAGAGGTGTGTGCCTTCTATCACAAGGTGGGTCATGTCGCCCAAGTCTGTTGCACTCTCCTGAAGAAGCAGAAGATGGTTGTTCCTACACAGCAACCCCAGTTGACACTTACCATTGTCTCTACTATCTGTACTTACTACAAGAGGCTAGGTCATCTGCTGAAAGATTGTCGCCGCAAGAAGAATGTGTGCTACTGATGTGGTCAGGTTGGGCACCATATCCAGGACTGTCTGATTCCCACTCAGCCTCTACAGTCTGTTCCGGGAGCTCAGGAACAGGGTAGAGTCGTGCTGAATGTCATTACCCAGGGCGAGGCACTTGCATCCACCGACGTCATCTCTGGTATGTAATGCATAGTTATTAATTTCCTGTATTTTTGTAAATTTATTTGCTTTAGATCTGAGCAATCATGATTTGCATACATGTTCTTCTTTGTTAGGGAGATTTAGGGTCAACAATAAATGGATGCAGATTCTTTTTGATTCTGGCGCATCTCATTCGTTCATTTCTCGTCATATTGTGGCTCTTTATCGTTAGCCTACCTCGCCTCTTGAGGTCCCTTATGAGATCTTTGTGCCTGGTCATATGCATCTTTCGCATAGTGGCATTCCCAATTGCCCGATCATGCTTGGCAAATTGTGAGTCTCAGCCGATCTCATAGTCCTGGAGATGTCAGAGTTCGATGTAGTCTTGGGTATGAATTGGCTGGTTGCGTATAAAGCTAAATTGGACTGCGTGGCAAAGAGGGTCAACCTCAGCATTGATGGCAAGGACTTCATCGTTCATGTTCAGACCCACAGTCACATGAAGGAAATTTCTACTGTACGCGCCACTCGCCTTCTTAGTCAAGGATGTTTTGCGTGTTTTGTGTATGCTGCACATTCAGATTTTGTCTCTCCTTTACTTGAATCCATGCTTATTGCTTCTGAATTTCCCGATGTCTTTCCTGCCGAATTGCCTGGGATGCCACCTGATCGAGATGTGGAGTTCTCTATTGACTTAGAGCCTAGAATGCGCCCCATATCTAAAGTTATATACTGTATGGCCCCGCACGAGCTATAGGAGCTTAGATCGCAGTTGGACGAATTACTTGAGTGTGGATACATTCGTCCCAGCTTGTCACCATGGGGAGCCCTCGTTCTCTTCGTGAAAAAGAAAGACGGTTATATGAGGCTCTGCATCGATTATCCGGATTTAAATAAGGTGACCGTCAAGAATAAGTATCCCCTTCCGTGTGTGGATGATCTTTTCGATCAGCTCAAAGGTAGTTCAGTCTTCTCCACGATAGATCTCAGATCAGGTTACCATTGATGAGTCCCAATTATATACACTTCTATGGACTCATCTGGGCCGATTATCTAGTCTATGCACTACACTTTAGGCATGTTTTCGTTCATATTTGATGTTCCATGCTAAGTACACTTCTAGGCCCGATTTCGTGTAATTTCTTGTATTCCAGTGGTCCTCGATATTTTCATGCAGGTTCAAGGGTCGTGCGATGCTCGGAGTTTGACTGGGGGCAATTTCTGCCTAAAAAGCCACTGATCGTGCATTTTCCTTCGCGCACGATCAGGTGCACGACCACTGGTCGTGCGTTAATTCCCCTTACCAAATAGAGAACATTGCACGATCACTGACCTTCTTCGCGCACGACCACTAGTCGTGCGCCACTGACCGTGCGCACTATTAATTTCTGCTCCGCCTATAAATAGATGTGCGCGATTTTGGGTCAGGGAGGACACTTCCGCTCCGTCGTTTTCCGCCATTTTCGCAGGTTTCCGCCCCTTTTGGCCTCCTCCATCATCCTAGAGCTCCAAGGAGAGGGATCTATCCCTATATCCACCATTATCCAAGGAGAAGGAAGCTTGGTCGTGCGGTCGGATCGTGACACGAAGAAGACGGGCCATTGGAAGGTAGTGACAGCCTTCTCTACCCCGGACGCAGTTGAGGACCGAGTTTGGACGCGGATTGACAACCCAGCGATTCCAACCATGAATCTTCGACAAGGCTTCAGATTGGGTCGATTCCTTGCTTTCTCCCCTTTTATTTTGATGATTGTATAAGCTAGATTTCTTATATTTTGATGATGTGCACTATAAACTCTGATTTGTAATGTTATTTCATGTCAATGCATGTGAAGTTTCCTTTAAGTTTATATGTGTATATGAGGTGCGCCACCAAATCCACTCCACCCTCCACTTCATTCCGCTAGCCTACTCGCCCATTCAGTGTGTCTACTCTTCCATCCGCCAAGCTAAGCGGTGCTAACGGCCCGTGTAATCCACCTCGACTCCGCCGGTGCGACTCACTCCGTTTGTGTGCCTACTCTTCCATCCGCCTAGCGAAGCATGGCATAGCGGCCCGTGTAATCCATTCGCCTAGCGAAGCAGCGCGCTCAAGGCCTGCACAGTTCGATTCCGCACTTATCCACCTCATCTGCTTGCCTACTCGTCCATCCGCCTAGCGAAGTAGTGCGTTCAAGGCCTACGTAGTTTTCCATCCCGCCTGGCGAAGCATTGCATAGCGGCATGGCATAGGAATAGTTGTAGTTGTTTTCTTTTATTTTCCACAATCCAAATCACCCCTTTTTCGCAATCCATCCGACCTAAAGGACATCAATCTCAAGTCCTTCCTCGATAGTAAACTTCACCTTACCGTGTTCCTTTGAGATTCGATACTTGGGGATTCACTCCCACATTTTATATTACTTGAACGATTTGTACACTGCCGTTTCGTGCTGCAGTCTTGCTACCTCCTTTAGCGGTGTGCTAGATTTGCGCGTCAAGCTTTTGGCGCCGTTGCCGGGGAACACAGTCGTGTGAGTTTTCTGGATAGGGAGAATCTGAGAGAGAAGCCCTTCCATTTGTAAATTATATCCTTTATTTAATTTCAGTTCTTCTTATTCCATTTTCTTGTTTTAATTTAGGTTGCTTATTAATTTATTGTTAGGTGTAGTATTTTGCACAATTGTGTTTTTGTTTTGAACCTTGTTATCTTCATGCAATGTGGGCTGCATTCAATATTCGTTACCGTTGGTGTGAAGATATCTCCCACGCTAGTGATAGATGCCCTACTAGAGATGGTGGGCATAATTCTCGTGGCCTAGAGTATGGAGCATCGTTTTCCTATGGTCCTTCATACCCCGTGCCATGGCCACTCATCCTCGCCGCACACACCATTTTTATATTCCTCTCCGGCCCCTCAAGGACCAAGGAGTAATATAAAGCGGTGCTTATTTTGCCAAAGCATAGATCACGCCCTGAAGGATTGTGCCGAGTATCTTTGCCAATTGGATGAGGATGATGAGCCTGATATCCGGATCGTCCCGACTCCTACTTCTGGCAGCACACCTTCAACATCTGGTTATGTGCCTGTATCACCTTCATGCTTTGAAGGGGATGATGTGGACACAGCCACCAGATGTGTGGCTGATCTAGGCTCTGACATGGTTGAGCCCATCTCGCATGTGCATGTATCACTGTGCGTGGAGTCGATTCTTTGTGAGGAATTGGTGCTTGACATTTATCTAAGCACTATTCCTCTCCCTCTTGTGCATACTACTACGCTTGTCTCTGACGACATTGTTGATGATATGTCGCAGGATGAGGCTGGCGATCAAAGTATTGTGCATGCGCCGATGGAGGAGGACAACCTTCTAGGTGGTGGGGATTTTACCTCAGCACCGGTGGAGGAAGTCCAAATCTTAGGATTGGCCACTGTTGATCCCGCCGAATCCTGCAGCATTGATGGCAATGCCAGCAGTATTTTACTTCCCCAACCTAATGGGAGTGAGACCGAGACCACTCCCCGATTGATTTCCATTTATGTCCTTCTTCTTCTTTATTTCTTGATCCCCTTTCTCTATCTGAGCCTGTGCGGGTTGAGCCTCCATAGGTACTCCAGGAGTACTTGGAGCATTTTGCTCAAGTCAATGATGAGTGTATCCTCTCATGTGAGGAGGTTGATCCCTCCTCCATAGAGGAAGCCTCATTCATTGCCTTCTCTTCCTATTGTTTCCCTGGAGATGACACCTTGCTGGGCAAGGATTTATTTTGTGGTGAGACGAGTGAGGACCAGCCTTCCTCCTCTTCTTACTTCCTATTTCCTCTACCTGTGTTAAGCAGGTATTATTATTTAGGTAGGGGAGTAACTGTTCTGTCACCGTATCGGTACCCGCTACCGACACGCATATTAGAACAGTTACCTTTTCATTTCCTTTTTCATACGCCCATTAGCTAGAACTGTTATGTTTTTAAATAAGTCGTGCTGGGATGACAATAACCCCAGTATTTATCTTACTTTTTATGCATTTCATTTTATTCAATCCTGTTTAGTTAGCTGTATTTTATTTTAGTTTGTCTTGTTCTTTTGTTTTTGCGGAGCTCACCCCTATAGGTACATTCCTTTTGGAAGGCGGCGGTTGCGATTCTTTGTAGGGCATCTTTGCCCTGGATTTACTTGCGTCTTCTGGTATGCTTACTTGCTGAGCATTGAGTACTCTCTTCACCTAGCTCTATTTTTTATTTTCATGTTATGCATTATGTGGTTTGTTTAGTTTAAGTCTGGGGGAGAGTCATTTTATGTGCCCACTCACATGCACTATTGCACTGCATACTAGAAGCTTTTACTTAAAATGTTTTATTTATTTTCTTTACATACCACAGCACCCATATGAGCGCGCACTCACTTGTTTTTGTGTTCCCGAACATGCTATCTTGGTTTGGTTTGTGAAATGGGATGTCACTTTAGGAATTGCAAATCGGAGTGCGATGTTAACTCGTGTAGTGTTCTAGTCGTATCTGCATGCTTCAGTAGAAATTTGAGTGAAAATTAGATTGTTTCTATGCATTTAATTTACGATTAGTGTTTTTGCGTAGTTTTTGATTTATTATACTCAATTGGTGAATGTGAATGAAATTGGCGGTAGCACGCCATTGTGTGTAGACAAGCGCTAGTTGTGTGTTGCTCGAGTCGAAAGGAAGGTTTACCTTTCTCTTGGGCTAAGAACTTGCCCCAAGCGACTCTTGAAGCATGGGTGAGAGCAACTCATATTGTTAAACGTGATGTAGGCCATTTTTTTGGCAGTTTGAGCCTTTTTCTCCTTGACCCATTCGTTTACCATTGCAAACTAAATTTGTACCTACCCCTTCTTTGTTTCAGCCCCTCGTTCAATCACCAAAACCTGAAGCCTATCCTATTTTCGCAACCAAATAGCAAGTTAACTGAAATCATATTTCTTGATTTGGTGTGATGTATGGAACCATTGTGATGTGAAAGAAAAATCTATATTATTTGCTGAACTCATTGTTGTGAACCAACCGGGGGATAAAAGAAAAAATGAAGTTAAAAGAAAAATCTGAAAAGAATTGGAATGAAAAGAAATCCCATTGATTGTAATAGAAAATTCAGTTGGTATTTGTTGGAGTAGGTTGTGTGCACACCCAGTTTTCAAGCTATGTCTGGGGGTGTGTCACACTAGCATCGTTCTTGGTCTTGTTTTGGTACAGCGTTATCTTTTGACTCAATTGGGTTGCATAGCCGTCTCGTTTATCATTGAATATCATACCGTAACCTAAGCCCCATTATAACCTGAAAGTCCTATTGATTTAACTTGTGATTTTGCTAGCGCCGTGGAGAGAGTGTAACCGGGCAAGCTTATGGTTCTCGTCGTTGATGGATTTCAGTGGAGTTATCCCCGAATTCCGGTCTTTAGCAACACCCTCCTGAGTGGCTTGTTTACTTTCACACCGGGCACGACCGCACAAATTCTTCATGATTCACCATCTGAGTATAACTAAATCTCTACTTACGCTTTAGCACTTTTGTAAATTAGTTAGCATAGCTAGAATCTCTTTTTACTGAATTTCTATTTGCATGAGTATGCTACTTCGCACCGTACTCCAATTTTGCAATTCTCTTCAATAACTACCATTTTCATACTCCGTCGGATTTGTTTGCTCCGGACGTGCAAACAGGTAAGTCTGGGGTGTGATGAGTCCCAATTATATACACTTCTATGTACTCATCTGGGCCGATTATCTATTCTATGCACTACACTTTAGGCATGTTTTCGTTCATATTTGATGTTCCATGCTAAGTGCACTTCTAGGCCCAATTTGGTGTAATTTCTTGTATTCCAATGGTCCTGAATATTTTCATGCAGGTTCAAGGTTTGTGTGATGCTCGGAGTTTGACTGGGGGCAATTTCTGCCTAAAAAGCCACTGATCGTGCATTTTCCTTCGCGCACGATCAGGCGCACGACCACTGGTCATGCGTTAATTCCCCTTACCAAACAGATAACTTCGCACGATCACTGACCTTCTTCGCGCACGACCACTGGTCATGCGCCATTGACCATGCGCACTGTTAATTTCTGATTCGCCTATAAATAGAGGTGCGCGATTTTAGGCCAGGGAGGACACTTCCGCTCCGCCATTTTCCGCCATTTTCGCAGGTTTTTGCCCCTTTTGGCCTCCTCCATCATCCTCGAGCTCCAAGGAGAGGGATCTAGCCCTACATCCACCATTATCCAAGGAGAAGGAAGCTTGGTCGTGCGGCCGGATTGTGACACGAAGAAGACGGTCCATTGGAAGGTAGTGACAGCCTTCTCTACCCCGGATGCAGTTGAGGACCGAGTTTGGACGCGGATTGACAACCCAGTGATTCCAACCGTGAATCTTCAACAAGGATTCAGATTGGGTCGATTCCTTGCTTTCTCCCCTTTTATTTTGATGATTGTATAAGCTAGATTTCTTATATTTTGATGATGTGAACTATAAACTCTGATTTGTAATGTTATTTCATGTCTATGTGAAGTTTCCTTTAAGTTTATATGTGTGTATGAGGTGCGCCACCAAATCCACTCCACCCTCCACTTCATTCCGCTAGCCTACTCGCCCATTCTGTGTGCCTACTCTTCCATCCGCCAAGCTAAGCGGTGCTAACGGCCCGTGTAATCCACCTCGACTCCGCCGGTGCGACTCACTCCATCTGTGTGCCTACTCTTCCATCCTCCTAGCGAAGTGTGGCATAGCGGCCCGTGTAATCCATTCTCCTAACGAAGCAGCGCGCTCAAGGCCTACACAGTTCAATTCCACACTTATCCACCTCATCCGCTTGCCTACTCGTCCATCCGCCTAGCGAAGTAGTGCATTCAAGGCCCACGTAGTTTTCCATCCTGCCTGGCGAAGCATTGCATAGCGGCATTGCATAGGAGTAGTTGTAGTTGTTTTCTTTTATTTTCCACAATCCAAATCACCCCTTTTTCGCAATCCATCCGACCTAAAGGACTTCGATCTTAAGTCCTTCCTCGATAGTAAACTCCACCTTACCGTGTTCCTTTGAGATTCGATACTTGGGGATTCACTCCCACATTTTATATTACTTGAACAATCGGTACACTGTCGTTTCGTGCCGCAGTCTCGCTACCGCCTTTAGTGGTGTGTTAGATTTGCGCGTCAACCATCAGCTGAAGATCAAGGAATACGATATTCCCAAGACCGCCTTCCGAACTCGGTATGATCATTTTGAATTCTTAGTGATGTATTTTTGTCTGACTAATGCTTGTTGGATCTATAGGCGACCTTAGAGGGGGGGGGGTGAATAAGGGTTTTAAAAACTTTAAACTTTTATAGAAAACTGTTGATATTTTATGTTGAAGTGAGTTAAATCAAGAGTAAATAGATTGGAATAATGAACTCAATTTTATTCAACATGAAAAGGCATGATTATCATTAATAAACTTGATTACAAAATTTGATTTCAATGACGCTAGAAATCAAAGCGAATAATGAAAGACTCTTTTCGTTTTCTATACCGACTCGTATCCACACGAACTGGTTGGCTTTAGCCGATCTCTCCCCAGATACGGCCTCAAGCCGCTCTAGCCAATCTATCACCAGAAAGGACTCGAGCACCCCCTAGATCTACTCCCTAGACCAGTCGCCAACACGAGGTGAATTCCTCCCTAAGTCCTACCTAGACCTAGTCGCCAACACGAGGCGAATTCACGAACCGATTACAAGGATGAAATATAGGGCAAATACAAAATACAAATATAAAACTCCCTATGAGGTAATCTGAAGGAGACGCCGAAGAATCGCTGAAGATCGTTGAAGTCCAAGCGTGCATTTTTCGCGTTGAGTTAGCGTGTTGATCCAAGCCTCCTTTGATTCCTCCATTTGAAATATGAGTGGGAGATGTGTTTGTCTTGAAATACGGCCCTCACAAAGTTTCTGAAGTGCTGGAATAGGGCTCTTAGCAATCAGCCACTTTGAGACGTCGAAATCATCCAATTTATAGACTTTGAGATAACGCTGACGTTAAGTGCTAACGCCGCGCGTTGACCATGTATAGCAATACATTGATGGCTCGGATCATCAGAAGAGGAAGGAGATTCTGCACTTTAGGAAATGTTTTATTTTAGGCAATATCAATGTCGGCGTTAAGGCTAACGCTGACGTTGGGCAAATCATTCCTAAAGTTCCTCCTACAATTACGGCTGCTTTCTCCTTGCCAAAATCATTGACCGGATAGCGCCCAGCATTAAGACTAACGCCTGGCATTAAGTTTCTTTCTTTAATCATCTGGCACGCCAATTCGTCAAATAGAAAATTTTGTCGAACACATTTCGTCAAACGGACATCTTCTTTCATCGAACACAATTTCGTCGAACGCAGATCGTCGAATGCAGTTTCCAATTCGTCGATCGGAGCTTCCGTTCTCAGCGGTTTCATTTCATCGATCGCCAGTTCGTCGAACGCAGCTTTCAGTTCGTCGAACGCAGCTTCCGTTCTCAGCGGTTTCATTTCGTCGATCGCCAGTTCGTCGAACACAACTTTCAGTTCGTCGAACGTGGCATTCATTTCGTCGAACGCATCTTCCGTTCTCAGCGGTTTCATTTCATCGATCGCCAGTTCATCGAACGCAGCTTTCAGTTCGTCGAACGCAGCTTTCAGTTCATCGAACGCAGCTTTCATTTCGTCGAATGCAGCTTTCATTTAGCATTAACGCCCAGCGTTAAGCTTAACGCCTGGCGTTAAACAACTTTCAATCCTTCTGCTTGTGGTTAGTGCCAGACCATTGTTTCAGCAATCTGGTGTCATATCTGTCCAAACCTGCATGCTAAAAACACAAAGGCAAACAATATCAAATACAAGTAGGATTTGTTATTCTCAAATCAAAGGGATGCGGAAAACCATGTTTCAACAATCTCCTCCTTTTGATAATAACAAATCCAATAGAGATAAATCAGATTCATAGATAAAGAATTTGTGTTTTTATAAGGATATATGACACTAAGCAATTATAAGATAATGATAAGAATTATAGATCATATAACATTGTGCCCCCCCTACAAAGATGCTCCCCCTTAGTGTATACTCCCATAAACTAGATACATGCTCCCCCTTAATCTAGTGAATCCTACTCCGTTAATCAATATGATTTAGCATTTTATTCTCCCCCTTTGTTATTAGCAAAAGAGGGTGGAGTGAAACAAAACTAGAATAAAGAAGACAAAAGTTGGGACATAACTAAGAGAGGATTAAGAGTTTTGTGTAAACAAAAAGTAAGTCATGATAAAGCTAAGGGAGAGAGTAGCACAGTGGAAAAATATATGATAAGCGTGAAAGAACATTATTCAAAGATTATACCACAGAAATGTAATCACTTGCTTTGCAAATTAATTTTTAAAGAAGAATATTACTTGTTGAAAAGATGAGTAGTCTTTGACAAGCACAAGTGAAGAAAGACCAAAGAAGTGAGCATGGTAAACCATGGTAAACAAAGTACATAATCAAAAGAGAAATGCGGAAAACAAAACAAATAAGAGTAGTATTTTTGTTATAGTTTGACCATTCCAACAATATGTCTAGACTTTTCACGTTTGAGCATTTTATCTATGAAAATTTTCATAACAAATAGGCAAGCATGAATTAACATATTCAAAAAGATAATAACTACAATGTAACCAATTCATATTTCAAATAAAGAAAACATTGTAGAAATCATGCATTGCAATCTAGTGCTTTTACTTAAGGTTTTAGAGAATTATGTAATTTTGCATTAGGATCCAATTCTCATGAGTAGAAGTTTTATGAAAATCAATGATGTGTGCATAAAGTGTTTTGATAAAAGTATACAAGTGAAATTATCAAAACACATGACATATGTAGTGAAATAGTAACAACATTAAGATTGTAATCATATAATTATATTCACACATCACATCTAGAATAAAATTTCAAAGCACATAACATACGTACAACTACCAAGGTGCTTCGCCCACACAATACTCATTAAGACTTATCAGGGAGAGGAGTATTGCTTGGGGGATCACATAAGCATTTTTTTATAAGATTTTATTTTTAGTGATCCGGTGTACAAATAGAAGTGATAAAAAATATGTTTGCACAAGACACTTTACAATTCTTGCCAAGGTGCTCAACCTCACAATGCTCATTAAGACTTATCAGGAGGGTGAGTAGTGCTTGGTGGAGTTATCTTTGGCATATTATTTCATTATTTTTTTGTTTGGGCCAAAGGTCTCCGAATTCACTTGTTGTTGCAAACATTAATATTATTGAAATAACACTTCTATATAGTGCATGAAATTTATTTTTGAAAAACGATGTAGGTAATTTAGACATACAGCGTAATATGTTAAAACTATTACACTACACAATCATGCAAGACTAAGATTATGAGCACATGTAGATTACCAAAATAGTGAGTGTTTAATTCATTGATTAACATAAAGCATTACTCATACTTAGAGGCATGCTAGACAATCATACACAATTATCTATAGAATATTTCATTGCACATAATCAGATTAAGGTCAAGGCATGAAGATAAAACAATGTTTAGGAAATTTGAAATTAAAATTAGACATTAAAGGCTATCTTTAAGTGTATGCCAAAAACAATTTTGACCATTTGAAACAAAATGACTAAGATGTATGCTCTTGTGAAGACATAATATTATAAAGAGTTAAAGCAAAAAAAAACATATTTTTGATCATTTTGAATTATTTGAATTTTTTTGTATTTTGAAATAAAATAACCAAATTAATAATAAAATAATTTGAAATCAGACACAATAAACTGAGAAAAATCATTAGAAAAATACCAGAAATATACTAGTGAACGCAGAATGTTCATCTGGAGAAAAGGCTAACGCCTGGCGTTGACTAGTTAATGCCGAAATAGTACTCATTTTTTGAGATTTTTTGAAAAAAAAAAAATTTTTGTCATAGATAGCATATATAGACCTTCTTAGGGTAGAGATTTCAGAGACGTTGGAAATGGTTAGAAGGCTATTCAAGCATGTTTTATTTGTTCAAAAATGGTTTTTATATATTTATTTGGTTTTCATATATTTGTGTTTTACAAGATCATTAAAGCTCAAAAATGATAAAATATGCAAAACACAAAATAAGCATGTTCGATCAAGACAAGAATGCATGAATAATATAGTCATAAAAGTGCATGCAAAATATACGATATAGGAATGTCTTAGATAATAATACCCTAACTATATGTCTACACACTAGCCCCGTACTAAGTGACGTATGGGCATGAGGAGCTTCACACATGCCGTAGGATGGGGTGTTAATCCCATATGCACACACTAGACAACGCTCAACCTAACACTTTTTCCCCACAGTGCCTCGCAAGGCCCCACTGGAACCCTCCCCGGTTAAGGACAAGACATGACATAGAGGTTAGGTCTTCTAATGCATACAATCCTACGCCCTCGCTATTGTGAGACACATAATGTGGGTGAATAATCATGGACATCCTAAGCATTTTGTTCTATGGACTCAATTTATAAACTATGGCTTTTATGCGTGATTAATTTCTTATTATATTTGATATTAAAGCAACATAGTTTATTATGAGTTTTAACTTTCAATTGTTCTTCTTTAAGATTGATTCATTATGGCAATAATAAGATATCTAGCACGGATGATAATATTTATTAGTTGATAATGCTAGATATGATGAGTTTGAATGCAATGTTATCCCATAAGGTTAATTAATATAATGTTGCATGTATTTAACAATAGTGATTCAACTTTTAGACATAGAATAAAGTGATGATTCTAATTAATTTACTCATATAGATATAGAGTTGATTCTATGGTCTAAAAATAAATGTGATACATGCAAAACATAATAGATTCATATAATAATCATGATCACAGACTATATGTTTGGAAGGAATATGATCTTTTATAGTTATATTTGATGTTTGACTGAAAAGATCATATGATTTTGCATGATTATTATATATGATCATTAATATGCATTCATAGTGATTAAGTACTCGTAATTAATTATTCACGATAATGTATATAAGGTATTATTAAAGAAAATTCATATTCAACCTTTTCAAATTATTAACTAGAAACGTTGTAAGGTGAATAGTGAATATGAGAAAATATTTTTGAAATGTTTTATAAATTTTCTCTTTGGTTTTTGAATATTAAACAAAAACATATATTTTTAGTGATTTTCCAGAATTTTAAAATTACAGAAAATTGGATACATGAGCTAGCGCCGGCGTTAGGTCCTAGCGCCCGCGTTAGCTCACAGAGAGTGCTTATTTTAATCATATAGCCTAGATTTTCTTTGATTTTGCTTAATTATGTTTGTGCAATGTAGGGTCTGTCTAATGAAGTGAAGAGACGAGAAGAAATCCCAAAAAGTTGCTGAAGTTAAAATTTTAGTATATGGGTTTCATATTCATTAAAGCTCCATATTTATTAGACCTTAATTCTTGAGTTTTGCACAACATATGCATGAATGAAATGATCATAAATAAGTGAAATAATATTCATGCAATTTTTTCAATTCCGGTTTGACATGATTATGATTAAACATACTAGGGGTAATCAAAATGACGCAAATATGTTAAATACCTAAACAAAACTTGCGCATTTTTTAAATTTAGCCTAATACCCCTAAAATACCTTTTTAAATCCATTTTGATACTTATTTCATTTAGTCTTAATAATATCATATGACAAATTTAGTTTTTCAAATTTTATAAGACTTTTAGGAAATGGATTTAGAAGGATGAACATAAAAAGGATAAGTAGATCACTTGAAAAAATGATATGACTTTTTATTCAACTTTATTCAATTTGATTTATTTATGAATTTTGGTTTAATATATGAAAGTCATATCACAAGTTATATAAAGTGATCATATCATGATGGTTCAACAAAAGGAAAAAATAAACAACAACAAAAGGTTAGGCATATCATGAAGTAGAATAATGATATTTCATTTTTGGCTGATTTCTACTTCATGCAAATAATTGGATACTAATGAATGAGAGATTTAGGTATCCAAAGAGCACCGAGTGTGACGGTTCCTTTGGGTACCCAAATACATCGTGTTTTCTTTTGGGGAGATAGTGATGAATGGGCCCTTTTTAGTGGAGTTAGTGTTTCATCTTTAACTTTGGGCCTCCATTCAAACCTTGGACAAACATTATTTTTAGTTTTCAAATTTCCATAATCATTTACTTGAATATTTGGCTCAAAATGATTTTTGAATTTATAATTTGAAGGAAATTTGATTGCATTTAATTTTAGGTTGGGAGAAACATGATTTTTTAAATAATGGTGATTTTGATTTTGATTTACAAATCCTTTATGTTCCTTACTCTCATTATTAAACTTAGTTAAGATGTTCATATTCATATTCAACTTATTTTTAAATATAATTTGATATTGTGAATTGGTATTTATCATTTTCATAAGCAAGTTGATTTTTAATTTTAATTCATCATTCTTAACTTTAAGATTATGTCTAGCTTTATTATAGGCAATTGTGCTATTTTTAAGAATGGAAACAATTGAATCAATATGATTTTGGTAGTTATTTCTATATTCATCAAATGTTTCATCCATCTCGTTAATTTCAATTTTATAGTCTTTGCACTTAGCACAATCATTTTTCAAGGATGAATTTTCTAAACATAATCTTTCATTTTGTTCTTTTGTAAAAAGATGTTCCTTTTCAAGTTCCTTGCATTTTTTTTTAAATCAGTAAATTCTATAAAAGGTGCAATGTTTTCAACTAAGGAGCCATGGATAGAACTAGATAAATTAGAATTTGATTCTTCATTAATTTTTTCCTTTAAATTTTTATTTCCTAGGCGCAAATGTTTATTAGCATTTTTTTATTTCTTAATTTTGCGCTTAGTACTTTGTAGTATATGTAATGCGTAAATGGAATTTGTCACAAAAAGGGAAGAATTTGATTTCCTTACATTGCTATCGAAAGAGGCAAGATTTGAACAAATAGTTCCTTTGACATCTTTTTGGCACCCCTCTTCCAAAGATAATGTTTCTTCTTCTCTTCCTCTTGATGTGCACTACATTGATCCATCATGAGAGGAGTTCTTGAACATCCGTGCAAGCTTGTATGTTCTCCATGTCTTGCGTTTGTTCCATACCTATAGAAGGAGAATCATAAGTATTTTCAAGATTATTCCAAATCTCAACTGCGGTAGGCAAAGTATAAATAAGTTTGAAAATATTTTCATTAACGCACAAAATAGACAATTTATGGATTTAGCATTTAAAATGATATCGTTTCTATTTAATACGCTAGGTGGTTTTTCAATAGTGATATTCCAGACTTTTTCATCTAAAGCTTTAAGAAAAATTTTCATTAAAATTTTCCACCCTTTATAATTTTTGCCCATAAATAAAGGTGGTGCTAATACTTTTTCAGTTATATTAAAATTTTCCCCACTAGTAGAAGCGAGATCATGATCAAGAGACGTCATTATTCCCGGTTGTTAAGCCGATTTGGAATAACCTGGCTCTGGTACCACTTGTTGGATCTTGAGGCGCCCTTAGAGGGGGGGGGGGTGAATAAGGGTTTTAAAAACTTTAAACTTTTATAGAAAACTTTTGATATTTTATGTTGAAGTGAGTTAAATCAAGAGTAAAGAGATTGGAATAATGAACTCAATTTTATTCAACGTGAAAAGGCGTGATTATCATTAATAAACTTGATTACAAAATTTGTTTTCAATGACGCTAGAAATCAAAGCGAATAATGAAAGACTCTTTTCGTTTTCTATACCGACTCGTATCCCCATGAACCGGTTGGCTTTAGCCGATCTCTCCCCAGATGCGGCCTCAAGCCGCTCTAGCCAATCTATCACCAGAAAGGCCTTGAGCACCCCCTAGATCTACTCCCTAGACCCAGTCGCCAACACGAGGCGAATTCCTCCCTAGGTCCTACCTAGACCTAGTCGCCAACACGAGGCGAATTCACGAACCGATTACAAGGATGAAATATAGGACAAATACAAAATACAAATATAAAACTCTCTATGAGGTAATATGACGGAGACGCCGAAGAATTGCTGAAGATCGTTGAAGTCCAAGCGTGCATTCTTCGCATTGAGTTAGCGTGTTGATCCAAGCCTCCTTTGATTCCTCCTTTTGAAATATGAGTGGGAGATGTGTTTGTCTGGAAATATGGCCTTCACAAAGTTTCTGAAGTGCTGGAATAGGGCTCTTGGCAATCAATCACTTTGAGACGTCGAAATCATCCAATTTATAGACTTTGAGATAACGCCAGCGTTAAGTGCTAACGCCGCGCGTTGACCATGTATAGCAATATATTGATGGCTCGGATCATCAAAAGAGGAAGGAGATTCTGCACTTTAGGAAATGTTTTAATTTAGGCAATATCAACGCCGCGTTAATGTAATGTGGGCATTGGGAAAATCATTCCTACAGTTCCTCCTGCAATAATGGCTGCTTTCTCCTTGCCAAAATCGTCGACCGGATAGCGCTCAACGTTAAGACTAACACCTGGCGTTGAGTTTCTTTCTTTAATCAGCTGGCACGCCAATTCGTCGAACAGAAAATTTCGTCGAACGGGCTTCTTCTTTCGTCGAACACAATTTCGTTGAACGCAGATCATCGAACGCAGTTTCCATTTCGTCGACCGGAGCTTCCGTTCTCAGCCGTTTCATTTCGTCGATCGCCAATTCGTCGAACGCAGCTTCCATTCTCAGCGGTTTCATTTTGTCGATCGCCAGTTCGTCGATCGCCAGTTCGTCGAACGCAGCTTTCAGTTCATCGAACGCAACATTCATTTCGTCGAACGCAGCTTCCGTTCTCAGCAATTTCATTCGTCGATCGCCAGTTCATCGTACGCAGTTTTCAGTTCGTCGAACGTAGCTTTCAGTTCGTCGAACGCAGCTTTCAGTTCGTCGAACGCAGCTTTCATTTAGCGCTAATGCCCAGCGTTAAGCTTAACGCCTGGCATTAAACAACTTTCAATCCTTCTACTTGTGGTTAGTGTCAGACCATTGTTTCAGTAACCTGGTGTCATATATGTCCAAACCTACATGCTAAAAACACAAAGGCAAATAATATCAAATACAAGTAGGATTTGTTATTCTCAAATCAAAGGGATGCGGAAAACCATGTTCCAACAACGCTCCTTCTGCTTTCATGGATATGATGAACTGTTTCTTCCACGAGTACTTGGATAAGTTCATCATTGTTTTCATAGATGACATTCTGGTTTATTCCAAGACTCATGAGAATCATGCAGCACATCTTAAGCTCATTATCTCCACTCTTCGTCAGCATCAGCTCTATGCCAAGCTGTCAAAATGTGAGTTCTAGCTAGATCGTGTAGCTTTTCTGGGGCATGTTGTTTCTGGAGATGAACTCTTTGTTGATCCTGCCAAGACTTCTGTTGTTATGGACTGGAAGCGACCTTCTACCCCTTCTAAGATTCGCAGTTTCCTTAGGATTGCTGGCTACTACCGACGTTTTGTCAAGGGTTTCTCCTCTCTTGCTGCTCCACTGACAAAGCTAATGCAAAAGCATGTTAGATTCGAGTGGTCAGATCAGTGTGAGCTGGCCTTCTTGGAATTGAAGCAACGTCTGTGTTCGGTGCCAGTTTTAGCCCTTCCTTCAGAGGGGACAGGCTTTTCAATGTATACTGATTCTTCCGGAGTTGGATTGGGATGTGTCTTTATGCAGGGTGATCGTATTATTGCTTATGGGTCGAGGAAGTTGAAGACTCATGAGCGCAATTACCCCACTCATGATTTGGAGTTCGCTGCAATGGTGTTTGCTTTGAAGCTTTGGCGCCAGTATCTCTATGGCGTGATGTGTCACTTCTTTACTGACCATCAAAGCCTGAAGTATATTTTTTATCAGAAGGATCTTAACCTTCGTTAGAGGCGGTGGGTCGAATTTGTAGTAGATTATGACTTGAATGTCTCTTATGTTCCCGGCAAAGCCAATTCAGTAGTTGATGCGTTGAGTCGTCATGTTTCTGCTCCCCTTTGTGCACCCATGTCAGTTACTCTTGCAGCTCTGATTGGTGACCTCGAACAGATGGACATATCCTTCTCACCAAAGGGTCAAGATCATATTTTTGGTCTATCATGGGTGGAGTAGGTAAAAGATTTGCAGCATTTCGACCCCGTTCTCCAGCGCTTTCCACGAAGGGTTGAGCTTGAGTCTCTTCCGGATTTCTCTATCTATGATGATGTGTTGCGTTTCCGAGGTCGTCTTTGCATCCTTGATATTCCCAAATTGCTTGATCGTATTTGTCGTGAAACTCATGAGTTGTGCATATCTGGTCATCTGGGCAATAATAAGATGTATCATCACTTGAAGCAGATTGTTTGGTGGCCGGGTATGAAGAATTATATAGCTTGCTTTGTTTCTCGATGTTTGACGTGCCAGAAGGTGAAAGCTCAACGTTAGCGTCCTGGTGGCCTTTTGCAGCCTTTGCCCATCCCTGAATGGAAGTGGGAGTACATCTCTATGGATTTCATCACTGGTCTGCCTCGCACTCCGAGAGGGCATGATGCGATTTGGGTCATAATGGATCGGTTGACCAAGGTAGCCCACTTCATCCCTTATAGGGAGGGTCACTCTACTGAGAAAATGGCTTTGATCAATGTGTCAAAGATCGTTAGACTTCACGGGATTCCTTTACGGATTGTGTCGGATTGTGACTCAAGATTTGTTTCTCATTTTTGGAAAGGCTTCCAGCAAGATTTGGGTACCGAACTCAACCTGAGCACTGTTTATCATCCGACGACCGATGGTCAGACCGAAAGGGTTAATCAGATACTTGAAGACATGCTTCGGTGGTATATTCTGGATTTTAAGGGAGCTTGGGATGATCACCTACCTTTGGTTGAATTTGCCTACAATAATAACTACCAAGAGAGCCTCAAAATGGCTCTCTTCGAAGCTCTGTATGGGCGACGTTGTAGGACCCCTCTCTATTGGTCAGAAATTGGTGAAAAAGTTATTTTGGGACCTGAGTTACTCCAGGAAATGGAAGAAGCCACAAAGAAGACTCGGATCCAGCTCAGCTGTGCTATCGAGAGGCAGAGAAAGTATGTTAATCTGCGCCGCCGTCCGTTAGTAATTGTTGTGGGTGATCAAGTTTTTCTGAAGGTTTCCCCTTCCCCTGGGGTGAAATGGTTTGGTCGTCATAACGGTTTGTTCTTGCATATTTCTACCGGTTTTCCAAATTAATACCGCGGGCACAAGCTTAGCCCGAGGTTCATGGGATCATATTCTATCTCAGAGCGTGTTGGGTAATCTGCTTACCGTCTTGAGTTACCTGCTTCTTTTGTCGGTGTTCATAATGTCTTCCATGTCAGCCAGCTTCGGAAGTACATTCATGATCCTAACCGCATCGTTGAAGAGATTTCTGTGATTCCTGAAGCCAACCTCTCGTATCCGGTCGAGTCTGCTAAGATCATGAAGTATCAAGAACGCAACTTCGAAAAAGAACCATTCATATGGTAAAAGTGCTTTGGACGCATGGTAAGTTTGTGGAGTTCACTTGGGAACTTGAATCTGACATACTTCCATGTCTTGATTTGCAAATCTTGTGGAAATGAATGTCATCCGAATATTCTCCATAAAGGGGATCCTCAGAAGTTTCGGGACGAAACTTCCTAAGTGGGAGAG
Organism: Dactylorhiza incarnata; assembly: GCA_033032865.1. Classification (NCBI taxonomy): domain Eukaryota; kingdom Viridiplantae; phylum Streptophyta; class Magnoliopsida; order Asparagales; family Orchidaceae; genus Dactylorhiza; species Dactylorhiza incarnata. Next base: position 15,471,778 of record JAWHQI010000012.1, on the reverse strand, counting down.
ATTGTAATAACCTGAATAATAATAATAGTTTAAATAAAAAATTCTCCCCTCTTTAATTTCCTCAGTCGAGACCTCCCCTGCCCCGATTCTTTTTTTCTGCATGTGGCTAGGGTTCGCAGACCTCTCCCGTCTCCCACTCTCGACTCCCGCAATCGTGCGCTTCTTGCTCCAATCCCTCTCCTGATCGCTGCTCTCGACTTCTCCTCCGACTCCTTCTCTAGCTGACGACACCCCTCCCTCTCTTGGGCAGCAGCTCCTTCCCCCTCCAGCAACCGGCAGCTCCTTTCCCCTCCTGCAACCGGCAGCTCTTCCTCCTCCCCTTCCAAGGTCAGCAGCAGCCTCTTCAAGGGCCGGCAACATTTTATGCTCCCCTCCGGCAGCCGGCAACTGCTCTCCCTCGTCGTTTTGGTTGTTGATTTCGGAAGAAAATTCTACGGTTTTCTTCCCTCGCCTCCTCGAGCCCGGATCTGAGTTGCTTGGGTAAAATTTCCTCTCTTTCTCTCTTTTTTCAGAATTTTGCCGTTTTGATCGTGACACTTTCTTTTACAATTTCCACTGGATCTCATTTCAAACTCAATAATCTCTATAATCTTAAATCCCTCATCAACTAATAAATTATTTCTATTCTTGCTAGAATCATTAGTTAGTTATTCTTTCTACATATCCATTTGATGTCAATGATGGTGTTGTGATCACTACTCGCTTGTACTAAATATCGAAAAATTCATTCAGAATCCAAAAATTAAATGTAATTTGAAATATCATTGTAATAATTAAGAGGACAACTAGCAATATTAATTGCATTTTTATTTGTTATCGTTTGACACAAGCGCGGAGCGCGTCATTTATGATGATAATTTTCCATGTGGCGCTCAATGAGTCTGCCGGCTAACGGTCAAATCCGAAACTCCAACCCGGGTTAATTCTACAAACAATATAGCCGTTGTGAGGTGATCCGATTACGTCTCTCTCTCTCTCTCTCTCTCTCTCTCTCTCTCTAGCCTTCCTTCTCTTTCTCTTTCTATTTCATAGAAACAGAGCAGAGGAAAATCAAGAGTACAGATCGTCCCGAAACCATGGCAGAATTCTGTATTACAAAAGCCACGCACTGCGATCACCAACACCATCAACGCCCTCTCTTCTCCGATCTTGTGCCATACGAGCCCGCCACTCTCTCTTCTCCTTCAACTCCGAAGCCCTTTCGCCGAGGCCCCATGTACTCCACTTACACGGAGCTCAGGGATTGGAATCTCCGGATGAAGAAGACGAACCTGAACTCATCTTCGCCGAATCCATTGCCCCCTAAGAGATCATCATTCTCCTGTTCGATGGACCGCGGCATGGCTTTCAGAAAGGAGAATCGGAAGCCAACGCGTGCAGTAGGGGCTGGTTTTGAATCATTCATGACTCCACCGCCACCATTGGCGCCGAAGCTTGAGCTGAAGAAGGTAGGCAGCGTGTCGGTGGGCAGAATTGATGAAAAGAAAAAAGGTAATGGCGGAGCCCTAACTGGTGGGCTGTTTGGCATGAGGAGGAGTTTCTCCGGTTTCAATCAGTTGAAAGAAATTTCGAAGCTGCCGACATCACGAATCGAGGAAGAAGGCAGGGGGAGAGGTCGGAGTAAAGTCGTCTCGAGGAAGAGCTTCACTGGAGTTGAGCGACCCAAGACGGTGAAGGCGACTGGTCATATGGGTTGATCTTTTGCTTGGCGGCCTGCTGATTTTTATGAAGTTCTTTTTTCGTTGAAATATGTATTCACTCATCTATTTCGTTGAGAAATTGAGTGCCTGGTAAAGATAAAAAAACCCGTCCTTTCTTTGGTTGATAAGAATTGAAGATTTTGTTAGTGACTGGTTGTTTTGTTAATGAGACTGGAGTTTTTTCTCCTTCGGAAGAGGAGGTATGAGTAAAGCATTTTGTTCAGGTTTGCTGAACAGAGTTTTCTTCTAATTATCTCATATCCTCTCATTTGGACGAGACTGCCAAATTTGTAAGCTATATGGACAGAGTTATAGGCATGGCCTCTGGTGACATTCGGCGGGTGCGGCGATGCGGTGACATTCGGCGGGGGCAGTGATATTCAGCAGTGGCGGCGACATTCGTCATCCAAGATGACAGGAATCTCATAACCTGTCAAAATAGAGTCAAAAATATTCTCATCAATAGAATTCATATACAGTTTAATTGTGGATTTCCATAAAGAAAGTTTATTTAGATTATAGACCGGAGGTCCTGAGGTTGCAAAATCTTTGACTTATGATGTCTTCATTATTGTGATATAAATTTTTCCCAAGTGATTAATTTCTCAAAAATCTTATTGATCAATGTGTTAGCCTTTTCGGATCAACGTCCATCTGATACCAATTGAAAGAGAACTTAATCTCTTGAGAAGTACTCTAGAGGGGGTGAATAGAGTATTTAAATCTTTGAGTAGTTGTTTCGCTAATTTTCACAAATTCACACAGCACTAAGAATATATCACAGCCACAAAAGCAATGCACAACAATCACAATGAAATAAAAGAACAGAGAATAGCAACACAAAAGACACAAACTTGTATAGTAGTTCCCCAAACATTGGGTACATCTACTCTTCTGCCTTAGCAGGATTCCCCTATTCAGTGTTGAGTCTTTTGATAAGGAGACTCTTAGAACCAATGACTTTTGATAAGGTGTCCATTAATTACAACTTGAGATTTTGATAAGGTCTCTCAACCACTGAGTCATTTAACTAAAGAATCTTAGAACCAAAGATGAATCCTTTAAGGAGAGATTCTCAGGACTCCTTGTAATCCGATTAGAATGAAGTTTCCTTAAGGTTTTCTCCTTTCAATAATATCTGGAGAAATATTCTTTGTAAGCACTAAGTGGATTCTGGAAAACTATGAGAAACAGCTTCCTTGTAGAATTGATCATTAAGAGAAGAGAGGATCATATAGTGTGATTATCTTCTGATGGAGTAGAAGATTTCATGCTTGCTGTTATATCAATTCTCCAGGATTGAAGAATATCCAGAGAGAAAACAAAAGAGAAGAAAGAGGTCGGTAGAATCAGAGAGTTGATTTCCTTTTATTCAGTGTCTTCTTATAGAATGGAGAGTTTTGCATTGTATATTTCTTTCTTATTCTCTGCCTAATACAACTGAAAGAATTCAAAATCTTTCTAATTAACTTCTTCTAGATAATTAATGCTAACAGATGATATTCTTTTCCAAATCAAGATCCAATGAACATTAATTCTTTTTTGAAAAGAATTATAACGGCTAGGAAATAACTTTCCTGATGGGGCTGAGAATATCTTGAATAAAGATCATTCTTAACTCTGGAGAGAATTCAATGCATAGTTGAATACAAGTGGGCGCAGCTCTGAGAAGTAGAGAAGAGATCAGAGTAACTTGGATTACTGAGTAGTTGTAACTCTGAGTAGTTGAAGGAAGAGAACTATGAGTAACTTTGAGAAGAAATCGACTTGACACTGAATTGTGTTGAAGTAGAGTAGAAGAATTCAGAGTGACTTGGATGTATTCGATGCAGCTATGAATTTTAAAACACTTAGAATATTTTTCTGGAATAAACAGTATTCTGGATAGAACTCTGAGTAGCTCTGATTAGATATGAACAACATGTCGATTACTCTCGACGTTGCATTGAATACTATTCGACGCTACTCTGAAAAGTCTTTTGACTTTGAAACTTTTTGCTGATGATTTCCTAAACTTCTAGGGATATAACTAACAAAATTAAAACCGCATTTCTATACATTTTTAAAGCTTATCCTAAAATCACTTTAATCCTAATCAGTTTTATCAAATCAGAGGTTTTTCTCAACATCAACTTCGTGTTATATTAGTTCCATTGCAATATTATATCTGAAATGTTGTTGTGAATTGAAATTCCATCGTGCCTTACTTCCTATCTTATTTTTATGAACATAATCATTTACAGGTAAAAAGACCTTCAATTGAGCCTATAATTTATCTAATTTTCACTCCATTTTTTACCAATGTCCAGCGATAAAATTTTATTTGTAGAAATCAATTTTTTCCATTGAATGTGAACACTATTCATATATAATTTTATAGAGTATATATAGTGTTTATGGATGTAATTACATATATTTTATCAATGCACTGGTATCAGTCATTATAAGCTTGGCTGAAATGTAGAGCTTATTGTGGATGTGTTTGGTGAAAAGCTTATGGAAGAAACTTCTAAGATCAAAATGAGGCATCATTTTTACCTTTCCGGCTGCCGATCTAAGGCATGGAATCTGTAGAAAAACAGGAAGAAACAAGCTGAAATGAAAGAGTGGGTAAGGTAGGTGGCACTACCACACTTATATTGCTTAGACAAAATGAGATACATGGTAAAAGCGGAAAGAAACAAAGTTCTTAAATTAATACAAAAGTTGTTGATTTAAACAGGAAATGACTCTTGCGGCTTGATGCATCTATCATGCTTGCTTGCTTTCGGTGGCTTAGATTGTGGCTGATGATCTCATCTGGATCTCCTCCCTTTTCACTAGTTGATCTTCTTTTGATTTTACATGCTAGGTAATTTCAATTTTACTGTCATGATTGACCTTCAACACCCCCCCCCCCACCCCACACAATCTCGACAGTCTTCCATCATTATCTTCTTTCTTAATTCCTCAAATGGGGATACTAATAATGGTTTGTTTAATAGATCTGCGAGATGATTTTTAGATTCATAGATATCTACTATGATTTCCCATTGGTTGATTAGATCTCTTGTGTGGTGTTGCTTAATCTCCAGATGTTCTATTTTGTTATGAAACATTGGTTCTTTTTGCTAGAGCAATGGCAAAAGTATTGTCAACTTTTAAATTGGTCGGTTCTCCTTCTACTAATTCTCGTAACAATCTCTTAAGCCACACTATTTCTCTCGCAGCTTCACTAAGAGCTATGTATTCAACTTTGGTAGAGGATATTGCTATTATTTTTGGCTTTCTAGAATTCTAGGAGATTATGTTATTTCCAAAGAAGAATAAGTAACCTAGTGGTGGTTTGTTGTGGAGCATGCATCTTGCCATTTCTACTATGGTTCTATTCCTCTTTTATATATCTCGTTTTACTCAAGTATGTGTCGATCTGTTAACTCCTTTCTTATTCCTTCATCCAGGAAAAGCTTTCAATTCATTACTGGTACTCTCCTCCTCGGTCAATTCTTAATGCTTTTATTTTAGAGTTTGTTTCATTCTCCCCCAAGGATTTACAGTATTTGAATTCATATCATCAGTGTAAAATCGCGGGCAATTAGAAAAAATAGTGTTTTTTTGAAATATATGGTGTTCTTGAAAGGCTCCAAATATTAGCATTTATAACTTCTAGTGGTTTTGATGTTTTAGTTGTTGACTGGGGTGGATGAGGTAACTTATGAAAAAAAATTGTGGAACAAGCATTGTATATGGACTGATAAGAGCTGAGTCTTGGGAGACCAATAACTAGTCCTTCGATTTGTAGTTCTCTTAGATCATCAAGGTTGAGATTGCCAAATCATTGATGCTAGAGGTGGTTCTCAACTGCTTCTACCATCTTCATACTTCTATTTTTTGAGGTAGATTGAGAGGTATGACTTTAATGTTGGTCATTTTCACTTTTGCAACTATTTTTGAAGTGGTATTTTCAATGATTGTAATGGAGGTCATTAAATATAAGTTTATGCCCTTTTTTGAGAAGTTCTCCCACACAAAGGAGGTTTTTTGCAAGGTCAGGGACATATTGGACATCTGATTTTTGTTGGATCTTACGGCGCCCTTAGAGGGGGGTGAATAAGGGAATAAAATTCTTTTTATAATTTTTGAGAAAATTACTAAGTTGTTTTGATTAATAGGAAATAATGATGACAAATTAGAAATAAATAATTTAGATTTAGAATTGAAAACTTAGAAACACAAAATAATAAAGATTACGCCAAATGATAGAAATCAAAGTAAACACAAAAGAGACATGATTATATTAAGTGAAAAAGTGTTTACATAAAATTTGATTTCTATAACGCTAGAAATCGGAGGCGTACAAAAATGATTTTCTTTTCCTTTTCTATACCGACTCGTATCCCCACGAACCGGTTGGCTTTAGCCAATCCTTCCCCGGATATGGCCTCAAGCCGCTCTAGCCAATCCTTCCCCGGATATGGCCTTGAGCACCCCCTAGATCTAATCCCCAAGACCTAGTCGCCAACTCACGCGGCGAATTCCCCCTAAGCCGCGCAAGGACCTAGTCGCCAAAAACAAGTCGATTTCACTACAACGGATACAAAAAAGTGTGGAATGGAAATAATAAATAACAAGCAAAACTCCCTCTTGAGATTTCTGGAGATGAGGATGAAGGATCGCTGAAGCACAAGCGAGGTCGAAGCGATAGTTCTTCGGATGCATCGTGATGGCTTCCTTCTCCAGAATTTCTTCTTTGGCTTTGAGTGGGAGATGATGATTTGGTAGAGTAGCAGCACGAGAGTTTGGGCACAAGTAATATCTCTGGAAGGTCTCACCAAAATGAGAGAAAACACTTCAATTTATAGACCTTGGAGCTAGCGCCTGCGGTAGTGGATAGCGCCGGCGGTATCGTTCGTGTGGAGCAGTTGCGCAACCGTCTACGGATTGGCGCTGTGCACGAACTGGAGATAGCGCCTGGCGGTAGCTATAACGCTGGCGATAGCAGGAGATAGCGCTGGCGGTAGCGGTAGCGGTTGCGAAACCGTCGCGTGCACGAATTTGAGATAGCGCCTGGCGGTAGTACTGGCGGTAGCGGTAGCACTGGCGCTAGCGATAGCGCTGGCGGTAGCGCTCCTCCTTTCAAAAGGTTGTTCCAAGCTGCTTTCTACCAGTGGAGTATTGCACCTATAGTTCCTGCACACTATAAACACACTACAAGCAATATCAAATACAATATGGGATTTGTTATTCTCAAACAAAGGGATGTGACACACATGTCCAACAATCTCCCCCTTTTGATAATAACAAATCCTCTAAGCAAGAAATCAATAATAGTGTTTATAGATAAGATAAGCAAGATAAAAGTGCAACTATAGTATATGATATGCATGATAATGTGCATACTCCCCCTATCTTAATGCTCCCCCTACATAAATGCAATTTATGTGTTACTCCCCATAAATGATAGATTTCATGAATTTATTCTCCCCTTAATCTTCTATATTTCTTCTATATAGATTTCTTCAATTAATCTCCCCCTTTTGGTATTATCAAAAGAAGGTGGGGTAAGGGTAGTAAGGAGGCATTAATATATCATGATCGAGCTTTTTGAAATATAAATAATGATAAATAGTTTAAGCATAGCATACATACGAGATTTCAAATATAAAGATAAGAGTTGTAAGCAAGCGGAGGATTATAATAAACATTTATTTGGAAGCATGAAAAGCATAAGTAGAAATATGAGTTTTAGTTCAAATTTGAAGATGTTATAATCTTTTTGAAATCTCAAAGTTTTTCATAAAAATACCAAGCATGATATGAACATATCAAAGAGAGATTATACTACAATGTTACTTAATTTTAAGTTCAAGAAATACCAAAAACATTGTAGAGATCATGCTAGATTATCTAGTGCATAAAGAGTAGTATAGATAAAGCATTAGAATCCAATACTCATGAGAAGAAGTGTTATGAAAGATAATGATGTGCACATAAGTGTATTTTGGGCAATGTTAACAATTGATTTAAATCACCAAAATACAAGACATATGTAAAGTAAAATGCACAATAAAACATAAGTAAATTACTTTCACACACTTTTAATGCACATAGTTTTTAACAAAGTGGTGTAATAACCAAGGTTTGCACAAGTAGCTTTACTATTCTTTCCAAGGTGCTCAACCTCACAATGCTTATGAAGACTTATCAGGAGGTTCAAGTAGTGCTTGGTGGAGTTATATTTGTCTACATATATATAATTTTTTTGTTCATATTTGTGAGACAACATTCTCCGAATACACTTGTTTTGCAAACAAAAATTTTTAACTTAACCACTTTTCTAAATTTCATAAGTGCAATTCAAATGTAGTGTAGGCAATAAACTTATGCAAGTTTTAATTCATTGCACACATACAATACACAAGCAAGCATTTTTAGATTTAGACACACATGTTGATTACCAAAATAAGTGAGTGAAATGTATCATTATCAATCATAAAACATTTACTCATACTTAGAGGCATGTTAAGCTTGGTTCTACACATTTTTCAATACAACTGATGCACTTTAAATGGATATATCAAAGCATGATAAGCAAAACAATGTTCATAGTAATTTGAATGAATATGTTTTAACATTGTAAATAATTCTAAATAATAGAATTCATACATGCTTGATATTGGCAATAAAGATCATACAATTTTTTTTTTGAAAATTTTTAGTGAAATAAAAACTGAAAAACACAAAAACATATTTTTGTAATTTTGAATTTTGAATTTTTGTAGTTGATTTTTCCTAAAATAAATAAAACAAAAATAAAAAATGTCAGAAATACAAATCAAAGTAGTACAAATACACTAACATATTTTTCTTGATTTTTAGAAAATTTAAAAAACAGAAAATTTGAACACTCACGCTAGCGCCGGCGCTAGCGCTAGCGCGGGAAACAGTACTCGATTTTTTAGGAATTTTAAATTTTTAATTTTTGATATTGGTTAGGGGTCTTAGGAGTAGTCTTATGTAGAAGTTTTGTAATTATCAGAGATGTCTTGATTGCTCAAATTGCATAAAACATTAGCGTTTTATATGTTTTTCATCCTAAGATGTCTAAGACTCCTAATTCCAACCTTAACATTTGAAACCTTGCATCGGGAAGAGGTTTAGTGAATATATCAGCAAGTTGAGAGTCTGTGCCAATGAAACTAATCCTTACATTTTCCTTTTTAATGTGATCCCTTATGAAATGTTGACGCACATCTATATGTTTGGATCTAGAGTGGTGTACCGGATTATTTGTAAGATCAATGGCACTCTTGTTGTCACATTTTAATTCAATAAGTTTTAGATGAAAACCAAAGTCCTCTAAAGTTTGGCTCATCCATAGAGCTTGTGCACAACAACTCCCTAATGCAATGTATTCGGCCTCCGTGGTGGAGAGTGCAACCGAATTTTGTTTCCTACTAGACCATGCAACTAATGAAGATCCTAGAAAATGACAAGTACCACTAGTGCTTTTTCTATCAAGTGAGCAACCGGCATAATCCGAATCGGAATAGCCATGCAATGTAAATGAATCATTATGTGGGTACCATAATCCTAATCTAGATGACCCAATGAGATATCTAAAAATTCGTTTTACCGCTTTTAAATGAGATTCTTTTGGATTGGCTTGAAAGCTAGCACATAAGCATACGACAAACATAATATCAGGTCTAGTTGCACTAAGATAGAGTAGAGATCCTATCATACCTCTATATAAAGTTTGATCTATAGAAACTCCTGATTCATCTTTTCCTAATCTTAGTGATGCACTCATTGGTGTAGAAGCATGTTTAAGGTTTTCAAATCCAAAACGTTTAAGCATATCATGGACATATTTAGTTTGACATACAAAGATACCATCAATTATTTGTGATATTTGAAAACCAAGGAAATAAGAAAGTTCTCCTACAAGACTCATTTCAAACTCATTTTTCATCACAAAAATAACTTCTTTACGCATCTCTTCATTAGTAGATCCAAAAATAATATCATCAACATATATTTGTAAAATAATTATATCATCATTATTGTGCTTAATGAAGAGATTATTATCTGCGCTTCCCATAATATAACCGTGCTTTAATAAAAATGATGTAAGTCTTTCATACCATGCACGAGGCGCTTGTTTTAAACCATATAGCGCTTTTTCTAGTTTATAAACATGATTTGGAAATTTTTCATTAATAAAACCGGGGGGTTGTTCAACATAAACTTCTTCTTTTACAAACCCGTTAAGAAAAGCACTTTTCACATCCATTTGAAATAGTTTTATTCTTTTAAAGCTTGCAAATGCTAGAAAAATTCTTATAGACTCCAATCTAGCAACGGGTGCAAAAGATTCATCAAAATCTATCCCCTCGATTTGAGAATATCCTTGTGCTACTAAGCGTGCTTTATTTCTAGATATTCTAGACTCACCATCTAATTAATTTTTGAAAATCCATTTTACACTTACAACCGGGTGATTAGGTGGTCCTTCTACTAATTTCCAAACATTATGACGCTCAAATTGTTCTAACTCTTCATTCATAGCCAAAAACCAAAATTCATCATTTAAAGCGGTTGTAACATTTTTGGTTCAATTTCGGAAACAAAGCAAATATTTGAATAAGATTCATGAAGAGAAGAGCGAGTTCTTACCCCGATGGATGGTTCACCAATTATCAATTCTCATGGATGATCCTTTGTGAATTTTAAGACGCTTGGAGGTACATATTCATCTTTCTTGGCCTCCTCTTCCTCTTCTTTGGAAGGTTCTTCATCACCATGCTCCAAAGGAGGTAATAGATCATCCTCTTTACCTGCGGAAAGTCTTTCTATACAAGGAACAAGCTCATCAAATTTCACATTAATTAACTCTTCAACTTTTCTAGTTCTTTTATTAAAAACTCTATAAGCTTTACTAGTTGAAGAGTATCCAAGAAATGTTCCTTCATCACATTTTCATCAAACTTTCCCAAGCTATCTTTTGTATTTAAGATAAAGCATTTACAACCAAAAACTTTGAAGTAAGATACATTAGTCTTCTTTTGAAAATAAAGTTCATATGGTGTGAGATTTAAAGATGGGCGAAGCATGATTCTATTTATAACATAACATGATGTGTTTACGGCTTCGGCCCAAAAGGACTTAGGTAATTTATATTCACATAACATAGTGCGTGCTAGCTCTTGAAGTGTCCTATTCTTTCTTTCTACAACACCATTTTGTTGTGGTGTGCGTGGTGCGGAGAACTCATGCTTTATGCCTAACATATCACAATAAGATGTAAATTTTTCATTTTCAAATTCTCCTCCATGATCCGAGCGAATGCATTTAATTTTTAAATCACTTTCATTTTGAATACGAGTACATAATTTTGAAATTTCACAAAACGCTTCGGATTTGGTTGAGAGAAATATTGTCCAACAATATCTAGAAAAATCATCTATTAAAACATATGTATACAATCTACCACCAAGACTTGCGGTACTAACGGGACCAAAGAGATCCATATGAATTAATTGCAAAGGTCTTGTAGTAGAAATAACATTTTTACTTTTGAAAGAGGATTTAGTAATTTTACCTTTTTGACATGGTGAACAAAGTGAAGGTAAATTTCCATTTAATCTAGGCAATCCTCTAATTAAATCTCTTTTGGCAAGTTTTACAATTAGCTTTGTGCTAGCATGTCCTAGCCTTCTATGCCAAAGTTCAAGTTCATCATTTTTGGTAATAAAACATTTTAAAGATGATTTTGAAAGATCATGAAATGAAACAATATAAACATTGTGTATTCTTGGTGCAGTTAGTAAAATATTGTTTGTAATAGGATTAGATATTTTGCTTAGATTAGTAGAAGATTCAAATAAAATATCTAATCCTTTATCACATAATTGGCTAATTGAAATCAGATTATGTTTTAGCCCTTTTACATAAAGAACATTTGATATAGTGAAGGATTCGTTACCAACTGTACCAATTCCCATAATTCTTCCTTTTCCGTTGTCGCCAAACGTCACGATCCCTCCCTTCTTCTTTTCTAGGCTAAGGAACTTAGCTTTATTGCCCGTCATGTGCTTGGAGCATCCTGAATCCAAGTACCACACGTCTTCATTGTCCTTATCCTTCCTGCACATCTAGAAAGAAGATGAGAGTAAAGATCCGGATACCCAAGAGGAACCTCCCATAGAATAAGTGGAAGCCTTAGGTACCCAGATTTGCTTTAAAGTATTTTGTTTTATTTTCCTGCAAGAACTAGTTGTGTGACCCAACTTATAACAGGTTGCACACGAAATAAAGGGGGTTGAGACCCTTTCCTGGATAATTTTCTTGCTGGAATAAACTTGATTTACAGAAGGATAGCATTTTGAAAAAGAAATTTCTGGTTTCTGATATGAGGTGCTAGCGCCGGCGTTAGTGGCTAGCGTCGGACGGTAGCCCTCTCCTCGATATCCGAGCCCAAACTTTCCAGATCCATGGCACTGGTACCCTAGAATCATTTCCAGTGATTTTTGGCCTATACCAAATTTTTTAATGGCCATGGTGAGATCATAAACTTGTGCTTTAAGTGAAGAATTTTCTTTCACAAGCATGACACACTTATTTTCAAAACCTTTCTTATTATTTTTGATTTGCAAAAGAGAGGCTTCCAATTTCCTTTCTAATTCCCCCTTCCCTTTTGTAAGAGTTTTGGCATGAGAGAGGGCTTTAGAAAGTGACTCTTCTATATCTTTTGCCAATTTTGTGGAGTGATCACATTCTTGGCAAGAAACCTTTCTCTTTTCTAAAACAATCACCTTTTTGGAAAGCTTTTGATTTTCTTTAATAAGAGATTCATTTTCACGATTTAACAAAATACTATCTTTCATATGTTTATCAAAAGCTTTGCAAGTTTCAAGAAATTCATTATACAATTCATCATAAGTGGGAGGAGTTACCTCAGTGTCACTAGGAACACTGGTGTGTCGCCGTCGTTTTCATGTCCCATGAGGCACATGTTTGCTTCCTCATCTTCGCTTGATGAAGACCCACTTGATTCTTCGGAGGAGGAGGAGGAAGAGTCATCCCATGTTCTAGCTTTTAGTACTTTCTTCTTCTCCTTCCCTTTGTGCCGTTTTTCTTTCTTCTCCTTCAAGAACTTTGGGCACTGGCTCCAAATGTGCCCCGTCTTCCTACAATGATAGCATTCCGATGGAGGTCTCTCTTCTTCATTGTCGCTCTCTTTTTCCTTCTTTGAAGATGACCCTTTCCATCTTTCACCCTTTTGGAAATATTTTCGAAAGGTGTTTCTCCTTTCCGGATTGCGCATGAACTTTCGGAAGTTCTTTACCAAAAGACTCTCTTCATCTTCATCCTCATCCTCTTGGCACTCCTTCTTTGATTTTAATGCCAACGCCTTCTTCTTTGGCTCCTTGTTGTATTCATCATGTTGGATTTTGAGTTCTACCTCATGGGTTTTGAGATTCCCAATGAGGCTCTCAACTTGGAGCGTTCTTAAGTTGTGCGACTCCGAAATAGCCGTCACCTTCGGGTTGAATTTTGGAGGAAGAGAACGAAGGATCTTGCGGACCAAGTCGCCATTTGTGATGGTCTTTCCAAGAGCTTTTGAGGCATTGACGATCTTGGTGAAGCGCGTGTACATACCATCAACATCTTCGCTTTCATCCATTCGGAATTTTTCATATTCCGACTCCAGTTGGAAAAGCTTAGAATCTTTAACCTGCGATGTACCTTCATAAGTAACTTCCAAATGATTCCAAATTTCATATGCAGTAGTACAAGCAGAAATTTTATTAAATTCATTTCTATCTAACGCATAAAATAGAGCATTCATGGCTTTTGCGTTATTTTTACATTTGAGTTTATCCTGATCATCCCATTTATCTTTGGGTTTTTCTAACATAACCTCTCCAACTACAAATGTAGGAGGAGTGTATTCTTCTTCTACCATGTTCCAAACCTCAATATCTAGGGTCATTAGAAAACAACGCATCCTATTTTTCCAATAATTATAATCCGACCCAGTAAATAATGGAGGTCTACTAATTCCCTGACCCTCAGAAAAAGCGAGATCATAAGACGCCATTATTCCTGGTTTTTAAACCGTTTGGAATAGCCTGCCTCTGATACCACTTGTTGGATCTTACGACGCCCTTAGAGGGGGGGGGGGGAGTGAATAAGGGAATAAAATTCTTTTTATAATTTTTGAGAAAATTACTAAGTTGTTTTGATTAATAGGAAATAATGATGACAAATTAGAAATAAATAATTTAGATTTAGAATTGAAAACTTAGAAACACAAAATAATAAAGATTACGCCAAATGATAGAAATCAAAGTAAACACAAAAGAGACATGATTATATTATGTGAAAAAGTGTTTACATAAAATTTGATTTCTATAACGCTAGAAATCGGAGGCGTACAAAAATGATTTTCTTTTCCTTTTCTATACCGACTCGTATCCCCACGAACCGGTTGGCTTTAGCCAATCCTTCCCCGGATATGGCCTCAAGCCGCTCTAGCCAATCCTTCCCCGGATATGGCCTTGAGCACCCCCTAGATCTAATCCCCAAGACCTAGTCGCCAACTCACGCGGCGAATTCCCCCTAAGCCGCGCAAGGACCTAGTCGCCAAAAACAAGGCGATTTCACTACAACGGATACAAAAAAGTGTGGAATGGAAATAATAAATAACAAGCAAAACTCCCTCTTGAGATTTCTGAAGATGAGGATGAAGGATCACTGAAGCACAAGCGAGGTCGAAGCGATCGTTCTTCGGATGCAGCGTGATGGATTCCTTCTCCAGAATTTCTTATTTGGCTTTGAGTGGGAGATGTTGATTTGGTAGAGTAGCAGCACGAGAGTTTGGGCACAAGTAATATCTCTGGAAGGTCTCAACAAAATGAGAGAAAACACTTCAATTTATAGACCTTGGAGCTAGCGCCTGCGGTAGTGGATAGCGCCGACGGTATAGTTCGTGTGGAGCGGTTGCGCAACCGTCTACGGCGTGGCGCTGTGCACGAACTGGAGATAGCGCCTGGTGGTAGCGATAGCGCTGGCGGTAGCGGGAGATAGCGCTGGCGGTAGCGGTAGCGGTTGCAAAACCGTCGCGTGCATGAATTTGAGATAGCGCCTGGCGGTAGTGCTGGCGGTAGCGGTAGCGCTGGCGCTAGCGATAGCGCTGGCGATAGTGCTCCTCCTTTCAAAAGGTTGTTCCAAGCTGCTTTCTACCAGTGGAGTATTGCACCTATAGTTCCTGCACACTATAAACACACTACAAGCAATATCAAATACAATATGGGATTTGTTATTCTCAAACAAAGGGATGTGACACACATGTCCAACAATTTGTGCTTGTAGTATTTAGATTTTGTCTTTACAACAATTGTGTCTTTTCCTTTTATGGCTTTATAGGTTCCATCTCCTAAGATTACTTGTGAGTTATCTTTCTCTTTTAAGTAGACAAAGACATTTTTGTTATTATACATATTGTTTGAACACTCGCTATCGAAATACTATATGTCATTAATTTCTTCTCCATTACTATTACTGATATTGAACACAAACTCAACATCTTCTTGTTCTCCATAATGAGCTTATTCTTGAGTTTTAGTTTCTTGTTTTGGTTGGAGCCAATAATTTTTATGCATATGAGTGAGTTTCTTACATTTTCTATGCATATAAAAGTAGTTTTGAGCTTCATGATTAGTTATTTTGCCTAAATTGCAAATGAGTGAAGGATTTTGAGGAGACTTGTGTTTTTTCCTTTATATTTCTAGTATTCTTATCATGAATATAGACTTTCTTTGGAAGTCCTGTTCTAAGTTCTGATGTTCATATCTCCCCTTAGTCTCTCTTCATATGCTTGGAGAGACCCCGTCAGTTCAGCCATAGTGAGAGTGTTAAGGTATTTAGCTTCTTCTACGGCTATAATAACTTGGAATATTTTTGAGGTGGAGTTCTCAAGGATTTTGCCACAATTTGTTTCTCTTCAATAATGTCACCATAACATTTTATCTGATTTATTATGGTGGTTATTTTGGAGAAATATGTATGTGTCAGTTTCATTCATTCATAAAGCATCAAAATCTTTCCACAAGTTTTGGGACTTCAAGGAAATTACCTTTGAGGAACCTTGAAATTCAGTTTTAATAATTTTTCACTCATCCTTGGTTTGGTTGATCCCATAATTCTAGGGAATATACTCTTCCTTACTCCTTGTTGAATATAGATCAAGGCTTTAACATATCTCTTCAAATTTTGTAAGTATGCTCTGGCTTGAGCAGCAACCCAACCTTCTAGTGGATTTATTGTTGTTTGTCGTGGGTACCCAGTTTGAATAAGGCCCCAAATCTCTTGGGATAGGATAAGGTTTGCACTTCACATGCCAGAAATCAAAAGATTTGCCTTCAAAGGTTGGTGCTCCACTAGGAGGGTAGAAATAGTTCCTTGGGTTTGTGCTAGAGGAAGTCATATGATGAAGGGGAAAATTCAAAAACGAGGGATCAAATGATAATTAAGAAACATATACTACACAAAAAGATCTTATGACTACTGAAGGATTGCACAATCTGGCTCTAATACCATATAGAAAAATAAGAAGAAACATGTTAAAAGGAAAGAGTGGGGAAGGTCGGTGACACTACCACACTTATATTATTTATACAAAATGAGATACAAGGTGACTTCAACTTCACTTCAATACTACATTCAACAATTATATATAGGAATGAAATAAGGTTCATAAAATAATACAAAAACTGCTGATTTAAAGAGGAAATGACTCTAGCAGCTTGATGCAGATATCAGGTTGGCTTGCTTTTGGTGGTTGAGATTGTCGCTAATGATACCTTCTGGATCTCCTCCCTTTTCACTGCTAGATCTTCTTTTTGTTTTGCATGCTGGGTAATTTCAGTTTTACTGTCGGTATTAACCTTCAACAAAAACAGAGAAAAAAATCAGAGGAACTCACGACTGTGATCTGGAGGGGTAGAATCTCTTCCAAGACAAAACTAGGAAGCCAGAAGATCGATCCAAAATATAGCGACATTGAATCCCTCTTAAGAAGCTCACACTTTTGAAGCTTGGACTCCAAAACATGAATGTTAGAGAATACAGAGCCCTAGCGCCACACCTGGGATGATTAGTTGTGAATCTAAAGTGGGGAAACAACTAAAATGCGCCTTGTGCCATGGCAGCATACCATCTATATGAAAAGATCACCACCGTCTGCGACTCTGGTGATGTGCCTCTCACCATGTCTCTATCTCCTCTTTGTTCTTCATGTTCATAGATCTCAATTTAATCTCCTTTCAGTAAGTTGTCTTACTCATGATCATGACTACACCATCACCTTTTCCTCCTCTCTTTTTATGGTGCAGGATCGACAAACACAGAATGTCATCGGTAGAGGATGGATATCAAATTGGCTCTACACTCTGGACCTTCCCACCTTAGTTCTCGTCTTTATCAGCTTTATTGATTGGCACCGACAGCATGGTCATGCTTCTCTTCATATCCTACAGAAAGATTTTCCTGATTTTTTTCTTCTAAAGTTGCTTGTGAATCATGTATCTATGTGAAACAATATCGCTCTAGCTTATCCCAAGTTCAGACATAAGGTAACGAATCCAAATTTCACATATTCCATGGGCCATAGCTCTGAATTCAGCTTCAGTACTGGACCTGGCAACCACCTGTTGTATTTTACTTTTCTTAGCAACCATTTTTCCCCCAACCAGAGTATAATATAAGGAAGTAGATCTCCGGTTATCAACTGACCCTGCCCAGTCAGCATCTGTGAATACTTTAATGGTTAATTCTTTGTTTGGAGAAAACAAAATGCCACACCCAGGAGAGGTTTTAAGATACCAAAGAATCCAGTGGGCAGCATCCAAGTTGTGAGATTTTGGAGAATGCATGTATTGACTGATAACTCCAACATCATAAGAGATATCTGGGCGAGTATGGGATAGGTAGATGAGCCTCCCTACAACTCATTAAAAATCATTGAAATATGCAACAACTTCTCCACCATCTCTCCCCAATGTATGGTTGGCTTCAATTGGGTTGTTTGCAGGTCTACACCCACTCATTCATGTTATTTCCAATAGGTCTAGGATGACTTCCTCTGGGAGATAAATATGTCATGCTTGGATCTTGCAACTTCAATGTCAAGGAAGCACTTGAGGTTCCGGATATCCTTTACCTTAAATTCACTAGCCAATCTTGTCTTCAGATTTTTTATCTCCCCAATGTCATCCCCAGTTATGACAATATCATCCACATAAATAATCAATGCAGTCTGTTTTCATTGCCTATGTTTTACAAATAGGGCATGATCGACATTGCTCTAAGTATACCCTAATGTCATCATGGCTCTTTGGAACCTTCCAAACCAAGCCCTCAGAGATTGTTTAAGTCCGTATAAAGACTTCTTCAGTCTGCATACCTTTCCCTCAGATCCCTCAGAGGTAAGACCCAGGGGCAGAGACATAAACTTCCTCTTCCAAATCTCCATGGAGGAAGGTATTCTTCACATTCAACTGGTGAGACTCCACCCCTTGCAGGACGCACAAGAGAGCAAATTCTAATGTAATTTATCTTTGCTACAGGAGCAAAGGTTTCCTGATAGTCAATCCCAACCTTCTGGGTGTATCCTATGGCAACCAACCTAGCCTTGTAACGGTCCATAAGACCTTGGGAGTTTTGTTTCACCAAAAAAATCCATTTACATCCAAACACGATTTTTCCTTGAGGAAGATAAAGAAGATCCCATGTGCAATTCTTCTCAAGAGCCATCATTTCTTCCAGCATAGCTTCTTTCCATTTTTGGTTCCCCAGATCTTCCTGCCACAAGGAAGGGATGGATATGGAAGATAGAGAAGTGACAAAGGCTCTATGCAAGGATGACAAAGAGTCATAAGTTACATAATGAGGCAAGGGATGATGAGTGGAAGCACGGTTACATTGGAGACCATTAGACGGATTAGGTGTTGGGTCTGGTATGGTATGCGAGACTTGATTGTTTGTTCCCCTTCATCGATGAGTATAAATCTGCAAAGGAGGAGTGGGCGAGGGGGTAATGCTAGAGTCAGAACACCAGAAGGAAGAACAAACTGATATGGAGGAGAAATATGTAGAGAAATAGAGGGAGATCTCACTTCCATGGTACCAGTCTCCCCCTGAAGTGAGCTCCCATAATAGGGCGTGGATTCATGGAACATGACATCCATGGAGACAAAAGTCTTTCGGGTCACAGGATGAAAGCACTTATACCCTTTTGGGTAGGAGAGTAGCCATTGAAAACACACTGAAGCACACGGGGATCCAGCTTGCAGGTGTGGTGCATGTGTACAAAACACACACACCCAAAGATACTTGGAGTAATCTCAGTAGGAGTAATATTGAGAGCATCCAATGGGTTTTTTCGGTGAAGGTTACGGGAAGGCAAGCGATTAATAAGATGCGCGGATGTAAGAACATCCCCCCCAATAATATTTTGGAAGGTGCATTTTAAGTAAGAGACATCGAGCAACCTCAAGTAGGTGCTGATTTCTATGCTCAATGACGCATTCTGGGCAGGGGTGTAAACACATGACGTTTGGTGGATGATACCCAAGTCTGAAAGGTATTGCTCAAAGTGAGAGTCAATGTACTCTCAACTATTATCATGTCACAGCACTTTAATGGTGGCATTGAACTAAGTGACGATCATTGTATAAAACTGCTGAAATAGAGAAAAAAAAACTTCAGATTTGGTTTTCATTGGGTACACCCAAGTGCAATAAGAAAAACAATCTATAAACGTGACAAACTATTTACAACCAGAAATAGAAGCAAGCGGGGAAGGTCCCCAAATATCAGAATGAATAACCGCAAAAGGAGTATCACTAGGAGGGGACATATGAGGAAGAGATACTCGTTTGTACTTACTTAGTTCACACACATCACAAATAAAATTGTTAAACACATAGTACAATATAGAAGATAATAGAAGTTTCATAACAAAGATAGAGGGATGTCCTAGGCGACAGTGCCAAGAATCCAAATCAGGAGGTGATTCCACATGAAGATCACGAGGAGGAGCTGAGCTGAAGGTGTCAAATAGATACAGCTCATCGCATAGGCTACAAGAGCCAAACACCTTCCCCGTCTTCAGGTCCTGAAGGAAACAAGAAGAGGGAGAAAAAGTCACAGAACAGTCATGGAATTTGTCAATTGTCTGACATAAGATTTCGACTAAACTTAGGAACATGAAGTACAGACGAGAGAGTGAGGGAAGAGCAGGGAATGGTTCCTTTCCCCGTGATGGAGGAAAAAGAACCATCATCAATACTCACTTTGTTATGAATGCGCACATCAACGAGACACTGTGGCGAGTTTACACATGGAGGAAGATGATGAAGGGTTCGTCTGGAGGAGGAGAGACTGAAGACGCGCCGCCGAGATGATTATTGTTAATTTCTTTATGTTATTTCATATTATGTTGTGTACGCTTTTCTATTAGCATCATACTTTCGCTATCTGCACCCCGCTCCTATAAGGGGTGATGTTGTAGTCTTTTTGGCCATCTTTCTTTGGATGAATGGAATTTTGGGCTGCTCCCTAAGTTTTTCTTCTCTAACCTAATCCCTCTCATCTTTGTTGGATCTGTAGGCGCCCTTAGAGGGGGGTGAATAAGGGTTTTAAACTTTTATGATTATTAAAGAAAATAATTCTCTGTTGCTACCACCAGCGGTAGTGGTGCCGCTCGGCATTAGTGACAGAGAAAATACATTTAGGTTAAACCAATGAAAATCAGAGAGCATGAATCGGAGATGAAGAAACAAACATATTTTTATTAATATTAAAGTGAAATAGTTATGATTAAAAAAAAACTTTTCCCAATGACGCTTGGAAAGAGGCGACCAATGAAAACTCTTTTGGTTTTCTATACCGACCCTTCTCCCAAGGACCGGTTGGCTTTAGCCTATCTCTCCCCAGATAAGGCCTCAAGCCGCTCTAGCCTTTTTCTCCCCAGAAAGGCCTCGAGCACCCCCTAGATCTACTCCATAGACCTAGTCGCCGTGTGGCGAATTCCTCCCTAAGCCCCACAAGACCTAGTCACCAATGCGAGGCAAATTTCCCCTAGTCCCCGCAAGGCCCTAGTCGTCGTGTGGCGAGTTCCTCTACCGAACAAAAGATATAAAGGTTACAGTTAGAAACTAAAACAAAACACAAACTAAAAACTCCCTCAAAAAGAAGAACTTGATGTCGATGTAGATGCGATCGGATTGGTCTTCAAGTTCTTTGCGTTCACGAACGCTGACGGAGTTCTTTGGGCTGCTTGGGGAAGGCTCTCACGAGTGCTCTGAATATGTGTCTTCAATTCATTCTGTAGCAGCAAGTAACAACGGAGGAAGCGTGCGTCTTTAAATAGAATCAGCCGCTACCACCTGCGGTAGTACTAACGCCCCGCAGTAACCACATTAGGCAATGATCAAGCACACAGATTGTGGCAAATTAGGCAACTTTTGAGCGCCAAACTTTGAGCTCCGACTAGCATGCTGCGGTAACGCTAACGCTCCGCGATAGCAAGATAACCTTTCTTCAGCCAATATCTCCTTCCATATTTGCTCCTCAATCACATGCAGACGGGAGGATTCCAAAAGCTACCGCCGGGCGGTAGACATGCCGCGCCTTGGTAGAGCATGCTAAATATACATCCAGCCAATCATTCCTTTTTCTCCATTGTTTCCTCCCGGCAATTGTTTCCATTTATGCTAGCGCCAGCGGTAGTGCTAGCGCTAGCGGTAGTGTTAACGCTCCGCGGTAGAGCACATCTCTTTTCGTCGATCGCATCTTCGTTGAATGGCCTAACATTTCATCTAATGCTGCTTTCATTTCGACGAACTCAATTTCGTCGAACACCAGTTCGTCGAACGACATCTATTTTTGCCGAACACCATTTCGTCAATTCGCTAGCGCCAGCGGTAGTGCTAACGCTCTGCGGTATAGCACATCTCTTTTCGTCGAACGCATCTTTGTCGAACGGCCTCACATTTCGTCGAACGCTGTTTTCATTTCGTCGAACACCATTTCGTCGAATAACATCTGATTCGCTAGCGCCAGCGGTAGTGCTAACGCAGTTTCATTTCGTCGAACTCAATTTCGACGAATGCTAGTTCGTCGAACTCAATTTCATCGAACGGCATCTACTTTCGTCGAACACCATTTCGTCGAGCGCATCTCATTTCGTCGAACCGCTAGCGCCAACGGTAGTGTTACCGCGCCGCGGTATCAACAGAGAACCATCCTGATGTCGCTTCGACGTCTTTCTTTTTCACACTCCTTTGGGGATTGAATGTTGAAGATCCTGCACACTATAAACACAATGCAAGTATGATCAAATACAATAGGATTTGTTATTGTCAAACCAAGAGATGCGGAAAGCATGTTTCAACAAACTCCCCCTTTTGATAATAACAAATCCCTTTAGAAAGAAATAGTTCAAAAGATAGGAATTGTGTTTATTAAAAAGGATAAGCATGAAATTTAAGACACGTGCATATGCTCCCCCTAAATGAATGCTCCCCCTAAGTGAATGCCCCCCCCCCCCCCCCCTACAACAAAATTTCCTATGAACTTGACTTCCCCAAACATGTGAATTTCTTTCAAATTTATTCTCCCCATTTTGGTATTATCAAAAGAGGGTGGAGAGAAAGTCAAACAGGAACGTGTGCAGTAAATGTGTAGAGAAGGAATGAACATGATAAAGAGATAAATGCTTAGGAAAAATACAATATATATGAGTGAAAAGAATGTGAAGAAATTGTCATAAAGAAACCACTTGTTGGGAAAACGTATTCATGATCGAGCGTACAAGTAGTAAATAGGTGGAAAGCATGAAGAAATATATTTTTGAAGTGAACATTTATATTGGAATGGTGAAGCAAGGTAGATGATTAAGAGTTTTAGACAAAAAATAGATGTTGTAGCAATTTAAGTACACAAAATGATTTCAGTTGCAACATAACCATACACTTGTTTTGAAAGGTAAGCAATAAAGAGTACACATGGCGTAGCGGAAAAAAAATGTAGGCATGATAGAACATTATTCAAATATTATACCACGGGAATGTAATCACTTGCTTTGCAAATTAATTTTTAAAGAAGAATATTACTTGTTGAAAAGGATGCAATAGTGTTTGACAAGCACAAGTGAAGAAAGACCCAAGAAGTGAGCATGATAAACCATGGTAAGCGAAGTACATGATCAAAAGAGTAATGCGGAAAAACAAAAATAAAACAAATAAGAGTAGTATTTTTGTTATAGTTTGACCATTCCAACAATATGTCTAGACTCTTCAAATTTGAGCATTTTAACTTTGAAAATTTTCATAACTAATAGGCAAGCATGATTTAGCATATTCAAGAAGATAATAGCTACAATGTAACCAATTCGTATTTCAAGTAAAGAAAATATTGTAGAAATCATGCATTGCAATCTAATGCTTTTACTTAAGTTTTTAGATAAATATGTAATGTTTGCATTATGATCCAATTCTCATGAGTGGAAGCTTTATGAAAAACAATGATGTGTGCATAAGGTGTTTTGATAAAAGTATACAAGTGAAATAATCAAAACACATGGCATATGTACTGAAATAGTAACAACAACATTACGATTACAATCTTATAATTACTTTCACACATCAATGTTAGAATAAAATTTCAAAGCACAAAACATAAGTACAACTACCAAGGTGCTTCGCCCACACAATGCTCATTAAGACTTATTAGGGAGCGAAGTATTGTTTGGGGGATCACATAAGCAATTTTATTGATTTTTATTTTTAGTGATCTAGTGTACAAATATAAGTGATAAAAGATGAATGTGTTTGCACAAGACACTTTACAATTCTTTCCAATGTGCTCAACCTCACAATGCTCATTAAGACTTATCAGGAGGGTGAGTAGTGCTTGGTTGAGTTATCTTTGGCATTTTATTTCATATTATTGTAATAGAGGGTCAAAGGTCTCTGAATTCACTTGTTGTTGCAAACACTAACAGTATTGAAATAACACTTCTATGTGTGCGAGAAATTTATTGTTTGAGTGAAGGTGTAGGTAATTTAGACATACAACTTAATATGTTAAGACTATTACACTACACAATCATGCAAGACTATGATTATGAGCACATGTAGATTATCAAAATAGTGAGTGTATGAATCATTGATTAACATAAAGCATTACTCATACTTAGAGGCATGTTAGGCAATCATACACAATTATCTATAGACTATTTCATTGCACATAATCAGATTAAGGTCAAGGCATGAAGATAAAAACAATGTTTAGGAAATTTGAAATTAAAATTAGACAATGAAGAGAATCTTAATGTGTATGCTAATCAATATTGACCATTTGAAACAAAATGACTAAGATGTATGCTCTTGTAAAATATTATAGTCAAACTAAAATTTTGTAAAGAGATAAAGCATAACAAATAACAAAAACATATTTTTGATTTGTTTTATAGTTTGTTTTGTTTTTAGAATTTTAAAAGAAAATAACATGAACTGAAAAATAAAAAATGAAAATGAAAATGGAAATTCAGAAATACCTACTACCGCCAGCGGTACCCAGCTATCGCCGGGTGGTAGTGACAGAACTCGAATTTTGGGAAAAAACGTGAAATTTTTTAGAATTTTTCTTTTGAATATATTTGTGCAGATTAGTGACAATGAAGTTCAGCAAAGAAATCAGACATATGCATACACAAAAATGCGGATTTTGCAAGTTTAAGCTAATATGTCCAAAACCCCAAATTCTAGCCTAAGGTGTTACAATACACTTTCAAAATACTTGTGTTTTTCACATGCATGAGAGTTCAAAAATAGATAATATGAAAAACATAAGATGTTTGAGCACAAATATGCATGAGTGAAATGATCATAAGTAAGTGAAATAAAATTCATGCAATGTATACAACATAAGTATGTCTAAGATCAAGATACCCTAACAACATGTCGACACTCTAGCCCCGTACTAAGTGACGGATGGGCATGTGGAGCTGCACACATGTCGTAGGTTGCGGTGTTAATCCCATATGCACACACTAGAGAACGCTCAACCTAGCACTCTTTCCCCTCAGTGCCTCGCAAGGCCCCACTGGAACCCTCCCCGGTTAAGGACAAGACATGACATAGAGGTTAGGTCTTCTAATGCATACAATCATACGCCCTCGCTATTGTGAGACACATAATGTGGGTGAACGATCATGGACATCCTAAGCATGTTGTACTATGGAAACAATTTAAAGCCACAAAGTTATTTTATCTTTCAATTTTTCTACTTTAAGATGGATTCATTATGGCATTATTGATAACTAGCATGAGTGATAATATTTATTAGTTGATAATGCTAGTAAGAAGAGTTTGATCACAATTTTATGGCGTAAGATTTATTGCGTTAATGTTGCATGTATTCAAACCTAGTCATTCAAATTTTGGACATAGAATGAAGTGATGATTCTAGTTAATTTATTATTTTAGATATAAAGATGATTCTATGATCTTCATATAAATGAGATACATGCAAAACATAATTGATTCATATAATGGTCATGATCACAAACTAATTGATGGAATCAATAGGATCTTTTGTAGATATTTAATATTTGAGTTAAAAAGATCTATTGAATTGGCAAGATTATTATACATGATCATGAATTTTAACACATAGGAATTAGATACTCATAATTAATTGTTCATGATGATATAAATGAGATATTATTAAAGAACATTCATATTCATCCTTTTTGAATGTTTGAGAGAAATATTATAAGGTGAAAACTTAAGATAAATATAAAGAGAAAAATATTTTTGGTTATTTAGAAAGGTTTTGTGAATTTTCTCTTTGATTTTTGAAATCTTAAATAAATCACGTATATATATAGTTTTATGCAAGCATAGTGATGATAAAGGTAATACAATAATTTTTCATAAAATAATATTTTAGATAAATCAAAATTTAGGAAAATTATGCTACCGCCAGCGTTAGAACCTAACGTCAGGCGCTAGCAACAGAGTTGAGATTCTTTATTTAAATAAAAATGATTTTTGCAATTTTTCAATTCCGATTTGACATGATTATGATTAAACATACTAGGGGTAATCAAAATGACGCAAATATATTAAATACCTAAGCAAACCTTGCGCATTTTATAAATTTAGCCTAATACCCCCTAAAATACCTTTTAAATCCATTTCGACAATTATTTCATTAGTCTTAATAATACATAACAAATTTAGGATTTAATTTATATATGACTTTCATAGGAAATGGATCTAGAAGGATAAACATAAAAAGGATAAGTAGATCACTTGAAAAATGATATGACTTTTTATTCAACTTTATTCAATTTGATTTATTTATGAATTTTGGTTTAATATGTGAAAGTCATATCTCAAGTTATATAAAGTGATCATATCATGATGGTTCAACAAAAAGGAAAATAAACAAAAAAATAGGTTAGGCATATCATGAAGTAGAATAATGATATTTCATTTTTAGTTGATTTCTACTTCATGCAAATGATTGGATACTAATGTATGAGAGATTTAGGTATCCAAAGAGGACCGGGTGTGACGGTTCCTTTGGGTACCCAAATATATCATTTTTGCTTTGGGGGAGATATTATTGAATGGGCCCTTTTGATTTGAGTTTGTGTTTCATTTTTAACTTTGGACCACCATTCAAACCTTGGTTTAATATTATTTTTATTTGTCAAATTTCCATGATGATTTTGTAAAACATTGTTTATAGGAAATTTGTTTATCTCTAAGTTTATGTTGGGAGAAAGATGATGTTGTAAATGATAATGATTTGGAATTTCATTTTCAAGCATTTGATATTTTTCATTTCCTTTGTTAGGCTTAGACATATTATGAAAATTCATATTTAACCTGCTTTTGGAATTTGCTTGAAATTGTTAATTTTTGTGTTGAGAATTTTTCTTTATAATTTCCTTAAGCAAGTTGACTTTAATTTACAATTCATAATTTTTAGCTTTGAATTCTTGTCTAGCTTTATTATAGGCCATTGTGCTATTTTTGAGAGTGGATACGATAGACTCAATATGATTGTTATATTCGTTTCTAAAGTCATCAAAAGTTTCATCCATCTCTTTAATTTCAATTTTATAGTTTTTGCACATATCACAATTATTTTTTAACGATGAATTTTCTAAAGACAATTTTTCATTGCGTTCTTTTACACAAATAAATTCCTTTTGAAGTTCCTTGTATTTTTCTTTAATATCATTACAATCAAAACATGATATAGAGTTTTCAAATGAAGAGCATGATGGAGATACAAACATTTCATTTTTGGATTCTACATTCACATTTGCTTTCAAAGTTTTATTTTCTATACGTAGTTTTGCATTAGCCATTTTTGTTTCTTAATCTTACGTTTAGTAGTTTGTAGTAATTGTAATGTAGAAATAGAAGTACAAAAAATGGAATTTGATTTCCTTACATTGCTTTCGGGAGAGGCACAATTTGAACATATAGTTTCTTTGACATCTTTTTGACACTCCTCTTTCGAAGGTAGTATTTCTTCTTCTCTTCCATTTGATGTGTGCTCCATTGATCCATTACGAGAGGAGCTTTCTTGAACATCTGTGCAAGCTTGTATGTTCTCCAATTCTTGCATTCGTTCCATACCTGAAAGAGGAAAGTCATACATTTCTTTAAGAAATTTCCATACTTTGTATGCACTGGAAAAACAATAAATCAATTTAAAAATTTCTTGAGATAAGACACAAAAATGTTATTTAACGCCTTTGCATTTAGGTGACATTCCTTTTTATTTGTTTCATCTGCTGGTCTTACGATTGCTATATTCCATTCTTCGATATCTAAATTTTTAATAAAAGTTTCCATTAACAATTCCACCCTTTATAATTTCTTCCTTCGAATAAAGGTGGTGCAAGAGATTTTTCTTTTTCATACAGATTTACCCCACTAGTAGAAGCGAGATCATGAGACGCCATTATTCTCGATTGTTAAGCTGAATTGGAATAACCTCCTCTGATACCACTTGTTGGATCTGTAGGCGCCCTTAGAGGGGGGGGGGGGGTGAATAAGGGTTGTAAACTTTGTATGATTATTAAAGAAAATAATTCTCTGTTGCTACCGCCAGCGGTAGTGGTACTGCTCAGCATTAGTGACAGAGAAAATACATTTAGGTTAAACCAATGAAAATCAGAGAGCACGAATCAGAGATGAAGAAACAAACATATTTTCATTAATATTAAATTGAAATAGTTATGATTAAAAAAAACTTTTCCCAATGACGCTTGGAAAGAGGCGACCAATGAAAACTCTTTTGGTTTTCTATACCGACCCTTCTCCCAAGGACCGGTTGGCTTTAGCCTATCTCTCCCCAGATAAGGCCTCAAGCCGTTCTAGCCTTTCTCTCCCCAGAATGGCCTCGAGAACCCCCTAGATCTACTCCCTAGACCTAGTCACTGTGTGACGAATTCCTCCATAAGCCCCACAAGACCTAGTCGCCAACGCGAGGCAAATTTCCCCTAGTCCCCGCAAGGCCCTAGTCGTCGTGTGGCGAGTTCCTCTACCGAACAAAAGATATAAAGGTTACAATTAGAAACTAAAACAAAACACAAACTAAAAACTCCCTCAAAAAGAAGAACTTGATGTCGATGTAGATGCGATCGGATTGGTCTTCAAGTTCTTTGCGTTCACGAACGTTGACGGAGTTCTTCGGGCTGCTTGGGGAAGGCTCTCATGAGTGCTCTGAATATGTGGCTTCAATTCATTTTGTAGTAGTAAGAAACAACGGAGGAAGCGCGCGTATTTAAATAGAATCAGCCGCTACCGTCTGCGGTAGTGCTAACGCCCCGCGGTAGCCACATTAGGCAATGATCAAGCACACAGATCGTGGCAACTTAGGCAACTTTTGAGCGCCAAACTTTGAGCTCCGACTAGCGCGTCGCGGTAACGCTAACGCTCCGCGATAGCGAGATAACCTTCCTTCAGCCAATATCTACTTCCATATTTGCTCCTCAATCACATGCAGATGGGAGGATTCCAAAAGCTATCGCCGGGCGGTAGACATGTCGCGCCGCGGTAGAGCATGCTAAATATGCATCCGGCCAATCATTCCTTTTTCTCCACTATTTCCTTCCCGACAATTGTTTCCATTTATGCTAGCGCCAGTGGTAGTGCTAACGCTCCGCGGTAGAGCACATCACTTTTCGTCGATCGCATCTTCGTCGAACGGCCTAACATTTCGTCAAACGCTGCTTTCATTTCGTCGAACCCAATTTCGTCGAACACCAGTGACGAACGACATCTATTTTTGCCGAACACCATTTCATCGATTCGCTAGCGCCAGTGGTAGTGCTAACGCTCCGCGGTAGAGCACATCTCTTTTCGTTGAACGCATCTTTGTCGAACGGCCTCACATTTTGTTGAATGCTATTTTCATTTCATCGAACACCATTTCGTCGAACGACATCTGAATCGCTAGCGCCAGCGGTAGTGCTAATGCAGTTTCATTTTGTCGAACTCAATTTCGTCGAACGCTAGTTTGTCGAACGACATCTACTTTCATCGAACACTATTTCGTCGAGCGCATCTCATTTCGTCAGACCGCTAGCGCCAGCGGTAGTGTTACCGCGCCGTGGTATCAACAGAGAACCATCCTGATGTCGCTTCGACGTCTTTCTTTTTCACACTCCTTTGGGGATTGAATGTTGACGATCCTGCACACTATAAACACAATGCAAGTATGATCAAATACAATAGGATTTGTTATTGTCAAACCAAGAGATGCGGAAAGAATGTTCCAACAATCTTTATCACCACTGTCAGCCTCCCCCTTGTCGGATTCCTCTCCGAGATCGTAACAATTTGGTCTAACCTGCCTCACTGCACGCCATCTAGCCATCGGTGCACTATATCACACTTTGTCTGTGGCTTTCATCTCCGCACTGAATCTCGATCCTATCTGCGATATCTGCCGTGTGAGTTCCACATACAGTGCTCATTTCCGCCCGCCGCACGTCCGCCTGACTACCACGTCCCTCGATCTGTCGCTCCCAGCGTCAGGCCCACCGATCTGCCACTCCCAATGCCCGTGTCACCGCCGATTTCACTTACTTCGACGCCTACATCCGACGATCGTGGATTCCATCGCCTGTGAGACAATCGCTCGGCAGTTTCCGCCCTATCTATCGCAGGAAGGCCACCGAACCACCGATCTCCATCTACCTCCGCTCCAGCTCCACCATTTTCACTCTCCCTCCTTCAATGGCTCCCAATCTTTTCTCCTTCAGTGAACCTGCTCCAGACTCCACCATCGATGCCCTCAGTCGTCATGTGGGTGCTCAAGATCAATTATTCGCCTCCATGCATGCCTCCCTCCTCTCCCTCCACTCCAACATTAACTCTCTCTCCTTGGTGTTGGGCCGCCTCCCATTTCCGTTGGGTCCACTCCTCCACCCATTCAGGACTGGCCCACCCTCTCCCTCGATATTCCTTCTTTTCCCTGTGTTGACCCGATGAGGTGGATCACAAAGGCAGAGCAATATTTTGACCTCAACTACACACTGAAGCACGATAAGGTGTCTACGACTATGGTTGGCCTGGATGGCTCGGCCCTCCACTGGGCTAGGTTGCTCTGCTAATTCAACACGTGCCTCTCCTGTTCCGAGCTCAAACAGGAGATGATTCGTAAGTACGACACCTGCTACTCTGGCTCTTTCTCTATTGATCAAATATGTGGCATCCACCAGACAGCCGGCCAGGACGACTACATTGACGAGTTCATAACCTTGGTCACCCATGTCCCCGGCTTGCCAAACGACCATTACCTGGGCTTCTTCATGCAGGGGTTACAACCCCATATCCTCTCCCGGCTCCGCATGCACCATCCTCGCACGGTCTCAGACGCCCTTGGCATGGCGCGTTAGGGTGGAGGCCGACCTCACCCCGAGGGTGCCTACGCCTACAGTTAGTCCCCACCTACCTCGGCCACCCTGGAAGCCACCTCCTTCGACAGCCCCACAGCGGCCACCCCCTGGGGAGACCGACCTTGCCGACCGGTGGTTCCCCAGTGCATCTCAGATAGTACCTACAAGGAATGCCATAGCAAGGTCCTATGTTTCTAGTGTCGCCAGCCCTACTCCCCTACATATGTGTGCTCCATCAAGGAGTTCCATGTCATCATCGATGACTTTAACCTGGAGGTCGCCTAGGAGGACTTCGAGGCCCTCAAGTTATCCGAGGGTGACGACGCGGTGAACACCATCTCACCTACATTTCACCGCTTGGAGCTGCCTTGTTTCTCATTGGGAAGCATTTCGGGACCTCAGACCATGAAGCTAGCAGGCATGTTGCGTGATCGTTCCATTATGGTCATGGTCGACAGTGGTGCGAGCCACAACTTCCTCTTGGCCCAACTAGCGCACCAGCTTCACCTTACTTTGGTTCCCTGTCCTGACTTACAGTCTGTCTGGGCGATGAGCATCACCGGTCGACCCACAAGTGATGCACCGCTCTCTCCCTAATAGCGGGGTCCTGCCCGGTGACCACAGACTTCTACACCATCGACCTCGGCAGTATTGACGCCATTCTGGGAGTGGCTTGGCTCCACATGCTGGGTGAAATGCGGGTCAATTGGGAGAGTATGACTATGCAGTTCCTCCAGAAGGCCATACGGGCCTCCTAGAGGGTGACTCAGCTCTGCTTCACTCGCCGATCTCTGCCTATGTGATTCAGTGGACTCTCGACGTCGACTTTTCTGCATGGCTTTGGCCGCTCTCTGCTTCGGCACTGCCGCCTCCTTCACACTCAGCCGACCTTCAGGCATTACTCACCGAGTTTGTCGACAACTTTACGGCCTTGACTGGCCTCCCTATAACTCACTCGATAGATCACGCCATTCCCCTCCAGCCCGACGCTGCGACGGTGTCGGTACGCCCTTATTGCTACGACCATGTGCAGAAGGACGAGATCAAGTGCCTAGTCCATGAGATGTTGATGGGGGGCCTCATCCTCCCTAGTGCAAGCCCCTTCTCTGGTCCGGTCATCCTGGTCTGGAAGAAAGAAGGTAGCTGGCGGTTTTGTGTGGACTACCGGAAGCTCAACAAGGCCACCATTCCGGACAGGTACCCGATCCCAGTTATTCAGGAGCTTCTGGATGAGCTCCACATCGTCAGATTCTTTACCAAGCAAGACCTCTGAGCAGACAATCACCAGATCTGGGTATGGACCGAAGACATCGACAAGACCTCCTTTCAGATGCATGACGACCACTATGAGTCCTTGGTCATGCCCTTCGGTCTGACCAACGCACCGACCACCTTCCAGGCAACGATGAACGACATTTTCTGAGCGGCACTTCGTCGACACATTCTAGTTTTTTATGACATTTTGGTATACAGTTCTTCCTGGCAGGATCACCTTCAGCACGTCCACCATACTCTGACTACCATCCGGCACCATCACATCAAGCTCCACCTGAAGAAGTGTTCCTTTGGGGCATTATAAGTGAGTTACCTCGACCATACCATCTCGGCCAGGGGGGTTGCCATGGATGAGGAAAAGATTGTAGCGGTCCTTCATTGGCCGACTCCTACATCCCTGTGGGACGTTCGAGGATTCTACGACTTGATGATATATTATCGCCGCTTCATCCAAGGTTACAAGGCTCTATCTCGGCCACTCATGCAACTCTTGAAGAAGTCAGAAGAGGGACCTTTTTAGTGATGGTCGCGGCCTTTGCCTCCTTTGTCGCCCTTCAGCAGGCCCTAGCCCACGGGCCGGTGCTGGACATGCCCAACTTCTCTCTACCATTCCTAGTGGAGTGTGGCACATCAGCCTCTAGAGTGGGAGCCGTCCTCATGCAGTCTGGATGACTGATAACCTACTTCAGCCATGCTTTTTCCAGCACCGTCTGCAGCCGCTCCGCATATGAGAACAAGCTCATGGGCCTCATTCTTGCCATTTAGCATTGGTGCACATATCTATTGAGACTCCCCTTTATGGTTCGTACCGACCCCCGCAGCCTTCGCAACCTCTTCCAGTAGAAGATCGCAATGCCTGCCCAGCAGGTGTGGGTGGCTAAACTCCTGGGCTATGATTTCACCATTGAGTTCCACCAAGGGAGGGAGAATCGAGAGGTTAATTCCCTCGCTCGTCAGAGGCAGTCTCCAAAGCTCATGACTATTTCTTAGCCGGTGTGGGAAGATACGGCGACTATCCAACATGAGGTTGTGGCCGACCCTATTTTATTTGGGATTCGGATGGCACTAATCGCGGATGCCACCGCCCATCCACCATATTCGCTTGTAGGGTTGGCCGCCTATTCTTCAAGGGTCGCACTGCTCTAGCGCCATCATCACCGAGCATTCCCTGCCTCCTCGCCGAGTTTCACACATCGCCCTCCAAAGGGCACACTGGGGCCTTCCGTACCTACCACCATTTAGTGGCCTCCCTCTACTGGCCCCACATGTTTCGATAGGTCAAGGCATTCATGGCCGCCTGTCTGGTCTGCCAGAAAGCCAAGTATGAGGCATCATATCCAGACGGTCTCCTTCAGCCTCTTCCCATTCTAGATTGTGTTTAGGAGGACGTGGTCATGGACTTCATTACTCGACTATCACGCTCCCAAGGATTTGACTACATCTTGGTCGTGGTGGATAGAGTATCCAAACACAAACACTTTATTCCCCTTCGTCACCAATACACCACCGTCACAGATGTGGACAACTTCATTAGCGGCGGTGTGCGCCTTTATGGGTTTCCTCGGTCGATTGTGAGCGATCACGACCTGCTTTTCTTGAGCACCTTCTGTATCACACTTTTCCGTATGTAAGGCACTCGCCTCCGCATGAACACTGCTTATCACCCACAGACTGATGGTCTGTCCGTAGTCCTCAAACGCTGCTTGGAGATATACCTTCATTGTTTTGTGGAAGAGCAACCCCGCGGAAGGGCCAAGTAGCTCTGGTTGGCTGAGTACTCCTACAATGCAGCCTACCACCATGCAGTAGGTACCACCCCGCTCGTGGTTGTCTATGGTCGGTCGCCGCACACCATTCTCCGTCATCTACCCAGAGAGTGCCAGGTCGAGAGTTTGGCCACCGCCCTACAGGACCATAACACCATCCCAGACCACCTGAAGCATCACCTCTTATGGGCCCAACAGAAGATGTCTTCCTTTGCGAATAGGAAGCGGCACGACCTCTCCTTTTAGTTGGGGGATAAGGCATTCATCAAATTACACCCCTACCGCCAACTTTCTGTGGCCCGCAGGCCCCAGCCAAAGCTAGCTCCCCATTGTTTTGGCCCATGTGAGTTACTGTCACGTATCGGTGTGGTCGCCTACCTCCTCCGCCTACCATCGAGAGCCACATACACCCGATCTTCCAATTTCTCACCAATGTCATGTGGTGGGCAACCACGCCACCACATATCACATTATTGATGATGTCATTCTTACCGGTGAGGAGCCGTATTACCCAGCCAAGATACTCGACTGCCACTGCCTTCTACTGGGAGACCCCACCTCGGTGGAAATTCTAGTCGCCTGGGCTAACCACCCAGACTCAGATGCTTCATGTCTTCTTCGGGATGGCTTGCGCCGCTAATTTGCTGACTACTATCTTGAGGACAAGGCACATTTTATAGACGATGGTATTGTTACGGATGCGCACATCGATGAGATACCGTAGTGGGTCTACATGTGGAGAAAGACGACGACGGGTCCATAAAGTGCACAGTGACTCCCCTGAGTATTCTCTAGAGGGGGTGAATAGAGATTTAAAACTTTTCAATGAAATGTGCACAGAAAAATAACAGTTCTAATTATTGAGCATCCAGAATTCCAACCAGAATAAATTAATCACAAAATAACTAAACTAAATAAGGGACAACACAAAAAATTAGCACAACACAGAAGAGACAAGAGCTATAGTGGTTCCCCAAAATCTGGGTACTCCGCTCTTCTACCACCTTGGTAGGAATACACTATCACAGTGTTTGAGTCTTTTGATAAGAAGACTCATAGAACTGGGATCTGAGTCTTTCGTTAAGGAGACACTTAGAACCAAACTAAAACATTTGATAAGGACATCTTGAACCAAACCAGATCATTTGTTAAGGAGATCTTGAATCAGGCTGAATCCTTTGAAGAGGGATTCTTAGGACTCTTTACTCAATTTACAGAAGGTAGAAAATAGAGTAAGAAGAAGATGATGATTTTGAAGATTATTTTTCCGAGAATGAATCCTCTTGCAGCAATCAATGAGGATTATAGGCACTAAGTGTTTTATGGATCCTTCTTCGGTTAATGAATCCTTGCTTGAGGAAGATGCAAGGACTATAGTAGCTTTGATCCAGTTGATGATCTCTGTATATTTTTATTCTTCTTTCAGAGAGAGAGAGAGAGGAAGAAGAGGCCTTCTGTGTCATAATTTTTTGTACAGAGATCTGTCGTGTATGTTATAAGAGACAGAGGTAGGGAAGGAGAATAATGATTGTTGTAATATCTCCTTTCTTTTGAATTCTATATGTATTTTTCTTCTGTCAAAATGGAGATGAATGACTTTCCTATTTTGATCTTTCTCTAGTTGGAATGTCCAAGAGAATATTACTCTCTTTCTATTTGTGTTCTCTGTCCATCAAAATCCTTTTGTATAACTTCTAAATTCATCATTATTGAATCTCTGGAATTATTCTTTCTCTTCTTGTTCATGTACGACCCATTATAATTCAAATATCTTCCATATATATCTTCAGAATAAGCATCGGAATTTATTCCAGGAAGTTTTCCAAAACTGTGACTGTATTCGACGTTGTGTCAAATAACATCTAACTTCTTATTGACGCACCTTTGAGTTCTACTAGAAGCTGCTTCGAAATTTTTCTCATCTTGGATTTGAACTATACTATCAATGTAGAGTCGATTTCTTATCGACATAACCATCGAGATGAAGAACATAGACTTTAAGCTCTGACTTCTACGTCGAATACAATTCGAGGTTGAGTCGACTTACAATGATGCTTCGACTGACTCTATCTTCTGCGCCGAATACAATTCGACATTGGGTCGACTTCCAATGATGAATCGACTCCCACTCTGAGTTACCTTTACATATATTCGAAGTTACTTCGACTCTCAATAGAAGCTGCATCGACTTCTTTTCGACGCAAAATTAACTAAACTGGATTTTGCACTCTTTTTAACTAGGCTTTGAAACTCTAATGTGAGTGTGCCATCCTAGAACATTTAAAGACCATATTATCCTCACTATACAACATGGGTAATAACTCCTAGAGGATGAAATCACTTTTACATAATTTATAAGATAAATCAAGAGGATGTTTTCCCAACAGTCCGTCTGGAGGAGGAGAGACTAAAGACACGTTGTTGGGATGATTATCCTTAATTGCTTTTTTTTTTATTTCATATTATGTTGTGTACGCTTTTCTATTAGCATCGTACTTTTGCTATCCGCATCCCATGCTTATACGAGGTGATGTTGCACTCCTTTTTGGGCATATTTGGATGAAGGGAAATTATGGCTGCTCCTTAAGCTTTTCTTCTCTACCTTAATCCATCTCTTCTTCCTCACCATCGCCAACCCTCCCCCTTGTCAGATTCCTCTCAGGGATTATAGCACACTTTGTCTCATCCAGACAGAGGAGAGTAGGAAATAAAACCCAAAGTAGAGCCAGTCATGTGATTGGTGGCTCTGCTGTCAATGATCCACTGAGTGGAGCAGCGGCTGGTAGCAGAATGAGCACCTGGAGGCCCCTGGTGGGCATAGGAGGAGGACGAAATAGAGGGCTCGATAGGTTGTTCATGCGTCAAACATCAAAGGCAAGGATCTCGTCCGAAGAGAGAACAGAAATAGTTGTAGGAGGAATATCTTTTGAAGCATCTAAGAGATGAGTTGAGCAAGGCAGAGGAAGACGGCCTTGAGAGTGGCCATTGCCACATACACCACGAGAAGTAGGACTACCTAGAAGGAGTAAAACCATGCAGCTTGAAACACGTGTCCCTGATATGACTGGCCTTGTCGCAATAATCAAATAATAGATGATCCTTCTCGCCAAAGAAGGGCCTGTAGTCACAAGAGGCACGACCACCAGGGCTAAAGTGAGCTGCAAGGGCAGAGACCTCCGAGGCAGAGTCGGTATATATAGTATAACGACGATCAAATTCTGGCTTAACAAGACTATTAACTTTAGGTAAGGAGGGAAGATGAGATCGCCCCAGAACTAGACACTAATAGGATCAAAATCTCGATGCTGACCATGGAGAAACTCGAAGATCTGGTTGCGTTCCTCTCGAGCTCAAACTTGTACTTCATCTTTAGGTAACACAAGTGTGAGAGCATCAAAGTGATCATACTCTTGGTAGAGCTGAGTAAACTCTAGGTAATAGGAGGAAGGAGAACGATCACCTTACCTCAAGAGGAAAATCTGTCGGCATAGTTGAAAAATCTGTGGAGAATTGCTACGATAAGAATAAGAAACCTCAACTCGCTTCCAAATATCTGCAGCAGTGTCCAAGAATAGGTAATTCTGAGCTTTGCATTTCTACATGGAATTGAGTAGCGACGACATCATCAGGGAGTTTTTTGACTCCCATTGAGACCACTCAGGAGAAGTCTGAGCAGGATCCCTTGAAGTGTCGGTAACATATCTAAATATATGATGACTCTTTAGGGCAAGAGTAATGGAACGAGCCCACTGGAGATAATTTGCGCCATCAAGTTTCATGGTAGTAATTTGAGGAGACC
Source organism: Dactylorhiza incarnata (assembly GCA_033032865.1). Classification (NCBI taxonomy): domain Eukaryota; kingdom Viridiplantae; phylum Streptophyta; class Magnoliopsida; order Asparagales; family Orchidaceae; genus Dactylorhiza; species Dactylorhiza incarnata. The sequence goes on along the minus strand of JAWHQI010000012.1, from coordinate 15,434,251 downwards.
CATGGTCATGGAGAGCACTATCGGAGCCTAATGACGACACCGGGGAGGACTCAACACGCCCACCAGAGGACATGTTTGGAGAATTAACACTCCCTTCCATAGCAACCTAATGATAGAAACCATGCAAACAAGAAAACATGAGGATAAATGCGCATCCCTAGTAGCTTCTCATAAAAAGAGGAGCATAGATGATCCTGACGAAGAAGTCGAGCCATGTACACAAGGAGAGGAGTGTTGGACATGTGTGTCACATCACTTTGTTTGAGAATAACAAATCCCAAATTGTATTTGATCTTGCTTGTCATGTGTTTATAGTGTGCAGGAACTATAGGTGCAATACTCCACAGGTAGAAAGAAGCTGAATTCAAAAATCTGGAAGAATGCACTACCGCCAGCGTTAGAGCTACCGCCAGGTGCTAGCTCAGGTTCCGTTCGATGAATTTGCCTGTGTTCGACGAAAACTCCGTTCGACGAAAATTTCCGCTCGACGAATTTGAAGCTCCGTTCGACGAAAATTTTGTTCGACGAAAATTTCCATTCGACGAACTTGAAGCTCCGTTCGACGAAAATTTCGTTCGACGAATTTCGTTCGACGAAAGTTTGTTCGGTTTCGCAACCGCTCCACACGAATGCTACCGCCAGCGCTGGCGCTACCGCCTGGCGCTACCTCAAGTTTGTGCACAGTGCCATGCCGCCGACGGTTTTGCAACCGCTCCACATGAACGCTACCGCAGGCACTAGGAGCTATCGCAGGCGCTATCTTCAAGTTCTATAAATTGATGGCATCTTTCTCGTTTTGGCTAATCCATCCCAGAGAGATTGCAAGTGCCATAATTCTACTGCTACCATGCTGCCAAAGATGGATCTCCCACTAAAAGCTTAAGGAGAATTCTGGAGGAGGACAACGTCATGCTACATCTGAAGGACAATCGCCTCAACCTCGCTTATGCCACAACGATCCTTCATCCTCATCTTCAGAGATCTTATATAGGGAGTTTTATTATTGTTATCTTTATTTTCATTACATACTTTTTGTAACCGTTTAGAGAATTCGCCTTGTGTTGGCGACTAGGTCTGGGTAGGACTTAGGGGGAATTCGCCTTGTGTTGGCGACTAGTTCTAGGTGATTAGATCTAGGGGCTCGAGGCCATATCCGGGGAAGGATTGGCTAGAGCGGCTTGAGGCCTTATCCGGGGAAGGATCGGCTAAAGCCAACCGGTTTGTGGGGTTACAAGTCGGTATAGAAAAGGAAAAGATATTTACATTTTGTACGCCTCCGATTTCTATCGATATTGAAATCAAATTTATGTAAACACTTTTTTAATATAAATACAATTATGTCTCTTTTTGTGTTTACTTGATTTCTATCTTTTGGCATAATCTCTACTATATTGGTTACAAAGTTTTTCAATTCGTATCACTTTATCTAAATTGTGTATTTCAATCTCTTTCATCATAAAACAATTTAACACTTGTTTCTAAATCTTAAATTGCAAATTACAATATTCTCTTTCTTTAACTAAATTGTTATTTTGTCTTCTCCTATTATAAAACAATTTAGTAATTTTCATAACATTATTACAAAGAATTTTTATTCTCTTATTCACCCCCCCCCCCTATAAGGGCGCCGTAAGATCCAACAAGTGGAATCAGAGGCAGGTTATTCCAAACGGTTTAAAAACCAGGAATAATGGCGTCTCATGATCTCGCTTCTACTAGTGGGGGAAACTTTCTTATAAATGAAAAATCTTTAGCACCACCTTTATTTGAAGGCAAAAATTATAATGGGTGGAAATTTCTTATGGAAAAATTTCTTAAATCTTTGGATATTAAAGTATGGAATATTACAATTAAATGCCCCCAGTATTTTAAATAAAAATGAAATGTTTCTAAATGCCAAATCTATGAATAGTCTATATTGTGCATTAGATCAAAATATTTTCAAACTTATTTATACACTTCCTACTGCTTATGAAGTTTGGAAATTTCTTGAGAATACTTATAGTCTTCCTTCCACAGATGATGAACAAGAGGAATTCCTTATGGATCCAAGAGAAGAAATCGACAAGGACTCATTCTTGGAGGAAGATAAATCTAAGAGAGAAATCGACGAGGAATTCCTTATGGATCCAAGAGAAGAAATCGATGAGGACTTATGCTTGGAGGAAGTAGAATACAACATCACAATATTTGACTCATTTGTTGGCAACACTTCAAGCAAAAGAGAAGAAGAAATGTTGTCTTTGGAAGAGGAGTGTCAAAAAGATGTTAAAGGAACTTTATGTTCAAATCTTGCCTCTACCGTTAGCAATGTAAGTAAATCAAATTCTTCTATCTTTGTGACTAATTCTATTTCCACATTACATATGCTACAAATTGCTAAACGTAAAATTAAGAAATTGAAAATTACAAATGATAAATTACGTTTAGAAAATAAAAGGTTAAAAGCTAATGTTAATGTAGAATCTAATTATGGTGTGGCTTCTCTATCTTGCTCTTTAGTTGAAATTCCTACTCCTTGTTTTGATTGCAATTTTTTTAAAAGAAAATTTCAAGGATATTGAAAAAGGGCTCTTAATTTCTAAAAGGCATAATGAAAATTTGATAATTGAAAATGATGCATTATCTTGTAAGTTATTACAATTAAAATCTTTTGTTGAAAAATTTCAAAAGTCATGTAATGAATTTCATCATAAGATTTTGAATAACAAGGATAAATTAACTTACAACATCATTTCTAAAAAGGATCATTTTCACACATCAACTCAAAAGGAGTTTAGTTTCAAAAGGAATTATGATCCTCACAAAATTCTTAAGAGTCACTATTATAGGTCTCAATATATTTTCAATCATGACTCATATTTAAAAACTCTTTTTCATGAAAATCAAACTATAAAATATTATCCTTCATATTATAAGAGTATGTCTATAAGAAAGAGTGGAAATGAAAATCATCAAAATAATAATCAATCTTTTAAAACATATTGTAACCCACTCTTTCAACAATCACTTCAAAAGAAAGACAATCACTCTTATAAACTTTCAAAGAATCCATGTAATAAAATTCATTATGATTATCAACATCAATCTATTTTGAAAAATAATTTGAATAAACATAAATCACAAATGAATTATTTTCAAACAAATATAATCATATAAAGATGTCACATAATCATAACATGAATTTAAAAGATAAACAACCAATGTATGAATGGAGACCCATAAAGAAAAATGACATATCATCTTTAATTAAAAAAGCCCATTCATCATTATCTTCCCAAAAGCCACCACGATGTATTTGGGTACCCAAAGGAACCATCCCACATGGTCCCCTTTGGATACCTAAATCTATTATTCATTAGTATCCAATCATTTGCATGAAGTAGAAATAATTAAAAATGAAATATCAATACTCTACTTCATGATATGCTTATTGTCTTTTTTACTTTTGTTTATTTTTAAATTTTTTATTAACAAACATGCTATGATCACTTTATATATCATGAAATATGACTTTCACATATTAAGCCTAATGTTTAACAAATTAAATTAAATTAAATTGAACATAAAGTCATATGACTTTAAAAAGTGATCTATCTCTCATCTTTGTTGTTATTTTTTTTTATTTTTATCCTTGTAAATCCTTTACCCATAAATGTCTTGAATTATCATCATAAATTGAATATTGAAATTATTATCAAGACTAATAAAATTATTTTAATGAATGGATTTAAATGGTTTATTAAAGGGCTTAAACTTAAAATATTAAATGCACAACTTATTGTATATTTGTCTAATTACTTTGTTGCATATGATAGCCCATATATTGAAAAATCATAATCTAGACAAATCGGAATCAAATGATATAAAAAACCATAAGTTGCTAACGCCAGGCGTTATCACTAATGCCGGCGGTAGCCTATTTTTTTCCTAAAAAATTCCGATTTCTCTAATTATTATTTTTCTGAAAAACTATTTTACTATATTAAATATCGTTATCTTCAACGTTCAGCTACCTTGTATTAAAATCAAAAAGAAAATTTACAAAACAATTCAAAATAACCAATACATTTTTTTCCTTTATACATTTATGTAGTATAATATTCACTTTACAAGCAGTCACTACATATTAAAAAGGATGAATATGAACTATATAATCACCACCATGATCTATTAATATTATATGCTAAAATTCACTATAATCATATATCATAATTCATGATCTAACAAGAATTATCTTAAATCAACTAATATTATCAACATTAGGAATTATGAAATATGTGATGGCTATTGATATTATAGTTTCATATCTTATTTTGTGTGTGATATGTATCTCTATTGTTTGCATGTATCTCATTATATTTAGATCTAAGAATTAACTTGATATCAAGAAGATGAAATCAAATAGAATAATCATTTCATTCTAGGTCTAAAGAAAATTAATTTGAAATCTTATCATATTACATACAACATTATCTCCATTAAATCATATATAATAACATTGCACTCAAACTCATCATTCTAGCATTACTTCTTAGTTTATGCTTAAATTTATATGCTAGGTATAACATTTACAAGGTTATTAAAATATCATGATAACTATGTGATTTGAAATTATATAGAATACTAAAATTCCAACAAACACATAGTTTATGGATTAATCATTAGAATATTTATGAATATTGTTTCATTAATCATATATTATCATGCAAAACCAAAGATCAATAAATTCAATTATTGAATGGCATTTTATTTCAAAACTATATATTTGTGATCTTTGTCTTTGATATGATAGCATGATCATCATTTTCTAGACTTACAATTCAAACATGCTCATTCAAAAGAAAATCACCAAATCATATTGTCATAAGTCTAGAAGAATTAGAATTTATATACATCATGATGATCTAACATATATTCTATGCAAAATTCTCTATAATCATAAATCATAATTCATGTTCTATCAAGAAATATCTCAAATCAATAATAAGAATTATGAATCTTATGATAAAAATTTGAATAATGTTTTCTTTCCATTATTTGGTGTATTGATATGCTTTGCTATTGATTGCATGTATCTCTCATATTTGTAGACTCTAGAATCAACTTTGTAATGAAAGAATAAATCAAACTAAATCATCACTTTATCCTAGATCTATAATTTGAAACTCTATTTTGGAATACATGCAATATTAATATAAGTCTTATGACATGACATTAAACCCTACACTCATCATACTAGCATTGTCAATTATTGAATATTAGTAATTGTGCTAGTTATCTCATATCGTCATCTCAAAAAAGTAGAAAAACTATGCGGCTTTATATAACTCATCACATTAAACAAAACCCATAGTTTATAAATCAACCCATAGTTTAAAAGCATAGGTTGTCCAAGGATTATTCACATATGACTTCATATCTCACAATAGCGGGGGCGTAGGGTTGTATGCATTAGAGACCTAACCTCTAAGTCATGTCTTGTCCTTAATCGGGGAGGGTTCCAGTGGGGCCTTGCGAGGCACTGGGGGGAAAGAGTGCTAGGTTGAGTGTTCTCTAGTGTGTGCATATGGGACTAACACTCCAACCTACGGCATGTGTGTAGCTCCTCATGCCCATCCGTCACTTAGTACGGGGATAAGGTGTAGACATTTAGTCGGAGTAGTCTTTAATCTTAGGACATACTTATATTACTCTTTGCATATTTATTTTATTTACTTATCACTTAAATCATGCATATTTTGGGTTGTTTAATAAAAAAAATGTCCTCTTGTGTTTGCATAATTTATCTTTTTGAGCTTAAATGTTTTTGTAAAACACATGTATTTGAAAAAGCTATAGTTTTATGCAAATTTGAGCAATCAAGACATCTCCAAAAATTACAAATTTTTTGCATAAGACTACTCTAAGGACACTTAATCAAAATCAAATAAAAAATTTAAAATTCTTAAAAAATCATGTACTGTTTCCAGCGCTAGCGTTAGCGCCGGCGCTAGCGTGGGTGTCTGATTTTTCTGTGTTTTAAAATTTTTAAAAATCTATAAAAATATGTTAGTTCATATGTACTACTTATTTGATTGTGTTTCCGATATTTCTATTTTTGTTTTATTCATATTATGAAAAAAACAATTATAAAAGTTCAAAATTCAAAAATACAAAAAATATTTTTTTGAGATTTTCTATTTTTTATTTATATTATGGAAAATCAATTATAAAATTTCAAAATTTAAAAATTTCAAAAATATGTTTTTATGGTTTTCTGTTTTTATTTATATTATGAAAAATCAACTACAAAAATTCAAAATACAAAAATACAAAAATATGTTTGTGTGATTTTTCTATGTTTATTTCATTAAAATTTTTTCAAAACAACTAAAAAATAATGTATGATCTTTATTGCTAATATCAAGCATGAATGATTTCTATTATTTAGAATTATTTACAATGTTAAAATTTATTCCTTGAAATTACTATGAACATTGTTTTGTTTATCATGCTTTGATATATCTATTTAAAGTGCATCAATTGTGTTGAAAAATATGTGTAGAACCAAGCTTAGCATGCCTATAAGTATGGGTAAATGTTTTATGATTGATAATGATACATTTCACTCACTTATTTTGGTAATCAACATGTGTGTTTAAATCTAAAAAATGCTTGCTTGTGTATTGTATTTATACAATAAATTAAAACTTGCATAAGTTTATTACATACACTACATTTGAATTGCACTTATGAAATTTAGAAAAGTGGTTAAGTTAAAAAATTTTGGGTTTGCAAAACAAGTGTATTCGGAGAATGTTGTCTCACAAATGTGAACAAAAGAAAATTATATAAGTAGACAAATATAACTCCACCAAGCACTACTTGAACCTCCTGATAAGTCTTCATAAGCATTGTGAGGTTGAGCACCTTGGAAAAAATAGTAAAGTGTCTTGTGCAAACCTTGGTTATTACACCGCTTTGTTAAAAATTATGTGCATTAAAAGTGTGTGTGAGTAATTTACTTGTGTTTTATTGTGCACTTTACTTTACATATGTCTTGTATTTTGTTGATTTAATTCAATTGTTAACATTGCCCAAAATACACTTATGTGCACATCATTATCTTTCATAACACTTCTTCTCATGAGTATTGGATTCTAATGCTTTATCTATAATACTCTTTATATAAGAAATGCACTAGATAACCTAGCATGATCTCTACAATGTTTTGGTATCTCTTGAACTTAAAATTAAGTAACATTGTAGTATAATCTTTCTTTGATATATTCATTTCATGCTTGGTATCTTTATGAAATACTTTGAGATTTCAAAAAGGTTAAAACATCTTTCAATTTTGAACTAAAACTCATATTTTTACTTATGCTTTTCATGCTTACAAAAAGATTTTTCTTATAATCTTCCGCTTGCTTACAACTCTTATCTTTTTATTTGAAATCTCTTATATATACTATGCTTAAACTCTTTATCATTTCATATATTACAAAAGCTCGATCATGATATATAACTAGCCTAAAGAATGCCTCCTTACTACCCTCACCCCACCTTCTTTTGATAATACCAAAAGGGGGAGATTAATTGAAGAAATCTATATATGAGAAATATAGAAGATTAAGGGAGAATAATTCATGTAATCTATCATTTAGGGGGAGTAAAACATAAATTGCATTTATGTAGGGGGAGCATTAAGATAGGGGGAGTATGCACATTATCATGCTTATCATATACTATAGTTGCACTATCATCTTGCTTATCCTATACTATAAACACTATTGTTGATTTCTTGCTAAGTGGATTTGTTATTATCAAAAGGGGGACATTGTTGGACATGTGTGTCACATCCCTTTGTTTGAGAATAACAAATCCCAAATTGTATTTGATCTTGCTTGTCGTGTGTTTATAGTGTGCAGGAACTATAGGTGCAATACTCCACAGGTAGAAAGCAGCTGAATTCAAAAATCTGGAAGAATGCACTACCGCCAGCGTTAGAGCTACCGTCGGGCGCTAGCTCAGGTTCCGTTCGACGAATTTGCCTGTGTTCGACGAAAACTCTGTTCGACGAAAATTTTCATTCGACGAACTTGAAGCTCCGTTCGACGAAAATTTCGTTCGACGAAAATTTCCGTTCGACGAACTTGAAGCTCCGTTCGACGAAAATTTCATTCGACAAATTTCGTTCGACGAAAGTTTGTTCAGTTTCGCAGCCGCTCCACACGAATGCTGCCGCCAGCGCTAGCGCTACCGCCTGGCGCTACCTCAAGTTTGTGCACAGCGCCACGCCGCCGACGATTTCGCAACCGCTCCACACGAACGCTATCGCAGGCGCTAGGAGCTACCGCAGGCGCTATCTTCAAGTTCTATAAATTGATGGGATCTTTCTCGTTTTGGCTAATCCATCCCAGAGAGATTGCAGTGCCACAATTCTACTGCTGCTATGATGCCGAAGATGGATCTCCCACTAAAAGCTTAAGGAGAATTCTGGAGGAGGACAACGTCACGCTACATCCGAAGGAAGATCGCGTCAACCTCGCTTATGCTACAGCGATCCTTCATCCTTATCTTCAGAGATCTCATATAGGGAGTTTAATTATTGTTATCTTTATTTTCATTACATACTTTTTGTAACCGTTTAGAGAATTCGCCTTGTGTTGGCGACTAGGTCTGGCTAGAACTTAGGGGGGAATTCGCCTTGTGTTGGCGACTAGTTCTAGGTGATTAGATCTAGGGGGCTCGAGGCCATATCCGGGGAAGGATTGGCTAGATTGGCTTGAGGCCTTATCCGGGGAAGGATTGGCTAAAGCCAACCGGTTTGTGGGGATACAAGTCGGTATAGAAAAGGAAAAGATATTTACATTTTGTACGCCTCCGATTTCTAGCGATATTGAAATCAAATTTATGTAAACACTTTTTTTTATATAAATACAATCATGTCTCTTTTTGTGTTTACTTGATTTCTATCTTTTGGCATAATCTCTATTATATTGGTTACAAAGTTTTTCAATTCGTATCACTTTATCTAAATTGTGTATTTCAATCTCTTTCATCATAAAACAATTTAGCACTTGTTTCTAAATCTTAAATTGCAAATTACAATATTCTCTTTCTTTAACTTAATTGTTATTTTGCCTTCTCCTATTATAAAATAATTTAGTAATTTTCATAACATTATTACAAAGAATTTTTATTCCCTTATTCAGCCCCCCCCCCCCCCCGGCCCCCCCTCTAAGGGCGCCGTAAGATTCAACAAGGAGAAATGGAGGGTTCATCCCCTCAAGCAAAATAGACACCGGACACCCGAAAGTGGATCCCTACTATCCTCACTACTGAGTCATTGAGGGAAGGAGCGATGAGGAGAGTCGATGGGAGAGCGGTGCGACCGAAGATCTGAGATAGACGAGCGATGAAAACACGAACGATTAGGCAGGAGAGATTATGCTTAACATGGCTCTGATACCATGTTGCAAGTCGGGAACCAATTACTATTAACCAAGGGTCACCTCCTTTATATATAGGAGTGACCAAATATAGGAAAAACAAAAACAAACATAAAACTTGACACACTAACAAGAAGGAACTTGAATTCAGTCTCCGCATTAGATAAACTTAATTATGGCTTTAAAAGTCTGTGGTTTAATTAATGTTTCTTTTGAATCACAAGTTATAGGCCAATGTTCTTTATTTGACAGACTATATTGTCTATGTCTAGCACTTACGAACATTTATGGGACCTTCTTTACTATAGAATGTGTTGCTAGTAAAAGACCACTACTTAAGGAAAAATTGCTCATGTTGTGGCATAAATGTTTGGGCCACATTTCTAGGGAGAGAGTAGAGAGATTAAATAATGAGAATATTCACCATACACTTGACTTCTGTGACCTAGAGACATGTGTCGATTGTTGTAGAAGCAAGATGTCCATGATCAATAAGAAGGGCTCCACACGCAGTCTTGATTTATTAAAGGTTATACATACAGATATTAGTGGTCCTTATTCTACTACCCTCTGTAGGAACACTTACTTCATTACCATCATAGATAACTACTCCTGTTTTGGGTATTTATACTTAATTAAAGAGAGGTCTGAATCTCTTGACAAGTTCAAGATTTTCAAGATTGACGTTTAGAAACAAATAAGAAAAGTCATCAAGATTGTTAGGTCTGACAGAGGTGGCGAGTATTTTGGTAGACATGATTCCTTCGGGAAACATAAAGGTCTAGTTTGCCAAATACTTTGAGAGCTGCGACATTGTTGCCCAGTACTCCATGTTGGGTAGTCCTTAGGAAAATTGTGTGGCCGAAAGGCAATCACACCCTTAAGGAAATGATGAGGAGTGTGATGTGTAGGACTAATCTTCCTGAGTTTTTGTGTGGTGAGGCACTTAAGACCGTAGTATACATCCTTAATAGAGTACCTTTAAATTCAGTACCCAAAACACTTTTTGAGTTGTGAACTAGTGGGAGAACCAACCTAGCTTAATCATTTACGTGTTTGGGTTGCCTTACGGAAGTCCGTTTATATAACCCAATGAAAAGCAAAATTGCCCATATATCTTGTCGTTATTATTCCTTAGGCTACTCAGATCATTCTAAGGGATTTAAGTTTTATTCCCTTTTATGATGACCTAGAATTGTGGAATTGCAAACAACTTAATTTTTAGAATTAGATGTCGCTGGAGAACTGAGATGCTCTCACACCATTAGTGAGTTCAGGGAAGTTGTGCTTATTAATTTAACTGCGCCCTCAGTGGAGAACCCAACGGTGGCTGAGCCCATCATAGAACCTATAGAGGAAGTGGAACATGTCTTGCCACTGATTCCAATTGAAATTCCTCCGCGGATTCAGATGGATCACACACCCGTTAGGAAATCTATTAGGTAGAGGAGGCCAATAATTTCCTCGAACTATGAAGTTTACCTGGACAAGAGTGATTTTGACATTGGTCATATAGTTGACCCCGTGACATTTGAGGAGGTTGTTTCTGTACCTCAAACTGATCTGTGGTGGGAGGCAATGAAAGACAAGATGGATTCTATGAAGCTGAATAAAGTTTGGAAGTTAGTTGAGGTACCTAAGGGTTACAAACCCATCGATTCTAAATGGATGTTTAAGACCAAAAAGGACTTGAAAGGGAAGCTCGAGCGGTTTAAAGCAAGACTGGTAGCCAAGGGATTTACACAGAGAGAAGGTATCGATTATAACGAGACCTTTTCTCATGTTTCCTCTAAAGACTCTTTTAGAGTAATAATGGTGCATGTATCTCATTATGATTTAGAGTTACACCAGATGGACGTAAAGATCGCATTCTTAAATGTCGATCTTGCTGAGGAAGTTTATATGGTATAGCCCGAGAGATTCAAGTCCGATCATACTATCTAACTTGTATGTAGGCTTAACAAATCCTTATATGGTCTGAAGCAAGCTTCTAGACAGTTGTATTTGAAATTTGATGAGCTAGTCACTTCTTTTGGTTGTGTAGAGAATAAGGTAGATTGTTGTATATATCTGAAGATCAGTGGGAGCAGATTCAACTTTTTAATTCTATATGTAGATGATATTGTGCTTGCGAGCAGTGATTTGACATTATTGTATGATTGTAAGCAGTTTTTGTCAAAACATTTTGATATGAAAGATCTTGGAGAAATGACTTTTGTTCTAGGGATCGATCTCACCATACATTAGCACTCAATTAAAAAGCCTACATTGAGTGTGTAATTGAGAGATTTAGCATGCTCTAATGAAAGTCTGAAGACATATCTGTGATTAAGGGTGATAAGTTGAGCTTGTCGCAATTCCCTAGGAATGATACCTAGAGAGAGTGCATGAAGGATATACATTATTGAAAGGTATGCGTTGTCTATAATACACCTAGTGGGGGGTGATTATGTGTTTTCAAGGTTAATTGCTACTTTAAAATTTTATCAGAACACAAGAGCAATACAGGAAACACACAAGATTTATAGTGGTTCCCTACATGACAATGTGTCTAGAGGTAGTCCACTGTCCCTCCCACATACCTAGCAATGAGCTAGAATAGGCAACTTCTTCAACTCAGATCTCTTCTCACTATATAGATCTTACAACTCAGGTTCACAAAGAACCCTACCAATCTCAGACTTTATAAGTCTTATAGTAACTCAGATCTTCACCAAGATCCTACCAAACTCAGGCTCACAAAGAACCCTACAGAACTCAGGCTCACACAGAACCCTACCAATCTCAGACTTTACAAGTCTTACAATAACTCAGATCTTCACCAAGATCCTACCAAACTCAGGCTCACAAAGAACCCTACAGAACTCAGGCTCACATAGAACCCTACCAACTCATATCTGTCACAAGATCCTACCAAACTTAGGCTCACTAAGAACCCTACCAAATAATACAGATGAGATTACTGTTGTAGAAGAGAAGGCTTTAAGATGAAAGCTTTGACTGATCAGAATTCTTCTTCTTCATGCAACTGTAAGCCCAAAGATCTTGTGAATCACTGAACCTTTCTGTAGAATTTTCTCTTGACCTTCATAGCACAGCAGTGAAGTCTTCTTCTTGTACTTTTTCTCTCTTTTCTACTTGTATGTATATGAATAAGAATGTGAGAGAATAACTGTGACTTCTTCTTTTCTTTTCTTGATTAGAATCAGTATGTTGTAAGAAAGTCAAGTCCCTTCTGAAATCGACAATTCCTTTATTTTATATTCTTCTGTAACTTTGCATAAAAGCCCTTACTGAATTCTTCCATAATTAATCTGCCTGATAGAATATTTGAGAGAAACGACAGAATAAATTATCATAACTATTTTGCCATTCTTGGAACTTGCAGAATATGGAAGTGAATAATATTCTTCATTAGTGTTGTGTAATGGCCATATTCTGTGGAAGATATATCATTTAATATTCCTTGATTGATGCGCAAGATGAGCGGCGTGCACATTCCTAACATTTCAATTTCTGAGAAAATCGACGCAATGAATGCAGCTCTATAACTTTCAAGACGATGTGATTCCTTCAAGCCGATATCGTGTTGATCGTGTCGACAATATGTAATCTTTACGATGATATCGTCGACATACTTCCTTCTTCAAGACTTTACTTGATATCTCAATGATATTGCTTCTTCTAGACGATATCGTCGAGATGTTTCTTTATAAATGACTTGGACTTATTCTTCAAGTTGATAATCTTTCTTCAAGACGATATCGTCTTGATCTTCTAGATAATATAAGATCTTCAAGTCAATGTTGTCTATACGATTCTTCCTTCATAATATTCTCCTCGATATGACTTCTTCTGGACGATATCGTCTAGATGATTCCTTGTACATGACATATGCTTAATCTTCAAGTTGATAAGCTTTCTTCTCGATGATATCGTCGAGATGTTGTCTACACGACTTGACCTTGCTTTCTCAGTGATAAAGTTTCTTCAAGACGATATCATCGAGACTGTCTCAACGGTATGTTCCTTATCTCAATGATATGTCAGCTAAGGATCAAACCGATATTTGACTTGGTGAACTTTTCACTTCAATATAGTTTTGATACTAGTGATATAGCTTTGATGCATTTCAACGATATGAGTATCATCTCAATGATATGTCCAGTCCTTCTTGATGCTCTTGGACTTAGAGAATTACTAGACATATGTGTTGGATCGGTAGGCGCCCATAGAGGGGGGGTGAATGTTTTTAAAAAATTTTAACATATTTTGATAAACTTGAAAATATAAGAGATTAAGATAAGAAATCAAGCAAATAAAATTGAGACATCATTTCATTAATATGAAAGAAGAGTTTGCTAAACTTGATTTCTTATAACGCTAGAAATTGAAGGCGAATACTAATAAAACTCTTTTTATTTTCTATCCCGACTCGCATCCCCATGAACCGGTGGCCCTAGCCTATCCTTTCCCGGATACTGCCTCAAGCCGCTCTAGCCAACCCTTCCCTAGATATGGACTTGAGCACCCCCTAGACCTAACCTAGATCTAGTCACCAACATGAGGCGAATTCCTGCCCTAAGTCCTACCCAGACCTAGTCACCAACACGCGGCGAGTTCACTAAACGAATACAAGAAAAGATGTGAAATAAAAAGAACATAATATTAAAATCTCCCTCTTGAAGAACTTCTGAAGATGGTGACGAAGGACCGCTGTAGTATAAGCGTTGATGAAGCGATCTTCAGTCGGATCTGTCTTGAAGAAATCCTTTTTCAGAAATTCGTGGAACTTTGGTGGGAGATCTCTTTTCGGCAGAATAAGGCTCTGGAATTCAAGCACTCAACCTCTCTCAAACTTGTGTGTTGAAAATGAGAGAAGAGGACTCCTTTTATAGGAGTGAGTGCTAGCGCCTGTGCTAGCTCTACCGTCGGCGCTATCCTAGTATAGAATTATTCTGCATGTGCATATCTTTCATTCCATGGAAACTCTGCCGCCTTGCCTCTTGTGCTCCGCGCTACCGCCTGCGCTATCCGTTATCGCCTGGCGCTAGCACCATCTAAAAATACTCCAAGAATTTCGCTAATCATTGCTAGCACCTGCGCAAGGTGCTACCGCCGGCGCTAGTGGGCATGTTGGAATTATGGGATCAATTTTGGGGGCAACCTTCTTATGTTATCCTTGAGTCATATGGACTTGTTTCCTGCACACTTAAGCACACAAGATCAAATACACATAGGATTTGTTATTCTCAAACCTAGGAGATGTGGAAGACCATGTTCCAACAAACTCTCCTTTTTGATAATAACAAATCTATTAAAGATAAATCAGAGCATTAATATATTATCATGATGAAACCTACTTGTGTGTGTGTGAGAGTGATGACTTAGGATAATTGTTGATTTTAGTATTTAGAATTGCTCCCCCTAAATACATGCTCCCCCTAAGTGAATGCTCCCCTAATATGTAAGCTAGAAACTTAGTTAATCATGTTAGTTTTCAATTTTGAAAGCGGTGAATATTTATCATGTTAGTTCTCCCCCTTTTGTTATTAGCAAAAGTGGGTAAAGGAAGCAAGGGACATAGAAAAGGACTTTTGATAACAAGATAAGGCATGATCGAGCTTTTTAGAGGAAATGATAAGGATTTTTAAGCATAATAAGGTAATGATTTCCAAGTAACCAATCTACCCAGACAACGTGTCTACACCATAGCCCCATACTAAGTGACGGATGGGCATGAGGAGCTGCATACATGTCGTAGGTTGGGGTGTTAGTCTCATATGCAAACACTAAAAAATACTCAACCCAGCACTCTTTCCCCCAATGCCTCGCAAGGCCCCACTGGAACCCTCCCCGATTAAGGAAAAGACATGAAGTAGAGGTTAGGTTATCTAATGTCTACAATCCTACACCTCCGCTATGGTGAGATATGTAATCATGAGATAATAATCATTGGAAATATTTAGCATTTGAATCTAATGATAAGTTCATAGCCTATGAGTTTATATTTTTAATTGAATTTTTTAAAGAAAAGCTCACATAGCTAATTTGAAATCCATTAATAAATCAGAGTTTTAGCATTGCGGAAGACTTAACATTTTGGAATAAATAGAAACATCCTTTTAGCAATTAGGAACACAAAACACAATTTGATTTGAAATTCAATAATAAGAAGATGTTTTTATAAGCAATATTTCACTTGTTGGAGGAGTGTTCAACATAAAATTTTTATATAAATAGATCAAAGGTTTTAGCAAAAACATGATATGCGCGTTAGAACAACCAATATAAATTCTACCAAGCAAGTCTACTACTTGTTGAAAAATTTTTTTGAGATTTAAGACTTGATATAAGCATGAAAGCGCAAGGTAAAAGTTATATGGTGATGATGCAGAAGACTTATAAAAATACAAGAAACACCTTTTTGTAATCACGATGATTCATAAGAAGATATATGAGTTAAATTCTAAAAAGAAAGATGTTTTTGTAAATCATTTTTCAATTAAAATCATTAAGTTTGATAATCAAGTAACCGAGCATGAAATAATATTTTCAAAAAGAGATTACTACAATGTTATTTTAATTCACAAATTCAAAACATACAAAACATTGTAGAGAGCATGCTAGGTTATCTTGTGCATTTATATATAAAAAGTAGTATAGAATTTTGCATTAGGATCCAATACTCATGAGAAGAAGTGTTATGAAAGATAACGATGTGCACATAAGTGTATTTTGAATAGAGTAAACAAATAATTTAATCAAAAATACAAGACATATGTAGAGTAAAGTGCACAATAAAACACAAATAATTTTACTTCCACACCCTTTAACGCACAAAGAAATGAACAAGTGGTGTAAAAAAACTTAATGGTTTGCATAAGACACTTTACTATTCTTTTCAAGGTGCTCAACCTCACAATGCTCATTAAAACTTATCAGGAGGTTCAAGTAGTGCTTGGTGGAGTTATTTTTGTTATTTTATTTCATTTATTTTTTGTTTTGTACAAAGTTTTCCGAATACACTTGTTTTGCAAACCAATGAAATTTTGGAAGCATAGCCACTTTTCTTAATTTTAAGAGTGCAAATAAAAGTAGTGTATGTAAGATACTTATGCAAATTTAATTTATTGTACAATTACAATACACAAGCAAGCATTCTTGGATTAAAAGCACATGAAAACTTTGCCAAAAAAGTGAGTGAATTAGTATCATTATCAACCATAAAACATTTACTCATAGTTAAAGGCATGTTACGCTTAGTTCTACACAACTTTTACAATACAATTTGATGCACAAATGAGTAGATATATCAAAGCATGATAAAAACAATGTTCAGAGTAGTTTGAAAGAATAAATTGTAACATTGTAGAAGGTCTAAATGATGGATTAAATCATGCTTGATTTTCACAATAAAGTCCATACAGTATTTTTGATATTTTTGCAAAATAATTTTGATTTAAAGTTTGAATTCTTATAATTGATCTTGGACTTCCCGAGGTCTACCCTATGAGGGGTTCGCCCGGTACTAGGAGATGTGATGGGATGATAGCCCAAATCTCCCTTTCGCAAGATACATGTAAATAGAAAAGTTAAGTTCAAAAGATATTTTTAATAATTTTTATAATTTATATTTTGGTATTTGATTTTGGCATATAAGAATAGAAATCAGACAAAAAAAGAAATGGAGTAAAAATATTTTTTTTGTAATTTGGCTTCTGTATTTTTGTATTTTGATTTTTCAAAAATTATTTAAAGGCAAAAATGCAAAAGTAAGTAGTACAGATAATAGAGCAGATTTTTAGGGATTTTGAAAATTTTAAGAATATAGAAAAACTGACAGGTGCGCTAGCGCTTGCACTAGCGCTAGCGTGGGAAACAGTACAGTAAATTTTATGATTTTGAAAATTTTAATTTTTGATATTGGTTAAGTGTCCAAAGTTTAGTTTTATGCAGAAATTTCAGAAGATTTGAAGATGTTTTAGATATGTAAAAATTGCATAAAACTATTGTGTTTAAGAATGTGCTTTAACACGAAAGATCTAGGACACCTAATTCAAGTCGTAATAAATAAAATCTTGCATCTGGGAGAGGTTTAGTGAATATGTCAGCTAGTTGGGAGTCCGTACCAATGAAACTTACTTTTACACACTCTTTCTTAATATGATCCCTAATGAAATGATGACGAACATCTATGTGTTTGGATCTAGAGTGGTGTACGGGATTATTTGTAAGATCTATGGCACTTTTGTTTTCACATTTGAGGTCAATGCTTTTGAGATGGAAAACAAAATCCTCTAGAGTTTGGTTCATCCATAAAGCTTGTGCGAAAAAACTCCGAAGGGCGATGTATTCGGCCTCTGTGGTGGAGAGTGTAACCGAAGATTGTTTCCTACTAGACAAAGCAACTAATGAGGGTCCTAAAAAGTGACAAGTACCGCTAGTGCTTTTTCGATCTAGTGAACATCCAACGTAATCCGAATCGTAATAGCCATGAAGTGTAAATGAATCATTGTGTGGGTACCATAATCCTAATTTAGATGACCCTAATAGATAACGAAAAATACATTTTGCCGCTTTTAAATGATATTCTTTTGGATTGGATTGAAAGCGAACACATAAACATACGGCAAACATTATATCTGGTCTAGATGCACTTAAGTAAAGAATAGATCCAATCATACCTCTATATAAAGTTTCATCAATAGAAATTCTAGATTCATCTTTTCCTAATTTTAAAGAAGCACTCATGGGTGTAGAAGCTTGTTTAAGATTTTCAAATCCAAATCATTTAAGCATATCGTGAACATATTTTGTTTGGCAAATAAAGATACCATCATTTCGTTGTGAAATTTGAAAACCAAGAAAATAAGAGAGTTCTGCTACAAGACTCATTTCAATTTCATTTTTCATTACTAAAACTACTTCATTACACAACTCTTCATTAGTGGCTCCAAAAATGATATCATCAACACATATTTGTAAAATAATTAAATCATTATTATTATGCTTAATGAAGAGTGTGGTGTCAGCACTTCCCATGACATAACCGCGCTTTAACAAAAATGATGTAAGTCTATCATACCATGCACGTGGCGCTTGTTTTAATCCATAAAGCACTTTTTATAATTTATAAACATGATTTGGAAATTTTTTGTTTATAAAACTGGGGGGTTGTTCTACGTATACTTCCTCTTTTATAAACCCGTTTAAAAAAGCACTTTTAACATCCATTTGAAATAATTTTATCCGTTTAAAACTCGCAAATGCCAAAAATATTCTTATGGATTCTAAGCGAGCAACGGGTGCAAAAGTTTCTTCAAAATATACCCCCTCGATTTGAGAAAAGCCTTGAGTGACTAAGCGAGCTTTATTTCTTGTAAACCTAGAATCACCATCTAATTTATTTTTAAAGATCCATTTTACACCAACAATGGGATGATTAGATGGACGTTCTACTAGGTTCCAAACATTATTTCTTTCAAATTGATCTAACTCTTCATTCATAGCCCAAAACCAAAATTCGGCATTTAAAGCGGTTGAAACATTTTTAGGTTCAATTTCAGAAACAAAGCAAATATTTGAAAACGTTTCATGAAGAGAAGATCGAGTTCTTACCCCAATTGATGGTTCCCCAATAACTAGCTCCTTTGGATGATTTTTTGAGAAGTTTAAGATGCTTAGGGCACGTATTCATCTTCCTTGGCCTCCTCTTCTTTGGAAATTTCCTCTTTGTCTTGCTCCAAAGATGGCAAAGGTTCATCATTTGTACCTGTAGGAAGTCTTTCTACACAAGGAATAAATTCATCAAATTTAACATTAATAGACTCTTTAACCTTACTTGTTCTTTTGTTAAATATTCTATAAGCTTTACTAGTTGAAGAGTAACCAAGAAATATTCCTTCATCATATTTTTCATCAAACTTTCCTAAGGCATCTTTTGTATTTAGAATAAAACATTTACAACCAAATACTTTAAAGTATGATACGTTAGGTTTATTTTGATAATATAGTTCATATGGTGTGAGATTTAAAGATGGACGAAGCATGACTCTATTCATAACATAACATGATGTGCTTACGACTTCGACCCAAAAGGACTTAGGTAATTTATATTCAGATAACATAGTATGTGCTAGTTCTTGGATTGTCCTATTGTTTCTTTCTACAACACCATTTTGTTGAGGTGTGCGTGGAGCTTAGAACTCATGCTTAATACCTAACATTTCACAAAAAGATTTAAAATTTTCATTTTCAAATTCTCCTCCGTGATCTGAGCGAATGCATTTTATTTTTAAATCTAGTTCATTTTGAATGCGAGTACATAATTTTGAAAATTCGCAAAACGCATCAGATTTGGAAGAGAGAAATAAAGTCCAACAATATCTAGAGAAATCATCTATTAGAACAAAAGTATATATTCTACCACCAAGACTTGCGATGTTAACGGGACCAAAGAGATCCATATGAATTATTGAAAGGTTTTATAGTAGAAATTTTGTTTTTGCTTTTAAAAGAGGATTTTGTAAATTTTCCTT
Source organism: Dactylorhiza incarnata (assembly GCA_033032865.1). Lineage (NCBI taxonomy): Eukaryota > Viridiplantae > Streptophyta > Magnoliopsida > Asparagales > Orchidaceae > Dactylorhiza > Dactylorhiza incarnata. Next base: position 15,414,273 of record JAWHQI010000012.1, on the reverse strand, counting down.
TTTGACATGGAGAACATAATGAAGATAATTTCCATTCAATTTAGGCAATCCTCTAATCAATTCCTTTTTTGGCTAGCTTTAAAATGAGCTTTGTGCTAGCATGACCTAAATGTCTATGCCATTGTTCTAACTCATCATTTTTAGTTATAAAACATTTTATAGATGATTTTGAAAGATCATGAAAGGAAACTATATAAACGTTGTGAATTCTAGGTGCAGTTAGTAAAACATCTTTTGTGTTAGGATTAACTATTTTGCAAAGATTTGTGGATGACTCAAATAAGATATCTAATTCTTTATCACATAATTGACTAATAGATATTAAGTTATGTTTTAATCTATTTACATAAAGAACATTAGAGATAAGAAAGGATTCGTTACCCACTGTACCTACTCCCATGATCCTTCCATTACCTTTATCTCCAAAGATTACGATCCCTCCTTTCTTCTTTTCTAGGCTAAGGAACTTTGCTTTGTTGACCGTCATGTGCTTGGAGTAGCCCGAGTCCAAGTACCACACGTCCTCTGTTTCCTTAGCCTTCCTATAAATCTAGAAAGAAGATGAGAGTAAAGATCCGGATACCCAAGGGGTACCACCCATAGAATAGGTGGATGCCTTAGGTACCCAGATTTGCTTTAAAGATCCCTGTTTTAATTTCCTGCAAGAGCTAGACGTGTGTCCAAACCTATGACAGTTCGCACACGAAATAATGGGGGTTGAGACCCTTTTCTGAAAATCTATAATTCTCTTACAGGATGAGGTTTGATTTTTAGAAAAAACAGAAGAATTTTTAAAAGGTGGGATATCCGAGCCCAAATTTTCCAGAACCATAACATTGGTTTCCCAAAATCATGTCCAGGGATTTTTGACCAATTCCAAAAATTTTGATGGCGATATTAAGGTCATGAGTTTGTTTCTTAAGAGATGAATTTTCTTTAACAAGCATGACACATATATTTTCAAAGCTTTTTTTTGTTATTTTCAATTTGTAAGAGAAAGGTTTTTAGTTTTCTCTCTAAGCCCCCCTTTTCTTTTGTAAGAGTTTTGATTTGTGAGAGGGGCTTAGAAAGAGAATCTTCAAGTTCTTTTGCCTTACATAGGGAGTGCTCACACTCTTGACATGAAACCTTTCCCTTTTCAAAGGAAATTTATTTTTTTGTAAGCTTATGATTTTCTTTTATGATAGATTCATTTTCACGATTTAAAATAATATTATCTTCTATACAATTATCATAGGCTTTGCAAGTTAGAACAAATTCATCATAAAGTTCTTCAAAGGTGGGAGGAGTTACCTCAGTGTCACTAAGAACACTGGTGTCGTCATCGTTGCTTTTTGCCATTAAACATAAGTTTGCTTCCTCCTCGCTGCTTGACTCAGATCTACTTGATTCTTCAGAGGAAGAATCATCCCAAGTTGCGGCTTTCAATACTTTCTTTTTATCCTTCGCTTTGTATCATTCTTTTTGCTCCTTTTGATACTTCGGGCACTGGCTCTGAATGTTCCCAGTCTTTCTGCAGTGATAGCACTCTGGTGGTGGTCTTTCTTCTTCGTCTTCACTTCCTTTTTTCTTTCTTTGATGAAGAGGAAGACCCTTTTCGCCAAGCATCCTTTTGGAAGTATTTCTGGAAGGTGTTTCTTCTTTCTGGATTTCTAATGAACTTCCTAAAATTCTTCACCAAGAGGCCTTCTTCATCTTCATCATCATCTTCGATGCTCTCCTTCTTTGACTTTAGAGCTAGTGCCTTTTTCTTTGGCTCCTTGTTGTATTCATCGTGTTGAATTTGGAGTTCTACCTCATGGGTTTTGAGATTCCCAATAAGGTTCTCGATCTAGAGCGTTCTTAGGTTGTGTGACTCCGAGATGGTCGTCACTTTTGGATTGAACCATGGAGGTAGAGAGCGAAAAAATTTTCTGACTAGGTCCCCGTCCGAGTAGATCTTTCCAAGAGCTTTTGAAGCGTTGACGATCTTGGTGAAGCGCGTGTACATCGAGTTAATGTCTTCTTCAGCATCCATCCTAAATTTTTCATATTCCGATTCCAGTTGGAATAGTTTTACATCTTTTACCTGTGATGTACCTTCATGTGTAACTTCTAATTGGTTCCAAATATCATAAGCAGTTACACATGCAGAAATTCGATTAAATTCAGTTCGATTTAAAGCACAATATAGAGCGTTCATTGCTTTTGCATTATTTTTGCATTTTAGTTTATCGTTGTCATCCCATTTAGCCTTAGGTTTTTGAATCGTAGCATCTCCTACTACAATTGTAGGAGGAGAGTACTAAACTTCTACCATATTCTGAACCTCTACATCCATGGTCATAAGAAAACACATCATCCTATTTTTCTAGTAGTTAAAATCTGACCTAGTAAAAAGAGGTGGTCTACTAATACCCTGACCCTCTGGAAAAGTGAGATAATGAGACGTCATTATTCCCAGTTGTTAGGCTGATTGGAATAAGAACCTCGCTCTGATACCACTTGTTGGATCGGTTGGCGCCCTAAGAGGGGGGTGAATAAGGGTTTTTAAAACTTTTTAATATATTTTGATAAACTTGAAAATATAAGAGATTAAGATAAGAAATCAAGCAAATAAAATTGAGACATCATTTCATTAATATGAAAGAAGAGTTTACAAAACTTGATTTCTTATAACGCTAGAAATCGAAGGCGAATACTAATAAAACTCCTTTTATTTTCTATCCCGACTCGCATCCCCACAAACTAGTGGCCCTAGCCTATCCTTCCCCGGATACGTCCTCAAGCTGCTCTAGCCAACCCTTCCCTGGATATGGCCTCGAGCACCCCCTAGACCTAACCTAGATATAGTCGCCAACACGAGGCAAATTTCTGCCCTAAGTCCTACCCAGACCTAGCCGTCAATACGAGGCGAGTTCACTAAACGATTACAAGAAAAGATGTGAAATAAAAGGACAATAATATTAAAATCTCCCTCTTGAAGAACTTCTGAAGATGGTGACGAAGGACCGATGTAGTATAAGCGTTGATGAAGCGATCTTCGGTCGGATCCGGAGTGAAGAAATCCTTCTTCAGAAATTCGTGGAACTTTGGTGGGAGATCTCTTTTCGGGAGAATAAGGCTCTGGAATTCTAGCACTCAACCTCTCTCAAACCTGTGTGTCGAAAACGAGAAAAGAGACCTCCTTTTATAGGAGTGAGCGCTAACACCTGCGCTAGCGCTACCACCGGCGTTATCCTGGTATAGAATTATTCTATGTGTGCGTATTTTTCATTCCAGGGAAACTATGCCGCCTTGCCTCTTGTGCTCCGCGTTACCGCATATGCTATCTACTATCACCTGGCGCTAGCGCCTTCTAAAAATGCTCCCAGAATTTCGCTAATCATTGCTAGCGCCTGCGCTAGGTGCTACCGTCGGCGCTAGTGGGCATGTTAGAATTATGGGATCAATTTTGGGGGCAACCTTATTATGTTATCCTTAAGTCATATGGACTTATTTCCTGCACACTTAAGCACGCAAGATCAAATACATGTAGGATTTGTTACTCTCAAACCTAGGAGATGTGGAAGAACATGTTCCAACAATATGGTTTATCTTCTATAGTCATGAATAAAATATGCCATCAAATATATAGTGCATTTATCACTGATCTGAGTGCTTCTTCAAATCAAGAACATTGATGGGCACTGTTCCCAACAATCATCCCATAATTGAAGACATTCAGCAAGTATAATATGATTCATCAATCAACATGATATAAATAGAGATAAAATTTTAAAACAAAATATTTCGGTGATTCTCCCAAATCATTTTCAAACAAAACATTCTATGATCTTCAGGTCCTGCTGCTGCTTCCCTTTCCTTTTCTTTTCTGCCTTTCATAGAAACCGATTGGCTTTGGGATCTTCTTTGGAGATAGAGGAGAATCATGAGGGAATGCTAGCTTATGATTTCTCCTTTTCTCCAATTGATTTAAATGCAGATTCCAGTCAGCAGAAGAGTAAACTCCTTTTGACCCATCTTGAAGGTATCCAAACTCCATCCAAGCTTCTGAGATCAGGGTCATAGAATTAGGACTCCACTTGCATGATTGTGGATCCTGCTCAATTTCCCTTATCCTCTTCTGCATGTATCTTTTGCTCTGAACACTCTTCCTTTTTCTTGAGCTAGCAGATTGTCCAATTTCTATACCATATACCTCTGAGGCAGTGCTCTCAGATAGTTCTGCTAACTCATAAGCTGAGGGAGGCTTCTATAAAGCTTGTTTAACTTGATTTACAGTCCACATGGCTTGATTTGAGCCAGCATTTATCATTATCTTCTCCCCCTTTAGGACTTCTTCTATAATGTGATCATCAAGGACTGCTTGTACCAAATTTATCCTCTCATGTATGTGTTGTTTAGCCTCATCCAAGTTATTTCTTACTTCTAGCAGATGTTCATCCAGGGTCTGAGTATTCACATATATTCTATTCAGAATTTGACCTCAATCTGAATTCATAAAGCCTGCTATTTGTTGAAAATCTCTCTCAGTATTCCTTGACAAAGTGCCTTGGTTTTGAATGATTTGATGAGACTGATGCCCAACCATGTTCATCTCCTCACCAACATGTTCCATGGCTGGATTGCCAAGTGAAGGAAATAAGTATGCTGAGTGTTGAGATGATGTATATCATCCTTCACTGTCTGTAGCTCAACCTTCATTTCATACCTTAGGCCATCTACAGTCTGCAGAATGAACCTTTCTATCTTCTCCCTTTAAGCATTCAGCAATGCTGAAATCATGTGGAATAGGGAGCCTGACTATGCAGTAGAAGGTCTAACAACATACACTTCTGGAGAAGCCTTTTCCACTGGAGGACTTCCAGGAGTACTGACTTGACCCAGAAGATCAGGAGAGTCTACCTGCATCTGCTCGTCTTCTTCCTTTAGCACTTGCTTGCCTTTAATCAGAACTAGGTCAAGACCAGCCTGGGGTTCAGTGCTCTCACCTTTTTCTAGCTCATGGTCTACATCCTCCTCCTAGACTAATTCTCCCTGATTTCCTAGGATAGAGTACACCAGATTGCTCTCCCCCTCAATATTTGCAGTCTCTTAGGCTGAGCACCCAAGCTAGGACTCCCCCTCAATTGAATCACCTCCTAGAATGGGGCTTCTTCTTACTTCAATAACCTCTATGTTAGCAGGTTCATTCACATCCTCTGGGATTAGTTGATTTGGAGCTACCTCCCCCTCTGTCAAAGCAGGGTTTGGCAGAGGTGGGGCTCCTTCTTCTTTAGAACTGCTAGAGGACCATATCTCCTCTGAGTCATCAACTGCCACAACCTTCTTTTTCTTTCCTTGTATAGCTGCTTGGGCATCCTTAGGGTTTTGGAGATAACTCTCTCTCATCTATCCAACATCTTTGAATCCAACCTCTTAGAATAATGTAAAGGTGCCCCAATTTTCTCTTCACCACTTCCTCAAGGGAATTCAGGAGGAAGATAGATATGATTCTTCCAAATTAAGGGTTCTTCAAAGTGCTCTTAATCCTTTGGAATAGAAACTTTCTCCAGTCTGTCTTCTTTGAGACAATGATCCTACACATGACCTCAAACATTTCCTTAGAAATCATATCATGGGAACCAGGCTTGCACAGTGGCACTTTCCCTACAATGTCAGCTAGAAGTTTTCCCTGCTGGTTGAATTCTGCCTTTTTAATAGACCCATAGGTCTTGCCATTGTACCCGCACCAGGTATATCTTCTACAGAGGTAGATCTTCCTCTTCAATCTCTTTCTCCAGTCTTAGCATTCTCAGTGCTTTTCCCAAGCTCTTAGCAGTCATCTTGATCTTCCTCCCGGCCACTACTGACTTTAGGATGGTCCCTGAATGATTAATTCTTGCTCCTTCAAAGAATTTCAGGAGCTCCCTGTTCAGGAGAACACGGGGTTCACAGAGCAGATATTCCAATCCTGCCGACTCCACCAGTCCAATTACTGACCTAATTTCTTCAGAGCAGGAGTCAAATCCTCCTCTCAGAAGATCACAGCCGGATATGTCTGAGGATTCATCCTTCTTGGGAGCCATTGAAGTAGAACGTCAAGAATGAACGATTGTTGGAGACGGAATGGGGGTTTGTCGCAGAAATGACTTAGGGCAAATGAAAGTGTAATTTTTGTCTTAAGCATTCAGTCTATTTATAGTAAAAGTAGATGAAGAGGCGCGTACCTTTTTGTCCTGGTTAATAGATTAAGAATCCATCAGACGGCTTTAATTAAAGATCCAATATTGCATTGAGTATCTGTGTTGTATTTCGATGATGTGCCTTTTTGTCGTCGATAGTGTCGTCGAGATTAATTTAAACTATTCGTCGGAATCACTTCAGCTTTGTCGTCGAGATTTAGATTTTTCATCGATACTTTTCATTTTGTATCGCTGAGAACTCATCTATGTCATTGAGATACCCATCTGATACTTGTCTAACTTGAGAAAATGATCAGCACCTCTTGAAATAATCATCTAGGTTGTGCCACTTAGACTTCCTCCTTCAAATTTCTTATTTGGAGATACTGATATGACATTTCACTTGATGCCAAACTTAATGCCCTTCTCCTGTCTATACCCCTGACTTGTCTCATAGCATCTTGCAGTTTTCTGGGAATGACTTTTGTCTTTCATTTAATATTCAGCCTTGTCTTTATTGAATAGCTAATCTAATTTCTACCCTTTTTACTCCAGTCATGTGTCTGGAGCAACCATTGTCCAAATACCAAAAGGGTTGGCAATTGGACATACCTGCAAGAAAGATTACTTACCCTTAGGTACCCTATTGGTTTTGGTTCCTAAGTTTCTGTTACGGGGACAAACTGAGATATCACACCTCTGAGTGGTATGCATTCTACTTGCACTAGGCACCATTAGATTGAACCAGAAGTCAAAGGCAAAATGGCCAATTTTTCCACAACACCAGCACTCATACCTGTTGTATCTTCACTTATGCCTCGCCATCTGGAAATGTTGGTGGGCAGGAGTGAAGATAGTTGACCTAACAAGCCTAGGGTGAACCTCACAATTGTGAGTATGTAGTTGAGCTAGTCTCACCACTTTGGGAATAGGCTTGGTGGGGACTGCCTTTCCCTTACTTTTGGTTGTTGATGTTGCAGATCCATAGACATGAGGACATGGATTCTTCATTTGAGTCTCTTCAAGGGGTGCTTTAAAAGAACTCGGCCCAAAGCCTACTTTTTTATGTGTGCTTGAGGGTTTACTGCTTCTTGTAGAGCAGCCATTGGTCAGATGGCCATATGCAGATTCCTGGTCAAAGAAATTTGATGCCAGCAGCTTCTTCATGAAAGGAGGTTGGGCTTCAGATGCCTTGACCTTGACTGTCTCCTTACCAAATCCTACAGTACCACATCTGAATGATGCAGAGAATTTTTCAATGATGGGAAGGATTGCCTTGGGCATTGAGAAGCTGACAATAATTTTCTTCTCAGCCAATAGCATTTCCTCAAGGTCCTTGATAACCTTGTTCTTTTGACCCAACTCAGCATTTTTGAGCTTTGTTGCATCCTTGAGTTTGTCCATTTCTTTGCTCATAGTAGTCAGCTTTTCAGCTGTCTCTTGAAGCTTAGATTGGGCAAATTTCAGGGATGCTAACTCCTTAGATTGATCTCTAAGAAGCTTCTTACTTCTTTTCAAAGTAATCCACAAGGCTTCATTATGCTGGACTATCTCAGATTCAACCTCATGTGGGGATCTTGAGGGTATGCTATTGCAAGCAGATTCACACTAACTATCATGCACATAATTTATCATTGATTTAGAATTAGAGACAGATAAGGGAGCTCTAATATGTACCTTCCCAGGAGAAGTGTTGTCATCATGGATTTCTTCAGTTATGGACATGAGGCCAATAAGAGCTTCCTCCTTAGTTTCTGATAAATTTGAATCAGAATTACTAAGTGTTCTGATTTTCTTAGCAATGAATCCTTTCTCAAATTTCTTTTTGTCCCTTGGACTTCTTCTATCATCACTCTTTTTTGATTCTTTCTTCTTGGAGGGGCAGTCAACGATCATGTGACCTGTCTTCTTGTAGTGATAATAAAATAAGTTAGCCAAATCAAATTCACTGAGTTTAGAGTTATACCTTTCCTCCTTTGAGGATTTAGGTTTGTCAAGTTGACCAGATCTTCTAGAGTTTGAGGAGGATGTCCAATGACTGTCTCTTCTTCTTCTAGGCATCAGCCTTTTGAACTGCTGGGAGAAGAGTACTAGTTCTTTAACAGTGTCATCAGATTCTGATGTGCTTGCATTAGAAGTTTCATTGTCTTCAAAGATATTCTGAATTATAGGAGTCTTGTCCTTAGTACTTTGAAAGGAGTGTTTTAGTTCTTAATTATCTTACAAGCTCTTGTTTAAGTTTTACTTCAAAGTAAATGATATATATAAATATATGAGTGCTGAGTGAGTAATAAAATCAAACAGTAGGAAGGCAAAGGTAATCACAACAAGAAATAAGAAATAAAACAAATAAGCAAAACACACATCCAAATGACACAAGATATATAGTAGTTCCCCTCAACCTGGGTACATCTACTCTTCTACCCACTGGTAGGAATCCACTAGGAGGTTGTTGATCAGGTGCCCTCACACCAAGGTGATTTTGACAAGGTGTCCACACACCATAGAGCTTTTGATCAGGTGCTCAAAACCAAGATGCAGGTTTTTGCTAAGGTGCCCTGTCACCGGGAGTTAACTTTTGAAGGGAGTTATAACCCTTTACAAGATGGGAAGGAATAAAAGAAAACATAAAATGTTACGGTGTTCTTCTCTTTCTTAGAAGACTCTTGAAGATCCTGATTGGTAGTTGAGTTGGATCTTGATGATGATGTTGAAGAGAGCTCCCCCTATCTGATTTAGATTGACGACAGCTTGTGGATGGAGCTTCTTCTCTAGATTGCAATACTCCTCTTTTCTTCTTGCAGTTTAGATCCCGAGCAATTGATATAGATTTGTGTCTCAGGTTGTAGATGATCTGCAAGAGAAGAGTTAGCAAAAACAAAACAAGATAGAATAATAATGTTGTTCCTGTTTTTGCTGTTGTTCTTCTTTCACTCTTGTTCTTCTTCTTCTCTTTTCTCTGTACAGCACTATGATATGTGATGTGTATATTCTATACAGCAATATATTTTGTATATGTTATGTTCTATCTTCCTGCTACCTTTCTCTACTCTTCTCTGTATATTTATTCTGGAGAGTTTTTGGCTATTTTGAATTCTTGCCGATAGAAGAGGAAATAGATAACATCTCTTTTACTTCACAGATCCTCGAGAACATAACTTGTCGTGTTTGGCTTGCTGCAACAGCTACAGTATTTATTGTTTCTGCCAACGGCTATAGCATTTAATGCTTCAACAGCTGTAATGTTAAGTCATCAATATATATATAGAAATATATAAATAAAAATAATAAATATTGCTTTATTAAATCTGACAGCATATATATAATATTTTAGTCGAACTGAAAATGATATAAAATAATGCTGCAGATATTTCGTCGAGCTGAGCTTCAAGTTCGTCGAGCTCATCATTTGATTCGTCGACCTAAACATTTGATTCACTGTTCTGAACTTCTGCTGAATATTTGTCGAACGCAGACTTGAGATCGTCGAACGGAAGGATTCGTCGACCGCTGAGCCTGGATGATTTCGTGGACCGCTGAAGTATTGAGATGTTCGTCGAACGCAGACTTGAGTTTGACGAACGCAGGATTTCGTCGACCGCTGAGCCGGGGTCTGTTCGTCGACCACTGAACCGCTGAGATGGGATTGTCGACCGCTGAGATAGGAGATCTTCGACGAGCGCAGAATGAATACCATTCGTCGAGCGCAGGGCGCCATTCGTCGAACGCAAGTAGCCGTTCGTCGAACGCAGAGAACATATGTAAATTTTATTCTTCTCTTATTTTTCAACCTATTAATTATGTCTCTTTTCAGCCTTCTTTCTTAATTGGATTTGATCTAAGTTATACAATGTGTTATGATAGAAACATAGACATTAAAGGTGGATCCGAACTCAAATCAAAACTAAGGTTCCAACAATCTCCCCCTATTTGAGTTGGGATCCTAATCCAAATTAAGACTAGGTTCTAACAATCTCCCCCTATTTGGTTTAGGATACCTAAGCATAAAAGTCTGAATAACTTAAGGCTTAAGGTTCAGAGATTATAGAAAATTTATTGTTCTGTTTGAAAACATTTAATCATAAATTATATTGTTTTCTTCTCCTTTTAAAATACATTTGGGCAATTCTGATTCCTAGATTTTGATTTAAGTAGGATTTTAATGATGAATTGCTAGTTGTTATTAGATTCTAGGAATTTTAAAATCAAAAAGAAAATGCCTGATAGCTTCTTTCTATTGAATCCCCTTAATCCGAAGAGACTCACACTCAGTGCTCTGGTCATTTCTGATCTATGCAATTTGAGTAGAATGCTCAACTTGATTTTAGAGAAAATCTGGAAGAATGTGAAGTTTTCTGATTTTGTCTTTAAGATAGGAAATTCCAAAAGAATCATTTAACTGCTGATAATTATAAATGTTTTAAAATAGGTAAAAATAAATGCTTTATCATTAGATATATTGGTCTTTTTATTTCGTTGAAATACAAATTTGAAAAATTTCTCTGATTTTGTTGAACATGAAAAACTTTCCTTTTAAAAGATTGTTCAAATTTATTTTTCAACAAAATATTTTGTTCTTCTGATACTTTTAAATCTATTTTAAGTTTAGTATGTTCAGAAGTTATTTTTAACCCTTTTATTTCTTTGTCAGATTTTATCATATCTGTATATATTAACTTAAAATCTGATTGGTAATTTTTAGATTTTATTAAATCTGTACATGATGATTTGAAAACAGATTTAAAATCAGAGGTAGAAATAAAATTTGAAGTTACCTCAACTACCTTTTCTGGTTCAGATTCAGCATCAGATTCAGATTCTACTTGGTAGTTAGAGCCATATATGGCCATCATGCAGAATCATTTGGCCTTTTGTTCTTCTTCTTCTTCTTCAGTTAGACTGAATGATGGTTCTGCATCAAAAGTATAGTTAGTTGAAGATGTAGAAGAGGACTCATTTACCATCCTTGAGAGGGAGTTCCAGATGGCCCTTGTGATGTCGCGACCCCTCCACCACTACTTGATGATGATCCGGTCGCCGAAGCGCAACGACATAAAGATTTTCGGTGCCATGTTGACGCTAACGGAAGACAACGTTATAACCTCCGCCCTCGGCGTGCTAAGACCACTTGAAGGCCTATTTTATTTAATTATTATGCTTTGTTATTTTATATTTATGAATATAAAATTATTCCATGTTTGGGTAATAATTTTATATTCATATAAGCATTTACCTAATTTATTTCTTGCACTTTAAACATATTTGGTGTGTATTTAACCGCTCCGATGGTAGAGATTACATCTCCATCTTGAACAGTTACGTGTTGTTTGTAACTCCTATTTAAGGAGGCTAGTTATGAGGATTATGACAAGAAAGAATTAAACCCTAATCCCCCCTTGAAAATTTCGGCCAAAGAGGAGCCCCTCCTTGCCACCGCCCCCTTGGTTGGAGTGACTCCAACGATTGATTCCTCCACCCCTCTTCAGTGCGACTCCGGCATGGATTCCTTCGGTGCGACTCCAAGGAAGAAGGTTGCAACACCATTCCGTGTGACGCTGGTGGATCCGTGGAGAGAGTGATTCTCCCACATATCTTGTGCGATTATAGATCCGGGTTGGGTAACATCTCATTTTCTTTGTGATTTCTTGCTTTAGATTTGTGGAGGTTGAGCATCCGTTTTATCCGCGATTTTTAAATACTCCGTTGCAAATTTCTGAAATCGATTTCATTGTTATCGAACTCTTTATTTCTGGATCGGGTAGGTCCAATTTGCTTGAGCGGATCTTGGCCTCTAGCCTTGGTTTTGCTCTCCAAAAGGATTGACAACCTTTGTGTTAACTTTTGGGAATAATACGACTCCTTTCCGATCGTTATTTTAGAGTCGATCATTCCTCCTTTGTGATGTATGTGATGCGTTAGATGCGAACGTATTGCGACGATAGATGCTTGTGTAGGTGCGGTAGTTCTAAACGTGAAGGGCGTGGAGAGCGTTGTTTTCGTAGCGATCTCCATCTCATGGACATCCCTACATCAATTTGGTATCAAAGCGAGGTTGTGTCAATTTTTTTAATTAATACAACCTTGATATTCATTTCCGTGGCGCAATCTAATAAAAAAAATCAAATCAAATTTTTTTTTTCTGTGGTCTGCGAATAACAGGCTAAAATCTTTATTTTTCGTCAAAATTCAAAAAACAAAATTCTGGAAGTTGTCACTGTTAGTCACATCCCGAAAATATTTTTCTGCCAAAATATTTCTTTTTGATTTGCACTACAAAAATTCACTAATCATAATTTTGTCCAACCCTGTATGAGCATTAGGCTAGGAACGGAGTATAACACACCTTCATCGTCTAGGATGGCAGTGAATGAGCACGGGGATCATAACACTGAGGCTATAGAGGGGTTACGTAATGAGATGACCGAACTTAGGACTATGTTAGCGCAAATCCTTCTGAATCAAGGAGGGCCGCCACCACCACCCGTTAATGCGGGGCAGCCCAACCGGCTCCAACAGGCCCATGATTCGGATTCTGATGGGGACTCTCCTCGAGTGCCCCCTCGAGAACCCCGCCCAGAGCGTGGCTTCGACATTACTAGGGCCATTAAGATTAACGCCCCCACGTACGATGGCTTGGGAGATCCCCAGATCTTCCTTACCTGGATTGTAGACATAGAGTGCTATTACGAATGGCACAACCTTACGGACCCCCAGAAGGTCCAAGTTGCCAGGATGAAGTTAACGGGTCGTGCGAAAACTTTTTGGCTGAATGAGGAGCAGAGATTAGGAGTCGGGCAGGGAGTCCCACCTATAGGTTGGCGGATGATGAAGAATTTGCTAACCGATCAGTACGTCCCTGCGTACCACCGAACACAGATGTTCGATGAGCTGGCCACCCTGCGGCAGGGCTCAAACTTGGTAGCTAAGTATATGGGAGATCTGAAGGACCGTATGGTGCGTTGTGATCTTAGGGAAGTTCCTGAGGTTACCCTATCTAGATTTCGTAAGGGGCTTCACCCCGATATTCAACAGAAGCTCCTGCGCTATGGTCACACAGACCTGAACACGACTTTCAATGCCGCCCTCGACATTGAAAAGAATATAGCCTTGAAGTCCCACTCTCGTTATTCCCATACGAAGAACAAGTCCACTGTTGGAGCGTCTTCCTCCACATATCCGGACAAGGGAAAGTTTAGGTCCACCGAGTCGAAATTTGTGGTGATCACTGCTAGAAAAAATAGGAATCCCGCGAGTGAGCGTGTCCCCATAGGGAAGGTTAGCAAGGACAATACTACATGTTATTCTTGTGGCATTCAAGGTCACTATACCTTTGAATGCCCCACAAAGACTAAGGCCATAGCCCTTTTAGATTCAGCTACCGACCCCGCTGATTACGTTTATGAGGCTGAAGAGGAGAGTGACCCAGATGGGGTCCCAAGTGATTTAGAGGATGATCACCACCTTATGGTGATGCGTTGTATCTTGACCACTCCTCGTTCATTAGATTATTGGAAGAGGACGAGCATATTTTCTCTGATCTTTAAGAGTGGTGAGAATCTTTGCAAGCTGATTATCGACAGTGATAGTTGTGTGAATGTCATTTCTGAGAGCGCCGTCACACGTAAGTCCCTAACTACGGAACCACACCCGACCCCCTATCAAGTAGCCTGGATTAGCAATGTCACCGTTCCGGTTACCAAGCGGTGCCCGGTTCCCCTCTCGTTCAAATCTTATACTGATGAGGTTTGGTGTGATGTCCTATCGATGGATGCTTATCACGTGTTACTAGGCCGCCTTGGCTATATGACCGTGCTGTGACGCATTTTGGTCGAGCCAATATGTACGAATTCAAATTCAATGGCAAAACCATCACCTTAAGGCCGACCATCCCGAAGGAGCTAGTATTTTTGGATAAGGACACCACTGTCCCAATGGAGAGGAAAACGTTGAGTCTAGTTGGTAGGAAGGAGTTTGTGAAGGATCCGTTCCTTGATGGAGTGATGTATGCACTAGTACTTATGAGTGTGAAGCCTGATTCTAGTGTTTTGGATGATCTGCCCAGTGAGTTACGGGTATTGTTGGATGAGTATAGGGATGTGTACCCGGAGGAGTTGTCGTCATCATTACCCCCGCTTCGGGATATTCAGCATGCGATAGATCTGGTCCCGGGCTCCTCTTTGCCCAACCAACCCCATTATCGACTCCATCCTGCTGCCCACAAGGAGTTACAGGCCCAAATTGAGGACCTGTTGATGAAGGGGTTCATTAGGACTAACATGAGTCCATGTGCGGTGCCCGCCTTGCTTGCCCCCAAGAAGGAGGGTACATGGCGGATGTGTGTTGATAGTCGTGTTATCAACAAGATTACCATCAAGTATAGGTTTCCTATTCCACGATTAGATGACCTCTTAGATGTCTTATTTGGCGCCACTATATTTTCGAAGTTAGACTTACGGAGTGGCTATCACCAGATTAGGATCCGCGAGGGAGACGAATGGAAGATGGCATTTAAGTCTAAGGATGGGTTGTACGAGTGGCTTGTGATGCCCTTTGGGCTGTCCAATGCCCCCAGTACCTTTTCGCGGATGATGACCCACGTCTTTCGGCCGTTCATGGGTAGGTTTGTGGTAGTCTACTTTGACAACATATCTATTTATAGCACCACCACTGCCTAGCACACCTCCCACATGAGAGCGATTCTTTCCACCCTGCGGAAGGAAACATTATTTCTTAATCTTAAGAAGTGCACTTTTTATGTCCCTGAAGTAGAGTTCTTAGGCTACATAGTCGGGTCGGAGGGCATTAGAGTTGATCCTAGCAAGGTCCAAGTCATTAAGGACTGGCCCGAGCCGACCAATTTATGAGAGGTGCGTAGCTTACACGGGTTAGCTACATTTTACCGTCGTTTTATACGAGGCTTCAGTAGCATCATGGCCCCCATTACTGATTGCATAAAAGGGCGAGTTCACCTGGACGAAGTCCGCCACCTATGCTTTCCAACGCATTTAGAAGCTTATGATTGAGGCACCTGTCGTACGTCTACCTGACTTCACCAAAGTCTTTGAGCTTACTTGTGACGCTTCTGGAGTAGGATTAGGAGGTGTTTTGAGTCAAGAAGGGCACCCCGTGAGTTATTTTAGTGAGAAGTTATCTGGCGCTAAGTTAAATTATTCAAACTACGATAGAGAGTTTTATGCGGTAGTTCGATGTTTGCACCATTGGAGGCACTATCTCCTCTCCAAGGAGTTTGTGATCCTCTCTGATCACGAGGCATTGCGGTTCCTCAATGGCCAGCATAAAATCAGCCCGCGTCATGCTAAGTGGGTATCTTTCCTGTAAGGTTACACGTTTAATCTTAAGCACCTTAAGGGAGCTGATAACCGAGTCGCGGACGCTCTTAGTCGCCTTACATTTTCGCTTACTACTATGGAGGTTAATGTTGTAGGATTTGAGCGCATTAAGGATGAGTACGCTACTTGCCCAGATTTCTAGGATTCATATTTATCTGCCCAGGATAGTTCCCCCATGACTATATCTGCATTCGTTATTAAGGATGGTTATCTATTTAGGCATGGGAAGTTGTGCATCCCGCAGTCATCTTTGCGTCTTCATATCATCTGGGAGCTGCATAGTGGAGGGTTGAGTGGCCATTTCGGTAGAGATAAGACCGTTACGTTAGTTGAGGAGAAGTTTTATTGGCCTAAACTTAAGGTGATGGTGGGAAGGGTAGTGAGTAGTTGTCGTACCTGTCAGGTATCTAAGGGCACAAAAACCAATGTAGGATTATATACACCCTTGCCTATCCCTTCCACACCATGGGAGGACGTGAGCATGGACTTTGTTTTAGGCCTACCCACCACTTTATGTTGTCTCGATTCTATTCTCGTGGTAGTGAATATGTTCTCCAAAATGGCATATTTTATTCCGTGCACTAGAACCAACGATGCGTCACACGTAGCAAAATTATATTTTAAAGAGGTCGTTAGCCATCGCGGAGTGTCGAAGACAATTGTCTCGGATAGGGTTGTAAAATTCACTAGCTATTTTTGGAAGACTTTATGGATGTTGATGGGAACGAAGTTACTATTCTCCGCTGCTTATCACCCGCAAACCGACGGGCAAACGGAGGTGGTCAATCGGAGTTTGGGGAACATCCTTCTGTGTCTTGTGAGTGATCACAAAGGCACGTGGGATCTACTGCTGCCCCATGCCCAATTGGCGTACAATAACTCTAAGAATAGGTCCACGGGTATGTCACCTTATGAGATTGTTCACGGATATAAGGCTCCGGTGCCTCTTGACTTGGTTCCGTTACCACCAACATATATAACAAGTCAATTTGCACAATCCTTTGCCCAACACATTCATGATCTACATGCACATATACGGGCTACCTTGACTTCTCAATACGAGTCCTATCAAGCGCATGCTAATCTACATAGGAGAGTGTCACACTTTAAAGTCGACGATCTAGTTTTAGTCTGCTTAGTTCCCGAACGACTGCCATCTGGCACCGTTAAAATGTTAGCACCAAAGCGCGTCGGCCCTTTTCGGGTTATAAAGAAACTAGGTGACAATGCTTTCGTTTTGGATTTGCCTGCGGATTGGGGTATCTCCCCCATTTTTAATGTTTCGGATTTGACGTTGTTTGTTTCGCCTCCACATGAGTTGTCTTCTTTGTCGTCTTCTCCCTCCACTAAAATTTCTAATGGGCTGGGGAGTGGTAGTTCGGATGATCTCTCTCTTTCGGTCCCCACAGGTATATCATCGGATGGTGCGTTGCATTTTTTTCTTCCTACTGCTGACATGTTTCCCAGGTTTCCCAAGACATTTCTCACTCCAGATACGATACTTGCTGCTGAGCCACTTGCGACTACTGATGGTGATACCTACCGCTTCCTCATCCGTTGGCGTGACCGCCCCCCCCCCCCCCCCCCCCCCTCGGATGACTCATGGGTACTCGAGACGGAGCTTCGACGCTTGGATGCCGACCTTCTCCACCGCTATCTCTCGGACCACGCATCGGAGATACATGATTTTGAGCAGGGGAGGATTGATGTCGCGACCTGATGAGTACTTTTTGTGCTCATCTTTTAATATAAGTTTAATATATTTTTAATATGAAATTATATAGTTTTTATGCTTTTCTTATTAAAATTATTATCTTTTCAATTTTATAAACTAACTTAAGCTTTTTATGTATTTCAGGTTTTTTTGGACGCATTGGACAAAAACTTCAAGTACACGCCCAAGGTCACGGGCGTGACCATGGGCGTGTAACCTGCGCGGTGTTCCAGACCATGTTTCCGCCACCACGGGTGCATTCCGTGAAGAATTTGCCAAGTACACGCCCCAGGTCACGGGGGTGACCAAGGGCGTGACACAATGTCACGGCCGTGACTCGCCACAAGCATCCAGAATCAGCCTGCCAAGTCAATTAAATTTACACGCCCCAGGTCACGGGCATGACTAGGGGCGTGACTCAATGTCACGGGCGTGACTCATCCCGCGCCACTCCCCGCTTCTTCCCGCCGAAGATTCCCGCCAGCAGCACGTTTTGAAGGTTACAAGCCCTAGGTCACGGGCATGACCTAGGGCGTGACACGCAAATTTCGTCAGCATTAAAGCCATTCTGCACTCTTTCCGCTCCGAGATGATCGCGCGGCTTACACGCCATTGGTCACGGGTATGACCGACGGCGTGTACCCAAAATTTTCAGCTATAAAAAGGCAGCTCCTCCAGATTATTTGTACACATTGTATTGGAGTCCAAGCCTCCATTTTTCTTGCTTTATTTCGGTATTTTCAAGTATTCTAGCTTTACTATTCTTTGCACTTGTAATTTCCCTTTCAATAGTTGTAATCCTTTTTCTTGAATTAATAAAATATGTTGTTTTTTCTTCTATCTTGTCCACTTCTCTTATCATTAGTTATAATCTTCTAGTCAAGTTACTTTTCTTATTGCAATCAATTCAAAGTTCTATTTGATAGAACAATAGAGATCGTCTTGAGTAAGAGTAATCAACACGCCCAGGTTTTTATACGACCTTGGTTTTTATAAAGCCTATACTAGATCCGACACGGTACACTCATCGTTGTCGTTTGCAAGCATAGTTTTGCTCATCAAGTTTTTGGCGTCGTTGTCGGGGATCTGAGTTGATATTTCGAAAGAGAATATCTATTGGTTCTATCGCTTCCTTTCTTCTCTTATTTTTTTTTATCATTCAAGGTGTAACTAAATTCCTGGAAAGGACGCTTTGGGCTTGAATTCCCATCATAGCCTCTAGTACCTTGCGAACCCTTCACCGGGTAGATCTTGGGAAGTCCAGGACTAATTTTAATTCGCCTAAATTAAAAAAAAAATCTTCATAAAATTTATATTTATATTAAAAAAAATTATCATAAAAAAAATATAATAAAAATATTTATCTGAAATTTTGTTTTATTTATCCACATCCTTTCCTCTTTTCTTTTTGGTTTATGACCCGAGGAAACTCTTCAAATATTTTTGAATTTTGTTTTGATCCGAAAATCGAGCGCACCTTGCGGCGGCGTCTCCGATTTAGCGATCTACCTATAATTCAAGAAGAATCAATCGGAGAGACTAACGAAGGCATAATGGGTGATCCCATCCATAATGAGGCCCCGCTATGGACTATGTCCTATTATGCGAGACCCAATTGGGAGGGAACAAAATCTAGCATTATTCGCCCGACGGTGGCGAATAATAATTTTGAAATTAAAACGAGCATCATTCAAATGGTACAGCAAACCCTCATATTTGATGGCTTACCAAATGAATATCCTAATCTGCATTTGTTAAATTTTTGGGAAATTTGCGATACGTTTAAAATCAATGGCGTCACTGATGACGCCATTCGTTTGCGTTTATTTCCTTTTTCTTCGCGGACTAAGGCCAAGCAGTGGTTGGGATCTCTCCCTAGAGGTTCCATCACTACATGGGCCGAAATGACGGAGAAATTTTTAACGAAATATTTTCCTCCGGCAAAGTCCGCTAAATTACGTACGAACATTCTCTCTTTTACGCAAATAGACTCGGAGTCTCTCTACGACACATGGGAGCGCTTCAAGGAATTATTGCGGAGATGTCTTCATCATGCCCTTCCTTTGTGGCAATAAATTCAAACTTTCTACAATGGTTTGAATCTCCAAATAAGGCAAATGATTGATGCGGCAGCAGGGGAACTCTTAATAACAAAACCCCTGAAGCCGCTTAAGAGCTTTTTGAAGAGATGGCCATGAACGCATATCAGTGGAATGCGCCACGGACGCGCCCTAACAAGTCGGATGGACTTTATGAAGTCGAGGCAACCACTAATTTAGCGTTACAAGTAGAAAGATTAACTAAGCAAGTGGCGGAGATGTCTGCTTCCTCCGCCACCAATTGGGCTAATCATAATAATAACGAACATAATAATAATTTCATTCAAGAGCAAGTTGATTATATGGGGAACTCTTATCGTCCTCCCTATAACCCAAATATTAACATTCCATTTAATAATTCATTTAATCCGGGTTATAGGAGCCACCCTAATTTTTCATGGAGAAACCCCAATAATGCTCAGCGTCCAACACAAGTGAATCCCCCCGGATTTGCTCCACCACCACCACCACATAAGCCCTCTCTGCTTGAAGAGGTCTTCACTAAGTACATTGCCTCCAATGAGTCCAATATCCGGAATCTCACCGGATCGGTCAAAAATTTGGAAAATCAAATTGGACAGCTCGCAAAAATGTTCTCCGAACGTCAGCAAGGAGCACTTCTGGGCAACACTGAGCCCAATCTGCGGGAGAGCGCTAACGCAATCACACTCCGCAACAGAAAGGAGGTAACTTCTTCAAAACTGGTCGAGCCCGAGGTAAATATTTCATCTTCTCCCCCGCAAGTTATTTCTTCACCTACTTTACCGTCTGCTGCTTTAGCTCCGCGCATATTTACAAATCCTTCTATTCCTTATCCTTCAAAATTTAAAGATGAGCGCAATGAGGAGCAATATAAAAAGTTTATTGAAATTTTAAAACAAATCCAAATAAATGTACCATTCTGCGAAGCAATTGCTCAAATGCCAAAGTATGCTAAATTTTTAAAAGAATTACTTTCAAATAAAAAGAAACTTGAAAATTTTTCGCGTATTTCTTTAAACGCGGAGTGTTCGGCGGCTTTATTAAATAAATTACCACAAAAATTGAACGACCCGGGACGGTTCTCCATCCCGTGTATGTTTGGTAATTTATCAATCAAGCACGCCTTGGCCGATCTAGGAGCTAGTATAAATTTAATGCCTTTTGCGTTATTTCAAAAACATGGTTTGGGAAACCCAAGCCCAACTAATATAAGCATCCAACTAACGGATCGGTCAGTTAAATACCCAATAGGGGTCATTGAAGATGTGCTAGTAAAGGTTGATAAGTTTATCTTCCCGGTAGACTTTGTCATCCTCGATATTAAAGAAGACGCCGAAGTACCCCTAATACTTGGCCGACCTTTCCTAGCCACCGCTCGAGCTATAATAGATGTAAGTAACAAAAAACTTCTCCTACGAGTTGGAGAAGAGGAAGTTATTTTCAATGTTAATCAATCAATGAGAAATGCAATTACTAACAATGATTCTTGTTTTATTTTAGAATCAAATTTTGAAGAAGAATTATCAACTTTTGCGGAAATAAATTCCCCTTTTTATGAAAATCCGGAGTAACAAACTTTATTACGTTTTGAAGAAACAACCTGGCAGGAAAATTTTGAACAAACAAATTTAAATATTTTTAAAATCAAAACATCTTATGAAGAGCCGCCGAGTCTAGAATTAAAACAACTACCGGATCATCTAAAATATGTATTTTTAGAAGAAAATTCAAAATTACCAGTAATTATTTCTTCTGCGCTTAATGATTCGGAAACTTCTGAATTAATTAAAATTTTAAATAACTACCGTCACGCAATTGCGTGGCAAATTTCAGATATAAAGGGTATAAATCCCTCATTCTGCACGCATAAAATAAATCTTGAAAATAATTCTCGCGGCACTATTCAGCCTCAACGACGCTTAAATCCTAATATGAAGGACGTCGTTAAGGCCGAAATTATAAAATTATTAGACGCGGGGATTATTTACCCAATTTCTGATAGCACTTGGGTTAGCCCGGTGCAAGTCGTGCCTAAGAAGGGCGGAATCACAGTAGTTAAAAAACGAAAATAACGAGTTAATCCCAACCCGTACTGTTACGGGTTGGCGGGTATGCATCTATTATAGGAAATTAAATGATGCTACCCGCAAGGATCATTTTCCGTTGCCCTTCATTGACCAAATTTTAGAACGTTAATCTGGTCACTCGCACTATTGTTTTCTTGATGGTCTTTCAGGATATTTCCAAATCCCAATTGCTCCTGAAGACCAAGAGAAAACCACCTTCACTTGTCCGTTCGGCACCTTCGCATATCGAAGAATGCCATTTGGGCTTTGCAACGTGTCAGCTACATTTCAAAGATGTATGCTGGCAATTTTTAATGAATTAGTTGAGGACGTCATGGAAGTTTTCATGGACGATTTTTCAGTCTATGGCGATTCCTTTAAAAATTGTCTAAAAAATCTTGATCGTGTTCTTCAATGCTGCGAAGACACGAATCTGGCACTCAACTTGGAGAAGTGCCATTTTATGGTCCGTGAGGGATTAGTCCTCGGACATAAGGTTTCTAGTAAAGGGATCGAGGTCGATAGGGCCAAGATCAAAGTTATAGAAAAACTCTCTTCGCCTACTAATATTAAATCTATTAGGAGTTTATTAGGACATGCGGGTTTCTATAGACGGTTTATTAAAGATTTTTCAAAAATTACAAAACCGTTAACGCATCTTTTAGAAAAAGAAATCATGTTTATCTTTGATGACGAATGTTCTAAGGCGTTCATAAAGATTAAAAAAGAACTTATCAAATCACCTATTTTAATTTCACCAGATTGGTCTCTTCCGTTCGAAATCATGTGCGATGCAAGCGATTTTGCCGTAGGTGCGGTCTTGGGCCAAAGGGTGAATAAATACTTTCACCCCATTTATTACGCAAGCAAAACGCTTACATCCGCCCAAGCTAATTATACAACGACGGAAAAAGAACTTTTAGCGATTGTTTTTGCTTTTGATACATTTTGTTCATACATAATGCTATCAATAATTATTGTTTTTACAGATCACTCCGCACTCCGATACTTGCTAGATAAAGGGGACGCCAAGCCCCGACTATTGAGATGGATCCTACTCTTGCAAGAATTCGATTTGGAGATCCGAGACAAGAAAGGAGCGGAGAACTTGGCGGTCGACCACCTCTCAAGACTGGAGAACCCGGCAGCAGGAGCACTAATGGAGGCCGAGATAGATGATAAATTCCCTGAAAAGCGCCTCCTCGCCATCGAAAAGGTAACGACTTCTTCCACCCCTTGGTACGCAGATTTGGCCAACTATTTAGTGGCCCGGGTCCTACCAAAAGATTTTTCAAGTCAACAAAAGAAGAAATTCTTTTCATATTTGAAAATTTATTTTTGGGAGGACCTCTTTTTATTTCGTGTCTGCGCGGACCAAGTGGTAAGAAGGTGCATTTTGGGAGAAAAAGGCGTCCAAATTTTGCGGCACTGCCACGAAGGACCAACCCATGGTCATTATCAAGCAAACTAGACCGCAAGGAATGTGCTAGAGGCGGGCTTCTACTGGCCCACCTTATTCAAAGATGCTCACACCATTGTGAGTAAATGCGATAGCTGTCAGCGGTCAGGTAATATTTCTAACCGGGACGAAATGCCCAAAAATATATTTTTAGAATGCGAAATTTTTTATTTATGGGGAATAGATTTCGTAGGTCTTTTACCTTCTTCTTTAAATAATAAATATATTCTTGGTGCGGTCAATTACGTATCAAGGTGGGTGGAAGCACAAGCTTTCCCCACTAACGACGCGAGAGTAGTCGTAAATTTTTTAAAAAAATTATTTTCGTGATTTGGCACACCCCGAGCACTAATTAGTGACCGGGGCACACATTTCTGTAACAACCAACTTGCTAAAATTTTAGCAAAGTATGGAGTTACCCACAAGCTATCTATCGCTTACCACCCACAAGCAAATGGCCAAGTGGAGGTGGTGAATCGCGAACTAAAAAGAATTTTAGAAAAAACTGTGTCCGTTAATAGGAAGGATTGGTCGCTAAAATTAGACGACACACTATGGGCCTATCGGACAGCATACAAAACCGCCATCGGATGTACACTGTACATATTAGTCTATGGAAAAGTGTTTCATTTACCGGTAGAATTAGAACATCGCGCATTCTGGGCGCTAAAATTTTTAAACTTAGATTTGAACTTAGCCTTCGATCAACGAAAATTTCAACTTAATGAATTAGACGAATGGCGCGCAAACGCCTATGAAAATAATAAATTTTACAAGGAGCGCACTAAGTTTTACCATGAGAAAAAAATAAAATTTCCAAAATCTTTTTCACCGGGAGACTTAGTCCTTTTATATAATTCTAGATTAAAACTTTTTCCGGGCAAATTAAAATCCCGATGGTCCGGCCCTTTTGTTGTAAAAGAGGTTTGACCATATGGGGCCGTGCTAATAGAACACCCGGATCAAGGCCTTTTGAAAGTTAACAGACACCGATTGAAATTATATCATTCCGGCGACCCAGCGCCCGGCAAAATTGAAACGCTTAACCTCACAAACTTGTAGAACGTCACTTAGTCAAGCTACGCGACAGTAAACAAAGCGCTTTTGGGAGGCAACCCCACATTTTTTTGTTTGTTTGTTTTGTTTAACTTAATTTTGCGGGTTTTATTTTCTGTCTGGCAACCTCGTCTACCGATCAGGGAAGCCCTCTTCACCCTTTAGTCACTTTTTTATTTTTCTTTCTTTTTGTTGTTAATCTATTTCATTTTCTTAAAAAAATAAAAATAAAATAAAAATAAAATAAAATAAAAAGTGTAATTCCTGTTTTTATCTTCTTACTTTGTTTTAAACATTGGGGACAATGTTTAATTTTAAGTATGGGGGTGTAGCATTACTTTCTTTGAATTTCTATTTATTTGAAAAAATAAAAAAATATATATATATATTTTCTATCTAAATAAAATTTCTTGGAAAGGACGCTTTGGGCTTGAATTCCCATCATAGCCTCTAGTACCTTGCAAACCCTTCACCGGGTAGATCTTGGGAAGTCCAAGAAGAAAAAAAATTATATAAATATCTTTTGCTGAATTTTTATACTTATTCATTTGCAAAATCCTTATTAGATTTGCTTTTGTTTAGTGTAGTAGGGAATTTTTATACTTCATTAAATTTTGAATTTTGGAATAAAATTGTTGACTCATGCAGTGTTCCTAGTTAAACGCACGCGTTTGTAGAATTCTATGTCAAATTAACTATTCAGCATAAAATTAGATTTATGTTTTTCTAACTGCGAAAAAACAATTCTTGTTTTACTTTTAACTTGAAACCGGTAGAATTTGTGAATAAATTCAAGTGAGTATGTAGAAGCTTACTAGAGAAATATTACACATTTTTGAACGGAAGGGTGTCCTTTCTCGATGTCTAGAACTTGTCTCTAGCGATTCTCGAAGCATTTACATAGGTTTGTCATAGTTTTTAGAAGTGATTTAGGCCACATTTTGATCGTTTGTGCCTGTTTGCCCACCTTTTTAAATTTTTCATTGCTTAAACACTTTGGGCCTTACCTTATTTCCTTTTCTACCTCCACCTTTCATTTTCACCAAAACCAAAACATCCAGCCCATGATCACACTAAATAATTGAGATTTATTAAAATTCTGCAATGAGTTCAATTGTGAAAATAAGGAAATTACAACTTCTTATTCGGAGCTATTATGAAAAGATAAAAAAAGGGATATAAAAATATATATGAAAAATTATTGGCCAACTGTGAAAAAATATATATAAAAAAGTATTCATGGCCTCATTTTTGAAAAATATGAGAGTTTTGCTTCATAACAACTCTTATGCGAGGTTTAAATTTTGGATAATTTTGGGTAACTCTCACCTTGGTTTAGTGTGATCCTTAGTCGTCATATTCTATCTTTTTGATTTCCAAATCCAAATCATATACCTAAGCCAAGTTTCACTCCTAATGAAAGCCCTTTTGATCTTTAAGCTATAACATTATACTTGTGTAGTGGAGAGAGTGCGACCGGGCAAGCCTATGGCCATCGTCATTGATGGATTTCTTTGGAGGCTATCCCGAAACTCAATTTTGGGTAATATTGATCTTAGAAAACACGCTACCCGCTCCCTGAATAGCATTCGAGAATTTGCCGAACTTTCAATTTAAAAGTAAAAGTAATTTGTTAATTCGCTTTACTGAAAATTATAAGCTAATCATTATGCTGAATAGATCTTTCAACTAGGATCTCTACACGTAGGTGTAAGACTTCGCGTTTTTATTCCTTGAGTTCAAATTTCTTTTCTAGTATTTAAATTTTTCTACTCCTATGAAAAGTTGTTTGCTCGGGACTAGCAAACGAGTAAGTATGGGGGTGTTTGATGAGTACTTTTTGTACTCATCTTTTAATATAAACTAACTTAAGCTTTTTTGTGTATTTCAGGTTTTTTTGGACGCATTGGACAAAAACTTCAAGTACATGCCCAAGGTCACGGGCGTGACCATGGGCGTGTAACCTGCGCGGTGTTCCAGACCTGTTTCCGCCACCACGGGTGCGTTCCGTGAAGAATTCGCCAAGTACACGCCCCAGGTCACGGGCGTGACCAAGGGCGTTACCCAATGTCACGGCCGCGACTCGTCAATTAAATTTACACGCCCCAGGTCACGGGCGTGACCAGGGGCGTGACTCAATGTCACGGGCGTGACTCATCCCGCGCCACTCCCCGCTTCTTCCCGCCGAAGATTCCCGCCAGCAGCACGTTTTGAAGGTTGCACGCCCTAGGTCACGGGCGTGACCTAGGGCATGATACGCAAATTTTGTCAGCATTAAAGCCATTCTGCGCCCTTTTTGCTCTAAGATGATCGCGCGGCTTACACGCCCTTGGTCACGGGCGTGACCGAGGGCGTGTACCCAGAATTTTCAGCTATAAAAAGGCAGCTCCTCCAGATTATTTGTACACATTTTATTGGAGTCCAAGCCTCCATTTTTCTTGCTTTATTTCGGTATTTTCAAGTATTCTAGCTTTACTTTTCTTTGCACTTGTAATTTCCCTTTCAATAGTTGTAATCCTTTTTCTTGAATTAATAAAATATGTTGCTTTTTATTCTATCTTGTCCACTTCTCTTTTCATTAGTTATAATCTTCTAGTCAAGTTACTTTTCTTATTGCAATCAATTCAAAGTTCTATTTGATAGAATAATAGAGATCGTCTTGAGTAAGAGTAATCAACACGCCCGAATTTTTATACGACCTTGGATTTTATAAAGCCTATACTACATCCGGCACGGTACACTTGCCATTGTCATTTGCAAGCATAGTTTTGCTCATCACGACCCCTCCACCACTACTTGACGATGAACCGGTCGCCGAAGCGCAACGACATAAAGATTTTCGGTTCCATGTTGACGCTAACGGAAGACAGCGTTACAACCTCCGCCCGCGGCATGCTAAGGCCACTTGAAGGCCTATTTTATTTAATTATTATGCTTTGTTATTTTATATTTATGAATATAAAATTATTCCATGTTTGGGTAATAATTTTATATTCATATAAGCATTTACCTATTTTATTTCCTGCACTATAAACATATTTGGTGTGTATTTAACCGCTCGGATGGTAGAAATTACATCTCCATCTTGAACGGTTATGTGTTGTTTGTAACTCCTATTTAAGGAGGCTAGTTATGACGATTATGACAAGAAAGAATTAAACCCTAATCCTCCCTTGAAAATTTCGGCCAAAGAGGAGCCCCTCCTTGCCGTCGCCCCCTTGGTTGGAGTGACTCCAACGATTGCTTCCTCCACCCCTCTTTGGTGCGACTCCGGCATGGATTCGACATCCCTACATCACCTTGCTGAAGTGCAATCAGCCACTTTAAGAAGAATGTCTTTTGACATTGATTGAGCCAATATATCCATGGCCTTGGCATCAGCACATTTCATCTTTTCTTGATCATCTGTTGAAGAGATTGAGGATGGAGGTCCTGGAAAAACAGATTTGGAAATGTCTTCATCTATTGCATTTATATATAATCTGATTCTAACTTGCCATAAAGGAAAACTATCCAAATTACATATTGGTGGATATGAAATAGAAAAATCTGCTTGAGCCATTAGATTTTTAGAAAAAAAATCTTTTAAAAAAATCAGAACTAAGTGATCTTTGTGATTTCAGGTGTTATCCTGTGTATAAAATCAACTTGTTTTGATACCAATTGAAAGGAGTGTTTTAGTTCTTAATTATCTTAAAAGCTCTTGTTTAATTTTTACTTCAAAGTAAATGATATATATAAATATATGAGTGCTGAGTGAGTAATAAAATCAAACAGTAAGAAGGCAAAGGTAATCACAGCAAAAAATAAGAAATAAAACAAACAAGCAAAGCACACATCCAGATGACACAATATATATAGTAGTTCCCCTCAACCTGGGTACATCTACTCTTCTACTCACTGGTAGGAATCCACTAGGAGGTTGTTGATCAGGTGCCCTCACACCAAGGTGATTTTGATAAGGTGTCCACACACCATAGAGCTTTTGATCAGGTGCTCAAAACCAAGATGCAGGTTTTTGCTAAGGTGCTCTGTCACCGGGAGTTAACTTTTGAAGGGAGTTATAACCTTTTACAAGATGGGAAGGAATAAAAGAAAACAGAAAATGTTATGGCGTTGTTCTCTTTCTTAGAAGACTCTTGAAGATCCTGATTGGTAGTTGAGTTGGATCTTGATGATGATGTTGAAGAGAGCTCCCCCTATCTGATTTAGATTGATGACAGCTTGTGGATGGAGCTCCTTCTCTAGATTGCAATACTCCTCTTTTCTTCTTGCAGTTTAGATCCCCGAGCAATTGATATAGATTGGTGTCTCAGGTTGAAGATGATCTGCAAGAGAAGAGTTTTTGCTAACAAAACAAGATAGAATAAAATGTTGTTCCTGTTTTTGCTGTTGTTCTTCTTTCACTCTTGTTCTTCTTCGTCTCTTTTCTCTGTACAGCAATATGATATGTGATGTGTATATTCTGTACAGCAATATATTCTGTATATGTTCTGTTCTATCTTCCTGCTACTTTTCTCTGCTCTTCTCTGTATATTTATTCTGGAGAGCTTTCGGCTGTTTTGAATTCTTGCCGACAGAAGAGGAAATAGATAATGTCTCTTTTACTTCACAGATCCTCGAGAACATAACTTGCCGTGTTTGGCTTGCTGCAATGGCTACAGCATTTATTGTTTCTGCCAACGGCTATAGCATTTAATGCTTCAACAACTGTAATATTAAATCAACAATATATATATAGAAATATATAAATAGAAATAATAAATATTACTTTATTAAATCTGACAGCATATATATATAATATTTTAGTCGAACTGAAAATGATATAAAATAATGCTGCAGATATTTCGTCGAGCTGAGCTTCAAGTTCGTCGAGCTCATCATTTGATTCGTCGACCTGAACATTTGATTCACTGTTCTGAACTTCTGCTGAATATTCGTCGAACGCAGACTTGAGATCGTCGAATGGAAGGATTCGTCGACCGCTGAGCCTGGATGATTTCGTTGACCGCTGAAGTATTGAGCTATTCATTGAACGCAGACTTGAGTTCTTCGAACGCAGGATTTCGTCGACTGCTGAGCCGGGGTCTGTTCGTCGACCGCTGAACCGCTGAGACGGGATCGTCGACCGCTGAGATAGGAGATCTTCGTCGAGCGCAGAATGAATACAATTCGTTGAGTGCAGGGCGCCGTTCATTGAACGCATGTAGTCGTTCGTCGAACGCAGAGAACATATGTAAATTTTATTCTTCTCTTATTTTTCAGCCTATTAATTATGTCTCTTTTAAGCCTTCTTTCTTAATGGGATTTGATCTAAGTTATACAATGTGTTATGATAGAAACTTAGACATTAAAGGTGGATCTAACTCAAATCAAAACTAAGGTTCCAACATACTTCTCAAGCTTTCAGCCTTAAGATCCATGGGTCTTTCTCTGGTGTTCCCCCTTGAGTTTTGTTCATCAATTCCCTCCATGTAGACCACCAAGGAATCCCACATTTCTTTTGTTGTTTTGCAATGAATTAGGTTCTGAAATGTAGATTCATCAATTGCATTTTCAAGTATATATTTTGCTCTCTTATCCATAGTCATCAGGTCTACTTCATCCTTGGTAAACTGAGACAAAGTTTTAGGGATTGAAAGAGTTGTTGGAGTTATTGAAACATTCATGGGAACTTAAGGTCCCTCTTCAACAGCCATGAATATTCTGGGATTTGAAGCTTCCATGAACAATCTGATTCTTTGCTTCCAGATGGAAAAGTTCTCTTTAGTGCAGATGGGCAGCTTCATTGATCTCATCTCTTGATGATGCTAACAGGCTATTGAAAGATCATAACCCAAAAAAACTTGTAGATCTTGTTCTAAGTTGTTAAGCCTTTGAACTTAACCTACCTCTGATACCAATTGAAATATATGGGTAGTCTATAATACACCTAGAGGGGGGTGATTAGGTGTTTTCAGGGTTAATTGCTACTTTAAAATTCTATCTATCACATCACAAGAGCAACACAGAAAACACATAAGATTTATAGTGGTTCCCTACAAAACAATGTGTCTAAACGTAGTCCATTGTCCTTCCCACCTATCTAGCAATGAGCTAGACTAGGAAACTTATCCAACTCAGATCTCTTCTCACTATATAGATCTTACAACTCAGGTTCACAAAGAACCCTACCAATCTCAGACTTTATAAGTCTTACAATAACTCAAATCTTCACCAAGATCCTACCAAACTCAGGGCCATAAAGAACCCTACAGAACTCAGGCTCACACAGAACCCTACCAATCTCAGACTTTACAAGTCTTACAGTAACTCAGATCTTCACCAAGATCCTACCAAACTCAGGTTCACAAAGAACCCTGCAGAACTTAGGCTCACACAGAACCTTACCAACTTATATCTGTCACAAGATCCTACCAAACTCCTCACTAAGAACCCTACCAAATAATACAGATGAGATTGCTGTTGTAGAAGAGAAGGCTTTAAGATAAAAGCTTTGACTGATCAAACTTCTTCTTCTTCTTCTTGCAACTGTAAGCCCAGAGATATTATGAATCACTGAACCTTTTTGTAGAATTTTCTCTTGACCTTCACAGCACCAGTGAAGTCTTCTTCTTGTACTTTTTCTCTCTTTTCTACTTGTATGTATATGAATAAGAATGTGAGAGAATAACTGTGACTTCTTCTTTTCTTTTCTTAATCAGAATCAGTATGTTGTAAGAAAGTCAAGTCCCTTCTAAAATCGACAATGCCTTTCTTTTATATTCTTCTGTAACTTCGCATAAAAGCCCTTACTGAATTCTTCCATAATTAATCTGCCTGATAGAATATTTGAGAGAAATGGCAGAATAAATTATCATAACTGCCTTGCCATTCTTGGAACTTACAGAATATGGAAGTGAATAATATTCTTCATTAATGCTGTGTAACAGCCATATTCTGTGGAAGATATATCATTTAATATTCCTTGATTGATGCGCAAGATGAGTGGTGTGCACATTCCCAGCATTTCAATTTCCGAGAAAATCGACGCAACAAATGCAACTCTGAAACTATCAAGACGATACGATTCCTTCAAGCCGATATCGTGTTGATCGTGTCGACAATATGTAATCTTTACGATGATATCATCGACATACTTCCTTCTTCAAGATTTTACTTGATATCTCAACGATATTGCTTCTTCTAGACGATATCGTTGAGATGTTTCTTTATATATGACTTAGACATATTCTTCAAGTTGATAATCTTTCTCCAAGACGATATCGTCTTGATCTTCTAGATAATATAAGATCTTCAAGTCGATATTGTCTACACAATTCTTTCTTCATAATCTTATCCTCAATATGACTTCTTCTAAATGATTCCTTATACATGACATAAGCTTAATCTTCAAGTTGATAAGCTTTCTTATCGATGATATCATCGAGATGCTATCTACACGACTTGACCTTGCTTTCTCAGTGATAAAGTTTCTTCAAGATGATATAGTCGAGACTATCTCAACGATATGTTCCTTGTCTCAACGATATGTCAGCTAAGGCTCAAACCGATATTTGACTTATTGAACTTTTCACTTCTATATATCTTTGATACTAGTGATATAGCTTTGATGCATTTCAACGATATGTGTATCATCTCAACGATATGTCCAGTCCTTCTTAACGATTTTGGACTTAGAGAATTACTGTATATATGGTTTATCTTCTGCAGTCATGAATAAAATATGTCATCAAATACATAGTGCTTTATCATTGATCTGAGCACTTCTTCAAATCAGGAACATTGTTGGGCACTGTTCCCAACAATTATGCTAGTGCGGGAAGCAGCTTGATGTATGCCCAAGTCTGTACCAGACTGGACATTGCCTTCGTAATAGGACTTCTCGATAGATATCAGTCGAACACATGGTCAGCTCTTTGGGTGGCTGCCAAGAAGGTCGTAAGGTACTTGAAAGGAACAAAAGACTTCAAGTTAGTCTACCATAAAATTCAAAACCTTGAATTGGTGGGGTATACATATTCGGATTTTGTGGGGTGTGAAGATGATAAGAAGTAAACTTCGTGTTATATATTTAAGTTTGTTGAGGGGTCCGTTTCGTGGAAAAGTGTCAAACTGACACTCATCACTTCATTCACTATGCACACAGAGTTTGTAGCTCTCTTTGGAGCTTCTACTGACGTAGTGTGGCTTAAGAACTTCATTACAGATTTGATGGTGGTTGATTCTATAGCTGGACTCATTCGGTTGTACTATGATAATATTTCTGCAGTTATGTTCTCGAAGAAAAATAAAAGTATCATAGGGTCCAAACACATGGAAATTAAGTTCTTAACCATTAAGGGGTTGATTAAGAAAGATAACATTATAGTGGAGTATATATGAATGGTAGCCGATCCCCTTACTAAAAGACTTTGCCCAAATATATTTCAAAAGTGTTGGGAAAAACCCTTATGATTTATCTAACAAATTATCTTGAAGTGATTTCATCAGTTAGGTTGTCTTACACATATTGCATAGAAAGGGTAAAATGGTCATTAGATGTCATAGGATGTCACACTCACCTTAGAATGTCAAGACCAGGTCAAGAGAAGCATAAATTCAGGTGAGCTAATCCTTGCGTCGATTAGTAGTCGATGCAACTTTGACTAGAAGTCGATGCAACTATGACTAGAAATTGAAGCAACTCAAACTACTGTCGAAGTATCAAGTCAAGTCGATGCAATGTCATGAGGAACTCGATGCAGAAGGAAGAGCCTGTCGAAGCCATCTCAGAAGTCGACGCAACTTTGACTTCAATTCGACGCAGGAGATAAAGGTCAAGTCCAAGTCTTCAACTCGACGGATACGCCGATAAGTAATCGATGCAATGTCGACATCTGAGTTCAGCTAAAGCTAAGAAGGAATTCGAAGCTACTTTTATAAAAACTCAGAGGTGCGTCGATATGATGAAATATGAAGTCGACACAGCGTCGAATACAAACAGAAATATAAGTTTTTTTGTTATCCATTCTGGTGCTTTTCTAGATGATCTGCAAGGCTGAAATATGTTCTCCAACGGCTCGTTTATTGCCAAGAATGGAATGGAGTATTCCAGAGATACATCAAAGACATTCTTGGAAGTTAATCAAATCAGATAGACGGGTCGGGAACAAAAATAGAAGGAAACATCAATTTTCCAATGGACATTCCTTCTAAGGACAGTCCAGAAGAAGAAAGAAATTCAAACTCAAATCATAGAGAATAAGTATGCTGAGGATGAAAAGAACATAGAACAGTTTCATTATTCTGTCTGTTGCAAAGGGCTTCTTTTCCTTCTTCCTCCTCCAACCTTAATACAGAAAACAAGAACAACTTCTCTGCATAGGAAAAGATCATAACAACACTGGTGCCTCTTCTTCTACATCACATAGCAGCAAGTCAATAAAAGTGCAGAGAGGATCAGGATCAAGCTTATAACCCTTGCAATCATCACTATCTTAAGCAAGGGTTCATCATATTCAGATCCTGAGAAAAATAGAAGCAACAACATCCATAGAGATAACTTCTGAAGGATTCTTACTGAAGAATTCTATTCTCTTCTTTCTTCTCCTTCTACTGTTCTCATTCCCCAACTGTAAAAGAGTTTTAAGAATCCCTTTTTCAAAGGGTTCAGTGGTTCTAAGAGTCTCCTTATCAAAAGACTCAGTGGTTCTAAGAGTCTCCTTATCAAAAGACTCTGTGGTTTTGAGAGTCTCCTTATCAAAATACTCAGGCACTGTTAGTGCAATCCTACCAGGGAGGTAGAAGAGTGGACTATTCACATTTTAGGGAACCACTATAAAAATTATGTGTCATCTACATTGATTTTCTGTGCTGTCCAGTTTACTATTTTGCTGTTTCATAATTTATGTGCTAAGTTTATTCTGTTTTGGTATTGGTGACTACATAGTATTTAGTAGTTTTATTGTGTGTGCATAACTATGGTATAAAAGTTTTAAATCTCTATTCACCCCCCTCTAGAGAAAACTCAAAGGCACACTGTGCACTTTCAATTGGTATCAGAGGGAGGTTGATCATTAAAAGATTAATACCTTGATCAAAAGATCTCCTTACTCGTATTTCTTTATTTAAAATTAACATAAACTATTTTATAAAAAAAAAATGAGTTCTAAGGACTATGCATCGACAAGACCACCAGTGTGTAACTTGAATAAGTGTACACTCTGGAATGCCAGAATAAAGCTAGCTCTATATGAACTTCATTGACGAAGACATCTTTAATGATATCATTCCAGGTCCCCTAGCTCCAGTCAGACATTTTGTCAGTGGATCTACAACACAGGAATCTGTCCCAAGGAATGAGTGGACAAATGCTGAGAAAAAGCAGAAGGCATGTGATGTCAAGGCAATGAATATTCTGGTCTCCACAATGTTAGATGACATCTTCCAGAAAGTTGCTGACTGCCAATCAGTAAAAGAGATCCTGGAATCACTTCCAGAATAGTAGAAGGGAGTTCTGATGAAAGAAATGACAGAAAGTCCCTTCTCATATCCCAGTATGAGAACTTTCAAAAGAAAGTTGAGGAGAATGTAGCTGAAATGTATGACAGATTCATCATTATTATTAATGAGCTGAAAAGTCTTGACAAGGAGATATCCGTGACAGAAATCAATGATAAGATCCTCATGTTCTTCCTAAGCACATGGGACTCAAGGATCTGGGTCATCAGAGAATCTAGATGTCATAGAGAGATCTCTAGTGATGCTTTGCTAGGAAAGCTTAAATCTTATGAGATGATATTGAAGAGCAGGGCTGAAACAGAGGCTAAGGAGACATTCTCAACTCCCATCCAAAGGAGTCTTGCCTTGAAGGTTGTTGAAGAAGAGTTCTCCACTCCTAAAGATGAGATGTTTAGTCACTTAGCAAGGAGATTCAGAAAGTGGGTCAAGATAGAAGACTCAAGAAGGAAAGAGTGGAGCTCAAAACCCAGATTTGATAAGACTCCAAAGAAGGAAGTGATTTGCTTCTCTTGCAATAAGCCATGACACATAGCTACTGAATGTCCACAAGAACAAAGAGACAGGAGCAACATCAAAGAGAAGCAGAAGAAGAAGAAGTCTTTCAGGAAGAAAGACAAGAAGAGTGGTAAAGGTTTCATTGCTGAAACCTGGAGTGACTCTGAAGCAGAGTTAAGCTCCTCTTCATCGGAAAGTGGTAAAGAAGTTGTTGAAGCTGCCTACCTGATGGCATTGGGGATCTCCTCAGATGATGAAGGAGATCAGCTAAGTCTTTTTGAAATATTTGACTTTGATTCAGAAGATTTTAAAAATTTGCTTTAAAGAATTCTGTAATGACTATCTTAAGATGCAAAAAGAAATAGTAACAGTTAGAGAAGAATTGGAAAACTTTAAGAAAGATGATTTATATTTGAGAAATCAGGATTTAATAGGTGAGATTCATAATAAGGAATCAGAATTAATTGAAATAAGAAATGAAAATTTAAATCTAAAGGAAAAGCTAACAAAGGCAAAGGCCTTTGAAGACTCACTCAATGGGAGGAGTCAAAAGCTCAAAGATATTACACAAAATCTCTTTATGAGATTTAGACACCTAGGTTTAGGAGCAGAGCCATCCACTAGCACCGAAGACCCTAGTAGACCTGCCTGCAAAAATCCAGTTAAATTTGTTAGACCTAGTTATTATCAAACAAGTGAGAGCAGTGCAGCATTTTAGGTATAGGATAATAATAATCCTGATAAAATCACTGTATTTAATAAATCAAACTCTAATAGTGAGAAAAGACCACTAGGGAAAATCAATCCAAACAAACTAATGAATCTAAATAAAAAAGGTGTTATAAAAGAGAAAATTGTTAGGCACTCTATAGATTTATTATCATTAGATACATTCTATACACATTTCAAGTACCAATATAAAAACTTAGATTTGATAAACTCATTATCTTCCATCCAAGAGGATATCATGAAAGACCCTTCTATTCTTTCATAGAACCTTATAATAGTAGAAGCAAAGGGCCCAAGGTAACCTGGGTCCTCTCTAATGTTTGAGCTACTTGTGCGGGATAAGGTGGGATCCTTCCTAAGAGATAATGAAGGGGGAAGGAAGACCTAAGTCATTAATAAATAACTGAATCTAACACGGAGAGTGATTTCTTCTCTGAATCCCCTTGTAATTTTCTTTGGTTCATGAAAATAATAGTATAAATACTATTTTCAATAAAAATCATTGCTGGGAAAAACAACAAGAACTTTCTAAGAAAATAGAACTGTTTATTCAGAGTTGCGTCGAATAGAATTCAACGTACCGTCTAATTCTACTCGATGCTAGCTTCGAGAGCAATTTGAATCAGTTAATTCAAATAGCATTCGATGCGGCATCGACTTCATATCAACAGATCCATCGATTTTATAGTTGCTCTTCAAATTTAAAGGTGCGTCGATTACCAATCGACGCAACGTCGACGTGACAAGCGTGCACAGTTTCACTTTTAGAAGCTGCTTCGACACATTTTGGCGCGCTGACTATTAACCTTTGTCGACGGTATGTCAAATATAACCCTAAGTTGCGACAAATCGTCTTCTTTTAAGCAACATGGGCGTTGAATCCATTACACTTTCGAATTCTCTCTTTCTTGCTCTCGTGTTTTCCTCTTCTCCAGTTCTCTTGTGTTCTTGCCTCTCTCTCTCTCTCTCTCTTCTGTTTTGCAGGTACTTCAGCTCAGAATCAATGGCTCCTCCTAAGATCAACTCAGGTTTCGATGTTGATGTGGACTCCTTCAATGCAGCCTCAGAAAATTTCAAAGCCATTCTCAGCTTATTTCATAATGCTGGATTGACAAAGCAGATCTCAACAAGGTGCAAAATCTATGATGTTGAGTTGACAGAGCTGAAGTATAACATTCACAAAGGAGATGATGGATCCCTCAATGGAAGAATCTCAAGAACTGATATCAATATTACAAAGGAAATGATATCTCACACCTTTGATTTACCAACAGGTGGTGAGTCTGATGACCTGACAGGGGAAGAGAGCAGTAAGGCGTTACAGATAATGCAGTTCAGAAAGGAAAAGCCCATAAACCTGAAGAAGAATGATGTGGCAGAGGAATACATATTTTTGGCAGATATAGTAGGAAAGGTGCTCATGTGCAAGATTTCAGTGCATGATGTTATTGTTAAGTTTTTTGAAGTGGAAGTGGAATGGTGTTGGGCGGTCTGCAGATTGGAGACCGCAGAGACCACGCGGTCTACATTGATGCTCTGGCCAGTTCTGTCTCAGGCGATCTATTCTGGGCGGTCTGATCTGGGAGACCGCAAAGTGTCCGGGCAGCTTGCGCGAATTATTCCGGCGACTTGTTCAAGTCAGCCAGATGTTCAAGTTGGTCTATCTTCTTGCAGTGACCGGGCGGTCTGACGTCTTGTTCTTATCGGTCTGGGTTACAGAAGAAGTTCTTTGCTTTTGCAATAAAGACCTGGCGGTCTGTTTTGGTGACCGCGGTGCCCGGGCGGTTTGTATATAACCGGTGGTCTAATAAGGGAGCTGTTAGCCTTGCCGAGCTCAGGCGGTCTGTCTTATGAGACCGCTCGCGATCTGATAGGCAGTTATTCTATCCTAGTTTGCGCGGTGATGACATCTGTCTACTCGCCTATAAATAGGGGTGCAGGGCCCGTTATTAATAACGGAGAACTGTAAGAATCAAAGTTGGCTTGATTGTACCGGTCTCAATTTGAGGTTGCGTGGTCTGAGATTTTGTCTGACTGGTTTGTTCATTCACAGGTTAGCGACTAGCAGTTTGCGGTCAGCATTCTCCCTTCTTCCAGCTTTGAATAAACCAGTCCGGGTGGACTGTGTTTAGGTGTTCTTGGACTGTGCAGCGAACTCAGTTGATCAGGCGATCTTAAGCGATCAGGCGATCCTGAGTTGCGGTCTACAACAAGAAGCAGTTTCTTTGTCAAGTGTTCGTGGGTTCTTCTGTGACCTTAAGACCGTGCGGTCTGGGCGATCAAGAAGTGCAAACTGGTTGTCTTTCAGCAGTTGAATAAAGCAGCAGGTCGAGCGGTCTGTGGTTGCAGTCTGACAGGTGCGGCTTGTGTTATGTTCGCGCGGTCTCAGGGGTTATTCTTCTGGCTTGTCTGTTCGCGCGATTTGGCGATCTCAAGTTGTCAAGTCGCCAGCAGCTTGTTGTCTTTTGTGTTTGTGCTTCTCTCCTCCGTGATTCTTATGAATCATGTCTCGCCATGTATACCTCGAATTGTAAAGAGATAGTTAATACCATAACACTATTCGGTCTTCCCAGTGTCATTGTGTTGTTATACTTGTGGAAAGTTTTGTGGAGTGTTCCGCATTTTACTTCAACTTCGGACCTCAAGTTTTTTAACATGGTATCAGAGGCAGGTTGCTGAGCCGTAGTTGCTGATACTTCTCTCGGGTTCCTCAAGTTGGTTAGCAATTTAGTGGGATAGCAATGGAAGGAGGATATGCTAGAGGTCTTGGTATTGAGCTCCTTACGCAGACTAACTTCAAGAAGTGGAAGTCTTGCATGGAGAGCTATCTGCTTGGTGAGGACTTATGGGAGGTAGTAGGAGGAGAAGCAAGACAAGCTGTTATTCCTGTTGAAGGTAATGCTGAGCTCATGAAGGCTTGGAAGAGAACAAATGCGAAGGCTGAGTTCACTCTCAAGCGAGCTATCATTCCGGAGTTGTTTGATCATATCATCGGATGTAGATCAGCTGCTGAAATTTGGA
This sequence comes from Dactylorhiza incarnata, assembly GCA_033032865.1. Taxonomy (NCBI): domain Eukaryota; kingdom Viridiplantae; phylum Streptophyta; class Magnoliopsida; order Asparagales; family Orchidaceae; genus Dactylorhiza; species Dactylorhiza incarnata. The sequence goes on along the minus strand of JAWHQI010000012.1, from coordinate 15,375,653 downwards.
CAGCCTTGGATGACTTGTTCAATAAGAAGAATGTAGCTAGGCTACAGTTCTTAGAGAATGAGTTGGCAAAAGCAACTCTGGGAGATTTGTCTATCTCAACATTCTTCTTGAAAATGAAGAATCTTTGCGCAGAGATATCGGCATTGGACCCGGATGAGCCTATCTCAGAAGCTAAGCTGAAGAGGCTCATAATCTGCGGCTTGCGGAGGGAGTATGTGTCCTTTGTTACTTCTGTTCAAGGCTGGGCCAATTAGCCATCGTTGCTGGAGCTGGAGAACTTACTTGCTTCGCAAGAGAGTTTGTCTAAGCAAATGGAAGGGATGTCAGTCTCTGGAGGAGAAGGTGAGATTCTTTTCTCTGGCAAGAAGAAGAGATGGGACAAGAAGAAGAAGACATCTGGAGATGATGGTCCGTCTACTTCATATCAGCAGGAGAGGAGCTATGCTCCAGAGCGTGATGGGAAGAAGAAGGAAGGACCTAGATGCTTCAGGTGCAACAAGCTTGGTCACTTCAAGAGAGACTGCCAAGTTAATCTTCAGTCAGGGCATGTTGCAGGAAAAGAGGAGGTTGGTTACAATTCTGAAGGTAGTTGGGGTGGTGGAGGTGCATTCATGACGGGCACGTGTGTTCGGGCTATGACTTCCACTAACTATCAGGATGATTGGATAGTGGACTCTGGGTGTGGTCATCACCTCACTGGGGATGAGTCGAAGTTCTTCTCATTGCAAGCATATACAGGTAATGACGCTATCATTACGGATGATGATACTATACATGTAGTAGAGAAGGAGGGTGTGGTTTATTTGAACGATGATAGAGGTACTCTTACATTGAAGAGTGTCTATCATGTTCCGGGGATGAAGAAGAGCCTCTTCTCAGTGACCAATGATGTGGATGCTGGCTATCACGTTCTGTTCGGTCCAACAGAAGTGAAATTTCTCCGAAATGTTTCAGCCGTGAAAGCTGAGGTCACTCATGTAGGGAGACGGGTGAAGGACTTGTTTGTTCTTTCAACAAGTTCTTATGTTGATAAGATGAGGGCTAACGACAGCGCTGTTATCTGACACGAAAGACTTGGGCATGTTGGGACGGATAAGTTGAAGCCTATGGCGGGAAGAGGCCTGGTGAAAGGTCTGCCTAGTTTGTCATCTTTCGGGGAGAGTCACGTTTGTGCAGGTTGTCAGTTTGGTAAGGCTCAACGTCTTCCATTTGACAAATCACAAAGCATATGTAAAAGATCATTGGAGTGTATACATGGTGATCTATTTGGACCTACCAACACTGCTAGTCTTGGAAGTAGCATGTATATGTTGATTTTGGTTGATGACTTCACCAGATATACTTGGGTATATTTTCTGAAGGAGAAGTCGGAGGCGTTCGAGAGGTTTGTGGAGTTCAAGGAGATGGTGGGAGGTTGGCTCAACCTGCGGGTCAAGAGGTTCAAAACAGACAATGGAGGGGAGTTCAACTCCAAGGCATTCTTTAACTTCTGCAGGAAGCATGGCATCCAAAGAGAGCTTTCTTGTGCTCACACTCCACAATAGAACGGTGTTGCAGAGCGGAAGATCCATCATCTGACAGAAACCTGCAAGTGTTGGTTTCATGCCAAGAGTATCCCAAAGTCCTTCTGGGTAGAGGGAATGTCTTGTGCGGCCTATGTCATCAACCGGATGCCTCTCAGTCCCATCAACATGAAGACTGTTGGGAAAATGATTTCTCTTAACCCCTGAAAATGAGTTGAATATGAATTCTAAGAAAGGAAAATCAAGGTTAAGTAAATATGCGTCGAATAGTATTCGACGCAACGTCGAAATAAAGTCGACGTTCCTTTCAGAATAAGTCGAAGTAACTTTAAGAAGAATTTGACGTATCCTATGTCGACGTAGCTCTGACTTCTAGTCGACGTATCTTGAGAAGTCGACGCACCTTCCTTATTCACCTCTCGACGTTCTGCCAGGACGAATTCGACGCTTACGTCGAATGGTAATCGACGCACGTCGATTTCTATGCATAATTCAAAAAATTGCCAGATCTCTTTCCTTCTTTCATAGATCTGATTTATATGGAATCAAATTATACTTTATTTCTGAATTATTCTTTTCCTCTAATGAATTCTTGGCTAATTTGATTAATTCCATTATGGACACTATTTGAAATCAGAATGAATACTTTCCTTCTATGGATATAATTGTTATGGAAATTTCTCCTTCTTTCTAATACTCTGCCTTCTAATTGATTACTCACCTATAGTGTTATTTTAATGAACAGAGCTATAAATAACAAGGTGGTCGGCAGAGAGAAGAATCAAGTGATCCACCATATACATATTGAAAAAGGGGAAAAGCTCCCAAGAGAAAAAGAGAGAATTGAGAAATAATTCTGCAGCAACCATCAAGCTTCCATCTTCTCCTGCTTCTGAAGCCACTCTGCTGCATACTCTGATAGCTCTCACAAAAGAGAGAAAAGACCTACAATCACCTTCTCACTATAGAAGAGAGATTTCATTCACTACTTCTTGTGCCCCCAATCTTCTTGCTAGGAAGAAGATTCCTTCTTGTCTTTATATTATCTCTCTTTCTTCTTTACATTTATTTCACTTTCAAATACTGTAAAAGAGTTTTTAGAATCTCTCTTCAAAAAATTCAGTTGTACTGGTTCTAAGAGTCTCCTTTTCAAAAGACTCAGTTGGTTCTAAGAGTCTCCTTATCAAAAGACTCAGGGTGGTTCTAAGAGTCTCCTTATCAAAAGACTCAGTGCAAGATAGTGAATTTCCTACCAAGGGGGTAGAAGAGTGGACTACCCAAAGTTTGGGGAACCACTATATTTCCTTGTGTTGTGCTGTGATTTATTTTCTTGCATTTACTTTCTTTACTTATTTAATTCTTGTTGGTGTGTGGGAAGCCTTAATCTGTGATCACCACATATAAATATATATAATTGCACAAAATATTTTAAATCTCTATTCACCCCCCCCCCCCTCTAGAGAATTCTAGTGAGGTTAACTGTGCACTTTCAAAGACCCCTCATGAGCTGATGTTCAAGGAGAAGCCAAGCGTGGAAAACTTTCGAGTGTTTGGTTCTACCTGCTACGTGCATGTTCGGGATGCCCTTCGAACGAAGCTAGATCGATGCAAAGGCAAGGAAACTAGTCTTCGTCGGTTATGATGACTGGAAGAAATGGTGGAGATACATGGATCCCGAGACATGGAGATATATGGTCTCTAGGAATGTGGTATTTAACGAGCTGACGTCATACCAAGGTAGCTCTTCTGTAGAGTTATAAGAAAGCAGGGTAGATGGTGGACCTGAGAAAGCTACAAAGGATGTTCTGGTGGAGTTGTCTGTTTCACCGGGTGCTCCAGGAATCTCTAGCTCTGGGTTAAGTGCTTCAGGTTCTGGAAGCAGGGGGAGTGATGCTCCACGTCTATCTGAAAGGAGAGCTAGTCCAGAAGCTGCAGTGGAAGAGGTGGTTCAGAGTCAAGCTCTGAGGAGGTCCACGAGGACATTATTCCACCAGATCGGTATACGGGCGGAAACTTGGTGAGCTTTGTCTCATGTTTCTTCGTAGGTCCCCTGTATGAGAGAGAGTCATCTTGTTATGAAGATGCCATTGGAGTCAAGGAGTGGAAAGGATCCATGGATGAATAGATGGCTGCCCTCAGGAAGAATGAGACTTGGGACTTGGTGCCTAAGGTCGAGGGAGTTACTCCGGTGACTTGCAAGTGGGTTTTTAAACTGAAGAAGAAGGCTGATGGAAGTATTGAGCGGTACAAGGCTCGCCTTGTAGCTTGGGGTTTCTCTCAGAAGTATGGGGAGGATTATGAAGAGACGTTTAGCCTCGTTGCCAAGATGACTTCGGTATGGGTTGTGATCGCATTGGCAGCTTGCCAAGGGTGGAAGATTTGGCAACTCGACGTGAAGAATGCTTTCTTATATGGCGAGATTGACAAGGATATCTTCATGGATCAGCCACCTGGTTATGTATCCGAAGAGCACCCAAGATATGTTTGCAAGCTCAAGAAGGCTCTTTATGGCTTGAAGCAAGAGCCTCGGGCGTGGTACGGGAAGATCGCAGAATACCTCCAGTTCTGCTGATACTTTGCTTCTGATTCAGATTCAAGCTTATTCGTAAATAAGATGGGGGAGCTTCAGGTCTTGGTGCTGTTTTACGTTGACGATATGATTGTTGAAAATGTTAAAGTGGAAGTTTTGGGAGTTGGCGGTCTGGGAGGGTGATCGCGCGGTCTGGTGAGACCGCACGTCTGGTGATCTGCTCTGCGGTCTGACTTGTCTTAGTCTAGCCGCGGTCTCCTGGCATGACTGTCGTTCTGTGTCCAAGGTGCTGGGGTAAGGCCGCGCGGTCTGGTCTGTGACCGCGTGGCGGGCTGTCTACCTCAGGGCTGTGCCGGTCTGGTGTGACCGCACAGGTTGATTCAGGTTTCCAGAAGCCGGTCTTATGGCTATCCAGGTTCCTGGTTGTATTCGCTGGCTAAGGCATCTTAGTCGAGCGGTCTCTGTTCGCGGTCTCAGGAGGAGGCTGGCAGGCGAACAGGTTGTGTTCGATGTGGCGTTGGCGAACAAGTTGTGTTCGCGGTCTCGTTGGCGAACATTGGTGGTGGGCGGCTTCATTGTGGGAGTGGCGATCTCCCGCGGTCTGTTGTTAAAGCCGGCGATCTCACCTAAGCAGAATGATCTGTTGCTGATCGCGCAGGCTGACCGTTTCTGGTCGCGCGATCTGGAGGGTGGTGATCCTATCTCATAGGGTGGTGAATGGATCAGGTCTCACGCCTATAAATAGGAGCCACTGTAGCAGCATTAACATCGCACCAAGTGTAAGCTGAGCTCGCGTCTAATTCTTGCGGCCTCAATTCTTGTAACCGATCGGTCTTGCTGATTGAATTTTCCTTGTGCAGCTTCTGCGGATTGTGCGGGCAGCAGTGATCACCTCTTCTTCTGAATGTGTTTGGGCGGCCTCGCGGCTTACAGTATGGGTTGCTGGAGTTTGGGAGAATCAGTGGAGTTCGGAAGGAGGTCGTGGAAGCTCAGCGGTCAGGAGTGTTGATCGGTGACTGGCAGAGTTTGCGGTCAGGCAACTATCAGAGATCGGCAAGCAGACCGCGCGGTCTGCGGTCTCAGTTATCTTTCTCTTCAGCATTGTATTTTTCCCTTTGGTTTTGTGTACTGGTGAAATCATGTCTCGCCATGTATACCTCTCCCTGTAATGAAGATTGTTGTTATCAATAAAGACTCTATTTCCTTCATGTGCTTCTGGTTGTTTGTCTTGTGAACTCTAAGTTGTATGATTCTTGCTCACTCCATAAAGATTCGGAAAATTTCACAATGATCGTCACGAGGAATTCTGAAATGGAGGTAGCTAGGCTTCGTGCTGAGCTAGCTATCAGATTTGAGATGAAGGATTTGGGCGAGCTACACCATTTCCTTGGGCTCGAAGTGGAGAGGAAAGAGAGTGGTATGCTTGTTTCCCAAAAAGGCTATGCGGATCGAATCGTGAAGAGGTTCGGCATGGAAGGGGGGAAGAGCAGCTCTATTCTACTGGAGGTTGGAGTTCATCTTCGACGAGATGAAGGGAAGGTTCTTACCGATCCATTGGTGTTCCGGGCTTTGGTTGGAAGTCTGATATACTTGACGATCACGAGGCCAGATATTGCTTATGCAGTTGGCAGGGTGAGTCGGTTTATGGCAGAGCCTCGGAAACCTCATCTTGTGGAGGCTAGGAGTATCTTGAAGTATGTCAAATCCACCTCGGATTTGGGTCTCTTCTACGGGAGAGATTCGGGCTTTTGCTTGCATGTGTACATGGATACTGATTATGGAGGAGATTCAGATGATCGGAGATCGACGCCTGGATTTGTCTTTATGACAGGCTCTACATCTATATCATGGTGCAGCAAGAAGCAGGATTCTGTGTCCGTCTCTACCACACAAGCGGAGTACAAAGCTTCAGCTTTGGCAGCTCAGGAAGCCATCTGGCTTAGGAGGCTTGTAGAGGACATTCATAGGGAGGTGCGAGGCCTTACTCTTCTACGTGGTGACAATGAGAGTGCTCTCAAACAGGTGAACAATCCAGTTTGTCACGCGCCTACAAAGCACATAGAGATTCATCATCATTTCATTCGTGAGAAGGTGTTGGAGGGATCTCTGATTGTGGAGCACGTGTAGAGTAAGGAGGATGTTGCTGACATATTTACTAAGCCGCTGTCGAAGGGACCATTTGGTCGGTTGCGGAGCTTGCTTGGGCTGACTTCCACTTCCCACTTCAAGGGGGAGTGTTAAATTTTTTGAAGTGGAAGTGGAATGGCGTTGGGCGGTCTGCAGATTGGAGACTGCAGAGACTGCGCGGTCTGCGCTGATGCTCTGGTCGGTTCTATCTCAGGCGATCTGTTCTAGGCGGTCTGATCTGGGAGACCGCAAAGTGTCCGGGCGGCTTGCGCGGATTGTTCTGGCAACTTGTTCAAGTTGGCAAGATGTTCAAGTAGGTCTGTCTTCTTGCAGTGACCGGGCGGTCTGACATCTTGTTCTTGTCGGTCTGGGTTATTGAAGAAGTTCTTTGCTTTTGCAATAAAGACCTGGCGGTCTGTTTTGGTGACCGCGGTGCCCGGGCAGTTTGTATATAACCGGTGGTCTAATAAGGGAGTTGTTAGCCTTGCCGAGCTCGGGCGGTCTATCTTATAAGACCGCTCGCGATCTGATAGGCAGTTATTGTATCCCGGTTTTTGCGGTGACGGCATCCGTCTACTTGCCTATAAATAGGGGTGCAGGGTCCGTCATTAATAACGGAGAACTGTAAGAACCAAAGTTGGCTTGATTGTGCCAGTCTCAATTTGAGGTCGCGCGGTCAGAGATTTTGTCTGACCGGTTTGTTCGCTCGCAGGTTAGCGACTAGCAGTTCGCGGTCAGCATTCTCCCTTCTTCCAGCTTTGAATAAACCAGTCAGGGCGGACTGTGTTTAGGTGTTCTTGGACTGTGTAGTGAACTCAGTTGATCAGGCGGTCTTAAGCGATCAGGCGATCTTGAGTTGCGGTCTGCAGCAGGAAGCAGTTTCTTTGTCAAGTGTTCGCGGATTCTTCTGTGATCTTAAGACCGTGCGGTCTGGGCGATCAAGAAGTGCGAACTGGTTGTCTTTCAGCTGTTGAATAAAACAGCAGGTCAAGCGGTCTGTGGTTGCGGTCTAACAGGTGCGGCTTGTGCTCTGTTCGTGCGGTCTCAGGGGTTATCCGTTTGGCTTGTCTGTTCGCGCGGTCTGGCGATCTCAAGTTGTCAAGTCGCCAGCAGCTTGTTGTCTTTTGTGTTTGTGCTTCTCTCCTCCGTGATTCTTATGAATCATGTCTCGCCATGTATACCTTGAATTATAAAGAGATAGTTAATACCATAGCACTATTCGGTCTTCCCATTGTCATTGTGTTGCTATAATTGTGGAAAGTTTTGTGAAGTGTTCCGCATTTTACTTCAACTCCGGACCTCAAGTTTTTTAACATTATTCCCAAGTAGCAACTCCAGATCATGAGAATTCTAGTTCTGAACAAAAAGATCAACTGGGGTAGGTGCCTCCTGAAGATGATAAGTCATAAATATGCACATATGAAAAATGCATATATGAGAATGATGAGCCAGGTGCTGCTCATCATTACCCCATGATATGCAAATCAAAAGGAGTGTCAATTCCACCTGGGAAGAGAATAAACATTGGAATATTCTCCAAATGGACCAGGCAGATTCTAAAGCCTGGTCAAGCTGCCCCCTCACCTTCTTCCTCTCCAGTTCCATAGGATCATGAGCCAAATCTACCATATCCACCAAGGAATACTATTCCAGAGGAGACAAATGCTCAAAATCTCCAGTCCATTCCATCCACTCCAGCCACAGAATCTACACCTCATATTCCTCTCCAACCACGACAACAACCATCCACCATCATTTCTTCTGAAAACACTGCAGACAACCAGTCTACTCCCCTTCCATAATATCTCATCACTCCAGAATATAATCAATCACACTCCCCTATCCACCAAGATCTTCCAGACTTCAATGAGGATTCCACGGCAATTATCCGATCCTCACCAACTCTTACCACACCCCTTGTCTCTACCACACATCCTACTCCTTCCTTTGACATTGAGCAAGTGATTTCAAAAGCAGTAGGATTGGTTACTAGCACATTTTCTGCCTTGCTGGCCACTCAAGCCAGAAAGTTCAATAAGAAGTACTCTCAGATGAAGACAGGGCTGCAAAATTCAAAAGAGTCCCTCTTGGCACTCAAATCAATTGTATCCTTCTCCATGATAAATAAAGATTTCTTAACCTCTCTTATAAGTAAGGTTCAGAAGGGGGAGAAGATCCAGGAGGAGGAAATGCTTAATCAAGGAAAGAGTGGTCAAGAGAAGGATAAGACTGTTGAAGTATCTAACCTGATAATCCTAATAAGCTTACTATATTTCAAAAAGCAATCCCAGATGTTCACTTAGAGGATGCACATATCTAGGGGGAGCCAACTGCAGAAATCCCTGAAGTAACCCAGGGAGAGCTTCCTACACAAACTCAGGAGGAGATGTTATCAACTCAGGGGGAGCTCCTAGAAGATGATCAACTCTTGGATCAAATATCTAAGATTGCTAAGGAGGCTGGTCTGGCTTTTCTAGGGGAGTCTTCCAAAGAAGATCACACTCTCCAAGAAGCCGACAGGACTGATGAAGAGGAGAATGGGCCTGATGTATTTGCTGTAAGAAAGGTGATACCATTGGTCTTCTCAAGGAAGAGGAAAGCTCCTGACAAAGAATAAGTGAAGTTCAGGTATTCAGTAATTATGAATATTTTATATTATATCATCAGGAGGACACAGCTGTTAAGAACAATATGATTACTTGACAATTTATAATATGGTTTGTGATCCCATAATGTCTTTATTGTCTCTAAATAGTTGTTTGTATTAAATTTATGTCTGAGCATGTTTGAAACCACTCAATTTATTTTGTAACATTTGTTGAGATAAATAGGGGGAGATTATTGGGAAAACCCCTTATGATTTATCTAATAAATTATCTTAAAGTGATTTCATCAGTTAGGTTGTATTACCCACATTGTATAGAAAGGGTAAAATGGTCATTAGATATCCTATGATGTCACACTCACCTTTGAGTGTCAAGACCAGATCAAGAGAAGCACATATTCAGTTGAGTTAAAATTTGCGTCGAATAGTAGTCGACGCAACTTCGACTAGAAGTCGACGCAACTCTGACTAGAAATCAGAATAACTCAAACTGCATGTCGAAGTATCAAGTCAAGTCAACTCAACGTCGAAAGGAACTCAACGCAAAAGGAAGATCCTGTCGAAGCCATCTCAGAAGTCGACACAACTTCGACTTCAATTCGACGCAGAAGATAAAGGTTAAGTCCAAGTCTTCAACTCGATGGATACGTCGATAAGTAATCGACACAACGTCAACATCTGAGTTCAGCCAGAGCTAAGAAGGAATTCAAAGCTACTTCTATAAGAACTCAGAGGTGCGTAGATATGACAAAAGATGAAGTCGACGCAGCGTCAAATATAGATAAAAATAGAAGGTTTTCTGCTGTCCTTTCTGGTGCTTTTCCAGATGATCTGCAAGGCTGAAATATGTTCTTTAACGGCTCGTTTATTGTCAAGAATGGAATGGAGTATTCCAGAGATACATCAAAGCCATTCTTCGAAGTTATTTAAATCAGATGGATGGGTCGGGAACAAAAATAGAAGGAAACATCAATTGTCCAATGGACATTCCTTCTAAGGACAGACCAGAAGAAGAAAAAAATTCAAACACAAATCATAGAGAATAAGTATGCTGAGGATGAAAAGAACATAAAACGGATTCATTATTTTGTCTGTCGCATAGTGCTTCTTCTCCTTCTTCCTCCTCCAATCCTAAGACAGAACACAAGAACAACTTCTCTGTAGAGGAAAAGATCACAACAACACTGCTGCCTCTTCTTCTACATCACACAACAGCAAGTCAACAAAAGTGCATAGAGGATCAGGATCAAGCTTAATAACCCTTGAAATCAACACTATCTTAAGCAAGGGTTCATCATATTCAGATCCTAAGAAAAATAGAAGCAACAACATCCATAGAGATAGCTTCTAAAGGATTCTTACTGAAGAATTCTATTCTCTTCTTTCTTCTCCTTCTACTATTCTCATTCCCCAACAATAAAGGAATTTTAAGAATCCTTCTTTCAAAGGATTCAGTGGGTCTAAGAGTCTCCTTATCAAAAGACTCAGTGGTTCTAAGAGTCTCCTTATCAAAAGGCTCAGTGGTTCTGAGAGTCTCCTTATCAAAAGACTCACACACTGTTAGTGCAATCCTACCAGGGAGGTAGAAGAGTGGACTACCCATATTTTGGGGAACCAGTATAAAAATAATGTGTCATCTGCATTGATTTTATGTGCTGTCCAGTTTACTGTTTTTCTGTTTCATATTTATTGTGCTAACTTTATTCTATTTTGGTATTAGTGATTGCATAGTATTTGGTAGTTTTATTGTGTGTGCATAACTAGGGTATAAAAGTTAAAACTCTATCCCCCCCCCCCCCCTCTAGAGAATACTTAGAGTCACACTGTGCACTTTCAAAAAGCATGCCTATAGTATGGGCTTAAGGAGTCAATTGATATGCTAGATTAGTAGGAGACTACATAAAGCTCCAATTCAGTCATCTGTTATTCATTAAACACTTTTACAAATTCAAGGATATTTGTTTGAAATCAAACATTAAGAGAATATTCATAAATTGAATATCATTAAGTTTCGATGTACATAAAGTTTGTGGTATATCACACTTCATGTAAAAGACTCGGACGAGTGTCAGTCTGAGCATAGGGCTTAGGTCACTACGTTTCATTTTGTTAAGCCTTGGTATGTCTATTTGACACATTAATTAAAAATCTTAAGATAAAGACATACATGTTCTTTTGAACAATCAAAGATTTCTCACAGCATGATTTAGTGCATTCATTAGAGAAATCGATTGACCACCAAATTAGGACAACAACTACATGTGTACACATTTTTCATTATGTTGTTATAAAACACTCACCTTGCTTTGTCCTTGTCGATTGAATCTGTAAGCTACTGTGACCATGGAAGGTCTCATGTCGCTTAATGATGAGGTTGGACCGGATTGACGTGTGAGTGGACTCTTAATATCGTGGTCGCTAATTGCACTCTTAACTTTAGTGAAGACTTTATACGAAACGTCATAAATTAAGACGAATACACGTTCAAGTGGAAGAATGTTAAAAAATTTCATTTTGGTGACTTGATTCATCGAGACGTCCCGATAGAGTCGTACACGAAGATTAGAGTCTATTCGGACTCCTACGAGCGCACGTTAATTGAGTCGCGCGAACGGTCGAAACTTGTGATAGATGGGTCAGATCGTCTCGTAACTTCATGTGCAAACTCGATCTCACCCTTGGCATGAATTTTGGCATTATCATGAATATAATAAATTTTGTGGAGTTTCATTTGGGTTTTAATGGAATTAAGTTTCATCCATTAAAACAATTTAGTGACTCCCATTTGGGTCTTCCCTACTAAGACCTAAGATGTTATTCATGTGATTGCTCTTTGCATATGGTGAACAAGGGTTGATAGGTGGTTCCTAGTCTTATTTGTTTTTCGGTAACAGCCGTCTCTCTTTCTCTTCCTCCATTCTTTTCTGGACCATAATTTGGAGAAAGGTTCATGTTGGAGGAAACGTGAACAAACAATAGTGCAGACCTTTTTGTGGATTCAAGGAGATCTGCCATTGCTTCAGTTTTGTCGGGGATCACTTCTCCATTTCGTGATCGCTCAGATCTCTGATATTCTACCGCCGATCCTGGAGAGGAAACTGTGTCGACGACTTTACTCTAGTTAGATTTTGGAGATCAAGTGGACGGGCTCCTACATCTTGATCTCTTATACCAGGCTGCCTCCATTTCGTGTTTTTGTCTAGATGATCTACCGATCTGTAAGGCACAAATCGGTCTTTCATATTCTCCTCAAAGCATTGGAGAAGCGAGCTACATGATTTTTAGTTTTTCATAACATAAGAGAAGCTTCATATCCTTTCTTTCTCATTCAGACCATTGTCGCCAAAGCGTTTAAGCTTCCTGTACCTCTCGGCCATCAACAGAAAAGCTAAAATTTTGGGTTCTTTTGTTCAAGGAAACACCATTCCTATTTTGGAAAATAGTGACAGTGGCTCTATTTTGATTTGCCGGCAAACCCTGCTTGCACCTGGGTTGAAATTTACATTCATTTACTTCAGCCCTTGGAAGAAAAGGAAATTGATGCTCGTTTATTAGTTGGTTTGCTCTTGGATCTCATGCCCGTCATCAGGTACTTGAAATGCTCTTTATTTTTGAAGAGGTTAATCAATATAAAGAACCTGCAGTTCACATTCTGTCATTTATGCATACATATATTTGATAACCATTCAGCATCTTGAGTAAATAGTAAAATCTCTCGTTTTGGATTCGATCCTAATTTTATGTATTGTGTTGATTCAAATGTCTATATCCATTGCTCGTGCTAACAGTTGTTCATTGTAGAGAGTCAACATATATATAATTTTGTATGTTAGTGGGATTCTCCGACGCAGCGGTTTTAATAAAGAGCCGCACATCACAGTTGTTGAGAATATTCACGATAATGGAGCATGAGCTTGATACTAAGAACGGTATAAATTAAGGCTTCCGCACTTCAATATCATTTCCGTTCTTTTCAATCTTATGTTTTGGTGTGTTCTCTATACATGCTTGATTAGAACATTGTAACTTGATTAGGGCTCCAATAGAGATAGGTAGCTTTGAGTAAGATGACCCTTAAGTTTAATCGCAGCTGCATTCAGTATTCGTATTGTCCTAATTTTTTTGATAATACGGGTTAGCACAGTGACACCTAAGTTATGATAATATGTATTTCATCATTAATAACAATTTATAATTTGGATCACCAAGATCATCCTTAATAAATCTTGGCACACGAAAGCAGGAAATTTAGAAAGGAATACTTGAATGCAACGACGGATCCCAGAAATTACAAATGGGGGTGGTGCACACAAAAAATTCTACACACAGTAATGTTATATTGATGACACTATAAAGTCGTGCAAAATTTCATTTAATTGTTAAAATTGAAAAATGCAACATGTACCTAAAATTTTACAAATTGTTCACGACGATTCTTCATTTTTTGAAAATGATCGATCACATCATCATCGCAAAACTTACAAAAAAGCATCTCTCTCTCTCAATAAAAGTAACCAAATAATAATTCAACATTTGATCACCCATGCCATTTCACAGCTTGTTCTTAACATAATTCATAGTTGAAAATACTCATTGAACACTTGCAGTAGCCACATGAAGAATCAACACAAACTTCAAAATCTTGTAGATTTGTTGATAAACAACTTGCTTCCCTGTTTCAACAAGCTTCGTAGAGAAATGATAGAGATCCTTCAAATCAGAAAATCTATCATCGCTTCTCATTTCGACAATGAAGTTGTTCATGAGTTGAAAATAAAAAATAAAAATAAAACTCTAAACTTGAAAAATCGTTAGGATAAAACTCTACAAGCCGTGCAACTTTTGCTTGTCAAAACAACCAAATAAGTTAACAGGATTCAACCAAGTAACTTCATACTCATGTCATCAAATCGGTTGTTAATCTTTTGTAGTTATATATAGAGGATTTTTAATAATATTTCAACCCTGTAATGAGAAATTTCAATCTTAAAATTTAAAAGCCGTCTGCCTGAGCAGCCACAAGGAAATGTCGTCAACCTTAAAACAAGAACTAAAGGAGATGAGTGAGATGACCTTTTGCAGTTTTGTCAAGTGCCAAACAAGAAATGTTGTCTGACAGAAGCCCAGAACTGCGTATTTCCCAAGAATAGCCAAACAAGGAAGAATTCCAAAGACGGAAGACTGCGGCTCTGGGCGTCTCGCTCAGTGGCTCTGCCCTAATTCCTAAATGCAAACGTCGGATGTATTTCACGAGTAATGAGCGGGGGTCAGTAGGCGGGTTGTGGGTTGGAAATTAATTTTGGGGTGCACATAATTGAGTTTGGTTTGCGAATAGCCAAATTTTTTTGTCTAAGTATAGCCAAATTTTGGCGTGCTTATAACAAATTGCAAAAAAAATGGGGGTGTGAGTATCCCTTTGGAGTTCTTATCGTTCATTTTGTTTGTTTGTTAGATTTGATTGTAGTTTTAATAAATATTAGTGCGGTTTAAAAATATTTCAAAAAAAATTTATTCATTATTCTCCACCGAAATATGATTTTAAATTTTTTTTTATTGAATAAGGTTGTTTTCCGTAGAAATCACATCTATGCTTACATAATTTTCCTTTATCAAATTAAAAGGGTATACCCTTTTGATTTGGAGCATATGAAAAAACACATTTATCAAATTTTATATTCAATTTGGATTCAAAATTTTGAGGAACGTTAACCAAAATTTTAAATGCAATCAAATGTTTTTGAAGGTAACTCAAACTTCCATTGAAAGTATGGCAAGAAAATCTTCAAGAATGTTCTTGTAAAATCCAAAAAAATGAGTTGATATTCTAAGTAGGAAAAATTAAAGCATCCCCATAGATATTTTAGGAATGTTCATAGAAAACATGAGGCCCTCAAATCTTCAAGCTCCATTTTATTGAACCTTTAAGCCCTTTTATCACTAATGAAATCCTCAGAAAAGTATTATAGTATGCTTAACAATAAAACACCATGACAGTTAGAATCCCTCAAACGTTTGCTGAAAGGTAAAAGAATATTAGCAAGATTAAGCACATAAAATTGTTAGGAAAATCTCATTTTATTTGATGAAGACAATTGTTATACCACCCATAAAGGCCTTGGGGTACGTCTAAAGGAAACCCCGCTTAAGAAAGGTGGGGGCAACGGACAACGCATAATCGCTTGAGTTGAAAAGACCGAGCCCGCCATTCCCGCCGCCATCCGCCAAAGTCAAGGCGCGCCCGGAGCAAACCGCAGATGCATGCACCACCGCGTGCAGGATAGCACACGGGCAGCACCCCCCATCGCGGGGAAGCGGCCCGGCCGCGCACCGACTGCACCCCTCAAGGGGGCGCGGCTCCAGCCGCACCCCTTGGGGGGTGCGGCCCGAGCCGCACCCCCCTTAGGGGTGCGGCCCAGCCGCACCCCTCAAGGGGTGCGGCCCCAGCCGCACCCCATGAGAGGTGCGGCCCGAGCCGCACCTCCCTTGAGGGGTGCGGCCCCAGCCGCACCCCCCTTGAGGGGTGCGGCCCGGCCGCACCCCTCCAGGGGTGCGGCCCTAGCCGCACCCCTCCAGGGGTGCGGCCCTAGCCGCACCCCTCCAGGGGTGCGGCCCTAGCCGCACCCCTTGGGGAGTGCGGCCCAAGCCGCACCCCCCTTGAGGGGTGCGGCCAAACCGCACCCCCTTGGGGTGCCCCCTTGGGGTGCGGCCTAGCCGCATCCCCCCGGGATGCGGCCCAACCGCGCCGCCCTTAGGGTGCGGCCAGGCCTCCTCCCCGCGCTTTCTCCACAAGGGGGCTCGTAAGGGACACCGCCGTATTCACGCCCCCTCGTCGGGCGCGTCGGATCCCAATTCCCCTTTGGGGGACAACTTCCCGTTCCACCGTTTGCTCGGAACGCCTTCGCGCTCACGCGCGCTCAGAACACTACTAAGCGCGCTCAGAGCGCTTCCATGTTCGTTGCGCGCTCGGAGCACTTTAGCGCTCACGCGCGCTCAGAACGCTTCCGAACGCGTTCAGGAGCGTTTTCACTTTTTGTCTTTCAGGCGTCTCACTTTTTGTCTTTTAGGCGTCTCACTTTTTGTCTTTCAGGCGTCTCACTTTTTGTCTTTCAGGCGTCTCACTTTTTGTCTTTCAGGCGTCTCACTTTTTGTCTTTCAGGCGTCTCACTTTTTGGGTTTCCGGCTTCTCACTTTTTGTCTTTCAGGCTACTCACTTTTCAGGAACAGTCGGTCGCCTTTTTCACCTCCAACGGAACTGCCCGAATTGCCCGAGCTGCCCAAGCTGCCCGAAGGGCAAGGTGGTCATTGACGAAAAATGGCGATCCGAGGGCCCCGAACCAGAGAATATGATTCGTCCACCGAGCATTTATGGAAACTGCCAACGACAAAATTACCGGGCCGCCCCCGGCCAAAGTTATAAAAGGATCCCCAAGGCTTCATTTGAAAGGACCTTGACTTCTGGACCCGGGAGATCTCCTTGCAGACTTTTGCGGAATTCTCCTTCGGCGCTTGAAGATCTCCTTCGTGGACTTGAAGATCTTCATCATTCCGAAAGGCAACAAGCATTCTCAGAAGGAAAAGGCGACTAGCCTTCTCACTTCCGAAAGGCGACTAGCATTCTTAGAAGGAAAAGGCGACTAGCCTTCTCACTTCCGAAAGGCGACAAGCATTCTCAGAAGGAAAAGGCGACTAGCCTTCTCACTTCCGAAAGGCGACAAGCATTCTCAGAAGGAAAAGGCGACTAGCCTTCTCACTTCCGAAAGGCGACTAGCATTCTCAGAAGGAAAAGGCGACTAGCCTTCTCACTTCCGAAAGGCAACTAGCATTCTCAGAAGAGAAAAAGACTTAGTTTTTCCGAGAGGTGGACTGTCACCCTCGGAGCTCGTTCTCTCTCTCTCCAAATGTTGTAACGAGCAGCGGCCTGTCGCGCTCAAGTTCTAGTTTCCAAGTTGTAACCCCCAGAAGATAGTGAAGTTTGGTCGGCACAGCTCCGGCCGCGTGGTTTTTTACCCTTTCCGGGTTTTCCACGTTAAAAAGTCCACCTCTTGGGGAGTGCGGCCCAAGCCGCACCCCTTGGGGAGTGCGGCCCAAGCCGCACCCCCCTTGAGGGGTGCGGCCAAACCGCACCCCCTTGGGGTGCGGCCTAGCCGCATCCCCCCGGGATGCGGCCCAACCGCGCCGCCCTTAGGGTGCGGCCAGGCCTCCTCCCCGCGCTTTCTCCACAAGGGGGCTCGTAAGGGACACCGCCGTATTCACGCCCCCTCGTCGGGCGCGTCGGATCCCAATTCCCCTTTGGGGGGACAACTTCCCGTTCCACCGTTTGCTCGGAACGCCTCCGCGCTCACGCGCGCTCAGAACACTACTAAGCGCGCTCAGAGCGCTTCCATGTTCGTTGCGCGCTCGGAGCACTTTAGCGCTCACGCGCGCTCAGAACGCTTCCGAACGCGTTCGGGAGCGTTCTCACTTTTTGTCTTTCAGGTGTCTCACTTTTTGTCTTTCAGGCGTCTCACTTTTTGTCTTTCAGGCGTCTCACTTTTTGTCTTTCAGGCGTCTCACTTTTTGTCTTTCAGGCGTCTCACTTTTTGTCTTTCAGGCGTCTCACTTTTTGGGTTTCCGACTTCTCACTTTTTGTCTTTCAGGCTACTCACTTTTCAGGAACAGTCGGTCGCCTTTTTCACCTCCAACGGAACTGCCCGAATTGCCCGAGCTGCCCAAGCTGCCCGAGGGGCAAGGTGGTCATTTACGAAAAATGGCGATCCGAGGGCCCCGAACCAGAGAATATGATTCGTCCACCGAGCATTTATGGAAACTGCCAACGACAAAATTACCGGGCCGCCCCCGGCCAAAGTTATAAAAGGAGCCCCAAGGCTTCATTTGAAAGGACCTTGACTTCTGGACCCGGGAGAGCTCCTTGCAGACTTTTGCGGAATTCTCCTTCGGCGCTTGAAGATCTCCTTCGTGGACTTGAAGATCTTCATCATTCCGAAAGGCAACAAGCATTCTCAGAAGGAAAAGGCGACTAGCCTTCTCACTTCCGAAAGGCGACTAGCATTCTCAGAAGGAAAAGGCGACTAGCCTTCTCACTTCCGAAAGGCAACTAGCATTCTCAGAAGAGAAAAAGACTTAGTTTTTCCGAGAGGTGGACTGTCACCCTCGGAGCTCGTTCTCTCTCTCTCCAAATGTTGTAACGAGCAGCGGCCTGTCGCGCTCAAGTTCTAGTTTCCAAGTTGTAACCCCCAGAAGATAGTGAAGTTTGGTCGGCACAGCTCCGGCCGCGTGGTTTTTTACCCTTTCCGGGTTTTCCACGTTAAAAAGTCCACCTCTTGGGGAGTGCGGCCCAAGCCGCACCCCTTGGGGAGTGCGGCCCAAGCCGCACCCCCCTTGAGGGGTGCGGCCAAACCGCACCCCCTTGGGGTGCGGCCTAGCCGCATCCCCCCGGGATGCGGCCCAACCGCACCGCCCTTAGGGTGCGGCCAGGCCTCCTCCCCGCGCTTTCTCCACAAGGGGGCTCGTAAGGGACACCGCCGTATTCACGCCCCCTCGTCGGGCGCGTCGGATCCCAATTCCCCTTTGGGGGGACAACTTCCCGTTCCACCGTTTGCTCGGAACGCCTCCGCGCTCACGCGCGCTCAGAACACTACTAAGCGCGCTCAGAGCGCTTCCATGTTCGTTGCGCGCTCGGAGCACTTTAGCGCTCACGCGCGCTCAGAACGCTTCCGAACGCGTTCGGGAGCGTTCTCACTTTTTGTCTTTCAGGCGTCTCACTTTTGGTCTTTCAGGCGTCTCACTTTTTGTCTTTCAGGCGTCTCACTTTTTGTCTTTCAGGCGTCTCACTTTTTGTCTTTCAGGCGTCTCACTTTTTGTCTTTCAGGCGTCTCACTTTTTGGGTTTCCGGCTTCTCACTTTTTGTCTTTCAGGCTACTCACTTTTCAGGAACAGTCGGTCGCCTTTTTCACCTCCAACGGAACTGCCCGAATTGCCCGAGCTGCCCAAGCTGCCCGAGGGGCAAGGTGGTCATTTACGAAAAATGGCGATCCGAGGGCCCCGAACCAGAGAATATGATTCGTCCACCGAGCATTTATGGAAACTGCCAACGACAAAATTACCGGGCCGCCCCCGGCCAAAGTTATAAAAGGAGCCCCAAGGCTTCATTTGAAAGGACCTTGACTTCTGGACCCGGGAGAGCTCCTTGCAGACTTTTGCGGAATTCTCCTTCGGCGCTTGAAGATCTCCTTCGTGGACTTGAAGATCTTCATCATTCCGAAAGGCAACAAGCATTCTCAGAAGGAAAAGGCGACTAGCCTTCTCACTTCCGAAAGGCGACTAACATTCTCAGAAGGAAAAGACGACTAGCCTTCTCACTTCCGAAAGGCAACTAGCATTCTCAGAAGAGAAAAAGACTTAGTTTTTCCGAGAGGTGGACTGTCACCCTCGGAGCTCGTTCTCTCTCTCTCCAAATGTTGTAACGAGCAGCGGCCTGTCACGCTCAAGTTCTAGTTTCCAAGTTGTAACCCTCAGAAGATAGTGAAGTTTGGTCGGCACAGCTCCGGCCGCGTGGTTTTTTACCCTTTCCGGGTTTTCCACGTTAAAAAGTCCCTGTGTACTCAGCAAATCTCTAATTGACTGTTTGCGCGCTTAGTTCGCTCACGAGCTAAGGTGGTTCAAGTGGACCGGTCTACCCAGAGCCCTAAGCGTTCTGCAACAGTTTGGCGCCGTCTGTGGGAACATTCCCAACAACTCTTCAAAAGCCGACTGCAATGGCAAGGAAGAGTGCTCGCACTACTGAAGGATCGATGCCGGAAGGACGCGTCGACCCGGCTCCCTCCCACTCGCTTATCGATGCACCTCCCGCAGAGGAGGCACTACCGGCACCCGCGGCGGGTTTGGAGGTGCGCATGCGGCAGATCGAAGAACATCAAGCTGAGATGTTGGCTCTCGTAAGGAATCTTGGGGCTCCTCCAGCTCCGATTCAGCCGCCAGCTCTGAACGCACCACCACCCCCAATTCTGAATCATGCCCCGAACGGGGAGGCCACCCAGGAAGACGAAGCCTCGGAAGGATTCTCCAATGCGGCAAGTTCCGCTCACCTTGCCCCACCAGCTGGAGGCCCAGAAGCTAACCACCGCCACCACCACGGAAGAGCTGCCCCTGAGCAAGCAGTGGAAAGAGCTACGCGAGAAGAAATACGCAACATGATAGAGGAGGAGTATGCCCAAGCAGGGCGACGCGCAACTCTCGCCCGCCATCCCGCGCGCCACGGATCCCCACTATCACCTCAAGTCCTGGACCATCCAATTCCAAACGGTTTCAAGCTTCCCAACATCGAAACGTTCGACGGGACGGACGACCCGCTGGAACACGTCAATCACTTCACCACCATCATGGGGATTTACAGCGCCCCCGACCAACTCCTCTGTCGAGTGTTCCCGACAACTTTGAAAGGACAAGCACGCACTTGGTTCCACTCCCTGCGAGATGGGGCCATCAACAACTTCGCAGAAATGGCGCGGCAGTTCGTGGACCAGTTCATCGCCAATCGTAGGATTGTCCGAGATCCTTCCCATCTCTCGGGAATCCGCCAGAACGACGGAGAAACTCTGAAGGATTTTTTCCGACGCTTCACCTCTGAGGCGCGACAGATCCCGGGAGTCGACCCCGAGCTTTTGCGAGGATTTTTCCTTGGAGGACTCCGCCCAAGTGGCTTCTACTCAGCTCTAATGAAAGAAACCGTACAAAGCTATCCTGACCTCGTTCAGCGAGTCGAGGCCCAGATAGCAGCGGATGAGGCAATTGAAGCGCACCGCCGGCAGTTCGAGGGGAGCTCGAAGAGGAAGAAAGAGGAGTCACTGTCACAGGCAGTTCCCAATAAGAACAGCAAGCATCACGACAACCCCAGCCGAGACCGAGGATCTCGCCAACGTCAGGACTACACTCCCCTGAACACTACCAGGACTAACGTTCTCCTCGCCATCCGTGATAGCGACGCGCTTCGCAGGCCCGAGCCGCTTGCACCGAACAGAGGAAATCAGTCGCAGTATTGTGACTTTCATCGCGGGCGTGGACACAGGACTGAAGGCTGCAACAAATTGAAGGAGGAAATCGAGCGCCTTGTCCAACAAGGCCTTCTCGGAAGGTTTTTACTAAACCAGGTCCCAAACCAACACGGACCACGGGCTGACACTCCAGTAGAGGACAACGTTGTACCCCGACACGGATGAACCAGAGATACCGGGCAGGGAAACTTTCCTCGTGCGGCACTAATCTTCTAAAGTGAGGCACCGAAAAGTTAAAGTCACATACGACCCTCAGCATTATTATCAAACGACAAACTCGCCAACATAGGAAAAAGAAGGGGCCTCTCACAAGTGGAGGACATACGTCGAGTCCAACGATCTAAACCAAGTCCGTAAAAAAGACAACACAGCTCCCACGCTGCAGAGCATCATGCTCCCGCGTTGCAGGGCACACAGCTCCCACGCTGCAGAGCATCATGCTCCCGCTATTCACCGGCCAAGTCTACATCATGTAAAAGCCGCGGGCACAGAACCGCGCAAAAAGTCGCGAGCAAAGGCACGTGCACCAAAGCCGCGGGCACAGAACCGTGCAAAAAAGTCGTTAGCAAAGGCTCGTGCAAAAAAGCCGCAAGCACAGACTTGCGCAAACTAATTTTCTATTGTGTAAAAGCCGCGGGCTCAGAACCGCGCAAGCTAATCTGTCATTTTGCATAAACTCCTCAGCCCATGCGGATATCAGAGCCAGGCAGCAAGCCCACAACGACCTCGGAAAACCAACACCCTCCGACATCAGCTCCTACCAGAAAAGCGCCGCACAGTGGACAATGGGTGAAGCCGCCACAGAAAAATTAAAACCTCCGAACTCCTCGCATCGAAACTCGGACTCCGAAGGTTTGGGGGGCTTATGTTATACCACCCATAAAGGCCTTGGGGTACGTCTAAAGGAAACCCCGCTTAAGAAAGGTGGGGGCAACGGACAACGCATAATCGCTTGAGTTGAAAAGACCGAGCCCGCCATTCCCGCCGCCATCCGCCAAAGTCAAGGCGCGCCCGGAGCAAACTGCAGATGCATGCACCACCGCGTGCACGATAGCACACGGGCAGCACCCCCCCATCGCGGGGAAGCGGCCCGGTCGCGCACCGACTGCACCCCTCAAGGGGGCGCGGCTCCAGCCACACCCCTTGGGGGGTGCGGCCCGAGCCGCACCCCCCTTAGGGGTGCGGCCCAGCCGCACCCCTCAAGGGGTGCGGCCCCAGCCGCACCCCTCAAGGGGTGCGGCCCCAGCCGCACCCCATGAGAGGTGCGGCCCGAGCCGCACCTCCCTTGAGGGGTGCGGCCCCAGCCGCACCCCTTAGGGGGTGCGGCCCTAGCCGCACCCCCCTTGAGGGGTGCGGCCCGGCCGCACCCCTCCAGGGGTGCGGCCCTAGCCGCACCCCTTGGGGAGTGCGGCCCAAGCCGCACCCCCCTTGAGGGGTGCGGCCAAACCGCACCCCCTTGGGGTGCCCCCTTGGGGTGCGGCCTAGCCGCATCCCCCCGGGATGCGGCCCAACCGCGCCGCCCTTAGGGTGCGGCCAGGCCTCCTCCCCGCGCTTTCTCCACAAGGGGGCTCGTAAGGGACACCGCCGTATTCACGCCCCCTCGTCGGGCGCGTCGGATCCCAATTCCCCTTTGGGGGACAACTTCCTGTTCCACCGTTTGCTCGGAACGCCTCCGCGCTCACGCGCGCTCAGAACACTACTAAGCGCGCTCAGAGCGCTTCCATGTTCGTTGCGCGCTCGGAGCACTTTAGCGCTCACGCGCGCTCAGAACGCTTCCGAACGCGTTCGGGAGCGTTCTCACTTTTTGTCTTTCAGGCGTCTCACTTTTTCTTTCAGGCGTCTCACTTTTTGTCTTTCAGGCGTCTCACTTTTTATCTTTCAGGCGTCTCACTTTTTGTCTTTCAGGCGTCTCACTTTTTGGGTTTCCGGCTTCTCACTTTTTGTCTTTCAGGCTACTCACTTTTCAGGAACAGTCGGTCGTCTTTTTCACCTCCAACGGAACTGCCCGAATTGCCCGAGCTGCCCAAGCTGCCCGAGCGGCAAGGTGGTCATTTACGAAAAATGGCGATCCGAGGGCCCCGAACCAGAGAATATGATTCGTCCACCGAGCATTTATGGAAACTGCCAACGACAAAATTACCGGGCCGCTCCCGGCCAAAGTTATAAAAGGAGCCCCAAGACTTCATTTGAAAGGACCTTGACTTCTGGACCCGGGAGAGCTCCTTGCAGACTTTTGCGGAATTCTCCTTCGGCGCTTGAAGATCTCCTTCGTGGACTTGAAGATCTTCATCATTCCGAAAGGCAACAAGCATTCTCAGAAGGAAAAGGCGACTAGCCTTCTCACTTCCGAAAGGCGACTAGCATTCTCAGAAGGAAAAAGCGACTAGCCTTCTCACTTCCGAAAGGCAACTAGCATTCTCAGAAGAGAAAAAGACTTAGTTTTTCTGAGAGGTGGACTGTCACCCTCGGAGCTCGTTCTCTCTCTCTCCAAATGTTGTAACGAGCAGCGGCCTGTCGCGCTCAAGTTCTAGTTTCCAAGTTGTAACCCCCAGAAGATAGTGAAGTTTGGTCGGCACAGCTCCGGCCGCGTGGTTTTTTACCCTTTCCGGGTTTTCCACGTTAAAAAGTCCCTGTGTACTCAGCAAATCTCTAATTGACTGTTTGCGCGCTTAGTTCGCTCACGAGCTAAGGTGGTTCAAGTGGACCGGTCTACCCAGAGCCCTAAGCGTTCCGCAACAACAATGATTATAATATAGTAAATTGACCTTTTATGTTCAATGTACTTTCAATTGTATGGGCTATGTTCACCATTGTATTTGGATTCTCAATAGTTACAGAATCCACTTTTGAAAGTCTATTACCCGTGCACTGAGTTGGTCAACCAATTATTTCAAACGTTGAATAGCTAAGCATTTTCCCAACCGAAATCCGAAGAGAGATGAGGATCATAATATTTGAGAAGATAAAGCATTCAGAGCATTATTCGAACAGCGCTCAATGTTCAAGTCCGGCAGAGTTTAGCGCTCAGAACATTCATCAGAGATCGCTCAATGATTCTTTGAACAACACTAAGGCTCCATTTGACGCGGCTTTTTTGCTCCGATGAGTTTGGACATAAACGCCACCATCATATAATGTAGGCATGCCAATGGTTACGACAGTCACCAAGAAAAGAAAAGAAGTTTTAAACATAAAAGTGGATGAAGTTCCTTAGGTGAGGTCGGTTGTTCACGACCGTGGTTACGAACCGCCATCCATTTGGCGTGTCAATTTTGCTCTCCGGGAGAAAAAAAAATCACCAACATGAAATGTGTGTTTGACATGACAACGGTTACGACCGCCACCATAAAAAAACTACTTTTAATCATAAAAATGGATGAAATTCCTTAGGCGAGGTCGGGTGTTCACAAACCACGGTTCGTAACCACGGCATTCATGACCGCCACCAGTACCGAAACAGAGCTCAAGTGTTCAAAGAATAATATTCAGAGAATGAGTGCTGCAGTGCTCAAAGGTTTTCTAAGAGATCACTCAGCTTCAATACATGCGAGTCAAACCTAAAGATCGTCAGCTTATTTGTACATTGATACGTGTTCAAAGAAGCTAAGCATCGACCAGGCGCTCATAGTATTAATCGATGTTCGAAGAATCATCAAGCTATTTATGCTCGACCAAGCTCGATGCACAGAATTCAAAGAAAGCCGTTGCTGAAGATAATACAGAGTAGCAGAAATTAAGTATATCTTCTCACCTAGCTCAAAAAGGAAATATATATGCATCGGTCAAAGAAAAAAATTAAACAATCATTCATGGATATATTGTTACATTGATTCTTGGGAGAAAAGAAGAGAAGCAAAGTATTCACATAAATCATATTATCAAAGAAATGTAGTTTATCTTCATTAGAGTTATGATCATTGTGAGAGTAAGAAAAGAGATTCATCCTTGCAATTACCGTAGAGTCTTCGAACTCTGAATTATAAGAACACCACAAGACTGTGTTCGGAGTGTGGGAGCATGTCGGGATGGTTGCTCAAGATCTCCTGTGGAAGAAATTTTGTCAAGATCAAGTTGTTAAAACTAATCTTACTATCTTATAGTTTTCAAGGAACTATTATAAATTTTTAATCAAATGTTCTATAGTATAGATTTTATTTTCATATTAATATCTATATTGGGACGTGTAAATGATATTTTTATACTCGATTCACCCCATCCTCCCATACATTATATTCATACATTCAGTCACATTATTAATGAAATATTGATCCATCGTCGACGATGAATGGATCCAATCAATCCCTTGAACCGTCGAGGATATCTCGCAGTAATTCAAAATGATCAGGAAAACAGGACACAATTCATGCAAGCAATTACTGAATCCAATTTAAGAACAGGAAATCATTCCGCCAAGAAATATTAACATTCTGCAACCAAATGCTGACAATCGAACGGGCAACAACAACAATTGCAATTCAAAGTTATCAATTCTAAGAGGAAGATCCTCTGAACAGGTTGACGAGAGGCTCACTGCTCAAACTTGAGCTGGAGCAGGCAACAAGGAAAAAAAATCAGATACCAAACGATGCATGCAGATTCTTATTCCCGCCATCTATTTAAAGAAGGCGCTAACCCTGAAATATTACAAAAGTAACCCCCGCTGAAATGAATTAACTGCCGCCAACTGATGTTCCCCCCAAGGCTTGTTTTCAAACGCACGGCAGCTAATCCTGTGCGGCTAACCCCTGCTTTTATTGATGATTTCCTGAACGCAACAATGCTTCCCCGATCAAAACCTCCTTGTCCTCAAGGAGTGAAATTAGTATACTGCGCATCTTAGGTCCAGGATTCATTGATTTCTTTCGAAATTTCAGATGTAACTACCACCTTTCCCGTCATCTCCATCAAACTCCATGCATCCCTGCGTGACAAAGCGTTTGTGCAAAGATTCTCCTTCCCTTTTGTATACTGAATGGAATAATCGTACTCCATCAATTTAGCTAGGAATTTCTGCTAATTGGGAGTAGCTAACCTCTGCTCCAGTAAAAAATTTAAACTCTGGTGGTTGGTTTTGATAATGAAGTGGTTGACGATCAATAAGTGGTGCCACTTTTGAACTGCCATAACAATAGCTAACAACTCCTCAAAAGTTGATAGTTGTGTCTTCTTCTCCAACGATTGATTGAAGAAGGCTATAGCATGTCCTTCCTGCATTACTACAGCTCCCACTCCAGCCTGTCTCGACTGTAAATGTTTTATGAAAATCTGGTAGTTGTAAGACTGGAGGTGTGGAAACTACCCCCATCAATTGAATAAAAGCAACATCTGCCTCATGATTCCATTGCAAGGTCTTACATTTCAACGAATCAATAAGGGTCCGTTCAGCGCTCGGGTATTGACTTTCCGGAGTTGACTTTTCAACGAAAAGCAATATCTGCAGAAATTAACTTTGCGCAGAATTCTAATTCTGATGTTTGGCTATATTATGGAATTCATTCAGCATAATTGGAATTGATCAGAAATGTTGTTCGGCTGCAAGATGGAATTCATTCATAAGATTTGAAATATTAAAAGTTTGTAATTATAACATTGAACCATTAATATTGAACAAAATACTAATAAAAATTGCATTAGGTGCGTAGGCAAGAAGAGTGAATAAAACATGCATGTTGGCTTCATTTGCAGTTGCAAGAAGAATAATTCCTGAATCTCTCATTTTTGAGAGAAGTAAGCAAGTGGGGGAGGGGGGAAACGGCGTGCAAGAGAAAATAGGTGGAAATGAGTAAGAATGGAAGGGAGAAGAAGTGGAGGAGGAAGGAGATACCAGTAGATATGAGGAGGTCCGAGTCGTGTGGGCTATCGGGGAGCTTCCGCGTCTGGAGTGAATTCCGCCGAAAACCGTGGGGGGGGGGGGGGGGGGGGGGGGGCGGGTAAGAATTCGTAGGAGGATTTTTTAGGTTAAGGCGAAAGCCGTCGGATTTCATATGAAACTAATTCCGCTCCAATAACTGCAGACCGAATGCCACAATTTCTTTATTAACACACAATGCTAATTCCAAAAAGTCAATACTCGCGCGTCGAACGGACCCTAATAAGGGGTTTTGCAATTAATCTATAGATTTTGATGAATCTGTGATAGTTTCCAGTTAGCCCCAAAAAATTCTCAACTGCTTCAAGGTTTTTGGTCTTGGCCACTCTAGCTAGGATCCGTAGACACTCTAAATTGAGAAATGATATGCCCCAGGTAATGCACTTCCGTCAATCCAAATGTGCATTTGCTTTGCTTGAGAATGAACTACCGACTCCTTAGAATTCTGAAGGTGATGAGAATATCATCGAAGAAGACCAGAATGAATTGCTATCCTGGAAGACCTTCTTCATCTATCCTTGAAAGGTGGAAGGAAAGTTGGTTAACCCAAAAGGCATCACCAAAAATTCGTAGTGGCCCTGGTCAGTTTGAAATACTGTCTTGTATATGCGCTACTCCGCCATTGTCTCTTGATGGTACCCAACTCTCAGACCTAGCTTCGAAAAGAACACGACACCATGCAATTCATCAATCAATTCCTCAATGATTTGGATTGAAAATTTATCCTTGATAGTGTAGGAGTAGAGTTGTCGATAGTCAATGCAAAGTCTCCACGTTCCATCATGTTTCATGCCCATCACTACCGGGGAAGCATATGGGTTGTGACAGTGCCGGATCACCCCATAACTCGTCATTTATTTCACCAGACACTCAATCTTAGTCCTTTAAAGAGGGGGGTAACGATAGGGTCTCAGATTAATAGTTATCTTATCATCTTTAAGGTTAATGTGGTGCTCACGATCAGGATTTGGTGGCAGAATTTTAGGCTCCTAAAATAAATCCTGGAATTCCTTCAACAGATTTTGCATTTGCTCCACTTCCTTCTCAGATAACTCATTTCCAGATAGGTGACATGCTTCCTGCAGTCGAGCGCTAAAAAATTTCCCTTCAATTGGGCTCTCCTGAATACTGCCATCATGTCGATTTGCCAATTCTTCATAACCAACTTCTGCATCCTCTTCTGCTTCATTAATGTGTCGGCTTTTAGATCCACGGATAGAAATCTTCTTCCCCTGGCTATGAAATTCCATCTTTAGATTAATAAAGTCCCATTGGACTACTCCCAGGGTGACTAACCACTGCACCTTTAATACCACCTCACAACCACCCAAAGGTAGAACTAGTAAATCTAAAGTGATCAACACCCCTTGCATTTTCCAATGAAAACCTTCCACTTTATGAGCACTTGATATACTATTGTTGTTGGCAATTTTCAATTTAGAGGTTGGTATAGAAATCAAATTACATCGGAGGCGATAAACAACTCTGGAATCCAAAAATTTATGTGTATTTCCAGAGTCAATGAAAACGCTAATCGGTTGCCTCTAATAAGAAAATGTCACTCTTATAGTGCGATAGTGAGTGTGTTATGGATGTTCCGAACCCACATTGGGGACGCACCTCTCATCGCCGCGCAGGATAGTCTTGCCCGCCTGTTATCTTTTATCAGTCTTAGCGCACGTTTATTTTATGCATGACTCACATGTTTTATGACCCATACGAAGGGCTGAACCTATTTGGCTGGGTTGTGGTTCATTATTGGTCTTTATGAAAAGTATTATCAAGTTCCCCTTCTCTCTCTTCTTCTACTCTCTCTCTACCCCTTCTATTTTCCCATAACCCTATTCCTCGCTCTGTCTCCTTACGACAGCTGCAAGCAATGAAGCCCCGCTGCCTCACAGCAATGGATCGCACGCTTCTCGCTCGATCGGTTGCCCGATCGTCTCCTCTCCTCCGATCTCCTCCTCTGCCACCATTACTCCCTTCAGATGTAGGAAGGGGAGTTTCAATCCATCGAGTGATTTTCCCCTCAGTTGACCTAATATGCAATCACGAACCGGAGCACACAACAACTTAGTATCAAAGCCACTCCTCTTCGACACCGACGCCAAACCCTTCCTCCTCTTCTACTGCCGACGCGAGCTGCTGATGCCCCGCCGCCCGATTCCATAGTTTTTCGCGCCCAGCTTCAGCCGCCTGCTCACCCAAGTAATGCCCCAAGTAGTGCCCCAAGTCAAAATGGATTTTCCCATTTTTGAAGGCCACGAGGACCCTCTCTCATGGATCAATCGCTGCGAGGTTTTCTTCAACAATCAACGGACACCGGAGGAAGAACGTCTGGGAATCGCCTCATTTCACCTTATGGGTCTGACACAAATATGGTTCACTCAGATACACAAGGAGCAACCCCAGCTCACCTGAGAGGAGTTCACGGACTCTTGTGTACTTCGCTTCGGACCCCCCTTACACAGCAACCCTCTTGGCGAACTCATTTCCCTGAAGCAGAAGGGCCCATCGATGAGTACTTCGAAAAGTTCCGAGTTCTCCTGGCTCGGACTCCATCGGTACTTCCGTCCCAACAAATTCCCATCTTCACAGCGGGCGTACATGAGCGCCTTTGCCTTGACGTGGAGTTCCATGCCCCTACTGATCTCACCATCGTGATGAGCCTAGCACGGGGATGCAAGAAGCACCTTCTCCTTGATCGACATCCGGGTCTCCGCAGGGATACCGCAGGGACCTTTCGTGGTGGCGGCAGTGGTAGCAGTATCACCCCTGGGCAACCACCCACCGGAACGGCTAAGGGGACCGAACCGAGAAGTCCTCCCTTCCGTCGCCGCCTATCGGTCTCGTAGATGACAAAGCGCTGCGCGAAGCGTCTATGTTTCAACTGCGACGAGACTTTTGGCCCGGGCCACAGGTGCAAATGGCTCTTTTGGGTGGAAGTAGACGACCCCTCTGACGACGATGAGGATGACCCTACATGGGGATTCTAAAGATTTCCTTGCATGCATCTAAGGCCCTCAGGAAGGGCATACCATATAGTTGGTCGTTACTCTTGGAGGCCAGGCGCTCCTTGCCCTTATGGACTTGGGCAGCACCTACACCTTTATCCTCCAGACTACAGTTCGCCGCCTTCACCTCCCAATCACACGTCGCAGTCGGGTGCAGGTATTGGTGGCAAACGGCCATCAGATGGAGTGCCC
The DNA here is from genome assembly GCA_033032865.1 of Dactylorhiza incarnata. Classification (NCBI taxonomy): domain Eukaryota; kingdom Viridiplantae; phylum Streptophyta; class Magnoliopsida; order Asparagales; family Orchidaceae; genus Dactylorhiza; species Dactylorhiza incarnata. The sequence goes on along the minus strand of JAWHQI010000012.1, from coordinate 15,345,743 downwards.
AGGTATTTGTCGTCGAGTTCTCGTAGTGGTAGAAAACCACCACTCCGTCGTCGATCTTTTTGTGGTGGACCTTCTGGGGTTCGATGTGGTATATGGCATTCGTTGGCTCAGGACTTAAGGGCCGCTGACGTGGGACTTCGACCGCCTCACTATGTGTTGGTACCAGGGGGCACAACAGATTGAGTGGCACCTTCTGACCTCCAGCAGCTACTCCATGACTTTGCCGAGACATTTGTGGACCCGGTTGGCCTTCCACCATTACGCAGCTAGGACCATCGCATCTGCCTCTTCCCAGGCATCTCCAATGGTCGTCCGCTGATGAGTCTGGTTTATACAGTGATTTCTGGCCTCATTTGGGTTTGTTTTAGTGTCAATGCACTTCATTTGCTGTTCATATACGCTTATATTGATAGCATGGCGTTTCTGCGCCTTTTGTGCAATCCTTTCCACTTTGTGGCATGTTTTTTCCTATTTATTACTGTATGCCTGTGTTATGGATCCGGTGGTGTGCATGGATCGGGGTTATGTGTACTTTTCCTGCAGGTCCTGGGGTCGTGTGCACGTTCGGGATGGTGCGGGATGATTTTTGGCCTAAAAAGCCTCTGATCGTGCGCATTCCTTCGCGCACGATCAGGCGCACGATCATTGATCGTGCGTTAATTCCCAGCCCAGATCAAGATCGGACCAAAGATATGCGCACGATCACAGGCCTTTCTTCGCGCACGACCACTGGTCGTGCGCCCCTGACCGTGCGATGTTTTCTATTTTCCCTTTGCTACAGGTTGACTGCGCACGATCACAGGCATTCCTTCGCGCACGACCATTGGTCGTGCGCCACTGACCGTGCGCAGTACTTATTCTGCTCCCTATTTAAGGCGCTGTTCCGCGATTTTAGGTATTCAGCAAGGTTTTTGGCGCGATTTCTGCGCGCGACTCCGCCGTTCCACCTCTCCAAGGTCCCTCCTTCCATTCCTCCCCTTGAGAAAGCTTCATCCATTGATCCTAAGGGCATTCTAGGGTCCCGGAAGCATTCTTCGCCATCTACGGCCAGCATTCCAAGAGGAAGACATCTCCATTGGGGGAAGAAGAAGTGAACCCAGCTCTGAGAAGAAGACGGGCAGCAGTTGGAGGTAGTGACAGCCTCTACATCCCGGAAGCAACCAAGGACTGAGCTCGGAGGAGGCGTGACGACCCCCCATTCCGACCACGATCCGCGGCGAGGCTTCTCATCTCGTGGTTACTTCTACCCTTTCTCTTTTTGTGATTTGTACTCTTAATAGTTGTAATGAACTGAATGAACATCTATTTGTCTATGAATGGAAGTTTATTTATGATCTTGTCTCTTCGTTATGTTGTGATGCGCTCCGCCCCCGCTCCACTTACACCCACACATTCTAGCACCCGCTCTAGCAAGAGCTGGAAGCGATAGCGAAGAGGTGCCTTCGACCCTCACCCCTCACATTTGCACTCACCTCATCCATATGCTCACCGGCCATCCGCTAAGCGAAGCACGGCATCGCGGCCTGCACTGAACCCATCCACCAAGCGAAGCGGTGATTGCGACCCGCATAGTGTCTAGTTTTCTCATTTCCCGTTCTATAAAATCAACCAAATCCCCCTCTTGTTTTGTTAAACCTAGAACCCCCATAATTAATTTCCTAACGAGCAAATCGTATTCCCAAACTTGCGGTCCTTTGAGACGATATTCGGGGAGCTACTCCCTACTTTTATTACTTGACAACGACCGGTGCACTGCCGTCGTACCGCATTTCGTGCCCGCTAATTAGCGGTGTGGAAATAGCGCGTCAAGTTTTTGGCGCCGTTGCCGGGGACTGCAAGCGGTTATAGTTTATTTGTTGGGGAAATTAGTTTAAGGGTGCTTTTGTTTTTTATATTTCTTTTTTTGGTATAGTGTGCGCATGTATAGACATCATCCTGGTGAATTTGCAGCATTTGATCCTGAGATAGAGCGTACTTTGCGGGCGCGTCTACGTGCGGCTGCCACCATGAATGTTAATGAAAATCAGGCTAATCCAGGAGTGGGAAATGCACCGGCCGCAGCTCAAGCGGCTGATGAGAACGAAGTGGTTAGGCCACGGCCTAGGACCATGAGGGATTACACCACTCCTACTGTGGGGAGTGTGTACCCCGGATTTGGCCCGGCTATTACTAACAACAATTTTGAGATAAAGCCGGCCATTCTGAATATGATCCGCAATAATGCCCAATTCTCCGGGTTAACCAGTGAAGACCCCCATCTTCACCTAGCTGAATTTGCGGAGATTTGCGGTACATTTCGGTACGCAGGAATTGCTGATGAGACGGTGAAACTCAGGTTGTTTCCATTCTCCCTCCGCGACAAGGCGAAGGCTTGGCTCCGCACAATACCACCCGGCGCAGCTACCACCTGGGATGCTCTGCAAACGAAGTTTTTGGCAAAATTCCACCCGGTGGACAGGGTTGTAAACTTGCGGAGAGAAATCGCAACCTTCCGGCAACACGATCAGGAGACCCTTGCGGAAGCATGGGATAGGTTCACGGACCTCCTCCAGAAGTGCCCTCAGCATGAGCTACAGCCTTGGAGCTTGGTGGAAAATTTCTACTTTGCAATTGAGCCCAATTATAGGGCCATGATTGACGCAGCTGCAGGCGGCACCCTGATGAACCATACACCCGAGGACGCACTGAGGATTCTCCAGGACACCGCCACTCATAGCTCGTTCTGGACTGCTGGGAGAAACGCCCCAAGGAATGCTCGTGGACTCTTTGAGGTGAGCACATCGGGCGCATCTGCCGAGGTGGCATCGGCACCTTATGACAACGTCATGCTACTTAAGAGGCCTGCCCTCCCTCCTGCCCCAGTAATGGCCATTTCGTGTCAAGGATGTGGAAACCTCGGGCATCATGCTTAAGAGTGCCCCTCAGGTGAGCAACCCGCTGAATTAACTGTTGATGAAAGTGTGAATTATTTGAATGATCAAAATCGGGGAATACCATTTAACAACGCTTATAACCCGGTCGTGAGGAGTCACCCGAACTTCTCATGGAAACAAAACGTGCCTAACCAACGATGGCAAGGAGGCTCGCATCAATTTGATGCGCAAGCCTCCGGTAGCCAACCAAGGCCGCCACAACCGGGGTTTGCTCAAAGTGCACCACCGCAGAGGAAGAGTGCATTGGAAGAAATGATGGAAAAATTTGTTGATCTGGCTCAAACAAATATGGCCAATCAAGCTGCGTCAATGCGGAACTTGGAGACGCAGCTAGGCCAATTGGCCCAGGTACTCTCCGAGCGTACGCAAGGCGCTCTTCCAAGCAATACTGAAAAGAACCCACGGGAGCAAGGCAAAAGCATTGCTGACGCGGATGGTGGTCAAGTGAGCCCTTGCGTTGTTGAATGTACTATCAATAACATCGAGGTTGCCGCGCTTTGCGACTCTGGTGCATCTCGCAACATTCTTGCTCTGCAAGACGTTGAGAGGTTGCACCTAACAATGAACTCTGAGGACCGGAAGTCGCTGGTATTGGCTAATGGAGCGACTGTCGAAACTGAAGGTGAGATTCTTGAGGTTGTAGTAAATCTTAATGGAACGAATGTGGTCACTGACTTTTAGATTCTCGGCCCCATGGAAAATGATTCCATGCCAATCTTGGGGGTTCCTTTTCTGAAGGAGAGCGGCGCAACCCTCCACATCGCCACGGGCTGTGTCACTCTACCTTCCAATGCAGCGAATCTTTCTGGATTATCTTATCTTCCTAACTTCTCTGTAAGTAAAAGTAAGTGCAGGTCTAATGAGGAAAAATCTGACTTTGACGTGAAGAATCCTAGAGAGGAGAAAAGTATCACTCTGCTGAAAGAAGAAGCGAAGCAGCTCACAAATAATGAGTTGGAGATAGAAGGGAAAAGCAATGAGACCAAGGCGTTGGAAGTCTTGGGAGAAGGCGGAGCGACGAGCCTTCCAAACAATGTCTTTATTGAGAACAAGAAATGTAAACAATCTAAACAGGTTCATTTGGCTGATCTACCCCCTCTTGAGGGTGCAGAAATGAAGCCCCCGGCTGATCCCAATCCGACAAACACTATCGCTCCTCCCACCCTTGGTGCTCGGTGGCGTTCTCCTTCGGTGGAAAAGCTGAAGCGGGAAAGAATCCTGCATGCTGCGCGCTCTGCAGCCCTCCGGCGTGAGAAGGAGGAGGTTAGGGGCAAGGGAGAGACATCTTCCTTGGGCACTAAAGCTTTCACCTCCTGCCCATCTCGCGTGACTGGGGAGAACCACCACAAATCAGCATATAGCTGATGCGTGCCGGGATCTCCGGGCTGTGCTGTGTGCCATCTGTGATGTTTCTGTGCTTCTTGTTTCATGTTATTTGCTGCGTAGTACTGTCTCTTTAGCTTTTTATTATAAGACTTGTGCTATCAAACTATAATACAGGTATTTGGTCCACCTTCAAGGACGTTAAACAAAAGGGCTCTTGGGAGACAACCCATTTGGGACCATTTGGTTCCGTTCTTTCTTGTCATTTTCTTTGCTATTTTTGTTGTGCTGGGACCCTTTTAATCGCAGGTCCGCATCTATTGGAGCATGGCGGGATCACCGCCTTCTGAACAAAACGTCATATCTTCTGGTATGCTCATTTCTGAGCATGGGGTAATCTCTCCTCCTAGCCTTCTTAAGCTTATGCCGCTATCGAACATGTTTTTTTTGCTTAGTATAAGTCTGGGGGAGTAAGAGTTATCGTTACCTCGTGCACATGCACAGTGCACAGCATACTAGAATTTACGATGTGTTATATTGTAGCATTGCTCATCTCATGGCACACCACGACACCCACGTGAGCGCACTTAACTGTAGGCGCGCGACGAGTCTAACTAGTCTCGGTTGTGTGAAGGGGAAATCACGGTGCGGGGTTAGGATTGCGAGACGAAGTACTTTGTTGACTCCTGTAGTGCTCCTAGTCGAGTGCTCATGTCTCGTAGGAATTCGTGTAGATTTAATTTATTTTTATGCTTTTAGTTTACATTTTTCTATTAGCGTAAATATTGTTTACTTTACTCAATTTGGTGAATCCGGTGTGAATCAAACGGTAGCATAGGAATGTGTGTAGACGTTCATTAGTCTTGTGTTGCCCGAGTCGGGAGGAAGGATTATCTTTCTCGGTGGCTAGAACTCGCCCCAAGCGATTCTTGAAACATGGGTATTCGGTTGGTCAATTGCGTGAAGGTGATATAGGCCATCATTTTGGCCCGGTTGAGCCTTTGCACCCTTTCCTATCGATTTATCCTCGTTAGCCCAGTTGTGCCTACCCGTTTTTTGATTCAGCCCCACTTGTATCGCACCAAAGCCCAAAAGCCAATCCTAGTCACACACCAAATCTGAGCTCTAGCTGTTTATTATTTTTGCAAGTTGGGTTGTTGATGTGGTGACATGTGTGTGAAGTTGTGGATATGTTTTAGTGTTTATTTGCTGAAAATGATAAGAAAAGAAAAAAGAAAAGAAAAATGAAAAAAAATGAAAAAGAGAAAAGATGCGAGAAGAAAAGAAAAGGATATGAGTTTGAATGAAAAATTCATTCGTATAAGTTTCAGTTTGGGAGTAGGCGGTGCACGCACCCATGTTGTTAATTACAAGTCTGGGGGTGTAGTGTACCCGCATGTTTGTGTGGTGATGAGGATAGTTTTTCTGAGCTAGCTCATTTGGGTTTAGTGTCTGAGCCGTCGCTTTTATCTTTGTTTACCTCACCTAAACCCAAGCCTCACCTCAAACCTAAAAGTCCTATTGATTCACGCATTTGAGTCATACCTGTGCCGTGGAGAGAGTGCGAACGGGCAAGCCTATGGTCACCGACATTGATGGATTTCAATGGAGTTGTCCCGAGTCCCGATCTTTGGCAACGCTTGCCTCAGCGTTCAGTTTACTTTCTTCCTATGTACGACCTTATGATTCACCGTGATTCACTTGTTGAGTAAACGTAATATATAAATACGCTCTTAGAAAATTTTAAACTAACATGTATATTTAGAAATTTTGTCTACTAGATTTCTATGCACATGCGTATGAGACTTCGCATATTACTCCGCCCTTGCCATTTCTAACCCTACTATGTCTTTTCTCGCTCCGCCGGATTTGTTTGCTCGGGACGCGCAAACAGGTAAGTCTGGGGGTGTGATGAGTCTGGTTTATACAGTGAGTTCTGGCCTCATTTGGGTTTGTTTTAGTGTCAATGCACTTCATTTGCTGTTCATATACGCTTATATTGATAGCATGGCGTTTCTGCGCCTTTTGTGCAATCATTTCCCCTTTGTGGCATGTTTTTCCTATTTATTACTGTATGTCTGTGTTATGGATCCGGTGGTGTGCATGGATCGGGGTTATGTGTACTTTTCCTGCAGGTCCTGGGGTCGTGTGCACGTTCGGGATGGTGCGTGATGATTTTTGGCCTAAAAAGCCTCTGATCGTGCGCATTCCTTCGCGCACGATCAGGCGCACGATCATTGATCGTGCGTTAATTCCCAGCCCAGATCAAGATCGGACCAAAGATATGCGCACGATCACAGGCCTTTCTTCGCGCACGACCACTGGTCGTGCGCCCCTGACCGTGCGATGTTTTCAATTTTCCCTTTGCTACAGGTTGACTGCGCACGATCATAGGCATTCCTTCGCGCACGACCATTGGTCGTGCGCCACTGACCGTGCGCAGTACTTATTCTGCTCCCTATTTAAGGCGATGTTCCGCGATTTTAGGTATTCAGCAAGGTTTTTGGCGCGATTTCTGCGCGCGACTCCGCCGTTCCACCTCTCCAAGGTCCCTCCTTCCATTCCTCCCCTTGAGAAAGCTTCATCCATTGATCCTAAGGGCATTCTAGGGTCCCGGAAGCATTCTTCGCCATCTACGGCCAGCATTCCAAGAGGAAGACATCTCCATTGGGGGAAGAAGAAGTGAACCCAGCTCTGAGAAGAAGACGGGCAGCAGTTGGAGGTAGTGACAGCCTCTACATCCCGGAAGCAACCAAGGACTGAGCTCGGAGGAGGCGTGACGACCCCCCATTCCGACCACGATCCGCGGCGAGGCTTCTCATCTCGTGGTTACTTCTACCCTTTCTCTTTTTGTGATTTGTACTCTTAATAGTTGTAATGAACTGAATGAACATCTATTTGTCTATGAATGGAAGTTTATTTATGATCTTGTCTCTTCGTTATGTTGTGATGCGCTCCGCCCCCGCTCCACTTACACCCACACATTCTAGCACCCGCTCTAGCAAGAGCTGGAAGCGATAGCGAAGAGGTGCCTTCGACACTCACCCCTCACATTTGCACTCACCTCATCCATATGCTCACCGGCCATCCGCTAAGCGAAGCACGGCATCGCGTCCTGCATTGAACCCATCCACCAAGCGAAGCGGTGATTGCGACCCGCATAGTGTCTAGTTTTCTCATTTCCCGTTCTATAAAATCAACCAAATCCCCCTCTTGTTTTGTTAAACCTAGAACCCCCATAATTAATTTCCTAACGAGCAAATCGTATTCCCTAACTTGCGGTCCTTTGAGAACGATATTCGGGGAGCTACTCCCTACTTTTATTACTTGACAACGACCGGTGCACTGCCGTCGTACCGCATTTCGTGCCCGCTAATTAGCGGTGTGGAAATAGCGCGTCATCCGCCCATATCGCTATCCTTTCCTCCAGAAGGATGAGATTGAGCGACAGTGTACTGTGTACAACAATGCTACAACAAGGGATCATCCTCCGCAACATCTCACCATTCTCCTCGCCGGTCCTTTTGGTGCACAAAAAGGATGGCTCTTAGCATTTTTGCGTTGACTATAGGGAGATTAACGCGAAGACGGTGAAAGACAAGTTTCCGATTCTTATGGTAGAGGAGCTCTTGGATGAGCTACATAGCGTCAGCTTCTTCTTAAAGCTGAATTTGTTTTCAGGTTATCACCATGTGCGGATGGCAGCCGCAGATGACGAAAAGACGGCCTTTCAGACGCATCATAGGAACTTCGAGTTCTTGGTGATGCCTTTCGGCCTCACGAATGCGCCCTCCACATTTCAGGCTCTGATGAACGAGGTATTCCAACCCTTGTTGCATAAGTCAGTCTTAGTATTTTTTGACGACATTTTGGTATACAGCAAGTCCCTCGCAGACCATCTACAGCATCTCCGCACAGTTCTTCAGCTGATACACCACCACTGGCTCGTCCTCAATGCCTCCAAGTGCTCATTTGGCAAGGGGAGCGTCGCTTACCTGGGGCACATCGGGCATTCCCAGGGAGTATCTACGAATCCGGAGAAGATTCAGGGCGTGGCGGCATGGCCCACCCCTTAGACACCACGCAACCTCCGTGGATTCCTTGACCTAATCGGGTATTACCGCCGCTTCATCCAAAGGTACAGTACCATTGCAGAACCACTTGTGGCACTATTGCAGAAGGACTTCGTCTGGAGTGACACCGCCACTGCAGCTTTTCAGGCGCTCCAGAGTGCCTTGATGTCCGCCCCCGTCTTACGTCTACCAGACTTTGCCAAGGACTTCCAGGTGGAGCGCAACGCCTCCAGTCAGGGATGCAGGATTGTCTTACACCAGGAGGGACACCCTATTACATACTTCAGTCACCGAACCGCCCTCCACCATCAGAAGCTAGCTGCTTGCGAGCAGGAATTGATCGGATTAGCCAAGTCCGTACAACATTGGTGGTCATACCTCTGGGGCTGCACTTTTGTGATCTGCACCGATCATTTCAGTTTGATGTATCTGCTGGAACAACGCCTCACCACCGCCCCGCAACAACGATGGGCTAGCAAGCTTCTCGTTTTTGACTTCCGGGTGGAGTACAAGGCGGGAGCCTTGAATAGGGCGGTTGACGCTCTTTCTCGGCGTGAGCACACTACCGAGGGGGCTCTCTTCGCCATTTAAGCCCCGAATGCCACCCTCATCACCGCCCTGCGCCAGGAGATTCAATCCTCTCCACTTGCCTCGGAGCTCCACCGTCGTATTGAAGAGGGCCTCACACCTAAGTGTTGGACCACAAGAGGGGACTCATATTCTACAAAGGGCGTCTCTTCCTGGAGGACACTTCCCCTCTGATTCAGACCATCTTGGAGGGCACGCATGGTCGTGGGCATGAGGGCATCGACCGGACACTTCAGCGCACTTGAGTCGAGTTCTTTTGGAAAGTTCTTTGTTGCCGCGTGCAAGACTTCATCGCCGCGCGTTCTGTCTGCCAGACAAACAAGACATCCCAACTCCTCCCTGCAGGCCTCCTGCAACCAATACCAGTACCGACGCAGATATGGGCCGACATATCCATGGACTTTGTCGAAGGGCTGCCCACTTCTAGAGGCAAGGCCGTCATGATGGTCATTGTCGATCGATTCTCCAAGGGTGCACATTTTATTGCCTTGGATCGCCCCCTCGTGGCAGAGATTTTGGCGCGTATATTTTTCGAATGGGGTCTTCCGCCTTCATGGGATGCCAGAGAGCATCATTTCGGACAGAGACAAGGTCTTTACCAGCCGATTCTGGAAAGAGTTATTCACTCTCATCGGCACCAAGTTGGCCTTCTCCACTGCTACCGTCCACAGTCGGACGGACAGACTGAGGTGGTCAACCGCACGGTGGAGATGTATTTATGCTGCACCATAGGGGATCGCCCCAAGGATTGGGTCAGATGGCTTCCTTGGCTGGAGTACTGTTACAACACCTCATACCACACCGCGCTCCAGACGCCCCCTTTCCATTTGATCTAAGGTCGGGATCCTCCACGGCTCCTTTCATACAGTGTGGGTACTGCCATCCTTGACACCGTCGATCGTGAGCTTATCGATCGGGACCAGATACTCGCCACAGTAAGGGAGAGGCTACTGCAGACACAGTTGCGCATGGAAGTGGCTTATAACTAAGGCAATCAGGAGTTATCCTTTGTCATGGGGATTGGGTTTGGTTGAAGCGTCGCCCGTACCGTCAGTCGTCGGCCTCCGCCCCCTCCTCCAACAAATTGGGGCCCAAGTTCTACGGGTCATTCCAGATCCTCCAGCGCATCGGCGAGGTGGATTACCAGCTTCAACTACCACTAGAAGCCAACATACACTATGTTTTTCATGTCTCCCACCAGAAGCCCTTTGTGGGCCCCCCCACCCCACCCCACCGAAGCCCCTTGTTCGTTTGCCACCACATCTTGCGGCAAGCAACATCTCGATGGGGAAGGAGATGTTATGGATGTTCCGGACCCACATTGGGGGCGCACCTATCATCGTTGTGCGGCATAGTCTTGCTCGCCTGTTATCTTTTATCAGTTTTAGCGCACGTTTATTTTATGCATGACTCACATGTTTTATGGCCCATGTGAGGGGCTGAACCTATTTGGCTGGGTTGTGGTTCATTATTGGTCTTTATGAAAAGTATTATCAAGTTACCCTTCTCTCTCTTCTTCTCCTCTTTCTCTATACCCCCTTCTATTTTCCCGTAACCCTATTCCCCGCTCCGTCTCCTTACGACAGCCTCAAGAGACAGCCCAGTTGTCGCACAGCTCCGGATCGCACGCCTTTAGCTCGATCGGCTGCCCGATCTCCGATCTCCTCCTCCGCCACCATTGCTCCTTCCAGATCTAGGAAGGGGAGTTTCAATCCATCGAGGGATTTCCCCCTCAGTAGACCTAATACGTGATCACAAACCGGAACACACAAAAGAGTGATCCCAGTCAAGGTATGCACAGATACTTGAGGAGACCCTTGTTCCAAGTTGTGTTCGTCAATTAAGACTGACACCACTTCCTCCTCTAAGTTGACTACCATTTCCTCGTCACTTTCCGACAATAGTTCCAAAGCATAGGATTGTCTCCGGTCCAAACACTTATGCCCTGGTGTGTATTTGTCACTGCACCAAAAACTTAATACCCGGCTTCACTTTTCATCCATTTCCGTGGAGGTTAACCTTCGGCCCATTCTCCTCTTGTGAGTATTGCTGCTATTAGCATGTGTTGATGAACTCGCATTAAGGGGCCTTCCTGTCGCGTGAGGTTTATCCAACTCAAAAGTCACCTTTGAAGCATAATTATGCCCCTTTCGCTACTTGATTGACAGTTTATGTTCATGGATCCTGGCTAGTTGAAAAACCTCTTGCAGAGATTTAGGTTGAAACATTCTAACAGAGAATTCTATTTCCTCCTTGAGCCCAGCGAAACAGAAACTAATAGCATGGTCTTCTGGGATGTGCACTCGGTGAAGGAGGATATCAAAATCAACTAAATATAGTTGTACCGTAGACTTTTGCATCATATTCATCAATTCGCTCATGGGATTATCAAACAAAATGGATCCCAAACGATTCTGCAGTGCATGGATATATTCCTCCCACGTAGGCCATTGGCTAGTAAGGCGTGACTTCATGTACGCCTGATGCCAGAACAAAGCCTTCCCCCTCCATATGCACGGAAGCGAACTTCACTTTCAATTCAGCAGGAGTGCCATCAATATCAAAAAATTGGTCACACTTATATATCCACTCCATCACGACTTCCCCGAAGAAGCGTGGAAATTCAATGCGGGAGAATCTGGTAGCTGGTTGATAAGGGCTCTGGAAGGTGTTTCAAACCTCAGTCGATGAATTCACGCTTGAATTGTCCATCGAGCGCATAGCTCTGAGACTTGCAAATATGTCTGTAACATCCTCAAGGGTTCGGCTATGTTGATCCGTCAATGTTTGGATGGTCCTTGCAATGGCATCCTGGATTTGCTTAAGGAGATCCAACTCCCCTTATAGATCGTTTGATGTGGTTCCCCCTGACACCGACATACTCGTGTGGCCAAGGTGGGTGCTTTGATACCAATGAAGTGATCTAGAAAGAGATCGATCGTCAACGATGGATGATCCAATCAATCCCTTGAATGGTCACAGAAATCTCGCACCAATGCAAAATGAGCAGGAAAATAGGACACAATTCACGCAACCAATTATTGAATTCAATTTAAGAACAGGAAATCAATCCGCCAAGAAATATTAACATTCAACAACCAAATGCTAACAATCGAACAAGCAACATCAACAATTGCAATTCAAAGTTAACAATCCTAAGAAGAAGATCCTCTGAACAGATTGACGAGAGGCTCACTGCTCAAACTTGAGCTGGAGCTCGGAACAAGGAAGAAAAAAATTAGATGCTCAAACAATGCATACAAGTTCTTATTCCCGCCATCTATTTAAAGAAGGGTCTAACCCTGAAATAACAAAACTACCACCCCCCCCCCCCCCCCCCTCCCCGCTGAAATGAATTAACTGCTGCCCGTTCCAGCCAAGGCTTGTTTTCAAACGCACAGCAGCTAATCCCTGCTTTTATTGATGATTTCCTGAACGCAACAAAAAATGAACGAGTGTACTAGACGATGATGATCCTGAACCAAAGCAGTTTTGAAAATTGATCAATATGTTTGTTGCGGGTCACACAGCGCTCTTCCGGACCGGGCGAATTGAACCGTCTTAGCCCGAGAGTGGGCCGAGTGCGCAAACAGTCACAGAGAGAACAGACAGGTGGCAAGAGAACGTTGTTAGCGTGGAAAACCCGGAAAGGGTGAAAAACCACGTGGCCGGATCTGCGCCAGCCAAATTTCACTAAGTGTTCGAGTGTTACAAGTAAAGTTGCGAGAACTGAGAGAGACAGGCCGCTTCTCGTTACAATTGCAGTTGAAGGAAAGTCTCTGAGGGTGACAGGCCACCTCTCAGAAAAAACTAAGTATTTTGCTGTCGTAGGAGGTCTTCAAGGTCCAGAGCAGATCTTCAAGTGACTGTAGAGAAATACGAAACCTTGTATATATTTCCTCTAACTTTAAATACAGAGTATGAATACATATATATAGGAGGGAGAAAGAGAAAATAAATCCTATACAAGATGTGGGACTAAACAATAAGAGGTACATGGGCTCCAATATGGGCCTTTACATGGGCTTTTCTAACACTCCCCCGCAAGCTGGAGCGTATAAGTCATAAGCACCCAGCTTGGATAGGAATTGATAAAATAGGGTACTTGGTAGGGCCTTGGTGAGAATATCAGCAACTTGGTCAGTACCCGGAACATGCTTTAATTCTATCTTCTTCATTTGAACTTTCTCCCGAATGAAGTGACAGTCCACTTCAATGTGTTTCGTTCTTTCGTGGAAGACTGGGTTCTTAGCTATGTGTATAGCAGCTTGACTGTCACATAATAAGATAGCAGGCGAGGAAAGTTTTACTCCTAGATCAGCAAGGAGACTTTCAAGCCATGTGAGTTCAGAAACAACTGATGCCATCGAACGGTATTCTGCCTCAGCTGAAGATCGAGCAACCACAACTTGTTTCTTACTACGCCAGGTAACCAGGTGACCTCCAAAGTAAGTACAAAAACCACTGGTAGACCGCCGATCATCCAGGGACCCCGCATAATCTGCATCTGAGTATGCAACCAATGTTGGAGTAGAAGACGAGGTTTTATATACCATCCCTTGACCAGGGGCTGTTTTTAGATATCTCATGATGCGCTCGACAGCTTGTAGATGAGATATCGGAGGAGAATGCATAAACCGGCTGACCACCCCAACTGCAAAGGATATGTCTGGTCTCGTGACTGTCAAGTAAATAAGCTTTCCAACAAGCCGTCGATAGTATTCTGGATTTGGAAGAACAAGATCATCATCCGAGGCATGTGCACACAGCTTGTGATTGACATTCATAGGAGTGTTAACTGGCTTGCATCCAGAGCAGCCAGCATCCTGAAGAAGATCGAGACAATACTTCCGTTGAGAGAGGACAAGTCCATCAGGACGTCTCGCGATCTCAAGACCAAGGAAGTATTGAAGGTTCCCCAGATCTTTGGTTTGAAAGACGGAACTGAGATGTTGTTTGATCGCTTGTATTCCCTTTGAATCATCGCCTGTGATTAGGATCTCATCGACATATACTAACAGAAGAACCGTGCCTGTAGTTCGATGTCGAGTGAACAGAGAGAAGTCTGCCGAGCTCCGAGTAAAGCCAACTTGTTACGCGTACGCGCGCATTATTAGTGTATTTCTTATTATTTTAGGATTTTGGCATGTGAGCCCCCCCCCCCCTCCCTATATAAGGAGGCGGTTTGGGAGTAGAGGTAATCTTTTGATCATCTAGGTTTGGGCTCTCATTAGAGAGAGGGATCATAGAAGGACCCAGCCTCCTTGATCTTGGCCGGAGTTCACTCCGGATTGTATCCGTGTTCTTGATTAATGCAATCTTGTCTCGTTCTTCCTTCCAAATCGTAACAAGTGGTCCGACCTGCCGTCTTCCGGCCGCGGTTTCCGCCGCCCGAACCCGATCCGGCGCCTCTTCCTCGATCCCGATCCCGTACCAGCTCCCGCGACGACCTCGCCGATCCAGCGCCTCGTCCCGCTCCCGATCCCGTACCAGATCCGGCGCCTCTTCCGCGTCGACCTCGCCGATCCCGATCTCGCGTCGTCTTCCGCTACAGCTGCCCTGCTGTCGATCCCGTTACGCGCCGACCTCGCCGATCCAGAACCGCGTCCTCTTCCACTACAGCAGCCCTTCGCCGACCTCCATTTCCCGTTCCAGATCCGGCCGCCCTCCGCCGCACAGCAGCCCTGCTGCCGATCCAGCCCCCCTTTCGGGTTCTTGCGTGCATGGCACGCCGTTCCAGCCGTCTAATGGGCAACCCAGATCCCACGCCATCTCACCCAACCACCGATCCCGCCATTCTCCGTCGGTTGGATGACCACGACAGTTCCATCGCATCGCTGCAGGCCCTCATGTTACGCATGGATGCTAAGCTCGACTCCCTCCTGGCCGGCCGCCCTACCACCTCCGCAACGTCGGTGGCGGATCCGCCTCCCCTCCTCGGGACTCCCCCAGAACTCTTCCATGCAACAGCCCCCCTTCCCGGGGTGTGCTCACCGGGCACTCGTTCCTTGGATGTCCCCTCTTTCAACGGCACCGATCCTATGGGATGGATTGTTAGGGCCGAACAGTTCTTCGAGATACAGCAGATCTCGGAGCCACAGAAGGTCAGCACGGCCTTGATTGGCATGGAGGGCTCCGCCCTCCACTGGGTCCGCTGGCTCCACCAATCCTCTCCCGGCCTCACCTGGACAGCTCTCACAGAGGCCCTCATTCAGCGGTTTGATCACCGCTACCCCGGCTCCATGATCGAACGCCTTTGCGGACTCCGTCAGACCGGCCCCGTTGATTCGTACGTGGATACATTCATCGAGTTGGCCACCCATGTTCCGGGTCTCCCACCTGACCATTACTTGGCCTACTTCATGCACGGCTTACAACCCCACCTCCGAGCCCGCCTCCGCACACTGCAACCGTCAACTGTCCACCAAGCCATAAACCTCTCCCCACTAGTGGAAGCCGAATTCATAGCAACGTCCAGGGACCCTGCCTTCACGTCGTCTCTGTCCAACCCTCCCTATCAACAATATTTTCCTCCCCCGTCTAAACCTCCACCACTGCCACCTAATCCTCCTCGACCAACCATTATGGGCCCACGCAACAACCGTCATATCCTCACTCTCCGTCTTTCCAACCAAGAGTACAACGACCTGCGGAGCAAGGGTCTGTGCTACCGCTGCAAGCAACCCTACTCGCTTAATCATAATTGTCCTGCCAAGGAGTTCCGGGCCCTCATCGGGGATGATTTGGAAGAGATCGGCACGACTGCCTTGGACACCCTTCTGCTCACGGATGTACCGCCAGACGGAGATCCGAGCACCTCTGCGGCGGCCCACCAGCGGACACATTACTACTAGATGGCGGGCGGTACTTCGACCTTAGGGCCAAGGTCGATTTTTTGGTGGGATGGATTGTTACGCGTATGCGTGCATTATTAGTGTATTTCTTATTATTTTAGGATTTTGGCATGTGAGCCCCCCTCCCTATATAAGGAGGCGGTTTGGGAGTAGAGGTTATCTTTTGATCATCTAGGTTTGGGCTCTCATTAGAGAGAGGGATCATAGGAGGACCCAGCCTCCTTGATCTTGGCCGGATTTCACTCCGGATTGTATCCGTGTTCTTGATTAATGCAATCTTGTCTCGTTCTTCCTTCCAAATCGTAACACAACTTCTCGGACAGCCTTACTGAACTTATCAAACCATGCCCGGGGGGATTGTTTGAGACCATAGATGGATTTCTTAAGATGACATACTCGGGACTCCCTCGTGGTCTCAAACCCGGGAGGTTGCTGCATGTATACTGTTTCTTGTAGGTCGCCATTTAAAAAAGCATTTTTGATATCCAACTGATTGAGTGGCCATTGACGATGCATAGCCACGGAGAGAAGGACACGAACTGTGTTGAGCTTGGCCACCGGAGAAAACGTTTCCTCATAGTCGAGACCTTGTTGTTGAGTGAAGCCACGAGCCACCAGACGGGCTTTAAGACGGTCAATTGTCCCATCCGGAGCATGCTTGATTACAAAGACCCATTTGCAACCAACAGTAGTGTGGCCTGGAGGTAGAGGAACAAGATCTCATGTCTGATTAGCCCAGAGAGCTGTCATTTCGTCGTCCATGGCTGCCCGCCAGCCCGAATGTTGGAGAGCCTCCTACACAGAGTTAGGGATAGAAATGGAGGACAGAGAAGTAGCAAAGGTGTGTAGCGGCGGGGACAGGCGATGTAAAGATACATAGTTCGCCATGGGATGAGCGGTGGAGGCTGGTGCCGGATCAACAGGTTGCAGAGTGTCAGAGGTCGAGACTGACTGCATTGGGGCGACGGAGCGAGGAAGGCGACGAGTGTAGACACGGAGAAGGGGAGGCTTGTTGGGAGCGGGAGCCGGGAAAGGAAGGAGGGATGGTGGAGAGGTGACTGGGATTATAGGTCTAGGTAAAGACTGTGGTGGAAGAGGGGGGTTTTGGTTAGAGAAGAAAGGTTGATCTTCCCGGAAGGTAACATCAACTGAGACTGTCACCTTGCGGGTAGTAGGAGAGTAGCAGACATATCCTTTCTGAGTACGGGAGTAACCGACGAACACGTGTTTGGCTGCTCGTGGTGCCAACTTGTCTGTGGACGGACCAAGTAAGTGAACATAGCAGGTACATCCAAAGATTCGAAGGGTGAGAGATAATGGTGGAGTAGTTGGGAAGAGGAGACTGAACGGAGTAGCATTATTAAGGACGGAGGAAGGTAGACGGTTGATGAGGTAGCATGTTGTTGACAACGCAAAGTTCCAATAGGCCTTGGGCACCTGCATTTGAATCATGATGGAGCGAGCAACATCAAGAAGATGTCTATTTTTGCGTTCAGCAACACCATTTTGTTGGGGTGTATAGGCACAGGACGTTTGATGAATAATCCCAAATTCTGAGAAGAGATTGGTAAATTCATGGCTAGTGTATTCGCGAGCGTTATCCGTTCGAAGGGTTTTGATTGGTTCGGAAAACTGAGTGTGAATCTCAAGGACGAACGTGCGGAACACACGGGGAAGCTCGGAGCGATCACGAAGTAAGTATAGTCAGGTCGTTCGAGAATAATCATCAATAAACGTTATAAAGTAGCGATAACCAGAAACACTTTGAATTTTATACGGCCCCCAAATATCAGAATGTACTAAAACAAAAGGAGCAGAGCTCCGAGTACAACGAGGAGAAAATGATGAGCGGTGTTGTTTACCCAGAATACATGAATCACAACTAAAAGAAGGAAGATAAATCTCTGGAAGAGCCTTCCGGAGGACTGGAAGAGGAGCATGTCCGAGACGTCGGTGCCAATCAACTGAGGAGACGGAAGAGAGGATGGTAGGGCGGGCTTCAAGAATGTAGAGCCCATTTTGCAGTCGTCCTTTACCAATGATACTCTGCGTCCGTCGATCCAGCATAAGAAAGGAAGAGGAGGTGAATGTCACAGAGCAATTCAAATCTGTAGTGAGGCGACTGACAGAAAGTAAATTAAACGGGGAGCCCGGGACATGAAGAGCCGAGCGGAGGGAGAGAGAGGAATTGAGAGGAATATCAGCGGAGCCGGAGACAGGTACGGTGTCGCCATTGGCCACGGTGATATATTTAGGATGCGGAGAGTTCAAGTATTGAGGTGGCTTTAGTGAGGTGATGTGATGAGTAGCACCTGAGTCCACTATCCAGCGTGTACTAGTGGAGAGACAAGCGATACCTTCATTGGAGATGGAGGCGGCGGAGGCAACGGAGGCGGGCGGGCGGCTGAGCATGTCATGGAGTTGCTGGAGCTGGAGGCGGACATCTTCGAGGTCAGCACGAGTGGCAGAGGGACTGTCGACAGCAAGATTTGCAGCAGGACGAGGAGGAAGACCATGTTTGCGGTAGCAGGTCGCCTCGAAGTGTCCATCCTTACCACAGAAGGAACACTTAGGACGTGTTCGGCCACCACGACCCCGTCCTTGAGAACCTGAACGTCCCCCATGAGCAGGAGGAGGGAGAGGGAGTAATGGTGCAGAAGCTTTCTGAAGTAGAGCTGGTGAGTGAGGTCCCGTAGTATCAGGAGGAGGTGATACCTTTAGGATCATGGAGCACACATCAGAGAGAGACGGAGTAGCAGCGGATGAGAGGATCTGAGCTCGAATGCTCTGAAGATGAGGCGGGACACGAGCCATCATCATGGCAATACAAACTGCTTCCTTCTGAGAACGTTGAGCAGCGAGATCCGTAGTAGCAGGCTGATGTCGGATCCAGGCTTCGGCCAGCGTCTTAGCCTGAGCAACAAAGGAGGTCAAGTCGGCTGCACCACCAGTGTCAAGAGTCTGAAGGTCCGTGATAATGTCATAGAGGTGCTGGAGACTGTCCTTCCCGGAGTAGAGAGAATGGAGCTCGTCCCACATTGCCTTGGCCGTCTCGTGATACATGGCCATTCGATAGGGTTCGTGACGCAGGACGAATCTATAGGCGGAGAGACAATCGATGACCTAACCCTACATGCTATACAAAGCCCGACGGATTAGCCACAGTTAGATAATAAACATTAAAACATCCCACACAAATAATTCAAGACAAGACAGAATATTTTATTAGGGCGAAAACAAACTTAGGCTTTCCTCCGCGTGGAGGGCCAAAACAAGAGTGCGCGGCGAATAAACCCTGCAAATCACAATAGTAATCTAAAGCCAACAATTACAACACAAGAGATCCCAATAAATATACGATCCAACTGATAATAATAATAATGCAGAAAATAATAAGTCCAATACAACGAAATCTCACCAAATAGCGGGTTGACCAAGGCACTGAAGAATCCGGAGCCGGAGATGCGTGGATGACGATCCGAGGTGGAACCGATGACGGGAAAGCCCCGTAGGTGGCTGTCCTTGGCGGTGGAAGGTGAAAACGGGCCGGAAATGAATGGATCCGGCCACGTGGGTAGAGATCCGGACGGGGGTGGATAGATCCGATGATTTGAGAGCGGATCCGGGCTGGATTTGTCCAAATCTGGACTGATCTGGACAAGGAGGGGCTGGGGGTGGTTCCACGTGTGGGTTTGAAGGTGTTTCTGTGGGGGCTGCTGGGAGGGGATAGGGGAAGGGCTGGCGGTTTGGAAAGGGGTTGGGAGGGGCGGCTGGCCTTGGATGAGGGTGGCGGTGGCTGGGAGGAGGGGCGGCAGCGGGCTGAAAGGCTGGGAGGAGGGGCGGCAGCGGGTTGAAGGCTGGGAGGAGGGCTGCTGGACCTTGGACAGCAAGGGGAGGTGGCTGTGGAGGCTGCTGAAGGTTGTTGGACAAGGGGATGGCGGCAGCTTGGGGGAGGATAAGGGTGGTTGGCGGTGGCTAGAAGGAGGGGGGAAACTTTAGGTTAGGAATAGTAAATTTCATTTTTGAACAGTGAACTAAAAGGGTGATTTTCTGGACAGCCAATGGTGGCTGTTGGGGGGGCTGTTGGGGGCTGCGGGAAGGAGTTTGGGAGGGGGAAAAGAGGGCTAGGGTTAGGGGGTACCTTGGGGAGGGAGATACAAGCCTAGGAGTCGTCACCTAGGGTTCCACGGAGTCGGCACCGTGGCGGGATCGCGAAATTCCGGGAATAAACTTCTCCAAAATCTGCAATGCCTCAAAACCAGCCACTACATGTCTATTTATAATAAAATAAAGACTAGGGCATCCCACAATCGACGGCTATGATTGGCCGGAGGTGGGGCCACCCAAATACATCAAAACAAGTGCAAAATTAATAAAAATAATATATCAAATTGATTCGCAACGCGAATTCGAACACATCTGCGGAGTCCGATCGTCGATCCGGGCACGCCACATATGGAAAGTCGCCAAATCAGCCCCGAATGGGCCCAAAGCTCGTCCTCGCCTCTGCTCCGCATCAGTTCGCCATCAAGAGAGTTGAGGAGCCAAGTCTGAACACGGCCATCGTCTCGTAGCCATTCATCCGTAGGTGCAGAAGGAGGATCCTTTTGGAGATGATGCAGAAGTCCCTTAGATTGGAAGACCCGTTTGACAGAATGCACCCATTCGACAAAGTTCTTCTTCCCGGCAAGGGAGATGGTGGTGATCCGCAACTCATCACGCACCTCCGGAGCAGGAGACATGCGACCTGCAGGAGAGGATGCGGGCAGCTCTGAGGATTCCGTCGAAGATCCCATGGAATCACAGCGGAGAGGGGACTCGGGTCAAGACCGCGAGCAGGATCGCAACAGAGGATGCTGATCGCTGGGACTGTCAACAGAGGAAAGGATGCTGATCGCTGCAGAGGATGCTGATCGCTGGGAGGAAGCCGCTTGATTTCAGGAAGCTCGACAGACCGCTGGAGGAAGACTACTGGAGCGGCAGGTCGCTGTAGAGGAGGCCGCTGGAGCTCGGCAGAGGAGATCGCTGCAGAGAAGAGGTAGGAGATCGCAGAGGAGCTCGTTGGAGCAGACCGTCGAGAAGAGCAACTGGGAGGAGGCTGCACGAGCTCAGCAGACCGCTTGAAGGTAGAGATCGCAGAGGATCTCGCAGGAGGAGCAGACCGTCGAGAAGAGCAGACCGTCGAGAGGGGCCGCTGCGAGGAGGCCGCACGAGAACGGCAGGGAGATCGCTGAGCGAGATCGACACGAGATCGTTGAGCGGGATCGGCAGGGAGAAGACCGCTGGGAGTAGGTCGCACGAGCTCGGTAGATCGCTGAGCGAGATCGGCAGTGAGAAGACGCTGAGCGAGCAGCGCAGAGAGAAAAAAAAAGGAGGGGGGGCCCACTTGACAGAGAAGGAGGCTATAAGAAGCCGATTAGCATTCGCAGGGGGGAAGAAAAAAAATGGCAGAGGTCGCAGGTGTGGTGTGCGGTCACAGAAAAACGAGACCGCCAAGACAAGAAGCTCGCAAGGGGAGCTCGCAGGAGGGGGCTGACGGTCACAAAAATTTGAGACCGCAGGTCCGGACCGAATGCTCTGATACCATGTAGAGAAATACGAAACCTTGTATATATTTCCTCTAACTGTAAATACAGAGTATGAATACATATATATAGGAGGGAGAAAGAGAAAATAAATCCTATACAAGATACGGGACTAAACAATAAGAGGCTACATGGGCTCCAATATGGGCCTTTACATGGGCTTTTCTAACAGTGACGAAGGAGATTTTCGAATCACGAAGGAGATCTTCGAACTCTGAAGGAGGTCTTCGAACCGCGAAGGAGATCTCTGAAGGAATTCTTCAAGGAGCTCTCTCGGATGCAAAGTGACAGATCCCCTCCAATGAGGGTTCAGGGTTCCTTTTATAGACTTGGCCAGGGACGACCCGGTAATTTCGCCGTTGTAACCACCGTAACCACCTGACGGGCCGATCTTGACCGTCGATCGAGTGCACACGGATCGCCACTTTCCGAATATGACGATTTTGCCCCCCGGTCAGTTCGAGCACTTCGGGCAACTTTCTTGGTATTTTTCTGATTGCAATGTGCAAATCATGCAGTCTTAAGAGGGAAGTGTAGTTAGCAACTGCGCGCCCTATGAATTTTACAACGCTCAAGTGTGCGTGGATCAAAGGTATGATAAGGACTCAGCGGTGCTAAGCATGGTAAGGGCTGTGCAAGGATGGCGCAAGGAGCGCAACGGGCAGCGCGAGGCGAGGGGAGCGGTCGGCATCGAACTCGCGCGCGGGTGCCGGCATGCGGCCTCGTGTCGGGTACCGTGCACGCCTCATGAAGAGTACTGCGCGCGGCACCGCAAGGACCGTGCGTGGCTGCGGGCAGAACCGTGCGCGATACCGCGCGCGCCGCGCGGTTCCGCGCGCGCCGCGCGGTTCCGCGCGCGCCGCGCGGTTCCGCGCGCGCCGCGCGGTTCCGCGCGCGCCGCGCGGTTCCGCGCGCGCCGCGCGGTTCCGCGCGCGCCGCGCGGTTCCGCGCGCGCCGCGCGGTTCCGCGCGCGCCGCGCGGTTCCGCGCGCGCCGCGCGGTTCCGCGCGCGCCGCGCGGTTCCGCGCGCGCCGCGCGGTTCCGCGCGCGCCGCGCGGTTCCGCGCGCGCCGCGCGGTTCCGCGCGCGCCGCGCGGTTCCGCGCGCGCGCGCGGTATCGCGCGCAACCGCTCGGTCGTGCTGTACCGCGTGCGGTAGCGCACGGAACTGCTGTGGATGGGGCGGTTTTTGGGCGGTTGTTGGGCGGTTTCTTCCCTCTTTCTTGCTCATGACTCCACCATCTTAGTGGAGAGTTGGGTTTTTGGCTAAAAGCAGCCCGGATCCTTTTATAAAATAGATGAGGACTCATCAATGTTATTTATCTGAGATGGGTAGACCTACAAAATGGCACATCATCAAGAAAGAATGGTCTTCTCCGGTTCAATGATTTTTGGCGTCAATGGGGAAATGCCAACAAAAAACAGATGGGGCTTTCTTGCCATCTTTCTTGAAAGGCTTTCTCGAGCGGTTTGAGCTTTTGAAAGGCACATATATTATTTCCTTTGATTTCTTGGAGAGGGCTCGTTGACCCGGATCGAATTTTGAGCGATGACATTTTATTGATCGCCGTGTCGTTGAAAATTTGCACACATACGTTGTTGTTTTCCAATTGCGCCGTCCATTGCCAAGACAATGTTTGCTTACCATTGAATGGAAGATTGAGACTGGCAACGAGAATAAGAAAATGTACGAGAATCTCGGTACTTCTTGGGAAGAGACTTGGATGACCCAAGTCAGAACGGTAATGAGGAAGGGGGACAGGAGAAGGGGAAAACCCAATTTATTCTACTCCATTCATTATTCAATGCCTAATACATTCTATATAAACGCTTATTAATAGGTTCATTGTATTACATCAGCAGCAAAATCACCCACTAATCTAAATCTATAATACAAAAATGATTATGAAATCTTCATTAATTCCCAAGACTTGCAAGAAGATCAAGCATCCAGACAAATGCAAATGAAGATTATCAAAAAATTGATGCAGAATTACACTATAATCTTCAGAACACACCTGGAAACCTGCATTAATTCGCTATTTGCGAGTGATCGACACTCTTTGTTAGAAGCTTAGTGATGGCATGGACTAAAATCCCAATTGGACAGAAAAGAAGGCACAAAAAGACAGAATGTCGAGTTTCAACATTGTTCTTCCTCCCATCATAAAATATATGCCTGAAACAAAAAAGAGATAAACAGTATATGACCAGACACACTGTATTCTTCTACATATGATAGGGGTTGAATTTGAAAATATGGGATTCATAGTATGATGGAGATAACCTTGCAGCATGAAGGTCTACTGCTAGCAAGTGAATCCATGCAGAAGCCATGGTAATTTCATTCATAAACATCATTGATATACCGGATAACTGCACGATACACGAGAAATAAGGAGCAGGTTTATAAAGCATGATTATTCTAAATTCTCTACGTGATCATTAAATGCACAAACCTTGACAACATTTCTTCGGAAATGATGATTTCATAACTTACAGAATGTGCTAAAAAGCCACAATCTTAGAAACACGTTTTCTATTTGCAAATAACCAAATGAGCCCTAAACGCTGGCATCATGGTGTAGTGTTCGCTCATGCGAATTCCTTTCTCTCCGCTTTGAATGGAACTTCGGATTTGGAGTGAAAAGGAAAAGAATTAAAGGAAGTGAACATTTTGATAGCAACTCAAAACTATATTCATAGAATCAAAATTTTTAAGGATTGGATCCTTCTGAGAACTCCTTACTCAGAGACTAGACTAGAGTTTCCAAAACATAACCCTAAGGCTCATCTCACCTTCTTATATAGGGAGCGAACAACTACCATCACTTAATTTACCAAAATATCACTAGGCAACATATTACATACAAAATGCAAACAATTAATAAGAGACACTTTTGGGGATCAAAGTCTGGATCTCCTCATGGCGAGAAGCATGTCATCCGAGGGAATATGAATGTCCACCGCGGATGCGTAGACGTAATTTAAGTAGAGAAGAAGGAACGAGCGAAAAGACTAATCTCTTAGAAAATTTTGCTTTTCATCCTTAAAAGAAAGAGAGTTTACCTCCGGAAGCCAGTATTTACTCGCGAACATCAAAGAAAATGTATTGGGGGTCCATGAGAGATATAGGAGATATGCATAGACAAGTCCAAGAACAGCATAAGGTACATTGCTCTTCATAGCCCTTCTTGTCTGAATTCCAATGAAAAACAATTGAAAATTTTGAAAAAAATTGTAAAAAAATTAAAAAAGAAATTCATGAAAAGATGATGTGTTAGGCACATATGCTTACGAATGTAGAACGAGGCGCAAAAACCATGAGGGCGTAAAAAGGAAGCACAGCAACTGTACCCCAAGTGAAAGCATTGCTGGCGGTGATTAGTGAAGATTTAATCCCTGATAGGAGAAAATGAATCAATGAAGTAAAATATCAGAAGGAAAGAAATGCTGTTTTGAATAAACGGAACTCTGTATTGCTAAAAGAGGCCTAGAATGGTACAAAACAGACACAGTAATGATGGCAATGCAAAATTTAATTAGTGAAAGGATTCATTTGGGTTCTTAAAATTAGAAAGAAGTTTTATAAAATGGTTATAATTTGTTAAATCTACAATTTGGTTAGCCGTAGTTAGACTCTAAAGTGTGAATTCAAGCTCTACAATCCTCCTCAAAAGTTGTAATTTAAATTTTACATAAAGTGGTAATAAAACCATCATTTTCTAAAGCATAATCTATAATTTATTTCAATGTTCTCAAACGGGTTTACTACTAAATAAGTAGAGCTAATGAGTTCTTGAAAATTGCTTTTAGAAGTTATATGATTGCACGTCTGGCAAAAGAAAACCTCATGGAAGCTGTTATATGTTGTTATCGGCCAATATTATCTGATAGGGGGAACTACTAGACACCAAGGCTGTGTTTCGCCCTATGGACTCGTGTGAAGAAGAAAGAAAGAGAGTGTGAGAGAAGAACATTGGTTGTGTGAGCATAGTGTAGGTTGATTGATTTATCATTTATGCACGAGAGAGGATTCGAAATGGTAAAAAAATTTAAGGTTCTTGTTGGAAGTATTAATATTTAGGTATTTATATATGTGTGGGTTTAGTCTCACATCATGAGTTTAGTTTGTGAGTCCTCTTGTAGTCCTATAAATTAGCCTCATTGTGGAAGAATAAAATGCACCAATTATTATCCTTTCTACTTTCCAGCATGGTATCAGAGAAGGGACCGATTCCGTGAAGTTTTTAGTTGCCCTAATTTGTTGCCGACCTAAGCTTCTCGGTGGAATTTTTTTCCCCTCAAGATTCCGCCATGTTCTCTTGTTGGTGCTCAGCTCCAGCTTTCGATCCCGTCTGAGCCCTGCTACCGCTCCCGTCGACGAATTCAATTTTTGATTTCGTCGACGGGAGCGGCATTTGATTCTCTCGACGACAATGGCTTCCGTCTTCGTTTCCATCGATGGACCCGATGTTGCATCTTCGTTCGTCGTTGCCTTCATCCTGCTTCGTTCCCGTCCACAGCTGTTGTCGATGATCCCGTCGAGCTCCACTGCTGCGCCTGTCCCTCAGCGAGAAGTTTTTTCCCTGTTGATCCCGTCGAGCCCATGTTTCCCACAATCCCGTTGATGCTCCTGCGCCCTACATCGCAGATCCAGCTTTCCTCTTCGTCGACGACTCCGTCTCGTGATTCCGTCGACAGTGCGTCTGTCGCAGCTTCTCCTCTACCGATCCCGTGGATCTTCTCCTCTGTCGATCCCGTGGTGATGCTTCTCTGCCATTTCCAATGGAGCCTCTTCTCCCGATAGATTCTCCTTGCTGCTTCCTCCATGGATCCCGCCTCCACTGTGCCTTCGACGGCTTCAGATCTAGACGAAGACTATGCTAGCTGCTTTGCATGGTTTACTTTCCTGTTATTGTGCTTCCAGTCGCTTGTTGCTATGGACGATGGCTTCCCGTGCTGCTGCCCTCTTGGTCGATGCTTCTCTTCCTTGTCGGGCTCCCTTCTCACTCGCCACTGCTTGAGCCTTTTTGCTCGCCGCTGCTTGAGCACTCTGCTCGCAGCAGCTTGAGCCTTCTGCCCGTCGCTGGCTTGTGCTTTGCTCGCTGCATCTTGCATCGTGGTATTGCCGGCAGCCGTTATCCATAGTGGTTTTATGTTATGTTTTTTGTTGTTGTTTGTGTCTCCATACGACCTATGCCTTCATGCACGTGTTCTATGTGAGGGGGAGTGTACGTCACGGCCTTTAGGTGTATGTCATATGTGTCTCCCCATGTTTTCTTTCGATTGGTCATGTGTTGGAGAATCGATTGATGTTAGTGCTCTAAATCTCACCGGGTTGTGTCGTGTGGGACCGTATCGTGTGGGACTGCGACATGTGAGACCGCTCTTGTGCGGATATATCCCCGACAGATTATCCCCGACGGATTATCACCGGTTGCTCGGTTGATGATTTACTCCTCATTTTCCGTTCCTCTGCATGTTATGTGTGTAGGTGATGTTGGTTGACCGGTTTCCAGCGAGTCCACATCGTTGTGTCAGTCCTGCGTCGTGTGTGGGTCATCGTCGTGTGTGGCTATGTCCCCGGCTTGATTCCCCGGTTTGGAATTTTCCCCGGTGTCTCATCTGATGTTTTGTCCCGCATCGTCTACCTCCATTGTCGTTATTATGATGTCCAAGCTGAAGGGTCCCCCTTCAGCTTGAGGGGGAGTGTTAGAAATATTAATATTTAGGTATTTATATATGTGTGGGTTTAGTCCCACATCATGATTTTAGTTTGTGAGTCCTCTTGTAGTCCTATAAATTAGCCCCTTGTGGAAGAATAAAATGCACCAATTATTATCCTTCTACTTTCCAACAGTTCTATACCATTAAAAGGAAAAAGATGATCAAGCGAAACCCAGATTCCGTTTTCGAACGCGCATGATGTCGATCGCTTGTTGAGTTTTGCAATCAATTTTGATTGGGTGTGATAAGATTTGATCTCGTGTAATCGCAAGGAAACAATTTAACCCCGAGCACTCAAAAGCTAGCGAAAAAAAATGATCGCATTATTGTTTGATATTGACGGAGTGAAAGTTAGAATATCCTGAGAGCAAATCTCACAAGATAATAATATAAGAGTGATGTTATATGCAGACCGTTTTTTACTACATGCAGACCCAGATTATATGGGATTGTCAAATTTTCCATGCAGGACAAATTTAATACATAGGCCGATGCCCCCCTCCCCCTTTCCAATTCAGCAGAAACCAGCCATTAGAGCAGCGTTGATGATGGCCGAGTAAGTGACGTGTTCATCTCTCTCAACCGCAACTCAAACGAAGAAGCCAGCCCTCTTTTTGAGTACTTATGCTTCCCATGGTCGGTATGAATACCTAGCAATGGCGGCAGCTCCTCTCCATTCTCCATGGCCTCACTCATATCATCCATGCCTCAGAGCAGTTGAGCAGCTCCCAGCGAGAGACTCCTGACATGCAAAGACCACTATGTCGCATCGATGATGGCCGAGTAAGTGACGTCGTCTGGAGTCAACCCGAACTCCGACATCTTCTCGCACCACTCCACCGTTTTGACGAGGAGATTGCAAAACTTGACGCATCTAATTACGGTGGAGATTGTGATGCAGTCGGAGGTAATCCCCTTCTCCAGCATCTCCGTCAGAAGGGATTCAACATCGTCCCAATTCCGGGTTGAGATTGTGATGTTGGGGAGGGAGGAGAGGAGGCGGGGGACGTCAGAGGGGTTGAGATCGAGGGAACATGAGACGCGTGCGAGGCGGGCGTAACGGGAGTCGGTTGAGTCGCGTCAGAGGGTTGCGGCGTGGGGGCTTATAGGGTTGATCCAGATGGAGATAGTCAAGCTTGGACTTGTCTTGGAAGACATGGGAGGGAGGCCTGCATGTATCTTTAAGAAAAAGGAAATTTAATCGGTATTTATGTCCTGCATGTAGCCAAAAACGGCCTGCCATCTTAGGCCTGCCCGTGACAAGTTTTGTGCTAGCCCCGAGAAGATTCTAGAGAAATCTGGAGTCTTGCAGATCCTTGTGCATAAGTAGATAATAGAGAATTCTAAGATGATCTCATGAGAATATTCTGAAATAAGTTGGAGGATTCATGAATGTAGTAAATACAAGAGATGTACAAAATGATCTAGAATAGGAGGCATTCTAGATCCTTCCATACTTTGGAAGGAAAATTCATGTAGACTTATAAAAGGGGAGGGTTCCCTCATTTGTAATCATGCAAGTTTTGGACATGCAATAAAGTTCTTTGGAGTTCTCTTCATTTGTGAGCTTTCTCTTGAGTTGTTTCTCCACTTTTCACTTCATCACCACCAAGATCTTGCAGGAAATTGACTTAGCTAGGCTACGCAGAGTGGAAAAGAGGAGCTAAAGCCGCATGAGTGCTTATAAGGAGACAAGTCCGTGACAGTTGGTATCAGAGCCAGGTTTGCTCAAGTTCGTGGTTAGTGCTACAAGAAGACTTAGATGACTAGTGAAATGAGTAACTCAATCATGGAAGAGTGCAGTAAGGAGGTTGTGCAACAAGCTGAGAATAAGAAAAGAGGTCAAAGCAAAATTCATGAGGAAGGACACTTGGATCTTGCCTTGATGGACCGGGACAAGTACATGACTACGTTGGAGCAAGTCCTGCCGGATTACGGATAGCTGGAACTCTTCAGGGCACATGTACAAGCATGCATTGATGCCAATGTCGAGCTAAAACAAAGATCTGATAAGCTAGAGAAAGAATATAATGCGAGAATCACAACTTTGGAAGATGAGTTGGCCTTATACAAGAAGGACATTGCTAGCGGAGAAAACGATGGCGGCGCAACAAATCCTAGAATTGATGTGGCAAAATCAAAACCCTTTACCGGGAAAAAATGCTAAAGAAGTTGAACACTTCCTTTATCAAATGGAGGTCTACTTCGAAGAATGCAACATTACAGAAGCGCTGAAGGTAAAACTGCTAGCTACTATCTTTCAGATATTGTATCTCTTTGGTGGCAGCGGAAACATTCATACATAAGATAGGTAGCTTGCAACCTGGACGCATAGGAGGAGTTCAAGATTTAACTCAAGCAACAATTCTACCTGGAGAATGTCGCAAATGAAGCCATAAAGCAGTTGAAGAAACTCAAGTAAAAAAAGCTCAATCACCAAATACATGAAGGAGTTCCAAACTTTAATGTTGATGGTGCTAGGTACGTATGAGAAAGACCAACTCGTCAAGTTCAAAAATGATCTTCGGGATTAGATGAAACAAGAAGTACATTAGCGGGATGCAAAGACTCTGGATGAAGCCATCAACACTATCGAGTCCTTGACAGAGTTCCAACGACAACCGGATGTTATTACAACAAGGGCCACAAAAATGATCACGCCAAAGGTGGAGGAGAAAGGCAAGGGTTGCGGACGCCACTTAGAGGAAGGAGATCTATGACGAATGCAGGAACTTCACGCCAAAAGGTAGATGCTTTATCTCCAAAGGTACACACATGATGGACAAGTGCCCAAAGCTTGGTTCAGTTTTAGCATTACAGGAGAAGGATGCCACATGATGTGAGAATTAGGAAGGTACAAATCAAATTTGCTCATTGCAACTTCTAAATGCTTTGAATATGAAGCTGACAGAAAAAACAACCAGCAAGGGCCTGATGTACATTGAAGTCATGATCAACAACAAGCCCACTAGAGTGTTGGTGAATACAGGGGCTTCTCACAACTTTGTGACGGAGGAAGAAGCTCAACGGCTTGACCTTCAAGTGACAAAGAGCGATGGACGGATCAAGATTGTGAACAGGAAGGAGAGACCACTATCTGGAGTGGCTCGTGATGTGGAGATATGCTTGGGAACATGGAGAGGACAAGCAAACTTCTCGGTCGCAACAATGGATGATCACAACGTTCTGTTGGGCATGACCTTCTTCGACACGGTGAGTGCAATAATCATGCAAAATTGCCGCTTGGTTTGCATCATGGAAAAGGGAGATACTTGCATGGTCCCTACGATGGAGGGTCCACCAAGGGGCCATGGAATAAAGCAATTATCAACCATGTAAATTTCCAAAGGAGTTAAGAAAGGTAAGCCTACCTTTTTAGCTACCTTAAAAGGGGATGCAACGGATGAAAAGATGGAGGAGGTGCTTCCACTTATCACTGAGGTACTTGAGGAGAACAAGGACATCATACATGCGGAACTACCACAGAAGTTGTCGCCCTGCGGGAAAGTGGATCACAGGATCGAGTTGGAGTTTGGAGCAAACCATCGGCAAAGGCACCATATCGGATGGCTGCACCTGAACTCGAAGAGCTAAGAAATCAGTTACAAAACTACTTGAGGCTGGTATGATCAGACCGTCGAAGACACCAGTTGGTGCGTTGATACTCATTCAAAGGAAGAATGATGGAACACTATGATTGTGCACTATCTACCGAGTGTTAAACAAGGTGACAATAAAGAACAACTATCCTATCCCATTGATTCTTGATCTATTTGTTGATCACAGAATTGCCTAAGTATGTATAGAAAGAAAATAAGTCTAAATGTGTATAAGGTATTGTTGGAAGGTAGAAAAGATAGTAGACGGTGTGATTTATTCTTCCATATAGGGGATAATTTATAGGAATTACAGCAGGCTCACAAACTTAATCCACAATGTGGGACTAAACCCACTCGCATACAAATATCTAAATATTAATAACTCTAACACTCCCCCTCAAGCTGGAGGGGAAACCTCCAGCTTGGACACATCAAATAAAGGAACTGGTGGTAGGCGATGTGGGACCAAACATCAGACGAGCCACAGGGGGAAATTCCAAACCGGGGAATCAAACCTGGGACATAGCCACACACGACACAGACCCACACACGACGCAGGACCCACACACAACGTGGACTCATTGGAAACCGGTCAACCAACGTCACCTACACATACAACATGTAGAAGGGAACCGACGATGTGGAGCAAATCGTCAAACGGGCAACCGGGGATAATCCGTCGGTGTCGGGGATAAATCCGCACAAGAGCGGTCTCACACGTCACAGTCCCACATGACACGGTCCCACGCGACACAACCCTGTGACATTTAGAGCACCAACATCAATCGCGTCCCCAACACACGATCAATCAAAAGAAATATGGGGAGACGCATAACAACATATGACACAAGCCTAGAGGCTGTGTGGAACAAAGGAGAAAGGTCGGGAAAGATCATCTGAGTCGTCTTCATCCCAAACACTCCCCCTCACGTGAAACTCACTCGCGTGCATATAGGCATAACAAGACAAACAAGCATAGGGACACAAAACAATACACAAACTCATACAAAAACACGAACTACCATGAAGCATCATCGTTGGCGAGAAATCAGCACCCTGGAAGGGGTGACAGCAGCGGACATGAATAGAAATCCGTGAAGCAGCGGCTGGAGTTGCCCAAAATTATCAGAAAAATTACGGCAGCGGATGGAAGCGTCGAAATACACTAAGAGAAGCTGCAAAAGACAGCACGAAATACAGACGGCAGCCGGAGCAGCAACGGGACCGTCAACGGGATCAATAGCAGCAACAGGGTTCATCGATGTAGACGACATGAGCTGAGGGAAAATCTATAGAAACGGCAGCAGTCGGAAGCCATCCTCGATGGAAACAAGTGACTGGAAGCACAAAAATAGGAAAGGAAACCATACAAAGGCAGCCGACAGGGTCGTCGTCCAGATCTGAAGCCGTGGAAAGGGATTGGAACGGGAGAGGAAGCCATTAATGTTGAGCAGGAAGGTGATCGTGCAGGAACACCTTGGCGTCGACGCTGCCAGATCATCAGAAGAATGATTGGATCGACGTCTACGCAGAAGCAAGAAGCATCGAGGGAGAACTTCGATGGAAGAAGCCGACGAATCTGTTGTGGATCGAAGAAGAGGGGCTCAACGAGATCATTCGTCGTTGTCGAGGGGCTCGACGAGGTCAGTGGTTGGAGTGTCAGGCACGATCGACGGGAGAAGGCTTGCCATCGATGGGAGAAGTAGTCGGGCTGACGAGATCAGAGCCAGCGACGGGGGCGATCTTGAGACGGGATCGTCGAAGGAGCAGAAATCATATCGTCTACGGGAGATCGTCGACGATCCAAAGCCACAACAATGTTTCATGAGAGACCGGACGAACAGTCGCCCTAGGTGCGTGGGAAATAAAATTAGATCATGGAGGAATCAATGGCTCTGATACTATGTTGGAAGGTAGAAAAGATAGTGCACGGTGTGATATATTCTTCCACATATGGCTAATTTATAGAAATTATGTGGACTAAACCCACTCACATACAAATACCTGAATATTAATAACTCTAACAGGTATAATAAGGTTCAGGCTGCCAAAGACTCAGAAAGCACACAAGAAGCTAGATCGGCTTTTTTAAATTTTTGTGCGTCGAGAAGTATTCGGCACATGTCAACTAAGATTAAGTCTATACGTCGAGAAGTAATCGACGTACGACGAGAAGTTAACTTCATGCATTGAGAAATAATCGACGCGCGTCAAAAGCAATGATCCTTCCTTACGTCGAGTTCTCCTAAAGAAAAGTCGGCTCAGAGTTCAAACTATTCAGCTTACGTCGAGTTCTCCTAAAGGAAAGTCTGCTCAGAGTTCAAGCTATTCAACTTACATCAAGATCTCATATAAGGAATGTCTGCTCAGAGCACAAGTATTCAACTTACGTGGAATTCTTTCTACTCAACAATTTGACGTACGTCGACAAGTATTCGACGCATAAGAAACAGAATGTCGAATGTTTACCCGGAAAACCGCTTCTCGGGTTGGATCACTCTCGGACCAGGCGAACCGCTGGGTCAGGCCGCTGGGTTCCAGGATCGGTAGCTCTCAGCTCGAGGTAAACCAGACCGGGTGGTCTGAGGTCAGTTTCGGACCGCCCCCAAGAGTGAAGGTCGTCAAAGGCCAAAGTAAGAAGGCTATCCGCGGTCTCAGGAAGGAGGCCGCGCGGGTAGTGCTATAGAGATTCAAGATTCAAACCCAGAAGAGCAAGCCGCAGTTTCAGATCGGAGACTGCCTGGGTTACCTTCTGAAGATCAGCCAAGCTATGTCCAGAAGACAGACCGCGGTCTCAAGCCAGAGACCGCCCGGTCTGAATCATTGACTTGGTCCCGGTATCTTCAGCCTCAGGCCAGACAGGTCGGAAGAACAAGCCGCCAAGCCGCGCGGCCTCTTTCTTTTTTCTTCTTTGTGCATCCCGTCACCGCCTGCCCGTTTCTCCTGTACCCGGGCAGGTGGTTATTCTATCCCTGCCCAGTCGGGCAGGCCCCCAAGCCTATAAATAGGGGGCGGCACTGTTCACAAGACACGCACTCTCGAATCCAAGAGCTCGCTTGTTTGGGCTGCGGTCTCGAGTTTCACGTCTTGCGGACTGTCTGACCGGCCGGCTTCTCTTTTTCTGCACTTGCAGCCCGCTGTAACCACTTTTTTCTAATCAAAGGAAAGCCCGTCGCAGGAGTGGCATTTGCCGCGGCGGGCGAAGTCTGGCCTTGACCGCTGCTAGCGGTCTCATTCTTCTGCACAAAAAGTAACCGGCAACCCGCAGCCTCCGGTTTCCCTCGGAGGTGCGATCTCGGACTCAACAGAAACACGCGACCTTCAGATCGCGGATTGTCGGTGAAATCCCTTTTCTCCATAATGTCAGACCGTCAGTTCCCTCTTGGAGACCGCTCCGATCATAGCGAGGACTCTCTGTGGGAAGCCCTGGAGCAGTCAAAGAGAGAAGCCGAGCGGGCTCAGAGGGCCACTGATCAGCGACTTGAAGAGATCAGTCGGACTTTAGCAATACTAACTGAGCGACTAGTTCCGCAACAAGCCGCGACTAACCGGGTGGTGACCCCGGTCCTTCCTCCACCTCCTCCTTACTCGCTACCGCAGGCCGCTAATTTCCAGCTCCATCAAGAAGACCCTGCGGCCGGGAAAACTTCTATCAGGAAGCCGCGCACAACATGCCAGCTCGAGTCCTCGACTTCCAGGGGCGACTTCTCACGCTGCCCATCTTTCCTACCCGCAAGAGGGCGCGGCCCATCTCTCCTACCCGCCTGAAGTTCCTATTCATCATTCCTACCCGCCAGAAGCAGCCGCCCGGTCTTCTTATCAGGCGGCTTGTCCGCGAATAGCCGCAGCTCCAGCAGCTTATTACTCTACTCCTCTATATGAAGACATGGAAGAGACCTCTCCCTTTGTGGACGAAGTCAGAGGGGAGCCTGCTCCTAATAATTTCAGGGAACCTCGCCTGCCAGCGTTCAATGGAGAGACTGATCCCACGATTCATTTACAAGCTTTCGAGTCAGCCGTTGCTCTCAGAACCTTGACTGATGCAACCAAGTGCAAGCTTCTTGTAACCTCCTTTGAAGGACAAGCGAGGGAATGGTTTTACGGTTTGCACCCCAGGTCGATCCGTTGCTTCACGGAGCTGCGAAGAGAATTCCTGCTAAGATTCTCCACCTCAAAGAAAAGAAAGAGCGTCCCGGCGGCCCTTTTCGATATAAAACAACGGGAAGGCGAGACATGGGCTCGTTTTGTGGATCGATTCCAGAGAGAAATCATGGAAGTCCAAAATGTGGACCCGGAGCTGTATAGGGTTGCTCTCATCCATGGCCTAAGGGAGGGCCCCCTAAAGTTCGAAGCAAATATAAGGGAGCCTAAGACTTATCAGGAGATGATAAGTTTGGCAAATATGTTTATCAGAGGAGAGAAGAGCAATCCAGACTACGTCGCAAAGCTGGTAAGCGACAAGGAGCCATCGAATCCATCCTTCCGTCATCCACCATCGAATCAGTCCCACTTCGAACCCCGCTCCCAAAGGGGGAGGAACTACAAAAATAAGCAACCATTCATGGGCCATCAGCGGTTTCAAGATCAGAAACCACCGTTGGCCATCGCTCCCGCTCCATCCGCTCCCCTTCCACAAATCATGTCGGTATATTTACAACAGTATACCGCGCAGCCACCTCCAGTCATTCCATCAACCCAATATGATGATTCGCAAGACTCATTCACTCCCCTAAACGTCACCATGGACGAGGTAGTCCAGATTCTGCAAAAGAGACCAGATTTCAAAAGGCCCGCTCCTCTGAAGTCGGATATTCGTAATCGGAATCCGAACCTTTATTGTGAATATCATAAAGAGGGGGGACATCTAACTGAAGACTGTCGGGCCCTTCGTCTGCTCATAGAAAGACTCCTGGGAGAAGGAAAGCTCCGGGGTCTAATTCGGAAAGATAAAACTGCTGAGCCAACTACCGAGAAGAAAAAGGAGAAGGAAACAGTAGAAGTAACCTGGGAATGCGCCGACGTCGAGGACGCCGGCTATTATGGTGACATCCATCCTTCTACCGAATGCATCGAAGTCAATGATGTGGGCCCCTTAGGGGACATCTATTGTATCCATGGGGGAGCTGGAGCGGAATCATCTCGCAAATCCAGCATTGCGAGAGTTCTAAAGCAGGAAGTGGCAGCCACTACAAGTTCTCCTCCCGAAAGTACTATTGTCACGTTTGGTCAGGACGACCTTCCCCCCAATGCTAATCCTTTCGATGATGCGGTGGTTATCAGGGCCGTCATCGAAAACTATACCGTCCACAAGATTTTAATTGATACTGGCAGCTCCGTCAATCTCCTTTTCCGCCCAACTTTCGAGGCCCTGAAGACTGGAAAGCAACTGCTTTCCACCGATGGGCCCCTCTACGATTTTTCTGGGGAGAAGAAAGAGGTAGAAGGTTCAGTGAAGCTCCTGGTCTCTCTTGGAGGAATAATAAAGCTGGTCAATTTCGTGGTAGTGGATGCCCCGAGCAACTACTGTGCTATCTTCGGGAGGCCGATTCTCAATGCGTATAGGGCGGTAGTGTCCACCTTTCATCTTGCCCTCAAGTTCGCTGCTGAAGGAAAACAGTATCGGGTCAGAAGCAACCCAAAGGTAGCTCGGGAGTGCTACGTCCGAACTGTCAACATGGTCACCGACGTTCCGCTTCCCAAGATCATGGATGAAGTTTTGGAGGTTGCTGAGTCTCCAGAGGCCGTCGAGGAAGGAAAAGATCGAGAAGGGGCTCACTTGGAACCTGCCCAAGTGACCCAAGAAGTTCCTATCGCTGAGGGGGCAGAAAAGAAGCTGGTCATCAACGCTGAATTGTCAGAAGAGGAGAAAGTGGAGCTAATCTCCTGTCTGTTGGGGAATCTGGATATCTTCGCTTGGTCAGCGGAGGATATGCCAGGAGTGGATCCAGACGTGGCTTGTCATCATCTAAACGTATCTCCGGAGTTCAAGCCCGTCCAGCAAAAGAAGAGAGAAGTGGCGACCAAGCTGGCGTTGCCCATCAGAGAGGAGGTTTCCAAACTCCTAAAAGCGGGTTTCATTTCTGAGATTCAATATCCCACGTGGATGTCGAATGTTGTAATGGTTAAGAAATCCGGCGGGAAGTGGCGCATGTGCGTGGACTTCACCAAACTTAATAAAGCGTGCCCTAAAGATTGTTACCCTTTGCCTCGGATAGATGTATTAGTTGATTCCGCGGTTGGGTATGGTTTTATGAGTTTCCTCGATGCCTTCTCCGGGTATCATCAAATTAAAATGCATAAACCTGACATCCCGCATACCTCATTTATCACAAACGCTGGGTATTACTGCTATCTCGTAATGCCCTTCGGTCTTAAAAATGCGGGTGCAACATACCAAAGAATGATGGATACCGTCTTTAAACATCAAAAAGGCAGGAATCTCGAAGTTTACGTTGATGACCTTCTTCTCAAAAGTAAGACATTCTCATTACACTTGGAAGACCTCGTAGAGACGTTCGCTACTCTACGGAGGTTCAAGTTAAAATTGAACCCATTGAAATGTGTGTTCGGGGCAAACAAAGGAAAATTTCTTGGGCATCTCTTAACTCCTGATGGCCTTGCACCAAATCCAGATAAGGTGAAGGTCATCCTTGATATGACCCCTCCCCGAAATACTAAAGAAGTTCAACAACTTGGGGGGAGATTGGAAGGATTGAGCAGGTTTATCTCTAAATCCGGAGATAAAAGTGCCCCATTCTTTAAAACATTGCGAAAGGGATCAAAGTTCGAATGGAGCGAGGAATGTAACAAGGCTTTCAAGCAGCTGAAGGGACAGTTAACTTCGACTCCACTACTCCAAAGTCCCCGTGAGGGGGAAAAACTATTCTTATATCTGGGAGTCGGACCAGAAGCGGTGAGTTCTGTCCTAGTTCGGGAAGAGAAGAGGAGGCAGTTTCCAATATACTATGTCAGCCACATCCTTAAGGATGCCGAAACCAGATATTCGATCCTGGAGAAACTGGCCTTGGCTTTGGTTATGTCTGCGCGAAGGCTTCGCCCTTATTTTCAGGCTCATTCCGTCCAAGTTGTTACAGATCATCCTCTAAAAAATATTCTTGAAAAGCCAGATCATTCAGGGAGGTTGGCAAAATGGGCTATTGAACTAAGTGAATTTGAGATATCGTACATTCCCCGAACAGCAATCAAAGCGCAAATCTTGGCAGACTTCCTGGTAGATACAACAGAGCTTAGTCCAGAACAGGTGGTACGATCTCCTCTGGCTTGGATCATTTACGTGGATGGGGCTTCTGGCAAAAACTCCGTGGGAGCCGGAGTAGTGTTGATCAGTCCAAATGGCATCAGGCTGGAGCAAGCTATCAAGTTCTTCTTCCCAGTTACGAATAACCAGGCAGAATATGAAGCACTTCTGGCTGGGCTAAGGCTCGCGAAAGAGTTGGGTATAGAATATGTACATGTTAGAACTGATTCATTGGTGATGGCTTCCCAGGTCTTGGGAAATTATGAGACAAGGGAGCCGATTCTGCGAAGGTATCTGCTATTAGCCAAAAAGGAAATCGGAAGATTCAAGTCATTTATTATCGAGCACATCCCAAGAACGCAAAATGAGGAGGCAGATGAATTGTCGAA
Organism: Dactylorhiza incarnata; assembly: GCA_033032865.1. Lineage (NCBI taxonomy): Eukaryota > Viridiplantae > Streptophyta > Magnoliopsida > Asparagales > Orchidaceae > Dactylorhiza > Dactylorhiza incarnata. The sequence continues at coordinate 15,307,414 of JAWHQI010000012.1, read as the reverse complement.
GTTCGGTCTTCCATCAGGGGGAGTGACCTTTGAACTCTTTCATCCGGCAATAGACGAGGCAGAACTCATGCAAATTGATCATAATCCTTCATGGAAGGATCCTTATGAGTTGTTCCTATCAAAAGGGGAGTTTCACCATTCCATCAAAGATCGGAGAAGATTCAAAAGGAAGGCGGCATATTATTATCTAATAGCAGGAGTACTCTACAGAAAAACTTTGATTTCCCCCTCAGCACGATGTGTTTCAGAAGAAGAGATCCCTATCGTACTTCAGGAAGTTCATTCTGGGGAATGTGGTAGCCATTCAGGGGCAAAAACCTTAGAAAAGAGGATCCTGCGGCAGGGATATTTTTGGCCGACCATGAGAAAGGATGCTGAGGCATTTGCCAGGCGGTGTGTGCAGTGCCAAAAGTTCGCTCCTCTTCAGCATCTGCCCGCTCAGTCGCTTAGGTCAATAACGGCGCCCTGGCCCTTTGCAGTTTGGGGGATGGATCTCATCGGACCCTTTCCAATGGCTAGCGGTCAGCGCCGCTTTATCATAGTGATGATTGACTACTTTAGCAAGTGGATCGAGGCTAAGGCACTGGCAAGAACTACTACCCAAATCATCAGAAACTTCATCTGGGGAGAAATTGTCTGCCGACACGGAATTCCGCTGGCAATTGTCACTGATAATGGTCCACAATTCAATAATCCTGAGATGATAAAATTTTGCGACCAGGTTGGAATTGACCTGCGGTTTTCCTCAGTACATCATCCAAGGACCAATGGTCAGGTAGAAGCAGCCAACAGGCGAATCCAGCAGCTCCTGATGAAAAAAGTTTGGAATCAGAAAGGAAACTGGGCAGATCAACTTCCTTCCATCCTTTGGACTCTTCGTACTACTCCATCTTCAGCTACAGGGGAAACACCATTCAAACTGTCTCATGGCTCGGAGGCTGTTATTCCTGTGGAGTTTGAGGTGGCCACTCCAAGAGTTGTGTACGGAAAAGAAGGAGGAGAAGCGTGGGTAGAATACAATGACGAGGCTATCAAGTACAGTTTGGATCTAATCGAAGAACTTCAGGATGAGGCAACAATCAGGCAAGAAGAAGTTAAAAGGAGGATGGCAAAGTACTTTGACAAAAATGTCAGGGTAAAGCATTTTATTGTCGGCGACGTCGTATTGAAAAAGGTTGATGCAGCAGCCCGAGCAGGTAATGTCGGGAAGTTAAATCCTAATTGGGCTAGACCTTTCATCATCAAGGAGGCATTAAAAAGTGGGGCTTATCGCCTCCAAACAAGCGAAGGAGAAGACATCCCGCGCACCTGGAGTGGTGACGATCTCAAACGGTTCTATCCTTGAAATGTCTTCCTTACTTTTCTACAGTTTTTTGGGATATTTTAATAAGAAGCTCCATACTGACACTTCTCCATGTCTGATGTTTCGTTTCTGCATTTTCTCATATATCAAACTCACTGAACCACGGAGACATCGCCAAGTTCTGCTCGAACCCCCTCGGATTGTAGTCATTAGCGTAAAACCATGAAGATCATGTGTAGCGGGGAGTTTTCGCACACGTGTAGTGGTAGCTTGCCAATTCCCGTGCGGTGGTCTTCAGAACCTTGGATCCCGGCTGATATCCGACACACCCCTGCATCAAGGGAGGTCTAGGTGAATGTTGGCTCTATCATGCCCCGAGGGGGATATAATTACAGCTTCGATGATCCTTCTGAGGAAAGCAATGTCGGTATAGCCCCCGCGGCATAACCACACCTGCCCAACTGATCATCTTAGTCTGTGCCTATCGAATACTCCAAGGTACTCTCAAGCGATGCCTAAGCGGGACCCACAACTGAGTTGATCTCTCTGAGGAAAGCAATGTTCGCCGCCTAGGCCCACCTGCCCAATTGATCAACTCGGCTTGTAGCCCTAGGCAAGAGAGCAGTCGAGTCGCTTACAGCCCTTATGACCACTTGAGGAAAGCAATGTTCGCCGTCTAGGCCCACCTGCCCACTTGGTCATCTGGGTCTGTACTTGTTTCTCTTTATTTCTACAGCTCTTATGACCACTTGAGGAAAGCAATGTTCGCCGCCTAGGCCCACCTGCCCACTTGGTCATCTGGGTCTGTACTTGTTTCTCTTTATTTCTACAGCTCTTATGACCACTTGAGGAAAGCAATGTTCGCCGCCAAGGCCCACCTGCCCACTTGGTCATCTGAGCCTGTAGATTATCCTTTTTTCTTTACAGGAAGGTATTCACCTCTTGTGGTTTTTTGTATGAAACCATTCGGGGAAGGTATTATTAAAGCAGGTACAGGTGTTCTTCTACCCTAATAAAGGGTTGTGATACCTAGATCGGGCGGTCTGAATTTTCAAACCGAACGGTCTGATTGTGTATAAGTTGGGGTATTTCTGGATAATTATATGGTTGCCCGGGTTGTATTCTAACCGGGCGGTCCTGACAATCTTTTATAGGCTGGGCATTTATGGACAATTATATGACTGCCCGGGTTATATTCTAACCGGGCGGGTTCATCCATCCATTATAAATTGGACATTTATGGGGCTAATTATATTATTGCCCGGATCGTGTTCTGACCGGTCGGGTTTATCAATCCCTCCATTCTGTTGAATTGGATATTTCTGGATCTGAATATATTGCTCGGGTTTGTATTCTAACCGGGCGGGCATTACATATCTCTTACAGTTAATTGGGTTGGATATCTCAAGACCTAAATATCTGATCGCCCGGATTATTCTTCAAATCGATCGAGTGGAACTATTTCTTAAAGCAAAAAGTTATGATTCGTTATTTACATCGGCAAGGATAAAATATATCTGAATGATAAGAAGCTGCCCGGTCCATATTATAGTCGCATGAGTCTATATGTTATGGTTCATATTACCAGAAATCAGACGTGCTGAGACCTAAATGAGTAATCGCACGGTTCGAATATAAATCGTCCAAGATCATCAAATCATCACTTATGCTCAGATCAGAGTAACCGCACGGCTAGATCATGAAAAGCAAAAGGTGAAAAGAAAGAAAAGAAACAAGACATCAGCCACAAGTAAGTAATACTAAAAGGTCGATCAAACAGGTAAAATTTCTATTCATTTCTTTAAATATTTTGACAAAAAGTTAACCGCCCGGCTAACAAATAAAGACCGGCGATTATACAAAAATGAAGCTAAAAACAAAGGCATTATTCTGCCGACTTCTTCTTCTTCTTCTTGACAGGAGAAATCGAGTCCGCATCAACGTCGGGCGAATAACCTTCACTTGACGTGGAAGAATAGTCCGATGAATCGCTACCACTGGACCGCCCGGTCTTGCTAGCAGAGCCAGTTGTTCCAGAGGACAAGCTGTCCTCATCATCATCATCATCAGCAGCATCATCCGCGTCGACCTCCTCAGCGGCTTCACCACTTCTATCACCTCCTTGATGGAGTACGATCTCCCTGCCCGCATCGGCTTCAGCCTCCTCGCCTACCTTGGCTTTTCCCTTCTGCCTTCGGCTGATCTCATCGAGCTGAACCTTCAGGGCAGGGAAGAGGTCGGAGAAGGTAGTACCCCCGAATCCTTCACACAGACCGCCCCGGTCTTCCATAAGGCCCAAAGCTTTGTTGATCCCTTGGGCCACATGAGGCAACACCTCGTCTTGGAAGGCCGGGTTGGTCATCTCATATTGTTTCTGCAAGAAAGGAAAAATAAGTTAGGTCGCTCGGTCTGAATAAAAGAAGCCGCGTCATCGTTTGTCAAACTCACCGCCACGACTTCTTGAAGCCGCGCATTCTCTTCTTGAAGCCGCGCATTCTCCGCGACCTGCTCCTCGTACTTCTTCTCCAGAAATTTCTGGACAGAAAGCAGCCGCCTGTGCGACAAGGCCATGAAGTGATTGGCCGCGAACCCCCATGCGCCGGCTTGCGCCGCTAGCCGAGGAAGCTCTTCTTCCGGGGTCTTCTTCAGCTTCTTCAAAGTCTTTCGGCCATACATAGCGGCCCCGGCGGCTAGCGCATGGCGGTTAATCTTGTCACTTCCCCATGGGGGAAGTGCAGTGGACACCCGGATACGGCTCCCATCCCTATGCCAGAGGACAGTCGGGTTGCCCTGCAGGTCGGGCGGGTTTCCGCAGGAACGAAGAAGCTCATATTCGTCGGGGGACGCCGGGCCCTCTTCCTCTGATGATGGCGATCTGTTTCGCCGCTGCCTTTTCTCCCTCTGGGTCAAAACCGGGCCGGCCGGAGTGACCGGCTTGTTCGCAGGGACGATGCGGGCAGCTGCAAGGTAAGATAAGAAGTTTAAACAAAGCAGTCCGCGCGGTCATATGCAAGCGGTCTAGAAGAACTCACTGTGCTCGGGGAGGACATCCTCTAGCTCTGAGAACAGCGGGATGTAATGATTGATGTCCAACCGCTCGTTCTCAAGGAACGTGAAGGTGTCCTTCTCGATCTGTCCAACCTGGGGGATCTGGAAGGCCTCTTCCCCCCGAACTTGCGGGTTGGTTTGCAACAGCCCGAAGTTGCCTTCGAGCATCACGAACCGCTCCGACCAGTCCGAGACCTTGTTCGCCAGGTTGACAATTTTCAGTCTGTGGCATCCAAAGTAGAGATGCCCCCTAAAAGTTGAAGTCCCCACGGCGGAGACAGCCCGCACCGAGAAGAACTTCCTGAAAAGGTCAAGAGAAAAACTGGTTCGCTCGAACCGGAGGTAGGATATGAAACTATATATGGAGGCGATGGAGTTCGGTGGAAGTTGGCCGGGTACAACCCCGTAATGGTCGAAGATGGCTATGACTTCAAGTGGCAGCGGAAATTTGAAGCCATATTCGAAGTGGTCGACCGGGACGGCTATTTGGTGCGGATTGGAAGAGTTAATCCGCTCGTCGCGCAAAGGGAGCCGCGCGAGCAGGTTACTCCCTGCCATGTGTTTTGCGATGAATTCATCCAGTTCGCTCTGGGTGAGTCGGCACTCTGGGTGGTCCGCCGAATGAAAGGCTAAGGCCGCATCCGCTGGAACGGCTTTAACCTTAACAGGCCGCTGCGACATGTTCTTAGATCGCGCCATCTGGAAATCGTAAAAATGACTTCGAAGAGTCCCTACTTATAGATTGTTACGATCTGCGAATAGTAAAATTATGCTACGGCTATACATTTCTAACCGCGCGGTCAATTGCCTGCATGGTTAGATTCACCAAAAAAACAAAAGAAGCAAAGGAAATAGAAGCAAGCACACATCACAGAACGTGCGACCTGAAATCAGTTCGGATAAGGCACAAAAGAAACAGAACACAAACACAGCGGCTAAAACAAGAACCCGCACGGGTTATTCAAATAAAAGATAAAATAAAAAGAAGCATTGTTCAAACAAAGGCCGAATCAACAAGCCGCATTTATAATACAAATTGTTCTCAAAAGCCGGTCACGGCTGACGGTGTTCGGGGGAGACATCTTCTCTGTGAAGTCGCGCGACCTGGTCGCTGGTGGTGTTCAGAAGGGAATAAATCTGGCTGGTATGATAATGGAGATGGTTGATTGTGCTATGAAGCCGCCCGGCATCCCTTTCGACCCGCGTAGCGGCAATCATGCGGGGGGTTGCGGTGGCCTCATCAATCATAGGATCGGCCGCCCGAACCGGGGGAGGATTTGAGCCCGCCCCAACAGTCGGGCGGCTAACAACCTGCATCCCATCATTCATACCACGCCGGCCCGCAGCGACTTCCCTGGTTAACCGCAGGAATTTATCTTGGTAATATTTCGAGTCTTCCTCGAACTTAGCCGATGTTCTCTTCTCCTTCTCGAGCTGAGCGGTCAGAATGGCGACTTGCGCCACCCTGGCTCTCTTCTCGGCCTCCACCGTAGCTCGCGCGGCTTCAAGCTGAGCCTTCAGCGTCTCTTCAGCCTTCCCCCTCGCCATTCGCTCGGCCTCCAGAGCAATCCGAGTACCGGCCTCCCGGTCTTCCACCTCCTTCAAGCGGGCCCTCAGATTTACCAGATCCTCCTCGAGACGCTCGAACAGTTGCGGCCCTTCTTGCGAAGTCGTCGCACAGGTTGATATCGGGGGGACTAATGGAGGCAGGCTGGCCTCAAGGTCGCCCGGCTTCACAATCTGCTCCTCGCTATCTGCAAGAGGCCGCTCGGATTATAAGAAGCAAGAGCATACAACGCCATAAACATACAAAATGAACATAAATATAAGATCAATGCCTGGGCGCACAGGCCGCTTAGACCGTTCCGGGTCCATCTTCCGACGTTGCTCACGCCAGAGTCTCTCCGTTTTCTGCCTAGCGGAAGGGGACCAGGCCGCTAAGGGAAAGAAGCTCGGCGGCGGGTTCAGTAATTTATTACGGCGAGGCCGCGGGATGAAGAAGCGGACAGCTTTATAATCCGTGGGACGCTTACCTGGTGCGAAAGGATCAGGTCGCAGCGGCTTGTCCAAAACCCGCTCCGCTCCTTCCTTCTTCGCCATCATTATCTCCTCACCGGTCATCACCGAGGGGACCTCCGCCTGCACTTTCAGCACTTCTCCGAGTTCCCTCGCTCTCTCTTCGACCTCCAGGGCGGTCCGGGCAGCAGCTTCCCGCTCTTCGACCTCCGCCCGAGCGGTCTCCTCAGGATGGGCTGTGTTATCTGTAGTGGAAACAGCTCGCTTTGAAGACATCGGGCTGTCAAGAAGCTTATCTCGCCCCATCAGCTCATCCATATCCTGAAAGATCCCATTAAGTGATAAGCTACTCGCCGAGTCCGGAGGCAGGTCGCCCGGTTTCGCATCAGGGGTAGCAGGCGAGTCATTTACCTTAGCGGGTGGAGGAGTCGCTAGGCCAAGCTCTTCTTTTAACCGCGAATTGGTCTGGAGGAGGGATTCGGCCGGTTTCTTAAAGGCCGCCCTTTCCTTGGAGGCTAGTTTCTTGACCCTCTTGGTTATTCGCTCGGTCACTGACTCGGTCTTCTTCCTTTTCCTCTCTTTCTTACCCGGAGCTGGGCTAACCTCTTTGGGGGGACTGGGGTAGTCATCCACGGACAAAGGAGCACTCAGTTCGCCCGGCCTTGGAGAATTAACCGCCTCCTCCCCCAAGTCTCTGACTAGCAAATGGGGGTTCCCGGATGGGGTGATTTCCATGTCAAACGAGTCGGCCTCGCCGACCTTCTTCGAAGGGCTATTGGAGTCAACTTTTCCAGAAGGGGCGGCCTCCCCTTTGTTCAGCGGGCTAGCAGCCGGTTGGCCAAGATCGCTGGGGGGAGGCCCCGAACTGTCCGCTGCGGGCTCCGTAGGAGTCTTGGGAATTGTTGAGCCTACTACGGACTTGGAATTGTCCGTCGCGGCTTTCTCAGCCCGTTTCCTCCTTTTTCGGTCTTTCCGGTCCTGCTGTTCTTTTTCCTTCTGTGACCTCTCAGTCGATTCGCGCCTTTTACCTTCCACCTTCTTCTGATCTCCGGCGGGATCCACGCGGTCTAACACGGCGTCTAAGAAATCCATGATCGAAGAATTACCGGTCTTAAAAGTTCCAACCGCAGCTGGCGAGCAATATCCCGTGATTTCGGAAAAAACTCTGCAGAATGAGTTCTCTGGCTCTCTTATAGAATTCAGGGCAAGTCGGAGCGGTCTCCCGGCTAAAGTTTATATTTTCGAAATCCTCTTGAGATTTGAAAATATGCGGGGATTATGTTTACCCGGAAAACCGCTTCTCGGGTTGGATCACTCTCGGACCGGGCGAACCGCTGGGTCAGGCCGCTGGGTTCCAGGATCGGTAGCTCTCAGCTCGAGGTAAACCAGACCGGGTGGTCTGAGGTCAGTTTCGGACCGCCCCCAAGAGTGAAGGTCGTCAAAAGTAAGAAGGCTATCCGCGGTCTCAGGAAGGAGGCCGCGCGGGTAGTGCTATAGAGATTCAAGATTCAAACCCAGAAGAGCAAGCCGCAGTTTCAGATCGGAGACTACCTGGGTTACCTTCTGAAGATCAGCCAAGCTATGTCCAGAAGACAGACCGCGGTCTCAAGCCAGAGACCGCCCGGTCTGAATCATTGACTTGGTCCCGGTATCTTCAGCCTCAGGCCAGACAGGTCGGAAGAACAAGCCGCCAAGCCGCGCGGCCTCTTTCTTTTTTCTTCTTTGTGCATCCCGTCACCGCCTGCCCGTTTCTCCTGTACCCGGGCAGGTGGTTATTCAATCCCTGCCCAGTCGGGCAGGCCCCCAAGCCTATAAATAGGGGGCGGCACTGTTCACAAGACACGCACTCTCGAATCCAGGAGCTCGCTTGTTTGGGCTGCGGTCTCGAGTTTCACGTCTTGCGGACTGTCTGACCGGTCGGCTTCTCTTTTTCTGCACTTGCAGCCCGCTGTAACCACTTTTTTCTAATCAAAGGAAAGCCCGTCGCAGGAGTGGCATTTGCCGCGGCGGGCGAAGTCTGGCCTTGACCGCTGCTAGCGGTCTCATTCTTCTGCACAAAAAGTAACCGGCAACCCGCAGCCTCCGGTTTCCCTCGGAGGTGCGATCTCGGACTCAACATCGAATTCTCTCCAGACTTCTGTCATTACTTCCCAAGCAGATTAAGGGCAAGATTCATATCAAATTAGAGTTGCTACTTCCCCTATTCAAGTAGGTGATTATGTTGGTTGATTTATATAAGGAAGGTTTCTATTAAGCAATAGTCATATATATACCAGAATATTTTTAAACAGAAAATGAAGTTGTATGCACTCATTCTGAATTCGCTCCTCTCCTGAATTCAGTATTTTTTTCTCCCTCAAAAAGAATTTCTCTCCAAGAACCCTAGCCGATAAGATATCTTCTCTCTGCTCAAGGGGTTCATCATCTTCTTCCTCAGGATTCCTTACAGGATAAGATTCATCTTCTCTCTATTGAATTCAGTCTTAACTGCATAGAAGAATTGTCGACTGCTGCTGCAATAATCAAGAATCCACACAGACACACAGTGCATTGAAGATCAAGACCCTTTCAGAGCTTTGTTGAAGAAATGATCACATTGTGGAAAAGCTTCTACATCAACCATTTCTGAAAAGAGTTTTTAGAATCCCTCTTAAGAGATTGAGATTGGTTCTAAGAGTCTCCTTATCAAAAGACTCAGATTGGTTCTTAGAATCCCATTATCAAAAGATTCAGTTTGGTTTTGTGAATCTCCTTATCAAAAGACTCAGTATATTGATTTTGTGAATCTCCTTATCAAAAGATTCAAAATATTGATTTTAAGAGTCTCCTTATCAAAAGATTCGGCAATGTTTAGTGGAATACCTACCAATTGGTAGAAGAGAGGACATACCCAATATTGTGGGGAACCTCTATATAATTCTGCGTCTTCTGGTTGTATAGATTTATAGTTTTCTTTTATCATTAAGGTGTTTTAATTTCTCATGTTGCTCATAAATAGTTAACTGTGGCATGTACTGTGTTTGGTTGGGGTGGAAAATCTTTAATTGTCTATCCACTCACCTTCCCTCTAGAATAATTCTCAATACCATACCCTCACTTTCAAAGGCTATCACCAAATGCGGATTGTGGAAGGAGATGAGCCAAGACCACTTGTGTGACAAAGTATTGATCATTTGAGTGGTTGATAATGTCATTTGGCCTAACCAATGCACAAACATCCTTTTGCACATTGATGAATCAGATCTTCCACTCTTACATGGACAAATTTGTAGTAATGTACTTAGACGACGTAGTTGTCTATAGTAACGTAATTGAGGAGCATGCTAGACACCTTCGCTTAATATTCTAAGTAATACGAGAGAATGAACTATATGTCAAGAGGTCAAAGTGATCTTTTGGACAAGAGGAGGTGCATTTCCTTGAGTATGGCCAACTACGGTTGTGCATTAACAAGGTGCGAGTGATCATCGAATGGGAGACACCAACAAAAGGTAACAAAACTACGATCATTCCTTGGCTTAGTAAACTACTATAGTCAGCTCATTATGTGATATTCAAAGAGAGCAATGCTGCTCACGCACCTGCTCAAGAAGGACAAAGCTTGGACATGGACAGAGAAATGACAACAAATTGTTGAGGACCTGAAGGCAGCCGTTAGTAGGGAGCCAGTGCTAGCACTATCGAATTTCAACAAAAAGTTTTAGCTTCATACATATGCCTCAGACTTCGTAATTGGACGGGTGTTGATGCAAGAATGACACCCCATAACTTTCGAAAGCCGCAAGTTGAACGAGACGGAGCGGTGATATACAATACAAGAGAAGGAGATGACTGTCATCATCCATTGCAAGTATGGATGCACTACTTGGGGCGCAATTCATGATCAAGACCGACAATATTGCAACGACTCACTTCCAAACTTAGAAGAAGTTGACGACAAAACAAGCAAGGTGGTAGGACTTCTTAGCATAATTTAACGTTGTCCTAGACACAAACCGAGCAAAGCCAACATAGTGGCGGATGTACTCAGTCTCCGAGCAGAGTTATGCTACTAGCTAAAGAAGGCAGGGCCAAGCGATTTTGGCTAGAGGACGTGTTACGCTACACAAAAGGGAGAAGATTATTCATCCCTAAGTTGGAAAACTTGCGAAGAGATTTGATCAAGGAATGTCATGATACAAGTGGATTGGACATCCAGGCCAAAAACATACTTTGGCTCTGATGGATGACTCATGTTACTGGCCACAGATGAGGGATGATATTGAGTTGTATGTGAAGACATATCTTATTTTCCAGCAAGACAAGGTAGATAACAAGCAACCTGCGGAACTCTTTGAGCCATTATCAGTGTTAGAGCATCCGTGGGAGATGGTGGCGTTTGACTACATTAGTGTTTTACCCAAGTCTAAAGGTTGTGGATCTATCTTGGTGGTGGTAGATTGTTTCTCTAAATACAGAACCTTCATACAAAGTGTGAAGGACACAACAATGGAAGAGACAACCTGACTGTTCTTCAAGCATGTGGTGAAGTATTGGGGGTTACCCAAGAACATTGTAAGTGATCGACACCCTCATTTTACTGGGAAACCGTGGGCAGAACTATTCAAGCTATTGGGGTCAGAGTTAAACTTCTCCACTAGCTTCCACCCTCAAATCGATGAACAAACGGAGAGGGTAAATGCGCTACTTAAGTGCTACCTACGATGTTTCGTAAACGCAAATCAGCAAGACTAGGTAAAACTCATGGACGTGGCGCAGTTCTCTTACAACTTACATCGGAGTGAGGCTACAAAAAGGAGCCAGTTCAAGCTTGCAACTAGGAGACAACCCCTCACACCGCACACCTTTGGTGACCACAATAGATATATGAAGGTCCATTTCAGGTCGTGGAAAAGGCGGGTAAGGTTTCATATCGTCTTGACCTACTGAGGATTTATCTCGTATTTCAAAGAGGAGATAAAGAAAATCTTCAAAGAGGAGAATCCCAAAAGGAATCATTAGTGATAATTAAGTCTATTAACAAGACCATAGATGAGGTACTTATGAAGAGAGTGGTACGAAAAAGAGGTGTGCAACCTAGCAAATGGAAGTGATTGCCCGAGTCTGAGACGACATAAGAGACATTAGAATACTTATGGCAGTTCAAAGATATCCTTCAATAGTACGAGGCGATGAGGACGACACCGGGATAGGGGGGAGGATGTCATGGCCCGCATCTTAGGCTCTCCCGTCAAGTTTGTGCTAGCCGCAAGAAGATTCAAGAGAAATCTGAAGTCATTGAGATCCTTGTACATAAGAGGATAATAGAGAATTCTAGGATGATCTCATGTGAACATTCTGAAATAAGTTGGAGGTCATGAATGTTGTAAATACAAGAGATATATAGAATAATCTAAAATAGAAGACATTCTAGATCCTTCCATATTTTGGAGGGGAAATTCTTTGGGACATATAAAAGAGGAAGACCTCCTCATTTGCAATCATCTAAGTTTTGGATAAGCAATAGAGTTCTTTGGAGTTCTCTTCACTTGTGAGTTTTCTCTTGAGTCGTTTCTCCACTTTTCTCTTCATCACCAACAAGATCTTGCACAAGGATGACTTAGCTAGGCTACGTAGAGTGCAAATAGGAGCTAATGCCGCACGGGTGCTTGTAAGGAGATAATTCCTTGACAATGTGCTCTCCACATCCACCTATTTCTTTTATTTTTTTCTTATAGGCGCAAAATTTTTTCAGTGAGAACATTAAAAAAATAGAGAAAGCGGTAACGCGATCAAATTTTTTTGCTGGCGATCAGAATTTGATTGCATGCCATGGTAAAATTGATCGTATGAGATCAAATCTGAATTAGTGCAGTCAAAATCGATCGCATGCGATCAAATTTTGATCGAGTGCAAAAATAATGAGAGTCGTTTGATGGGATTTAATCGCACATGTTAGAAAACCTGCATCTGAGTTTTAAGCGGCCATCTTCTAGTTTTCCATGGAATTGAATCAATCAAAAAGCTGCATCTGGATTCCATCGTGCCTCGACGCGACAATACATTCTCCGTTCATCTTTTCTCACAGTTTTATAACTGAATTTAATTTGCATATTTTTTTTTTAATTTTAAAAAGTGTGCCCAAATGCAATAAAGATGAATAAAATTGAAAAGATAAATAAGAATCTTGATCCAGTGGGTTCGTGGTAAGTAATAAGGGGTTTTAAGAACCGTGAGAAATAATGGCTTGAGTAACTTCTTTGATCCGACTTATAGAATCAAATCAAGGTCAAAGAGTCAAGGATTTGGGATAGGTAGCAAGGGATCGAGATTCTCTTCATTTGGCCCAAATGGAAAGGATCTATTTCACGGTCCATATTAACCCCTATTTATCCAACGGTCCAAAATATTTTATCTATTTGGTAAATAAATAAAAATATGATTACTCAACCCGTCAGATAAAGAAATCTAGACCGTGAAATGAATCTCATCCGTTTGACCCAAATGCAAAGGATCCTGGTTCGAACCCGTGACTCCCACACCTCGATTTGATTCCAGAAACTGAACCAGAAACGTTTGCTAGACATCTCAATCGCAAGACATGTGCATTTGCTTGTAATGTAGAACCCTTCGGCTAACGATCATCAAAACGAGCAAACATATTAAGAAGGTTAATAAGAGAATTACAGGCAGCTGAAATAACGAAGCCTTTCGAATGACTGATTCTTCTTTCTTTCTGACGCAGGAACTTTGATCCACCCAAAAAACTCCACTGAACTGCGATCTTGCTACCTTCATCTCCGAAACTTTGACCACGAATGTCTGTGATCAAATTTCTCAACCCGAAGTCGGATTGCTGCTCAGTCCCAATACAATCAATGCTTTAGGGCAAGCTAAAACAGAATGAGCGCATACATGGACACGCATACTAGAGGTTTATGAACTTTAATGAAGAAAACAGAAAGAGGAAGACAGTAATAAGTATAGCCAAAGGAAGAAATTAAGTTTTTCAAATCTGTTGCATCTCCGTGAAATTTTCTTTCTCAAACTTGTGAACTGGATTCTGGATGTGAAAGATGGACATTGCAAAGAACCAAGGAATATAAAAAAGCAGCTTTATCTTTTATCTGTTTCAAATCCAGGGAATCAAGAAGCCGACAAGAGGCATAGACAGAGAGTAAAGAGAGATGACCTGAGGAGGCGAAATCTGGGAGCAGCTGAGGAGATGCATTTTAAGAGGCGAGAAGAGCTCACATATTATAATTTACAGATCCATGTCGACGAGAGTAGAGCCGTCGCAATCTGGAAGCAGGGCGAGGAAGATGGGGACTGAGGAAAACCGGAAGAGTTGGGAACAGTGGATGATATGGGCATTGTCAGGGGACGATCAAGACCAGATATGATTGCTAGTTTTTGCTGAGGTGATTTTGTTTCTTTTCGGTTATTCTCTGTTTTTTTTGTCTCTCTCTCTATCATCTGCACAATCAAAAAGAATCCGTTTGGCACGGTGGTGGAGGTTGTGCGCGGTGGTTATGAATCGTCGTTCGTGAAATAAGAGGGGAAGGAGAAATTCCTTACCCAAGGAGGCCAAAACCGAGCCCAAAGAGGCCAAAAATGGATTCATAACCACCGCAACTTTCCAAGCAAACGCAAGGAAATCTGAAATAGGAGGGGAAAGATGAATTCTTTACCCAAGGAGGCCAAAACCGAGCCCAAGGAGGCGCATCTCGCAAACACCGGCCCAATCGGAGAGGAAGAGGGCTGCCGGAGGAAGAAACGGTGGTTGCCGTCTTGGAAAGGTGTTGCTGGACTGAGAAAAAGGAGGAGGAGGAGGGTGGCTGTCATCTTGAGGCAGAGGCTGCCAACCCTTGGAGGAGAAGCAAGTTGTTGGAATCGGAGCCCAAGGAGGAGAGGTTGCTGTCGGAGAAGGAGCAGGAGGAGCTTTTGTTGTCGGCCCCTTAAAGGAAGAAGAGGGATTAGGGCAGCCTGTTGCCGATCCTTGGAGGAGTTGTCGGCCTCAAGGAAGGAGGTTGTCGGCTTGGGCAGGGAGCAGGGGATGTTGTCGGCCAGAACAGGAGGAGGAGACGGAATAGGAGAAGGCGCCGGCAGGAGGGGGAGCAGGAGGCGGCGCCGGCGAGAGGAGCACCAGGCGGCGGCTGCGTTGCGCACGCGAGACGGGAGCGGAAGACGGGGGCTGGATCGCTGCTTGCGGGAAACCTAGCGCGTGCGGTTTGCGAAAGACTTGGTCAGGGGGGGTTTAATCGAGTGAGGGAAAGTTGGGCTGCGGCTAGCCATTCATATCAAATATTTATTTATATATTTTTGTAAAAATCAAGGGTTGTTACAATCTCCCCTACTTAGGAAGTTTCGTCCCGAAACTTTTTGAGAATTCTCTGAATAGGGGCTCTTATGGCGAAGATTCAGATGTCATTCATTTTCACAAAACTTTCCAATCAAGGCATGAAAGCTAACTATGAATATGCTGAAACAGAAAGGAAAATAAGCACGGATACTTACCGGGATCAAGAGAAAATTGTGGATACTTGCTACGCATATCAGGTTCAGGGGTTTAGGGTTTAGGGTATGACAAGGTACGAAGGATTGGATCCAGGGAATACAAGAATTGCTTCACTTAACTTGGAATTGAGAGGTAAGACTCAAGAATTCGGGAGCGAAGAATCTTTGCACGAAGGCGGGGGTAACTTGCTTGCGATGTTGACGCTTAAGAGCTAACCAGAAGGGGATACTGGAGAATCAGATGAGATCTGTTGGGTATTGTATCCACAATTACCTGGATTTGAAGATGTCCCCTAGTGAACTAAATTGAATTGAGTATGTATTTGATGATTTCTGTTTAGATGTGTTATGACAGGTCTTAATGCTAAGTGCAGACCAAAGTCAGGTTGCAATGGATCACCAAACACAGTTCTAGACAATGTAATCCCTCATTGTGTAGAACAAAGTGTTGGTCCATGTGTAATCTCTCTATTGGGGTGTACTTCATATACTCATAACTGAAGGTTTTCAAGATTGAGGAATGGAGCAGGTTTTCAGAATGAATTTTATTCTTGTCTAAGTCAATTCGTCGAGATGTCTCGTGAAGTTCCGATGAATCTCGACGAATTCAGACAGAAGCCAAATTTCAAGTTTAAAGAAGAATTTTCTGCGGCTAAGTATATTCGTCGAATGTTCTCGAGAACTCCCGACGAATTTTGACGAATGATAACATAAGACAATTTTCAATGTTTTATCAGTGTTTTTCAAGACCAAGTCAATTCGTCGAATGTTCACGTGAAGACTCGATGAATGACGGACAAACGGATTTCAAATTTCAGTCTCGTTTTCGAAAATTAGGGTTCGCCGCCATGTACAGTACACGTGGTGATCCCTCCTTGTTTGTCGCCCGAGCCGTTGGAGGTCTCCCTATAAATAATCTTTTATTTTTAGGGCAAACTCAAGAAAGCACCCGATTGTTAAAAAGAGATAATATTTTCTAGTCGTTTCTTCCTCTCTTGCTGAACATGTTTTCTGAGATCTAACTTCTGCGCCGCTCAAGTTTCGTTCTTCAGTGTTGCTAAAGATTTCTCAGATAAGAAGGCCTTTGATCAAGTTGCTGCTCTCAATATTGAAGATCTTTTCGATTTAATCAAAGGGCATATTCAGATCAGGGTTGCCGATTCACTATTCTTCCTAATCTTTGAAGATTCAAGCTTTCACTCTAAATGAAGAAGAAGATTCAGTTTCTCCAGATCTGAAGTTAATCTCTGTTGAGATTCAAAGAGAAGTTTTGTTTCAAACTTTATTTGATTCCTGTAGGAGCTTTTTACTCAAGAGTTATTTTGTAGGTGTGGTTTACTCCGTCTTGTAGGAGTTGTTTACTCCGAGTTTGTAGGAGAGGTTGTTCTCCGAGCTTGTAGGAGCCGTAGTCTCCGAGTGTAGGATTTGTTGATAAATCTGAGTTTTGGTGAAGTTGCCGACGCTAGCTCGAAGTGCTAGATAGGCGGAGCGGGAGAGAGGAGTACCCACCTTTGGGGAACCTATATAAATCTTGTGTCTCTATGCTGTGATTTTTTTTTGTGTATGTGCAAAATTTTTATTCCGCAATCGCAGTAGAGATCATCTATTCACCCCCCTCTAGGTGATTTAGGTAGACAACGATTTATTTCAAGATCGATAGACAAGCAGAACAGGAAGCACTGATTACGAATACCGGGGTTTTGAAACTAGAGATTCTAACACATTTCCTACTGTCAGGTACATAAATTATGTATTAATTACAACATTTTCATTGGACAACTCTAGTTAATGATCATGCAAGTGCAAAATTAAAATCATGTGCGATGTCAAGCAAATAGAAAAACCATGCGTGTGCAATCATTATTGTTGTTCTTGGCTTCACACTTGTGCAATGATTTATGATATGAATGCAATGAACGGATACAAAAGCCATGTTAAGCGCCCATATCACTTAACATGTCATGCATATTATGATTCTAATGCCAACGCACTTGAAAATATTAAACCGCCCATACAATTTAATATTCGCAAGCGGTGAATATCCTTAGTGGAAATTCATATGCACAAAAATGTTAAGTTTGCCCATACTCCCTTAACATTCGTATGCATACTACTCATGCTTATGAGTGAGTGTGTGCGTGTTTTAGCCGCGAACAACACATAATGACAAGGTGCGTGAAGAAATGATGCATGCATAAATATTTATAAAATAAGATTCAAAATATTTGATAATTGTAAAATACTTTATCTTTAGAAACAAACCTCCCTATGATACCAACTGTCACGACCCATCTCGACAAGAGTCAGAGTGCGATTCCGGGCGGGCCGTGATGCCACAGGCATGGGCGAAAAGAAAACCATGTCTGCTAAGGCGGAAGCAGAGAAGCTGATAATAAGTTTATAAAATAGTTAATTTTGAGTGAACCTGATTGATTTATTGCGGAAGCTTTTTAAAATATGATAACCTGAAACAGGTGTACATGCATTTTAGTAAAGGCTCATAATCAAAGTTCTGATACTGATCGAAATGCAATGACACCTCAGAGAAATGAACATGCAAAACATGTCAAATTTTAGTACATATAATATTTAGCCTAGCAGTTATCCATGAAACAAGAGAAAATGGCTGATCGTAATTACTACATACAGAAATATCCAATAGTAAAAGAAATAAAACATAAACACAAAACCTGAAGCTTGACGCAGATCGGCCTCAGAGAGCAGGCGGCGCAGGCACGAACACTAAGGCAAGTCCAAACAGAAGGAAAATGCCTCGGAACATGAAAATCAACAGTAAACAAGCTATAAATTTAGGTACGTGCAGAAGAAATTAGAAATTCTAAGGTACCAATTAATCCTAAGGCAAGCCAGTGAAACAAGTAAGTAACTGAAACAAGCAGAACTATCAGGAAATATTAGTTGTACTAGAATTTGACATGTTTTGCATGTTCATTTCTCTGAGGTGTCATTGCATTTCGATCTGTATCAGAACTTGTATTATGAGCCTTTACTAAAATGCATGTGCACCTGTTTCAGGTTATCATATTTTAAAAAGCTTCCGCAATAAATCAATCGATTTTACTCAAATGTAACTATTTTAAAAACTTATTATCAGCTTCTCTGCTTCCGCCTTAGCAGGCATGGTTTTATTTTTGCCCATGCCTGTGGCATCACGGCCCACCCCGAAGCGCACTCTGACTCTTGTCGAGACGGGTCGTGACAATCTCAATGAAATCTTCCTCGCGATGAAATTTGTTTCTGCCCAGTTAGGACAGGGCGCAGTGCACTGGAAGCTTCCCGCTAGGTAGAATAGAAATGTTTTTGGTAAGTCCCTGAGAAAAGACAGCTGACTAGGCTCATTGATGCTGGCAGGACAGGAGAACTCACTCGAGAGACAGGAAAGTCTCTTTTTGGTTAAGGCCCCGAGAAGAGATTGTTGATCGTGCTCGTTGATGCCGACCGGACAGGAGAACTCACTAGAGTGACATGAAAGTCTATTTTTGTTAAGGCCCCGAGAAGAGACCGATGACTGGGCGCGTTGATGCAAACAGGACAGGAGAACTCACTCGAGAGGCAAGAAAGTCTATTTTTGGTTATGGCCCTGAGAAGAGACTGCTGACCGGGCTCGTTGATGCCGGAAGGACAGGAGAACTCACTCAAGAGGTAGGAAAGTCTATTTTTGATTAAGGCCCCGAGAAGAGACCGTTGAATAGGCTCATTGATGTCGGCAAGAGAGGAGAACTCACTCGATAGGAAGTAAAGTCTATTTTTGGTTAAGGCCCCATTAAGAGACCGCTGACTGGGCTCGTTGATGCCGACAGGACAGGAAAACTCACCAGAGAAGCATGGAAGTCTATTTTTGGTTAAGGCCCCGAGAAGAGACCGTTGACTGGGCTTATTGATGCTGGCAGGACAGGAGAACTCACTCAAGAGGCAAGAAAGTCTATATTTGGTTATGGCCCCGAGAAGAGACCGCTGACGGGCTCATTGATGCTGGATGGAAAAGAGAACTCACTCGAGAGGTAGGAAAGTCTATTTTTGGTTAAGGCCCCGAGAAGAGACCGCTGGTCAGGCTCGTTGATGCCGACAGGACAGGAGAACTCACTCGAGAGGCAAGAATGTCTTTCTTTTATTAAGGCCCCGAGAAGAGACTGCTGACCGGGCTTGTTAATGCTGTAACGACAGAAGAACTCACTCGAATGACAAAAATGTTCTATAAACAAAAGGAACACTAAAAGAAAATTCTTTATAAATTAGAAGGGATTACAGGGTTGGGTGCTTTCCTCCCACTGATTCATGCATAAAGAAAAACAAAGAGGGACTCGCTCATACAAAAGGGAGGACAATTAACTAAGCAGGAAGAGGTCTCTTAGACTCTCAATATTCGGCTGAAGGCGGGTAACTGTGGTTGGAGGAAGGCGAGTTAGGGTACGAGGTGGAGGGTAAGTACTCCGGAAGTAGCATGTCAGCAGTAACTTCGTTCCACTCACCCCGAAACGCATTTGCCTCGTGAAGAGAGCTGACCACGATCTCGGCATTCTTCACCATAATCTTCTTGCGGGAAACTTTGACCTCGACAGAGGTGAAGTGGAGAAGCTCTGTCGCCCGCGAAGACTCATCATGTCCTCCCACTCGACTCCTTGCTTGGGCCTCAGCAAGCTGGATCTTCAGACTCTCCACCTCCTGCTCCAACTCTTCAACCCGCCTCCTAAGCAAGTCGGCAGCGTCTGGCCCCTGCGGTAAAGTAGTTAGAAAACAAAAAAGAATTTTCATTTAGGTGAGTGCAAACCAAGCCCCCTGATGACTACTCGAGGCACCTCTCAGCAACCCCTAGACGTGTAGCGAGATTAGCAGCTTTATCCTCATCAACCTATCTCGATGTGTCAGCCTGCGTGAATTGCCTCGAGAGTCTTAGGCCTCGGCCAGCGGCCATGTGAGAGAGCTCGGTTGCGTGGAGATGTACGTGCTAGCTCATATATGCAAGGTCGCACATGGAGGTCTATTTGAAGGTAGCCGCATCCTTCCTTCCATATCAACCAAAAGTAAAAAAATGGGCTCGTCAAGTCGGTCCATGACACTGCCCCCCAATTAGAAATTGGGATGGTGAGCTAGCACTTATGGGCCACTGGTTTCTCCTGCCTCCCACACTGTTGATCTAGAGTCGCCCCTGTGAATAGCTCTCCCCCGGTGCATCCTCGACTCCTTTTTCGGATGGGGAGGAGAGACAAGTTCCACCACCAACTCCTTATCCTTTCCTTGTCTCGGCACAGAAGCCTCCAGTGTGGAGGTGTTCGAACCAAAAATGTACCAAGTCCACACTTGCTCAAGCTGGAGAAAGAAGGAGAAAACTGTTGGATGGTTGGTTACTTTGAGCTACAAGTTGTTGAAACCAATAAATGATCTCGGTGGAGTTCGGGGCCCCCAACGGGTGGGGGGCGACTGGCTCTTACTAATCTCGCGAGAGAACAGACCGGAGCCTCGGAGTTGAACACTGATCCTTAGGCTTAGCTAGGAGGACCCACCACACACCCGAAAGATCTTTAGAGCGCTTCCCCTCCCAAGCCAAAAGCTAAAGCCCGGGCACCTTAGAGAGCTCAAGGAAGGCCTGAGGAGAGAGAAGCTCCAAAAAGAAGAAGTTCCTCTCCAAAGGTGCCCTTTGGATCCTATTTATAGACTTTTTGATCTGGCCTGCAAATAGCAGGAATCCGCCTCTCAATTTTACTATACGCACCCCAAATTTGGTCTGCTGAAAGCCAATCTCCGCTGTTCGGAGGGGCTATTGGCAGGCCATGAGAGTAAAAGGATAATTTCCTTCATTTGCATAGGGACAAAGGGCCTGCGAGGACAGTACTCGCGAGAGCTCGCGCTGGCCTCCTCGCGCACCTCGCTCGCCAGTCAGCGGGTTCCCTTTTTAGAGGGTGCATGCCGGGGTCCGACCTCGCCAACCTCCCTGTCGACGATAGGTCATCTCGCAGATGCTCTGCGAGCACTCATCTCGCCCCCTACTAGTATGCCTTCGGCGAGCTCCCGTCTCGCCTCCCCCTTTTGAGGGAACCTTGATCGTTTGGTCTTTTCCCGTTGATCTCCCGTCCTGGCGAATATCGGGGTTGTACACAATCCCTGCTCTTCGCGAGGCTACCCAGGCTCGCGAAGAAACATTCAACCCCCGGTATTTGCCAGCCTGGTGGTGAGCTGTCAAGAATCTTTAATGGGGCCCACCAGAAGGCTATATATACGTCTCCTCCTTCCACTGCGGCGTGTGCCACTATTTCTCTCTCCTTTTCTTTCTCTTTACTGTAGCAGTCGCTGATGTCACTGTCCAAAGATTTCGAGGATCGGCTAAAGGCCAACAAGGCCAGCGGGATGACTTCCATGGCGAAAGTCCCCGCTTGGATGAAGCGCCCGCCTCCCCCTCGGGTGTCAAAAACCAAAAAGGCGAAAGCGGTCTGCCGAGCCGGTATGAGTCCGGTCTGCTGGAGTCTTCCCCCGTCAACCAGCCCGGCGAGAAGGTATGAAATATCTACAGTTGGGTCAGTGAGAATCATCTTACTAAGTCTCGCCCACCGGCAGGATAACGACGCTCACCAGGGTGGTGACGAGCTTAGAGGTGTATCCCCACATGCTTCCCCAACGCTCACAGTCCTCGCCACTGAGAAGGCTACCGGTACGCGTTCTCCCTCGCTAGCCTCCCTGCATGTTGTCGACCGCTCACCTTCCTTTTCCCCCGTCGCAGGCTCGCCCGCGAAGACAACGACCCGCCAGAGTTCGCGACCGGTCTCCCCCGTCATCCCCGACACTACCCTAAAAATGCTGGGCTTTACTCTTCTGCAGAGCGATGACTCTGGGGGCTCGCGACCCCCAAAGATTCCTCCTGTCAACGACAAGGCCTACCGTCCCGGCCTGGGTAAGTCATCATTGCCTCACTACGGCCACGTCTTCGAGGGTCGGCCAGACCCTTCTCGCCTTCCTCCGGGTAAGGTCTCATTCCTTTGCAACGTTTGCAACCCTCCTTTTGATGCTAAACTCTCTTATGGTCACTCGCAGGGACCCCCGAATCTACTCACACCGATTTTGACTACGGGGATGAAGAGATGTCCCCCATCCCAGAGCAGTTGGAAGACTCCCTTGGAGATCCGCGGGACCCCGAGGCGATGAAGCAGAAAACCATTGAACTGTTCCAAAAACAACAGCGAATGCTGCTGGACCTCAATCTACAAGCGATGCGGGATAGGGAGGCTGGTGAGGCCAACAATGCGGCTCTGAGGAACGAATGCGCGAGACTCCGAGCCGCGATATCCCGAGAACATGTGGAGGGGGCTTCCTCGCCGGAGGTGTACATCGCGCAGATGAGAGACTACGCCTTCTTGACGGACCGGGCAGGTCGCTCCGCCCTCGAATACTACAATCCGAGGATGCCGCCGAGGTCTGGACCGCGAGGGGGTGGCAGGTGGAAATGGCTCCCGCATTAGCCTCGCGACCTTTCTTTCTTTCTTTCAAAAACACTTCGTATTGTTATTTCTTAGGGCAGATGATTGCGTTTGCACTGTTACTCGCTATGAACTTTCGCTAGTCGAGCGACGATTGACTTCATTTATTGATTCTCGATCGCTCCTTGTCCGGGAATGCTATTACCTTGTTGAATGCCTGATATTCTGCCGAAAATTTGTTGGTACTAACTTCGCAGGTCCTTTTCGCTCGCCCGTAATTTTGCGGAGTAACATTCTCTCTCACCAGCGACACCGATGTGACAGCCCGACTACCCGCACCCCGCGGCGCTTGGACTTCTTCCCTCCTTTTTTAATTTTCTATAAATAGGGTCTCATAACTACGAGCCACCTACCGCATTTATCGTCAGCCTTCTTTCTTCTCTGCTCGGGAGCTCTCGCTTCTTTCCCCCTTCTCGCAATTTTGTGTATTCTGCAGGTCTCTCTCAAATGGTTAACGACGCTGCTGAGGCAGAGGGTCGCCGGAAGTGCGCCTGGGCCTTCGCAGACCACACCTTCTACCACCATAACTTGACCAAGGAGGAGTACCTCAGAGCCATCTCCGCCTTCGTCCCTGCCGGGTTCATTCCGCGTTGTCCTGGCGAGGACGACACGATCAACCTTCCCTATCCTGACGAGCTAGCCATCCCCACGGCCCACTTCGCGGTCGGGCTGCGGCTGCCTCTGTGGCCGGAGGTCCGCCAGGTACCTCCTTGCCTCAACTACTTTCTCTTCGCCGATAGATCTCTCGCCCGTCGTTAACTAACTTTTCCCAGCCTTGCTCGATAGGTGCTCAAGCATTATGGCGTGGTCCCCGCCCAGCTCACCCCCAACGCCGTCGCGGTCATCGTCGACTTCGCCTGCTACATGTGCGAGGAGCGCATTGAATTCAGCTTGCCGGTGTTCCGGAAGTTGTTCTCCTTCCGAGCCTACAAGGACGGCACCGCCTACTTCGTGGGGTCGGGTCTCAAGGTCGTCGAGACCGTGAACAAGGCCCACAATTGGGCCCAGAAGTTTCTCTTAGTGAAGGGGAACTTCGGCAACATTCCGCTCTCGCCGATCCAGTACAGCGAGACCACCTACAAGCCACCGACCCTTGGTGGCCATGACGCCACCTTGTGTCAGTTCTTCAGCAAGAAGAACTTCGAGGTGGCCCATCTCCGCCGCAACGTCGACTCGCTAGCTCCAGTTCCTCCTGGGGAAGGTAATTGTCTCGCTCGCTACTTTCCACTTTTGTGACCTTATATAAAAGTTAATCATCTAACCTTTCAGGACTGCGAGACCTACCATTCAACCCTCCCTACTTGAGCAACAGAAAACCCTCCTCCGCCTTTGATATCGCGACCATGGGCGCCGAGGCCTGCCGCGAGACCGTCACCCCTGCTCCGACGTCCTCTCGCAAGAGGCCTGAGGCCTCTAGCAGCCACGACCATCTTTCCAAATCTCCCCCGAAGAAGAAACAGAGGAAGGGTCAGGGCTCGCACCCCTCCGAGAAAGGGAAGGGCCATGCCGAGCTAGAGTTCGACAAGGTCGACCTCACCGTCCTATCAGATGGGCAGGAGGCCGATGAGCAAAGCGAGGAGGTCATGAAGACCTCCGACCCGCCAATCCCTGTCAATCACGTTAACTTCGGCCTGGGTCAGAGGCATCGCGACGACTCGGGTGAGCTCCTGCTGTGTTGGAGGCCGGAGGACAACAAGGCCGAGGTCTCCACCATCCTCCCCTCCTGGGTGGAGAAATCCACCGTCAGCGGTCACGCCTTCTCCCTTTCCTTCGGCTTGTATGGCCGCGAGGATGCGGGAGCATATAAGGACGAGACGGCGAGGACCCTCGCCTATGAGAGCGTAAGGTCGCAGATGCGTTCCCTCGAGCTCGCTCACATGACCGGGAGGCGGTGCCTACAGCTGGAGCGCCAGAATGTTGGGCTCGCCACTTCCTACCGGGTCGTTCTTGCCGAGAATGCTCAGCTGAAGGACCAGCTGCGGTCTTCCGAGGGGGGCGTGGTGAGTCTTCGCATCGCTCCACTACTTATTTCTTCGTCAAGTTCAGATCTCATTTCTTTTCTGTGCAGGATGTCGTGACTGCCGAGAGGGCAGACGCTCGAATTCGGGATCTGGAGGGTGAGGTTGCAGGGTTGAAGGCCCTTAGCAAAGATTTGGTTCGCGCGGTTGTACCTCCCTCTCCTCATCGCCTGAGAGAAGAGAAGTGAGCGCTAGACGAGGAGATCCGGAAGGAAGCCTCTGAATCGTCGCTATACATATTTCAGCTAATGCAAAAGTCCGGCATGTTAACTGCTGAGGCGGCCGCCCTGCGTCTTGAGGACATCGTCCCCGAACTCTTCTTTCCTCTTCCGCCGGTCGGGGGCAGCGATGAGGACGAGGGGTCGGCGAGCGACCGCGAAGACTGATCTTTTTGCTTGGGTTTTATTTTTGTAACCCATTTTGGGCTGGCGAGACCGCCGTAAGATGTAAATGAACAAGGAATATTTTCATTATGTAGGCCACTGGCTCCATTTTGTGCTCGCGTTTTTATTTTGTGATGTGTTCTTTTTCTCGCCTTTATATCTTGTTCTCGCACATTTTCTAGAGTTCTCGCGACACTTATTCTCACGAATGGTACCTTTGGATGGCTTCGATATAGGATAAGTACTTTCGCCTGGTGCCTCTATCCTCCACCTTTGGGCCGTGGATTTTCTAGGATCGTTTCTCCATCTTGACCTCGTGAGGACCCGTCCCCCTTTTTTTTCAATATCACCCTTTATAAGCGGCTCTTGCGCGGGGGCTTCGCATCAGCCAACGGGTATTTGCCTATCCTTGCGGGTCAGTTTGCGTTTTGCCGAGCGCTAGCCACCGAGAATAGGAATATAGGGTTCTCGCCCCCTACTTATTTAGCGAGAGTACCCTGGTCGATACGAAAGATTCTCTGGCCGAAGACGTCGCTCCGGTCATTGCAAGGACTTGCATATCTCGCCAGCCTCTCCGCGAGATCCGCCTGACCCACCGGCTAGTGAGAGCCCGGCAGCGGGATCGTCCGGGGCAATCCGGCACCAAGGACTTATACATCTCGCCAGCCTCTCCGCGAGATCCACCTGACCCACCGGCTAGTGAGAGCCCGACAGCGGGATCGTCCGGGGCAATGTGGCACCAAGGACTTATACATCTCGCCAGCCTCTCCGCGAGATCCACCTGACCCACCGGCTAGTGAGAGCCCGGCAGCGGGATCGTCCGGGGCAATCCGGCACCAAGGACTTATACATCTCGCCAGCCTCTCCGCGAGATCCACCTGACCCACCGGCTAGTGAGAGCCCGACAGTGGGATCGTCCGGGGCAATCCGGCACCAAGGACTTATACATCTCGCCAGCCTCTCCGCGAGATCCACCTGACCCACCGGCTAGTGAGAGCCCGACAGCGGGATCGTCCGGGGCAATCTGACACCAAGGACTTATACATCTCGCCAGCCTCTCCGCGAGATCCACCCGACCCACCGGCTAGTGAGAGCCCGGCAGCGGGATCGTCCGGGGCAATCCGGCACCAAGGACTTATACATCTCACTAGCCTCTCCACGAGATCCACCTGACCCACCGGCTAATGAGAGCTCGGCAGCGGGATCGTCCGGGGCAATCCGGCACCAAGGACTTATACATCTCGCCAGCCTCTCCGCGAGATCCACCCGACCCACCGGCTAGTGAAAGCCCGGCAACGGGATCGTCCAGGGCAATCCGGCACCAAGGACTTGCACATCTATTAGCGTGATTATCTGCTATCAGTATGCAATAGACAAATCAATAAAGGGTTTATAGTAGGAAATCTTTTTAAGGGTAAAATCGCTTTAAATCATCTCCACTCCTGGCACGGTCGAGGGGTATCCCTTCCACATCTTGGAGGTGGTACCCTCCCAACTTGAGCACTTCACTTACAATATATGGCCCCTCCCAGTTAGGGTTAAGTTTTCCGACCGCGGCCCCTCTACCCGCTGCATCGACCTTCTTCAAGACCAAGTCCCCTTTTTGGAAATGCTTCACCCGAATGTGTTTGTCAAAGTATCGGGCCATTCGTCGTTTGATCTCCTCTTGCCGAACAGTGGCTAGGTCCCTGAGCTCTTCTACTAGGTCCAGAGATAATCTCTGCCCCTCTTCATTGTCCGTTCGCCATTCCTCATCTCCTTCCCCCGCGCCGATCACCCTTGGCGATTTTACCTCAAACTCGACTGGGAGGACGACCTCTGACCCGTGGGAGAGCTTGAAAGGAGTCTCTCCGGTAGCTGTGTTTGGGGTGGTCCTTAGGGCCCAGAGGACCGAAGGCAACTGTTCCACCCAGCTTCCCCTAAGGTTTTCCACCTTATTTTTCAATAGGTTCACAATGATTTTGTTTGCTGCCTCTACCTGTCCATTGCTCCTGGGGTGATGGACCGATGCAAAACGGAGGTCTATGCCGAGTTGGGCGCAGAAGCTAACGAATTCGTCGCTTGCAAACTGTGGCCCGTTGTCCGTGACTATGGCCAGAGGGAGCCCATGTCTGCAAATTATTTCGCCCCAAACAAAATTTCTCACTACTTGGGAGGTTGCCTTAGCGAGGGCCTTCGCTTCGATCCACTTAGAGAAGTAATCCACCATTACCAGCAGGAACTTTCTTTGGCCTCTCGCCGGAGGGAAAGGTCCCACCAAATCCAAACCCCATATCGCAAAGGGCCAGGGGGTTGTGATCGTCCGGAGCCTCTGAGCGGGAAGGAGCTGGAGGGGGGCGTAGAGTTGGCACTTGGAGCATTTCTTAGAAAACTCCGCTGCATCTTTGCTGAGGGTGGGCCAAAAATAGCCCTGCCTTAGTACTCTCCCTTCTAGGGTCCTGCCCCCCGAATGACTGCCGCACTCCCCCGAGTGGATCTCCTCCAGGACCTTTGGGGATTCCTCCTCCGAGACACAACGGGCTAAGAGACCCGAGAGGGTCTTCCGATATAGCGACCCTGCATGCAAGGAGTAATATGCCGATTTATACCTGAGCCGGCGCTTGTCTGCCTCTTCCTCGGGGAACTTCCCCGTTGTTAAGTAGGTGATGAAGGGATCCATCCACGACACCCGCTTGTCCACCTCCATCATCTCCCCCTCCTCGATGGAGGTCAGAAAAGCTCCGACACCGTTCCCCCGGCCCGGGGACCAAACTTGGCGAGGAGGTCCGCCTGGGTGCTTTCTCCTCTTGGGATGTGTTTGATGGAGAAGGTGCGAAACTGTCCCACTATCCCTTCAACCTTCTCCAGGTACCGCTGGAGAGTTGGTTCTTTGACTTCGAATTCCCCCCTGATCTGGCACGCCACCACCATGGAGTCCGTCGAGACCTCCACGTCCTGCACCCCCAATTCTTGTGCCAAGCGGAGGCCTGCTACCACGTCCTCGTACTCGACTTGGTTATTAGTGAGGGGGAAATGGATGTTTATCGCTTGCTCTATCTTGGTTCCTTGGGGACTTACCAACACCACCCCTCCTCCGAAGGAATGCTTTCCCGACGCACCATCGACCAGCATCTTCCAAGCCACCGGGTGGGGTACTTCAGATTCCTCTAACTCGGTCACGTAGTCGGCCATGAAATCCGCCACCGCCTGTGCCTTTATTGATACCCTGGGCACGTAGGAGACATTGAACTCACTCAATTCTACCGCCCACTTTGCCAACCTCCCGGAGTGCTCCACCCCTTCCATGATGCCACGAAGGGGGTGGTCAGTCACCACTTTGATTGAGTGTGCCTGAAAGTAAGGTCTGAGCCGCCTAGCCGACACTACCAAGGCAAACGCTAACTTTTCGAGGATAGGATATCTGAGTTCGGCCTTCCTGAGTACCCTGCTGACATAGTAAATGGGGAGTTGTTTCTGATGCGTGTCGGCAAGTGCACCGGTCGCTGTCAAGTAATAATTGTGGAGAATAAATTCCCCGGATGTCGGTCTCTTGAGGAATGCAGGATGGGTGAACAAATCGCGCAGTGATTATTGTTACACAAGCGTTCAACAAACACAAAGATGGGGCTTTTGGTTGGTTTTCCTAATCTTATCAACAACAAAAGAGATGCGGGTCGAAAACACCGCTTCGCAAAGTGAGGTGGATGCAACGACCGCGATGCCGTGCTTCGTGAGGCGGATGAAGTGAACTCAAGTGCGAGAGGGTGAGGGTCGCAAACACCTCTTCACAACCGCCGTTAGCTCTTGCTAACGCGGATCAAACACCTTGCGTGCGTGCGCGAGTGAGTGAGAGAAAGCGGAATGAATCACCACCAAACCATGAAGAACAACAAAGAAATATTCATTTCCATCAAAATAAACATCACAATATTCGAGTATTGCACGGTTCAAAGAGTACAACGAGGGAAAAGAGGAAAGAAATAACCGGTGGTGAAGACTAGCGGCCGTTCACGGCCGGAATGGTAGGTTGTCGGGCTACCTCCGGACTCGGACGGACTATGCTTCCGGCATAGAGAGCTGTCACAATCTCCCTACGTAGCTCCGTCGTCTTCGACTTCAAGTTTCTTCTTCTTCTCACCGAGCGGAATGCGAGAATGCCTGCTTGAAGGCTTGCGGACGATGGAGAACACTCACGGACAATGGAGGAAGTCTTCGAATGGATTGAGGAGGCTTCCCCTTGCGTAGAAGATGAAGTGGAGGCATCCCACGGTGGAAATCGGCGGCGTACGGAACAGGAATCCCGCTCCCGCCAGTGATCGATCGCCCTAAAATCGCAACAGGCATTTAAATAGGCGCTGGATTAAATACTGCGCACGGTCATTGGCGCACGACCAGTGGTCGTGCGCACTGGAATTCTGTGATCGTGCGCACTGCCTGGGTGGAACCTGCAAGATACGAAATTATAAAATAAAATGTTCGCACGACCAGTGGCGCACGACCGGTGGTCGTGCGCACTGGAGTTGATGGTCGTGCGCACTTCAGCAAACAGAACTCAGAAATTAAATGGTAAATGCGCACGAGCAGTGGCGCACGACCGGTGGTCGTGCGCACTGGCGTTGGTGGTCGTGCGCACTGCACCAAACAGAACTCGTGAAAAAGGTGTTAAGTGCACACGATCAGTGGCGCACGACCAGTGGTCGTGTGCAATATAACCGGCGATCGTGCGCAGTGTTCCTGTGCAGAATTGCACCGGGAACACTTGCACGACTCCTATTCCTGCACAACCATAGATCTAGCCACTGAAAGTGGCACTTAACAACACATGAATACTACTAATGACAATAAGCACGAAAATCGCACCAAAGTGGGCCTAGATGTGCACCTAGCATGGATTATCAAATATAAGTTATAACAAGGCTAAAGTGCGGAGAAATGACTAAATAAATGGCCCGGATGAGTCCATAAATGTGTATATGATCAGGACTCATCACACCCCCAGACTTAACTGTTTGCGCGTCCCGAGCAAACGAATCCGGCGGAGCGTGAAAACGATAATTAACATAGAGAATTACACAAAGGAGTACGGTGCGAAGTAACAACGCATGCGAGTAGATATTCTAGTAGAAGGAGAGTTTAACTATGCTAACTAATTTACATAAGTATTAAAGCGTAATTAAAGATTTAGTTATACTCAGTTGGTGAATTATGAAGAATTTGACGATCATGCCCGGTATGAAAGTGACGAGACACTAAGGCGGGTGTTGCAAAAGATCGGGGCTTAGGAATAACTCCGCTGAAATCCATCAACGTCGTGAACCATACGCTTTCCCGGTCACACTCTCTCCACGGCGCTAGCAAACTCGCAAGTCAAATCAGTAGGGCTTTTAGGATTAAATCGGGGCTTAGGTTACGGTATGATATTTCAAAGTTAAACACGATGGCTACGCAACCCAAGTGAGCTAACGGAACGCTGCACCACGCAAGACCAACAACTATGCTCGTGTGACACACCCCCAGACTTATCATGAAAACCAGGTGTGCACACAGCCTACTTCACAAATACCAACAGATTTTCTATTTTTTAGCTCGGGAGGATTTTTTTTCAAAATACTCTTTTTTTTTCTTTTACATATTTTACTTCTTTTATGTAACCCCCGGTTGGTTCAAAATCAGCAGATGGACGTTATTTTCCCATCATAACACAATGATTCCACACTCCACACAAGTTTAGAATTATGAGCGCAGTTAAAAACAATTTGGTTGCGGGCGTGGGATAGGCTTCAGGCTTTGGTGGATGAAGAGGAGCTGAACAAAGGATTGGTAGGCACAAAATAGGCTTGCAAAGGTGAATGAAATGGACATGGAATAACAAAGCTCAAACTAGCCAAAGGGTGGCCTACATCATGCTTGACTCAACGAGTAGCTCTCACCCATGCTTCGAGAGTCGCTTGGGGCAAGTTCTTAGCCCACGAGAAAGATAAACCTTCCTCCCGACTCGAGCAACACACGACTAGCAATCGCACACACACAACACCGGGTTATCGTCAATTCCATACAAATTCACCACTTGAGTATATTAAATCTAAATTTACGCAGAAATACTAAACATAATTTAGATGCATAAAGAAAATCTAGTTCTACTCACATTCTACCATAGCATGCGAAGTGACTAGAACACTACATGAGTCAACATCGCACTCCAAATAATAATTCCTACGTTAACAATCTATTTCACATTCCGACCAAAATAGTTTAAACGGAACAACGACAAAAAGATAAACACACACTCAAGTGGGTGAAGTGGTGTGTGAAGCATGAAAAACAAAAATAATGACTAGGATAAATAAAGATACAACCTTCTAGTATGCGGTGCAACTCGTGCACAGTGGGTAACAACAACCGCTCCCCCAGACTTAAGCTAAACGATATATCTAGAAATTTGAAGCTAAAAGAAGGGAGGAAGTGTTACCCAATGCTCAGAAATGAGCATACCAGACGATTGGCGTTTATGATCACGAATAGTCCGCAGCATCCGCACCATCGAACACAAAACCTGTAAGCACAAACTCAAAGCAACAAAAGCAAAAACAAAAGCTGAACTAAAAGAAGTTAGAAAAAAGGAAATACGAAAACAGGAAATCTGGGTTGTCTCCCAGGAGCGCTTTTATTTAACGTCCTTAAGCTGGACCAAATACCTGTATTAGCATTGTTTAAAGAGTGCAGGAATTAAAAGAGAAATATTCAGAAGCAGTTCACCACATCAACTAAACACAAATCAGCTAAAAGCGCTCTTATGGTGCGCTTCTCCCGTAGCACGTAGGCGGGAGGTGAAGGCTTTAGGGCCAGCACTAGTATTACCCAATGCTCCCCTAACCTCCGCCACCTTGCCACGAAGAGCGGCAGCACGAGCGTCGCGCAGAAGTTTTTCCTTTTTAAGTTTGGTGACAGTCGGAGACTGCCACCGTTGAAAGTTTTCAGAATTTTCCGCCTTAGTGGCGGGTGGCGTCACCTCCGGTATCGCGGTGACCACCGGATCGTCCCAGGAGATGGAGCGCTTAGATAGTTTATTACAAGATTCACCACAAGAAGATAAATAATCAGCATCCCTAACTAGATCCAAGTCAACGTTTCCCGAACTGCAGTCTTCCTCCTTCTCGGAGTCGAACTCTTTCCGGAAGTCAACCTCTTCTTCCTCATCTGATTGGAGCTCCTCCTTTCCTCCTTCACTTGTTTCTTGATCATGTATCTTTCCTGCACATCTTAGAAATTCATCAGAAATAACGAGAGGGGGAGGAGTGGATGTGTCAGCTGTAGCTTCGAGGCGAGTGGGCTGCAGCGCCTTGTTAGGTAGAAGAACACACCCCGTAGCGAAGTCAAGGGTGGCGCCGCTCTCTTTCAAGAACGGCACGCCCAGGATAGGAATGGATTGATTTTTCTGGGGGCCCAACACCTGAAAGTCCGCGACCACAGTCGTCCCCTCAACTATTACTTCCACATTTCTCACTTCCCCCTCAGATTGGATAATAGTACCGTTAGCGAGAATAAGCGATTTCCTTTCCTTCGTGTTCATCTCAAGTTGTAATCTCGCAACATCTTGCAGTGCAATGACGTTGCGGGAGGAACCGGAATCGCATAAAGCTTTTGTTTCAACCTTATTGATGGAACAAGAAATTACCAGCTCACTCGGTTCAACCTCTACCACATCCCCAAGACTCTTCCCTTGATCAATTGGGTTCTTCTCCGTGTTGCTGGGAAGGGTCCCCTGCGATCGCTCGGTTAGCACTTGGGCCAATTGGCCCAACTGCGTTTCCAGGTTTCGCATGGATGCAGTTTGACTTACCATATTCGAATTAGCTACTTGCATGAATTTCTCCATCATCTCTTCTAGATTACTCTTTTTTTGAGTAGGGGGTGCTTGATTATAGTCCGGGTGTGGTGGCCTCGGTTGGCTCCCGGAGGCGTAAGCATCGTTTTGATGCTGCCCCGGTGCCCATCGTTGGCCAGGTGTGTTTGGATTCCACGAGAAGTTCGGGTGACTTCTCGCTCCCGGATTATAAGCATTATTGAAAGGCGCCCCCCTAGGCTGATTTCCTACATAATTAACAGATTCGTTCAAGTTCAAGTGTGCGAAGTCACCTGCCACGTTGTTCCCCGAACACTCATATGCGTGGTGGCCTCCGCCTCCACATCCCTCGCAGGTAATGACAGCCGCAGTCGCGGATGGTGAGGGGAGAGAGTCGACCATGAAAAGACCTCGGCCGCTTCTTGGAGCATTTCTCCCTGCAGTCCAGAATGTACTGTGGGAGGCAGTGTCGCGCAGAATTCGAAGGGCTTCTTCAGGAGTGTGGTTCATCAAGGTACCACCCGCCGCAGCATTGATCATTGCCCGATAGTTGGGCTCGATCGCAAAGTAGAACAATTCAACCACATTCCATGGTTGGAGCTCGTGGCCAGGGCAACGGCGAAGGAGATCGTTGAGGCGCTCCCAAGCTTCAGCAAGGGTCTCTTGGTCAAGTTGGCGAAATGTGGCGATCTCCCGCCGCAAGCTTACAATCTTATCCACAGGATGGAATTTAGCAAGGAACTTGGATGCGAGGACATCCCAAGTTGCAGCAGTCCCGGGCGGAATGGAGTGGAGCCACACCTTTGCTTTGTCGCGGAGTGAAAAGGGAAACAGTCTGAGCTTGACTGTGTCGTCAGCAATCCCTGCGTAGCGGAAGGTTCCGCAAATATCAGAAAATTCTGCCAGATGCAGATGCGGGTCTTCGCTGACCAGCCTGGAAAATTGAGCGTTGTTCCGGATAATGTTCAAGATTGCTGGCTTAATCTCGAACTGATTATTCATAATGTTTGGCCCGAACCCCGGATACACACTCCCAGCAGTTGGAGTGGTGTAGTCCCTCATCGTGCGGGGTCGAGGCCTAGCTGCCTCCTGCTCAATCCCAGGCTGATGTTCCCCCACGCCGGGCATTCTCGGATCAACATCATTTGGGTCTACCTGATCACCCATGGCCGCTTGTACAGCCGCAGCGCGCCTTCGCGCGCGAGCAGTTCGTTCGATTTCTGGATCAAAAGGTGCGAGTTCACCTGCGACCTGCCTCTGCATGAACTGTCAAAAACAAAAAGAAAAACAAAGAAAATAAAAAACAACTGCTCGTATAACGAAAGTCACAACACAAGGCGAAACACGCCTGCACTCCCCGGCAACGGCGCCAAAAACTTGATGCGTGTCGGCAAGTGCACCGGTCGCTGTCAAGTAATAATTGTGGAGAATAAATTCCCCGGATGTCGGTCTCTTGAGGAATGCAGGATGGGTGAACGAATCGCGCAGTGATTATTGTTACACAAGCGTTCAACAAACACAAAGATGAGGCTTTTGGTTGGTTTTCCTAATCTTATCAACAACAAAAGAGATGCGGGTCGAAAACACCGCTTCGCAAAGTGAGGTGGATGCAACGACCGCGATGCCGTACTTCGTGAGGCGGATGAAGTGAACTCAAGTGCGAGAGGGTGAGGGTCGCAAACACCTCTTCACAACCGCCGTTAGCTCTTGCTAACGCGGATCAAACACCTTGCGTGCGTGCGCGAGTGAGTGAGAGAAAGCGGAATGAATCACCACCAAACCATGAAGAACAACAAAGAAATATTCATTTCCATCAAAATAAACATCACAATATTCGAGTATTGCACGGTTCAAAGAGTACAACGAGGGAAAAGAGGAAAGAAATAACCGGTGGTGAAGACTAGCGGCCGTTCACGGCCGGAATGGTAGGTTGCCGGGCTACCTCCGGACTCGGACGGACTATGCTTCCGGCGTAGAGAGCTGTCACAATCTCCCTACGTAGCTCCGTCATCTTCGACTTCAGGTTTCTTCTTCTTCTCACCGAGCGGAATGCGAGAATGCCTGCTTGAAGGCTTGCGGACGATGGAGAACACTCACGGACAATGGAGGAAGTCTTCGAATGGATTGAGGAGGCTTCCCCTTGCGTAGAAGATGAAGTGGAGGCGTCCCACGGTGGAAATCGGCGGCGTACGGAACAGGAATCCCGCTCCCGCCAGTGATCGATCGCCCTAAAATCGCAACAGGCGTTTAAATAGGCGCTGGATTAAATACTGCGCACGGTCATTGGCGCACGACCAGTGGTCGTGCGCACTGGAATTCTGCGATCGTGCGCACTGCCTGGGTGGAACCTGCAAGATACAAAATTATAAAATAAAATGTTCGCACGACCAGTGGCGCACGACCGGTGGTCGTGCGCACTGGAGTTGATGGTCGTGCGCACTTCAGCAAACAGAACTCAGAAATTAAATGGTAAATGCGCACGAGCAGTGGCGCACGACCGGTGGTCGTGCGCACTGGCGTTGGTGGTCGTGCGCACTGCACCAAATAGAACTCGTGAAAAAGGTGTTAAGTGCACACGATCAGTGGCGCACGACCAGTGGTCGTGCGCAATATAACCGGCGATCGTGCGCAGTGTTCCTGTGCAGAATTGCACCGGGAACACTTGCACGACTCCTATTCCTGCACAACCACAGATCTAGCCACTGAAAGTGGCACTTAACAGCACATGAATACTACTAATGACAATAAGCACGAAAATCACACCAAAGTGGGCCTAGATGTGCACCTAGCATGGATTATCAAATATAAGTTATAACAAGGCTAAAGTGCGGAGAAATGACTAAATAAACGGCCCGGATGAGTCCATAAATGTGTATATGATTAGGACTCATCAGTTTCTTCCCCTCCTCTCGAACCAACACTGAGCTAACCGCTTCCGACCCTACCCCCAAGTACAGGTATAGATCTTCCCCTTGTCTCGGCCCTTGTAATAATAGGGCCTGGGTCAGTTGTTCCTTTAGCATTTGAAAAGCCTTTTCGCACTCGGGAGTCCATTCGAATTTTTGGTTACCCCTTAATACCTTGAAGAAGGAAGAACATTTTTCTCCTGCCTTGGAGAGAAACCTGCTCAGCCCGGCTAACTTCCCTGTCAGACGTTGGACCTCTTTCGCACTCCGTGGAGATCTCAACTCAAGGATCGCCTTTACCTTGTCTGGATTAGGCTCCACTCCAAAAGGGGTGAGCAAATGACCCAAGAACTTCCCTCGACAGGCCCCGAAGACACACTTGAAGGGGTTAAGCCTCATTTTAAACTTTCTCAAGGTTTCAAAAGTCTCTTCGAGGTCACTGAGATGGGACTCAAGATTCTGGCTCTTGATCATTAGGTCATCCACATAGACCTCTAAGTTCCTTCCCTTCTGCTCGCGAAACACCCTATCCATCATACGCTGATTTGTGGCCCCTGCGTTCTTCAAACCGAACGACATTATTTTGTAACAATAGCACCCATCCCTGGTGATGAAGGACACATCTTTAATGTCGGGAGGGTGCATGCGGATTTGGTGATAACCTGAAAAATCATCTAAAAAAGACATCACAAAAAAACCGACGGCTGAGTCAACCAGCGCGTCGATTCTAGGCAAGGGATAACAGTCCTTGGGGCACGATTTATTAAGCAAAGAAAAGTCCACACACATTCTCCACTTACCCTCCCCCTTTGTTACCATCACAACATTGGAGACCCAGCCTGGGTACTGGATCTCCGATACAAAGCCAGCTTTGAGGAGCTTGTTCACCTCCTCCCGGATGGGCACCTCCAGCTTGTCCGCCGTGGACCTCCTCTTCTGGCGGATGGGGCGAGCGCCAGGATCGAGGTTGAGGCGATGACATGCCACATCCGCGTCGATTCCCGGCATCTCTGCTGCGCTCCATGCGAAGACGTCCACATTGTCCTGGACGCAAGCCAAGATCTTCGCCCGGTCCTCCGGGCTGAGCTCCCCATTGATCTTGATCTTCTCGATCGCCCCGGCCTTAGTGGTGATCTCCACCTCCACCACTTCATCTACAGCCTCTAGCCTGGACTTCTCCCCCTAGGGGCTCTGCTCCTCTTCTTTCTCTCCCTCTTTCTGCCCCGCCCTGAGCCTTTCACCGACCCCTTCCTGGGCATGAACTACTTCTCTCCTCCCTTCCTCTTCTACCTCTATTAGCTCCTCCACCCCTCCCCCCGGGGCCTCCTCTTCTCCCTGCTCTCCTTCTTCCTCCCCCGCCCTGGGTCCCTCACCGACCCCTTCCTGGGCACGAACTACTTCTTCCTCTACCTCTTCCGTCGCGACCACTTCTTCCATTACCTTATCCCATTCCTCCGTCTCCTCCATCCAAGAGATGGTGTTGACGGCGGTCACATAGCATTGCCTCGCCACCTTGGGATCTCCCCTGACCCGAACCTGGATTCCCCCCGTGCTGAACTTGAGGCATTGATGGAAAGTGGACGGGACACACCGGAACGCGCTGATAAGAGTCCGTCCGAAGATGGCGCTATAGCTACTGGGGGCATCCACTATCACAAAGCGGTAGTTCCGGGACTGCCCTCCCAGTGTCACATGAAGTCCTACTCCCCCTTCTACTTCTTTCCTTTCTCCTGAGAATCCGAACAGCGGGCCATCCTAGGCCAACACCCTCCTGGGCTCTACCTGCATCCCGTCGAACGCCTTCTTGAAAATAACATTGACCGAGCTCCCGTTGTCCACCAAGATTCGAGAGACGGTGAAGTTCTCGATGGCTGTCTGGATGACCAGCGCATCGCAGAATGGTTCTTCGTGACCGGGCAGGTCCTTCTGGGAGAAGGTGATTTTCTCCGCAGGGGGTTGGGATTGGGAGGTTGAAGCTACACTCCGGCGATACATGGCATGGAGGCTCGCCTTCCAGGTTGCCTCGATCCCCACCCCCCCATGGATCACTCTGATCCCTCCTCGGGTCCCCACGTCCGCCCAATCCTCGCACCTTTCATCCTCATCCCCCTGAGGTAGAATCTCCTCTATCCTTGCTCCCCCATGCTGCGCTTGTGGTGCTGGGACTCTCGCCCCTCTGACTTCCAAGAACTCAGGGCAGGTGGCTGTTGCGTGGCCTTCCTCATGATGGAAGTCACAGTACGGCAACGCCGCCCGCCTTGCTTCATCCTCGACTCCTTGGTTCCTTCTTCTGGGACCGGCTCCTCCGGCTCCCCCTCCTCTACCTCTTCCTGCTCTTCCTCTACCGATCTCCATCGCCTGATGAGGGGGGGGGGGGGGGGGGGTGGAAATGGCCTCGGGCCCTGTCTCCACCCCAGCTGGTGAGGTCTTCCTTGCCCTCCTTGGAAATTACCTCCCCCATGGGGGAAAACCCTCCCTGGGCCTTGCATTCCTCCACCCTGCTGCCTCTACCCCAACTCCGGGGCCCTCGCTTCCTCTCTCCTCCTTGGTTCTTGCTGCCTCACTTCCGGCTCACTCAGCCGTGCCAATCTCTTCGCGAACTCGGGGTTTGCTGCCTCCCCTTCTACCTCTTCTGCCGCTCTCTCCATCAGTTCTTCATAAGATTGAGGAGCCTTCTTCTTGGGGTCCATCTTCAAGAAGCCTTCCCTCAGCCCCAACGTAAAGGCGAGCTGGAGGGTATACCCCGGGACCTCTTGGACAAGGAGGACCTCTTCTCTGAACCGCTCCAGATAATGAGCCAACGACTCTCCTGGCCTCTGCTTGATGTCGAAGAGCGATTCTGGATCCTTCTTTCTTTTCTTCATGGCGGAAAAACGTAAGAGGAAACCTTTACGCAAGTTCTCGAATGTATAGATCGATCCTGAGGGAATCTGGTGGAACCAGTCCCTCGCCTTCTCCATCAGGGTAGTAGCAAAGAGTCGACATTTGAAGGCTTCCGACATGGGTCTGATCGAGACCATATCCTCGAACCACTGCAGGTGTTGGATGGGGTCATCATTGCCAGAATACAACATCATGTTCGGCTCTCTGAATCCATCGGGGAGTGGTGCCGAGAGCACCATCTCGCAGAAAGGGCTGCCCCCATTCACCTTCTGAACTTGCTCTACCCTTCTCACGAGCTCCTCGGGCGACCCTACTCCTGCCGATCTCGCCAGAGGGCAACTCGCCGGGACCTCCCTGGCCGAGCTCCCCCCCGGGAGAGTCTCCCTTGCCGGATTCTCGCTTCCCCCCGCAGGGCTGGGGAACAGCTCTCTCCCAGACAGATCTCGCCCTCCTCCCTGGGCCGCCACCTCCTTTCCCGCCCGATGAGCCGGCTCGCTCTCGCCGACTCCAGATTGATGAGCCACCTGGGGCGCCGGGGTTGCGAAACCGCCGAGCGCAGTGGCGAGGGCGCTCTGAAAAGCTCCAAGAAGATCTCGCCTAAGATCCGCCAATATCTCCACCGTGGCTGGTGCTCCTGGGGGTGGCGAGCCTCCGGGGTTCGCGTCCCGCTCGTCCTCGCCGGTCATGTTTTCCCTGAGATTTTCTTGAGCTAGCCGCACTCCACGCTCACCGCACCAAAAATGTTGAAACCAATAAATGATCTCGGTGGAGTTCGGGGCCCCCAACGGGTGGGGGGCGACTGGCTCTTACTAATCTCGCGAGAGAACAGACCGGAGCCTCGGAGTTGAACACTGATCCTTAGGCTTAACTAGGAGGACCCACCACACACCCGGAAGATCTTTAGAGCGCTTCCCCTCCCAAGCCAAAAGCTAAAGCCCGGGCACCTTGGAGAGCTCAAGGAAGGCCTGAGGAGAGAGAAGCTCCAAAAAGAAGAAGTTCCTCTCCAAAGGTGCCCTTTGGATCCTATTTATAGACTTTTTGATCTGGTCTGCAAATAGCAGGAATCCGCCTCTCAATTTTACTATATGCACCCCAAATTTGGTCTGCTGAAAGCCAATCTCCGCTGTTCGGAGGGGCTATTGGCAGGCCACGAGGGTAAAAGGATAATTTCGTTCATTTGCCTAGGGACAAAGGGCCTGCGAGGACAGTACTCGCGAGAGCTCGCGCTGGTCTCCTCGCGCACCTCGCTCGCCAGTCAGCGGGTTCCCTTTTTAGAGGGTGCATGCCGGGGTCCGACCTCGCCAACCTCCCTGTCGACGAGGATAGGTCATCTCGCAGATGCTCTTCGAGCACTCATCTCGCCCCCCTACTAGTATGCCTTCGGCGAGCTCCCGTCTCGCCTCCCCCTTTTGAGGGAACCTTGATCGTTTGGTCTTTTCCCGTTGATCTCCCGTCCAGGCGAATATCGGGGTTGTACAGAATCCCTGCTCTTCGCGAGGCTACCCAGGCTCGCGAAGAAACATTCAACCCCCAGTATTTGCCAGCCTGTTGGTGAGCTGTCAAGAATCTTTAATGGGGCCCAACAGAAGGCGAGGTCGCCGAGGGGGCTGAGACCTCCCAAGGGACTGAGACCTCCCAAGTGAGAGGTCTCCCAGGGGGCGACCTCCAAGGGCGAGGTCGCCCAGGGGACCATCTATCAAGGGCGAGGTCGCCGAGGGGGCGAACTCCAAGTGCGAGGTCGACCAGGGGGGCGACCTCCAAGGCCGAGGTCGCCCAGGAGGCGACCTCCCAAGGGTCAGGTCGCCGAGGAGGCGACCTCCAAGGGCGAGGTCGCCCATGGGGCGACCTCCAAGGGCGAGGTCGCCTAGGGGGCGACCTCTCAAGGGAGAGATCGCCCAGGGGGCGACCTCCAAGGGTGAGGTCGCCCAGTGGGCAACCTACCAAGGGTGAGGACGCCGAGGGGGCGATCTCCAAGGGTGAGGTCGCCGAGGGGGCGACCTCCAAGGGCGAGGTCGCCGAGGAGGCGACCTCCCAAGGGCGAGGTCGCACACGGGGCGACCTCCAAGGGCGAGGTTGCCCAGGGGGAGACCTCCAAGGCTGAGGTCGCCAGGGGGGAAACCTCCCGGGGGCGAGGTTGCGCTGGGCGCAACCTCCAGACGACCTCTACGAGGCGCGATGGCGAGACCACCCGGGCGATGGGAGACTGCCAGGGCTCGGGTAGCCAAAAAAATATACCTGGATTGCCGGGAGAGGTTGTCCAAGGACTGCGAGAGCGTGTGGATTGCTTCGATCTCCTGCAAAATCCAGCTCGATGGGATCGCCGATTTCTGGGTAAACAAAATCCCCGCATTTTTTCAAGTTTTGAAGAAACTTCGAAAAAATAGAACTTACCCAGGAGAATCGAGATCCACCCTTTTTGTCAGGACAAAAACATGAGTATAAAAAGTGAAAATACATGTGGGTACTTGTTAATGCCTGAAGAGAGCTTACGAACACCTGCCTATCTCAGTCAAAAGAGTGATCAATGCATGTAAAAAAGAAACATAATATGCGAGTACCTGAAAAGAATTCGCGAGCACCTGCTTATCTCTGCAAAAAGATATGAGAACATGTATGCGGAACATTGAATATGCGAATACCTAAAGAGAAGTCACGAGTGCCTGTCTATCTCTGCAAAAGATGTGAGAAACAGGTATATGGAAAATAAAAATACGCGAGTACCTCAAGAAAACTCGCGAACACCTGTATATCTCTGCTTATCTTTTCTTCATATTTGAAGTGCAACCGGTAATTAAGAATGGTAGTCTTGCGATCTTCAAACCGCTTTTATAATGATATGAGAAGATGTTAATTTTGACCATTCGAGGTCGCTTTATTGTGAAATAATCCTGATGTCAACTATTTGTAAGTGGCGATCTTCAATACTCGAGGTGTTCTGTATATGAACCAAATTATGATAATCCATAAATGTCGATCCTGAACTCTGTCGTGTACTTTGGACATCCTTTAAGAAGTGAATAGCGGTCTTAAACAATTCAAACCGCTTCTTCCGCGGATGATAACCAGATCTTGAGGAATTTTGGACCATTGAAGATAGAACACCGACGGTCTCAGTTTTTTAGACGACTACTTAGTAGAAGAATAGAAAAGAGATCTCATGAATATCCTCATATACTCTCATACTCCAGACTGCTTGATACCAAGATAAAGAAAACATTCAATCTGCGACCTCGATTTTTCCAGACCGCTAATTTAGCTTCCAAGACCGATTAATTGTTGTGAGTAGATATTTGAAGTTACGATCATATAAGAGGATAATCAACGACCTTTTACTTAAGATTACTTTGAACTTAGAGGTACCTTGGCGCCTATCTCATATTTCCCAGACCGCTCTTCAATAGCTTGGAATCATAAACATACTGTAAAGCTCAGCCATTTGGAAATTTTACAAGATCTTGAAGAACTACTAGGTGGTGGTCTCAATTGCTCAAGACCACCCCATTCCCAAAACAATCCAACATTGAGACCGACGGCCTTAAAAAAACCTCAGACCGCCCCTTTACAATAAAGGCTTCATATATACAATTTGTAATCATCTAAAGTGCAGGTACGGCTATGCCAGCATTGCTTCCCTCAAAAGACCATCACAATTCTAAAATCTGAAGTGACCAACTCAAAATTATCAAAAAAGGGGCAGGTGTGGTTATGTCGCGGAGGCCATACCGACATTGCTTTCCCCTAGAGACTATCGAAGGTTACTCCATACAACCACCCTCCTCTTGGCTATTGTTAGGTAAAATTTTGGATATAAAATTTCTCCAAATTCTACGAACTATAGGCAAGAGCACCTATCGTTCATAGCATAGGATACTTAGAAATAAATATCAAGTGTCGTATTCCACAGGGTTGTTGAGTACTTCTACTCACGCAAATTATAATTATTTTATCGGAAAAATAGTTAAAAGGTTTTATAAAAGAAATAATAAAAGAAATGAAACATTTGATCGAGAATTCTTCTTAAGTAAAATATTTCGTAAACATCATAAATTGATTTGGAAAAACTTGACCGTGGAGGTTCCCAAAATATGGTAGAGCCTCTCTCGAGAGAACTACCACCTAACCTTAGGTTGATCGATTAAGATCCCTCGGTCAGTCGAAACCCCTAAGCTTGCTTTATGCGGTGAACCCCACTATTGGATTTGACTCCAATCCGGAAGATTTGCGTCACCCTCTCTCGAGGAATGCATACAACTCTTTTTACCGATGAGCGATCTACCCGTATTTACGGATCTCTCGATACACTAAAATATGGATCAAACTTGATTATCATACCCTAGAAATATGAAACCAATAATTGTAAATTAACAGTAAATCTTAGTTTTCCAAAACTAAACTATGAATAAGAGATTACGAAATATAAAAGCTTAAGAATTCATCCAATCAAATGATAAGAAAATTAGCTAAACATAATTGAGAAGAAAGACATTTTTATTTCTATGTAAAGAAAAGTACAATTGCAAGTAAAGTAAATCTAAGCTAAGAATTAAAAAGACAAGACATAAAATAAAGTTACACTAAGAAAAATGCAGAAAAACTATACTAGAAACGACCCAATCGAAGTCAGGACTGGATTTCCATCACTTTGGCAGCAGCTGGCTTTTATAGGCAGAAAATTGGTGAGTCACGCCCCTAGGTCATGCCCGTGACCTAGGGCGTGTAAGCTGCGTAACTGCGTCATGAAAGCCCGGGAACGTTGGGGAAGAAAAACCGCCAAAATTGATCATCTCGACGGGTCACGGTCTGGGTCACGCCCGTGACATAGGGCGCGTCTTGATCGAGTCAGGAAACGGCGGGAAACGGCGTGATCTGGAGTTAATCTGGCAGTTGCGGGAGAGGTTACGCCCCTTGGTCACGCCTGTGACCAAGGGCGTGTAAGCTGGAACGGCTCAGCGACGGAAACTGCTTGTATTGAATGCTTGCTGGGCGAGTCACGCTTATGACCTGAAGGTCACGACCCAGTGTCACGCCCGTGACCTGGGGCGTGTAATTATAATCCGACGTGGCAGCGATTTTTGGGAGTTGAAAGTAGAGCACGACTGTGACCATGGTCACGCCCCCAGGTCACGCCCGTGACCTGGGGCGTGTACTGAAGACTTTTGCAGATTTGTTCTGGAATTTCCCCTGAACACGGCTGTTGGCTTAAATTTGTTATTAGCAGCCCCAGATTACCTTAAAACACAAAATAAAGTAAATTAGATATAAATTAAACTAAAATTATATAAAAACTAATTAATTACTACTAAAATACTCTATAAAAATAACTATAAATAATGCACTATCAGCTATCCTCACACCAATGAGCATTTGAGGGTCACAGAATGAGATGATCCATAGGGCAGGTGCGGTCATACCGCGGAGGTTACACTAGCATTGCTTTCCCCGGAAATATCATCAAGATTGTAATGATGTCCTTCTGCAAAGCATGACAGAGCTGAACATTCACCTAAACCTCCCTTAACGTAAAGGTGTGTCAGATGTAAGCTAGGACCCGACATCCTAAAGTTCCTCCGCACGAGCTTGGTGAGCCACTGCTACACAAATATGAAATCTCCCCGCTACCTGTGGTCCTGGCAGATTTTACCACTCAAGCTTCAAGTCGAGGAGGAATGAAGTAGGATCCGTCAATACCTCTCTTGGCAGGACCTTAGACTTTAATAGTTAGCTAAAATATCTCAAGGTTTTCATTCTAATATGCATGAAGTAAGAGTTTACATCCACATTATCATAATTCTTGCAAAAAGAAAGAAAGGAAGAGACAGAAAAATACAAGTTTTAAGAAAAGAAACGCTTGAGGTCATCTCCACTCCAAGTGTAAGATAAATCTTCCCCTTCATAAGATTGGAGACGGTATGCATCATCCCGAATACTTTTTTTATATAATAAATGACCTTATTTAGCCGTGATTCGTGCATTCCAGCAGAGTCAAATCTTGATGCTGCATCCGCATTCTTGAGGATTAAATCACCAATAGCGAACTCTTTAGCTCTGATGTTTTATCGAAGTATTCGGTCATTCTCTTTTACCTATTACAAATGAATCTAGAAAAGAAAAGATGCTGGAAACTCCAAACAAATGGGAGGTGCACAAAATAAAAAGTGATTGACATTCTATCTCATCTCTATTCTATGTACTTATTTTATCGAATGAAAAAACCCTTTGCTTGTAAAATTGCTTCTGGTGGAGGGTAAACTGCCATATTATTATGCAAGATAGTCTTGTAACTTTCCTGCATCCCATAGTTCATCTACTAGCTT
Source organism: Dactylorhiza incarnata (assembly GCA_033032865.1). NCBI lineage: Eukaryota > Viridiplantae > Streptophyta > Magnoliopsida > Asparagales > Orchidaceae > Dactylorhiza > Dactylorhiza incarnata. The sequence continues at coordinate 15,262,738 of JAWHQI010000012.1, read as the reverse complement.
CCAAAGAGCTCGACAATGTTTTGTATCATGACCAATGTCTGAGTGATATTTGCAGAAGAGTTCTCCATGACGATACTTGGCTTTTGATCTCATAGGGCGAGGAACTCTAAATCTGGCATATCCTGAATGGTCATAAGAACTTTTTCCATGAGAATATTAAGTTGAGTATTCCCTCCTGGGTAATTCTCGGTTTTAAGTGTCCTTGGATTGAAATACTGAATAGGACAGGCTTCCACAAATTCAGGTGATGCATATTGTTATGGGTGTTGAGTAGATATATTTTGAGGAAAAGAGTAAGATCCAAAATCTTTTGCTTGTGGAATATTTTGTGACGAAAACGGATGTTGGTGATAAGAATTCATTTGGCCTCTTTGGGTTCTTTGATTCGAAGAAGAGGTGTAATTAGGACTTGCTGTCTCTCCTTCGATAAATAGATTTGCTATTCTAATAAGATGTTCGTAAGTCTCAGGTTCATTTATGCTGACTTCAAATTTGAGAGGACCTTCTTGTAATCCATTTATCAAGGCGATCTATACAATTCCTGATTAACATCAACAATTTCAAGAATTTCCTTCTGGAACCTATCAACGAATTGAGCAAGAGTCTCATTATCTCCTTGCTTGATTTGAAAAAGAGCTGTTGTGCCTCTCTTCCTCTTTTTTGAGGTAGCAAACCTCAAGAGAAGTGATCTTCTAAGATCAGCGAAGCAAGTGATCGATTGAGGTGACAGCTTATAGAACCATTCTCTAGCTTGACCGTCAAAGGATATAACTAATAATTTGCACTTAATTCCATCTGAAATAGTCCTTAACGAGATAGCAGATTCAAAGGCTTGAAGATGACTGATAGGATCTACTCCTCCCGAGAAGACAGGAAGATGGGGCTCTCTGAAATCATTAGAAACATACTCCGAACGAACTCTGTTTGTAAAGGGAGAAGGCTCCTCTAATTCAACAATAACAAGAGTTGAAGGATAAGCGACATCAGCAGGGGCCAGAAAATGAGCATAGTTTTCCAGAAAAGAAGCTTGGGCGAACTCACGGTCAGCCATGGCCAGTTTTTTGCACAAAAACACAAATTATCAAAATTGTCAAAAGAGAAAAACCGCGATAACTTTTAAATGGAGTTGAATTTTGGAAATCTGAGGGCACAAAACGAACTCGAATGGCTAAAGCCATTCACCATTGGATAGAAGGCCCTGAGCCGATCCCGAAAAGCTATTGTGGGATGAAAACAGACAAACGAATCAAAAGTTATGGCTGTTTTAAGATTGGGTGTTATTCTCGGAAAAATCCCACATCTTCATCGCAACTGTTGTTCATCAACCACTCCAATCTGAAGGTCGCGTGTTAAATGTTCGAACCAACAATGTACCAAGTCCACACTTGCTCAAGCTGGAGAAAGAAGGAAAAATTGTTGGATGGTTGGTTACTTTGAGCTACAAGTCAAGGAGTGAAAGAGGGAGAAAAGAGATGGCGGAGGTCTCCTGAAAAGAGATAGTTGAGGTCTCCTGAGGGGAGATGAATTGTTCTCCGCGGTCTAAAAAACCGGAGACCGCTCAAGTCACAAATTGGGGTCTGGAAACTCTCTTAAGATGATCAAACTGGTACCCCTGCCACTCTATTTATATGCGCGAGAGCCTGCCCGAACGGGCTGGTTTAAAAGTAACGGGCTGTCCGGATCTATTGAGATCGACCTGAGATCGTTCTGAGACCACCGAGATCGTCTGGATCTGGATTACCTAAAGAGAGATCACATAAAAAAGAGACTACACGGGACCGAGACCTCCCAAGGGCGAGGTCACCCATGGGGCAACCTCCAAGGGCGAGGTCGCCGAGGGGGCGACCTCCCATGGGCGAGGTCGCCCAAGGGGCGACCTCTAGAGGGCGAGGTCGCTGAGGGGGCGACCTCTAAGGGCGAGGTCGCCGAGGGGGCGACCTCCCAAGGGTGAGGTCATCGAGGGGGCGACCTCCAACGGCGAGGACACCCAGGGGGCGACCTCCAAGGGGGAGGTCGCCCAGGGGGCGACCTCCAAGATAGAGGTCGCCCAGGGGGAGACCTCCAAGGGCGAGGTCGCCCAGGGTGCGACCTCTCAAGTGTGAGGTCCCTCAGGGGGAGACCTCCAAGGGCGAGGTCGCCCAAGCGACGACCTCCCAAGGGTGAGGTCGCCGAGGGGGCGACCTCCAAGGGCGAGGTCACCCAGGGGAGACCTCCCAAGGGCGAGGTCGCCCAGGGGGCGACCTACAAGGGCGAGGTCTCCTAGGGGGCGACCGACCTCCAAGGGCGAGGTTGCCCAAGGGGCGACCTCCAAGGGCGAGGTCGCCCAGGGGGCGACCTCCAAGGGCGAGGTCGCCCAGGTGGCGACCTCTCAAGGGAGAGGTCGCCCAGGCGGCGACCTCCATGGGCGAGGTCGCCCAAAGGGCGACCTCCAAAAGGGAGGTCACCAAGGGGGCGACCTCCAAAAGGGAGGTCACCAAGGGGGCGACCTCCAAGGGCGAGGTAGCCCAGGGGGCGACCTCTCAAGGGCGAGGTCGCCAGGGGGCGACCTCGCAAGGACGAGGTCGCCCAGGGGGCGACCTCCAAGGGCGAGGTCGCCGAGGGGGCGACCTCCCAAGGGCAAGGTCACACACGGGATGACCTCCCAAGGGTGAGGTCGCCCAGGGGGCGACCTCTTAAGGGACGACCTCTCCACGTGCTTCCGTCGTCTTCTACCTCAGGATGACTATTCTTTTCACCGGACAGAACTGGAGATGGCTTGCTTGAGTGCTTGCGGAGGGTGGAGAATGCTCCCGGACGATGGAGGATTGCTTAGAATGGCTGGAGATGACTTCCCCTTGCGGAGAAGATGAGGTGGAGGTGGCTAGAAGTGGAAAACGGCGGCGTACGGACGGTAAATCGCGCTCCCGAAACCCCCGTTATCCCTAATCTGCGGATCAGGAACTTATATAAGCGCTGGAATAAACAGTGCGCACGGTCATTGGCGCACGACCAGTGGTCGTGCGCGCTGGAGTTCTGTGATCGTGCGCCTACCTGGGTGGAGCCTGCAAAGTAAGAAATTTATAAAATACCATGTTCGCACGACCAGTGGCGCACGACCACCGGTCGTGCGCACTATCGTAGGCGGTCGTGCGCACTGTCCGAAACAGAACTCATAAAATTGATGTTAAGTGCGCACGAACAGTGGCGCACGACTGGTGGTCGTGCGCACTATCCGAGGTGGTCGTGCGCACTACCCGAGACAGAACTCGAAAAATAGGGTTAAGTGCACACGATCAGCGGCGCACGACCAGTGGTCCTGCGCAATAGAACTAGTGATCGTGCACAGTATACCTGTACAGAATTGTACAGGGAACACCTGCACGACTCCTCTTCCAGCACAACCACGAATCCAGCCACTAAAAGTGGCACTTAACAATGCATGAAAACTACTAGAGATGCAGAACATGAAATAACACCAAAAACGGGCCTAGAGGTGCACTTAGCATGGAGTATCAAATATGAGTGAAAACATGTCTAAAGTGAAGTGCATAGACTAGAAAATCGGCCTAGATGAGTCCATAAATGTGTATATATTTGGGACCCATCACACCCCTAGACTTAACTGTTTGCGCGTCCCGAGCAGATGAATTCGGTGGAGTGTGAAAATGGTAGTTAACAAAGGAAATTACACAAAGGAGTACGGTGCGAAGTAACAAACGCATGCAAATAGAAATTTAGTAAAAAGAGATTCTAACTATACTAATTAATTTACAAAAGTATTAGAGCGTAAAGAAAGATTTATCAATACTCCGTTGGTGAACTGTGAAGAACTTGATCGATCATGCCCGATGTGAAAGTAACAAGCCACTAAGGAGGGTGTTGCACAAGATTGAGGTTCAGGAATAACTCCGCTGAAATCCATCAACGTCGTGAACCATAAGCTTGCCCGGTCACACTCTCTCCACGGCGCTAGCAAACTCACAAGATAAATCAGTAGGGCTTTAGGATCATATTGGGGCTTAGGTTGCGGTATGATATTCGAAGATAAAGACGAAGGCTACGCAACCCAAATGAGTCAACGGAACGCTGCACCAAACAAAACCAAGAACAAAGCTCGTGTGACACACCCCCAGACTTATCATGAAAACTAGGTGTGCACACGACCTACTTCACAAATACCAACAGATTTTCTATTGCGCTTGGGAGGATATCTTTTCAATACAATTTTTTTTAGAATTTCATTTCAATAACATATTTTTCTTCTTTTTTCTTATCCTCCAGTTGGTTCATATTCAGCAAATAAACTTATTTTTCCTTCACATCACAGAGATTCCAAACATCACGCCAAATCAAGAACACGAGTGCAGTTAAACAGCAATTTGGTTGCGAAAGTAGGATAAGCTTTTAGGATTTGGTGAATGGAAGAGGAGCTGAAACAAAGAAGTGGTAGGCGCAAATGTTGGCTTGCAAAGGTGAGCGAATAGGATAGGGGAAGACAAAGCTCAAACTAGCCAAAAGGTGGCCTACATCACTTTTAACTCGAAGAATCGCTCGCACCCATGCTTCAAGAGTCGTTTGGGGCAAGTTCTTAGCCCACGAGAAAGGTAAACCTTCCTCCCGACTCGAGCAACACACAACTAGTGCTCGTATACACACAACACCGGGTTATCGCCAATTTCGTTCACATTCACCATTTGAGTATAACAAATCTAAAACTACGCAAAAATACTAATCATAAATTAAACGCATAAAAATAATCTAGTTTTACTCAAATTCTACTATAGCATGCGGATGCGACTAGAACACTGCGCGAGTCAACATCGCACTCCAATTAGTAATTCCTAAGCTAACACCCTAATTCACATTCCAAGCCAAAATAATTTATTCGGAGACGAAACAATCAGGTAAGTGCGCGCTTATGTGGGTGAAGTGGTGTATGAAGCATGGAATAATGACGATGGCAACGAAAAATTTAAACAATCTTCTAGCATGCAGTGCAACTCGTGCGCAAAGTGGATAACAACGTGCTCTCCCCCAGATTTAATCTAAACATTTCATCACAAAAACTGAAAGCTAGGGGGGAAGAAGTGTTACCCAATGCTCAGAATTGAGCATACCAGACGATTGGCGTTAATTTTCGTGAGCAATCCACAGCTTCCGCCATCGCAAAGAACAAAGCTCGCCTGCAAACGACACAACTAAAAGCGGCAAAAAAATATATAAAAACTGAATTGAAACATGTTAGAAAAACAGAAATCAGCAAATCTGGGTTGTCTCCCAGCAGCGCTTTTATTTTATGTCCTTAAGCTGGACCAAATACCTATATTATAATTGTTTATAGAGTGCAGAAATTAAATAAAAAGTGCATGAAAAAGAGAGTTTCACAAAATAAGAGATAAAAAGAAAAATCAGCTGTAGGCGCTTTTATGGTGCCCGTCTCCCGTAGCTTGTAGGCGGGAGGTGAAGGCTTTAGGGCCAACACTGGTGTCACCCAGTGTTCCCCTAACCTCCGCCCTCTTGCTACGGAGAACGGCAGAGCGCGCATCACGCAGACGCTTCTCTTGTTTAAGTTTAGCGACAGTCGGAGACTGCCAACGTTGAATGTTTTCAGATTCTCCCAATCGAGCAGTGGGTGGCGTCATTTCTGTCGCCGCAGTGACGACCGGATCAGCCCAAGAGATGGAACGCTTAACTAGTTTATTACACGATTCAATGCAAGAGAATAATGGGATGTCATCCCGAATCAAGTTCAGCTCAATAAGTTCAGGACTGCTGTCCTCCTCCCTCTTGGAAGCATAGTTTCTTCGAGAATCTCTTTTTCCTCTCCGCTTGACTGGTACTCTTCCATTTTTCCTTCAGATGATCCATTATCTTTCTTATCCCCTGCACAACTCAGTGATTCATCAAACATAAAAGGAGGGGTGGGGGGCAGATGGATGTTTCAGTTATAGTCTTGGGGCAAGTGGGCAAAGGCACCTTATTGGGTAGGAGGACACAACCATAAAAGGTTGGGTGAACGAATCACGTTGTGTGATAATTATTACACAGGCGAAAACAAACACAGACAGTGGGGTTTTGATTTGGTTTCCTACTGTTAACAACAATAAAAGAAATGCGGGTCGAAATCACCGCTTCGCAAGGTGAGATGGGTGCAGCGGCCGCGATGCCGAGCTTCATGAGGCGGATGGACGGTATGCAGCGAATGAAGTGATTACTAGTGTGGAGAGTGAGGGTCGCAAACACCTCTTCACAAATCTCCGTTAACTCTTGCTAACACGAATCGAACACGATGAGTGCGTGAGTGAGTGAGTGGAGGTGAGACGTATCACAAACAAATACTGAAGAACAGAGAAGAAACAACCATTGCATTTACACTAAACATCATGATATTCAAGTTTAAATGATTCAAAGAAATACAACAAAGGGGGAGGAAGAAATCAACCAATGGACGAAGACTAACGGCCATTCACGGCCGGAATGGTAGTTTGTCAAGCTACCTCCGGACTCGGGCGGACTGTGCTTCCGGCGTTGAGAGACTATCACGACCTCTCCACGTGCTTCCGTCGTCTTCTACCTCAGGATGACTATTCTTTTCACCGGACAGAACTGGAGATGGCTTGCTTGAGTGCTTGCGGAGGGTGGAGAATGCTCCCGGACGATGGAGGATTGCTTAGAATGGCTGGAGATGACTTCCCCTTGCGGAGAAGATGAGGTGGAGGTGGCTGGAAGTGGAAAACGGCGGCGTACGAATGGTAAATCGCGCTCCCGAAACCCCCGTTATCCCTAATCTGCGGATCAGGAACTTATATAGGCGCTGGAATAAACAGTGCGCACGGTCATTGGCGCACGACCAGTGGTCGTGCGCACTGGAGTTCTGTGATCGTGCGCCTACCTGGGTGGAGCCTGCAAAGTAAGAAATTTATAAAATACCATGTTTGCACGACCAGTGGCGCACGACCGGTGGTCGTGCGCACTATCGTAAGCGGTCGTGCGCACTGTCCAAAACAGAACTCATAAAATTGATGTTAAGTGCGCACGAACAGTGGCGCACGACTGGTGGTCGTGCACACTATCGTAGGTGGTCGTGCGCACTACCCGAGACAAAACTCAAAAAATAGGGTTAACTGCACACGATCAGCGGCGCACGACCAGTGGTCGTGCGCAATAGAACCAGTGATCGTGCGCAGTATACCTATACAGAATTGTACAGGGAACACCTGCAAGACTCCTGTTCCAGCACAACCACGAATCCAGCCACTGAAAGTGTCACTTAACAATGCATGAAAACTACTAGAGATGCAGAACATGAGAAAACACCAAAAACGGGCCTAGAGGTGCACTTAGCATGGAGTATCAAATATGAGTGAAAACATGTCTAAAGTGAAGTGCATAGACTAGAAAATCGGCCCAGATGAGTCCATAAATGTGTATATATTTGGGACCCATCAACCTCCCAAGGGCGAGGTCACCCACGGGACGACCTCCCAAGGGTGAGGTCGCCCAGGGGGCGACCTCTTAAGGGCGAGGTCGCCGATGGGGCTGAAAGTGAGGTTAGATCTTAAAATTACTTTAGAGGGGGGGGGGGGTGAATAGAGTATTAAAAAGTTTTTCACTTATTTTTAAAGCGAAATTAAAATAGTGATACTTATATGTGTATTGAGTGAGTTATAAAACAAATAAAAACAAATCACAACACACAACACAGTACACAAAAAATCACAACACAGAGGACACAAGGATTTTATAGTAGTTCCCCAATCAAACTGGGTACATCTACTCTTCTACCACCCTTGGTAGGATTCCACTAGGTTTTTGATCAGGTGCCCTATCACCAATGGATTTTTGAACAGGTGTCCAAACACCAAGGAGCTTTTGATCAGGTGCTCTAACCAAACCACAGGTTTTTGTTCAGATGCCCTGCCACCAATGGGTTAACTTTTGAAGGGAGTTATAACCCTGTACAAGAGGGGATAAAGAAGGTTAAGATGTTCTTCTCTGTCAATAATCTAAGAGAAGACTCTAGTGGAATGTGTTGTTGTAAAGCTCCTCTGTCTGATTGAAATTTGCTGACAGCTTGAGGATAGAGCTTTCACTTGAAAGAGATTTCTTGTATCTTCCTGATAGCTGATGAATCTGAGAGACAAAATGTTTCTCAGATTGTTTGTTGCTCTTTTGAAGATCTGAACTTGCAGCAGAAATACTGAGAGAAGGTGTTAATGTTCTCAGTGAATGAAATTGCTGCTTGAAGAAGATGAAGACTGAAAAGCTTTTTCTGTATCTTTCTTTCTTCTTCCTCTCGACTGTTTTCTCCTTCTATTTCTTTTCTTGCTGTTCTGCTGTAATGAAAGATAATACTGTATATCTTCTTCCTCTTTCTTTTTCCTGTACAGTTATTCTGTAATGTTCTGTAATACTGTCGTGAAAACGGTATATCTTCTTCCTTTTTCTTTTTCCTGTACAGTTATTCTGTAATGTTCTGTTCTGTAATATGTCGTGAAAACTGTATATCTTCTTCCTTATTTTCTTTTGATAATCTCTGACTGATTTGAAATTCAAATCCTTTGATTTAAGGAATAAAATAATCTGTAAGAGATATACTCGAAACTGTAAATCTGACACGCTTTATTTCTTTTCCTTTTCCATGAAAAGCGTCCTTTTCCAAGAATATGTCAACGACCTCTTTACGAAATAGGAGTATAAATAAAAGGAAATATATTATCCTTACTTATCTGGAAGAATCGATCTGTTGCTGAGAATTGAGTTCAGAGAATGAAATAAACATAATCCTTCTAAAATTCTGAACTGAAATAGGAATTTGTCGATCTGAACAAATGTCGTCGAACACAATCTGGGATTCGTCAATCTCAAGATGGAGGTCGCCGAACTGAAAGATTAACTGCTAAATCTGCCTGGAAGAATTGAGTTCGTCGAACTGAGAAGAACTTTCATCGATCTGAACCAATTCGTCGATCGCTGATACTTGGTCGAACGCTGAGACTTGGTTAACCGCTGAGACTTGGTCAACCGCTGAGACGAGGTTCATCGACCGCTGAGACGAGCTTCAACAACCGCTGAGACGAGCTTTCTTCGACCGCTGAGAGCATTTCGTCGACCGCTGAGAGGAGTTCGTCGAACGCAGACTAGAGTTCATCGAACGCAGAACTTTGACAAGTTCGTCGAACACAGGAGCATGCCGTTCGTCGAACGCAGAATTGAGTTCATCGAACGTAGTATGGAGTTCGTCGAACGCAGAAAACTTAATTTTTCCTAAGTTCTATCAGTCTAAAACCTTGACCCTTAAGACTATACATTGGGGTCAACTTAGTCCTAATCAGCAGATAGTGATCCTAGCCCAAATCAGTAATAGGGTTGTTCCAACAATCTCCCCCTATTTGGGTTAGGACACTATTTGACAAAATTTGAATAATAAAACAAACAACAAAACAACAGAGCATATATATCTGATAGATTTTAAATATTTCATTAGATATAAAATATGATACTCTGGGTTTTGAGATTACATTGAAAACAAATAAATAAATATAAATAAATAGAACCTTTGACTTTCTCTGAATTATGACATTTCCTTCAGCTTTCTGAATTGATTGTCTAAACTGTATCTGCTATATTTCAGCTTTTTGAATTTGTTGATCTAAACTGTATCTGCTATATTTGAATTTGATATCTGAGTTGTATCTGCTATTTTTCACCTTTCTGAATTTGTTGATCTGAACTGTAGCTTTATAATCTGAATATGCTTTGCTACTAATCTGAATTTGAATCTGTCATAACTGAATCTGCAACATCTCCCCTAAATCTACAAACTGCTGTGAGCTTTTTCAAGAACTGAAAACATGCTTCTTCATCAACATTTCCTCTTGAAACTGGAGCATCTTCAGAAAACAACTCCCCCTACCATAAGGAGTTTCTTCAAAACAACTCCCCCTGTCAAAAAGGAAAGTATCTCCCCCTGACAAAAAGGAGCTTCTTCAATACATCTCCCTCTGCCAAGTTTCAGGAAGACCTGGAGCTAGGCCCCTAGAAGAAGGGACATTTGAGGAGGTAGGGAAGGATGCAATCTTTATATTGATATTGTTCCTACAAAATGAAATAGAGATCAAGTGCAAAGGAACTGGAAGAGAAGCAATTATGTAGGCATTCAGTTAAAATATTTGATTATTGTGACATATCAGAAATAAAAGCTTCATCAAAACTGGGTTCGAGGAAAAATAATTTTTCATCGATCTCGGTTCGACGATCTAGATGACTTCGTCGATCTCCGTTCGATGAACGACTCAATTTCGTCGATCTCAGTTCGATGAAGAGATGAGATAAGTAGAAAATTTAATTTTTAGCAGATTGAATCTCCATCTATCATTCCTAGCTGATTTATAAAGAAGATATGTTTCTTTTCATCCAATGGCTTGGTGAAAATATCAGCTCTTTGCAAATCAGTTGAAATGAACTGTAGGAAAATTTTATTTTTATCCACATTATCTCTGATAAAGTGGTGCCTAATTTCTATGTGTTTAGTCCTACTATGGAGAACTGGATTTTGTGCTATAGATATTGCACTAGTATTGTCACAAAATATAATTGAATTATTTAGATTGATACCATAGTCTAGGAGCTGATTGTGTATCCACAATATCTGTGAGCAGCAACTGCCTGCATCTATGTATTCAGCTTTAGCTGTTGATGTAGACAAATGTATTTGTTTCTTACAAAACCAAGACACAAGCCTATCACCAAGAAACTGACAAGTTCCTGATGTGCTTTTCCTGTCTACTCTGCATCCAGCATAATCAGAATCTGAGAATCCAGTTAATTCAAATTCTGATGCTGTTGGATACCAAAGTCCTAGATTTGGACAACCCTTTATATATCTCAAAATTCGTTTTAATAAAATTAGGTGAGATTCTTTGGGGTTAACTTGGAACCTAGCACAAATAAAATTAGCAAACATTATATCAGGCCTACTTGCTGTTGAATAAAGTAATGAGCCAACAATTGCTCTATATACTTTCTGATCAACAGGTTTCCCTAATTCACCATTATCAACAACAGCATTTGAGGGCATGGGTGTTTTTATGGTGGAAGCATCAGACATACCAAATCTTTTCACTAATTCCTTAGCATACTTGGATTGTTATATGAATATGCCATTTGGAGTTTGCTTCACTTGAAGACCAAGGAAGTATGATAACTCGCCCATTCTACTCATTTCAAATTTAGATTGCATCAGGTTAGAAAACCTTTTGCATAGATTTGAATCAGTAGAGCCAAATATGATATCATCTACATATATTTGAACTAGTAAAGTTTGATTTTTATGTATCCTGAAAAATAAAGTTTTATCAACTATGCCTCTACAGAAATTATTCTCCAAAAGAAAATTAGCTAAGGTCTCATACCATGCTCTGGGAGCTTGCTTGAGACCATAAAGAGCTTTATTAAGCTTAAATACATAAGTGGAGTGAGTTGGAGAGATGAAACCTGGTGGTTGTTCCACATGGACTTCTTCTTTGATGTCTCCATTCAAGAATGCACTCTTCACATCCATCTGATATACCTTGAACTTCTTGAATGCAACAAAGGCAAGGAAAATCCTGATAGCTTCAAGTCTTACAACAGGAGCAAAGGTCTGATCATAGTCAATTCCTTCTTCCTGTGAATATCCTTGGGCTACCAATCTTGTTTTGTTTTTGACTATGTTGCCTTGATCATCTAGCTTGTTCCCGAAGACCCACTTGGTGCCAATAACTGGGTGGCCTTTTGGTCTTGGAACCAAATCCCATAACTTGTTCCTTTCAAATTGATTGAGCTCCTCTTGCATTGCAAAAATCCAATTTGGATCTTGTTCTGCATCTTTTATGGATTGAGGTTCAATCTGGGATAGGAAACAAGTGTGCATCTGATTTTGGTGTAGTTGATGCCTTGTTTGAACACCTACTGAAATATATCCAATGATTTGGGATATTGGATGATCTCTAACTATGATGTGGTCAACTGTTGGAGTAGGTTCAGCAATGGTATCCACTTGGGGAATTTGTTCAGCTGTCACTTGATTTGATTTGTTAGCAAGATCTGGATTATCCTCTTCTTCATTGTCTTCAATTATTTCATTTGATGGAAGTAGAGAATCTTCTTTCTGTAGATCCAATCCATTTAGCTCTTCACATAGAGCTGATACCTGCAAAGTATGTTTGGTAGAGGTGGTGTTCCTCTCCTCAATTAACATGTTAGTTTCATCAAAAGATACATGCATGGACTCTTCTATCTTAAGAGTAGATTTGTTGTAAACTCTGTATGCTTTACTAGAAAGAGAATATCCAAGGAATATGCCTTCATCAGCTTTTTCTTCAAACTTCCTTAGATACTTCTTGTCATTGTTATGCACATAGCATTTACTTCCAAATATCTTTAAATAGTTAACCTTAGGCTTTTTATTCTTGAGTAGTTCATATGGAGTTTTACCCTTAAGCTTATGTATCAGGCTTCTGTTCAACACATAATTTGATGTGTTCACTGCCTCTGCCCAAAAATAGAGTGGCAAGTGAGCATCAGCAAGCAATGTAGTTGCTGATTCAAGAAGTGTTCTATTTTTCCTTTTAGCTACCCCATTTTATTGAGGAGTTTTAGGAGCAGAGAAACACTGCCTGATCCCTTCTTTTCCACAAAATTTTCTCATCAGAAGAGATTCAAACTCAGTGCCATGATCACTTCTGATCAATGCAACTAGAGTAGAGTACTCAATCTTGATGGACCTGAGAATGTCTGTCAGAACATTGAAGGTGTCAGACTTGTTCCTAAGAAAGAACACCCAAGTGAATCTTGAGAAGTCATCTACAATAACTAGAGAGTAATGCTTCCCTCCTAGACTTTGTATTGCAATGGGTCCAAAAAGGTCCAAATGCAGTAAGTACAAAATCCTAGGTGAATCACTCTTGGATAAAGATTTAAAACTACTCTTGGCCTGCTTACCTAATTGACAAGCCCTTCAGAGTCCTTCCTTCTTGTAAGAACCAGAAGGCAGTCCTCTAACAAGATTGTCCATAGAAAGCTTAGATATAGTTCTAAGGTTAATATGTCGTAGACTTTTATGCCATAATTCATTTGTTTTACTTATAGAATTAAATAAACAAATATCAGAATTGGCAGAGTCAAAATTGACTAAGTAAATATTTCCATGTCTAATACCAGATAACACATTTATGTTTTTATTATTAGTAATAAGACATAAGGAATGATTGAGAGTTACCTGATAACCTTAATCACATAACTGGCTTATGCTGATGAGGTTGTGCTTCAGACCCTTGACATAAGCTACCTCCTTGAAGGTAACTGCTCCAACTTTGATCTTCCCATATCCTTTGGTTTGTCCACAGTTGGAGTCTCCAAAGATCACCATGGGTCCAAGCCTTGCCTTGTAGTTGCTCAGGTTGGCCTTGTTTCCTGTCATGTGCTTTGAACATCCACTATCCAGATACCATTATTCTTTTAATTTTGGATAGCCCTGTACCTGCACAATAGAAAAAATAAACTAGTTGTTTTTTGAACCAGACTACCTTGGGTCCTTTTGTATTACCACAAAACTCTGAAATAAAAGACATTTCAGGCTGATCCTTATAACCTTGTGGATGATATCTCCTTGGAGGATTTATCCATTCAGTGAAAGGATTGAAAGTATGTGAAGAATAAAAATTCTTTAGATTTTCTGTATATTTTCCGTTCGACGAACTGGGCTGAGTTCGTCGATCGCCGTTCGACGAAGTGTAGTGCTTTCGTCGAGCGCTGTTCGAATAATAACTATACTGAAATTCTGGCTTCAGAGTTCGTCGATCTCCGTTCGACGAAGTGAATTCATTTCGTCGAGCTCCGTTCGATGACTTCTGCTGAATTCCTTTATTCTTAACAGCCTTGCTTGAAATGTTTTTATTTACTTCTACTGCTCTTTGCTCTTGGCAGAGATGAACTTTATTGGTGTAGAAAATATGTTCTTCTTAATAAGAGATGTCTCACTTGATGATGCACCCAAGCCTAGTTTGCCACTTAATCTGACATTTACTGTGCTTATGATGTCCATCAGTTTGATACTTCTCCCATTTAGGGATTCTTCAAATTTCTTGGCCTCAGATAGTTTGTTCTCAATGAGAATAATATGTTCTCTGGAGGCAGCCAAATCTTTCTTAAGATTAGCATTTTCTTCACTGAGTTGGTTCATTTCAACCAACTTATTTCTGAGAGAGATAATCTCTTTCTCAGATTTAATTAAGTCTAAGCAAAGAACTTTGAATTCATCTTTGAATTCAATTGAATTAAAATCAAAATTTGAGATTACCTGATCACTGTCATCTTCAGATTCTTCTTCATCTGAGTTGTTTGCTGAGGCATTGATAGCCATCATGCAAAAATTTCTCTCTTCTTCATCATCTTCATCATCAGAAGAGCTGGATGAAGATGCAAGTTCTGACTCACTGCTTGAGTCATAGACAACCATCAAGCATTGGTCTTTTTCATTTGATTCTTCTTCATCTTCAGAAGAACTAGATGAAGACTCTGACTCTGTTTCACTCCAAGTTTCAGCTACAAATCCTCTTCCCTTATGCTTGTGTTTGTGGGAGGAAGACTTGTTGGAGTGCCTCTTTTCTACTTTCTCTTTTCTCTTCTCCTTCTTTATGTTCTCTGGACACTCTGGTAGAATGTGTCCAGGTTTCCTGCAGCCAAAACAAATAATTTCTTTAGAACTTGACTTGTCATACCTTGGCTTTTCCCTTGATTTGGAATCCTTCTTTCTGAAATCCTTTCTAGCCATCTTGTAGAACCTTTTGGCTAGAAGGCTCATGAACTCCACTTCTCCTGGAGCTTTTTCTTCTTCTTCAGTAGCTTGTAAAGCTATACTTCTCTCCTTCTTGGATGCTGGAGATGAAGTAGATTGCTCAGCTTCCCTGGATTTAATAAGCTGTTCATAGGATTTGAGTTTGCCTAATAAGATCTCAGTGGATATCTCATTAAGGCTTCTGGCTTCCTTGATTGGCCAGATCCTAGAGTCCCATGTGCTGGGGAAGCACATTAGGATCTTATCATTGACTTCAGTGATGGAGATCACTTTGTCTAAAGATTTCAGCTCATTGACTATGAGGCTGAGCCTGTTGTACATATCCGCCACTGTTTCATTTTCTACCTTTTTGAAATTCTCATATTGAGAAATAAGGTGGGATCTTCTGTCCTTTCTTTCATCTGCTGATCCTTCAACCATATTGTTGAGTGAGATCCAAATTTCTCTTGCTGAAGTGCATTCCACAACTCTTTGGAAAATGTCATCAGACATTGTTTGTGCCAAAATGTTCATTGCCTTGGCATCTGCACTTCTCTGCTTCTTTTGGGCATCTGTCCACTCAGGTGGTGGAACATCATTGTTTGTTGTTGGTGCTTCAGCACTTGTTGTTACTGTAGGTGTAGGAGGTCCTGTCAAAATAACATTAACAATTTCCTCATCAATAGAATTCATGTACAATCTGATCCTTGCCTTCCATAGTGCAAACTTACTTAGATTGCACATAAGAGGTCTTGCGCTAGAATATTCTTTGTTCTGTGCCATGAGTTTTTAAGCAAAAGAAAATTCTAAAATAAATTTAAGATCTAATTGATCTTTTTGATTCAGGTGTTAGCCTGTAAACAATCAACTACCCTCTGATACCAATTGAAAGCGAGGTTAGATCTTAAAGTTACTCTAGAGGGGGGTGAATAGAGTATTAAAAAGTTTTTCACTTATTTTTAAAGAGGAATTAAAATAGTGATACTTATATGTGTATTGCGTGAGTTATAAAACAAATAAAAACAAATCACAGCACACAGCACAGTACACAGAAAATCACAACACATATGACACAAGGATTTTATAGTAGTTCCCCAATCAAACTGGGCACATCTACTCTTCTACCACCCTTGGTAGGATTCCACTAGGTTTTTGATCAGGTGCCCTATCACCAATGGATTTTTGATCAGGTGTCCAAACACCAAGGAGCTTTTGATCAGGTGCTCTAACCAAACCATAGGTTTTTGTTCAGGTGCCCTGCGACCAATGGGTTAACTTTTGAAGGGAGTTATAACCCTGTACAAGAGGGGATAAAGAAGGTTAAGATATTCTTCTCTGTCAATAATCTGAGAGAAGACTCTAGTGGAATGTGTTGTTGTAAAGCTCCTCTGTCTGATTGAAATTTGCTGACAGCTTGAGGATGGAGCTTTCACTTGAAAGAGATTTCTTGTATCTTCCTGATAGCTGATGAATCTGAGAGACAAAATGTTTCTCAGATTGTTTGTTGCTCTTTTGAATATCTGAACTTGCAGCAGAAATACTGAGAGAAGGTGCTAATGTTCTCAGTGAATGAAATTGCTGCTTGAAGAAGATGAAGACTGAAAAGCTTTTTTTGTATCTTTCTTTCTTCTTCCTCTCGACTGTTTTCTCCTTCTATTTTCTTTTCTTGCTGTTCTGCTGTAATGAAAGATAATACTGTATATCTTATTCCTCTTTCTTTTTCCTGTACAGTTATTCTATAATGTTCTGTAATACTATCGTGAAAAATGTATATCTTCTTCATTTTTCTTTTTCCTGTACAGTTATTCTGTAATGTTCTGTTCTGTAATATGTCATGAAAACTGTATATCTTCTTCCTTATTTTCTTTTGATAATCTGTGACTGATTTGAAATTCAAATCCCTTGATTTAAGGAATAAAATAATCTGGAAGAGATATCCTCGGAACTGTAAATATGACATGCTTTATTTCTTTTCCTTTTCCATGAAAAGCGTCCTTTTCTAAGAATTTGTCAACGACCGCTTTACGAAATAGGAGTATAAATAAAAGGAAATATATTATCCTTACTTATCTGGAAGAAAAGATCCGTTGCTGAGAATTGAGTTCAGAGAATGAAATGAACATAATCCTTTTGAAATTCTGAACTGAAATAGGAATTCGTCGATCTGAACAAATGTTGTCGAACACAATCTGGGAGGAGTTTGTCGAACTGAAAGATTAACTGCTAAATCTGCCTGGAAGAACTGAGTTCATCAAACTGAGAAGAACTTTCGTCGATCTGAACCAATTCGTCGACCGCTGAGACTTGGTCGAACGCTGAGACTTGGTCAACCGCTGAGACTTGGTCAACCGCTGTAACGAGGTTCATCGACCGCTGAGACGAGGTTCAACAACCGCTGAGACGAGCTTTCTTCGACCGCTGAGAGCATTTCGTCGATCGCTGAGAGGAGTTCGTCGAACGCGGACTAGAGTTCGTCGAACGCAAAACTTTGGCAAGTTCGTCGAACACATGAGCATGCCGTTCGTCGAACGCAGGATTGAGTTCGTCGAACGCAGTATGGAGTTCGTCGAACGCAGAAAACTTAACTTTTCCTAAGTTCTATCAGCCTAAAAACTTGACCCTTAAGAATATACATTGGGGTCAACTTAATCCTAATCAGCAGATATTGATCCTAGCCCAAATCAGTAATAAGGTTGTTCCAACAAGGGCGACCTACAAGGGCGAGGTCGCCGATGGGGCGACCTCCCAAGGGTGAGGTCGTCGGGGGGCGACCTCCAAGGGTGAGGATGGCCAGGGGGCGACCTCCAAGGGGGAGGTCGCCCAGGGGGCAACCTCCCAAGGGGGAGGTCGCCCAGGGGGCGACCTCCAAGGGAGTGGTCGCCCAGGGAATGACCTCCAAGGGTGAGGTTGCCCAAGGGGTGACCTCCCAAGGGTGAGTTCGCCGAGGGGACGACCTCCAAGGGCGAGGTCGCCCAGGGGGCGACCTCCCAAGGTCGAGGTCGCCCAGGGGGCGACCTCCCAAGGGCGAGGTCGCCCAGGGGAAACCTCCAAGGGCGAGGTCGCCCAGGGGCGACCTACAAGGGCGAGGTCGCCCAAGGGGCGACCTACAAGGGCGAGGTCGCCCAGGGGGCGACCTCCAAGGGGGAGGTCGCCAAGGGTGCGACCTCCAAGGGCGAGGTCGCCCAGGGGGCAACCTCCAAGGGCGAGGTTGCCCAGGGGCGACCTCTCAAGGGAGAGGTCGCCCAGGGGGCGACCTCTCAAGGGCGAGGTCGCCCAGGGGGCAACCTCTCAAGGGAGAGGTCGCTCAGGGGGCGACCTCTCAAGGGCAAGGTCGCCCAGGGGGCGACCTCCAAGGGCGAGGTCTCCCAGGGGGGCGACCTCCCGGGGGCGAGGTCGCGCGGGGCGTGACCTCCAGACGAGGTCTCGTGAAGCACGACCTCTACGAGGCGCGGAGGCGAGACTACCCGGGCGATGGGAGACCGCTTGGGCTCGGGTACCCGGAAAAATTTACCTGGATTGCCGGGAGAGGTTGACCGAGGACTGCGAGAGCGTGTGGATTGCTTCAATCACTTGCAAAAGCCAGCTCGAGGGGATCACCATTTTCTGGGTAAACAGGAGGCACAAGCATCCGTTTCCATCTGAGCAAGTCAGTGAGTAGAGGAGACAGAGCTCCCTCTCGCGTGTGGGGGATGTCGGGGAAGATTCCCTATAAAAGTAAGAAAAAAAGGAGGTTTAAGCCCGAGGAAAGGGTGAGTGAAAAAAGAATAAGAAGGAGAAGGCACATGTCCCTGGTGGCACATATGCGAGTCGGTCAATGTTCCTCCGCAAGTATTTGGCTTCGAAGACCACACCCGCAAGGTACTTATACCACTCGGTCGCCTCGCCATCCACGCGAGGTGCTTTGCATATTTTCTCAGGCCTCTGAATAATCGAATAGGGCATCCTTCTGAGATCACCCTGAACAAAAATGAGCTTGTCGTTCTAGTGATGGACCTTATTTGAGATCTCGCTCACCTTGACATACGCACTGGTGAGAAAACATACTCTGTCGGTGGTTGCCCAAAAAATGAATACCTTCCGGATGACCGTTAAGTTAAACTCAATCCTCTCCTCGCGCAAATAGCAAGTGAAGGCGGTTAACAATCCCAAAATATCTATGGAATTGTCTCACCTTAGGCCAAAGGGGGAGGCGAAGTCTGACCTTAAAGTGAGAAAGTGAGAACGCGAGTCAGTCTTCATAGAAGGTGTTGATACCCCCTCCCTTTGCTGGGTGACGAGCCACAAATCTTTCGAGAAGGCAGGAGTTCTCAAAGGCAAGAAACTCCTCCTCTGACACCCTCCCATCATGGAAGGGATGTTCAGAGAAGTTCATCGCATATTGCTCTCGCCCATTCCTACCTAGAGACGAGCGACTGGGATCCATCTCAAAGAGGAAAGAAAGGCGCGTGAGAGTGGAAGTGAAACATAGAGAGAGGGGAGGTGAGCAAGGAAATCGATGAAATAAGAAGGCATGTGGGGTTTTGATGAATAGTAAATTATACGTATTTTAGTATAGTTTTTAACATAGTTTTAAGTAATATTGTCCATATTTCATGTAAATTATTGAATAAATGATTTGTTTTAACTAATATATATATATATATATATATATAGTATTTAAAGGAACTATTTAAGTATGTAAATAAATTTGTAAATATTTATATAAAGTATTTAAAAATACTTCCAAAAGTGGCAAGTAAGAAGAGTTAGGTAGGCCTCGCTTAGTGTTGGGTCCACTTCCAAAAGCCTCGACCTCAAGTGCAAACTTTCAGCCCGCGCAAGTATCCAACACACTCACGAGTCGAGATGATCTCCTCGTTCATAGTGCACATGGTAGCCTCCACTCGGCGCAGGTGGTCCTCTATCAGTTCTACCATACCTTTAGAAGAAAGTTGAACCTCCTCTGCCAACAGGGTGTAGTCCACTTCCAACACTTCCATCTGCTGCTCCAGCACGTGGATGCAGGCGAGGGGGTTTGGCTCAACGAACCCTCGCCCCTCTTGGAGCTCATGGAGCAAGCATCCCTGCCTACAAATTATATTGACCATGTTGTTAAAACTGTGAATCAGACCAACGATGAGTTCGCACCCCAAAAAGGAGGTATCTTGCACTTAATTGGCCCGTGGGAGAACTTGGCCGAAAACTCAGAACTAAGAACTGGCCCTTGGCTGCAGCATGGAGGTCCCACCACACACCTGGAAGATCTTGGAGCGCTTCCCCTCTCATGCCAAAACTGTAGTTGGGCACCTTGGAGAACCTCAAACACAATCCAAAATTGTCCAGAGGAGGAAGAAGCCCCAGAAATGGATGCCCTCCAAAGGTGCCCTTCAGGGTCAATAAATAGTTTCTCAACTTGGTCTGCCAATAATGTAAATCCGACTTTTGGTTTTTCTAAACGCACCCCAAAATCGCCTGCCAACAACCAAGCTCTGTTGTTTGGGATGGCAATTAGCAGACATGCCTGAATAACATATTGCACCAAAAACCCGGGGGCTGACGAAGCCATCTCGCCTCCCCCTTGCGACTTACCTAGGCGAGCTCAGGCTCGACTCACCCTCGCTATACACTTGTCGTGAGGCGGCGAGCCCAACTCTCCTTGCCCTCGTGATCCACTTGTCACGAGGCGGCGAGCCCAACTCGCCTCGCCCTCGTGACCCGCTTGTCGCGAGGCAGCGAGACCAACTCGCCTAGCCCTCGCGAGCCACTTGTCGTAAGGCGGAGAGCCCAACTCACCTCGCCCTCGCGACCCGCTTGTCACGAGGCAGCGAGCCCAACTCGCCTCACCTACAGGACCCACTTGTCGCGAGGCGGCGAGCGCAACTCGCTTTGCTTATGCTCGAGTCTCATTTCACCCTTCTGTGAACACGAGGTTGTACACAATCCCCGCTCTTTGTGAGATTATCCTAAGCTCGTAGAGAAAGTCCAAACCCCGGTGTTCGCCGATCGGCTGCTGACCTGGCTGGAATCTTTTGGTGGGTCGCATCCTTAGCGCTATAATACCACCAATCATAGGTGACATGTAACTTCTCAGTCTGTTCACTCTATTTCACTGCCTATTACTGTAGCTACCCAAATGCCTCTTTCAGAAGAAGCCCAAGCTCGCCTAGATGCGTCGAGGGAGAACAAACGGTCATTCACCATTGAGCTCGAGCCTTGGATCGGCCGACGGGTCTCTGTTGCTTCTCCGAAGGCCAAAAAAGCGAAGATGGTTAGACACCACCCGGGGGAGGGTGGATCTTCTCTCGCGTACCCACCACCTGATCCTGGGCTCGCACAACAGGTACACAAGCTGATGGCCTTGACCTCTCCTAAAACAGATTTAAGATCATCTTTTCTCGCTTGCAGAACGCGCTCCTCGAGAAAGAGACCACATGTGAGGACTTGACGGGCGTTCGTCCTCAATACCTTGAGAGGGCTAGTACTGTGGCCATGAAACCGGGTCTCGCAGCCCTGCACGCCCCCTCACTGCGACCTGGTGAGCTACTCGCCTTCCTCCCGACAAACTGATTCCCCTTGTCCATTAATTTTCCTCTGTTGTCGCCTCTTGCAACCACCCTCCTTACGATGCTTGGAAGACGCAACTCTCTACAAGGATCGCCGGTCCCACTGGAGGTGACCACCACGATCCAAGACACTGGCCCTCTAGGCGAGAATGGTCTTGACGGCTCGCTACCCGCCACCCTCTAAAATGCCAGCAATGCGCCACACCCCCTTGGCCAGGGGAAGTCAGTTACGTTCACTTTTACCGAGGCCTTCCAGGGGCAGTCGAGCTCCTCGCGTCAGCCTCACGACAAGAGGATTATTCCCTCGCCAGGTTGGTTAGTGACTTAGCGATCATTCACACCTCGCCTTCATTAGACTGACACACTTACTTGCAGGTGTCCGCGAGATCTCCCTCGCCAACCTCGACTTCAGGGAGGAAGAGCTCCCCCACCGCCTTCGCCGGACGTGATCACCGACTTATTGGGAAATCCCCGAGATCCCGAGGTGCTGAAGAGGCAGACTGCCAAGGTGCTCCAGAAATACGTCCTTATGCTGCAAGACCTCTACAACCAGGCGCGAGAGGACAGGGAATTCTCCGAGGAAGCCCTCGCCGCCCTCGAGGATGACTACGCGCAGCTCCTCGCTGAGCAGCGGTTGGATACCCACAACGAGGTCACCTCACCGGGGTGCACCTTTCATGAGCGGAGGATCAGATGCGCTTGCTGCAACACGAGCTCCGTGCCATCCGCACCTACTATTATCCTCGCATGCCGCCGAGCTCGGGGGTGCGAGGCCGAGGTCGATGGAGGTGGATCCAATACTGATCCTGCTCGTGCTCACATTCGCTTGGCGATCCCTGAAAACATATTTTGCATTCATTTAAATGCTTTCATCATCAGCCCTGTGAACAATCTTATTATTATTATTTGGTGTTTCTCGCCCGCAATTGGGCTTTCGCTTATATTTACTCGTACTGCGATATTACTGTTTGTGCTGCATTCACTCATTTTCATTTTTATTTTTTATGTTCTTGTATGTGACTTTTATTGGGCTCGTCTCGCCTGTCACGTGCTTAGTTCACCAATAGCGAGCCTGCTTCACTGTATTGTTGCGAGCGGGTGAGGAATAGGGGCCGGATTGAGGATTAAGGCATGTAGAAATGAAATTCTGCTAACCGCACATTCGCCTCTTCGATTCCTTCCCACACTTTTTGTTTTCTTATAAACAGGTCCCTTCCCCACACCCAACTACCACATTTATCGCTCTTGCCTTCTGCTCCTTTCGCTTCCAAGACCTCGCGCCTCTCTTCTCGTGCTCGCATACATTTTTCTTTTCAGATCTCGCCAACATTAATCAGATGGGAGGTGATGGTGGCGATGCTGAAGGCCGAGCCAAGTGCGCTTGGACTTTCTCGGACCACTCATTCCTTAACTGCCCGCTCTACGAGAGCGAATACCATGCAGTGGTCGCCCATAATATCTCGCTCGGGTACTCTGCTCACCATCCTTCGAAGACGGAGGCCATCAACGACCTCTCGCCGGACGAGCTTGCTATTTTCGCCGCTCACTTTGATGTCGGCCTGCAACTGCCCATATGGACGGAAGATCACCAGGTATTTTCTCGCGTTGTGATATTCCTTCTCGCACCCGCGCTTGTTTCTTAACCTTGTGGTCGTGGGTTCGCCAGGTTCTTAAGTACTTTGGCGTGATACCGGGCCAGCTGACCCCTAACTCGATCGCAGTCATAGTCGCCTTCGCCCACTTCCTAAGGGAAGAACGAATCGAGTTCAGCCTGCCGGTCTTCCTCAAGCTGTTCTCCTTTTGGGCGTATAAGGACGGGACCGCCTACTTTTCGAGCCAACATGCCAAGGTTTGTAAGACGGTCAACAAGAGCCATCATTGGCTCCAAAAGTACATTTTTGTGAAGGGGCCCTTCGACAACATCCATTCTCACCCATCCAGCATGACGAGGCGACCTACCTCCCTCCCACACTCGGTGGTCACGATGCCGAGCTCTTCAAGTTTTTCGCGACGAAGAACTTCGAGGTCGCCTATCTTCGGTGAAACATCAATTCACTACCCCCTGTGCAACCTGGGGCAGGTAACACTCGCGCTCGCTTCCACCTTCGTATTCTTTCTTATTCCGTTAGCTGACCTCTGATCGTTGTCTCCAATTCGCAGGAGAGCGAGACCTTCCACTCCACCCCTTTATGCGAGGTCCGGGATTATCCTTCCTATTCTTGTGCTTGCCAACGCGACCGCAGTCGCTTGCAGGGACGCTCCCAGCACCTCTGACCCCCCTAGAAAAAAGTGTTCCGCAGCCGCGGGGCGCCTTCCTCACCGCTGGAGCCCAAGAAGAAAAAGGCCTCGACTCCGGCTAAGGTAAAACGTGTCCTCAGGGACCTTCCAGGAGAAGACCCTTCGGTGGGCCTGCCTGCAGATAAAGGTACCAGCGAGGTCGCTGGAGTGGTCGTCGGTACGCAGGGCTTGCCCGTGCTGGCAAGCCATCGAAACTTTGGCCTCGGCGCAAAGCACTGAGATGAGGCCGGCGAGCCCTTGATGCGCTTGGATCAGGAGGCCAACAGGGCCTCGGTGTCAACCCTCCTCCCCTCCTGGCTAGAGCAGGAGACCATCAGCAACCAGGCCTTCACCTTCTCCTTCAGGCTTTATGGTCAGGAGGATGCCGTGGTTTTCGACGACGTGATGACCCGATCACTCTCCCATGAGAGCGCGCGAGCCTAACTCTATGCCTTGGAGCTCGCACATATGATGGGTCGGCGCTGCTTCCAGCTGGAGTGTTATTCTGAAGAGCTCCAACACGAGCTAAAGGAGGCTAAGGATGAGGTCGCGATCCTTAAAGAAAAGTAGGATATTTTCGACGGCCTCCTCGCCAGCCTTCAGGTTGGGATGGTAAGTTGCTGAAGAGTTCACCTCCCTTCATCGCTGCTCTTTTCTTTTGGCTAACTCATTCCCTTCCAGGATGCCGAGGCCGCCTATCAGCTTCTCGCTCGCAACTTCGACTTGGTAAAGGAGAACCTCGGGCTGAAGGCCAGAACAACGAGCTGAACCGGGCCGTCCTTCCTACGCCTCCTCACAACGGCAAGACAGATACATACTCGCAGTTCGAGCTAGAGGAGATGATGCAGAAGAACGTGATTGCGGCGGCAAAACACATCTTTCACGCCCTGCATGGAGCAGGCCTCTTGTCCGGCGAGGCAGCGAGACTGCCCGTCGAGGAGGTGGTCCCGGAGCTGTTCCTTCCACTGCCCAAGTACGACGATGGCACCTCTCCTAGCGGCGAGAGCGAGCGGTCAGAGGACAACTCCTAGGGCTTACATGCCTTTAACACTGTATTTTTTGATTGATTTTGATTTTTTAGCTAGCGCGAGATCGCCGCAACCCATGTGATAGAACATATTTTGATGAAATAAATAAAACTTGTTCTTTTTTTCATCGTTGTCTTTTGTCATTTTATATTCTCCTCGTTGTAGCGTACTCGCGAACCTTTCATACGTTGGTACTCGTAAAGCGCACCCTCTGGGATTGTGTACGCATTTTGACTTTGTTCACCTCCGTGAACCCCTGGGCTCGCCTATCCCGAGATGTCGTGAGAGGTGCCTCACCTGCACTGCCTCGCGTGCGCTCTCTAACATAGCCCATTTCTTTCGATTGCCCTGGTTGTGTGCTTGGATCCCTCGACCCCGGGCTCACCCTCATGCCGCCAGGCCGCGTCGCCTAGGACTTGGGAGCAGAACCCTGCCCTGTGGGGGAACTTGCGTCCCACGGTTCTACGGATATCTGCAGAGCGAGCCCCAGTTCACCTTGCCACTCGAAGCGATCTGCCGACCCCAGTGTCTAGGAGGGTCCTGGTAATGGGGCCTCCCTGAGGCTAATTTCTTGCTCCTTCCTTCTAGCCTCTCCAGTGATCAACCTGACCCACCGGCTAATGAGAGCCCGACATCAGAATCATCTTGGGCAATCCAGCATAACCTTCCACTTGCCACCCTCTTCGAAGATTTACATGACCCACCGGCTAGTGAGAGCACGATAGTGGAATCATCCAGGGAAATCCAGCACAACCCTTCACTTGCCAACCTCTCCGAAGATTGACCTGACCCACCGACCAGTGAGAGCCCGACAGCGGAATCATTCGGGGCAATCCCGCACAACCCTTCACTTGCCAGCCTCTTCGGAGATCGACCTGACCCACCGGCTAGTGAGAGCCCGTCAGTGGAATCACTCGGGGCACTCCAACACAACCCTTCACTTGCCTGCCTCTCCAGAGATCGACCTGACCCACTGGCTAGTGAGAGTCCGGCAGCGGAATCATCTGGGGCAATCCAACACAACCCTTCACTTGCCAGCCTCTTTGGAGATCGACATGACCCACACACTAGTGAGATCCCGACAACGGAATCATGCTTGGCAATCCACCACAACCCTTCACTTGCCAGCATCTCCAAAGATCGACCTGACCTACCGACTAGTGAGAGCTCGGTAGCAGAATCATCGGTGGAAATCCCGCAAAACCCTTCACTTGCCAGCCTCTCTGGAGATCGACCTGACCCACCGGCTAGTGAGAGCCCGACATCGGAATCATCTGGGGCAATCCGACACAACCATTCACTTGCCAGCCTCTCCAGAGATCGACCTGACCCACCGGCTAGTGAGAGCCCGACATCGAAATCATCCGGGACAATCCATCACAACCCTTCACTTGCTAGCCTCTCCGGAGATCGACCTGACCCACCGGCTAGTGAGAGTCCGACAGCAGAATCATTCGGGGCAATCCGGCACAACCCTTCACTTGCAGCCTCTTCAGAGATCGACCTAACCCACCGGCTAGTGAGAGCTCGACAACAGAATCACCCGGGGCAATCCAGAACAACCCTTCACTTGTAGCCTTTTCGGAGATCGACCTGACCCACCGGCTAGTGAGAGCCCAGCAGCGGAATCATCCGGGGCAATCCAACACAAACCTTCACTTGCCAGCCTCTCCGGAGATCAGCCTGACCCACCAGCTAGAGAGAGCCCGGCAGTGGAATCATCCGGGGAAATTCGGCACAATCCTTTACTTTTCAGCCTCTCCGAAGATCAACCTGACCCACTGGCTAGTGATAGCCTGGCAGCGGAATCATCCGGGGCAATCTGGCACAACCCTTAACTTGCCAGCCTCTTCGGAGATCAGCCTGACCCACCAACTAAGGAGAGCCTGACAGCGGAATCATCCGAGGCAATCCGGCACAACCCTTCACTTGCACATCATATGTGCATATAATAGAAGAGTCGCGAGTTACTATATTAAATCATATCAATACATTAAAAAATAATTGTTTAAGGATATAGATGTTTCAAATCGTATCTGCTCCAAGTTCGGCTGAGGGGTACCCCTTCCACATCACGGAGTTGATACCCCCGACTTGAGTGCTTCCTCTAAAATGTAAGGACCTTCCTAGTTGGGATTAAGCTTTCCGACCTCAGCTCCCCTTCCAGCTGCGCCGACCTTCTTCAGGACCAAATCCCCCTTCTCAAACTGCTTCACTCGGATGTGCGTGTCATAGTATTGAGCCATTCGTCCCTTGACCTCTTCTTGCCAGATGGTTGCCAGGTATCAGAGCTCTTCTACTAGATCTAATGAAAGCCTCTGCTCTTCCTCATTTTCCACTCAATTCTTCATCTCCCTTACCTGCCGCAACCACCCTGGGTGTCCTTACCTCGAACTCAATTGGGAGCATGGCCTCGGACCTGTGGGAGAGCTTGAATGGGGTCTCCCCAATGGCTGTATTCAGCATGGTTCTCAAAGCCCAAAGGACCGAGGGGAGCTGTTCTACCCAGTTACCCCTCAGGTTCTCGAATTTCATTTTTAGCAAGTTTACGATTATCTTGTTTTTCGCCTCCACCTTCCCATTTCTCCTCGGGCGGTGGACCGACGCTAAGCGAAGTTCTATGCCCAGCTAGGTACAGAAGCTAATGAATTTGTTGCTGGCAAACTGCGGCCCATTGTCTGTGACAATGGCTAATGGGAGTCCATGTCGATAGACTATTTCTCCCCATATAAAATTTCTTACAACTTGAGAGGTTACCTTAGCATTGGCTTCACCTCCAGCCATTTGGAGAAGTAATCAATCATTACCAGCAGGAACTTCCTTTGGACACTAGCTTGGGGAAAAGGGCCTACCAAGTCTAGCCCCCATATCGCGAATGGCCATGGAGCTGTGATAGTCCGAAGCCTTTGGGATGGTAGGAGTTAGATAGGAGCATACAACTGACACTTCCTTACTGAGGGTAGGCCAGAAGTATCCATGCTTCAGCACCCTTCCCTCCAAGGTCCTGCTCCCAGAGTGGCTGCCACATTCTCCGGAGTTGATCTCCTTTAATACACTTGGGGCCTCCTCTTCTGACACACAACGAGCCAGGAGTCCCGGGAGGGTCTTTCAGTACAATCCTCCTACATACAAAGAATAATATGCTGACTTGTACCTATGTCGACGCTTGTCCACCTCCCCTTTAAGGAATTGCCTCGATGTTAGGAAGGTGATGAAGGGGTCCATCTATGACGCTCACTAGTCTACCTCCATCAACTCGCCTTCCTCGATAGATGGACGGAAGAGTTCCGACACCGTTTCCCATGCCCTGGGATCGAACTTGGTCAGGAGGTTTGACGGGGTGCTCTCCTCTCTCGGCACATGTTGAATTGAGAAAGTATGGAACTGTCCGATGAAACCCTTGACTTTATCCAGATATCGCTGGAGAGTTGACTCCTTTGCCTCGAACTCTCCTTTGACCTGGGAAGATACCACCATGGAGTTCATTGAGACCTCCACATCCTGCACCCCCAATTCCCTGGCCAGACGGAGCCCTGCGATCACAGCTTCGTACTCGGCCTGGTTGTTGGTGAGTGGGAAGTGAATGCTGATTGCCTGCTCGATCCTCGTTGTAACGACCTGATGCAAGCAAATGCCACCCTTTTGGCACCGTTCAGGACTGCAACTCAGTTGGTGATGAGGACTATTGAAGGTGCCTTATCAATGGTGTCCGGGTTCGAAACCCAGCACCAGCAACCTACTATTGCTGTGAAACAGGCTCAGTGATGTGGTTGGGGTGGCACGGGCTGCAGTCCTGAACGACGCCAAAAGGGCGGCATTTGTTTGGGCCGGGTCGTTACAAAAAAGTGCACCTTTTGTAATGGTGAACTGACGCCACCTCACCACACCCTTTAGATGTGGTGCCGCCCTTCTGGAACCATACAGGACTGCTGTCCAGTGCCACCCCAACCTATAACTAAGCATGTTTCTCAACAACAGTAGGTTGTTAATGCTGGGCCTCGATCCCAGACACCCTTGATAAGGTACCTTCAACAGTCCTCATCACCAACTGAGCTGGTAGCACCGGGCTGCAACCCTTGTTAACGGCCAGAAGGGCGGCCCACATCTAAAGGGTGTGGTGCGGTGGCGCCGATTCATTACACTCGTTCTTCATGGGCTTACTAGGATCATTCCCCCCTAAAGGAATGTTTTCCTGATGTCCCGTCGACCAACACTTTCCATGCAACTGAGTGGGGTGGCTCGAGTTCCTCCACTTCGGTCACGTAATCAGCCAAGAAGTCTGCCACCTCTTGCTCTTTTATTGATAGTCTAGGCACAAACGAGATATCAACTCGCTTGGCTCCACCGACCATTTCGACAACCTCCCTGAGTGCTCCACCCCCTCCATAATGTTGAGAAGGGGATGATCAGTCACCACCTTAATGGAGTGTGACTGGAAGTAAGGCTGGAGCTTCCGGGCCGACACCACCAGGGCGAAGGACAGCTTCTTTAGGATGTGATATCTAAGCTCTGCCTATCTCAGCACCCAGCTAATGTAGTAGATGTGGGATTGTCTTTTTCCCTCTTCCCAGACCAGAACGAAACTCACCACCTCGGCCCCTACCCCTAGGTATAGGGATAGGTCCTCTTCCTGCCTCGGTCCCTGGAGTAGCATGGCCTGGGTTAGCTGTTCCTTTAGTACCTAGTATGCCCCCTCGCACTCGGGGGTCCATTCAAATTTTTGGTTACCTCGCAGCACCTTGAAGAAAGGTGAGCATTCCCCCCCCACCCTTGAGAGAAATCTGATTAACCCGACCAACTTCCATATGAGGTACTGAACCTCTTTTGCGTTCCTCGGTGAACCTAGCTCCAAAATTGCTTTTACCTTGTCAGGATTAGGTTCCACCCTGGCAGGGGTGAGCAAGTGGACTAAGAACATCCCCTGCTGGCCTCGAAAACACATTTTTGGGGGTTGAGCCTCATCTTGTACTTTCTCAAGGTGCTGAAGGTTTCCTCAAAGTCCCGGAGGTGGGACTCGAGGTCCCGACTCTTTATCATGAGGTCATCCATGTAGACCTCTAGGTTTCTCCCCTTCTGCTCATGGAAGACCATGTCCATCATCTGCTGGTACGTCGCCCCTGCTTTCTTCAGCCCAAAGTGATAGTTTATATAGGATGTAGTCTTAGACACCTAGAGGGGGGGGGGGGGGGGGGGGGGGTGAATAGGTTTATTTTATTTTAGGCTTAGTGTTTTCTGAATTTAGGACAACAAATTATCAAGCACAGAAAGAACAAAGAGATTTATAGAGGTTACTCAAGACAGGGTGTCTTGAGTAGTCCTCTTTCCCCCTACACCTTTCTAACAATGAGTTAGACAATGCCAACTTCTCCAAACTCAGCTCCAAGAGCCTACAGCACAGATCCCACAGGATCTCTCAGGATTTCACAAACCCTACCTCAGGCACAACAACCCTACCTCAGGCACAACAGCCCTACCTCAGATCACACACTGATCCTACCTCAAGCTGACCTCTCAGCTCTACAACTCAGCCTAATTAGCCTTACACACTCAAGAAATAAAGCCCTACAGTCTTAGAACACACAAGTTCCTACCTCAAGCTGACCTCTCAGCTATACAACTCAGGCCAATCAGCCTTACACACTCAGGCAATAAAGCCCTACAGTCTCAAAACCCACAAGTTCCTACAGATGATATAATAGGGAATTACAAATAGAAGGAAGAAGAGGTCAAGCATTGGTATTCTTCTTCTTAACTGCTGTTGTTGCAAACTTGAACCAGGGAGGAGAAGTGCATCTCCAACATGATTCTTCTTGATCAGCCCTTCAGATGATGGACTGGATCTACTTGCTCTTTCTTGAAATGAATCAAGATAACCAATCTCTTCTCTCCTTGCAGCCTTGTGTAAGCTCAGTTC
This sequence comes from Dactylorhiza incarnata, assembly GCA_033032865.1. NCBI lineage: Eukaryota > Viridiplantae > Streptophyta > Magnoliopsida > Asparagales > Orchidaceae > Dactylorhiza > Dactylorhiza incarnata. Next base: position 15,232,180 of record JAWHQI010000012.1, on the reverse strand, counting down.
TTGGCTGCCGACAATGAAACAGTATTGTTCTACTTACTTGTGTGCTGGAGAGTAAGATCAATAGCAAAAAGGTGCTTTGCTCAACCCTAACTTATTCCTTTTATACACCACTAATCTTCAACGGCTCTTAACTGTCCTCCTGATAGGTATGGGAGTGATTGCTGGACCCCAAGATGCCTTTCTGCAGCTTGCGCCTAAAGTAGAACCCGCTAGATCACTTTTGAATCTTTCTCAGCGGTTGGGCTGAGATGGCCAGCCGTCTCAGTGGTTGTATCTGTCCTGTCCCAGCGGATCCGCTGAGACAGACAGTAGTCTCAGCGGTTTTCTTCTATCTGCAGCTCAGCTTGCTTAGACACTTTCTCAGCGGCTCCTGGCCTTGTCTCAGCGGTTCAGCTGAGACTGAGATCTCGTCTCAGCGGTTTTGATAGTAAACCAATTGATCATACATCAAAACTTGGTATGTCCTAGTCCTGCATTGTCATGAGATAGAAATAGGGTTTATCAAATACAACTTGTACTTAACATTGAGTGTGAGACCTCTTCAAATCAAGGGAACATTGAGGGTCAGTTTCCCAACAATCTCCCCCTATTTGAAGAAGGCAGAACACCCTTAAATGCTAGAGTACATTACTCATAAATTCTTGATATGTGTCATTGCAATAATGAGTTCAACATATCATACTTAGTACATTAGTCATTTTAAAACAGATGGTTGTTATGAAAGGATTGTACCACAGAGTTTAATCAATCCATCAGAAAGATTTGTTAAACATAACAATGCAACATAGATTAAATTATCCAATAAAACCAGGGCAAGGTTTAGTTATAACTCAAATTTAGCTATGATACAAGCTGATTACATTAACAATCCATCAATTGCAATCTAGATAGAATAGTAATTCAAAGCTCAGTTTGCATTCATATATTCATAAGCTATTTTAGACAAAGTATAATTAAGTTTGCATCCACACAGTCATAAGTTATTATTGTTCAATATTAATTGAATACATAAACTGTTTCTACATCCATTCAAAGCTTCCTTTTCTTATAAGAAGAGCATTCAGGAAAATTAGCAGCTGCTTCTTTTCCTTTAGCTGAGGCCAGTTGGTCTGCTGCAACATCCATGTTTTCATCAACCATTTCTTCTTGGACTGGAGGATCCTTATCTTCAACAGGTACAACCATGTCTTCGGGCAGAGTTGTGGCTGTGTCCTTTTCAGCATTTGCTGCTTCAATCTCAGCTATCTTCCTCTTGTTCTCTTGCCTTCTTAAATACATGAATGGCTTTGGGATGTATTTAGAAGGCATCCTTCTTGGGTTATCTTTTCTTACAAGGTTTGCTTTGAATGCTTTATCTCTTTTTGTGTTCCTCTCTAAATGCTTTATCCATTCCACAGATGGATATAAGTTATCAATGTCTTTGCTTATTTGGCCATGGCTTAGCCAGGCATTTAGAATTATCTCTTTGGAGTTATCACTCCAATATTCAAAATCAGGGTCTCTACTATTTTCATCCCTTTGTTTGGCCATGAATTCCTCAGTGAGCAACACATGCTCTCTTTCTCTTCTCTTTTTTTAATCTCTCATTTTGTGCTATTGCCTCTTGATGAGGGAAATCCCAGTCTTCTGCCCTATTAACATCTAGGATAGGAAGATTCAGAGCTATCCTTGTACCTTGTAGGACTTTCAGTGTGAGGTCAGAATTGATGGTTTGTTGACTTCTCTATCAAATCATCTGTCTTACTTACATAATTCTTGACATATCCCATGTCCTGTTCAGAAAGCTGGAGATGTTTGTCCATGGTTCTTAGAATGGTATTCTGAGAAATGACTGATTTTTCAGCAAGGTCAAACCATTTGGTCATTTGTTTGTTGAGTATCTCAGTGTTCTCCTTTATTTCCTTGACCACAGACATGACTTCAGCCTTCACATTTCTGATAGACTGATCAACATATTCTCTGACTGAGGTAGCTGATTGATCTATATGTGGTTGCATGGAAGTGAGATGGGACTGTAGTAGCAGGTTGATGGCATTGAGAAGGTTCTCATTTGATGAGTTGGAGGTGGAGGCTTGCTGAATATTTATCACTTGGGCTGGGGGTCTTGGTGAGCTTGGAGGATTGATAATATTTAGCACTAGATGGGCTGGTGGTTCAGGCAGGACTGTAGCTGTGGCATCCATCAGCTCAGCACCTGATGCTATTGCATCAATGTTATCAGGGGGGCTGATCATCATCCATATCATAATTATCATTATTTCCTTGCTCCTCCCCCTCAGAGAGAGCATCCTTGTCAGATGAGTCCAAGAAGGATGAGACAAATAGTTGAGGTTAGAGTTGAATTACATAGAGATTCTTATGATAAGAGTGTTAGATTTACCTATAACTTCATCTTTCTCTATAGGTGGCTCATTCTGCACCTCCTCCTCAGATAGATTAACTTGAATGGATGAGTCCAGGAATTCAAGAACTTCATCTTCTTTAGCATTTGTCCCTTGGTGCTTCTCCCCCTCAGATGGTGTACTGGATGTTCCTGGTGAAGGTAATGACCACAGGGCTGGTTCATTATCAGGAATGTTTCTTATTCTTTTTTCAAGATTGAAGATAATTGTGTCAATCTGACCCTGTAAATTCTGAGGTGATGGTCTTGTGTTCACATCAACATCATTGATTTTTGTAATATCAATGGGGGATGGTTCTTGTTGATACCCCCCCCCCCTCAGATGGAGCACACACCCGTTCTTTAGGATCTGGGGTCCACATTATTTAAATGTCATATTTGACTAACTATTGTGATTAGCTATGATTAATTATTTAAATGAGTTGTGAGGAATTGAATTAGTTACCAGAAGTTATGACTTTGCCCAGCTGCTGTGGATGTACAAGTTCAGTTGGCAAGTCATTTAGTGAAGCCTCCTTGTCAAGAATACTGTGTGACCCAATGTCAGCACCGACATGTTCATCTTTATCTGAGTGATCAGACTCAGAACTAGACATGATCTGCCTAATTTTCTTAGAGGATTTGATAGTCATTTTCTCTTTTCCTTTAGCCTCTGTGGGCTGACTTATTGGAAGGACCCTGGTGAATCTGTCTAATGTCTTGATATCCATTCTTTTGAGATAGTGAAGGCTTGATCCTTTGGAGTTGTTGAACTTGTCTTGGTAAGATTGGATGAGATATAGGGACAAGATTCTTCCCAAATTGGGAGCTTGCAAACATTCCTTCAACCATTGAAAGATCACTACTCCCTAGGAGGTTTGTTTTTTCAGAATTATCCTAGTCATGAGGTCAAACATATACTAGGATATAATATCATGTGAACCAGGTTTGCATAGGATAGCTTTTCCCACAATGTCTGATAATAACTTCCCCCTCTGATTGACGAATTTCTTCTTTAAGATCCAGTCTTGGCATCATTATATTCAGTCCATTTCAATGCTTTCTTCTTGTCCTTCTCAGAGATTTATTCTTCCTCATTTGAGCTGCAGGAAGGAAGATGAAGGGCTTTCTCTATCTTGGCTGGGGTGATTTTTATCCTCTCTTCTCCTATCTTGGATTTGATGGATGACTTGGAGGAGGATATCTTGGCATTACTAAACCATTCCAGAACTTCAGTTCTGAGAATGGGGCTTGGTTCAGAGAGAAGAAATTCTAATCCTTGGTCTTCAAGGAGTTGAATCACTCCCTTGATGTCTTCAGAAGCATGGGCAAAACCATTTCTGACAATCTCATAGCCTTCAAGAAGGTCTTTAGAACTTTTGGGAGCCATTGCTATCGTAGATGAATGCGCTGGGACGGAAGAGAAGGTGATTCGTCTCGGCGGATGGAAGAGAAGGGTCGTGTGCCTTTCACGAAGCAGATTTGATTTTTATATGGCTTGAGACTTAGGTAAAATTAAACCTAGTAATTAGATTTAATTGCTCTTATAATTGTTAGTGTAAGTGGGTCAACTGGGGTTGCACTTAGACAATTTATAATGATCCCAACCCGTCTCAGCAGAACCACTGGGACGATGACCTATCCGCTGGGACAGAACACCATCAGCCGCTGGGACAAATTTAGTCGTCTCAGCAGTTCAGCTGAGACTTTTCCCAGCTGTTTCAGCGGCTCAGCTGAAATAGATTGTTCTGGTTAAGCTGATCTTACTACCTTAAAATCATTAGAGATAGGATTACTTGAAGGCCTAATCATGTCACTCATAGGGTTGATGTGTCAACACTTTAAGTTATATCAAGTCAAGCAGTATATCATACATGATTGAAAGAATGAAGTGTTTTACACTATTCTACATTTAACATTCCTAGTTCAATTTTGAAAGAATTAAACTTGGCCTCATCCAATGGCTTAGTGAAGATATCAGCCACTTGATTGTCAGTGGGGACAAATTCAAAGCAGATATCTTGAGATTCTACATGTTCTCTTATAAAATGATATCATATCTCTATATGCTTAGTCCTGCTGTGAGAGACAAGATTCTTAGCAATAGAGATAGCACTGGATGAGTCACAATAACGAGGAGAGTTACTTACCTTGAGGTTGTAGTCCTCTAGCTGGTGTTGAATCCACAATAGCTGTGCACAACAGCTCCCTGCATCAATGTATTTAGACTCAGCAGTGGAAATAGCCACACTTGTCTGGTTTTTGCTGCTCCATGATATCAACCTTCTTCCTAGGAATTGACAAGTGCCACTTATGCTTTTCCTGTCTTCTTTGCAGCCTGCAAAATCTGCATCTAAAAATCTTGTTAGTTTAAAATCATTGTTCTTAGGGTACCAAAGGCCAAGATGTAGGCTACCTTTAAGGTATCTCAAAATCCTCTTTGCAACTGAGTAGTGAGATTCCTTAGGACATGCCTGGTACCTAGCACACACACATGTAGCATACATAATATCTGGTATACTAGCAGTTAAATATAATAGGGATCTGATGCGCGATTTCAGCACCGCTAATTAGCAAGCACAAAATGCGATACGACGACAGTGCACTGGTCGCTCAAGTAATAAAATAGGGAGGAACTCCCCGAATGTCGATCTCAAAGGACCGCAAGTTGGGTAGTATGATTCGCTCTGCCCGGAAATTACTTAAAAGGATTAATAAGTAATAACAAAGGGGGTTGTGATTGGATTCCTAAGCTATTGCGGAAATAAGAGAAATGCGGGCCGAAAAGCACCGCTTCGCAAGGTGTGGGTGAGTGCAGCGGCCGCGATGCCGCGCTTCGGTAAGCGGATGGAGTGGCCACAGTGCGAGGTTTTGTGAGGGTCGTACTCACCTCTTCCCCAACATCACCACTAGCAATTGCTAGATGGCTTCACACACTAACAACCTAGGCTATCACAACAAAAATGAAAGCTATTCTCACCACCACATCATCATTGCACATGAACACAAGCAAGGATACATAACATTAACCTAACAAGCGTTCGTACAACAACACAAAGAGAAAGAAAAAGCATCAAAGTTTAGAAAGGACCACATAGAAGATGTCACCGCGTCTTGGGTTCTCGGCCGGAGTGAGAGGTTGTCGGGCTCTCTCCGGGCTCGGCCCTCAGATGGTGTGTGGACTCAAAGGAGGCTGTCACCGCTCCAACGATCTTCAGCGCTTCTATGGTCTCCTCGGCGAAGAATGCTTGATCTAGTGGCGGAGGATGCTTGCAAATGCTCCCGGATGGAGGAATGGCGAAGGAGATCACTGGAAATGGTCTCCTCTTGTCTCCTCCGGTGGAAAGGGTGAAAATGGTGGGATTCCTGGATTTTCCCATGAGGGGAATCGGGGGCCTCCTTTGGTAGCAGCATTTCCTGCTTTAAATACTAAACATGCAGAGTTTTAGTCACGCACGGGCGAACGCACGATCGTGCGCTGCCCGTGCGATAATTAATGATAAAAACTGGCGTGAAGACGAAGTCGCGCTGCCCATGCGATTTACTCACGCATGGAAAAATCTGCCCGTGCGTCAAAACGCACGGGTAAATTCAGAAAAGATAAAAACAGGAAGAAACAGGCGACCGTGCGTTTTACTCACGCACGGGAAATTCCGCCCGTGCGTCAAAACGCACGACCAAACTCAGATCTCCCGTTTTCTGCCCAGATGAGAACGCACGACCGCGACCATACGTGCGTCAAGGAAACGCACGACCGTGCGTTGCACACAATCATGAATTCTGGGGGAAAACTGGATGATCCGACCACCTGTATGCAAGATAAAACAGCTGGGAAAACACCTCCAGAACTAGATAAACATAGAGAAAGGGATGGGGATCACCATGTGCTTACCCCCAATAACAAGGAGCGCAAATTGATGGCGCAAATCTCACACACCGCTATAGGCGGTAGCTCGACTGCGGCACGAAACGGCAGTGTACCGATCGTTCAAGTAATATAAAACGAGGAGTAATCCCCGAGTATCGAATCTCTCAAGGAACACAGTAAGGTGGAGTTAACGTTCGAGGTAGGACTTGAGATTGAAGTCCTTAACGTCGGATGGAATGCGGGGGAGCTGGGTTGGCTTTTGGAAAATAAAATAAAAGCTATCAACTACTCCTATGCAATGCCGCTATGCAATGCTTCGCTTGGCGGGATGGAAACTAGGCAGGCCTTGAGCGCGCTGCGTCGAAAGGGCGGATGGACGAGTAGGCAAGCGGAATCGAACTGTGCAGGCCTTGAGCGCACTGCTTCGTTAGGCGGGATGGAATACGGGCCGCGATGCCACGCTTCGGTAGGCGGGTGGACGAGAAGGCTAGCGGATCGAACTATGCAGGCCTTGAGCGCGCTGCTTCGTTAGGCGGGATGGAATACACGGGCCGCTATGCCACGCTTCGGTAGGCGGGTGGATGAGTAGGCAAGCGGAATGAGGGTCGCAAGCACCTCTTCGACAAGCACGCCACTAGCAATTGCTAGTGCGGCACCGGACAACCAACAATCCACACCACAAGGCACACCTCAAAATAATAAGCAAGAATACTCAAATCACATAGACATAATCAAGTATAAATGCTAATAATCAAGCACGCTTCATCATAATGTTAGATCTAACTACATAAACATCAATAAGAGAAGAATAGAGCAAGAAATCGACCGAATCCGAAGGCTCGTTGTAGATTCACGGTTGGAATCGCCGGGTTGTCAATCCGCGTCCAAGCTCGGTCCGCAACTACGTCCGGGGTAGAGAGAGCTGTCACGACTCTCCAATGGACCCGTCTTCTTCGTGTCACGATCCGGTAGAGGTTGCAAACTTCCTCTTGCTTGATGGTAATGGCGGCTAGGTCTACCTTTGAAGCTCTTGGATGAAGGAGGCGGCCGAGAGGAAACTCCGGCTCAAGATCGGCGTGAAGAACAAGCCCGGAGCATCCCCCGATGGTGGGCGGCGATGGAGGGGCGAAATCGGGCGGAACGGAGCAGGAAACGGCGGAAGAAATCGGGATGCGACCTAAAATCGCGAGCAGGTCATTTTATAGGCGGTGGAATTAAACAGTGCGCACGGTCAGTGGCGCACGACCAGTGGTCGTGCGCACTAGAATTTGGTGATCATGCGCTCTGCCTAGACGGAACCTGCAAAGACAGAAATTATAAAATAACATGTTCGCACGACCAGTGGCGCACGACCGGTGGTCGTGCGCACTGGAGTTGATGGTCGTGCGCACTACAGCAAACAGAACTCAAAAATTTAATGGCAAATGCGCACGAGCAGTGGCGCACGACCGGTGGTCGTGCGCGCTGGCATTGATGGTCGTGCGCACTGCACCAAACAGAACTCATAAAAAAAGGGTCAAGTGCACACGATCAGTGGCGCACGACCAGTGGTCGTGCGCAATAGAACCGGTGATCGTGCGCAGTGTTCCTGTGCAGAATTGCACCGGGAACACTCGCACGACTCCTATTCCAGGCACAACCACAAATCTAGCCACTGAAAGTGGCACTTGACAGCACATGAATGCTACTAATGACAATAAGCACGAAAATCACACCAAAGTGGGCCTAGATGTGCACCTAGCATGGATTGATCAATATGAACTATAACAGGGCTAAAGTGCGGTGAAATGACTAGAAAAACGGCCCAGATGAGTCCATAAAAGTGTATATGATCAGGACTCATCACACCCCCAGACTTAACTGTTTGCGCGTCCCGAGCAAACAAATTCTAAGCGAACTAGGAAAGAACAGTAGATGGCTTAAAACTACAATACAGAGTACCATGCGAAGTCGCATGCTCACGTGCATAAGAAGAATAGTAGAGAAGATTTCTGATTATAAAAATAGTCTATATATTTCTAAAAGAGTAAAAGCATATTACAACTACTCAAAATGGTGAACTACGGTGAATCGTTCGGTCATGCATACGGAGAAAGTAAACTAAATGCTGAGATGAGCATTGCTCAAGATTGGGATGCCGGACAAACTCCACCGAAATCCATCGGTGTCGGTGACCATAGGCTTGCCCGGTCACATTCTCTCTACGACACTGGTTTGACTCAAACGCGTGAATCAATAGGACTTAGGTTTTAAATGAGGCTTGGGTTTAGGTGAGGATAAACAAAGATAAAAACGACGGCTCAAACACTAAACCCAAATGAGCTAATGCAGGAAACTATCCTCATTCACCACACAAACACGCGGGTACACAACACCCCCAGACTTGGACTTAACAGCATGGGTGCGTGCACCGCCTACTCCCAAACATAAATCTATACATAAAGATTTTCAAGTAAACACTCCTTCTCTTTCCTTTCTTTTTAACTTCTTTTCTTTTTCTCATTTTTTTTTCTTTTCTTTTCATTTTCAGCAAATAAACAAAAGGACACATCCACATCTTCACAAACATATTACCACATCAACAACCCAACTCATGAAAATAATAAACAGCTAAAGCTCAAATTTTGGGTGTGCGACTAGGATTGGCTTTTGGGCTTTGGTGAAAAAAAAGTGGGGCTGAATCAAAGAACGGGTAGGCACAACTGGGCTAGCGAGGATATAGCGGTAGGGATAGGCACAAAGGCTCAACCGGGCCAAAATGATGGCCTATATCACATTCACACAATTGACTAACCGTATACCCATGCTTCAAGAATCGCTTGGGGCAAGTTCTAGCCACTGAGAAAGATTCTCCTTTCTCCCGACTCAAGCAATACGAATCTAGCGATCGTTTACACACATCCCTACGCTACCGTTTGATTCACACCGGATTCACCATTTGAGTAGAGTAAGCAACATTTACACTAATAGAGAAAAATATAAAACCATAGTATAAAAAGAAATTTAATCTACACGAATTTCTATACAACCGAGCACTCGACTAGGAGCACTACTAGAGTCAACATTTTACTCTGCTACATAGTCCTAAGCCATCACCTAGACTTTCCCAAATAAGCAGAAGAATTAAATTCACAACAGAGCAAGCAAACAGATGAGTACGCGCTCAAGTGGGTGATGTGGTGTGCAATGAAAATAAACAAAACATTTTAAATGAAATCTTCTAGCATGCAGTGCAATAGTGCACGTGAGCGGGTAAACAAAACTACCCTCCCCCAGACTTAAACTAAACAATCCGCATAATATATGACATGAAAATCAGCAAAGGCTAGGGGAAGAGAGTACCCAATGCTCAGCAAGTGAGCATACCAGAAGATTGGCGTGTAAACCACGACTAAGCTGCAGCATCCGCCATCCAGAAGAAATACCTGCAGGGGTCAGCTCCGCAAAACAAAAGAAACAGAAAAAGATAAACTACAATACTACAGCTAACTAAACAGGATTGAATAAAATAAAATGCATGAAAAGTAAGATAACTACTGGGGTTATTGTCATCCCAGCACGACTTATTTAGCATTTGTACAGTTCTAGCTAATGGGCCTATGAAAAGAAAAGTGGACAGGTAACTGTTCTAATATGCGTGTAGGTAGCGGGTACCTATACGGAGAAAGAACAGTCACGCCTCTACCCGAATATAGATAAAACCTGCCCATCACAGGTAGAGGGAAAAGAAAGTAAGAAGAGGAGGAGGCCTGGTCCTCACTCAACTTACCAAAACTATCCTTGCCCAGCAAGGTATCGTCTGCAGCAGGTCCGCAGGAGGAGAAGGCAATGAGTGGAGCTTCCTCTACGGAGGGGGAATAAACCTCCTCACATGAGAGGATGCTCTCATCATTGACTTGAGCAAAACGCTTCAAGTCCTCCTGAAGTACCTGTGAAGATTCAACCTGCACAGACTCAGATGAAGGAAGGGGATCAAGAAATAAAGAAGACGAAGAACATAAATAAACATCAATCGGGGGAGTGATCCCGGACTCACTCCCATCAGGTGGGGGAAGTAAAATAATGTTTGCATTGTCATCAATGCTACAAGATTCGGCGGGATCAACAGTGGCCAAGCTAGAGATTTGGACTTCCTCCACCGGTGCTGAGGAAAACTCCTCTTCACCTAGAAGGTTGTCCTCCTCCATAGGAATAGGCACAATACTAAGATCAACCGCCTCCTCCTGCGACACATCATCAACAATGTCGTCAGAGACGAGTGTAGTATGCACAACAGGGAGAGGAATAGTGCTCGGATAAAAGTCGAGCACCGATTCCTCACAAAGAATCGAATCCACTAGAGGTGGTGGATGCACCGGGAGAATAGGCTCAGCAATGTTGGTGCCCAGATCAGCCACACATCCAGTGACCGTGTCCATGCCATACCCTTCAAGATGTGAAGGTGACAAAGACACATAACCGGATGCTGAAGGTGTGCCGCCAGAGTTAGGATTCGGGACGATCCGGATATCCGGCTCGTCATCCTCATCCAATTGGCGAAGATAAGCAACACAATCCTTCAGGGCATGATCTGTGCTCCGACAAAACTGGCACTGCCTAGCAGGCTTCTTTGGCACAGCGGGGGCTGGAGCCGAAAAGAAATGAGACGGTAAAGGCTCAGCAGAGTAGCCATAAGACTTACGTGCACCATATGGAGTATCAGACGGAGTCGATGCTCTATGTGCTGGACGAGAAGAATTATGCCTACTATTCTCCGTAGGGCATTCATCACTAGAGTGGGAGGTAGCTCCACACCAACGGCAACGGAAATTAAATTGTGCCCACATAGTGTAAAGATAAAACGATTCAAACAAAATGTGCAAAATACTACACCTAACAAAAAATTACTACACGCACCTAATAAAAACAAGAAAAAAGAATAGAAAGACAGAAGTAAAAATAAAAGATGCAATTTACAACTGAAAAGGGCTTCTCTCTCAGATTCTCCTTCTCCAGAAAACTCACACGACTATGTTCCCCGGCAACGGCGCCAAAAACTTGATGGCGCAAATCTCACACACCGCTATAGGCGGTAGCTCGACTGCGGCACGAAACGGCAGTGTACCGATCGTTCAAGTAATATAAAACGAGGAGTAATCCCCGAGTATCGAATCTCTCAAGGAACACAGTAAGGTGGAGTTAACGTTCGAGGTAGGACTTGAGATTGAAGTCCTTAACGTCGGATGGAATGCGGGGGAGCTGGGTTGGCTTTTGGAAAATAAAATAAAAGCTATCAACTACTCCTATGCAATGCCGCTATGCAATGCTTCGCTTGGCGGGATGGAAACTAGGCAGGCCTTGAGCGCGCTGCGTCGAAAGGGCGGATGGACGAGTAGGCAAGCGGAATCGAACTGTGCAGGCCTTGAGCGCACTGCTTCGTTAGGCGGGATGGAATACGGGCCGCGATGCCACGCTTCGGTAGGCGGGTGGACGAGAAGGCTAGCGGATCGAACTATGCAGGCCTTGAGCGCGCTGCTTCGTTAGGCGGGATGGAATACACGGGCCGCTATGCCACGCTTCGGTAGGCGGGTGGATGAGTAGGCAAGCGGAATGAGGGTCGCAAGCACCTCTTCGACAAGCACGCCACTAGCAATTGCTAGTGCGGCACCGGACAACCAACAATCCACACCACAAGGCACACCTCAAAATAATAAGCAAGAATACTCAAATCACATAGACATAATCAAGTATAAATGCTAATAATCAAGCACGCTTCATCATAATGTTAGATCTAACTACATAAACATCAATAAGAGAAGAATAGAGCAAGAAATCGACCGAATCCGAAGGCTCGTTGTAGATTCACGGTTGGAATCGCCGGGTTGTCAATCCGCGTCCAAGCTCGGTCCGCAACTACGTCCGGGGTAGAGAGAGCTGTCACGACTCTCCAATGGACCCGTCTTCTTCGTGTCACGATCCGGTAGAGGTTGCAAACTTCCTCTTGCTTGATGGTAATGGCGGCTAGGTCTACCTTTGAAGCTCTTGGATGAAGGAGGCGGCCGAGAGGAAACTCCGGCTCAAGATCGGCGTGAAGAACAAGCCCGGAGCATCCCCCGATGGTGGGCGGCGATGGAGGGGCGAAATCGGGCGGAACGGAGCAGGAAACGGCGGAAGAAATCGGGATGCGACCTAAAATCGCGAGCAGGTCATTTTATAGGCGGTGGAATTAAACAGTGCGCACGGTCAGTGGCGCACGACCAGTGGTCGTGCGCACTAGAATTTGGTGATCGTGCGCTCTGCCTAGACGGAACCTGCAAAGACAGAAATTATAAAATAACATGTTCGCACGACCAGTGGCGCACGACCGGTGGTCGTGCGCACTGGAGTTGATGGTCGTGCGCACTACAGCAAACAGAACTCAAAAATTTAATGGCAAATGCGCACGAGCAGTGGCGCACGACCGGTGGTCGTGCGCGCTGGCATTGATGGTCGTGCACACTGCACCAAACAGAACTCATAAAAAAAAGGGTCAAGTGCACACGATCAGTGGCGCACGACCAGTGGTCGTGCGCAATAGAACCGGTGATCGTGCGCAGTGTTCCTGTGCAGAATTGCACCGGGAACACTCGCACGACTCCTATTCCAGGCACAACCACAAATCTAGCCACTGAAAGTGGCACTTGACAGCACATGAATGCTACTAATGACAATAAGCACGAAAATCACACCAAAGTGGGCCTAGATGTGCACCTAGCATGGATTGATCAATATGAACTATAACAGGGCTAAAGTGCGGTGAAATGACTAGAAAAACGGCCCAGATGAGTCCATAAAAGTGTATATGATCAGGACTCATCACAAATGCACACCGAAATGGGCCTAAGAGTGCACCTAGCAAGGAATAACAAATATGATCAAAAACATGCCTAAAGTGTAGTGCATCGACTAGAAATACGGCCCAAATGAGTCCATAAATGTGTATATAAATGGGACTCATCACACCCCCAGACTTAACCATTTGCACATCTCGGGCAAACTACTAAGCTCTCCTATCGGAACAATTGGATGTTAGAGTGAGTTTGAGCGGTAGAGACCTATGCGAAGTCGCATGCACACGTGCATAGAAGTACATTAGAATAGAATTAAACTCAAGATTATTTCTAACTATTTCTAGAACAGTAATTTGAAATTTACTTTACTTGGATGGTGAATCCCGGTGAATCTTTCGGTCGCGCAAAAGGGAAAATAGCGTGACTAATGAGTAGAGTTTTACTCGAATAAAAGCTCAGGATAAACTCCTAAGAAATCCATCAAAGTCGGTGTCCATAGGCTTGCATGTTCGCACTCTCTCTACTGCATGAGACGACTCGTATCTAAAATTAATAGGACTTATGGGTTAGGATTGGGCTTAGGTTGAGTTTAGGCTAGATAAGTAGAAGGACGATGGGAATCGCATTCAACATAAACTGAGCACTCAAGAGAATTACAATCACCAATACAACATTTTCAAGAATTACACAACACCCCCAGACTTCAACTGAACACTAGGTGCGTGCTAAGCCAAATATAATTTGAATTCTTCGAGAGAGTATTCATTTTGAACAATTTTTTTTCTTCTTTTCTTTTCTCTTCTCGACAGGATAACTTTTGTAGGCACAATAAAAACGGCTCCTTTAGCTAATTCAAAGCTGCCATACACCACAGAGATAACACCAAATGCGATCGATAAATAAATTTCTTTCAGCTCAAAAGTTGGTGCGAAAATAGGTTTGACTGTATGGATTTGGTGAAATTTTAGTGGAGCTAAACAAGGAGGAAAGGTAGGCTCAAGTGAGCTTGCAAAGGTGATTACGTTGGTAAGCATTTCAAAAGCACAAACGGATCAAGAAATGTCCTATATCACATTTTATAATGAGTACTTCAACGCAATCGTTTCAAGAGTAGCCTAGTGCAAGTTCTAGCCACCGAGAAAGGTTGTCCTTCCTTGCGACCCTAGTAATAACCTACTACTAGTCCAGCTACACTCGACCTTATGCTACCGTTGAATTCACCGGATTCACCACTAAAGTAAAATAAATTGCAGCTACTATAATAGAAATAATTAAATTATAACTTTGAATTTTATTATACTCTAATTGAATTTCTAGGCGTGACGGGAGCATTTGACTAGAGCACTACTCGAGTCAACATTTTTCTCTACTCCTCACTCCTACACTAACAATCCAATTCTTACGAGCGGGGAACCTCGCAGCAATATCCAATAAGCGCGCGTGAACTAAGTGCAAGTGTATGCAATGTGTGCAACAAAATAATAATTCCATGCCATGCAAAGTGTGTGCACGTGCACAACTCGCTCTCTCCCCCAGACTTGATCAAAATGAAATAAATTAGACAATTCAGGAATAGGGAAAATAGGGGTAGAGAGGATCTATGCTCATAAAAGAGCATGCCAGAATTGCGGTAGTTCCTTCTTTAAATTTTTCTCCTTCCGCATCCACCAAGCGAGAGCTAGCACCTATGACGTTAGCAAAAAGGAAATAACAGAACATAAAAGAAAATAAAAGGCAAAAGGAACCGGGTGGTTCCCATGGGTTGTCTCCCAAGAAGCCCTTTTGTTTAACGTCCTTACAGGTGGACCAAATACCTGTATTAAGCATTGTTCATAAAGCAAAAAATTTAGAGAAAAGTTTCACACACACAGATCACAGCATAGGAAAAAGAACATCTACTATACGCGCTTTTGTAGTGCACTTCTCCAGTGGCTTGTAGACTGGAGGTGAAAGCTTTAGGGCCAAAATTGGTGTCACCCAATTTTTCCCTAGCCTCTGCCATCTTGCCACTGGAAGTAGTGGAGCGTGCACCACGCAATCATCTTTCTTGTTTCAACTTCTCCACTTTTGGAGAGCGCCATCGTTGATAGTCGTCAGATTTTCCCACCTTGGTGGTGGGTGGCATCACTTTCATTGCCGCAGTGGCAACTGGGTCAGCCCAAGAGACAGACTGTTTAAGAGGTTTATTACACGATTTCTTGCTAAATAAAAATGGGACATTGTCCCGAGTTAAGTTCTGCTTGGCGGGTTCAGAAATGAGGCTCTCCTTCCTCTCCGGGTCACATTCCTTTCGTAAGTCTACTTCTTCTTCTTTTTCACATGACTGCTTCTCATCCTTTTCTTCCTCCAACGATACTATTTCAGCCCTGATTCCTGCATTACTAAGAGATTCATCAGAAATAATTTGGGGAGAGCGAGACAATGTTTCGGTCACAATCTTGGGGCAAGTAGGGATGATAACACTCCCTGCAGAGAAATCCAAAGTGGCACCGCTCTCTTTCAAGAACGACACTCCCAAGATGGGGATAGATTTATTCTCTTGGGGTCCCAATACTTGAAAGTCAGCGACCACCACCGTCCCCTCGACCATGACTTCAACATTTTTCACTTCTCCCTCCGACTGAATAATGGTCCCATTAGCAAGCACCAAAGACTTCCGATCGTCCGTGTTCATTTCGAGTTGCAATTTAGCAACGTCTTGCAATACAAGGATGTTGCGGGATGAATCGGAGTAACATAAGGCAGCAGTTTTGACATTTTTAATAGAACAAGTGATTACTAATTCACTTGGGTTAACCACTTCCGTGTCGGTAAGACTCTTCCCTTGATTGATAGGATTTTTTTTGTGTTGCTGGGAAAGGTCCCTTGCGAACGCTCGGTTAACAATTGAGCCAATTGGCCTAATTGCGTCTCCAAGCTTCGCATGGACGCGGTTTGGTTAACCATATTCGAGTTTGCGGTCTGCATAAACCTCTCCATCATTTCTTCAAGGTTGCTCTTCTTAGGAGTCGGGGCACCTTGATTATAACTCGGTTGAGGTGGCCGCGGTTGGCTACCGGAGGCTTGAGCATCGAATTGATGCGAGCCTCCTTGCCATCGTTGGCCTGGAACGTTTTGTTTCCAAGAGAAGTTTGGATGACTCCTCACGCCCGAGTTATAGGCATTATTAAACGGTGTTCCATGATTTTGATCATTAATATAATTGACGCTTTCGTCAAAAGAAACTTCGGTAGGCTGCTCACCTATGGGGCACTCATATGCATGATGCCCCGGGCTTCCACAACCTTGACATGAGATCATCATCACTGGGGTAGAAGGGAGGGTAGGCCTCTTCAGTAGCATGGTACTTTCAGCAGGTGCACCAGACGTGTTCACCTCAAAGAGTCCCCGATGTTGGATCGGTAGGCGCCCTTAGAGGGGGGTGGGGTGAATAAGGGTTTTAAAAACTTATAATATATTTTGAATAACTTTGAAAAAGCTTTGATTATTAAACTAGAGAAGATCAAGATAAATCAAGTGAAGTAAAAGTAAAGACATGATTTTATTAACTTGAGAAGCATGATTACAAAACTTGATATCTTATCGAAGCTAGAAATCAAAGCTAATAGAAAGACTCTTTTTGTTTTCTATACCGACTCGTATCCCCACGAACCGGTTGGCTTTAGCTGATCCTTCCCCGGATACGACCTCAAGCCGCTCTAGCCAACCCTTCCCCGGATATGGCCTCGAGCACCCCCTAGACCTACACCCGAGACCTAGTCGCCAACACAAGGCATATTTCTGCCCTAAGTCCTACCCAGACCTAGTCGCCAACACGAGGCGAATTCACTAACGATTACAAGAATAAATATGTGAATATAAAAACATCAATAATAAAAACTCCCTCTAAGAACTTCTGAAGTTGGAGACGTTGGACCGCTGTAGTGTAAGCGTTGTTGATGCGGTTGCCGGTCGGATGAAGCGTGAAGAAGTCCTCCTTCAGAAATTCTCTCTAAGCTTTTGGTGGGAGTATCTCTCTGAACCTTCCTCTATATGCTGTGGCACGAAGCTCTGGAGTTTAGGGTTATAGAAGAGTAAGTAAGACGGAGCCAATGGGTCCTTTTTATAGCCTCAGCGCTAGCGCCTGCGCTAGTGCTAACGCCGAAGCTATCCCATATTAAGTAATATTTTGCGCGCGAGTGATGAGTCCTGATCATATACACCTTTATGGACTCTTCCGGGCCGTTATTCAGTCATTTCACCGCACTTCAGCCGTGTTATAGCTTATATTTGATAGTCCATGCTAGGTGCACTTCTGGGCCCATTCTGGTGTGATCCCATGTTTATTGTCATTAGTTGTGTTCATGCACTGTTAGGTGCCACTCTCAGTGGCTAGATTCGTGGTTGTGCTGGAATTGGAGTCGTGCAGGTGTTCCCGGTGCAATTCTGCACAAGAACACTGCGCACGATCACCGGTTCTATTGCGTACGACCACTGGTCGTGCGCCACTGATCGTGTGCACTTAACCCCTTTTTCATGAGTTCTGTTTGGTGTAGTGCGCACGACCATCAACGCCAGTGCGCACGACCACCGGTCGTGCGCCACTGTTCGTGCGCACTTATCATTAAATTTCTGAGTTCTGTTTCGTCTAATGCGCACGACCACCGACGATAGTGCGCACGACCACTGGTCGTGCGCCGATGATCGTGCGCAGTATTTATTCCAGCGCCTATTTAAACGCCTGTTCCGATTTTAGGGCGGCATCCACTTCCGGGAGCGGAGTTCCTGTGCCGTACACCACCGACCACCACCTTGGGACGCCTCCACTTCATCTCCCACGCAAGGGGAAGCCTCCTCCATCCATTCCAGGACTTCCTCCATTGTCCGTGAGTGTTCTCCACCATCCGCAAGCCTCCAAGCAGCCATTCTCTCATTTCGCCCGGCGAGAAGAAGAAGAAACCTGAAGTCGAAGACGACGGAGCTACGTAGGGAGATCGTGACAGCTCTCTACGCCGGAAGCATAGTCCGCCCGAGTCCGGAGGTAGCCCGACAACCTACCATTCCGGCCGTGAACGGCCGCTAGTCTTCACCATCGGTTATTTCTTTCCTCTTTCCTTCATTGTACTCGTTGAGCCGTGTAAACTTGAATATTGTGATGTTGTTTGTTGAAATGAATGTTTCCTTGTTGTTCTTCATGGTTTGCTTGTGATTCACTCCGTTTTCCACTCACTCACTCACGCACGCACGCAAGGTGTTTGTTCCGCGTTAGCAAGAGCTAATGGCGGTTGTGAAGAGGTGTTTGCGACACTCACCTTCTCGCACTTGAGCACGCTCCATCCACCTCTCGAAGCATGTCATCGCGGCCGTTGCATCCATCTCACCTTGCGAAGCGGTGCTTTCGACCCGCATTTCTTTTGCTGTTGTTAAGACTAGGAAAACCAACCAAAAACCCCCTCTTTGTGTTTGTGAAACGCTTGTGTAACAATAGTCACTGCGTGATTCGTTCACCCAACCTGCATTCCTCAAGAGACCGACATCCGGGGATTCCCTTCTCCACAATTATTACTTGACAGCGACCGGTGCACTTGCCGACACACATCAAGTTTTTGGCGCCGTTGCCGGGGAATGCAGACGTGATGAATTCGTCTGCGTGAAGATTTGTTGCACGAGGATTTTCTTTTTCTTTTCTTTCACCTCTTATGTTCACCTCTGGTATCTCCGTTTCTTTTCGATACGCACTTCTGATTACTTTCGTCTTTTCCATCGTGCGCTAATCGTTTTGGTTGCAAGTATTCGCAGCATGATTTCCATTCAGGAATGCATCTATCAGGGAAGCTTAAATGATTTAAGGGATCAAGCAGAAAGGAACAATCATGACTTCGGGATCTCCTCCGACGTCATTGAGTACATGACTGGGAACTGCAAGTTCAGTGGGGATGAGCATGAAGATGCGGTGCAACACATGCAGGACTTTTTAGAAATCTATTACACATGTGTGTTCAGTGGAGTTGAAAATGACATGCAAAAGATTTTGGCATTTTCATTCTCCTTGCATAAAAAAGCCAAAAGTTGGTATTGGGATACCCGGAAAAGAGAGGTGATCACATGGAAACAACTCGAAGGGAGATTTTTGCAAGAGTTTCAACACCGTACCCAAGCCTTGGACAAGTACAGGGAACTCGTAACCTTTGGACAGGGGAAGGAGGAGACGTTAGTTGATGCTTGGGAGCGTTTTCAATCCCTGCATAGGGGATGCTACCGTGAAGATCTTTCAGAAGCTTTTCTAATTCAGATTTTTTATTTCGGCGCACTGGATAAATTCCGTCTATTATTTGATATAGCGGCTGGAGGGGCCCTGTTTAACAAATCGTGGAAGGACGCGTGGGAAGTGGTCGTGAACATTGTTCACACCAGTCAGCACTGGAGTCATGTCATTCGCTCCCCAAGTACTGCTGCAGTTAATGCCGTGACATTCAAAGGAGCAGCGGATTTTATGCCGCCAGAGCAATCGGAACAGCTTGCAACTTTGGTGGTCGGGGTATTGAATAAAATGAATGACCAATCAGCCGTAATCCAACAGCTTTGCTCTACTATAGGGACTCTGTCCGATGTCGTCTCTGGGCTTGCAAGTCAGCATCCTGAGTCAGTGAACACCATGCGATTGAGAAGTGGGAGAAGTGTTGACAACCCTCCTCGACAGGAACCACTTGCGTGTTCCACTGACAAGCATATTGAAGATACCCCCGAGAAGCTGACTCAGACTCATATTGAGCCGCATCCCGTGAGCGAGGAACAAACCTCGAAAAGTGCTGTTCACCCCCCATTCCCCCACAGGTTGCGAAACGAGAAATCCGAGAGGCAATTCCGCAGATTCCTGGAAATAATGAAAGGAGTGCAAGTGAGCATACCACTGATTGAAGCTATCTCTCAAATGCCAGGCTACTCCAAGTTTTTGAAAGATTTGATTTCGAAAAGGAAGCAGTTGGAGGGTCTCAAAACTATTGATCTCACCGAGGAGTGCTCCGCCATCATTTCCAATATGCCCACAAAGTGTAAAGATCCGGGAAGCTTTACGATTCCTTGCAGGATCGGCCATCACCGTTTCAGCCAGGCACTCTGTGATTTGGGGGCATCAATCAACTTGATGCCGCTCTCTATCTTTCGTGAACTTGGTGCTGGGATCTTGAAGCCAACGCAGGTAATGCTGCAGCTTGCGGATCGGTCGATCAAGAGGCCGTCAGGAATCGTCGAGGACCTCACAATAGTTGTAAACGGTCTCGCCTTTCCAGCTGATTTCATCATTCTCGACATGAAGGTTGATACAAAAGTACCCATTATCTTGGGGCGGCCCTTTCTCGCTACTGCTCGTGCTATTATTAATGTGGAGCAGGGGGAGCTCACACTAAGACTGGGGGAGGATGCTATATCTTTCAACGTCCACAACCCGTCGCAACTCTTTGAAATTACGGAGTGCGAACCGGCAGAGGCGCTTGAAGATGTCGATGGTCAGATCGATGTGGTGTTGGATGACAGCGAGGTGTGTTGGCGGCACGAAGACATGGGAGAAGAGGGTGCACACTCAAACCAGCCCGATTTGTCACATTCAATCGGAGAGCCCTCCAACGATTCTGCTAATCCAAACTCTTGTCCGGCTCTCAAACAACTACCGGATTCTCTCAAGTATGTCTTTCTTGGAGAAAACACCACGCATCCTGTGATTATTTCTGCAGCCCTGTCCGCCGCCAATGAAACTGCATTAGTGGGCGTGCTGAGAAGGTACCACAAGGTCTTCGGACGTTCTCTTGCAGACATTATGGGAATCAGCCCCACGGTCTGCATGCACAAGATCCTCCTTGAAGATCAGTACAAACCGACAGCACAGCCCCAAAGGCGGCTGGACCCGAAAATGCAAGAGGTAGTGAAGGCTGAAGTGATAAAGCTTTTAGACGCGGGCATCATTTACCCAATCAGCGATAGCAAATGGGTCAGCCCAGTCCAGGTGGTACCAAAAAAGGGAGGGATCACTGTCGTTGCCAATGAAAAGAACGAGCTGCTACCTACCCGAATGATCACCGGGTGGAGAGTCTGCATCGACTACCGCAAGCTGAACGATGCGATGCGCAAGGACCATTTTCCGCTCCCCTTCATTGATCAGATGCTAGAAAAGTTAGCAGGGCAGGACTACTACTGTTTCTTGGATGGGTACTCAGGGTACAATCAGATTTTAATAGACCCATCTGATCAAGACAAGACAACATTCACATGTCCCTCCGGCACCTTCGCGTTCAAAAGAATGCCATTCGGACTGTGTAATGCCCCCGCAACCTTTCAACGCTGTATGCTCGCCATTTTTGCTGACATGGTGGGGGACTTCCTTGAAGTTTTCATGGATGATTTCACTCTATTTGGCAGCAGCTTTGACATTTGCCTCGCGAATTTGGCCAAGACCTTGAAGCGGTGTGAAGAAACCAATCTTGTCTTGAACTGGGAGAAATGCCACTTTATGGTGCGCGAAGGAATTGTGTTGGGGCATAAAGTTTCCTGCAAGGGGCTCGAAGTGGATCAAGCGAAGGTAAGTGTTATCAGAAACCTCCCTCCACCCATGTCAGTGAAAGGCATCCGAAGTTTTCTTGGTCATGTGGGTTTCTATCGAAGGTTCATCAAGGACTTTTCCTCCATTTCAAAGCCTTTATCTCGCCTGCTTGTTAAGGACGTCCCCTTCCACTTCGACGAAGCATGCATGCAAGCCTTCGAAACTTTACGGGGACAACTCATCTCAGCCCCAATTTTGGTGGCACCCGACTGGACTTTACCTTTTATTGTCATGTGCGACGCAAGTGATGTGGCCGTAGGTGCTGTACTCGGTCAAAAGAAAGACAAGACTTTTCACACTATTGCGTATGCCAGTCAAACTCTCAACAGTGCACAAGCAAACTATACCACCACGGAGAAAGAAATGCTAGCCGTGGTCTTCGCGTTTGAAAAATTTCATTCATATTTGGTACTTTCCGAAGTAATCGTATACACGGACCACGCCGCTCTCAGGTATCTTTTCAGTAAAAAAGAATCTAATCGCGTCTGATTCGTTGGATTTTACTTTTGCAGGAATACAATTTGGAAATCAAAGACAAAAAAGGGGTTGAGAACGTGATTGCTGATCATCTCTCGCGTTTGGAGTATGACACTCCCAACAGCTTGGTGGAGGAAACGGACGACTATTTCCCGGATGAAAAGTTGTTTGCAATTACTACGTCCTCCCCAACAGCACCATGGTACTCAGATATCGCTAATTACTTAGCTTGTAAAACCTTCTCCCCGAATCTGTCCCCTCAGCAAAGACGGAAGCTTGCCTCTGACTCAAAATACTATTTTTGGAAAGACCCGCTCTTGTTCCACACGTGCAGCGACGGCATTATCAGGTGTTGCATTCCGGAAGCCGAGTTTCAGTCTATATTGCAGCACTGCCATGACAGAGAAGCTGGCGGGCACTTAGGGGCCGTTAGAACTGCACGAAAAATTCTGCAATGTGGGTTGTTTTGGCCGACCCTCTTCCGGGATGCCCATGCCTATGTCACCAAGTGCGACGAATGCCAAAGGACCGGAAATATTTCCCGGCGTGATGAGATGCCCCTCAATAACATGCTGGTCTGCGAACCCTTTGATGTCTGGGGGATAGAATTCATGGGTCCTTTCCCAATGTCTCATGGTAAGCATTACATCATCGTGGCGGTTGATTATGTCTCAAAATGGGTGGAAGCTGAGGCGGTTGCCACGAATGATGCCAACACAGTGCTACACTTTATCCACAAGAATATCTTCTCCAAGTTTGGGACACCGAGAACTATCATCAGCGACGGCGGTAGTCATTTTTGCAATAAGCAGTTTGTGCAGCTCATGAAAAAGTTCGGGGTCCATCATAAGATTTCTTTGGCATACCACCCCCAAACATGCGGGCAAGTCGAAGTCTCCAACCGCGAGCTCAAGCGAATAATCGAGAAATCAATCCATTCAAATAGGAAGGAGTGGGCTAAAAAGGTCGACGACGCATTATGGGCTTACCGGACTGCGTTCAAAACACCCATCGGCATGACTCCGTTTCAATTAGTTTATGGCAAGGCATGCCACCTTCCTGTGGAGCTGGAGCATAAAGCTTTATGGGCAACCAAACTGTTGAACATGGACATTGGAGCCGCGGCCGAGGTGCGTCGTTCCCAACTCAACGAGTTAGAGGAGCTCCGTCATTTTGCTTATGAAAACGCTTGCATCTACAAGGAGAAAACAAAGAAATGGCACGATCGGCACATCATTCCTAAGGAGTTCAAAATGGGGGACCAAGTGCTGCTCTACAACTCCCGTCTCCGCCTCTTCCCAGGGAAGCTAAAATCGAGGTGGAGTGGTCCTTTCTCCGTGACCGATGTCTCCCCCTTCGGTGCCATAGAAATATCTGGAGGTAAGGGGGACAAATTTAAGGTTAATGGTCATCGGCTGAAGTTATACGATGGCGCCGCTATAAACAAGGAGTGTCAGTTGTTGACATTGGGAGACGGGCATCATACAAACGCCGGCAGCTGACTTTCCCTTCTTTTCTCTTATTTTTGTGAAACTCTCTTTTTCAAGAACTTCTCTTTTAATTCCTGCACTTTATAAACAATGCTAATACAGGTATTTGGTCCAGCTTAAGGACGTTAAATGAAAGCGCTACTGGGAGACAACCCAGATTTCCTGATTTCGTATTTCTTTTTATCTAACTTCTTTTAGTTCAGCTTTTGCATATGCTTTTGTTGTTTTGAGTTTTGTGCTTGCAGGTTTTGTGTTCGATGGTGCGGATGTTGCGGACTGCTTTTGATCGTAAACGCCAAGCGTCTGGTATGCTCAATTCTGAGCATTGGGTAACACTTTCTCCCCTCTTTTAGCTTCAAATTTCTAGATATATTGTTTAACTTAAGTCTGGGGGAGCGGTTGTTGTTATCCACTGTGCACGAGTTGCACTGCATACTAGAAGGTTGCTTTTTATTTATCCTTATCATTATCATTGTTGCATTCTTCACACACCACTTCACCCACTTGAGTGCGCGCTTATCTTTTTGTTGTTGTTCTGTTTAGACTATTGTGGTTGGAATGTGAAATAGGTTGTTAACATAGGAATTATTATTTGGAGTGCGATGTTGACTCATGTAGTGTTCTAGTCACTTCGCATGTTATGGTAGAATTTGAGTAGAACTAGATTTTCTCTATGCATCTAATTTATGTTTAGTATTTCTGCGTAAATTTAGATTTATTATACTCAAGTGGTGAATTTGAATGAAATTAACGATAACCCGGTGTTGTGTGTGTACGAGTGCTAGTCGTTTGTTGCTCGAGTCGGGAGGAAGGTTTACCTTTCTCGTGGGCTAAGAACTTGCCCCAAGCGACTCTCGAAGCATGGGTGAGAGCTACTCGTCGAGTTAAACATGATGTAGGCCACCCTTTGGCTAGTTTGAGCCTTGCTATTCCCTGTCCTTTTCGTTCACCGTTGCAAGACAAATTTGTGCCTACCAATCCTTTGTTCAGCTCCTCTTCATCCACCAAAGCCTGAAGCCTATCCTACACCCGCAACCAAATTGTTTTTAACTGCGCTCATAATTCTCAACTTGTGTGGTGTGTGGAATCATTGTGTTATGAAGGGAAAATAAAGTCCATCTGCTGATTTTGAACCAACCGGAGGATACATAAAAGAAGTAAAATATGTTAAAAGAAAAAAAAAGAGCGTATTTTGAAATGAGATCCTTCCGAGCTAAATAGAAAATCTGTTGGTATTTGTGAAGTAGGCCGTGTGCACACCTGGTTTTCATGATAAGTCTGGGGGTGTGTCACACGAGCATAGTTTGTTGGTCTTGTGGGGTGCAGCGTTCCGTTAGATCACTTGGGTTGCGTAGCCATCGTGTTTAACTTTGAATATCCTACCGTGACTTAAGCCCCATTTTAATCCTAAAAGTCCTACTGATTTGATTTGCGAGTTTGCTAGCGCCGTGGAGAGAGTGTGACCGGGCAAGCGTATGGTTCACGACGTTGATGGATTTCAGCGGAGTTATTCCTATGCCCCGATCTTTTGCAACACCCACCTCAGTGTCTCGTCACGTTCATACCGCGCATGATCGTTCAAATTCTTCATAATTCACCAACTGAGTATAACTAAATCTTTACTTACGCTTTAATACTTCTGTAAATTAGTTAGCATAGTTAGAATCTTCTTCTACTAGAATCTCTACTCGCATGCGTACGTTACTTCGCACCGTACTCCTTTGTGTAATTCTCTATGTTAATTATCGTTTTCACACTCCGCCGGATTCGTTTGCTCGGGACGCGCAAACAGTTAAGTCTGGGGGTGTGATGAGTCCTGATCATATACACCTTTATGGACTCTTCCGGGCCGTTATTCAGTCATTTCACCGCACTTCAGCCGTGTTATAGCTTATATTTGATAGTCCATGCTAGGTGCACTTCTGGGCCCATTCTGGTGTGATCCCATGTTTATTGTCATTAGTTGTGTTCATGCACTCTTAGGTGCCACTCTCAGTGGCTAGATTCGTGGTTGTGCTGGAATTGGAGTCGTGCAGGTGTTCCCGGTGCAATTCTGCACAGGAACACTGCGCACGATCACCGGTTCTATTGCGCACGACCACTGGTCGTGCGCCACTGATCGTGTGCACTTAACCCCTTTTTCATGAGTTCTATTTGGTGTAGTGCGCACGACCACCGGTCGTGCGCCACTGTTCGTGCGCACTTATCATTAAATTTCTGAGTTCTGTTTCGTCTAATGCGCACGACCACCGACGATAGTGCGCACGACCACTGGTCGTGCGCCAATGATCGTGCGCAGTATTTATTCCAGCGCCTATTTAAACGCCTGTTCCGATTTTAGGGCGGCATCCACTTCCGGGAGCGGAGTTCCTGTGCCGTACGCCGCCGACCACCACCTTAGGACGCCTCCACTGCATCTCCCACGCAAGGGGAAGCCTCCTCCATCCATTCCAGGACTTCCTCCATTGTCCGTGAGTGTTCTCCACCATCCGCAAGCCTCCAAGCAGCCATTCTCTCATTTCGCCCGGCGAGAAGAAGAAGAAACCTGAAGTCGAAGACGACGGAGCTACGTAGGGAGATCGTGACAGCTCTCTACGCCGGAAGCATAGTCCGCCCGAGTCCGGAGGTAGCCCGACAACCTACCATTCCGGCCGTGAACGGCCGCTAGTCTTCACCATCGGTTATTTCTTTCCTCTTTCCTTCATTGTACTCGTTGAGCCGTGTAAACTTGAATATTGTGATGTTGTTTGTTGAAATGAATGTTTCCTTGTTGTTCTTCATGGTTTGCTTGTGATTCACTCCGTTTTCCACTCACTCACTCACGCACGCACGCAAGGTGTTTGTTCCGCGTTAGCAAGAGCTAACGGCGGTTGTGAAGAGGTGTTTGCGACCCTCACCTTCTCGCACTTGAGCACGCTCCATCCACCTCTCGAAGCACGGCATCGCGGCCGTTGCATCCATCTCACCTTGCGAAGCGGTGCTTTCGACCCGCATTTCTTTTGCTGTTGTTAAGACTAGGAAAACCAACCAAAAACCCCCTCTTTGTGTTTGTGAAACGCTTGTGTAACAATAGTCACTGCGCGATTCGTTCACCCAACCTGCATTCCTCAAGAGACCGACATCCGGGGATTCCCTTCTCCACAATTATTACTTGACAGCGACCGGTGCACTTGCCGACACGCATCAGCGACATAACCCTACTAAGTGACAGATGGGCATGAGGAGCTGCATACATGCCGTATGTTAGGGTGTTAGTCCCATATGCAAACACTAGACACAACTCAACCTAGCACTCTTTCCCCCCAGTGCCTCGCAAGGCCCCACTGGAACCCTCCCCGGTTAAGGACAAGGCATGACTAGAGATAAAGGTTATCTAATGTCTATAACCCTACGCCCCCGCTATGGTGAGAAATGAAGTCATGGATAATAATTATTGGAAACATATAAGCGTTTTAAATCTAATGACATAGTCTATGGATTTATATTTTTATTTGAATTTATGAAACCACTCACATAGCTATTTTGAAATCCATTCATAAATCAGAATGTTTAGCGTAATAATATTTTCATAGAAATAAATCAGAGTTTTATAAAAAAAATCCATGTTGAAAGCAACCAATATAAAGTTTACCAAGCAAGTCTATCACTTGTTGCAAGAAAGGAATTTGAAGATTCAAGTGATGATGCATACAAAATGAAAGACTTTAAATAAGCATGAAAGCACAAGGTAAAACAATTATATGGTGATGATGCGGAAGACTTATAGAAATACAAGAAACATCTTATTGTAATCAATGATGATCCATAAAAAGATATATGAATTAAATTTCAAAAAGAAGATGTTTTTGTAAATCATTTTTTTCAATTAAAATCTTTAAGTTTGACAATAAAGTAACCAAGCATGAAATAATGTTATCAAAAATAGATTACTACAATATTATTTTAATTCACAATTTCAAAAACATACCAAATATTGTAGAAAGCATGCTAGGTTATCTAGTGCATTTCATAAGTAAAGAGTAGTATAGAATTTGCATTAGGATCCAATACTCATGAGAAGAAGTGTTATGGAAGATAATGATGTGCACATAAGTGTATTTTGAATAAAGTAAACAAATGTTTTAATCAAAAATACAAGAAATATATAAAGTAAGAGCACAATAAAACACAAATAATTTTACTTCCACACACTTTAATGCACAAAAAAAATGTACAACTACCAAGGTGCTTTGCACACACAATGCTCATTAAGACTTATCAGGGTGCAAAGTAGTGCTTGGGGGATCACATAATTTTATTCTTCAATATTGATTTTTTATTGTGATCCAGTGTACGTAAGAATAAGTGGTTTTTATTTTGAAAGAAAGTTATGGTTTGCACAATATACTTTACTATTCTTTCCAAGGTGCTCAACCTCACAACCCTTATTAAGACTTATCAGGAGGTTCAAGTAGTGCTTGGTGGAGTTATCTTTGTCACTTTATTTTATGATTGTTGTTTTGTACAAAGTTCTCCGAATACACTTGTTTTGCAAACCAATATAATTTATGAAAAAGATAACCACTTTTCTTAACTTTTAAAAGTGCAAATAAAGGTTGTGTAGTTAAGATACTTGTGCAATTTTAATTCATTGTACTAATACAAAACATACACAAGCATTCTTAGATTAAGCACATATGTAGACAATGCCAAAATAAGTGAGTGAATAAAGATCATTATCAAACATAAAACATTTACTCATACTTAGAGGCATGCTAAGCGTAGTTCTACACAACTTTTACAATATAATTGATGCACATATTAATAGATATATCAAAGCATGATGAAAGCAATGTTCAAAGTAGTTTGAAAAGATAAATTGCAACATTGTTGAAGTTCTAAATAATAGATTTGATCATGCTTGATTTTCACAGAAAAGTCCATACAGTATTTTTGATATTTTTGCGAAATAATTTTAATTTATAGTTTGAACTCTTATAATTTGATCTTGGACTTCCCGAGGTCTACCCTGTGAGAGGTTTGCCCGGTACTAGGTGATGTGATGGGATGATAGTCCAAATCACCCTTTCGCAAGATACATGTAAATAGAAAAATTAAGTTCAAAATAATAAATTTTTATACTTGTTTTTTTTATGTTTTATATTTTTGTAATTGATTTTTGCTTTTAGAAATAGAATTTAAACAAATGACAAAAAAAAGGAAAAACATATTTTTTGTAATTTTTTGTATTTGATTTTTCAAAAATGTAATAAAAGCAAAAGTGCAGAAATGAATAGTACACATAGATTAAAATATTTTTAGAGATTTTTCAAAATTTTAAAAATACAGAAAAACACATAGGTGCGCTAGCGCCGGCGTTAGCGCTAGCGCGGGAAACAGTACACAGTTTTTGATGATTTTGAAATTTTTGTTTGTTGATCTTGATTAAGTGTCCAAACAGTAGTTTCATGCTGAAATTTCAGAATTTTAGGAGATGTCTATATAGTGCAAATTGCATGAAACATTAGAGATTTTGTATATGACTTTACCAAATAAATTTTGCAAGTGATATATTTTATTATATCTCCATTTTAATATTTTTAAGGCTTATATTTATCAAACTAATGTAGTTTGGAAATGATAGGAAATGT
This sequence comes from Dactylorhiza incarnata, assembly GCA_033032865.1. NCBI lineage: Eukaryota > Viridiplantae > Streptophyta > Magnoliopsida > Asparagales > Orchidaceae > Dactylorhiza > Dactylorhiza incarnata. Next base: position 15,202,954 of record JAWHQI010000012.1, on the reverse strand, counting down.
AAGCACGAGAAGACATGAGTGAACAAATCTAATATGCATGATTTTTGTGATAATGTTCATGCATGAGAATATCATGGATAAGCCCTAAATGAGAATACCCAGCCTATATATCTTGGTAAACATATAAAGGCATACATAGACACAAATATTCTTTAGGCGACAATGTTAGTATGATAAGTTTGAGATTAACGTTATACCAAGGTTTGATAGTGTTTTAACTTATAGACCTAGAATGGAGTGACGATTCTATTTGATTTGATATCAAGATGATTCAAAGGTCTAAACTCGAAATAAATCATAATATACACCAACCATTATAATATCAATTGTCATCAGTTAATATATCAATTAAAGTTCACATGAATGTGATAGAAATAATTATTTTTAGAAGACATTTGATAAGACTTATGATGTTAGAGAATTTTAGCAAAGGACATCAATAGATAATAGTGGTGTTTGTGAATTCAATATTCATTAAGAGGGTAAATTCTTTCGATACATTTCAGTGATTCTCTTTTTAACTAATTAAGAATTTTGAATATATATATATGTGATTTTTGATAGGTGAACAATAGTGATGGTTTAGATCATGTTTGACATTAAGGAGTGAACACAATATAAATTTTTTTGTGCGAACAAAGATAAACATATTGAAAGTTGAATTTTTATTTAGATCTTGAATTTTCTTTTAGATCATGTTATTTCACTAAACCACTTGTTGGTGAAGGCTAAAACTCTTAATAACCTAATAACTGGATTTAATTTGAAATATCTTATAGCAAATTTAGAGTTTGATTCATATGGATAATATAAGATATTTAGAGGCAATGAATATAAGAATAAAAGATAGGTCATCAAAATAAAATATGATTTTGAATTTTGATCAATTTGATTTTATAAACATATTGAGCTTTTAAGAGATAAAATCATATTTTTAATACTGTATAGGATGACCATGACATGATAGATCAAAAGAAATAAGAAAATAAGAAAAATTAAAAGACATGAAAGCATATCATAAAGTAGAACTTTGTAAATTTCATTTTGAAAGGATTCTACTTCATGCAATTGATGATACCTAATGAATAAGAGTTTTAGGTATCCAAAGGGGACCATGTGGGATGGTTCCTTTGGGTACCCAAATATAGCGAGATGGCTTTTGGGGAGACAAGTACGAATGGACCCTTTCAAGTGGAGTTAATGTTTCATCTTTAATTTTGGGTCTCCACTCATACTTAGGTTTAATATTATACTTTTGCATTAAATTTCCATATTCATTAAACTTAGACTTAAAATAATGATGACATTTGAAATCATTTTTCGTAGGAAATTTTTGCATATTTGATTTTACTTTAGGAGATACATAATTTTGTAAATAATGGTGATTTTGATTTAGATTAACAAATCGTTTATGTTCCTTACTCCCATTATTAAACTTAGTTAAGATGTTCATATTCATATTCAACTTATTTTTAGATATAGTTTGATATTGTGAATTTGTATTTACAATTTTCATAAGCAAGTTGATTTTTGATTTTAATTCATCATTCTTGATCTTTAAATTATGTCTAGCTTTATTATAAGCGATTGTGCTATTTTTAAGAGTGGAAACAATTGAATCAATATGATCTTGATAGTTGTTTCTATATTCATCAAATGTTTCATCCATCTCTTTAATTTCAATTTTATATTCTTTACACTTAAGCACAATCATTTATCAAAGATGAATTTTCTAAACATAATTTTTCATTTTGTTCTTTTATAAAAATAATTTCTTTTTCAAGTTCCTTAAATTTTTATTTAATATCATTACAATCAAGAAAAGGTTTTATATTTTCAATTGAAGTGACATGAGTAAAGCTAGATAAATCAGATTTTGATACTACTTTAACTTTTGCTTTTAAATTTTTATTTTCTAAGCGCAATTTGCAATTTGCATTTTTTGATTTCTTAATTTTGCGTTTTGTAATTTGTAGCAATTGTAAAGTAGAAATAGAAGTACAAAAGATGGGATTTGATTTTCTTACATTGCTTTCGGGAGAGGCACGATTTGAGCATATCGTTTCTTTTACATCTTTTTGGCACTCCTCTTCCGAAGACAGTACTTCTTCTTCTTTTCCATTTGATGTGTGCTCCATTGATCCGTCATGAGAGGAGCATTCTTGAAGACTTGTGCAAGCTTGCATATTCTCTGGTTCTTGCGATTGTTCCATACCTGTAGAAGGAGAATCATACATTTCTTTAAGAAATTTCCATACTTTGTATGCACTAGAAAAATAATATATTAATTTGAAAATATCTTGAGATAAAGCACAAAAAATATAATGCATAGCTTTTGCATTTAGGTGACGCTCTTGTTTATTTGATTCGTCCGCTGGTCTAACTATTGCTATATCCCATGCATTGATATCTAAGCTTTTAATAAATTTTTCCATTAATAATTTCCACCCTTTATAATTTTTCCCTTCGAATAAAGGTGGTTTAGGAGATTTTTCTTCTTCATAAAAATTTACCCCACTAGTAGAAGCGAGATCATGAGACGCCATTATTCCCGGTTGTTAAGCCGATTTGGAATAACCTCTCTCTGATACCACTTGTTGGATCGATAGGCGCCCTTAGAGGGGGGGGGGGGGGGGTGAATAAGGGTTTTAAAAACTTATAATATATTTTGAATAACTTTGAAAAAGCTTTGATTATTAAACTAGAGAAGATCAAAATAAATCAAGTGAAGTAAAAGTAAAGACATGATTTTATTAACTTGAGAAGCATGATTACAAAACTTGATCTCTTATCGAAGCTAGAAATCAAAGCTAATAGAAAGACTCTTTTTGTTTTCTATACCGACTCGTATCCCCACGAACCGGTTGGCTTTAGCCGATCCTTCCCCGGATACGGCCTCAAGCCGCTCTAGCCAACCCTTCCCCGGATATGGCCTCGAGCACCCCCTAGACCTACACCCGAGACCTAGTCGCCAACACAAAGCGAATTTCTGCCCTAAGTCCTACCCAGACCTAGTCGCCAACACGAGGCGAATTCACTAACGATTACAAGAATAAATATGTGAATATAAAAACATCAATAATAAAAACTCCCTCTAAGAACTTCTGAAGTTGGAGACGTTGGACCACTGTAGTGTAAGCGTTGTTGAAGCGGTCGCCGGTCGGATGAAGCTTGAAGAAGTCCTCCTTCAGAAATTCTCTCTAAGCTTTTGGTGGGAGTATCTCTCTGAACCTTCCTCTATATGCTGTGGCACGAAGCTCTGGAGTTTAGGGTTATAGAAGAGTAAGTAAGACGGAGCCAATGGGTCCTTTTTATAGCCTCAGTGCTAGCGCCTGCGCTAGTGCTAACGCCGGCGCTATCCCATATTAAGTAATATTTTGCGCGCGAGAATCTTCAATCCGTGGCAACTCTGCTGAGATTCCTCTTGTGTTTTGAGCTAGCGCTAGCGCTATCGCTACTGCCAACGCTATCTCAGATTAGGCAATATTCTGTGTGCGAATCTTTTATTCCAAGGAAACCTGCCAAGATTCTTCTTTTGTTTTGCGCTAGCGCCTGCGCTAGCGCTATCGCTACCGCCTGCTCTAGCAGCTACCGCTGGAGCTACCGCCGGCTATAGCGGCCAGTTTTGAGTTTTCGCTTCAAACTTGGGCGCAACCTTCTTATGTTATCCTTGAGTCATATGAACTTGTTATCCTGTACACTTAAACACACAAGATCAAATACACATGGGATTTGTTATTCTCAAACCTAGGAGATGCGGAAGACCATGTTCCAACACCCGAGCATTCCTTGGAGCATTTCTTCCAGCAGTCCAAAAGGAGCTATGAATGGCAGTGTCTTGGACGATCCGTAATGCGTCTTTCGGGGTGTGGTTCATCAGAGTTCCACCTGCAACAGCATCAATCATGGCCCTGTAGTTAGGCTCAATAGCAAAGTAAAAATTTTCTACTATGCTCCATGGTTGCAGCTCATGCTGGCGACATTTCCGAAGAAGGTTCATGAACCTCTCCCAAGCTTCTGCGAGAGCCTCCTGATCGTGTTGTTGGAAGGTTGCAATTTCCCTCCGCAAGTTTACAACCTTGTCGACAGGATGGAATTTTGCCAGAAATTTTTCTTGCAGAGCGTCCCAAGTGGTAGCTATGCCAGGTGGTATCGTGTGGAGCCACGCCTTTGCCTTGTCACGTAGAGAGAAAGGGAAAAGCCTGAGCTTCACCGTCTCATCAGCCAGACCTGCGTACCGAAATGTCCCGCAAATTTCTGCGAATTCAACCAAGTGAAGATGGGGGTCTTCACTGGCTAACCCAGAAAATTGGGCTTGGTTGCGGATCATGTTCAGGATGGCCAGCTTTATCTCAAAGTTGTTGTTGGTGATAGCCGGGCCGAATCCAGGGTACACACTCCCAACAGTGGGTGTAGTGTAATCTCTTATGGTCCTGGGTCGTGGCCTAGCCACTTCATTCTCGTCAGCTACCTGACATACGACCGGTGCATTTCCCACTCCGGGATCAACCTGATTTCCATTAACATCCATGGTGGCAGCAGCACAGAGACGTGCCCGCAGGGTACGCTCTATTTCAGGGTCAAATGCTGCACATCACCGCGATCTCTTCTATGCATACACACTCTTCAACACAAAAGAAGAAAATAAAAAAAAGACCTTAAAATGAATTTCCAAAGAAAAACAAATCATACACGCTTGCAGTCCCCGCCAACGGCGCCAAAAACTTAATGCGCGATTTCAGCACCGCTAATTAGCAAGCACGAAATGCGATACGACGACAGTGCACCGGTCGCTCAAGTAATAAAATAGGGAGGAACTCCCCGAATGTCGATCTCAAAGGACCGCAAGTTGGGTAGTATGATTCGCTCTGCCCGGAAATTAGTTAAAAGGATTACTAAGTAATAACAAAGGGGGTTGTGATTGGATTCCTAAGCTATTGCGGAAATAAGAGAAATGCGGGTCGAAAAGCACCGCTTCGCAAGGTGTGGGTGAGTGCAGCGGCCGCGATGCTGCGCTTCGGTAAGCGGATGGAGTGGCCACAGTGCGAGGTTTTGTGAGGGTCGTACTCACCTCTTCGCCAACATCACCACTAGCAATTGCTAGATGGCTTCACACACAAACAACCTAGGCTATCACAACAACAACAACGAAAGCTATTCTCACCACCACATCATCATTGCACATGAACACAAGCAAGGATCCATAACATTAACCTAACATGCATTCGTACAACAACACAAAGAGAAAGCACAAGCATCAAAGTTTAGAAAGGACCACATAGAAGATGTCACCGCGTCTTGGGTTCTCAGCCAGAGTGAGAGGTTGTTGGTCTCTCTCCGGGCTTGGCCCTCAGATGGTGTGTGGACTCGAAGGAGGCTGTCACTTCTATGGTCTCCTCGGCGAAGAATGCTTGAACTAGTGACAGCGGATGCTTGCAAATGCTCCCGGATGGAGGAATGGCGAAGGAGATCGCTGGAAATGGTCTCCTCTTGTCTCCTCCGGTGGAAAGGGCGAAATGGAGGGATTCCTGGCTTTTCCCGCGAGCAGAATCAGGGGCCTCCTTTGGTAGTAGCATTTCCTGCTTTAAATACTAAACATGCAGAGTTTTGGTCACGCATGGCCGAACGCACAATCGTGCGCTGCCCGTGCGATAATTAATGATAAAAACTGGCATGAAGACAAAACTGCGCCGCCCGTCCGATTTACTCACGCACGGGCAAATCCGCCCGTGAGTCAAAACGCACGGGTAAATTCAGAAAAGCTAAAAACAGGAAGAAACAGGCGACCGTGCATTTTACTCACGCACGGGCAATTCCGCCCATGCATCAAGACGCACGACCAAACTCAGATCTCCAGTTTTCTGCCCAGATGAGAACGCACGACCGCGACCGTCCGTACGTCAAGGAAACGCACGACCATGCGTTGCACACAATCATGAATTCTGGGGGAAAACTGGATGATCCGACTACCTGTATACAAGATAAAACAGCTGGAAAAACACCTCCAACACTAGATAAACATAGAGAAAGGGATGGGGAGCACCATGTGCTTACCCCCAATAACAAGGAACACAAATGCACACCGAAATGGGCCTAAGAGTGCACCTAGCAAGGAATAACAAATATGATCAAAAACATGCCTAAAGTGTAGTGCATCGACTAGAAATACGGCCCAGATGAGTCCATAAATGTGTATATAAATGGGACTCATCAGGATCCAATGATGCACCTGTACATGGATTCATCAAAGGCCTTGCCCTTCTCATCCTTGTCCAGGGAAATGTTGGACCCCATGGGAGTTTTCATGGTGGAAGCTGATTCCATCCCAAACTTCTTGATAAGCTCCTTAGTGTACTTGGTCTGAGAGATGAATATACCTTCATCAGACTGTTTTACTTGGAGGCCTAAAAAGTACTTGAGCTCTCCCATACTACTCATCTCAAACTCCCCCTGCATTAGGTTGGCAAACCTTTTGCAGAGGTTGTCATTAGTAGACCCAAATATTATGTCATCAACATATATTTGGACTAGGAGACACTTGCCCCTTGTTTCCCTAAGAAACAATGTGCTATCTATCTTTCCCCTCAAGAACTTGTTCTTGATGAGAAAGCTAGACAAAGTCTCATACCAAGCCCTGGAGGCTTGCTTAAGACCATAAAGAGCTTTCCTAAGTAAGTAAACATGACTAGAGAGGGTAGGATGTACAAAACCTGATGGTTGCTCAACATATACCTCTTCCTTCAAGTCACCATTAAGGAAGGCTGATTTGACATCCATTTGATACACTTTGAACCCTTTGTGGGCAGCATAGGCAAGAAATAGCCTAATTGCTTGCAACCTTGCAACATGGGCAAAGGTTTGATCAAAGTCTATCCCTTCTTCCCGTCTATACCCCTTGGCTACCAGTCTTGCCTTGTTCTTTATGATTGTGCCATTTTCATCTAACTTGTTCCTGTAAATCCATTTGGTACCTATGATATTGTGTCCTTGAGGTTTTGGCACCAATTTCCATACCTTGCATCTCTTGAATTATTGAATTTCTTCTTGCATAGCTTGAATCCAAAAAGTGTCTTGGTTGGCTTCTTCAAACTTCTTGGGCTCCATTTGTGATAGGAAGCTCAAGAATAGGGCCTCATTGTGAGCCCTGCTTCTGGTTAATACACCTTGATTCTGATCTATAATTATTTGTTCTCTTGGATGATCCCTTAGATGTCTTACAGCTGTAGGCAGTCTGTTCTCAGCTTGCTGTGTTGTTTCAGCTGGTTCAGGAGTGTCTTCATTAGCATGGACTTCTTCCTCTTCAGGGATGGCAGCATCAGAATATGCTTTGCTACTGCTGGGTGTGTCTTGTATAGACATCCTTTCCAAGTCCTTTTCATTTCCTGTCAAGACAGAAGAACTAGACTAGCCCTTATATATTAGGCTGGTCTCATCAAATACTACATGCATAAACTCCTCTATAACATGAGTTTTCTTGTTATACACTCTATAATCTCTACTATGTGAGCTATAACCAATAAGAACACCCACATTGCATTTCTCTGCAGACTTTGTTAATTGAGATTTTCCATTGTTTAAAATGTAGCATTTGGAGCCAAAGATTCTAAAGTATGAAATTGTAGGTTGTTTGCCTTTTAGAATCTCATAAGGAGTTATTCCATGAACCTTATTGATGGAAGCTCTATTGAGAACATGACATACAATATTGACCGCCTCAGCCCAGAAGTATTCTGGGAGTGAGGAGTCACTAAGCAGTGTTCTCCCAGCTTCTATCAAGGTCCTATTCCTCCTCCCAGCCACACCATTTTGTTGTGGAGTCCTTGGGGAGGAGAACTCTTGGGTGATACCATATTCTTGACAAAACCTTGTCATAGCTTCAGATTGAAATTCTGTGCCATGGTCAGTTCTAGTCCTGACCACAACACATTGCAAGTCATTCTGAATTGCTTTGACATGAGTTATAAAGACATTTAAAGTATCAGACTTCTTCTTAAGAAAGAATACCCATGTATATTTTGAGTGATCATCAACAATCACCAAAGTATACAACTTCCCACCTAGGCTCTAAATTGGCAAAGGACCATACAAGTCCATATGCAAGAGATAAAGACATCTTTCAGTGTCTTTAGAGCCAATACTTTTAAAGGTGACCCTTGTTTGCTTACCCATTTGGCAAGCATGACAGGGACCACTTTTAATACATTTTAAATTAGGACTATTCCTAACAAGGTTTTTAGAGAATAGTCTATACATTGTCTTGTAGTTAATGTGAGCAAGTCTCTTGTGTCATTGAACACAAAGGGACTCATTCTCATTAGCTACTAGACAAACAGATGTAAGAGAATTACTATATATAAAGTCTAAGCAATAAACATTCCCACTCCTAGTACCTGAGAGAATGGTCTCTAAGTCATTAGACTTTTTGATCAAGCACTTGTCATTGTGGAATTCAATGACATAGCCTAGATCACATAGTTGACTTATGCTTACTAGGTTGTGTTGCAACCCTTCAATATAAGCTACCCTTGTGATTGAGACAATGCCATTGGAGATCATACCATATCCCTTGATGATTCCTCATTCAGATCCCCAAAGATAACTTTGGGTCCATTCTTCACAGCCTTGTAGTCCTGTAGAAGATTTCTTGTTCCTATCATGTGCCTTGAGCACCCACTGTCCAAGTTCCAAATTTGGTTGAGGCTAGTACTTGAACTATCCTGCAAGAAGGAGTTTAGGTACCCTTAGGATCCCAAATAGCTTTGGGTCCTAGGTCATTGTTAGCATGATGAAATGACCTCACACTAGCTGCACCCTTTGCAGGAAGGCTCATCTTTGCACATGGTACATTAGGATTGTGCCAACAGTCTATGGCAAAGTGTCCCACTTTACCACAACACCAACTTTTATGAATGTTGTATCTCCTCTTCTGAACATTTCTTAAGGGGTGTGCATCATTGTGCATATGTTCTGGAGGAGAGACAGCAACTTTTCTCTTGTTTCTTTCAGCAAGGATTTGGCAGAAAGTCAATATGTGGACAGTCTTAGTAGTCTTTGTATTAATGGGCATCAGCTTGCTTTGGCTTTTGGGCAATGCAAGTTTTGATGGCATTAGACACGGAGCAATTTGACATGTCCACTGATTTGACAACAGTCATGTTCTTGGCTGAATCAACCTTAGAAGGGCTTGTTTTCTTATTCTTGAATGAAGGAGCTGATGTAACAAATACAAATGGTCCAGGTTGGGCCATTTGAATTTCCTCATGGGGAGACTTCATAGCACTCAATCCCATGCCCTTTCTTCCACTATGGGAAGGAGTGTTTTCCTTTCTATAGGTACTTCCATTCTTCCAGTGACCATACATGCTTTCATGGTCATACCTATTGGAAGGGAGTAATACCTTTTGAAAGGTGATTTGAGGCTTAGCCTTGCCCCTGCTCTTTTCTACACTCCCTTCTCCTACTTCCATTTTATTGAATCCTAGTTATCTCCTATTGGATTGAGAAGAGGAGTCAATAATAGGGAGCACATATTTTGGCTTGGAGAATTGAGCCATTAGGCTTCTTTCTTTCACAAGCTTCTCCTCAAGATCCTTGATGACCTTTTTCTTCAGGGATATGGTGCTCAGATGGGTGATAGTTATCCCCTTCAGATGGCTAATTTCCCTATACATCTGACTCATCTTGGTAGAAGATTCAGTGCATTCTTGTTTTTCCATCTAAAGGGAATCAATCTCTTGGGCTTGCCTCTTGGCTAGCTTTTTGCTCATTTTTAGAGCTTCTAAGAGAGCATCATACTTGTCAATCAATTGATTGACATCCACCTCAGCTTCAGAATCACTTCCACCAATTGATGAAGGTGCTCCAGATTCTGGGCCAGTCTCATAATCAGAAGAGGATATGGATTGAATTAATACCTGTTCATTTTTAGAGATGTTCTGACTGTCCTCCTCATCAGTGATGGCCATGAGGCCTAGCTGTACATTGTCCTCTTCATCCTCCTCTATATCGTTGTCTGAGAGTGATAGAGGGGCCCTGACTCCAACCTTGGCAGCATGATAATCTTCATCTTCTTCTGCTGCAAACAACCCTATGTAGGCTTCTTCTTCATTCTCTGAATCAGAAGTTGAGGATTCAGATTCACTCCAACTTCTTCCTTTCTTTGCTAGGAAGGATTTTTCACCCTTCCTATTCTTTTGGTGATGATGCTTCTTATCACCCTTCTCCTTTCTTTTGGCTGGACAATCAGCTATGACATGTCCAGGTTTACTGCAGCAATAACAAATAATGTTATTTGAAACATGTTTACTAGATTTGGAATCATACCTGTCACCCTTTGGGCGCTGTCTTTCAGATTTCCTGTGGTCTTTCTTGGAGTGTGATGAGGAGGAGGGCTTGTTCTTCCATTGCTTCCTCCTCATCATCTTCTTGAACTGCCTAGAGAAGGCAACAAACTCTTCATTAGAGGAAGAGCTATCTGATGTGCTGATTTCAAATTTTTCAGATTCAGCACTTCTCCTTGGAGGAGACACCATCCTGCCCTTGCTTTTCTTGGAGCTGTCAGCTTTGAGAGCTACAAATTTCTCCCTTGCCTGATCCCTTGTTGAGGTGTCCTCTTCCTTTCTTGTAGACAGCTGCATCTCATAAGAGAGCAGCTTTCCAAATAGTGTATGAGTGCGGGTCTCACCAAGCCTAGCCACTTCCCTAATAGCACATATTTTTGTGTCCCAATCCCTTGTTAGAGATCTAAGGAACTTATCATTCAACTCATAATCAGTGAACACTCTCTCATAGGTTCTCAGCTCATTGACTATTCTGAAGAACCTCTCATAGCACATAGAGATGCTCTCTTGGCTGAGCTGCCTGAAGGCTTCGTACTCTTGGTTGAGGAGTGTTTTCTTTCATCCCTCACTTCAGTTGTCCCTTCCATATATACTACTAATGTGTCCCACATTTCCTTGGCAGTTGTGCAGTGTACCAAGTTCTGAAATGTAGAGTCATCAATAGCATTGACAATTATGTTTTGTGCCCTTTTATCCATAGTGAACAATGCAAGTTCATCCTTGGTTAAGTCATTGAATGTCTTGGGCACTCTTCTTGTTGGATCTATGGTGGAGGCAGTTTGAAAGGGGAAAGGCCCTTGCTTTACAGTTATATAGATCCTTGGATCAGATGCTTCGATAAACAATCTAACCCTTTGTTTCCATATGCCAAAGTTTTCTTTGTTGCATATGGGCAACTTCATGGATCCCATCTCCTTTTACAATCCAGAGGAAGCTATTGGATTGATAAGACTATTCCTCTATAGGATCTGGTCAAATAGTTATGTCCTTCTTGACCAACCTAGCTCTGATACCACTTGATAGTTTATATAGGATGTAGTCTTAGACACCTAGAGGGGGGGGGGGGGGGGGGGGGGGGTGAATAGGTTTCTTTTATCGTAGGCTTAGTGTTTTCTGAATTTAGGTTAGCAAATTATCAAGCACAAAAAGCACAAAGAGATTTATAGAGGTTCCTCAAGACAGGGTGTCTTGAGTAGTCTTCTTTCCCCCTACACCTTTCTAACAATGAGTTAGACAAGGCCAACTTCTCCAAACTCAGCTCCAAGAGCCTACAACGCAGATCCCACAGGATCTCTCAGGTTTTCCCAAACCCTACCTCAGGCACAACAACCCTACCTCAGGAACAATAGCCCTACCTCAGATCACACACTGATCCTACCTCAAGCTGACCTCCCAGCTCTACAACTCAGCCCAATCAGCCTTACACACTCAGGAAATAAAGCCCTACAGTCTCAGAACACACAAGTTCCTACCTCAAGCTGACCTCTCAGCTCTACAACTCAGGCCAATCAGCCTTACACACTCAGGCAATAAAGCCCTACAGTCTCAGAACACACAAGTTCCTACAGATGATATAATAAGGAATTACAAATAGAAGGAAGAAGAGGCCAAGCCTTGGTCTTCTTCTTCTTAACTGCTGCTGTTGCAGACTTGAACCAGGGAGGAGAAGTGCAGCTCCAACTTGATTCTTATTGATCAGCACTTCAGATGATGGACTGGATCTACTTTCTCTTTCTTGAGATGAATCAAGATAACCAATCTCTTCTCTCTTTGTAGCCTTGTGTAAGCTCAGTTCTTGGCTACCGACAATGAAACAGTATTGTTCTACTTGCTTGTGTGCTGGAGAGTAAGATCAATAGCAAAAAGGTGCTTTGCTTAACCCTAACTTATTCCTTTTATACACCACTGATCTTCAACGGCTCTTAGCTGTCCTCCTAACAGGTATGAGAGTGATTGGTGGACCCCAAGATGCCTTTCTATAGCTTGCTCCAGAAGCAGAACCCGCCAGATCACTTTTGAATCTGTCTCAGTGGTTGGGCTGAGATGGCCAGCCGTCTCAGTGATGCGCAAATCTTAGCACACCGCTATAGGCAGTAGCAAGACTACAACACGAAACGGCAGTGTACCGATCGTTCAAGTAATATAAAATGTGGGAGTGAATCCCCAAGTATCGATCTCGAAGGAACACAGTAAGGTGGAGTTAACGTTCGAGGAAGGACTTGAGATCGAAGTCCTTAAGTCTGATGGGTTGCGGAAACGGGGGGTTTTGGTTGTGGAAATAAAAGAAAATAACTAAACTACTCCTATGCAATGCCGCTATGCAATGCTTCGCTTGGCGGGATGGAGACTAGGCAGGCCTTGAGCGCGCTGCTTCGAAAGGGCGGATGGACGAGTAGGCAAATAGAATCAAACTGTGCAGGCCTTGAGCGCGCTGCTTCGTTAGGCGAATGGATTACACGGGCCGCTATGCCACGCTTCACTAGGCGGATGGGCGAGTAGGCATGCAGAGTGAGGGTCGCAAGCACCTTGTCGATAAGTACGCCACTAGCAATTGCTAGTGCGGCACACGAACATGACGGTGGAATGGAAAATGGATGGGGGCGCACCTCATACACACATATGAACAAGATAATTTCAATAAAATGAAATAAGCATTACATAACATGGTTCATAGTGTACATCATCAAAGTATAGAGAAATCTAGCTTATACAACTACCAATACAAAGAGAGAGAGAGAGAGAGAGCAAGGAATCGACCCAATCCGAAGGCTCGTTGGGATTCACGGTTGGAATCGCTGGGTTGTCAATCCGCGTCCAAGCTCGGTCCTCAACTGCGTCCGGGGTAGAGAAGGCTGTCACTACCTTCCAATGGCCCGTCTTCTTCGTGTCACGATCCGGCCGCACGACCTAGCTTCCTTCTCCTTGGATATTGGTGGATGTAGGGCTAAATCCCTCTCCTTGGAGCTCGAGGATGATGGAGGAGGCCAAAGGGGGCGGAGAACCTGAGGAAATGGCGGAAACGGCGGAGAGACTGCGCTGGAAATGATCATCCGACCTAATTTTGCGGGCTGTATATTTATAGAAAACAAGGCGGACGATCAGTAGCGCACGACCAGTGGTCGTGCGCACTGGAAGTTGGTGATCGTGCGCACTGTGCCCGAAAACCTGCAAGACAAAACCACAGAAAAAAATAAAGCGCACGATCGAACGCACGACCGTGCGTAACAACGCACGACCAAATTCAGAAAGTAACTTTGGGATGCAAATGAATGCGCATGATCAACGGCGCACGATCAGTGGTCGTGCATAGTATAACCAGTGATCGTGAGCAGTGTTCCTGTATAGATTTGTACCGGGAACACCTGCACGACCACTGTTCCAGCATAAACACAAAACAAAACCACTGAAAGTGGCACAAAACACAGCATGAAAGACAGTAAAGAAGATAAACAAGAAAATACACCAAGAACGGGCCTAGAAGTGCACTTAGCGTGGAATAATTGACGGCTATTAAATATGAACGAAAACATGTATAAAGTGTAGTGCATAGACTAGATAATCGGCCTAGATGAGTCCAAATATGTGTATATAATTGGGACTCATCACACCCCCAGATTTACCTGTTTGCGCGTCCCGAGCAAACAAATTCTAAGCAAGCGGGGAAAGAAAAGTAGATGACTTAGAATTACAATACAGAGTACTATGCGATGTCGCATGCTCACGTGCATAAGAAAGATAATAGAGAAGATTTCTCATTATACACGAACAGTTTATAGATTTCTAAAAGAGTAAAAGCATATTACAACCACTCAAAATGGTGAATCACGGTGAATCATCCGGTCATGCATACGGAGAAAGTAAACTAAGCGCTGAGATGAGCATTGCTCAAGATTGGGGTGCCGGACAAACTCCACCGAAATCCATCGGTGTCGTTGACCATAAGCTCGCCCGGTCACATTCTCTCCACGACACTATATTGGTTCAAGGTGTGAGTCAGTAGGACTTTAGGTTAGAGATGGGGCTTGGGTTACGGTGAGGTAAACAAAGATAAACATGGAGGCTAAGCACACCTAACCCAAAATGAGCATAAGATAAAGCTACCCGCACGACTATAGTAAACAAGTGCACCACACCCCCATACTTGGACTTTTGCAACATAGGTGTGTGCACCGCCCACTCCCAATACCAAAACTTACAAAATTTTCAGTTTAACTTTTTCATAACAATACTTTTTTCTTTTTCTTCTTCATTTTTCTTTTTCATTCTTTTCTTTTTCAGCAAATTTTTCAATGAATACACCCACAGTTTCCACTATAAAAATTACCACATCAACACCCCCCCAAAATGTAAATATAACTATAACTAAAGCTCAGATTTGGGTGTGCGACTAGGTTAGGCTTTTAAGCTTTTGGTGAGATAAAAGTGGAGCTGAATCAAGAGGAAGGGGTAGGCACAAATGGGCTAGCAAGGGTAGATGATAGGCATGAAATAAAAAGCTCAACCGGGCCAAAACAATGCCCTACGTCATTCTCACGCACTAGAACTATCCTATGCCAATGCTTCAAGAATCGCTTGGGGCAAGTTCTAGCCAACGAGAAAGATTCTCCTTTCTCCCGACTCAAGCAATACGAGTCTAGCAATCATTTACACACATCCCTATGCTACCATTTGATTCACACCGGGTTCACCATTTGAGTAGAGTAAACAACATTTACACTAATAGAAAAAAATATAAAACCATAAGTATAAAAAGAAGTCTAATCTACACAAATTTCTATGCAACCGAGCACTTGACTAGGAACACTACTAGAGTCAACATTTTACTCTGCTACATAGTCCTAAACCAGCACCTAGACTTTCCCAAATAAGCAAATGAATTAAATTCAACTCAGAGCATGCATACAGATGAGTATGCGCTCAAGTGGGTGTTGTGGTGTGTAGTAAAGATGAACAATAATAAATAAATAAGATAAAATTGCTTCTAGTATGCAATGCACGTGCGTGTGCACAGTGGGTAACGAGAAGCAGCTCTCCCCCAGACTTAATCTAAACAATCCAACAAAAGATATGGCCATGAAATTCAAAATGAAGCTAAGGGAAGAGAGTACCCAATGCTCAGCAAGTGAGCATACCAGAAGACGCGTGTAAACCAAGACAAAGCTGCAGCATCCGCCATCCAGAAAAGGACCTACAGGGGTGAGCTCCGCAAAAACAAAAGAAAATGTACAAAGCAAAATGAAATACAACTAACTAAACTAAACTAGATGAAATAAAATTGCAGGAAAAGTAAGATAACTACTGGGGTTATTGTCATCCCATCACGACTTATTTAAGAACATAATAGTTCTAGCTAATGGGTCTATGAAAACGGAAATGTACAGGTAACTGTTCTAATATGCGTATCGGTAGCGGGTACCGATACAGAGATAGAGCAGTTACTCCCCTACCTAAATAAAAATACCTGCTGAACACAGGTAGCGGGAATAGGAAGTAAGATGAGGAGGAGTCCTCACTCATCTCACCAAAATAATCCTTGCCCAGCAAGGTGTCATCTTCAGGGAGGCGGCATGAGGAGAAGGCAATGAATGAGGCTTCCTCTATGGAGGAGGGATCAACCTCCTCATAAGAGAGGATACAATCATCATTGACTTGAGCAAAATGCTCCAAGTCCTCCTGAAGTACCTGTGAAGACTCAACCCTCACAGGCTCAGATAGAGAAAGGGGATCAAGAAATAAACAAGAAGAAGAACATGAATAAAAATCAATCGAGGGAGTGATCCCGGTCTCACTCTCGGCAGGATCCAAGGATAGATCGTTATCATCATCGTAAGTATCATAGCGAGGGGAACCCAAGAACTCAAGGGCCTCAGTGGTGGTTTGGACCTCCTCGTCCCATGAAGAAGTGCAAACCTCCTCATCAGAGAGAGTATCCTCCTCATCCCACCGAGGTGCACCATCGTGTTCAAAGAATTCATTCTCCCCTTTGGGGAAAACAAACTCCTCATCCCACTTTGGAGCATCCTCCGAGTCAGAAGCATCACCCCACTCCTTCACTTCGATAGGATCATAAAGAATGCGTGTAGAAAAATCTTGCAAAGAAACTGGAGGAATAAAAAGATTTGGTTCCTCCGCAAAAAGATCTGCTAATGCCTCCCCGATGGAAAGAATACTTTCCAAATCCCACTCAGGAGCATCTAGGAGCTCCCATTCCTCTCCTTGTTGGCCAACAGATGAGTGATCATCATCACTAGGAGTGAAGCCATACACAGGGAGTGAGGAGTCCATGCACGAGATAAACTCGGGGATAGAGGGCACGATTGCCTCCATGGGTAAATAATGTGTGGTAGGAACAATGTTGTCATGAGTGGAGGAGCAGCAGTCAGGATTGAAAAGACTAGGACAGTCCTTCAATTCATGACCCTCTCCTCGACACAACAAGCAAACAATGTTCCTACACTGCCTAGCATTTAACTCCTTCATTTGGTCTATATAATAGACCATCATGTCGTAAGTGCCAGGAGAAATATCCCATGAAGACATTTTCAATACTTAAAGCAGATAAAACACAACTGAAATTCATTGCAAGGAAATTTACACAAACAGATAAAACTACTTGGATTAAACTTGCCTAAAACTTAAAAACAAAAGAGGAAGAAATAATAACAAACACTATATAATTAAAAAGCAAACAAAAACAATAAGGCGGCTATACACACTAGAAGAACTACTATCTCTCGGCTCTCCCTCTCAAGAAAACTCACACGTCTGTGTTCCCCGGCAACGGCGCCAAAAACTTGATGCGCAAATCTTAGCACCCCGCTATAGGCGGTAGCAAGACTGCGACACGAAATGGCAGTGTACCGATCATTCAAGTAATATAAAATGTGGGAGTGAATCCCCAAGTATCGATCTCGAAGGAACACAGTAAGGTGGAGTTAACGTTCGAGGAAAGACTTGAGATCGAAGTCCTTAAGTCGGATGGGTTGCGGAAATGGGGGGTTTTGGTTGTGGAAATAAAAGAAAATAACTAAACTACTCCTATGCAATGCCGCTATGCAATGCTTCGCTTGGCGGGATGGAGACTAGGCAGGCCTTGAGCGCGGTGCTTCGAAAGGGCGGATGGACGAGTAGGCAAACGGAATTGAACTGTGCAGGCCTTGAGCGCGCTGCTTCGTTAGGCGAATGGATTACACGGGCCGCTATGCCACGCTTCACTAGGCGGATGGGCGAGTAGGCATGCGGAGTGAGGGTCGCAAGCACCTCGTAGACAAGCACGCCACTAGCAATTGCTAGTGCGGCACACGAACATGACGGTGGAATGGAAAATGGATGGGGGCGCACCTCATACACACATATGAACAAGATAATTTCAATAAAATGAAATAAGCATTACATAACATGATTCATAGTGTACATCATCAAAGTATAGAGAAATCTAGCTTATACAACTACCAATACAAAGAGAGAGAGAGAGAGAGAGCAAGAAATCGACCCAATCCGAAGGCTCGTTAGGATTCACGGTTGGAATCGCTGGGTTGTCAATCCGCGTCCAAGCTCGGTCCTCAACTGCGTCTGGGGTAGAGAAGGCTGTCACTACCTTCCAATGGCCCGTCTTCTTCGTGTCACGATCCGGCCGCATGACCTAGCTTCCTTATCCTTGGATATTGGTGGATGTAGGGCTAAATCCCTCTCCTTGGAGCTCGAGGATGATGGAGGAGGTCAAAGGGGGTGGAGAACCTTCGGAATTGGCGGAAACGGCGGAGAGACAGCGCTGGAAATGATCGTCCGACCTAATTTCACGGGCTGTATATTTATAGAAAATAAGGCGCATGATCAGTAGCGCACGACCAGTGGTCGTGCGCACTGGAAGTTGGTGATTGTGCGCACTGTGCCCGAAAACCTGCAAGACAAAACTGCAGAAAATAATAAAGCGCACGATCGAATGCACGACCGTGCGTAATAATGCATGACCAAATTCAGAAAGCAACTTTGGGCTGCAAATGAATGCGCACGATCAGCGACGCACGATCAGTGGTCGTGCACAGTATAACCACTGATCGTGCGCAGTGTTCCTGTACAGATTTGTACCGGGAACACATGCACGACCCCTATTCCAGCATAAACACAAAACAAAACCACTAAAAGTGGCACAAAACACAGCATGAAAGACAGTAAGAAGATAAACAAGAAAATACACCAAGAACGGGCCTAGAAGTGCACTTAGCGTGGAATAATAGACGACTATTAAATATGAACGAAAACATTTATATAGTGTAGTGCATAGACTAGATAATCGACCTAGATGAGTCCAAAAATATGTATATAATTGGGACTCATCACTCAGCGGTTGTATCTGTCCCGTCCCAGCGAATCCGTTGAGACAGACAGTAGTCTCAGCGGTTTTCTTCTATCTGCAGCTCAGCTTGCACAGACACCTTCTCAGCGGCTCTTGGCTTTGTCTCAGCAGTTCAGCTGAGACTGAGATCTCGTCTCAGCGGTTTTGACAGTACACCAACTGATCATACATCACACCTTGGTATGTCCTAGTCCTGCATTGTCATGAGATAGAAATAGGGTTTATCAAATACAACTTGTACTTAGCATTGAGTGTGAGTGAGGCCTCTTCAAATCAAGGGAACATTGAGGGTCAGTTTCCCAACACAAAGGGCATCATCTTATAGCAATAACACCTATCCCCTGTGATGAAGGAGAAATCCTTGACGTCGGGAGGGTGCATGCGGATCTGATGGTAACCTGAAATGGCATCTGAGTCAACTAGCACGTCGATTTGAGGCAAATGGTAGCAATCCTTAGGACATGATTTATTCAATAAGAAAAAGTCTACACACATCCTCCATCGCCCATCCCCATTTTTTACCATTACCACATTCGAGACCCAGCCCAGATACTAGATTTCTGATAAGAACCAGGCATTGAGAAGCTTGTCTAACTCCTCCCGGATGGGCCCCTCCATCTTGTAGGCGATGGACCTTTTCTTTTGTCGGATGGTGCGAGTGCCGGGGTCAAAGTTAAGGCGGTGGCAAGTCACATCCGCATAAATCCCCGACATCTCTGTCGTGCTCTAGGCGAATATGTCCACGCTCCTCTGGTTGCAATCCAACATCTTTCCCCGATCCTCCGGGCTGAGACCTCTGCTAACCCGCACCTTCTCCATCTTCCCTCCTCAAGTGATAACCTCAATCTCTACCGCTTCCTCCATCGCCTCCAGCCGGGACGACTTTTCCCACTCACCTCATACCTTTTTCTCTCTAGCTGGGGCCTCCTCCTCCATCACAACTTCTACTTCCATCAGCTCAACATGTCCCTCCTGCATCTCCTCTGTCTCCTCCTCCCAGGCACGAACCACTTCTTTCTCTTCCCTTTCTTCCCCCGTATCTTCTCCCAGCGCGGTTGGCTCCCTCATCTCCCTGTCCACCTACTCAGCCTCTTCCACACATGAGATGGTGTTGACGGCAGTCATATAGCGTTTCCTTGCCACCTTGTTATCCCCTTGGATTCACACATGAACTCCTCCGCTATGGAACTTAAGACACTGATGGAATGATGAGGGGACGCAACGGAAGGCGCTGATGAGTGGGCGTCCAAAAATGGCATTATAACTACTCGGAGCGTCGACTATGACGAACCGACAGTTCATTGAAACCCCTCCCAACATCACCTGGAGTCCGACTCTGACTTTGACCTCCTTCTTTTCCCCCTAAAAAGCCAAACAACGGCCCGTCCGAGGCCATCACCCTCTTTGCCTCCAACTGCTTCGCATCGAAGGCCTTTTTGAAAATCACATTCACGGAGCTCCCATTGTCGACCAAGATCCGGGAGAATGTGAACTTCTTGATGGACGTCTGGATCACCAGGGCATCGCAGTACGAATCCTCATAATCCGGCTTATCCTCCAATGAGAAGGTAATTTTCTCCAGAGGGGGTGGGGTTTGATAGGTCGATGCGATGCTCCTCCTGTACATCATTTGGAGGCTCCTCTTGCTAGTGGCCTCAATCCCCACCCCACCATGGATCACTCTGATCCCCCCTCGAGCTCCTACGTCAGCCCGATCTTCGCTCATGTCCTTCTCCCCTTCTCTGGGTAGTACCTCTTCGATCCTCACCGAACATTGCTGCTGTTGCACTGGACCTCTAGTCACCCTCATTTCCAAGAACTCTAGGCAGGTGGCGGTTGCGTGACCCTCCTCCTGATGAAAGTCATAGTATGGTAATGCAACCCCTGCTTCTCTCGGCCTCCACGACCCGATTTCTTCTCTTGGCTCCTACTCCTCCAACTCCTCTTGATCCTCCTACTCCTCTTCCTCTTCCCCGGTCGATCGCAATGGCTTGCTGAGGTGGGCAGGGAGTGGCCTCAGATCCTACCTCCACCCAGGGAGGTTGAGTCTTCCCTGACCTCCTTAGAGGTTGCCCCCTCCTTGGACAAACCCTCTTCCTAGGCCCTACATGCCCCCTCCTTGCTTCCTCCACCCCTGATCCAGAGCCCTGGGCTCGACTCTCCTCCGACCTTCCTGCTTCCTCACTTACAGCTCACACAGCTTTGCCAACCTCCTCGTGAACTCTGGGTTGGCTGCCTCTCCTTTGATCTCCTCTGCTGCCCTTTCCATCAGCTCCTCAAAGGATAAGGGGGCCTTCTGAAAGTGAGGTTAGATCTTAGATTTACTCTAAAGGGGGGGGGGGGGGGGGTGAATAGAGTATTAAAAAGTTTTTCACTTAATTTTATAGCGGAATTAAAATAGTGATACTTATATGTGTATTGCAGAGTGAGTTATAAAACAAAATAGAGAAACACAGCACACAACACAGTACAGAAAAATAAACACAACACAGAGGACACAAGGATCTATAGTAGTTCCCCAATAAACCTGGGTACATCTACTCTTCTACCACCCTTGGTAGGAATCCACTAGGTTTTTGATCAGGTGCCCAAAACACCACTTGAGCTTTTGATCAGGTGCTCTAACCAAACTACAAGTTTTTGTTCAGGTGCCCTGCCACCAAGGGGTTAACTTTTGAAGGGAGTTAGAACCCTGTACAAGAGGGGATGAAGAGGGTTTAGATGTTCTTCTCTGTCAATAATCTGAGAGAAGACTAGTGGATATTGATGTTGTAAAGCCCCCCTGTCTAATAGAAATTTGTTGACAGTTTGAGAATGGAGCTTTCTCTTGAATGTAGAATATCTTCCTTGATAGCTGATGAATCTGAGAGACAAATGTTTCTCAGATTATTATTGCTCTTTTGAAGATCTGAACTTGCAGCAGAGATCTGAGAGAAGGTGTTGATGTTCTCAGAGAATGAAAGGTGCTGCTTGAGCAAGATGAAGATGATCTGTGAATGCTTTCTTTTCTCTCGACAGTATTCTTCTTTTTCTTTTTGTCTTGCTGTTATGTAATGTAATAATGTCCTGTAAAAATCTTCTTCCTTATTTCTTTTGAAATCTCTGACTGATTTGAAATTCAAATCCCTTAATTTATGGAATAAAATATTTAGAAGAGATATTCTCGAAACTGCAAATCTGATACGCTTTATTTCTTTTCTTTTTCTATGAAAGTGTCCTTTTCCAAAACATGTCAACGACTATTTTATCGAAATATGAGAGTAATAAAAGGAAATATAATATCCTTGACTTATCTGGAAGGAATAGGTCCGTTGCTGATAAAAGATCTGAGTTCAGAGAATGAAATAAAAGTAATCCTTCTGAAATACTGAACTAAATAGAAATTTCGTCGATCTGAATAAATTTCGTCGAACACAATCTGGAGTTCGTCAATCTCAAGCTGGAGGTCGTCGAACTGAGAGATAATATTTGATAAGCTAGCTGGAATATTAAATTCGTTGAGCTGAGAAGAGCTTTCGTCGATCTGAATCAACTCGTCGACCGCTAAGACTTGGTCAACCACTGAGACTTGGTCAAACCGCTGAGACTGAAGTTTATCAACCGCTGAGATGAGCTTTCGTCGACCGCTGAGAGCATTTCATCGAACACAGAGAGGAGTTCGTCGAACGCAGAACCTTGGCAAGTTCGTCGAATGCAGGAGCATGACGTTCGTCGAAAGCAGGATTGAGTTCGTCGAACGCAGTATGGAGTTCGTCGAACACAGAAAACTTATCTTTCCCTTAGTTCTAGCAGCCTAAAACCTTGACCCTTAAGACTATACATTGGGGTCAACTTAGTCCTAATAAATAGATAGTGATCCTAGCCCAAATCAGTAATAGGGTTGTTCCAACAATCTCCCCCTATTTGGGTTAGGACACTATTTTACAAAAAATGAATAATAAAACAAACAATAAAACAACAGAGCATATATATCTGGTATATTTTAGATATTTCAGCAGATATAAAATATGATACTCTGAGTTTTGAATTTTTTTACATTGAAAACAAATAATAAAAACAAATAAATAGAACCTTTTGACTTCCTCTGAATTCTGACATTGCCTTCAGCTTTCTGAATTTGATTATCTGAGTTGTATCTGCTATATCAAACAATAGTTCTGAATCTGCATTTTTCAGCTTTCTGAATTTGTTGATCTGAATTGAATCTGCTCTAACAAAAATTATTTCTTAATCTGCTTTGCTACCAATCTGCATTTGAATCTGCTATATCTGAATCTAAGACAAAACTAAAACTGCAATCTGCTGTGAGCTTTATCAAGAACTGAAAACATGCATCTTCATCAACTGAATGATTTTTGCTTCTTCATACAGCATCTCCCCTTGAAACTTGAGCATCTTCATAAAACACTCCCCCTATCATAAAGGAGTTTATTCAAAACCTCTCCCCCGGTCAAAAGAAAAGTATCTCCTCCTAACAAAAAGGAGCTTCTTCAAGACATCTCCCCCTACCTAGTTTCAGGAAGGCCTGAAGCTAGGCCCCTAGAAGAAGGGACATATGAGGAGGTAGGGATGGATGCAATCGTTTTGAAGAAATATTGCAATTGTTCCTGCAAAATAAAATAGAGATCAAGTGCAAAGGAACTGGAAGAGAAGCAATTCTATAGGCATGCAGTTAAAATGAAGTAAAAGATTTGATTATAATGAAAGATCAGAAACAAAGGCTTCATCAAAACTGCGTTCGACGAAAAATAAATTTTCGTCGATCTCAGTTCGACGATCTAGATGACTTCGTCGATCTCCGTTCGACTAGATTTCGTCGATCTCAGTTCGATGAAGTGATGGGATAAGTAGAAAAAATTAATTTTTAATTAATTGAATCTCCATTTATCATTCCTAGCTGATTTATAAAGAAGATATGTTTCTTTTCATCCAAGGGTTTGGTGAAAATATCAGCCCTTTGCAAATCAGTAGAAATGAATTGTAGGCAAATTTTATTTTTATCCACATTATCTCTGATAAAGTGGTGCCTAATTTCTATGTGTTTAGTCCTACTATGGAGTACTGGATTTTGTGCTATAGATATTGCACTAGTATTGTCACAAAATATAATTGAATTACTTAGATTGATACCATAGTCTAGGAGGTGATTTTGTAACCACAATATCTGTGAGCAGCAACTGCCTGCAGCTATGTATTCAGCTTCAGATGTTGATGTAGACACAGATGTTTATTTCTTACAAAACCAAGACACAAGCCTATCACCAAGAAACTGGAGAGTTCCTGATGTGCTTTTCCTGTCTACTCTGCATCCACCATAATCAGAATCAGAGAATTCAGTTAATTCAAATTCTGATGTTGTTGGATACCAGATTCCTAAATTTGGACAACCCTTTATATATCTCAAAATTCTTTTTAGTAAAATTAGGTGAGATTCTTTGTGGTTAACTTGAAACCTAGCACAAATACAGGTAGCAAACATTATATCAGGCCTACTTGCTGCTATATAAAGTAATGAGCCAACAATTGCTCCATATACTTTCTGATCAACAGGTTTCCTTGATTCATTATTATCTACAACAACATTGGAGGGCATGGGTGTTTTTATGGTGGAAGCATCAGACATACCAAACCTTTTCATTAATTCCTTAGCATACTTGGATTGTGATATGAATATGCCATTTGGAGTTTGCTTCACTTGAAGACCAAGGAAGTAAGATAACTCACCCATACTACTCATTTCAAATTTAGATTGCATTAGGTTAGAGAACCTTTTGCATAGATTTGAATCAGTAGAGCCAAATATGATATCATCTACATATATTTGAACTAGTAATGTTTGATTTTTATGTATCCTGAAAAATAGGGTTTTATCAACTATGCCTCTACAGAAATTGTTCTCCAAAAGAAAATTAGCTAAGGTCTCATACCATGCTCTGGGAGCTTGCTTAAGACCATATAGAGCTTTATTAAGCTTAAATACATAAGAGGAGTGAGTTGGAGAGATGAAACCTGGTGGTTGTTCCATATAGACTTCTTCTTTGATGTCTCCATTCAAGAATACACTCTTCACATCGATCTGGTATACTTTGAATTTCTTGAATGCAGCAAAGGACAGAAAAATCCTTAAAGCTTCAAGTCTTTCAACATGAGCAAAGGTCTGATCATAGTCAGTTTCTTCTTCCTGTGAATATCCTTGGGCTACCAATCTTGCTTTGTTTCTGACTATGTTGCCTTGATCATCTAGCTTGTTCCTCAAGACCCACTTGGTGCCAATGACAGGATGGCCTTTTGGTCTTGTAACCAAATCCCAAACCTTGTTCCTTTCAAATTGGTTGAGCTCCTCTTGCATTGCAAGAATCCAGTTTGGATCTTGTTCTGCATCTTTTATGGATTGAGGTTCAACTTGTGATAGGAAACAAGCGTGCATCTGATTTTGGTGTAGTTGATGCCATAATTGAACACCTGCTGAAATATCTCCAATCACTTGAGATATTGGATGATCTCTAACTGTGATGTGATCAACAGTTGGAGTTGGTTCAGCAATAGTTTCTTCTTGAGGGACTTGTTCAGCTGTCATTTGATTTGAGTTGTCAGCAAGATCTGGATTATCCTCTTCTTCACTGTCTTCAATTATTTCATTTGATGGAAGTAGAGAATCTTTATTCTGTAGATCCAATCCATTTAGCTCTTCACATAGAGCTGGTATCTGCAAAGTATCTTTGGTAGAGGTGGTGTTCCTCTCCTCAATTAACATGTTAGTTTCATCAAAAGATACATGCATGGACTCTTCTATCTTAAGAGTAGATTTGTTGTAAACTCTGTATGCTTTACTAAAAAGAGAATATCTAAGGAATATCCCTTCAACAGCTTTTGCTTCAAACTTCCTTAGATACTTCTTGTCATTGTTATGCACATAGCATTTACAGCCAAATATCTTAAAATAGTTAACCTTAGGCTTTTTATTCTTGAGTAATTCATAGGGAGTTTTACCCTTAAGCTTATGTATCAGGCTTCTGTTCAACACATAATTTGCTGTATTCACTGCCTCTGCCCAAAAAGAGATTGGCAAGTGAGCATCAGCAAGCAATGTAGTTGCTGATTAAATAAGTGTTCTATTTTTCCTTTCAGCTACACCATTTTGTTGAGGAGTTCTAGGAGCAGAGAAACACTGCCTGATCCCTTCTTTTCCACAGAATTATCTCATCAGAAGAGATTCAAACTCAGTGCCATGATCACTTCTGTTCAATGCAACTAGAGTAGAGTACTCAATCTTGATGGACCTGAGAAAGTCTGTCAGAACATTGAAGGTGTCAGACTTGTTCCTAAGAAAGAACACCCAAGTGAATCTTGAGAAGTCATCTACAATAACTAGAGAATAATGAATCCCTCCTAGACTTTGTATTACAGTGGGTCCAAAGAGATCTAAATGCAGTAAGTACAAAATCCTAGACGAATCACTCTTGGATAAAGATTTAAAACTACTCTTGGTCAACTTACCTAATTGACAAGCTCTGCAGAGTCCTTCCTTCTTGTATGAACCAGAAGGCAGTCCTCTAATAAGATTGTCCTTAGAAAGCTTAGATATAGTTCTAAGGTTAATATGTCCTAGCCTTTTATGCCTTAATTCATTTGTTTTACTTATAGAATTAAATAAGCAAATATCTGAGTTGGCAGAGTCAAAATTGACTAAATAAATATTTCCATGTCTAATACCAGATAATACATTTATGTTTTTATTATTGGTAATAAGACATAAGGAGTGGTTAAAAGTTACCTGATAACCTTCATCACATAACTGGCTTATGCTGATGAGGTTGTGCTTCAGACCCTTGACATAAGCTACCTCTTTGAAGGTGACTGCTCCAACTTTGATCTGTCCATAACCTTTGGTTTGTCCACAGTTGGAGTCTCCAAAGATCACTTTGGGTCCAAGCCTTGCCTTGTAGTTTCTTAGGTTGGCCTTGTTTCCTGTCATGTGCTTTGAGCACCCACCATCCAAATACCATCGTTCTTTTAATTTTGGATAGCCCTGTACCTGCAAAACAGAAAATATTCTAGTTGTTCTTGACCCAGACTACCTTGGGTCCTTTTGATTTTCCACAAAATTCTGAAATGAAGGACATCTCAGGATGATCCTTATAACCTTGTGGATGATATCTCCTTGGAGGAATTATCCACTCAGTGAAAGGATTTTTAGTATGTGAAGAATAAGAATTCTGTTGATATTTAGTAAATTTTCCGTTCGACGAATTTGGATGAATTCGTCGATCGCCGTTCGACGAAGTGAAGTGCTTTCGTCGAGCGCCGTTCGAATTATAACTATACTGAAGGTCTGTCTTCAGAGTTTGTCGATCTCCATCCGACGAAGTGAATTGATTTCGTCGAGCTCCGTTCGACGAATTTTGCTGAATTTCTTTATTCTTAACAGCCTTGCTTGAAATACTTTTATTTATTTCTACTACCTCTTTGCTCTTGGCTGAGATGAACTTTACTGGTGTAGAGAGTATGTTCTTCTTAATAAGAGGTGGCTCACTTGATGATGCACCCAAGCCCAGTTTGCCACTAAGTCTGGCATTCACTGTGCTTGTGATGTCCATCAGTTTGATACTTCTCCCATTGAGGGATTCTTCAAACTTCTTAGCTTCAGATAACTTGTTCTCAATGAGAACTATGTGTTCTCTGGAGGCAGCCAAATCTTTCTTAAGATTAGCATTTTCTTCACTTAGTTGGTTCATTTCAGCCAACTTATTTCTGAGAGAGATTATTTCCTTCTCAGAGTTGATTAAGTCTAAGCAAAGAACTTTGAATTCATCTTTGAATTTATTTGAAATGAAATCAAAGTTTGAGATTACCTGATCAACATCATTGTCAGACTCTGATTCATCTGAGTTGTTTGCTGAGGCATTGATAGCCATCATGCAGAAGCTTCTTTCTTCTTCATCATCCTCATCATCACTAGAGCTGGATGAAGATGCATTTTCTGACTCACTGCTTGAGTCATAAATAGCCATCAAGCATTGGTCTTTTTCCTTTGATTCTTCTTCATCTTCAGAAGAATTGGATGAAGACTCTGAATCAGTTTCACTCCATGATTCTGCTACAAAGCCTCTTCCCTTGTGTTTGTGTTTGTAGGAGGATGGCTTGCTGGAGTGCCTCTTTTCATCTTTGTCTTTTGATGAGTAATTTATTTACTCATCTTTTAGTTTAGGTTTATTATGTTTTTCATATAAAATTATGTTATTTTTAGGAATTTTATCATATAAATCCTTCCATTGTTATTTCATAAGCTAACTTAAGTTTATTTTGTGTTTTCAGGTTTTCTGGGCTGTTTCGAGCAAAAAGTTAAAATTACACGCCCCAGGTCACGGGCGTGACCATGGGCGTGTAACCTACGAAATACTCCAGACCTGCTTCTGCCACTCCAGGGACGCTCCGTGAAGTTTTCGCCAAGTACACGCCCCAGGTCACGGGCGTGACCAAGGGCGTGACCCAATGTCACGGCCACGACCCGCCACAAGCATCCGGAGCACGCCGCCATGTCAATTAAAATTACACGCCCTCGGTCACGGGCGTGACCAAGGGCGTGACATCCAGCACACGGGCGTGACTTTTCCCGCGCCAATTTCCCGCCGAAGCTTCCCGCCAGCAGCCAGATTTCAGGATTACACGCCCTAGGTCACGGGCGTGACCTCGGGCGTGACACGGCCGAAACGCTCTCAATTACTCCAGAAGGCGCCCTCTTCGCTGCCGCTTCGATCACGCCCCTTACACGCCCTTGGTCACGGGCGTGACCAAGGGCGTGTAACACCAAAAATTCAGCTATTTAAAGGGAGCTTTTCCAGATGTTTGGGGACGAATTTTGGGAGTTCTAAGTTTATTTTCTTGCATTGCTTTCATTCTTAAGCTTGTAATCTTCTTTCTTAGCTTGCACTTTGATTTCAGGTTTGTAATTTCTTGTTTCCTAGTTGTAATTTCCCTTTCAATTAATAAAATAGCACTTTTACTCTTATTCTACTCTTAATCTTCATTATGCACCTCTTGTATTTCATCAATCCCTCCATCTCCATGAGTAGCTAAATTTCATTAGTACTCGGCCGAGATGATCCAAGGAAAATATAATCCATAATTCAGTCTAGAACTTCTTTTTCTCTTATTTAGATTGCTTAAGATTTATCCTTGAATTTATATTGATTGAGATTATATTATCGATATATAATCTCATTCTTGTTTTCGTAGTCAAATAATCGAGAGGTTTTGAGTTCGAATCGATCATTTCAAGGATAAAGAGATTTGAATGCACTCCTCGAGAGAGGACGGCATAAATCTCCCGGATTGGAGTTATATCCAATAGAGGGGTTCACTTCGATAAAGCGAGCTTTAGGGGTTTCGATTCTAGAACGAGAGTTCGATTGATCAACCTAAACTCAGTTAGGCGTATCCTCGAGAGAGGTACGTTCATAAATCAGGAACCTCCACGGTCAAGCATTTCTTTTAAAGAGGATTAGAAGTTTTATTTCTTTATTTATTTTTTTTTTCAAGGTGATTCAAGGTTGAGTACTAACCTTTAATTCATTAATTTAATTAAGCTATTTCTCTTTTTTCGCAACCAACCAACCACAAATTCTATTCGATAAAATAATAGAGATTTTCCGAAGTAAGAGTATTCAACCGCCCCGAGTCTAATACGACCTTGTTTTAATAACCTATACTACATTCGATACGGTACACTTGCCGTTATCGTTTGCAAGCATAGTTTTGTCCATCAAGTTTTTGGCGCCGTTGCCGGGGACTCGGTTGATATTTCGAAAACCGAAATATCTATTAATTTTATTTTATTTTTCTTTTTCTTAATTTTAAGGTGCAACTAAATGTTTTACTACTTCGATAAAGCGAGCTTTGGGTTTGAATTCCCATCATAGCCTCTAGTACCTTGCAAACCCTTCACCGGGTAGATCTTGGGAAGTCCAGGACTAATTCTAATTCACCTAATAATAATAAAAAAATAAAAATCTAAAAAAAAAAAATAATAAAATAAAAATAAATTTATTTATCTAAAATCTTATTTTCCCTTTTTCTTTTTCCGCTTCTTTTCTTTTCTTTTGGTTTATGACCCGAGGAAACTCTTCAATTGATTTTGAATTTGGTTTTGATCCGGAAATCGAGCGCACCTTGCGGCGACGTCTCCGATTTAGTGATCTACCAATAATTCGCGAAGAGTCAGTCAGAGAGACTAACGAAGATATAATGGGTGACCCCGACCATAATGAGGCTCCACTACGGACTATGTCCTATTATGCGAGGCCAAATTGGGAGGGAACACAATCAAGTATTATTCGCCCGGCAGTGGCAAATAATAATTTCGAAATCAAAACGAGTATCATTCAAATGGTACAGCAAACCATCATCTTTGACGGGTTACCAGATGAAGATCCAAATTTACATTTATTGAATTTTTTGGAAATTTGCGACACGTTTAAAATTAATGGCGTCACCGACGACGCCATTCGTTTGCGTTTATTTCCATTTTCTTTGCGGACTAAGGCCAAGCAATGGTTGGGATCTCTTCCTAGAGGTTCCATCACTACATGGGCCGAAATGACGGAGAAATTTTTAACTAAATATTTTCCTCCGGCGAAGTCTGCTAAATTACGTACGGACATTCTCTCGTTTACGCAAATAGACTCGGAGTCTCTCTATGACACATGGGAGCGCTTCAAGGAATTATTGCGGAGATGTACCCACCACGCCCTTCCTTTATGGCAACAAGTTCAAACGTTCCACAATGGTTTGAATCTCCAAACGAGGCAGATGATTGATGCAGCAGCTGGGGGAACTCTAAATAACAAAACCCCAGATGCCGCTCAAGAGCTTTTTGAGTAGATGGCCATGAATGCTTATCAGTGGAATGCGCCACGGTCGCGTCCTAACAAACCGACCGGACTCTTTGAAGTCGAGGCCACCCCGAATTTAGCATATCAAGTAGAATGGCTTACTAAGCAAATGACGGAGATGTCTGCTTCCTCCGTCATTAACGGGGCTAATAATTATAATAATAATAATAATAATAATTATAATAATAATTATAATCAAGAACAAGTTGATTATATGGGGAACTCCTATCGTCCTCCTTATAACCCAAACAATAACCTTCCTAATAGTTATAATCCGGGTTTAAGGAACCACCCGAATTTTTCATGGAGCAACCCCAATAATGCTCAACGCCCCCCACAATTGAATCCTCCCGGATTCGCTCCACCACAACCACAAAAGGCCCCTTCACTTGAAGAGGTCTTCACCAAATACGTCGCTTCTACTGATGCCAATATCCGGAACCTTTCCGGATCTATTAAAAGCCTAGAAAATCAGATTGGACAACTCGCCAAGATGTTCTCCGAACGCCAGCAGGGAGCTCTACCGGGCAATACTGAGCCCAATCCACGGGAGAGCGCCAACGCTATAACCCTCCGCAGCGGAAAGGAGGTAAAAAGTTCAAATTTGGCCGAGCCTAAGGTAAACGTTTCAACTCCAACTCCGCATTTAAACTCTTCTGATTTAGCTCCGCGCATTATTCAAACGCCTTCTATTCCGTACCCTTCTAAATTACAAAATGAGCGCAACGAGGAGCAGTATAAAAAATTTATAAATATTTTAAAACAAATACAAATTAATGTACCATTTTGCGAGGCACTCTCTCAAATGCCCAAATACGCGAAATATCTCAAGGATTTATTATCAAATAAAAAGAAACTTGAAGATATTTCGCGTATTTCTCTTAATGCAGAATGTTCGGCGATAGTTCTTAATAAATTACCGGAAAAATTAAATGATCCGGGACGGTTTTCCATTCCGTGTTTGTTCGAAAATTTACTAATTAAAAACGCCTTGGCCGATCTAGGGGTGAGCATAAATCTTATGCCGTTCTCCTTATTTAAGAAGCTTGGTTTGGGCACCCCATGCCCAACCAATATAAGCATCCAACTAGCGGATCGGTCCGTAAAGTATCCAATCGGGATCGTTGAGGATGTGCTAGTGAAGGTTGACAAGTTTATCTTTCCGGTAGACTTTGTCATCCTCGATATCGAAGAGGACGCCGAAGTACCACTCATACTCGGCCGGCCCTTCCTAGCCACCGCTCGAGCTATAATTGACGTAAGTAACAGAAACCTTCTCCTACGAGTTGGGGAGGAAGAAAGTATTTTTAATATAAATCAATCAATGAGAAATGCGTTTCCAAACGACGACTCTTGTTTTACTCTAGAAACAAATTTTGAAGAGGAAATAACGTCGTTTTCTGAAATAATTTCACCTTTATTTGAAAACCCGGAAATTGCAAATTTATTTTGTTTAGAAGAAAAAACTCGGCCAACCAAATTTGAAGAAGTAAACTTAAATATTTCTAAAATAAAAACATCTTACGAGGAGCCACCGAGTTTAGAACTAAAACAATTGCCGGAACATTTAAAATACATATTTTTGGAAAAAAATTCAAAACTGCCCGTAATAATATCTTCCGCACTTAACGATTCGGAAACTTCCGAATTAATTAAAATTTTAAATAATCACCGCCATGCAATTGCATGGCAAATTTCGGATGTAAAGGGAATTAGCCCCTCGTTTTGCACTCATAAAATAAATGTAGAAAATAATTCTTGTACAACCCCGATATTCGCCAGGAAGAAATCAGCAGCTCGCGCTCGAGGAGGCGAGCCAAGAGGGGCGAACCCTGAACTCCGGCGAGGCAGGCCAAGGAAGAGCAAGAGACTGCGCAGGCGAGCGAGCCCGGAACTTTGGGGTACAGTTAGCCATTTTGGGGTACAGTTAGCCATTTTGGGGTGCGGATAGCCATCCTGGGGTTCGCCGACCCAGAGGCTCGCGAGCTCCACTCGCGAGGGAGGTCGGCTTGGCCGGGTCGCTATTGGCGAGCCCAACCATTCGAGGAAGGATTTCGCTAGGCGAGCCCGCCTAGAGGGAGAGCAGAAAGTCATCCGGGGACTCGCCGAGGTAGTGCGGGCGAGCGAGCCATATAATGTGCCGATAATACCTCTGGGGTTCGCCGACCCCGAGGCTCGCGAGCTCCACTCGCGAGGGAGGTCGCGAAGCGGGCTGGCTCGCCCCGTAAAAGTCTAGGAAGGGATTTTTACCAAGAGGCCCCCGATGGTCTGCGTTTAGCCTCTCCAAACAGCGGAGTTTGGCTGTTGGCAGACCAATCCGGTGTGCGGATAGTGAGAATGGACAGCGGGATTTGGTTATTGACAGACCACAAAACTAAAATATATAAATAGACCTCAAAGGGCACCTTGGAAGAGGCGGTTCATTATCTTTGAGCTCTTCTCTCCCTAGGTCGCTTTGGTTTGGGCTCTCTAGCTCTCCAAGGTGCCCGAGTCTTAGCTTTGGGCTTGGGAGGGGAAGCGCTCAACGATCTTCGGGGTTAGTGGAGGGACCTCCTCGCTGAGACTAGGGTCTTTGTTCTTTGCTCGAATCGTCGGCCTTACCTCTCCCGAGGGACCGGTAAGGGCTAGCTGCCTCTCATTTCGGTGAGGGCCCCGAGCTCCACAAGAGACCGAGAAATCGGTTTCAACATTTTGGTGCGGTGAGCGTGGAGCGCGGCTGGTTCAAGAAAGTCACAGAGAAGAGTTATGGCTGGAGATGAAGAGCAGGGCGAGGATTTCGGCGAGACCCCTCAGGAAGCAATGGCTAGGATGTTCGCGGATTTCAGGAAGGAGGTGCTCGACACCTTGGGGTTCACGGTCACGGCCTTGCGAAATGAGTTTGCGACCCCGGCACCTCAGGCGACCACTCCCCCAACAGCAGTCGGCGAGAGGGCACCAGGAGGAAGGGCTGGAAAAGAAGTTGCCGTCGAACCAGGGCATGACAGGGAAGGGCGAGTGCTGTTCACCAGTCCGGCGAGCCCGGTCTTGGCGAGCTCCGCGCCGGCGAGTTCGGTACCGACAAGCTCTGCCCCAGCGAGCGCGGCGCAGGCGAGCGCGCGCCAGGAGGATGCGGCGACAATCGGTGTGGTTCAGGCGAGCGTCGCCCTCGCGAGTGTGATCCCAAGCTTGGCGAGCGAGCTAGGTTCGCGAGCCGAGCGAGAAAAGATGGCAGGAGGGGGAAGTCCCTTCTGCGAGTTGGTGTTGTCTGCACCCGTTCCAGCGGGATTCGGAGAATGGGATAGAGTGTACTACAATGGCAGAGATGACCCAGTTCAGCATCTGCAGTCTTTCGAGGACTCGGTCTCCATCAGGCCGATGTTCGATGCCTTCAAGTGTCGGCTCTTCGCCGTCACTCTCAAGGAGAAGGCCAGGGAATGGTTTCATTCACTTCCGGCAGGCTCTATCTACGCGTTCGAGGACCTGCGCCGAAGTTTCTTGTTGAGATTTTCAACTTCAAAAAGGAGGAAGAAGGACGCTGATTCCCTCTTCGTGGTGAAGCAGGAGTCCAGGGAGACGTTGGCTCAGTATGCGGATCGGTTCCAGGAGGAAGTGCAGCTCACTCAGGAGGTGCCTGGGTTTGCACTTCAACTCGCCTTCACGGTCGGGTTGAAGGAAAGCTTTTTCAAGATGGCGTTGAAGAGGAAGGCCCCCGTCTCCTATGAGGAGCTGATGGAGAGGGTGGCGGAGGAAGTAGTAAGCGAAGAAGCCAACCCAGAGCTCACCAAGAGGCTAGCAAAGCTCAGTGAGCCGGAGATGAGGCAGCAAGAGGTCAGAAGAAGGGAAGAGCCCCGGGCCCCGGAGGGGGGATGGAGGCCGCAAGGCGGAGGAATGCAGGGGCCGGGAAGGGGTTATGGCCCAGGAAGGGGTAACCGTTTCGAAGGACAATGGAGACCCCCCCAGTTGGGGTGGAGGCAGGGCCCGATGCAGTTACCTCCCCCACCTCAACAGGCCATGACAATTGGCCGGGGAAGAGGAAGGGGAAGGGGAGGAGAAGCGGAAACGGCGTCCGCTAGGAGAAGAAGGAACAGGATAGCAGAGACCGGGGGAAGGGAAGTGGCGGTGCCATATTGCATCTTCCACGATGTGGAAGGCCACTCAACGGACACCTGTCCGGAGTTCCTGGAGGTGAAGAGGGGCAGAGCGCCCGCGCCACCACAGCAGCAGCCATTAAGGATCGTGGAGGTGGAACCTCGGGAGGAGGAGGAGGAAAGGTGTGAGGATAGAGCAGATCTGGGGAATAGGGGAGGGATCAGAGTGATCCATGGGGGGGTAGGGGTGGAGGCAACCCGCAAGGCTAGTCTCCATACCATCTACCGCCGGAGCGTAGCGTCAACTTCCACCGCTCCACCCCCGGCCGAAAAAATTATTTTCACCCAGAAGGACATGCCGAGCTACGAGGACCCGTTCTGCGACGCGCTGGTCATCCAGACGGCGATCGAGAACTTCACCGTCTCCCGAATCCTAGTGGACAACGGGAGTTCGGTCAATGTCATCTTCAAGAAGGCATTCGACAAGATGGAGGTGGAACCCAGAAGGGTGTTGGCCTCGGATGGCCCCCTGTTCGGATTTTCGGGGGAGAGGAAGGAAGTAGAAGGAGGAGTAGGGCTCCATGTGACCCTGGGTGGGCAGTCCCGGAACTGTCGTTTTGTCATAGTGGACGCCCCGAGCAGTTACAGCGCCATCTTCGGACGGCCCCTCATCAGCGCGTTCCGCTGTGTCCCTTCCACTTTTCATCAGTGCCTCAAGTTCAATGACGGAGGGGTCTAGGTGCGGAACAGGGGGGGATCCCAAAGTGGCAAGACAGTGCTACGTGACGGCTGTCAACACCATCTCCTGGATGGGAGAAGCTGAGGAGTGGGATAAGGTGATGGAGGAGGCGGCCGAAGTCGGAGGTTTGGAGGTAGCCGAAGAGAAAGAGGGAGTTGAAGTTCATACCCAGGAAGGGGTAGCTGAGGTACCCCGGGCAGGGAGAAAGGAAGAAGAGGAGAAGGCCCAGGAGGGAAGGGCGCAAGAGCTTATGGTGGTAGAGGAGAAAGTCGAGGAAGAGACCCAGGCTCCCGCTTGTGCCGAAGAGGAAAGGTGTTGGGAAAATGATTTCTCTTAACCCCTAGAAATGAGTTAAAGAAAGAGTTTTATGAATGAATAACAAAGACAAAGTACATATGCGTCGAATGGTATTCGACGCTACGTCGAAATAGAGTCGACGTCTTCTTCAGGATATGTCGAAGTAACTTTAGGAAGATTTCGACGTAGGTCCTGTCGACGCTACTCTGATTTCTAGTCGACGCATACAAAGAAGTCGACGCACCTTTGTCGACGCACATTCCTCATATCCCTCTCGACGTTGGGCTAAGATAAATTCGACGCTTACGTCGAATAGTAATCGACGCACGTCGATTTGTTTGACAGATTTGAATCTGCGCCAGATCTCTTTCCTTCTTTTCTGAAGATCTGATTTATATAGAATGATGTTAATATTTTATAGCCGTTCTGAATCATTCTTTCCTTCTATTTGATTCTTGGCTAAATTGATGAAATCTGTTTTGGATATTATTTGAAATCTAAATTAATATTTTCCATTTATGATTAAATCTGCTATGGAAATATTTCTCTCTACCTAAATCTCTGGCTGCTAATTGATTCCTCTCCTATAGTACTATCTTATTACACAGAGCTATAAAATAAAGAGCAAGTCGGCAGGAAAAAGTAGAAGAGTGATCCACCACACATTTTATGATATAGAGGAAAAGCTCCCAAAAGAAAAGAGAGATATTGAGAAAAAGCTCTGCAGCAACTTTCATCCATTTCTACTTCTGCTTCTGCTCACTGATCACTGCTGCAAACTCTGATTGCTCTCACTAAAAGAGAGAAAGGCTACAAATCTTCTTCTCTCTATAGAAGAAAGATTCAATTCTTAACTTGTGCTTCAAATCTTCTTGCTAGGAAGAAGATTCATTATTGGCTTTATTCCATTCTTTCCTTTTCATTCTTATTCACTATTGTAAAAGAGTTTTTAGAATCTCTCTTCAAAAAATTCAGTGTATTGGTTCTAAGAGTCTCCTTATCAAAAGACTCAGGGTGGTTCTAAGAGTCTCCTTATCAAAAGACTCAGTGCAAGTTAGTGAATTCCTACCAAGGGGGTAGAAGAGTGGACTACCCAAAGTTTGGGGAACCACTATATTTTCTTGTGTTGTGCTGTGGATTTTCTTTCTTACATTTGCTTTATTGTTTTAATTCTTGTTGGTGTGTGTGGGAAGCTCTAATCTGTGATCATACATATATATATATATTAACTTTGCACAAAATATTTCAAATCTCTATTCACCCCCCCTCTAGAGAAATCTAGTGAGGTTAACTGTGCACTTTCAATTGGTATCAGAGCCAGGTTGATCTAAAAAGGATAACTCCTTGATCAAAAAGATCCTACCCCATATATATATATTCTTTAAAACTATTTTTCACATGGCACAAATCAAAGATTATGCTTCCACCAGACCACCAATGTGCAATCTTGAAAAGTTTGCAATTTGGAAAACAAGAATCAGAATCTATATGAACTCCATTGACACTGACTTGTTCAATATTACTGTAACAGGTCCACCAAAGCCCTATAGAAAGGATGCAAATGGCAACATCACACAAACACTTGTTCCAAGATCTGAATGGACAGAAGATGAGAAGAAGGCAAGAACTCATGATCTAAAGGCCATGAACATACTTGTCTCAACTCTCTCAGATGATATCTTTCAAAAGGTTGTCGACTGTGAATCATCCAAGGAAATTTGGGATGCCCTCACAAAGATGGTGGAAGGAAGTGCTGATGAAAAGAAAGACAAGAAGGCCCTTTTGATCTCTCAATATGAGAACTTTCAAAAGAAGGCTGAAGAAAGCATCTCTGAAATGTATGACAGATTTAGTCTGATCATCAATCAACTCAGAGACTTGGATAGAGAAATCTCTCTCACTGAGATAAATGACAAATTACTGATGAGTCTCCCTAGTTCATGGGACTCAAGAATTTGGGCAATAAGAGATACAAGAGGACAAAAAGAGATCTCAACAGATGCTCTCTTAGGAAAACTCAGATCCTATGAGCAGTTGCTGAAAACTAGAGAGGAGAAGGAGAGAAGAGAAAACACCCCAAGTTCCTCAAAAAGCAGGAACATTGCTCTAAAGGCAACAGAAGAAGGAACCCCTGTCACTGAAGAAGAATTATTCAGTTTCTTGGCCAGAAGGTTTAAGAAATGGGTCAAGAAAGATGGACCAAAAAGGAAGGAGTCAAGACCAAGGTATGACAAAACACCTACTAAAGAAATAATTTGCTATTCCTGCAGAAAACCTGGACACATTGCCCCAGAATGTCCAGAGAATGCTGAAACAGAGAAGGATCTGAAAAAGAAAGATCTGAAGAAAAAGGGAAAGAAGAAAGAAAGAGGCTTCATTGCTGAAGCCTGGAGTGAAACAAACTCTGAGGATAGTTCATCCTCTGAAAGTGACAATGAAGGATCCAGACAAGAAGACATCTGCTTGATGGCCCTTGAAAATACAAAGATTGATGATAAATCATGGAGTGAAACAGGATCAGAAGAAGATCTATCCTCTGATGATGAAAAAGAAAAGAACCTCATTCTCATTGAGGAATCTGAGAATGAGGATGAGGTAAGTATGTTTGATGATATTGACTTTCAAAGTGATAGCTTTAAAAATGATTTTATGAAAATGTACCTAGATCACCTAAAAACAAATCAAGAAATTGAGGATCTAAAAGAACAAATCATTGTAGCTAAAAATCAGAAAAACATAGAAATTAACTCCTCTAAAGATTATGAATCAATAGCTAGCAGAATAAAGAAGGAAACAGAAAGGGCTAATATAGAAAATCAGTTCCTTAAGAATAAAATATCCCAGGCAAAAGCTTTTGAAGAGTCAATAAAAATAAGAAGCCAAACTCTTAAGGAAATTACTGAAAAACAAACACTAAGACCCAAACATCTTGGGCTAGGGGCTGATCCTTCAATCAGCCTAACTTCATCCAACAAACCTGCTTGGATGAGCCCTGTAAAATTCACTAAACCTGTAAATTTGTTAAACCAAGAAAAAGACCCACAGGATAAGGGAGAAAAAGAAACCAAGGAAGTTGATGAAACATCTTACTATTCAGCTGATGATTCACATACTTCATCTGAAGAAACAATCAATCCAAGAAGAACAACACATAAAGGAGCAAAAATAGAGAAAGGCAAAATGAAAATTTGTGAAGACACAGATACGTCGACTTCATATCGACGCATGCACGATAATGCGTCGACTTATTCTCGACGTAACCTCTCGGATGCCTCGACCTCTACTCAACGCTTGAATAAAGACAAGTCGACATCAATTCGACGCAACTTTCCTCATGCGTCGACACCAGATCAACGCAATCTGAGGAATACGTCGATAACAAATCAACGCAATTATCAACATACGTCGAATAGTTATCGACGCACCAATACATTCTCTCCAAAAGTCTTTCATCCTAACCCTCATTCAGGAACCAGTCATCCTAATCATGAATTTTGTCCAAATAAACATTTCAATCCCAAACAAAATATTAATCTTAACCAAAAATCCCATCTATATTCAAATCAACATCTTTATCCTAACCAAAACATTTATCATACTCTAAATTTAAATTCCCTTAATACTAGGATAATCAAGTGCTATGTATGTAACAAAGCTGGCCACACTACCAAGCAATGCTGGTACAATTAATCAAACTCTCTATAAAATCTAGTTCAAAACTATCTTAGAAAACATTAGGCCAAGAAAGAAATAAAGAGAAATAAAGTTTTTTTTTGGTCACTTCTAATCGACGCACCGTCGAAAACCAAAGTCGATTAAAATCGACGCATACGTCGATGGAAAACCCTAAATCCGACGTCGAATTCAACTCGACGTAACGTCGACTTTATGATAAAGAGCGGCAACTTTAGAATATTTTTTGGTCACATCCACTGGAATACCGAAAAAGCCTCGAATTGAGCCCTGTCTCGACGCTTCACCTGACTTAAAAAGACTCTTCAGAAACTTCCTCTTCTCTGCATCTCTTATCCTCCGTGCTCCATTGTCTACCCAATCCTTCTTACTTCTCTAATCTTCAATGGCTCCCAAAATCAACTCGGGTTTCGACATCGACCTCGAATCCTTCCAAGCAGCAGCAGAGAACTATAAAAGCATCATTTCTCTCTTCACTGAAGCAGGACTGAACAAGCTCATCTCCACTAGATGCAAGCTCCTGGAAATTGAGCTCACTGAGCTCATAACTCATGTTCAGGTTTCCGAACAAGGAGAAATCCAAGGAACCCTCTATGAGACTCCAGTCTCCATTTCTGCAGACCACATTAGAGCCACCTTTGACCTCCCATCAGGTATATCCTAATGTCACCCTCATTTCAATAAAATAGGAAAAGAAAATAAGCTTTTTATAAATGACTCAACCAGTATAAAATTATTCCCCTATTAGGTGATGAATCCATTGAGCTCACACCTGATGAAGTCAAGCAATTACTCATCACCATGAAATTCTCAAAAGAAAGACCAATCCATCTGAAAAAGATAGACTTCTCTGATGAATATAGGCTGTTGGCTGATATAGTAGGGAAAGTTCTACTATGCAAGATCTCAGCCCATGATGCAGTGCCCAAACAGCAGCTGAACATCATGGGGGCTCTTGTGCTGAAGAAGAAGGTGGATTGGGCCAGCTGTCTTCTCAAAATGATAGCCTCCAAATATTCCCACAAAGAAAATGCTTATATGAGAATCATGAGTCAGGTTCTCTTCCATTCCTTCCCTGACCTCTGCAGGTCAAAAGGAATTCCCATCCCTCCAGGAAAAAGGATGTCCATAGCCCTATTTTCTAAATGGGCCAGGCAAATCCCTAAGCCTGGTTCCATTCCTGAAAGGACTCCTTCACCTCCTCAAACAAATCTCTCCTCTCTCCCATCATCATCCACACAAATATCACCTCAATCCCTTGCTCAGCATTCTTCTATTCCTCTACCTCCTCCAGATGATAGATTCACCTCTCCACACTCATTATCTACTCCTCCTCCATCTCCTTCACATCCTTCACACCAAGAATCATCTACATCCACTGAGGCTCTCATCACTCAGTGCATAAAATCAGCAGCTGAAAAATTCCAAGCAATGCTAGATGAGCACTGTTCCCAACTTCATTCCTCCATCCTTCACATGCACACCCAAATAGATGGGGTCAGTGCCTCTGTGCAAGTTCTAAAGTCATCTCTCTCTTCCTCTAGAGTGACTAAGTCTTTCTTAACCTCCCTAGCCAAGAAGGTCAAGAAGGGGGAGAATCTAGATGAAGAGCAACCTTCCAATCCTAAATCTCTCTCTCACAAGTCCTCTCCTCAAAATTCTGACAAGATCCTTGGGAATGAGACAGTACCTGAGCCTCTTAATTATGAACAAACAATAGAGGTACTCAGCATAGCAAGAGAGGTTGCAGAACAAGTGACAATACTTCAAGGGGAGGATAACAGAGTAGAAAATGAGGCTGTAAGGATAGATGGTGAACTTCAGGGGGAGCTGGAAGCTATACTAACTGATGAACAAATCAAGGAACTGGGAGCTGAGTTTGTGAATACAGCTGCAAATGAAAAAGAGCAGCAAAAAGTTGTGTTAACTGAAGCTGGGACTCAGGGGGAGCCAACTGCTGTAACTCAGGGGGAGCTGAGAATACTAACTGCTGATGAGCAACCCACCAAGGTCTTCAAAAGAAAAAGAAAGACTCCTCCTACACCACCTGAGTAGTATTTGAGAACAATGCTGATATATATTTTATTGAAAAAGAACTGGTATAAATATGAAATTTGTCTATATGATTCTGGAATATCTGCTTATATGATCTCCCTCTCTAAATCTCACTTTTGATTAAGTGACATACTTCCTATCTTTTCAAATTATATGCTGAGTTGATTTTATGCTAAGACAATTTCTCCTTAAAAAGGGTTAAGACAAATAGGGGGAGATTGTTGGGAAAATGATTTCTCTTAACCCCTAGAAATGAGTTAAAGAAAGAGTTTTATGAATGAATAACAAAGACAAAGTACATATGCGTCGAATGGTATTCGACGCTACGTCGAAATAGAGTCGACGTCTTCTTCAGGATATGTCGAAGTAACTTTAGGAAGATTTCGACGTAGGTCCTGTCGACGCTACTCTGATTTCTAGTCGACGCATACAAAGAAGTCGACGCACCTTTGTCGACGCACATTCCTCATATCCCTCTCGACGTTGGGCTAAGATAAATTCGACGCTTACGTCGAATAGTAATCGACGCACGTCGATTTGTTTGACAGATTTGAATCTGCGCCAGATCTCTTTCCTTCTTTTCTGAAGATCTGATTTATATAGAATGATGTTAATATTTTATAGCCGTTCTGAATCATTCTTTCCTTCTATTTGATTCTTGGCTAAATTGATGAAATCTGTTTTGGATATTATTTGAAATCTAAATTAATATTTTCCATTTATGATTAAATCTGCTATGGAAATATTTCTCTCTACCTAAATCTCTGGCTGCTAATTGATTCCTCTCCTATAGTACTATCTTATTACACAGAGCTATAAAATAAAGAGCAAGTCGGCAGGAAAAAGTAGAAGAGTGATCCACCACACATTTTATGATATAGAGGAAAAGCTCCCAAAAGAAAAGAGAGATATTGAGAAAAAGCTCTGCAGCAACTTTCATCCATTTCTACTTCTGCTTCTGCTCACTGATCACTGCTGCAAACTCTGATTGCTCTCACTAAAAGAGAGAAAGGCTACAAATCTTCTTCTCTCTATAGAAGAAAGATTCAATTCTTAACTTGTGCTTCAAATCTTCTTGCTAGGAAGAAGATTCATTATTGGCTTTATTCCATTCTTTCCTTTTCATTCTTATTCACTATTGTAAAAGAGTTTTTAGAATCTCTCTTCAAAAAATTCAGTGTATTGGTTCTAAGAGTCTCCTTATCAAAAGACTCAGGGTGGTTCTAAGAGTCTCCTTATCAAAAGACTCAGTGCAAGTTAGTGAATTCCTACCAAGGGGGTAGAAGAGTGGACTACCCAAAGTTTGGGGAACCACTATATTTTCTTGTGTTGTGCTGTGGATTTTCTTTCTTACATTTGCTTTATTGTTTTAATTCTTGTTGGTGTGTGTGGGAAGCTCTAATCTGTGATCATACATATATATATATATTAACTTTGCACAAAATATTTCAAATCTCTATTCACCCCCCCTCTAGAGAAATCTAGTGAGGTTAACTGTGCACTTTCAAAAGGGCTTGGTGAGAACAGTCCCGGTTGGAGGCTATGGACGAGATCGTGGAGCTCGAGGTCACCACCCGGCTGGGGATGGTGGAAAAAGTCCGGGTCAGCGGAGAACTCAGCCCTAGAGATCAAGCGGAGATTCTGGC
Organism: Dactylorhiza incarnata; assembly: GCA_033032865.1. Lineage (NCBI taxonomy): Eukaryota > Viridiplantae > Streptophyta > Magnoliopsida > Asparagales > Orchidaceae > Dactylorhiza > Dactylorhiza incarnata. Next base: position 15,159,870 of record JAWHQI010000012.1, on the reverse strand, counting down.
TTGCGTACAAAAGAACGTGGACGTCTTCGCTTGGAGCGCCGCGGAAATGCCCGGGATCGACGCAGATGTGGCGTGCCACCGCCTCAACCTCGACCCCGGTGCCCGCCCCATCCGTCAGAAGAGGAGGGCCGTCGCGGACAAGCTGGAGGGACCCATCCGTGAAGAGGTGGGCAAACTCCTGCAGGCCGGGTTTGTATCGGAGATCCAGTATCCAGGCTGGGTCTCCAACGTCGTTATGGTAAAGAAGGGAGGAGGTAAGTGGCGTATGTGTTTCGACTTTTCACTTCTTAATAAATCATGCCCGAAAGATTGCTACCCCCTGCCCAAAATCGACGCGCTGGTTGACTCAGCCGTCGGTTTTTCTGTAATGTCTTTCTTAGATGCTTTTTCAGGTTACCATCAAATCCGCATGCATCCCCCGGACATCAAGGATGTTTCCTTCATCACGGGGGATGGATGTTATTGCTATAAGATGATGCCCTTCGGGCTCAAGAACGCAGGGGCTACGTACCAACGGATGATGGATAGGGTCTTCCGCGAGCAAAAGGGAAGAAATTTAGAAGTCTATGTCGACGACCTCATGGTTAAGAGCCGAGACCTCGAGACTCACCTCCGCGGCCTCGAAGAGACATTTGGGACCCTGCGGCGGTACAAGATGAAGCTTAATCCCTTGAAGTGTGTCTTCGGGGCGAGCCGAGGGAAGTTCCTGGGCCATTTGCTCACCCCCACGGGAGTGGAGCCCAATCCAGACAAAGTTAAAACGGTGATGGAGTTGGAGTCGCCGAGAAATCCGAAGGAGGTTCAGAGCCTTACGGGGAAATTGGCTGGGCTCAGCAGATTCCTCTCCAAGGCGGGAGAAAAGTGTGCGCCTTTCTTCAAAGTACTGCGGGGCAACAAGAAGTTTGAATGGACCCCGGAGTGCGAGGAGGCCTTCCAGGCTCTGAAAGAACAGCTCACCCAAACCCCTCTGCTCCAGGGACCGAGGCCAGGGGAAGACCTATCTCTATACCTAGGGGTAGGATCCGAAGCAGTAAGTTCCGTGCTGATCCGGGAGGAGGGGAAGAAACAGTTCCCAATCTACTACGTCAGCCGAGTGCTGAAGAAGGCGGAACTCCGGTACCCGATCCTAGAAAAGTTAGCCTTCGCATTGGTGGTGTCGGCCCGGAGGCTCCGGCCTTACTTTCAAGCCCACTCAATTAAAGTAGTAACGGACCATCCGCTCCGCAAAATCATGGAAGGGGTGGAGCACTCAGGAAGGTTGGCGAAGTGGTCCGTGGAATTAAGCGAATTCAATATCACGTTCGTACCCAGGACATCCATCAGGGCTCAAGCGGTGGCAGACTTCATGGCTGACTACGCGGCCGAAGTGGGGGAGCACGAGCCACCTCCCCCAGAAGCATGGAAAATGTTAGTGGACGGAGCGTCGAGAAAACACTCCTATGGAGGGGGAATAGTCCTGGTGAGTCCTCAGGGGACTCGGATTGAGCAAGCCTTAAACATCCAATTCCCAATCACCAACAACCAGGCCGAGTACGAAGCAGTGATAGCGGGCCTTCGGCTAGCCCGAGAACTAGGTGTGCAGGACGTGAAGGTCTCGACGGACTCCATGGTGGTAGCATGCCAGATCAAAGGAGAGTTTGAAGCAAAGGACCCAACCCTCCTACTATACCTAGAAAAAGTCAAGGGAGTCATCGGGCAGTTCCACACCTTCTCCATCAGGCACGTGCCAAGGGAAGAGAACACCCAGGCGGACCTCCTAGCCAAGTTCGGTCCCCGAGCGGGGGGGGGGGGGGGGGGGGGGGACGACTTCGGAACTCTTCCGGCCCTCCATCGAGGAAGGAGAATTGATGGAGGTAGATCAACAAGCCTGATGGATGGATCCATTCATCACCTTCTTATCCTCTGGGCAGTTCCCTGGAGATGATGTGGATAAAAGACGCTTCAGGTATAAGTCCGCCTATTACTCTTTGCATGCAGGGGGCTATATAGAAAGACTCTCTCGGGACTCCTGGCCCGTTGTGTCTCCGAGGAGGAGGTCCCGAGAGTGCGGGAAGAAATCCACTCCGGGGAGTGCGGCAGTCACTCCGGGAGTCGGACCCTGGAAGGGAGGGTGTTGAGACAAGGCTATTTCTGGCCCACTCTCAGCAAGGACGCGACAGAGTTCACAAGAAAGTGTCAGAAGTGCCAACTCTACGCTCCGCTCCAACTCCTCCCCGCTCAAAGACTCCGTACCATCACGGCCCCCTGGCCCTTCGCCATATGGGGGTTGGACCTGGTCGGCCCCTTTCCCCAAGCCAGCGGCCAGAGGAAGTTCCTGCTGGTCATGATCGACTACTTCTCCAAGTGGGTAGAGGTGAAAGCACTTGCTAAGGTAACCTCTCAGGTTGTGAGGAATTTTGTGTGGGGAGAAATAATTTGCAGGCATGGACTCCCTCTAGCTATAGTAACAGACAATGGGCCACCGTTTGCGAGTGAAGAGTTTGTCGGTTTTTGCACTCAGCTCGGCATCGACCTCAGGTTCGCGTCAGTCCACCATCCGAGGAGCAATGGGCAAGTGGAAGCGGCGAACAAGATAATCGTCAACCTGCTAAAAAAGAAAGTGGAGAACCTACGAGGAAGTTGGGTGGAACAACTACCTTCCGTTCTCTGGGCCATGCGTACTACTCCGAATACCGCCACCGGGGAGACTCCATTCAAGCTCTCTCACGGGTCCGAGGCCGTTCTCCCCATAGAGTTTGAGGTGAAGACCCCCCGGGTGATCGCCGCAAGCGAGGGGGATGAAGAGTGGCTAGAAGGTAACAATACAGAGCAGAAGCTGTCCTTGGACTTGGTGGAAGAACTCCGAGACTTGGCTACCATCAGACAGGAAGAGGTCAAACGGCGGATGGCTCGATATTTTGACAAACACATCCGGATCAAGCACTTCCAGAAAGGGGACCTGGTCCTAAAGAAGGTTGATGCGGCTGGCAGAGGGGCCGCGGTGGGTAAGCTTAACCCCAACTGGGAGGGCCCATATATCGTAAGCGAGGTGCTCAAGTCGGGGGGGTATCACCTCCAGGATGTGGAAGGGGTACCTCTCGACCGAGCTCGGAGTGGGGATGATTTGAAACGATTCTACCCTTGAAAGTTTTATTATGTTGTTTAAATCAATGTCTTACTTTCATTTGTTATGCTTCTAACTGCTGCGGTGCCAAGGTTGGACACATTGGTGCTGGAATGCCTCAGATCGATTCCGCTCCCGGGCTCTCACCCAGACGGGGGGTTCTGGTTGATCTCTGGAGAGGCTGGCAGGGTTGAATAAGTGTTGGTGCTGGAATGCCCCAGATCGATTCCGCTCCCGGGCTCTCACCCAGACGGGGGGTTCTGGTTGATCTCTGGAGAGGCTGGCAAGGTTGGACACATTGGTGCTGGAATGCCCCAGATCGATTCCTCTCCCGGGCTCTCACCTAGACGGGGGGTTCTGGTTGATCTCTGGAGAGGCTGGCAAGGTTGGACACATTGGTGCTGGAATGCCCCAGATCGATTCCGCTCCCGGGCTCTCACTAGACGGGGGTTCAGGTTGATCTCTGGAGAGGCTGGCAGGGTTGGATAAGTGTTGTTGCTGGAATGCCCCAGATCGATTCCGCTCCCGGGCTCTCGCTAGACGGGGGGTTCAGGTTGATCTCTGGAGAGGCTGGCAAAGTGATAAGTATTGGTGCTGGAATGCCCCAGATCGATTCCGCTCCCGGGCTCTCACCTAGACGGGGGGTTCTGGTTGATCTCTGGAGAGGCTGGCAAGGTTGGACACATTGGTGCTGGAATGCCCCAGATCGATTCCGCTCCCGGGCTCTCACCTAGACGGGGGGTTCTGGTTGATCTCTAGAGAGGCTGGCAAGGTTGGACACATTGGTGCTGGAATGCCCCAGATCGATTCCGCTCCCGGGCTCTCACTAGACGGGGGGTTCAGGTTGATCTCTGGAGAGGCTGGCAGGGTTGGATAAGTGTTGGTGCTGGAATGCCCCAGATCGATTCCGCTCCCGGGCTCTCGCTAGACGGGGGGTTCAGGTTGATCTCTGGAGAGGCTGGCAAAGTGATAAGTATTGGTGCTGGAATGCCCCAGATCGATTCCGCTCCCGGGCTCTCACTAGACGGGTGGTTCAGGACGGTCTCTGGAGAAAAGGGTAGGGTGATGTCTTATGCCGGCAAACTCCTTCTCGCTCGCCGGGCGTGCTCGCTCGGCTAAGAGAGGTCGCGTGCGACAATACGCAAGTAACAAGGATTAATCTCATACGATCCCAAATATCCAGTCCTCGGCAGAAAGGTTGCCTGCACTGAGTAAGAAGCTAGCTCTCGCCAAGAGGAAAAATACCCTACGAAACCTAAAGAAAATACGCGTAGCTAAAGGCACAACGAGCCCAAGGCAGACGGCGAGAGACCCGAGCAGCCGGAGCGTCCCGCGCGCACCCATCCAATAACGAGCGGCGCGAGAATGACCTCCACGAAAACGAATCACGAGATGAGCGAGGGCGAGACGGTCGAAAAATGAAAATAACAACGAGAAAAGGAGAGCACAGTGAAAACAAAATCTGCATTCTATGTTTAATAATTCAGTTACAATCCTTGGCGATCTCGCCGATCAAAAATTACAACACGTTACAACACAAAAGGGGAAAGGGCGGCGAGCTTCAGGAATCGCCCGCAGATCCTTCTTCATCATCGCTGTCCTTCACCGGCGGGAGAGGGAGGAAGAGCTCTGGAACGATATCCTCCAGAGTCATGTCAGCCGCATTATCCGCCAAAAGGCCGATCGCCTTCGCCACCGAGAAAATGTAGGGAGCCGACTCTATCGACCCCACACGAATTTCTTCGTCTCGCGCCCGCCGGTCTTCTTTTAAACGGCGAGGCGAAGGGGGAACCACGACGCGAGTAAGGTCGCTATTTAGGGCCTTCAGCCCGGCCACCTCGCTCTCCAAGTCCTTGATGCGAGCGTTGGCCCTCCCGGCGACCTCGACATCCTGCGAGCAAGTCAGGTTAGAGAGATGAAGGGGTTGGGGGAAAATACGAAGTTGGAAGTCTAGATGACTCACCACCCTTGCCTCCACGGCGAGCAGCTTCTCTTTCAGCTGCGTGCTCTCAGCGAGAACTCCCTGGTAGGCCCTCGCGAGCTCCACATTCTGAAGCTCCAGCTGTAAGCAACGCCTCCCAGTCATATGGGCGAGCTCGACAGAACGCAGCTGGGACCTCGCGCTCTCATAAGCGAGGGTCCTCGCGGTCTCATCCTTGTAAGACCCTGCATCTTCGCGGCCATAAAGCGTGAACGAAAAGTCAAAGGCATGACCACTGACAGTCTCCTTCTCCACCCAGGAGGGGAGGATAGAAGAGATGTCCACCCTGTTTGTCCCTGACTTCCAGGTGACAAGGGGCTCGCCAGTCTCGTCCCGACGCCTCTGGCCGAGCCCGAAGTTATAATAGTTCACCGGGATGGGGAGGACCGAGGCCCTGACCGCCTCCTGGCCATGATCTTCGTCCTCGCCCGCCGAAAGGCCGGTAAGGTCAAACTCGTCGAAGGCAGCCTCGCGAGTTTCCTTACCTTTCGACGAAGCGAGCGAGGCCGCGCTTTTCTTGCTTTTCTTTTTTGGCGGAGACTTCGGGACGGCACCATGACTGCCGGAGGCCCCCGATCTCTTGCGGGAGGAGGGCTCGGCCGGGGTGACGTCTCCTCGGCAGGCTTCCGCCCCCATGGTAGCGAGAGCCATTGTGGCATCGGTCTTCCGGTTGCTCGCGTAAGGTGGATGGAGGGGGAGATCTCGCTCGCCTTAAAACAGAATCATAGGGATGAGTACGATAGGCTTGCGAATTGAGACGAATAGGTTAGACAGAGATGTATACCTTCTCCGGCGAGGACCGGAAGCAGCGAGTCTAGGTTGCGGCGGAGGTAAACGACCTCGAAGTTCTTCTTACATAAGAACTGATGGAGGAGGGCGTCATGGCCGCCGAGGGCGGTGGGCCGATAGATGGTCTCGCTATGTTGAATCGGCGAGAAGGGAATGTTGCCGAAGTTCCCCTTGACGACGACAAACTTTTGGGCCCAGAAGTGGGCCTTGTTGACGGTCTCAACCACTTTCGGGCCTGTGCCCACGAAATAAGCTGTCCCATCTTTGTAAGCGCGGAAGGAGAACAGCTTCCGGAAGACAGGAAGGCTAAACTCTATCCGCTCCTCGCGGAGGTAGCAGGCGAAGGCGATGACCACCGCCATGGCATTAGGTGTGAGCTGGCCGGGAACCACGCCATAATGCTTAAGCACCTAACAGGTAGCGAGAACAAGATCAATCCACACGGCGAGCGAGGCTCGAGTGGCAAAATAAACAACAAACAAGAACGATTGTTACCTGGCGAACTTCTGGCCACAAAGGAAGGCGCAGACCGACCGCGAAGTGGGCGATAGGGATGGCCAACTCGTCGACCAATGGGTCATTGATCACGTCGTCCTCGCTAGGGCGGCGTGCCTCGAACGGGGGGAGAACGAAATCAGCAATCGCGCTAAAATATTCTTCGTCGGTCAGATTGCAGGAGAAGAAGCTGTGTTCGGCAAAGGCCTTCGCGACCCTCCGCCGACCCTCTGACTCCGCGTCGCCACCCATCTGGAAGATCTACGAGAAGGGGAAGAACGCGAGAACGAGAAAGAGCGAGAGCTCTGCAGCAGAAGGAGAAGAAGATCGAGAATAAATGCGGTGGTTGGCTCAATAAAGACCACCTATTTATAGCCAAAACAAAAAGGCGGGAAGAAGTCCAAGCGTCAGCGAGCACAAGTATCAACAAAAACATCACGTCATGTCCGCGGTCGAGAAAAAGAAACCTGCGAGGTTAGTACGAACGACACTTTCGAGAGATAAATTTGGCGAGAACAGAGGGTCCGCCCAAGCACAATATAACGTGAAAATGAAAGACTCGCTAGCACCAAGCGAGAAACAATAAAAAGCTAGTAATAATTGTCAGAAGAAATAAAGCCAACATATAAGTGGCAAAGATGCGAGTTGCGAGCCATGGCGAGATTGTCTAAAACAGCAATACCCATTAATGATAATAAGAGCACAACAAAGCAGTTAGCGAGAATCGTGGGGGAGCCATTTCCACCGGCCACCACCCCGCGACCCTGACCTCGGCGGTGCCCTAGAATTATAATATTCCTCCGCCAGGCGACCCTCCCGATCCGTGAGGTAGGCGTAGTCCCTCATCCTCGCTATTTGTACTTCCGGCGTCGTGGCGACCTCATCCTGATCGCGGTGTCTCGCTTGCCGGAGCCTCGCACACTCCTCCATCAGGACCGCGTGCCTATCCTCCGCGGCTTCCCTATCCCGCCTCGCTTGCATATTGAGGTCCATCAGCATTCGCCCATGCTTCCTCAAGAGTTCCGCGGCTCGCTGTTTCATCGTCTCGGGATCTCGCGGATCACCTAAAAATTCCTCCACCTGATCAGGAAGGGGGGACATCTCGTCGTCGCCTAGTTCAGAATCGGTATGCGGATTCTCGGCATTATCTGCAAGATCTCACGTCAGATAATGATCACGAGGTTACGCAGGAGGTCGGCGAGGCCATAACGCTTACCGAGAGGGGGGCGAGAACCCGAAGGACGGCCCTGGAACACGTTTCCATAATGGGGGTAAAGAGACTTGCCCAGGCCGGCAGGATAAGCCGTGCTATTGGTCGGGAGAATCTTCGGAGGGGCGGAGCCACCGGTCTCCTCGCTCGTCAGGAGCTGGAACCCGGGCTTGTCAGCGATCCTACCTGGAGGCGGCGGAGATGGAGGCTACGACGACGGGCGGATCGGGGATTTCAGGGGCGAGACTGTAAGAAAAGGGTAACGGAGATCATATAGGGTTGACGTAAGTATTACGGCATGCGAGATCCAGATCGTACCGGTGGTGTCTTTCCCAGCGAGGTTCGTGTCCACCTACTGGCTTTTCCGAGACCCCTCAGCACGCTCCTCAACGATCTCGCTCGGCAAAGTATCCTGCGAGGAGAAAAGAATGAAGAGCAACTTATCGGCGTGAATTCGAATAACTCATACCTTCTCGGGGCGGCGATCGTCCGGAGAGGAGTCCAGCACCACGGAGTCGTCCCCAGAGAGGCGGACTGCTTTCGCCTTCTTGACTTTTGGCGACTGGGCGGGGGGCGGCCGGCTCATCCAGGCGGGTACCTTGGTCGTGGAAGGTAGCCCGCCGGCTCTCAACGCCCTCAGGCGAGCCTCTGCTTCTTCGGAAATCGGCATCTCCCGGCAGCTAAGACAAGAAAGGAAGGAAAAGAAGCGACGCGCACCGGTGGGGGTTCGGGACGGTATTTATAACCTGCATGGTGGGTCCCACCAAAGATTCCTGACAGGTCATCTGGGGGCGGTCGAATATCCGTGGTTGGACGATTCTTCGCGAGGACATTAGTCTTCGCGAAGAGCGGGGATTGTGTACAACCCCGATATTCGCCAGGAAGAAATCAGCAGCTCGCGCTCGAGGAGGCGAGCCAAGAGGGGCGAACCCTGAACTCCGGCGAGGCAGGCCAAGGAAGAGCAAGAGGCTGCGCAGGCGAGCGAGCCCGAAACTTTGGGGTACAGTTAGCCATTTTGGGGTACAGTTAGCCATTTTGGGGTGCGGATAGCCATCCTGGGGTTCGCCGACCCAGAGGCTCGCGAGCTCCACTCGCGAGGGAGGTCGGCTTGGCCGGGTCGCTATTGGCGAGCCCAACCATTCGAGGAAGGATTTCGCTAGGCGAGCCCGCCTAGAGGGAGAGCAGAAAGTCATCAGGGGACTCGCCGAGGTAGTGCGGGCGAGCGAGCCATATAATGTGCCGATAATACCTCTGGGGTTCGCCGACCCCGAGGCTCGCGAGCTCCACTCGCGAGGGAGGTCGCGAAGCGGGCTGGCTCGCCCCGTAAAAGTCCAGGAAGGGATTTTTACCAAGAGGCCCCCGGTGGTCTGCGTTTAGCCTCTCCAAACAGCGGAGTTTGGCAGTTGGCAGACCAATCCGGTGTGCGGATAGTGAGAATGGACAGCGGGATTTGGTTATTGACAGACCACAAAACTAAAATCTATAAATAGACCTCAAAGGGCACCTTGGAAGAGGCGGTTCATTATCTTTGAGCTCTTCTCTCCCTAGGTCGCTTTGGTTTGGGCTCTCTAGCTCTCCAAGGTGCCCGAGTCTTAGCTTTGGGCTTGGGAGGGGAAGCGCTCAACGATCTTTCGGGTTAGTGGAGGGACCTCCTCGCTGAGACTAGGGTCTTTGTTCTTTGCTCGAATCGTCGGCCTTACCTCTCCCGAGGGACCGGTAAGGGCTAGCTGCCTCTCATTTCGGTGAGGGCCCCGAGCTCCACAAGAGACCGAGAAATCGGTTTCAACAATTCTCGCGGCGCTATTCAGCCCCAACGATGCCTCAACCCAAATATGAAGGACGTCATTAAGGCCGAAATTATAAAATTATTAGACGCAGAAATTATTTATCCGATTTCTGATAGCACTTGGGTTAGCCCAGTGCAAGTCGTGCCTAAAAAGGGAGGAATAACGGTAATCACCAACGAAAATAATGAGTTGATTCCGACCCGTACTGTTACGGGTTGGCGTGTATGCATCGATTACAGAAAATTAAATGATGCTACGCGCAAGGATCACTTTCCGTTACCATTATTGACCAAATTTTAGAACGCTTATCCGGTCATTCACACTATTGTTTTCTCGATGGTCTTTCGGGATATATTCAAATCCCAATTGCCCCCGAAGATCAAGAGAAAACCACCTTCACTTGTCCGTTCGGCACCTTCGCATATCGAAGAATGCCGTTTGGACTTTGCAACGCGCCAGTTACATTCCAAAGATATATGTTGGCAATTTTTAATGAACTTATCGAAGACGTCATGGAAGTATTCATGGATGATTTTTCTGTTTTTGGCGATTCTTTCACTAATTGTCTAAATAATCTTGATCGTGTTCTTCAACGCTGCGAAGACACGAATTTGACACTCAACTGGGAGAAGTGCCACTTTATGGTCCGAGAGGGGTTAGTCCTCGGACATAAAGTTTCTAGTAAGGGGATCGAGGTCGATAGGGCCAAGATCGAGGTCATAGAAAAACTTCCCCCTCCTACCAATATAAAATCTATTAGAAGTTTTCTAGGACATGCGGGTTTTTATAGGCGGTTTATAAAAGATTTCTCAAAAATTACGAAACCACTAACTCATCTCCTTGAAAAAGAATCCGCGTTTAATTTTGATGACGAGTGTTTGAAAGCGTTTAACAAAATAAAAAATGAACTAATAAATTCCCCTATTTTAATCGCGCCAAATTGGTCTCTTCCGTTTGAAATCATGTGTGATGCGAGCGATTTTGCTGTAGGTGCAGTTTTAGGCCAACGGGTGAATAAACATTTTCACCCAATCTATTACGCAAGCAAAACACTAACATCCGCACAAGCAAATTATACAACAACGGAGAAAGAATTTTTGGCTATAATTTTTGCGTTTGATAAATTTCGATCATATTTAACGCTTTCAAAAGTTATTGTTTTTACAGATCACTCCGCTCTCCGGTATTTACTATAAAAAGGAGATGCAAAGCCTCGACTGCTAAGGTGGATCCTCCTACTACAAGAATTCGATTTGTAGATCCAAGACAAAAGGGGAGCGGAGAATGTTGCGGTCGACCACCTCTCACGGTTGGAGAATCCGGCTACAGGAGCACTAGTGGAAGCCGAAATTAACGACAAATTCCCTGAAGAGCGCCTCCTTGCCATCGAAAAGGTAACGACTTCTTCCACCCCTTGGTACACGGATTTGGCCAACTATTTAGTGGCCCGGGTCCTGCCAAAAGATTTTTCAAGTCAACAAAAGAAGAAATTCTTTTCAGATTTGAAAAATTATTTTTGGGAGGACCCCTTTTTATTTCGTGTCTGCGCGGACCAAGTGGTAAGAAGGTGTATTTCGGGCGAGGAAGGCGCCCAAATTCTGCGGCACTGCCATGAAGGGCCAACCGGTGGCCATTATCAAGCGAACCGGACCGCAAGAAAGGCGCTAGAGTCGGGCTTCTATTGGCCCACCTTATTTAAAGATGCTCACAATTTCGTGAGTAATTGTGATCGGTGCCAACTGTCAGGTAACATTTCTAACCGGGACGAAATGCCCCACCATATTTTTTTAGAATGCGACATTTTTGATCTTTGGGGAATAGATTTCGTAGGCCCGTTACCATCCTCTTTTAATAATAAATATATCCTTGTTGCGGTCGATTACGTGTCAAGGTGGGCGGAAGCACAAGCTTTTCCCACTAACGACGCGAGAGTCGTCGTAAATTTTTAAAAAAAATTATTTTCACGATTTGGCACACCCCGAGCACTAATTAGTGATCGGGGCACACATTTTTGTAACAACCAACTTGCTAAAATTTTAGCAAAGTATGGAGTTACCCACAAGCTATCTACCGCCTACCACCCACAAGCAAATGGCCAAGTGGAGGTGGTGAACCGTGAACTTAAAAGAATTTTAGAAAAAACTGTGTCCGTTAATAGGAAGGATTGGTCGCTAAAATTAGACGACGCTCTATGGGCATATCGGACAGCGTACAAAATTGCCATCGGATGTACACCGTACCGATTAGTCTATGGAAAAGCTTGTCATCTACGGGTGGAATTAGAACATCGCGCCTTTTGGGCGCTAAAATTTTTAAATTTGGATTTAAACTTAGCCTCCGAGCACAGAAAACTACAATTAAATGAATTAGACGAGTGACGCGCAAACGCTTACGAAAATAATAAGATTTATAAGGAGCGCACACAATTTTATCATGATAAAAAAATCAAAAATCCAAAAACTTTTTCACCGGGAGACTTAGTCCTATTATTTAATTCAAGACTTAGGCTTTTTCCGGGTAAATTAAAATCACGATGGTCCGGTCCCTTCATAGTTATAGAAGTTTGGCCATACGGAACGGTGCTAATAGAGCACCCGGAAAAAGGCTCTTTCAAGGTCAACGGACAACGCTTAAAATTATATCACCCGGGCGACCCAGCGCCCGGAAACATCGAAACCATTCACTTCCAAAATCTTTAAAATTACCACTTAGTCAAGCTACGTGACGGTAAACAAAACGCTCTTGGGAGGCAACCCAATGTTAACCTCTTTATTTTTGTCTTTCTTTTCTTGTTTGTTTTTTCTAATTTAACTCTGCAGGTGTTCGACCGGCAACCCCGACTACCATTCAGGGAAGCCCTCTTTACACTTTAGTAATTTCTCTTGATTTTTTTTGTTGACTTTTTTTTGTTTAATCTTTCATACTTAGTTTTAAACATTGGGGACAATGTTTAATTTTAAGTATGGGGGTGTAGCATAGCTTTCTTTGTAGTTTTACTTGAAAAAAAAAATGCAATTAAATTTCTTGGAAAGGACGCTTTGGGTTTGAATTCCCATCATAGCCTCTAGTACCTTGCAAACCCTTCACCGGGCAGATCTTGGGAAGTCCAAAACAAAACAAAAATCTATTAGAAAATGTTCTTTTTATTCATCAAAACTCCCACTTGCTAAATTGTAAGTTCTAAGTAGACTGTTTCTCATATGGACTAAAAATAATTTTGTGCTAGAATAGTTTTTGAAACTTTAGAGTAAAATTGTTGACTCATGTAGTGCTCCTAGTCATATGCTTGTCTTTGAGTAGTCTTGGTGTAAAATTAAATTCTTGGCATAGATCTAAAATTATGTTTTATTAATTTGCGTAGTAATAATTTATTTTACTTTTAAATTCGAATCCGGTCTTATCCAAAAGTAGTTTAGGTGAGTGTGTAGAAGATTGTTAGAAAGCTATTACTCGAATTGAACAAAGGGGTATCCTTTCTCGATGTCTAGAACTTGCGCAAAGCTATTTTCGAAACATTTGCGCTTTAGACAAATTAACTTTACGGAAATGATTTAGGCATTTCTTTGGATAGTTTGAGCCTTTGCACCCAACCTAGATTTACCACCATTGTTCACACAAATTTGAGCCTTACACCTTTATTTGATCCACCCTCATCATTTCGGAACCAAGGATAAAAAGCCCAAAACACAAATGAACACTTTGAAATTTTGAGCTAAATTGGAAAAAAAATATTTGGGTACGATTTTATGAAAATATTATGGGTATCAAATTCAAAAAAAAAAAATGTTTAAATCTCAAAAAGCAATAATCTCATAATGATATGCGGCCTAGGTATGTACATGCATACTTGGAATGATCCCAATTATGAAGATTCATGATTTAAATAAAAGAGTATGAGAGTGTTTCCCCTTTGAAAAAATGCGAGTATGGGGGTAAAGCTTCATTATTTTGTGGTGGCAATCATTTTCTTATTAGCTCAAAAATTTTGTTTAAGTGGAATGCGCCTTCATGTTTATCATTGTTACCTCACCCTTAAACCCAAGCCTTAAAATGTACCCTATTTAAGTCCTAAAGATCCATAGAGTCGATTTAGTTCGAAGTGTAGTGGAGAAAGTGCAAACGGGCAAGCCTATGGCCGTCGACATTGATGGATTTCTTTGGAGGCCACCCCGAACGTCTACATCTAGTAATTTAAATCTCAGCAATCACGTTATTTTCTCCCTTCACATAACTTTTTGATTGACCGTCGACTCATTTTTAAAGTAATGATAAATAATTATAACGCATTTTTGAAGTATTTCATAAATTAGCATTTATGCCAAGAACATCTTTTTACTAAAATATCTACACATGCCAGCATAATACTTCGCATTTTACTCTCTAGTCTTCATAATTCTATCTTGCTGTACAACCCCGATGTTCGCCAGGAAGAAATCAGCGGCTCGCGCTCGAGGAGGCGAGCCAAGAGGGGCGAACCCTGAACTCCGGCGAGGCAGGCCAAGGAAGAGCAAGAGACTGTGCAGGCGAGCGAGCCCAGCGGAGGGAAGACAACCGGCTCCTTTGAGGCTCGGCAAGAGTAGTGCAGGATAGCCATTTTGGGGCTTGGCCGGGTCGCTATTGGCGAGCCCGACCAGTTGAGGAAGGAGTTCGCTAGGCGAGCCCGGAACCTTGGGGTACAGTTAGCCACCTTGGGGTACAGTTAGCCATTTTGGGGTACAGTTAGCCATTTTGGGGTGCGGATAGCCATTTTGGGGCTTGGCCGGGTCGCTATTGGCGAGCCCGACCAGTTGAGGAAGGAGTTCGCTAGGCGAGCCCGGAACCTTGGGGTACAGTTAGCCATTTTGGGGTACAGTTAGCCATTTTGGGGTGCGGATAGCCATTTTGGGGCTTGGCCGGGTCGCTATTGGCGAGCCCAACCAGTTGAGGAAGGAGTTCGCTAGGCGAGCCCGCCTAGAGTGAGAGCGGATAGTCATCCTGGGACTCGCCGAGGTAGTGCAGGCGAGCGAGCCATGTAATGTGTCGATAACACCTCTGGGGTTCGCCGACCCAGAGGCTCGCGAGCTCCACTCGCGAGGGAGGTCGCGAAGCGGGCTGGCTCGCCCCGTAAAAGTCCAGGAAGGGATTTTTACCAAGAGGCCCCCGGTGGTCTGCGTTTAGCCTCTCCGAACAGCGGAGTTTGGCTGTTAGCAGACCAATCCGGTGTGCGGATAGTGAGAATGGACAGCGGGATTTGGTTATTGACAGACCACAAAACTAAAATCTATAAATAGACCTCAAAGGGCACCTTGGAAGAGGACTAGTTCATTATCTTTGAGCTCTTCTCTCCCTAGGTCGCTTTGGTTTGGTCTCTCTAGCTCTCCAAGGTGCCCGAGTCTTAGCTTTGGCTTGGGAGGGGAAGCGCTCAACGATCTTCCGGGTTAGTGGAGGGACCTCCTCGCTGAGACTAGGGTCTTTGTTCTTTGCTCAAATCGTCGGCCTTACCTCTCCTGAGGGACCGGTAAGGGCTAGCTGCCCCTCATTTCGGTGAGGGCCCCGAGCTCCACACGAGACTGAGAAATCAGTTTCAACATTTTGGTGCGGTGAGCGTGGAGCGCGGCTGGTTCAAGAAAGTCCCAGAGAAGAGTTATGGCTGGAGATGAAGAGTAGGGCGAGGAGTTCGGCGAGATCCCTCAGGAAACAATGGCTAGGATATTCGCGGATTTCAGGAAGGAGGTGCTCGACACCTTGGGGTTCACGGTCACGACTTTGCGAAATGAGTTTGCGACCCCGGCACCTCAGGCGACCACTCCCCCAACAGCAGTCGGTGAGAGGGCACCAGGAGGAAGGGCGGGAAAAGAAGTTGCCGTCGAACCAGGGCATGACAGGGAAGGGCGAGTTCTGTTCGCCAGTCCGGCGAGCCCGGTGTTGGCGAGCTCCGCGCCGGCGAGTTCGGTGCCGACAAGCTCTGCCCCAGCGAGCGCGCGCCAGGAGGATGCGGCGACCGTCGGGGTGGTTCAGGCGAGCGTCACCCTCGCGAGTGCGATCCCAAGCTTGGCGAGCGAGCTAGGTCCGCGAGCCGAGCGAGAAAAGATGGCAGGAGGGGGAAGTCCCTTCTGCGAGTTGGTGCTGTCTGCACCCGTTCCAGCGGGATTCGGGGAATGGGATAGAGTGTACTACAATGGCAGAGATGACCCAGTTCAGCATCTGCAGTCTTTCGAGGACTCAGTCTCCATCAGGCCGATGTCCGATGCCTTCAAGTGTCGGCTCTTCGCCGTCACTCTCAAGGAGAAGGCCAGGGACTGGTTTCATTCACTTACGGCAGGTTCTATCTACGCGTTCGAGGACCTGCGCCGAAGTTTTTTGTTGAGATTTTCAACTTCAAAAAGGAGGAAGAAGGACGCTGATTCCCTCTTCGCGGTGAAGTAGGAGTCCAGGGAGACGTTGGCTCAGTATGCGGATCGGTTCTAGGAGGAAGTGCAGCTCACTCAGGAGGTGCCTGGGTTTGCACTTCAACTCGCCTTCACGGTCGGGTTGAAGGAAAGCTTTTTCAAGATGGCGTTGAAGAGGAAGGCCCCCGTCTCCTATGAGGAGCTGATGGAGAGGGTGGCAGAGGAAGTAGCAAGCGAAGAAGCCAACCCAGAGCTCACCAAGAGGCTAGCAAAGCTCTGTGATCCAGAGATGAGGCAGCAAGAGGTCAGAAGAAGGGAAGAGCCCCGGGCCCCGGAGGGGGGATGGAGGCCGCAAGGTGGAGGAATGCAGGGGCAGGGAAGGGGTTACGGCCCAGGAAGGGGTAACCGTTTCGAAGGTCAATGGAGACCCCCCCAGTTGGGGTGAAGGCAGGGCCCGATGCAGTTACCTCCCCCACCTCAACAGGCCATGGCAATTGGCCGGGGGAGGGGAAGGGGAAGGGGAGGAGAAGCGGAAACGGCGGCCGCTAGGAGAAGAAGGAACAGGGTAGCAGAGACCGAGGCAAGGGAAGTGGCGGTGCCATATTGCATCTTCCACGATGTGGGAGGCCACTCAACGGACACCTGTCCAGAGTTCCTGAAGGTGAAGAGGGGCAGAGCGCCCGCGCCACCACAGCAGCAGCCATTAAGGATCGTGGAGGTGGAACCTCGAGAGGAGGAGGAGGAAAGATGTGAGGATAGAGCAGATCTGGGGAGTAGGGGAGGGATCGGAGTGATCCATGGGGGGGTAGGGGTGGAGGCAACCCGCAAGGCTAGTCTCCATACCATCTACCGCCGGAGCGTAGCGTCAACATCCACCGCTCCAACCCCGGACGAAAAAATTATTTTCACCCAGAAGGACATGCCGAGCTACGAGGACCCATTCTGCGATGCGCTGGTCATCCAGACGGCGATCGAGAACTTCACCGTCTCCCGAATCCTAGTGGACAATGGGAGTTCGGTCAATGTCATCTTCAAGAAGGCATTCGACAAGATGGAGGTGGAACCCAGAAGGGTGTTGGCCTCGGATGGCCCTCTGTTCGGATTTTCGGGGGAGAGGAAGGAAGTAGAAGGAGGGGTGGGGCTCCATGTGACCCTGGGTGGGCAGTCTCGAAACTGTCGCTTTGTCATAGTGGACGCCCCGAGCAGTTACAGCGCCATCTTCGGACGGCCACTCATCAGCGCGTTCCGCGGCGTCCCTTCCACTTTTCATCAGTGCCTCAAGTTCAATGACGGAGGGGTCCAGGTGCGGATCAGGGGGGATCCCAAAGTGGCAAGACAGTGCTACGTGACGGCTGTCAACACCATCTCCTGGATGGGAGAAGCTGAGGAGTGGGATAAGGTGATGGAGGAGGCGGCCGAAGCTAGAGGTTTGGAGGTAGCCGAAGAGAAGGAGGGAGATGAAGTTCATACCCAGGAAGGGGTAGCTGAGGTACCCCGGGCGGGGAGAAAGGAAGAAGAGGAGAAGGCCCAGGAGGGAAGGGCGGAAGAGCCTATGGTGGTAGGGAAGGAAGTCGAGGAAGAGACCCAAGCTCCCGCTTATGCCGAAGAGGAAAGGGCTTGGGGAGAGCAGTCCCGGTTGGAGGCTGTGGACGAGGTCGTGGAGCTCGAGGTCACCACCCGGCTAGGGGTGGTGGAAAAAGTACGGGTCAGCGGAGAACTCAGCCCAGGAGATCAAGCGGAGGTCCTGGCTTGCGTACAAAAGAACATGGACGTCTTCGCTTGGAGCGCCGCAGAAATGCCCAGGATCGACGCGGATGTGGCGTGCCATCGCCTCAAACTCGACCCCGGTGCCCGCCCCATCCGTCAGAAGAGGAGGGCCGTCGCAGACAAGCTAGAAGGACCCATCCGCGAAGAGGTGGGCAAACTCCTGCAGGCCGGGTTTGTATCGGAGATCCAGTATCCAGGCTGGGTCTCCAACGTCGTTATGGTAAAGAAGGGAGGAGGTAAGTGGCGTATGTGTATCGACTTTTCGCTTCTTAATAAATCATGCCCGAAAGATTGCTACCCCATGCCCAGGATCGACGCGCTGGTTGACTCAGCCGTTGGTTTTTCTGTAATGTCTTTCTTAGATGCTTTTTCAGGTTACCATCAAATTCGCATGCATCCCCCGGACATCAAGGATGTTTCCTTCATCACGGGGGATGGATGTTATTGCTACAAGATGATGCCCTTCGGGCTCAAGAACGCAGGGGCTACGTACCAAAGGATGATGGATAGGGTCTTCCGCGAGCAGAAAGGAAGAAATTTAGAAGTCTATGTCGACGACCTCATGGTTAAGAGCCGAGACCTCGAGACTCACCTCCGCGACCTCGAAGAGACATTTGGGACCCTGCGGCGGTACAAGATGAAGCTCAATCCCTTGAAGTGTGTCTTCGCGGCGAGCCGAGGGAAGTTCCTGGGCCACCTGCTCACCCCCACAGGAGTGGAGCCCAACCCGGACAAAGTTAAAGCGGTGATGGAGTTGGAGTCGCCGAGAAATCCGAAGGAGGTCCAGAGCCTCACAGGGAAATTGGCTGGGCTCAGCAGATTCCTCTCCAAGGCGGGAGAAAAATGTGCACCTTTTTTCAAAGTACTGCGGGGAAACAAGAAGTTTGAATGGACCCCAGAATGCGAGAAGGCCTTCCAAGCTCTGAAAGAACAGCTCACCCAAACCCCTCTGCTCCAGGGACCGAGGCCAGGGGAAGACCTATCGCTATACCTAGGGGTAGGATCCGAAGCAGTAAGTTCCGTGCTGGTCCGGGAGGAGGGGAAGAAACAGTTCCCAATCTACTACGTCAGCCGAGTGCTGAAGAAGGCGGAACTCCGGTACCCGATCCTAGAAAAGTTAGCCTTCGCATTGGTGGTGTCGGCCCGGAGGCTCCAGCCTTACTTTCAAGCCCATTCAATTAAAGTAGTGACGGACCATCCGCTCCGCAAAATCATGGAAGGGGTGGAGCACTCAGGAAGGTTGGCGAAGTGGTCCGTGGAGTTAAGCGAATTCAATATCACCTTCATACCCAGGACATCCATCAGGGCTCAAGCGGTGGCAGACTTCATGGCCGACTACGCGGCCGAAGTAGGGGAGCACGAGCCACCTCCCCCAGAAGCATGGAAGATGTTGGTGGACGGAGCGTCGGGAAAATACTCCTTCGGGGGGGGGGGGGGGGGAATAGTCCTGGTGAGTCCTCAGGGGACTCGGATTGAGCAAGCCTTAAACATCCGTTTCCCGATCACCAACAACCAGGCGGAGTACGAAGCAGTGATAGCGGGCCTTCGGCTGGCCCGGGAATTGGGTGTGCAGGACGTGGAGGTCTCCACGGACTCCATGGTGGTAGCATGCCAAATCAAAGGAGAGTTTGAAGCAAAGGATCCAACCCTCCTACTATACCTGGAGAAGGTTAAGGGAATCATCGGGCAGTTCCACACCTTCTCAATCAAGCACGTGCCGAGGGAGGAGAGCACCCAGGCGGACCTCCTAGCCAAGTTCGGTCCCCGAGCGGGGGGGACGACTTCGGAACTCTTCCGGCCCTCCATTGAGGAAGGAGAATTGATGGAAGTAGATCAACAAGCCTCGTGGATGGATCCGTTCATCACCTTCCTATCCTCCGGGCAGCTCCCTGGAGAGGATGTGGACAAGAGACGCTTCAGGTACAAGTCCGCCTACTACTCTTTGCATGCAGGGGGACTATATCGAAAGACTCTCTCGGGACTCCTGGCCCGTTGTGTCTCCGAGGAGGAGGTCCCGAGAGTGCTGGAAGAAATCCACTCCGGGGAGTGCGGCAGTCACTCCGGGAGTCGGACCCTGGAAGGGAGGGTGTTGAGGCAAGGCTACTTCTGGCCCACTCTCAGCAAAGACGCGGCTGAGTTCGTGAGGAAATGTCCAAAATGCCAGCTCTATGCTCCACTCCAGCTCCTCCCGGCCCAAAGACTCCGGACCATCACAGCCCCCTGGCCCTTCGCCATATGGGGGTTGGACCTGGTCGGCCCCTTTCCCCAAGCCAGCGGCCAGAGGAAGTTCTTGCTGGTCATGATCGACTACTTCTCCAAGTGGGTAGAAGTGAAGGCACTCGCTAAGGTAACCTCTCAGGTTGTAAGGAATTTTGTGTGGGGGGAGATAATTTGCAGGCATGGACTCCCCCTAGCTATAGTGACGGACAACGGGCCGCAATTTGCTAGTGAAGAGTTTGTCGGCTTCTGCACCCAGCTCGGCATTGATCTTAGGTTCGCATCGGTCCACCACCCGAGGAGCAATGGGCAGGTGGAGGCGGCAAACAAAATAATCGTCAACCTGCTAAAAAAGAAAGTGGAGAACCTTCGAGGAAACTGGGTGGAACAGCTACCCTCCGTCCTCTGGGCAATGAGGACTACTCCGAATACCGCCACCGGGGAAACTCCATTCAAGCTCTCTCACGGGTCCGAGGTCGTTCTCCCCATAGAGTTCGAGGTAAAGACCCCCGGGTGACCGCGGCGAGCGAGGGGGATGAAGAGTGGCTAGAAGGTAACAATGCAGAGCAGAGGCTGTCCTTGGACCTGGTGGAAGAACTCCGGGACTTGGCCACCATCAGGCAGGAAGAGGTCAAGCGGCGGATGGCTCGATATTTTGACAAACATATCCGGATCAAGCACTTTCAGAAAGGGGACCTAGTCCTGAAGAAGGTCGATGCGGCCGGCAGAGGGGCCATAGTGGGTAAGCTTAACCCCAACTGGGAAGGCCCATATATTGTAAGCGAGGTGCTCAAGTCGGGGGGGGGGGGGGGGGGGGGGGTATCACCTCCAGATGTGGAAGGGATACCTCTTGACCGGGCTCGGAGTGGGGATGATTTGAAACGATTCTACCCTTGAAAACTTTATTATGTTATTCAATCAATATCTTACTTTCGTTTGTTATGCTTTTAACTGCTGCGGTGCCGAGGTTGGACATATTGGTGCTGGAATGCCCCAGATCGATTCCGCTCCCAGGCTCTCACCTAGACGGGGGGTTCTGGTTGATCTCTAGAGAGGCTGGCAAGGTTGGACATATTGGTGCTGGAATGCCCCAGATCGATTCCGCTCCCGGGCTTTCACCTAGACGGGGGGTTCTGGTTGATCTCTGGAGAGGTTGGCAAGGTTGGACATATTGGTGCTGGAATGCCCCAGATCGATTCCGCTCCCGGGCTCTCACCTAGACGGGGGGTTCTGGTTGATCTCTGGAGAGGCTGGCAAGGTTGGACATATTGGTGCTGGAATGCCCCAGATCGATTCCGCTCCCGGGCTCTCACCTAGACTGGGGGTTCTGGTTGATCTCTGGAGAGGCTGGCAAGGTTGGACATATTGGTCCTGGAATGCCCCAGATCGATTCCGCTCCCGGGCTCTCACCTAGACGGGGGGTTCTGGTTGATCTCTGGAGAGGCTGGCAAGGTTGGACATATTGGTGCTGGAATGCCCCAGATCGATTCCGCTCCCGGGCTCTCACCTAGACGTGGGGTTCTGGTTGATCTCTGGAGAGGCTGGCAAGGTTGGACATATTGGTGCTGGAATGCCCCAGATCGATTTCGCTCCCGGGCTCTCACCTAGACGGGGGGTTCTGGTTGATCTCTGGAGAGGCTGGCAAGGTTGGACATATTGGTGCTGGAATGCCCCAGATCGATTCCGCTCCCGGGCTCTCACCTAGACGGGGGGTTCTGGTTGATCTCTGGAGAGGCTGGCAAGGTTGGACATATTGGTGCTGGAATGCCCCAGATCGATTCCGCTCCCGGGCTCTCACCTAGACGGGGGGTTCTGGTTGATCTCTGGAGAGGCTAGCAAGGTTGGACATATTGGTGCTGAAACGCCCCAGATCGATTCCGCTCCCGGGCTCTCACCTAGACGGGGGGTTCTGGTTGATCTCTGGAGAGGCTGGCAAGGTTGGACATATTGGTGCTGAAACGCCCTAGATCGATTCCGCTCCCGGGCTCTCACCTAGACGGGGGGTTCTGGTTGATCTCTGGAGAGGCTACTAACAAAGGTCAAGGGCTATGTTAATAGGTTGAGGTGTTAGAGCCAGAAGGGTTTGGATCGAGGCAGGTGAAGCCTAAGGTAGCGGGTTGAAATACTATAGTCAGAGAAGTTCAGCTCGCGGGATGCCTGTGTCCATGCTCGCCAAGGTTAGGTTCACCGGGCAGTGTCCGCGGGCAACGACAACCCGGGTTCACGTGATCCGTGAGAAGAAAACCTTGGCGAGGCGAGCCCAGACATGCCTGTTCGCGAGCCCTCCGAGAACACTACCGCGTAACAATTAGCTAGGAGAGGTTGAAAAGAAACCCAATGCGAGGAAAGAAATGAACACAAGCATGATCATAAATGTTAACAAAAGAAAAGCTATCACAAGGTCCTTCTATGTTCGGCGGCAATCTCGCCAGCCCAAAAAGAATAATATACATTCGCAAGAAGAGGGGAAGGAAAGAGGGAGGTCATTCCGGAGGGCCCTCGCCATCTTTGCGAGCCCCCAACCATGGAGCCAAGGCGAAGAGGTCCGGGCAGACGTCTTCCGCTGTGAACTCCATCGCGTCCTCGGCCAGCAGGCTCGCATCCTTAAGGGTCGTGAAGACAAGGTTGGTGACCTCCTGTACATCTCGCCGCCTCTGCTCCTCACTTTCGGCAGTCGTCTGTTGGGGGCCGACTCGCCCAGGAGAGGGAGGTAGCACGCTGCGAACCAGCTCATCCACTCGAGCCTTCAACATAGTATTCTCCAACTCCATCTCGCCGTTGCGAGCGAGAAGCTTGGTGGCTACGTTGGCATCCTGAGCATCAAACGAGTTAAGAGAAGGCTAGAGGTCGCGAACGGCAAAGAAAAGAGACCCAAGGATCACTTACCATCTTGCCTTGCATCCCAGCGAGAAGGCTTTCCGTCACCTCCTCCCTCTCCTTAAGACCCTTGATCTCTTCGCGAGCTCTCTTGAGCTCCTCCCGGTACGCGCGGATATCCCTATCCGCCTGCAGATAGCGGCGCCCCGCCATATGCGCGAGTTCCGTCGAGCGGAACTGGGCTCGCATTTCTTCATAGACCAGTTGCCGTGGCCCCATATCTCTATAAGCAGCGGCATCCTCGCGGCCATATAAGCCGAAGGAGAGAGAGAACGCCTCCTCCCCAGCCTTACCAAGCTCCACCCAGGAGGGGTGGAGGGTGGAGCTGGAAATCCGGTTGGCATTGGGGTCCCAAGCGAGCAGGGGTTCGCCGAGGATGTCAGAAACTTTCTCGCCCAGACCGAAGTTCCTGTGGCCTTTGGGTTGAGGGGTCACGGAAGAACTCCCAGTGCCCTGGTCCGCCGGGGGGTCAGGCTTCTTCGCAGGGGAAGGAGGCGAGCCGTCGGTCTCGCTTAGATAGACGACCGCGCTCCTATCCTTGGTAGCGAGGGTCTTTCCCTTCAACTTCTTGGAAGACAGCGAACCCGGCTGACTCGCAGAAGAGGGCCGCTTCTTGCCGGACCCGGCGGCGGGAAGATCGCGGCAAGCCTCTACCGCCGCAGTCGCGAGGGTGTCCGCCGTGAGAGTGATGCCTTGTGCGTGTGGGGGATTAACAGGGATCTCGCGCTCGCCTGTAAAATAAGAGCGTTATACGACGAAGAAAGGAGAGGAGAGTGGGGCGAGAGCGAGCCCTACCTTCCCCTTGAGGAACGACGAGTAGCGAGTCGACATTGCGCCGCAGATAGGCGACTTCAAAGCTCTTGCCGGAGAGGTATTGGAGGAGTTTGGCGTCGGCGCCTCTCAGCGAGCTCGGAGGGCGGTAAGTAGCGTCATCCCGCTGGAGAGGGGTGAAGTGGAGGTTGCCGAAGGGTCCCTTCACCAGGAGGAACTTCTGGGTCCAATAGTGACTCTTGTTCACCGTCTCGCAGACGGTGACGTGCTGACTCGCGAAATAGGTAGTCCCGTCTCGGAAGGCGCGGAAGGAAAATACCTTGCGGAAGACGAGGAGGCTGAACTCGATCCTCTCCTCCCCCAGGTAACTGGCGAACGCGACGATATCCGCGATCGCATTTGGGGTCAACTGGCTCGGTAACACCCCATAATACCGCAACACCTACAAAGAACGATGAGAAAGTTGCTATGGCGGGCACGAAGCAGCGAGAAGGCTGGGCGAAGTACCTGACGAATTTCAGGCCACAAAGGGAGTCGCAACCCATTCTCGAAGTGCGCGATGGGGATCGCGAGCTTGTCGGCCCCGGTCTCGTTCAATGTAGATCTCTCACTCGGACAGCGAGTTGAATAACCCTCCGGGAGATAGCGGTCCACAGCGAGTTTGTACTCCTCGGCTGTGATGTTCGCGCAGTAGAACTCGTTGGCTTGAAACGCTGAGGCGCATTTTGACCGCCCCTCGCTCTCGCCCTCCGCTCCCATTTGCTGATTCGTCCGCATCGGGTCAGGAAGAGGCAACTTACAAGCAGCGAATGCGAGCACGATCTTGCGAGAACGGAGATGAGCGTATACGCGAGAAGACTGGAGAAATAAATGCGACGGGTAGGAGAGTGAATCCGAACTATTTATAAGAAATTCGGAGGGGCACGGGAATCGAAGCGTCGGGAGTGCGGATAGCTAAAATAAAGTAGATTTCTGCTCAAAGGGACTGCAGTCTTGCGAGCCAGGGCTCGCCGTCGCGCGGTAATTGAGTCCCGCCCAAGGCCGGCCTGCGAGGAAAAGGGGTCCGGACATAGCGTTGCACAGAAGCTCGCAAGCGCTCCGCGCGATCATATCAAACACATCGGACGAACCGAATAAGCCACATGCACACTACAGAAATAAAGGGAAATTAAAAAGGAAAACGATAAAAGGCGAGTCGCGACGGACTCGCGAATATTACCACACCAGATATTGTTCAACAGACGTCATGAAAGGAATAAAAGCAAAAGGATAGTAGAATTAAACCCGCGGCAGCCTCAGGGGTAAGGAAGCCATTTCCAGCGACCCCGACCCCGCTTGCCCGCACGCGGCGGCACTCTCGGATAATGATATTCGCGAAGCGCTTTAAACTCGCGCAGGATTAGGTGCGCTTGATCCTCGCCCCGCGAGATGTGCACGCCGGGCGGGGTAACATCTGCGCGAGGCACCGGCTCCGCCTCGGCGATCAAGCGCGCATTCGCGTCTTCCAACACGGCGAATCTCTCGTCAAAGGCAGCCCGGTCCGCATCATACCGCTCCTCCAACTCGCGTAACATCATGCCGTGCTTCTGAAGCACCTCGGACACCCGACTCTTCATCCGCACGGGGTCGCCAGGGTCACCCAAGAAGTCTTCAATCTGGCTAGGCGAAGGCGGTGGTGACATCTCCATCCTCCCGTGCTCTGACTCAGGGGTGGCTCCTGGGATTTCAACGAAGGAAGAGTTAGTAGGGTCCGAGGGCGAGCAAGAGATGGGAGCTCGCGAAAACATGCTAACATGGTGAGGAGGGGGATTCGCGACGGGGCTTGCGCGAAGACTCCGGCCGACCCTTGAAGTTTTCGCGGAATCCCGATACGTGGGGTTTCCCCAGACCAGGAGGGTATACCACTCTCTCCGCGACTTGGGCGCCGTCGAGAAGTGAGCCGCCTGGACTTCGCCTGCCCATCAGACCGAAGCCAGGGGTCGCCACATTAACCTTAGGCGGGACCGGCGAGTTCACCGGGGTGGAGACTTTCTCCTTGGGACTCGACGATGGGGTATCTGCATAGGCCACCAACGTGTAGATATCACAGACTTAAGCGGAGATAAAGTAGGGTGCGAGTGACTTACGAGGTTGCGAGAGAGGTGCCTGTTGGGACGAAGTCCCGACCCCTGCATCTAGCAATCCCAGCCTCGCGGGGGACGGAGCACAGAAAGTTGTCAGCGTAAGGCTCGCCAGGCGGTCCTCAGGTGGAGGATTCTGCGAGAAGAAAGGAAATGAGCAAGGGGCCGATGTAAAGAATTTAGACTGAGGATACCTGTTGTGCGAGCACGGTATTCGGCGGAGGGGGGGGGGGGGGGAATCAGGAGGCAATGTCACGTCCTCCCCCGGCGACCTCTTAACCGTCATGGCTTTCTTGGTCTGGGGAGAGGTGGCAGGGTTGAACATCCAGGCGTTGCGCTCGGCGGCCCGAGCTTTCGCCATCTCCCTAGAAGCCTTCAGTCGTTCCAACGCGCTCTGCTTGGTAGACATTCTGAAGGGGGGAACGATTTCGGCGAGAAAGGAGCAAAAGGGAAGGCTTGATCACTAGCCACGGTGGACAGTATTTATAGTTTTGGGCAGGGGACCCACCAAAAGATTCCCGCCACGTCAGCAGAATCGGCGAACACCAGGGGTTGGATGTATCTTCGCGAGCTTAGAGCAACCTCGCGAAGAGCGGGGATTGTGTACAACCCCGATGTTCGCCAGGAAGAAATCAGCGGCTCGCGCTCGAGGAGGCGAGCCAAGAGGGGCGAACCCTGAACTCCGGCGAGGCAGGCCAAGGAAGAGCAAGAGACTGCGCAGGCGAGCGAGCCCAGCGGAGGGAAGGCAACCGGCTCCTTTGAGGCTCGGCAAGAGTAGTGCTGGATAGCCATTTTGGGGCTTGGCCGGGTCGCTATTGGCGAGCCCGACCAGTTGAGGAAGGAGTTCGCTAGGCGAGCCCGGAACCTTGGGGTACAGTTAGCCACCTTGGGGTACAGTTAGCCATTTTGGGGTACAGTTAGCCATTTTGGGGTGCGGATAGCCATTTTGGGGCTTGGCCGGGTCGCTATTGGCGAGCCCGACCAGTTGAGGAAGGAGTTCGCTAGGCGAGCCCGGAACCTTGGGGTACAGTTAGCCATTTTGGGGTACAGTTAGCCATTTTGGGGTGCGGATAGCCATTTTGGGGCTTGGCCGGGTCGCTATTGGCGAGCCTAACCAGTTGAGGAAGGAGTTCGCTAGGCGAGCCCGCCTAGAGTGAGAGCGGATAGTCATCCTGGGACTCGCCGAGGTAGTGCAGGCGAGCGAGCCATGTAATGTGTCGATAACACCTCTGGGGTTCGCCGACCTAGAGGCTCGCGAGCTCCACTCGCGAGGGAGGTCGCGAAGCGGGCTGGCTCGCCCCGTAAAAGTCCAGGAAGGGACTTTTACCAAGAGGCCCCCGGTGGTCTGCGTTCAGCCTCTCCGAACAGCGGAGTTTGGCTGTTAGCAGACCAATCCGGTGTGCGGATAGTGAGAATGGACAGCGGGATTTGGTTATTGACAGACCACAAAACTAAAATCTATAAATAGACCTCAAAGGGCACCTTGGAAGAGGACCTGTTCATTATCTTTGAGCTCTTCTCTCCCTAGGTCGCTTTGGTTTGGGCTCTCTAGCTCTCCAAGGTGCCCGAGTCTTAGCTTTGGCTTGGGAGGGGAAGCGCTCAACGATCTTCCGGGTTAGTGGAGGGACCTCCTCGCTGAGACTAGGGTCTTTGTTCTTTGCTCAAATCGTCGGCCTTACCTATCCTGAGGGACCGGTAAGGGCTAGCTGCCCCTCATTTCGGTGAGGGCCCCGAGCTCCACACGAGACTGAGAAATCGGTTTCAACACTTGCATTAATTTTTCTTACCCTTGTGAAAAATGGATTGCTCGGGACGAGCAATGAGCAAGTATGGGGGTATTTGATGAGTAATTTATTTACTCATCTTTTAGTTTAGGTTTATTATGTTTTTCATATAAAATTATGTTATTTTTAGGAATTTTATCATATAAATCCTTCCATTGTTATTTCATAAGCTAACTTAAGTTTATTTTGTGTTTTCAGGTTTTCTGGGCTGTTTCGAGCAAAAAGTTAAAATTACACGCCCCAGGTCACGGGCGTGACCATGGGCGTGTAACCTACGAAATACTCTAGACCTGCTTCTGCCACTCCAGGGATGCTCCGTGAAGTTTTCGCCAAGTACACGCCCCAGGTCACGGGCGTGACCAAGGGCGTGACCCAATGTCACGGCCACGACCCGCCACAAGCATCCGGAGCACGTCGCCATGTCAATTAAAATTACACGCCCTCGGTCACGGGTGTGACCAAGGGCGTGACGTCCAGCACACGGGCGTGACTTTTCCCGTGCCAATTTCCCGCCGAAGCTTCCCGCCAGCAGCCTGATTTCAGGATTAAACGCCCTAGGTCACGGGCGTGACCTAGGGCGTGACACGGCCGAAACGCTCGCAATTACTCCAGAAGGCGCCCTCTCCGCTGCCGCTTCGATCACGCCCCTTACACGCCCTTGGTCACGGGCGTGACCAGGGGCGTGTAACACCAAAAATTCAGCTATTTAAAGGGAGCTTTTCCAGATGTTTGGGGACGAATTTTGGGAGTTCTAAGTTTATTTTCTTGCATTGCTTTCATTCTTAAGCTTGTAATCTTCTTTCTTAGCTTGCACTTTCATTTCAGGTTTGTAATTTCTTGTTTCCTAGTTGTAATTTACCTTTCAATTAATAAAATAGCACTTTTACTCTTATTCTAATCTCATTCTTCATTATGCACCTCTTGTATTTCATCAATCCCTCCATCTCCATGAGTAGCTAAATTTCATTAGTACTCGGCCGAGATGATCCAAGGAAAATATAATTCATAATTCAGTCTAGAACTTCTTTTTCTCTTATTTAGATTGCTTAAGATTTATCCTTGAATTTATATTGATTGAGATTATATTATCGATATATAATCTCATTCTTGTTTTCGTAGTCAAATAATCGAGAGGTTTTGAGTTCGAATCGATCACTTCAAGGATAAAGAGATTTGAATGCACTCCTCGAGAGAGGACGACATAAATCTCCCGGATTGGAGTTATATCCAATAGAGGGGTTCACTTCGATAAAGCGAGCTTTAGGGGTTTCGATTCTAGAACGAGAGTTCGATTGATCAACCTAAACTCAGTTAGGCGTATCCTCGAGAGAGGTACGTTCATAAATCAGGAACCTCCACGGTCAAACATTTCTTTTAAAGAGGATTAGAAGTTTTATTTCTTTATTTATTTATTTTTTTCAAGGTGATTCAAGGTTGAGTACTAACCTTTAATTCATTAATTTAATTAAGCTATTTCTCTTTTTTCGCAACCAACCAACCACAAATTCTATTCGATAAAATAATAGAGATTTTTCGAAGTAAGAGTATTCAACCGCCCCGAGTCTAATACGACCTTGTTTTAATAACCTATACTACATTCGATATGGTACACTTGCCGTTATCGTTTGCAAGCATAGTTTTGTCCATCATCTTTTCTCTTTTCCTTCTTTTGATTCTCTGGACACTCTGGTAGAATGTGTCCAGGTTTCCTGCAGCCAAAACAAATTATTTCCTTAGAATTAGATTTGTCATACCTTGGCTTTTCTCTGGATCTTGAATCCTTCTTTCTGAAGTCTTTTCTAGGGCTAGTAAGCTCATAAACTCCACTTCTCCTGGAGCCTTTGCTTCTTCTTCAGTTGCTTGGAAAGTAATGTTCTTTTATTTCTTGGATGCTGGTGAGGAAGTAGATTGTTCAGTTTCTCTGGACTTGATAAGCTGCTCATAGGATTTAAGTTTGCCTAACAAGCTCTCGGTGGAGATCTCATTAAGGCTTCTGGCTTCCTTGATTGGCTAGATCCTAGAGTCCCATGTGTTGGGGAAGCACAAGGATCTTATCATTCACTTCTGTGATAGAGATCACTTTGTCTAAAGATTTCAGCTCATTGATTATGAGACTGAGTCTATTGTATATATCAGCCACTTTTTCATTTTCTCCCTTCTTGAAATTTTCATACTGAGAAATAAGGTGGGATCTTCTATCTTTTATTTCATCTGCTGATCTTTCAACCATATTGTTGAGTGACATCCAGATTTCCCTTGCTGAAGTGCATTCCACAACTTTTTGGAAAATATCATCAGACATTATTCTGTGCCAAAATATTCATTGCCTTGGCATCTACACTTCTCTGCTTCTTTTGAGCATCTGTCCACTCAGGTGGTGGAACATCATTGTTGTTTGTTGGTGCTTCAGCACTTGTTGTTGCTGTAGGAGCAAGAGGTCCTGTCAAAATAACATTGAAAATATCTTCGTTAATAGAATTCATGTATAATCTGATCCTTGCCTTCCATAGTGCAAACTTATTTAGATTGCACATATGAGGTCTTGTGCTTGACTATTCTTTGTTCTGTGCCATGGATTTTTAGCAAAAATAAAATTCTAGAAAAAGTTAAGATCTAATTGATCTTTTGATTCAGTTGTTAGCCTGTAAAGAATCAACCAACCTCTGATACCAATTGAAAGTGAGTTTAGATCTTAGATTTACTCTAGAGGGGGGGGGGGGGTGAATAGAGTATTAAAAAGTTTTTCACTTAATTTTATTGCGGAATTAAAATAGTGATACTTATATGTGTATTGCAGAGTGAGTTATAAAAAAAAAATAAAAAAACACAGCACACAACATAGTACAGAAAAATAAACACAACACAGAGGACACAAGTATCTATAGTAGTTCCCCAATAAACCTGGGTACATCTACTCTTTTACAACCTTTACCAGGAATCCACTAGGTTTTTGATCAGGTGCCCTATCACCAATGGGGTTTTGATCAGGTGCCCAAAACACCACTTGAGCTTTTGATCAGGTGCTCTAACCAAACTACAGGTTTTTGTTCAGGTGCCCTGCTACCAAGGGGTTAACTTTTGAAGGGAGTTAGAACCCTGTACAAGAGGGGATGAAGAGGGTTTAGATGTTCTTCTCTGTCAATAATCTGAGAGAAGACTAGTGGATATTGATGTTGTAAAGCTCCCCCTGTCTGATAGAAATTTGTTGATAGTTTGAGGATGGAGCTTTCTCTTGAATGTAGAATATCTTCCTTGATAGCTGATGAATCTGAGAGACAAATGTTTCTCAGATTATTGTTGCTCTTTTGAAGATCTGAACTTGCAGCAGAGATCTGAGAGAAGGTGTTGATGTTCTCAGAGAATGAAAGGTGCTGCTTGAGGAAGATGAAGATGATCTGTGAATGCTTTCTTTTCTTCCTGTTACTTTTCTCTCGACAATATTCTTCTTTTTCTTTTTGTCTTGCTGTTCTGTAATGTAATAATGTCCTGTAAAAATCTTCTTCCTTATTTCTTTTGAAATCTCTGACTGATTTGAAATTCAAATCCCTTAATTTAAGGAATAAAATATTCAGAAGAGATATTCTCGGAACTGCAAATCTGATACGCTTTATTTCTTTTCTTTTTCCATTAAAGTGTCCTTTTCCAAAACATGTCAATGGCTATTTTATCGAAATATGAGAGTAATTAAAGGAAATATAATATCCTTCACTTATCTGGAAGGAATAGATCCGTTGCTGATAAAAGATCTGAGTTCAGAGAATGAAATAAAAGTAATCCTTCTGAAATATTAAACTGAATAGAAATTTCGTCGATTTGAATAAATTTCGTCGAACACAATTTGGAGTTCGTCGATCTCAAGCTGGAGGTCGTCGAACTGAGAGATAATATCTGATAAGCTAGCTGGAATATTGAATTCGTTGAGCTGAGAAGAGCTTTCATCGATCTGAATCAATTCGTCGACCGCTGGGACTTGGTCGAACACTAAGACTTGGTCAACCGCTGAGACTAAAGTTTATCAACCGCTGAGACGAGCTTTCATCGATCGTTGAGAGCATTTCGTCGAACGCAGAGAGGAGTTCATCGAACGCAGAACCTTGGCAAGTTCGTCGAATGCAGGAGCATGCCGTTCGTCGAACGCAGGATTGAGTTCGTCGAACGCAGTATGGAGTTCGTCGAATGCAGAAAACTTATCTTTCCCTTAGTTCTAACAGCCTAAAACCTTGACCCTTAAGACTATACATTGGGGTCAACTTAGTCCTAATGAACAGATAGTGATCCTAGCCCAAATCAGTAATAGGGTTGTTCCAACACCTTCCACTTCAGATTCATCTTGAAGAATCCCTCTCGCAACCCTACCGTGAAGGCAAGCTGGAGGGTGAACCCGTGTACCTCCTGGATGTGCAAGACCTCCTCCTGAAATCTATCCACGTAGTGGGAAAGCGACTCCCCAGGTTCTTGCTTGATTTTGAAGAGTGCCTCGACACTCTTCTTCCTCTTCTTGGATGACGATAAGCGCATCTGAAAACTTTGGCGCAAATCCTCGAACCCATAGATCGACCCCACGGGGAGCTGGTGAAACCAATCCCGGGACTTTTCCTTATGGTGATGGCGAAGAGTCGGCACTTGATAGCATCCTACATAGGACGGATGGAGACCATGTCCTCAAACCATTGCAGGTGTTGTACTGGGTCATCCTTGCTGGTATAGTAAACCATCTCTGACTCCCTGAATCCTTCCAAGAGTGGTGCTAAAATCACCAGCTCGCAGAATGGGCTTCCCCCGCTCGACCCTCTCACCCGCTCCACTCGCCCCATGAGCTTGCTGACCGGTCCCGCGCTCGTCGGGCTCGCGCTCGCCGGGTTGGGGAAATGCTCTCTCCCGACGAGGTCTCGCCCCGGCACCCCGGTAGCCTTCTCCTTGCCAGACCTCTGCCCCAGAGCATTCTCGCCTACCCCCAGCGGTGGGATGACCTGGGCCATAGGGGTTGAGAATTTGCCTCGCGCCGCGGCGAAGGTGAGGTTCATTGTCTCTATCACTTCCCTCTTGAAGTTCGCCAACATCCTAACCATTGTTGGCGAGTCCGATGGTGGCGAGCCTCAACAGCCTATACCTCGCTCAACCTCTCTAACCATGTCACCTCATTGGGATTTTCTTGTTCAAGCCGCATTCCACTCTCACCGCACTAAAAATGTTGGAACCGAGGATCGGCACAACGAGGAGTTTGCACCCCCAAAAAGGAAGCAGCTTGCACTTGGCCCGTGGGAGAACTTGGCCGAAAACTCAAAACTAAGAACCGACCCTTGGATGCAGCGTGGAGGTCCCATCACACACCCGGAAGATCTTGGAGCGCTTTCGCTCCCAAGCCAAAGCTGTAGCTGGGCACTTTGGAGAACCTCAGACACAATCCAAAATTGTCTAGAGGAGAAAGAAGCCCCAGAAATGGATGCCCTCCAAAGGTGCCCTATAGGGTCTATAAATAGTTTTCTCAACTGGGTCTGCCAATAACGTAAATCCGCCTTTTGGTTTTGCTAAACGCACCCCAAAATGGTCTGCCAACAGCCAAACTCCGCTGTTTGGGATGGCTATTGGTAGACAAGCTTGAATAACATATTGCACCAAAAACCCGGGGGCTGACAAAACCGACTCGCTTCCCCCTTGCGACTTACCTAGGAGAGCTCACGCTCCCCTCGCCCTCGCGATCCAATTTTCGTGAGGCGGCGAGCCCAACTTGCCTCGCCCTCGCGATCCACTTATCGCGAGAAGGCGAGCCCAACTTGCTTCACCCTCACGACCCACTTGTCGCGAAGCAGCGAGCCCAACTCGCCTCGCCATCGCTACCCACTTGTCACGAGGCGGCGAGCCTAACTTGCCTTGCCCTCACAACCCACTTGTCGTGAGGCAGCGAGCCCAACTCGCTTTGCCAATGCCCGAGTCTCATTTCACCCTTCTGGGAACACGGGGTTATACACATATGGTCCCTTAGCTTAGGAACGCAGGAAGGATCCCCGACGTGCTCGTCAATCGCCGAAGGAGAGGGAGGTGGCGAGAAGGACCCCATTTGTCTTGACCCGCTGGTCGAGGACCCATTTGGCCATGTAGGATTAAGGAACATGTCACTGATACATCTGACATGCACAAGTTTTTTGCAGTAGGCTCACCTCGCGAGGTCCTCATCCCTTTTCCATGGCAGGGAGGTGCTTGCTCACATTACTATCCTGAGAAGTTCTCCGACAACATGTCATAGGTACCGATAGGAGGAAGGACCATGGATTTCCATGCACTGGCCCTCAAAGGAGGTCCCCCAGGACTGTGCCACTTGGCATGCTCGTGTATGGATGGAATTGAGTCCACTGACATGCTGGTAGTGGCGAGTTATTGGGTAGGGTTCTGAGTTGGCATCCCTCCCTGCCAAGCATCCTCTGCGACTGAGAACGGAGGTACTGCAATTTACGGCAGTCGTCATTACGAGTATGATAAGTAATTTTTATATGAATTTTTAGTATAGATTTTAGTATTTATTTAATTTGAAATTTTCTTTTTCATGTCAATTTTCGTTTATAAGTAGTTCTTTTATGCAATTTAAATCTGATTTAGCATATTTCTATTTTTTTTTCCAGATTTTTAGGACAAATTTTGTCAAAAAGCCATATCACGCCCTCGGTCATGCCCATGACCAAGGGCGTGTAATCTTAATGCCAGTCTAGTGTTGCTGCAGTACGGGTTGAGCTCATCCCAACCAAGTCATGCCCGTGTTCAATTACACGCCCCGGTCACGCCTGTGACTAAGGGCGTGTCAACTTAAAGATCATTCCCAGCCGTTGTCGTGTCAAGGTGGAGATTAAGTGCAGATTCATCCAAGTAACGCTCGTGTTCCTGCAAGTCACAACCATGACTTATCCCACGTGATCTCTAACTTTCTGCCTCGCCGCCAGTCACGCCCATGCCGCATTTAATGAAGCCGCCCAAGTACACGGTCGTGACCTCTATGTCACGGGTGTGTAATTTCTAATTTTCGCTGCGCCGTCACGCAAGCCCCACGCTGCCGTCCCAGCTGAGCAGAACAGTAATTACACACCCTAGGTCACGGGCGTGACCGAGGGCGTGTAACTTGAAATTTTTCCTATAAATTCCAGAGGTCTCCTTGAGTCTAGGGTTCATAATTTTGGAGAGGGGGAGGTGCTGCTAGAGCTCTTAGTTGTTGTTTTCATGTTCTTATGCCTTATGTACTCTCTCTCTCTCTTCTTTTTAAATAAATTTCTTCTAGCTTTCCATGCAATAGTTTCTAGTGTTCTTATAACCCCTTCTTGCTAATGTTGTAATCCTTTTTTTAGCTTGTAACAACTTATGTTTTTAATAAAATTTTACCTTTACTTTTCTTCACTTCTCTTTCTATTTTAGTTAATTTTTCATATAATCTAATTTCTCTTTCTTTTTCCCCTCCATCATGATTAACTAAACTCTCACTAGTGCTCGATCGAGATGATCCGATGATGAGATAATCATGTTATGAACTTTTAGCTATCTTTTTTCCATTTACGTAAACACTTTTGATTTACCTTGATTTTTAAAATAGGGAGACCATATTTTCGATATATGGTTTTCACTTAGGTTTTCATATTTAGTTAGCCTAGAGGCTCAAAGTATGAATCGATCACTCAAGGGTAAAGAGAGTTGCACGTACCCCTCGGGAGAGGATGACGTAAATCTCTCAGATTGGAGTCAAATCCAATAGTGGGGTTCACAACATAAATCAAGTTTTAGACATTCAATTATAGAACGAGAGTTTGGTAGAATTATCCTAAACTTAGTTGGGCATTTTCCTCGAGAGAGGCATGTTTCAAGCTTCAGTAATCTCCACGGTCAAGTAGTTTACTTAAAAGGAATTAGAATTATTTTTTTCTACTTTTGATTATTCTCATGCTGAGGTGATTTTAGATTGAGCAATAATCCTTCTAATCATTGTCTAAATCTTTCCTTAATTACAAATTGTCTCTTTTTAGTTAAGTAAAACAAGCCTCAAAAATCAAAAGATAAGATAATAGTTTCCTCTTGAAGTAGAAGTAATCAACGCGCCCCGAGGAATACGACCTTGGTATTTATAAAGTATCCTATACTATAGACGATAAGGTACACTTGCCTTCATTGGATATAGGTTTGGAGAATATCACCACTTAAGCACCTTTCTTCGCTTTTCCAAAAAAACACAACAAATATTTTCATATCAAGTTTTTGGCGCCGTTGTCGGGGACTTGGGTTGATATTTTGAAAAGAGGATAACTATTAATTTTATCATTTTTTTTCTAGTTTCAAAAAAATCTTAAAAGTGTAATTTAAATCTTAGAAAGGGATGTTTGAGTTATCATACCAACACACATCCTAGTACCGGTGAGAACCCTTCACGTGGTATACCTTGGGAAGTCCAAGACTAACTTAATCCGCTTAAGAAAAAATATAATAATTAAAAATTTCTCTTTCTTTTGTTTTATTTTATTATTCTCTCTCCTCTCTATTTCTTTTTCTTTTTTTCTTCTCACCCCTTCTCTTTTTTATACTATATAACCCGAGGTAGCTCTTCGAATATTCTTTTTGTTCCAGAGATTGAGCGAACCCTTTTGCGACACCACATTCTCAGGATCAGGATTTGCATTTAGCATTCGAAGGGTCGATCGGGGACACTACTGCAGAAAATATGGAGCATAATGCGCCCAATCCTAATGAGGCCCAGCAAAGGACCATGTCCTATTATGCGCGACCGAATATGGAAG
Source organism: Dactylorhiza incarnata (assembly GCA_033032865.1). Taxonomy (NCBI): domain Eukaryota; kingdom Viridiplantae; phylum Streptophyta; class Magnoliopsida; order Asparagales; family Orchidaceae; genus Dactylorhiza; species Dactylorhiza incarnata. Next base: position 15,123,836 of record JAWHQI010000012.1, on the reverse strand, counting down.
GCACACATTCAAGTATTATTAGCCATGCCATGACGAACAATAACTTTGAGATCAAATCTAGCATCATACAAATGGTGCAACAATCGGTGACCTTCGATGGTCTGCCGGACGAAGATCCAAACTCTCATATCTCTAATTTTCTCGAAATTTGTGACACTTTCAAAATCAATGGCGTCACTGATGAAACCATTCGATTATGTCTTTTTCCTTTTTCGTTGCGGTCAAAGGCCAAGCAGTGGCAGAGATCCCTTCCTAAAGAGTCCATCACTACATGGGTTGATATGGCGGAAAAATTTCTTACTAAATTTTTCCCGCGTACTAAGACCGTCAAAATGCGCACAGATTTTTCCTCATTTATGCAAATCGACTCAGAGACTCTCTATGATACATGGGAGCATTTCAAGGAGCTGTTGTTTAGAAGCCCTCACCACGCACTTCCTACTTGGCAACAAGTACAAATATTTTATAATGGCTTGAATTTCCAAACAAGGCAGATGATTGATGCAGCCGCTGGTGGTACTTTTGATAAAAAGACCCTGGAGGCCGCTCAAGAGCTTTTTGAGCAAATGGCCATGAATGCGTATCAATGGAACATGCCCCGAGTGCGGCCTAACAAGCCGACAGATATTTTTAAAATAGACGCTACTTCAAATTTAGCTTTATAAGTTGAGCGCTTAACTAAGTAAGTGGCAGAGATGTCTGCTTCCTCCGCCACTCCTCCTTGGGCTAATAATGTTATAATCGAAGAGCAGGATGACTACATGGGAAATCCGCCTCAGCCTTCCTATAACCCGAACTCCGCTCCGTACAACAACACTTACAATGCGGGTTTTAGGAATCATCCAAATTTCTCATGGAGCAACCAAGGAAATGCTCAGCGCCCTCTAAATCTTAATCAACATCTTAATCAACCTCTAAACTTAACTCCCCCTCTAAATTTTAATCCACCCGTTTTTCCACCACAACAGCAAAAGCCCTCTCCACCTGAAGAGGTCTTCGCAAAATATGTTGCTATAAATGAATCGAGCATCCAGAACCTCACCAGATCGATTAAAAATCTAGAGAATCAAGTGGGGCAGCTAGCAAAAATGTTTTCCGAGCATTAACAAGGAGCTCTACCGGAAAATACAGAACCGAATCCAAGGTAAAGCGCGAACGTGATTACCCTCCGCAGCGAAAAGGAGTTGGTTTCAAAATAGGAAGAATCCAAGGTACTTATCCTCCCTCCTCCTATTTTATGTTCGAATTTGCCCGCTACTTTAGCTCCGCAAGCTTCTAGTTCAAATATTCCGTACCCGTTTAAGATTAGGAGCGAGTGCGCCGAGAAAAATTATAAAAAGTTTTTAGAAATTTTAAAACAAATTCATATTAATGTTCCCTTCGGTGAGGCTATCTCTCAAATGTCGAAGCATGCAAAATATCTCAAGAAGTTGCTCTCCAATAAAAAGTAACTTGAAGATATCTCGCATATTTCCATAAACGCAAAATGCTCCGCGGTTATAATTAACAAATTGGTCCCCAAAAGCAAATGACTCAGGACGGTTCTCCATCCCATGTCAATTTGGCAATTCGTTAATAAAACACGCCTTAGCTGATCATGAAGCAAGTATGAACCTTATGCCTTTCTCGTTATTTAAAAAATTAGGTTTAGGAAATCCTAACCCTACCCGAATGAGTATCCAACTCGCAGATCGATGATTAAAATATCCAGTAGGGATAGTGGAGGATGTGCTCGTTAAGGTTGACAAGTTCATCTTTCCGGTGGACTTTGTCATTCTTGATATCAAAGAGGATGTCGAAGTACCCCTCATACTCGGCCGCCCGTTCCTCGCCACCCCCGCGCGATTATCTACGTAAGTATCAGAAAGCTCCTCCTACGGGTTGGAGATGATGAAGTTACGTTTAGCATAAATCCCTCGATGCGAAACACCTTAGAAAATGACGATTCATGTTTCTACCTAGAAGAATGTTTTGAGAATGAGTTTTCTTCGCTTCCCAAGTTAATCTCCTCATCTAGTGTTGATTACGAGCTCGCCGAGTTTTTCTATTTAGAAGAAGTTTCTCGCTCCACACTTACCGAGCCACTGCAAATTGAAAATTTGAAAAATCAAAACTTTGTATGAAGAACCACCCATCTTAAAGTTGAAGCAACTCCCCCCTCCCCTTAAATATTTTTTTAGTAAAATGTTCGAAGCTGCCAGTTATCGTATCATCCGAGCTGAGCGATTCAGAAATTTCTGAATTGACTCTAATTTTAAGCAATCACCACCACGCAATTGCGTGGCAAATTTCGGATATCAAAGGGACCCTTCCTTCTGCACTCACAAAATCTTCCTTGAAGATAATTCCCGCAACACAGTCCAGCCTCAACGATGATTAAACCCGAATATGAAAGAAGTCGTTAAGGCTGAGGTTTTCAAACTTTTAGATGCGGGAATCATTTACCCGATCTCGTATAGTACTTGGGTTAGCTCAGTACAAGTCGTTCCAAATAAATGCAGTGTAACTGTAGTTGCAAACAAAAATAATGAATTGATCCCAACCCGTATTGTTACGGGTTAACGGATGTGCTTAGATTATCACAAACTAAATGATGCCACCCGTAAAGATCACTTCTTGTTGCCTTTTATCGATCAAATCTTAGAACGCCTTTCAAGTCACTCCTACTATTGTTTCCTCGATGGTTTGTCGGGATACTTCCAAATCCCTATTTCTCCCTACGACCAAGAGAAAACAACATTCACTTGTCCCTTCTACACCTTCGCTTATCGAAGGTTGCCGTTTGGCCTTTATAACGTACCTACTACAATCCAAAGATGTATGCTGACAATCTTCGACGAGTTAGTAGAGGAAGTGATGGAAGTCTTCATGGATGACTTCTCCATTTTTGGAAATTCTTTCCAAAGTTGTTTATGAAATCTCGAGTGTGTGCTTCAGCGTTGTGAGGAAACAAATCTTGCTCTAAATTGGTTGAAATTCCATTTTATGGTTAAAGAAGAATTAGTCCTCTGCCATAAAGTATCGGGCAAAGGGATCGAGGTCGATAGGGCCAATATCGAAGTTATCGAGAAACTCCGCCTCCAATGAATGTTAAAGCGATTAGAAGTTTCCTAGGCCACGCAGAGATTTATCTGCGTTTTATACAAAACTTTTTTAAAATCACGAAGCCGTTAATCCATCTTCTTGAAAAAGAGTTTTCCTTCGTTTTCGATAATGAATGTCTTTTAGCATTTAAACTTATAAATTCCTTGATTCTAGTCGCACCGGATTGGGTACTACCCTTTGAAATTATGTGCGACACGAGTGATATTATGATAGGCGTCGTATTAGGCCAACAGGTAAACAAGTATTTCCACACGATTTATTATGCAAGCAAGACACTAACGTCGGCACAAGTGAATTACACTACTACCAAGAAGAAGCTTCTAGCTACAGTTTTTGCCTTCGATAAGTTTAGGTCATATATCACTCTCTCCAAAGTAATTGTCTTCACAGGTCTCTCTGCTCTTAGGTATCTTTTATGTAAGACAGACGCCAAACCCTGTGTATTGCGATGGATCCTCCTCTTGCAGGAGTTTGATTTAGAGATACAGGACCAGAGGGGAGCTGAAAACTTGGCGCCCGATCAACTTTCCCATTTAGAAAATCCTGCTACGAAAGCATTAGTGGAAGCCGATAATAATGGTAAATTCCCTAAAGAGCACCTTCGTGCTCTCGATAACGTAATGATATCTTCCACGCCCTAGTTTGCGGATCTGGCTAGTTATCTAGTAGTCCGGGTCCTACCAAAAGAATTCTCAAGTCAGCTTAAGAAGAAATTCTTTTCTGATTTAAAGAATTATTTTTGGGAGGACCCCTTTCTATTCTGTGTCTGTGAAAGGAGATTAGTTCTTATATATATATGTTAAAGGTCTTTATTAAGTTTTACTTCAAAATAAATGATATATATAAAATATATGTGATTGCTGATTAGTGCTGTATGAGTAATTAAATCAAACACTAAGAGTGCATAAAATACACAACACAAATAAGAACATAAAACAAACAAGGCACAACATCCAGATGACACAAGAAATATAGTAGTTCCCCATAACTGGGTACATCTACTCTTCTACCCACTGGTAGGAATCCACTGGAGGTTGTTGATAAGGTGCCCTCACACCAAGGTGTTTTTTACAAGGTGTCCACACACCAATGGAGGTTTGATCAGGTGCCCAATTCACCTATAAGCTTTTGATCAGGTGCTTATAAACCAAGATGTAGGTTTTTGCTAAGGTGGCCTGTCACCGGGAGTTAACTTTTGAAGGGAGTTATAACCCTTTACAAGATGGGAAGGAATAAAAGAAAACAGAAAATGGTTTGGTGTTCTTCTCTTTTGCTGAGAAGACTCTTGATGAAGATGTTGTTGAAGAAAGCTCCCCCTGCCTGATTTAGATTAGATGTCAGCTTGTGGATGGAGCTTCTTCTCTAGAAAGCAAATCCTCTGTTCTTCTTCTTGCAGTTTTATATCCCTGAGCAATTGATATTTGATTTGGTGTCTCAGGTTGTATATGATCTGCAAAGAAGAAGTTAGGCAAAAAGAAGATATAATATATATTTGAATCTGCTTCTTTTTGCTCCTCTGTTTCTCTTCCTCTTTCTTTTCCTATACAGCAATATTAATATGTTCCGTACTATCTTCCTTTCTTTCTCTGTTAGCTGCTCTTCATGTTCTGCTACTTCTACTTTTATCTTCTTTTATCTTCCTCTGTATATTTAATCTGGAAGCTTTCGGCTGATTTGAATCCTTGCCGACCAAAGAGGAAATAAATAATATATCTTTCATTTCCCAGATCCTCGAGCAGAACAATTTCCTTCTTTAGCTTGCTGCAACGGCTACAACATTTATTGCTTTGCTGCCAACGGCTATAACATTTAATGCTTCACGACTGTAATGTTAAATCAGCAATATATATAGCAATATATAAAATAGAATAAAATATTGCTTTATAAATAACTCTGTCAGCATATATATAATATTTAATGATATAAAATAATACTGAAGAAATTCGTCGAGCTGAGGTTCAAGTTCATCGAGCTCATCATTTGATTCGTCGACCTGATCATTAAATTTACTATTCTGAACTTCTGCTGAATATTCGTCGAACGCAGACTTGGGTTCGTCGAACGGAAGGATTCGTCGACCGCTGAGATGGGCTGGATTGTCGACCGTTGAATATTGAGTTGTTCGTCGAACGCAGACTTGAGTTTGTCGAACGCAGGATTTTGTCGACCGCTGAGCCTGGATGAAAGCGTCGAGCACTGAGCTTGAGTAAAGGCGTCGAGCGCTGAACCGCTGAGACGGGAGCATCGAGCGCTGAGATAGGTGATCTTCGTCGACCGCTGTTATATTGCTTCATTCATCGACCGCTGTTATAATATAATTCTTAGAGCGTCGTTCGACATTCGCAGAGCGCCGTTCGACATTGGCAGAGCGCCGTTCGTCGAACGCAGAGAATATTTGTAAATTTAATTTCTCTCTTATTTTCTGCCTATTAAATATATATATATTTCAGCCTATTAAATATTGTATATTTCAGTCTATTATATATATATTTCTCAGTATATTATATATATATATTCTTTTCAGCCTATTGAATATATCTCTTTTCAGCCTTCTTTCTTAATAGGATTTGTTCTAAGTTATAAGATATATTATGAAATAAACTTAGACATTAAAGGTGGATCCTAACTCAAATCAAACCTAAGGATCCAACAGTCTGCGCATACCAGGTAGTGAGAAGATGTGTCTCGAGTGAGGAAGGTTTACAAATATTGCGGCATTGCCACGAAGGACCAACCAGTGGTCATTATCAAGCAAACTGAACCGTGAGGAAGGCGCTGGAGGCAGGATTTTATTGGCCCATGCTCTTTAAAGATGCTCACACCCTTGTGAATACTTGCGACAACTGCTAGAGGTCAAGCAACATCTCCCGCCGGGATGAGATGCCCCAAAATATTTTTCTAGAATGCGAAATTTTTGACCTTTGGGGTATCAATTTTGTTGGTCCTCTCCCTCCCTCCTTTTTGAACAAATACAATCTCGTTGTGGTCGACTACATACGAGGTGGGCGGAAGCACAAGCTCCCCCTAATGATATGAGAGTTGTCGTTAATATTTTGAAAACTTTATTTTCTCATTTTGGCACGCCACGCGCTATTGTTAGTGATAGGGGCACCCATTTCTGCAATAGCTAATTCGCTAAAATTTTAGCGAAATATGACGTCACACACAAGCTCTCCACTGCTTATCACCCATAAACAAGCGGCCAAATTGAAGTCATGAACCACGAGTTAAAGTGGATATTAGAAAAAATAGTTTCTCTTAATAGGAAGGATTGGTCACTTAAGCTCGATGACGCGCTATCGAACGACATATAAGACCCTTGTCAGATGTACACCGTATCGATTGGTTTATTCAAGGCTTGCCACCTTCTAGTCGAATTAGAGCACCGCGCATTCTGTGCGCTTAAATTTTTAAACCTCGATTCTACTTTTGTAGTCGAGAAAAGAAGGTTTCAAATGAACGAACTCGATAAGTGGCGCGCGAATGCGTACGAGAGCAATAAATTCTATAAGGAGCGAACAAAGTTTTACCATGTAAAATATATAAAATTTCCTAAAACTTTTTCGCCGGGCGATCTCATCCTCCTGTATAACTCTCGTCTTCACCCTTTTCCCAGAAAATTGAAATCTCGATGGTCCGGCCCTTTTATCGTAAAAGAGGTTTGGTCATATGGGACAGATCTTATCTCCCACCCGGAAAAAGGCTCCTTCAAAGTAAACGAACACCGTCTTAAGTTGTATCTTCCAGAAGAAATATCGAACACAAATAGTGAATCCATTATCCTTCAACCTATAACGTGAGTGTCAAATGGGTCAAGTTACGCGACCTTAAACAAAGCGCTTTTGGGAGGCACCCCAAAGTTATCTTTTCGTTATTTTTGTTTTTTAACATGTTTTGTAGGTACCCGCCGACTCCCCCAACCAACTTCATAGAAAGGGAAGCCTTTTTTCTCCTCTCCTCCCTTCCCTTTTATCTTGCATTCCTTTTTGTTTTAGCTTGCACTTTATTTCTTTGTTTTCTTTTTCTTATTGCTTCTTAATTAGTTTTAAACATTGGAGATAATGTTTAACTTTAAGTATGGGGGGGGGGGGGGTGTAAATCGCTCTTAAAAATGTTGTTCTTAACTTAGAAAATCTTCAAAAAAAATATTTCTTATTTTTTCTTTTATTCGGGCACTTTCAAAACCCAAAAAAGTTCAAAAAAATTAGATAATCAAAAATCTAATATCTTGGAAAGGGACATTTGGGCCATCATCCCAGCACACCTCCTAGTACCGACGAAAACCCTTCATAGGGTATACCTTAGGAAGTCCAGGAGTTTAAAAAAAATTAGGATTAAAACTTGTTTCTTTTATTATTATTATTATCAAAAATTAAAAAAAAAAAGATAATATCAAAAATTCAAAAAAATTTGAACAACTTAGAATAAAAAAACCATTTTTTTTTGTAAAAGTCATACTTGTTTTTTTTATTTCTTGTAAAACTATTCGAGAACACTTATAAGCATTATTTACATTTTTTATTGACTACAATTTTGTTTTATCATAGTTTGTTAAATTTAAATTTTAGGTAATCTTATTTTAAGAATCATTTTATGATTTAATTTGATTAGAGAATCTATTTAGCGTGACTTCTCTTTTTAGTTTAAATGGCTTCATTTTGTAGTAAATTTGCTAAACCTCCTTAGATTTCTATTATATTTCTTCTAACTTTTAGATCTTAGGAAATTTCAATTTACTAGAATTTGCTCTCAAAATAATTTAATTTATAAGCTAGAAATTTTTCTCTACCCTACCCCTTTGTTGACATTTAAAAAAAGAGTATTAAAAGATCATATGTCATGTGAATAAGAGGATAAAATTGATTATTCTCTAAACATATGCACCCAAAATCATTTAAAAGATTATATGACATGAAGTAAGAGGATAAAATTCATTACTCCTAAACATATACATTTTGGGTTTTTATTAGAAGAGAAATTTAAAAGATTATATGGCATGGAAAATGAGAGGATAAAATTCATCATTTTCGTAAACATATACATTTAGAAAAAAAGTTGAGTGAGGTGAGAGGATAAAATCCATCACCTCCATTCTAAGATCTCTTATGATGCCAAATTTTGTGAACACCCTTAACCATTATCATTGATCTAGATCTAATTTAAGTTATGGAGAGAGATATTTAGTAAGTTACTTTTTTCTTAAGTTTCTTTTAAGTTAGAGTTCTCATAATTTTAATCTAATTTAGTTTGATAATTTCTACAATTTTGTTAGCTAGTTAGCTATCTTAAGAATTCCTTAGCTAAGCATTTTTCCTCTTTTCAAATCATCATTATAGTTTAGGACTTAATTCCGCCTAGAATTTATCTTAACTTACTTTTGGTCTAAATGAAATTTTAGTTTAAATTAAAAATTATATGAATATCTTATAAAATATGGGAATAACAAAACCTCAAGTATGCAGGTATTTGATAAGTAGTTATAATTTGAATTTTTTGTATAGATTTTAGTATTTATTTAATATGAATTTTTCTTTTTCATGTCAATTTTAGTTTATAAGTAGTTCTTTTATGCAATTTAAATATAATTCACTATATTTCTCTTTTTGCAAATTTTTGGGACAGATTTGGTCAAAATGCATGTCACGCCCTCGGTCACGCCCGTGACCATGGGCGTGTAATCTTAATGCCAGTCCAGTGTTGCTGCCATGCGGTTTGAGCTCATCCCAAGCAAGCATAGCCTGTGTTCAATTACACGCCCTCAGTCACGCCCGTGACCAAGGGCGTGTCATTTTAAAGATCACTCCTAGCCGCTGTCATGTCCAGGTGGAGATTCTGTGCAGATTCATCCAGGTCATGCCCGTGTTCCTGCAAGTCACGACCGTGACTCATCCCGCATGATCTCTGACTTTCCTCCATACTGCCAATCATGCCCACATCGCATTTAATGAAGACGCCCAAGTACACGGCCGTGACCTCCAAGTCACGGGCATGTAATTTCTGATTTTTGCCACGCCATCACGCAAGGCCCATGCCGCCGTCCCAGCTAAGCAGAACAGTAGTTACACGCCCTTGTCTAGTGATCTTGTAATCCCTTCTTGCTGATGTTGTAATCCTTTTTTTAGCAATAATTTCATTGTTTCTTAAGTCAAAATATGTTAAAATTAAATTAATACAGATATGCTTGCAATAATATCTGATTTGACGCACTAAATAAAAAAAGAGAAGGTAATATTGTATTCATCAAGTTTGCCATCACAACCTTCATCAATATTATAATCATGAAATCATATATCTACATAATATAAAAAGTTAGAAATGGGAATAAGAAATGGAATCAAAGGAAGAGAAGGAGATGAAGTCATAAAGGTCAGAAGAAATAAACTCACCAGGGAGTCGTCAGAGGCCCATAAATTTGAAACCTTAATACTGAGTGAGATAACGAACACCATTGGAAGATCGTCTAGGAGAAGCGAGTCGAGGAAGTCGCTGATTCTGTACGTATCTCCGAAGCCCTACCAGAAAGCTCAGAACAAACACTGCCAGAATAAGGAGAAGAAAGCCTTCAACGACCGAGCAAGCAGAGAGAGTAGGAAGCCTTCGGCGCAGAGGAGCGGGGAAATGACCTAATCTCACATGGCTTGTGTATGAGTATTTGAATTTCGCTGCAATCGGACGGCGCTGCAATCAGATGGCTGATGTAGGTATAGTCGAATATATATTATTAATATATTAAAAATATTATGATAAAATAAATAAATATTAAATATTATAAAATAATAATAATAAATGTACTGCGGTTCGATTATGCTTCGGTCCGGTATGGATCAGGTCTAAAAATTCTGAAACCGCTCAAGACATTTATGTTGCTATTTCGGTACCGGTCCGGATAATAAAAAATGGAACCAGAGCACACTTAACGACGAAGTTTTCAACACAACTCCATCATTTACTCCAAAAAGGGGCATATAATATGGTGGTTATTCACACTAGAAAAATGGCTATCCGCACTACACTATTTCTAAAAAAATATCCACAAACAAATTTGATATCAACAAACAAAAACTTCTCCTTTGGCGGAATGGCCTTACCCAACCTTTCTTCCGACAGAAACAAACACCATGTTCCAACAAGGTGATCTCTCTGAGTAACAAGCTATAGTGGAATAAAATCAGCTTCAACTTGTTGAGGAATACGAACAACTACTTTAACATCTTCAGTAGCTTCACTTTATCTGTCATCATTCTCAACTGCTTGAACATTAACTTGATTGGCTTCTTCAGATATTTCATCACCCTCATCATTTAATTCTTCCCGGTTAAGCTCAATATTCTTTTGAATTAATTCAGATTATAATGAAGAAGTTGATGAACTTGGAATAGTTTGATCCACAATCAAATATTCCATCTGACTAGTTAATTAATTTACTTATGAATCAGAGTTTGTGGAGGTACTCTTTCCTTCATATAACATGTTAGTTTCATCAAATACTACATGCTTTGCTTCTTCAAATTTAAAAGTTCATTTATTATAACATCTATAAGCCTTTCTGGATGTGGAATAGCCAATGAAGCTTCCACCTTCTGATTTCTTGTCAAATTAGGCAAGATGACTTTTTCCATTGTTATGGAAATAGAAAGTGCACCAAAATGTCCTAAAGTATGATTTATTTAATGTTTTTCCTTTCAACATCTCATAAGGAGTCTTAACCTTAATTTTATTATTGAGGCTTCTGTTGAGAACATAATTGGTTGTGTTCACTACCCAGAAGGATATTGTGAGAAATTGAAAATATATCAATCATCGGAGAAGGATGAAGATATGGGTTTGGTAAAGATAGCAATTATCTGGATGTGGAATAGCCAATGAAGCTTCCACCATCTGATTTCTTGTCAAATTAGGCAAGATGACTTTTTCCATTGTTATGGATATAGAAAGTGCACCCAAATGTACTAAAGTATGATTTATTTAAAGTTTTTCCTTTCAACCTCTCATAAGGAGTCTTACCCTCAATTTTATTATTGAGGCTTCGGTTGAGAACATAATTGGTTGTGTTCGCTACCTAGAAGGAAATTGTGAGAAATTGAAAATAGATCAATCATCGGAGAAGGATGAAGATATGGTTTTGGTGAAGATATTAGCCAGCTCTTTATCTGAAGTCATGAAGGGAGTTTAGATTTGTTTCTTCAAGATTTCTTCCCTGATGAAATGACAGTCAACTTCAATGTGTTTGGTTCTCTCATGAAAGACTGGGGTTTTGAGATATGTAGATTGCAGCTTTGTTGTCACAGAACATTGGTAAGGGATGGATGCAAACTTATCCTAAGTCTAGTAGGAGAGTTCGTAACCACTTCAATTCATATGTAGTTTGGGCCATGCTTCTGTACTCGGCCTCTGCACTCGATCTAGATACCACTGCTTATTTCTTGATCTTCCAGCTCACAAGATTTCCTCCCACGAAGGTACAGAACCCAGATGTGGACTTCTTATCTCCTTTATCATCAGCGTAGCTAGCATCTGAATAGGCTTCTATCTTGAGATGATTGTTTCTTTGGAATAGAAGTCCCTTCCATGGAGACCCATTAACATATTCCAATATCTTTAGAGCAGCTTGAAGATTGGAGCTTGCATGAATTGGCTGACCTTCCCAACAACATAGAAGATGTCAGGTCTTATTACAGTTAAGTAGATTACCTTGCCTACAAGACGACGATATCTAGTGCTATCAGGCAGAGGAGGAGAATTGTCATTCTAGAGTTTGTCGTCTCCTACGGCCATTGGATACTTACGAGGTTTAGCACCAAGAAGACCCGTTTCCTTCAGAAGGTCAATGGCATACTTACGTTGTGAGAGAACAATGGAGCTATGCTTCCTTGAGATCTCAATGCCCAGAAAGTACTTGGGAGTTCCCATATCTTTGGTCACAAAGTGTTGAAGGAGATGTTTCTTTGTAAGGGTGATACCTTCAATATCACACCAGCGAGAAGGATGTCATCAACATAGACAACCAGAACCACCATTCCATGAGAGGTCTTGCGTATGAAGAGAGAGTGATCTGCAGAACTACGGATAAATCCAATGATCTTGATCACTTCATTAAACTTTTCAAACCAGGCGCAATGAATTTGTTTAAGACCATAGATGAACTTCTTTAGCTTACATACACGAGTCTTCCCCGGAGCAACATACCCTGGAGGTTGCTCCATGAAAACAACCTCTTGAAGATCACCATAGAGGAAGGCATTCCTTACGTCTAATTAAGAAATTTGCCAACCTTTGTTGATGGCCACAGAGAAGAGATCACAGATGGTGGTAAGATGAGCAACAGGTGGGAAAGTGTCAAAGAATTCAACTCCATATGTCTGAGTAAAACCTTTGGCAACCAAGTGAGCTTTGTATCAGTCAATAGAGCCATCGACATGGTATTTGATCACAAAGACCCATCTACACCCAACAATATCAAGAGGAGGAGGAACAAGTGCCCAAGTGCCACGATCCTGAAGGGTGGAGATTTCTTCATCCATGGCAGCCTTCCACTGTGGCATATCAAGAGCTTCCTGATAACTAGCTGGTGTGACAGTATCTGAAATAGCAATAGCAAAAGCCCTAGCAGAGGGTGTAACACCTCCCCTTTAATGACCATATAATATGGGTCCGGCCGGGACCCCACAGCATATAACCGCCACAGCTTTGGTATTAAAAGATGATATTAACTACCCAATCTCAAAACTCAGATAATACAGCGGAAACAAACCAAAACCAAGAAGATTGTCCACAGTACAAAGGAGTCCAACTGGCCTTAAGGCCTTGCAAAACCAATGTCCAAATCATCAAACATTCAATACTAATAAGACATCCCAACAAAAGGGGAAAGATAGTTTTTCCTAAACTACCTCGGCATGCAAGCCGGATATAACAAAGTACGAAGAAAGTAATGCAGAAAAACAACTAAGCACTTCATGAGGCTTTAGGCCTTTTTGGCCGGCGCGCTGGGTCCAGCCTGCGATTCTTTCCCTGCAACCAAATCACAAAGAGCGGTAAACGAGGGTCAGCTATGGCTGACCACAAACGGTGTAACAACATCCCTCCTCCAGGCCGTCCTAGCAGACCCCGGGGAACTACTTCACCCTACAAGTCAGCACTTCGTATGCAAATGTACATAAAGAAAAGCAACATAAATACAGGCATGAGTGTCACAAACATCATCCACGTTTCTATGTTGAGCAGGTAATAAAATGGGCCTAACAATGCAAAATGAATGCAAACCCGGGTTTCACCCAAGGCACCCTAAAGTGTATGAATCTAACACATCATTATACATCACCAACACAAGGGTACTCATTATTTCCCCACAAGGGCATCGTAGCCCCAAAGCCAAGAGCTCTCGCTGAGACCCACCTCGCCTGGCTCACCACGCCATCGGGCTTGTCTAACAGCTCACATGCTCGGGCCGCCAACAACACACAAAGACCGATACTAAGAATTCTGGCTTAAACAAAACATCCCAAGGCCCCGGACTTACACTCGGGACAACGTCCACCGATTGCCTCGCCTGGCGACCATCACCGGACTCATCCGTGGCACAGACATTCTCGTCAGTCAACACCGAAGGGACTAATCTTGCCGGGACACTCTCCACACGTGAATCTCAGCCTTCACGGGATAGCCAGCCAACCACAAAGACCAATCACGCCTTCGCACAACCCTAGGCATCACAAGCCCCATAATCCGCACGTTATTTCCCCGCCCAAAACTCAACATTCGTGATGGCGTCGACGGCCCACAACTTGAAGACCTTGGTGCCGCCACGCTTATGGATGACGGCCCGCAACACGAAGACAATGGTGACGCCACGCTTATGGATGACGGCGCCACCCCGACCAAGGACGTTCGTCATGATGAGCGCCAACGCCGCTACAACTTCCGTCCGCGGCGCAATAATAATTAAATGATAAATATAATTATCATATTATATTTATTATTTAACTAGTTTCAATTTTGTATGTTTTATGCTTAAAATAATTTTTATGTGTTTTGTTTAAATTTTTATTTTGGGCTTCATATAGCCAACGTTGGTATGTAAGCCTATATTTAGGCATGATTTTATGAAGGAATGATCAATCGGATGAACAAAAACTGAACCCTAAAATTCTCCTCTCTCTAAGAAATTCGGCCTGCCTCCTTCTCCTTTCTTAGCCGCCAACTTCCCTTCCCCATTTTCACGCACAGCAACCTCCCTTCCCCATTTTCACGTACAGCAACTTCTCCTCCCGTCTTTCACGTTCTGCCACTTCTCCCCTCTAGCCGAGCAGCACTATTCCAGACCACCTCCTCTCTTCAACACCGCCGACCACCCTCTCCCGTCAACAGTCCGAGCAGCACCTATCCGACCCCCCTCTCCGTTTCAACATCGTTGGCCCCCCTCTACTACTGCCGGCCCGAGCAGCACCAAAACTGTCGGCCACCACCACCCCATCTTGTGTCGACCACCATCCTCTACTTGGCCGGCCACCCTTGCTCCGGCGTGACGTAAAGAAGGCGGTCAAGGTTCTCTCCATCCGGCGTGCATTCCGGTGGAGCCGTGAAGAGCGAGCCGGGCTAGTGCATGCTTGAGGATAATCCCAACTCAAGCGGGGTAACGATATTTCTACTTGTGTGTGCTTCCTTGTTAATTTCTTGTGGCGAAACTCGTGGCGTGATCTTCGTAGCTTTGAAATCTTATCGCGGTTATTTTCTTGAGATTTAAGTGCATCATCGTTGCTTTTATCTTCGAAAGAGGCTTGGCGACCCTCGACCTTTTGTTGGGAGAGTTCTACCATTTCCGATCGATATTTTCGGTAGACTCTTTTGGTACAACGCATAGCTCGATCGGACGCGAATATTCGTCCATTTAGCTTGACCGGATCTCGGTTTATCACCGACGGTTCGGTCTCGACGCGGAGTGGCTACCGTTTCGTTGGCATAAAATTGATAAGATAATTCGTAACGTGTGCTGCGTTTAGTCTTGGTGCTGCGTTTTAGTTAAGACATTGAGAGGGTAACGGGCGCGGATCCGACACGATTCGGCGGGAAAGCCCAAGCCTGCATCAATTTGGTATCAAAGCGAGGTTGTGTTGATTTTTTAATCGACACCATCCTTTTTGCTTTGTCGTTGTACGTCGACCTCACTTGGTTGTGCACGTTTCGTAACAATAGTCATAGTATTTTTTTCCAAAAAAAAATATTTTTCCTAATTTTTCAAAAAAAAAAAATCTTTGTCAAAATTTCTGTTTGAGTGTTCTACACAACCACTCACTTGAGTGTGTATGCGCACGAGACAAGGTACGGAGTATCCCACGTCCTCCTCTCAAATGTCGGACGGGCGGGGCACGGGTCACGATCCAACACCGATTGATGAGCTCCGCCAGGAGTTTAACGATCAGATGACGGATATCCGGGAGATGCTGCATGAGATCAGGTTAGCCCAACGGGCGCCTCAAAATACTGCAGCCCGCCCACGCGAGGAGGGAAATATCCCTCATAACCCTCATAACCCCAATAACCCGAATCCCGAGCAAGCCCCCCGAGCACCGTATGAGTTTGATATTACTCGAGTCGTGCGGATTAAACCGCCCTCATATGATAAGTTAGGTGACCCTCAAGTCTTCTTAGATTGGATCACAGAGATTGAATGCTACTTTCAATGGCACAATCTGAACGATGGGGATAAGGTGCGCGTAGCTCGAATGAAATTGTGGGGTAGAGCTAAGACGTTTTGGTTAAATGAGGAACGACGATTAGCCGCGGAGGAAGGAGGGGCACCCGTCGGGTGGACTGAAATGAAGGCCATTCTGACTACTCAATACGTTCCAACCTACCATCGAACCCAAATGTTTGATGAGTTAGCATCCTTAAGGCAAGGAAATAGATCGGTAGCTGAGTACATGGGCCTTTTGAAGGACATGATGGTTAGGTGCGACGTTAGAGAAATGCCCGAGATCACCCTTTCCCGATTCCGTAAAGGGCTAAACCCTAATATCCAAGGAAAACTCCTCCGCTACGGGCACACTGATTTAAGCACTACCTACAACGCTGCGTTGGATATTGAGCGGCACCTTGCTCACAAATCTAAAACCCATGCTTTTCAAAAAAACAAGTCCATCTTAGGACCCCCACCTACACCCACTCATAAGGATAAGGGCACGTTCCGGTCCACGGATTCAAATTCTGTGGTCATTACGGCTAGGAATGCACGAAACCCGACCGGTGAGAGAGTACCGGTGGGCAGGATTAGTAAAACTAACGCTACTTGCTTTACTTGTGGGATTCAAGGGCACTACGCTAGTGAGTGCCCCACTAAACCACGACCTCTAGCTCTGCTAGATACTACCGATGAACCCGCCGATATCGTATATGAGGCCGACGAAGATTCCGGGGAGGAAGGAGTGCCGAGTGATCTTGAGGATGATGCGAACATGTTGGTCATGCGTTGCATTTTAGCCACCCCGCGGCCGTCCGATGATTGGAACCGGACGAACATCTTTTCGTTAAATTTTAAGAGCGGCGAGAGATGGTGCAAGCTCATCATCGATAGCGGTAGTTGCATGAATGTTATATCAGAGAATGCGGTAGTCCGGATGAAGCTAACTACCGAACCGCACCCTCACCCATATAAGGTGGCATGGGTCAATAAAACATCCCTTCCGGTAACTCGGCGTTGTCTAGTTCCCCTCACCATCAAAACCTATTCGGAGAAGGTGTGGTGCGACGTCATCCCCATGGATGCATGTCATGTGTTGCTTGGACGCCCGTGGCTATATGATCACGACGTCACTCACTTTGGGCGAGCCAACACTTATGAGTTCAAGTTTACGGGCAAGACCGTTACCTTGAAGCCTTCACCACCTAAGGACCCCTCGAGCGCCTTGAAGGACACCGTTGTGCCGGTCGAGAAAAAGACATTAAGTCTACTAGGCAAGAAAGAGTTCACTCGCCAATCCTTTTTGGATGGGGTCCTATACGCTTTAGTGTGCCTTCAAGTCCAAGAGGATACGCCGGTGTTTGACAATCTACCTCCGGCGCTTCGTACCTTATTAGGAGATTTTGAGGATGTCTACCCGGACGAGTTACCACCTACGCTTCCTCCCTTACGAGACATCCAACATGCCATAGACCTCATCCCGGGCTCTTCTTTACCCAACTTGCCCCATTATCGTTTGAATCCGTCGGCACACACGGAATTGCAAACACAAATTTCAGATTTATTGCAAAAGGGGTTTATACGCCATAGTAAGAGTCCGTGTGCCGTGCCGGCCTTGCTAGCACCTAAGAAGGATGGCTCGTGGCGAATGTGCGTCGATAGCAGAGCTATAAATAAAATTACCATCAAATACCGGTTTCCCATCCCGCGCTTGGACGACTTGTTGGACATGTTAGCCGGAGCCACGATTTTTTCTAAATTGGATCTTAGGAGTGGCTACCATCAAATTAGAATCCGGGAGGGTGATGAGTGGAAGACCGCTTTTAAATCTAAGGAGGGGCTCTATGAATGGCTTGTGATGCCCTTTGGGTTGTCCAACGCCCCCAGCACGTTTTCTAGGATGATGACGCATGTCTTCCAACCCTACATAGGAAAATTTATAGTGGTCTATTTTGACGATATTCTTGTTTTTAGCACGTCTACGGGCGATCATGAGACGCATTTGAGGACTATTCTAGCGACGCTTCGGGCGGAAAAGTTGTACGTTAACATCAAGAAATGCACATTTCATGTTACCTCGGTCGAGTTCCTAGGATATATTGTGAGTTCGGAAGGCATTTTGGTGGACCCAAAAAAGGTCCAAGCCATTAGGGATTGGCCGGAACCCGCTAGCATCAAGGACGTTCGGAGCTTCCACGGCCTAGCTACTTTCTATCGCCGTTTTATTCGTAATTTTAGTAGCATCATGGCACCCATCACCGAGTGCATGAAGAAGGGTGATTTTACTTGGACAAAATCAGCCACCGTAGCTTTCCAAACAATTAAGGATAGGATGTCGGAAGCACCACTTTTGAGGTTGCCGGACTTTACGAAGGTTTTTGAGCTTTCATGTGATGCGTCGGGGATTGGGATTGGCGGCGTTTTAAGCCAGGAGGGTCATCCCGTTGGCTACTTTAGTGAGAAGTTGGCGGGTCCTAAGTTGAATTATTCGAATTATGATCGTGAGTTTTACGCCGTGATCCGTTGCCTCCAACATTGGCGGCACTACCTTCTCCCGAAGGAGTTTGTTATTCAATCCGATCACGAGGCCTTAAGATTTGTTAACTCCCAATCCAAGGTCAGCCCCCGACATGCTAAATGGGTCTCCTACCTTCAGGAGTACACATTTATTATCAAACATCTTAAGGGAAGTCAAAATCGTGTAGCGGACGCCCTTAGTCGCGTGTCATTACTATTATCCACGATGGAGGTGAAGGTCGTTGGGTTTGAACGCATTAAGGACGAATATGTGAATTGCCCTGACTTTAAAGACATTTATTTATCCGCCCAAGACGAGGCACCCACTACCATTTCCGCTTACTATATACGTGACAGTTATTTATTTAAACATGCCAAGCTTTGCATTCCCCGTTCGTCCCTCCGACACTTTATTGTTTGGGAATCGCATGGCGGTGGATTAGGTGGTCACTTTGGGCGTGACAAGACTATCTCGTTAGTGGAGGATAAATTTTATTGGCCCGGTTTGAAGTCCACCGTACACAAGATTGTTGGAAGTTGTCGTGTTTGCCAACTAGCTAAGGGTAATAAGACCAACGCCGGACTTTATACCCCACTTCCGATTCCGTCCATACCATGGGAGACGTTAGCATGGATTTTGTGTTGGGCCTTCCCATCACTTTGAGGCGACACGATTCCATCCTCGTGGTAGTAGACCGGTTTTCAAAAATGGCTTACTTCATTGCGTGTAATAAAACTAATGATGCATCACATGTCGCAAAACTATATTTTAAAGAGGTCGTTGGGCATCGGGGTATTCCTAAAACCATCGTGACTGATAGGGATGTCAAGTTTACAAGCTATTTTTGGAAGATATTATGGAAACTCATGGGCACCACACTTATGTTTTCCTCGGCCTACCACCCCCAGACGGATGGCCAAACTGAGGTGGTCAATCGTAGTCTAGGTAGTTTGCTCCGGTGTCTCGTTGGAGATCACAAAGGTACTTGGGATCTCATCCTTCCCCACGCTCAGTTAGCGTATAACAATTCTAAAAATAGGTCCACTGGGTTATCACCAAATGAAATTGTGCACGGATATAAGGCACCGGTGCCACTTGACTTGATTCCGTTACCTCCATCTTATAAATCAAGCCAGTTTGCACAAGATTTCGCCTCTCACGTTCATAACTTACATAAGCACATTCAGGACGCGTTAGCCACACAATACTCATCGTATCAATTTCATGCTAACAAACATAAGAGAGTTTCTACCTTGAAGGTTGGTGATTTGGTCATGGTACGACTCATCCCTGAACGGTTGCCCTCGGGCACCATAAAAAAGTTGGCCAATAGGCGAGCGGGGCCCTTTTGAATTTTAAAGCAATTAGGAAAAAACGCATATCTTTTGGAATTACCCGTTGATTGGGGAATTTCCCCTATTTTCAACGTTTCGGATTTAACGCCATATAGTTCCCCGCCACTTGAATTAACTGCTTCTCCGTTTGTTTCCACTATAAATGGGTTGGGGCGTGAGTTGGTGCCCGGAGCGCTCTCTTCATCGGTTCCCACTGGAGGTGCGTTGAATGTTATTGATGAACCTTTATTTCCTTCTTTATCTAATGCTTTTCCGAGTTTTCCCCGAACCACTTATGTGCCAGACAGGATTATCAAAGATGAAGTGTTTTCCTCTCCTGAGGGCGACCATCGCCGCTACTTGGTCCGTTGGCGTGATCGCCCGGCCTCCGATGATTCTTGGCTACTTGATTCAGAAATGGCTCTTTTGGATGATGATCTTCTCCGACGCTACAACTCATCGGTGATGAGTAATTTCGAGCGGGGGAGGATTGATGGCGTCGACAGCCCACAACTTGAAGACCTTGGTGCCGCCACGCTTACGGATGATGGCCCGCAACACGAAGACAATGGTGACGCCACGCTTATGGATGACGGCGCCACCCCGACCAAGGACGTTCGTCATGATGAGCGCCAACGCCGCTACAACTTCCGTCCGCGGCGCAATAATAATTAAATGATAAATATAATTATCATATTATATTTATTATTTAACTAGTTTCAATTTTTTATGTTTTATGCTTAAAATAATGTTTATGTGTTTTGTTTAAATTTTTATTTTGGGCTTCATATAGCCAACGTTGGTATGTAAGCCTATATTTAGGCATGATTTTATGAAGGAATGATCAATCGGATGAACAAAAACTGAACCCTAAAATTCTCCTCTCTCTAAGAAATTCGGCCTGCCTCCTTCTCCTTTCTTAGCCGCCAACTTCCCTTCCCCATTTTCACGCACAGCAACCTCCCTTCCCCATTTTCACGTACAACAACTTCTCCTCCCGTCTTTCACGTTCTGCCACTTCTCCCCTCTAGCCGAGCAGCACTATTCCAGACCACCTCCTCTCTTCAACACCGCCAGACACCCTCTCCCGTCAACAGTCCGAGCAGCACCTATCCGACCCCCCTCTCCGTTTCAACATCGTTGGCCCCCCTCTACTACTGCCGGCCCGAGCAGCACCAAAACCGTCGGCCACCACCACCCCATCTTGTGTCGACCACCATCCTCTACTTGGCCGGCCACCCTTGCTCCGGCGTGACGTAAAGAAGGCGGTCAAGGTTCTCTCCATCCGGCGTGCATTCCGGTGGAGCCGTGAAGAGCGAGCCGGGCTAGTGCATGCTTGAGGATAATCCCAACTCAAGCGGGGTAACGATATTTCTACTTGTGTGTGCTTCCTTGTTAATTTCTTGTGGCGAAACTCGTGGCGTGATCTTCGTAGCTTTGAAATCTTATCGCGGTTATTTTCTTGAGATTTACGTGCATCATCGTTGCTTTTATCTTCGAAAGAGGCTTGGCGACCCTCGACCTTTTGTTGGGAGAGTTCTACCATTTCCGATCGATATTTTCGGTAGACTCTTTTGGTACAACGCATAGCTCGATCGGACGCGAATATTCGTCCATTTAGCTTGACCGGATCTCGGTTTATCACCGACGGTTCGGTCTCGACGCGGAGTGGCTACCGTTTCGTTGGCATAAAATTGATAAGATAATTCGTAACGTGTGCTGCGTTTAGTCTTGGTGCTGCGTTTTAGTTAAGACATTGAGAGGGTAACGGGCGCGGATCCGACACGATTCGGCGGGAAAGCCCAAGCCTGCATCAATTCGTTACCACACAAAGCTACAAGGTCATCACAACGACGAGTTCGCCGTAATCGGATTTTTAACAAAACCCCTAATATGCGCGTCATTCAACATCACCGAATCAAACCAACGGTCGCAAATCCAGCTTCACCCACAATGCCTAATCCGCTAACGGAGCGGATCTCTAGTGCAAATCATGTCGGGGACGGACTCAATCAACCCGATGGTTCCTTTTGAACCAAGGCGACCCGGATCCCTCTCACTCGACGGATCTGGTGCCAAAAGTGCAGAAAATAAGGGATGCCATGCATGCATCCTAAAGACCGGGAGGAGAAATGTCGTTACCTTTTGAGATCTCCTCCTAGCCATGAGAAGCTTGCAAACAAACGGTGGAGAAGAAGCGCCTTGACGCCCTCTACGCATTGCCGGTCTCGGATCGGCGAACGGAGCTCCGAAGCTCCAACAATGGCGGATCTCCCCTCTTCTTCCTCCTTGCCCCCTTCTCCTTTCTCCAACCTAAGAGAGAGAATAGACTTGAAAATATGAGGGAATAACCCCTCATCCAAGCCCTAAAGCCCCCCAGCGAATCATCACAGCCGTTGGATCAAATCCCAATGTTTTTGATCGGTCGGATCGTCATCTCTGCACCTTTTCGCGGAGCAGAATAAATAGGGCGCACGAGCAGTGGCGCACGGTCAGTGGTCGTGCGCAAAGACTTCCCGTGATCGTGCGCACTATCCGCAACAGAACTCCGTCAATCCTTCGAATTAACGCACGATCATTGGCGCATGACCACTGGTCGTGCGAGAAGAGGCCAGTGACCGTGCGCGAAGGATCTGCTATGGAATTTTCGGCCTATTCCGAGCGCAACGCTACCACTCCGCTTATCTCGCTGAGCTACGATTTTTGGGGTGTTACAGAGGGAGTGAGTTGAGCATAGGTCACAACATCATGAATAGAATGTTGCGTATATGAGCGAACTCCCTTTTGAAGAGCAATAGGGAGATCATCAGTGGTGTATGTATTGGCAGGAGAGTCATCATATGAAGAAGATAGAGCTGGCCCAAGAGCTGGGAGAGGAGGCCTCAGAGTTGGAGGATAGGTGGTAGGAGACTCTGTAGGTGGTGGAGGTGAAGGAAGAGGAGGTGGGGTTGGAAGGGGAGTTATAATATAGGTTGGTGGTGGCGGTGGGGCAGAAATGAGAGGTGGTGAGGGATGAGGGTTAGGAGGCAGAGAGGTGGAGGAGTTAGAGAAATATGGTATAGTCTCAAAGAAGGTGACATCAGCTGAGACATATTGTTTGCGAAGAAGAGTATCATATCACCTGTAAGCTTTCTGAGTTGGAGAGTAACCAACAAAGATACACTTAATTGCCCGAGGGGAGAGTTTGTCCCGACCTGGTGAAGGAGTATGGACAAACACAGCACAACCGAAGACCTTGGGAGGTAAAGAGAAAGGTTTTGAGGTTGAATATAGGAGAGAAAAGGGTGTGGAGCCCTGAAGTATGGTGGAGGGAATGCAGTTAATGAGAGCATGAGATGAGGATGGAATGACCCAAATAGGTTTTAGGCATATTCATCTGGAAAAGTAAGGTGTGAGCCATGTCGAGGAGGTGATGATTCTTACGTTCAACTATCCCATTATGTTGAGAGGTATAAGGACAACTAGTTTGGTGTATAAGACCATGATTCATGCAAAACTCAGAAAACTGATGAGAAACATATTCTTTAACATTATCAGTGCGAATTGCTCTGATAGGCACTCCAAACTGAGTGTAAATTTAATTATAGAAGGTTGAAATAACAGAAAAAAGTTCTGAGCGTTCTTTTATAATATATACACAAGTACATCTAGAAAATCATCAATGAAAGTAACAAAATACAAACTACTCCAACCAATGGTCTTGGTAGGAGAAGGACCCCAGACGTCGGAGTGAAGAAGATCAAAGGGACGGGTCGAGCTACGACCATGCTTGGCAGGATAGGAAGCTCGATGATGCTTTCCCAGTTGACAAGCTTCACAATTGAGAGGAGAGGTATCTTTGCAGAGGTGAGGTAGAAGTTGATAGAGTAGCTGAGGTGGGGGCTGACCAAGATGGAGGTGCCACTGATGGAGAGATTCAGATATTGTGGAAGCAGAATGAGCAGCAAAAACATCAAGAAAGTAGAGGCCTCCACTCTCAGTCATAGTAACAACCGTCTCAGTAGAGGCAGAAATAGCCACAGGAGTAGAGGCAGAAACAACCACATGAGTGGAGATGAGTACATTCTCAGACGAGGTACCCATGAGAAAGGATCAGGAAGAAGAAAGACAGATTGCACGGTCTCGCAGTCAGACGACCGATAGCATAGGAGATCGCACGGTCTAGAGGAAGAGAGGCCAGCCAGAGAGAGAGAGGAGCTCACAACACAAGGATCGAGCCTAGCTCTGATACCATGTGAGAAATTGAAAATAATAGAAATTTTATTTCCAAAAATCTAAGAATTACATGAGTATTGCCTCCTTTATATAGACTAGGAGGGAAAGAGAAAAATATAAATGCACGATGTGGGACTAAATACAAATACAAATACAAAGAAAGCTGGGCGGTCAGGAAGAACCAGACCGCAACGACCTCATCGGTCTGTAGAGGATATTGGTGGTCTTACGATAGGAGGTAGGTCATGTGCTTGAGGAGACCGCCAACAGACAATCACCTTGAAGGCAGTGAGCTAGCTGACCGTGAGACTGCGCTGGCGAACACTCCCCCGTAAGGGGGAGATCGAGGCTACCAGACCGCTTCTCTTCACAAGAAGCGAACTGGCATATCTGAGGAGACGCGGCGGTCTGCTGCTGGGAGACCGCAGTGACCGTGGTTAACAGTCCATCGTTTGATGGAGATGGAGAACGCTGAACTTCACTAGAAGCGGACTGTCATATCTGAGGGGAAGTTGGAGACCACTGATCGGAGACCGCCGAGACTGCAGATACCAGACCGCGGTTCGACGAAGATTGAGACCGCGGAGTTCGCAGATTTGAGACCGTCGAGATGAGACCTCTCGGCTTTAACAGATATATGCAAGTTAGCCTCAACTAATAATGTTCTTCCTAATTAATTCGGGGTTTTGTTCTATCTCTCAACAACTCCATTTTGTTGTGGAGTTCTGAAAGTGCACTTTGTGCCTCTGAGAATACTCTAGAGGGGGGGGGTGAATAAAGATTTAAAGAATATTCCTATCCTATTTGTGCAAACACAATAAAACACTAAGTGTTATGCTTCAACAAATCCTCACACAGAATAAAACAAAAAACTGTTTAAAATAAAGAAAGAAAAAATAGTTAAAGAAATAGTAAACTATACGGGATAGCACAGAAAATATGCAACCAGACGACACAAAGATTTATAGAGGTTCCCCCAAATGTGGGTAGTCCTCTCTTCTACCACCTGTGCCCGAGTCTTTTGACAAGGATACTCTTAGAACCACTGATCTTTTGATAAGGAGATCATGAACCAACCAGATCTTTTGATAATGAGATCTTGAACCAACCAGATCTTTTGATAAGGAGATCTTGAACCACTAAATCCTTTGGAAGATGGATTCTCAAAACTCTGTACAGGGGGTGTAAGGGAAGAAGAGATAGATGGAGAAGAAAGAATCAGAAATCTATTTATCAGAATTCTGTAACAGCAATCCTTGAGGTGCTATTCTTTGAGTGCTCATCAGGATCTGTATCAGATTAACCATAGCTTATGATAGTGATGATTGCTAGGGTTTTTGTAAGCTCTTGATCCTTCTTCTCTCTGCTCTTATAATAGTGTTGCTGCTATATAATATTGATGATGAATCAACAGTTGTTTCTCTGAGCAGAGTATATTCTTCTGTAGGTCTTTCTTCAAGAGTTTGTATTTAAGAAGAAGAAGATCCTTTTGCTGAGAGATACATCAGTTCTTGTTTTCTTCTTTCTATTATGGTTCCTCGAGAAAGAAGAAGAAGAGGAAGCCCTAAATAAATGGTTTTTACGATTGTGATGAATGCTCTGTATTTCTCGTTCTGCTCCTCTCTTTTATTATCCCTCTTTAATTTGAATTAATTCCATTTTCTGGCAGGTACTGAAAAGGTATTTTGCAATGGACAATTCCTCTTCCTTTCCTTCTTTAATTCACGACCCGTCCACCAACTATAAGCTTGTCTCCAAGAAGGCTTTTTTGTCCTCCTTTAATTCTTCTTTCTATTTGAGGCAATTAATGAGCCGTTGGAGAACGGTCTTCAATATTGTGGGCCATGAGAGAGGATCCAAAATGACAGCTGAAAAGGTTTCCTTTTCAGGTTGTATTCGACGTAGCGTCGAGTTATCTTCCTTTCTTATCGACGCACCTTTGATTCCTTGTAGGAGCAGCTTCAAATTCATTCTTTCTCTGATTCAAGTCTGCTTGTCGAAGTTGCGTCGATATCTTATCGACGTAACCGTCGAGTTGAAAGATTAACTCTGAACTTCATCATCTGCGTCAAATGGTAGTTGATGTTGCGTCGACTTCAGATGGCTTCGACAGATTCTTTCTTCTGCGCTGAGCTGAAGTAGAAGCTGCGTCGACTGCTCTAGGTACTTCGACAAGACCATGGTCTCTACATTGATATCTATTCAACGTAACATCAACTTGATCTACTCCGACAGAAGGAGTGAGTTGCTTGGTCTTCTTGTCAGAGTAGCGTCGACAAAAACTCGATGTTGCGTCAATTTCCATTCGACACAATAGTTAACTTTGCCTAAATTGTGCTTCTCTTGATATGGCCTTGACACCCTAGGTTGAGTGTGACATCCTAAGACATCTAATGACCAGATTACCCTCATTATACAATGGGTAATTCAACCTAAGGGATAAAATCACTTTTAGATAATTTGTTAAGTTAAATCAGAGGATTTTTCTTAACAATCTCCACCTATTTATCTTAACAAATTTTACAGATTATTCAATGTAATTTTACACATTCTTTTTATATAAGCAAAAATACATTCAAGACAGCATAAACATAAGAAAATGATGGACTGAAATCACAGGCCATATCATTCAAATGTCAAGAAATATATAGATCTCCATAGCTGTTTTCCAGGAAGAATAAGACTTTAGAGAATACCTGAGCTTCATTGCTCCTTCTCAGGAGTTCTTTGTTTCCTGCAAAATACTTTTGGACCAACTTTCCTTGGAGGAATCTGCAGGGGCTCATCCTCTTCAAGGGACATTGCTACTTCTTCTACAGCATTGTCAAGTTGGTCATTTAGGTCAGCAATATCCACAGCTTCCTTGGCCACCTTTGCCACCTCATCCAGCAGATTTTCATCTTGATGTTCCCCCGATTTACTGGAGCATGCTACCCTTGAGTATCTGGGAGCTCACCCTGATCTACTGCTGTTATTTCCTCATCTAGCTTTTCTGGTCCAGGCTCCCCCTGATTTACTGGAGCAGGCTCTTCATTCAGCTTTTCTGGTGTAGGCTCCCCTGGACCTGTGCTCCTTGGAAGGTAGTAACTTTGTCAGGAGCAGGAGAGTCATTAGTATGGCCACCCATTTCTAGGACATGCCTTTCTTCCTCCAGAATGTTCTCCCCCTTCTTAACCTTGCTGGCAAGAGAGGTTAAGAACTTTTTTGTGACCATGGAGGAAGACATAAAATCCTTGAGGCTCTGGAAGGATCTTTTAGAATCTAATAATACAGCCTCCATTTGTGAATACTTCATGTCAAACTTTCTTGCCTGAGATACCATTAGGTCTGCAAAGGTAGAGGAGGAAAGACTAACTGCCTTGGAGATGACCTGCTCAAGGTCAACTGGAGGGATATGAGAGGTAGATGGAGGAGGTGATGGAGGGAAATCTTCTTGGATAGGGGAGAGAGCATGGTAGATTTTAGGTGAGATATGAATTGATGGTGGTGGAGGTGGAACAAAGTGAGAATCTGTGGTAGAAGTGGATGAAATGGATTGAGGGATTTGTTTCTGTTGTTGTTGTTGGTGGTGTTGTTGGTTTTGTTGTTGAGATGGAATGAGAGGGGTTGAATCAGGAATTGCAGTGGATGAGGTGGACTGACGATTTTGCTATTGAGGAGAGGGTTGTGTATGAACATCATCCCTTGGGAGATCAGAAACATTATCCTGTTGAGGAGGAGAGGAAGGAGGAGGTGCAGACAAACTAGGCTTTAGAATCTGCCTGGTCCACTTGGTTAAGATCCCAATATTTATCCTTTTACCACGAGGTATGGGAACTCCTTTGGATTTGCAGATGCTTGGATTGTGTTGGAAGAGCACTTGGCTCATTATTCTTATGTAAGCATTTTCTTTGTGGGCATATTTGTGCCCAACTATTCTCAGGAGAAACTTCCCCCAGTTTACCTTTTTCTTGAGGACAAGAGTGCCCATAATCTGCAACTGCTGCTTTGGAATTGCATCATGAGCTGAGATTTTGCACAATAAAACCTTCCCAACTATGTCAGCCAGGAACCTGTACTCTTCTGCCAAGTCGATCTTCTTCAGATTAATAGGCCTGTCTTTCTTGAAGTGCATGGTCTCCAGGACATTCTTTGTCTCTTCTCATGTCAATTCTTCTGATTCACTCTCTGTAAGTAGATCAAATGTTTGGGAGAGAATTTCATCAGTAATGCTAATATCTTGTGCAGAAATTGTCCCTTGAAGGGACCCATCATCTGCAGCATGGACACTGTCCTTGAATTCTGTAAGTTGCACATTTAGAATCTTACACCTTGTGGAGATAAGCTTTGTTAGGCCAACTTCCTGAAATAAGCCAAAAATGGCTTTGAAGTTATCTGCCACTACACCAAATAAGTCCATATCGACGTCAAACCCAGAGTTGATCTTGTTGGAGCATGCGTTCCGCACTCGTCCGGTTTGAGAATAACAAATCCCGAATGTATTTGATTCTATTATTATTAATGGTGTGCAGGTAACAGGTACGAGATGTTCACAATTCTGCTGGAGCTCAATTTGAGTGTATGAAATTTTCACTGTCGGAAAATTTCGACAGCTGATGTCGCCCAGGCGACAGCAGAGAAGTTACAACTACTTCCCCCCACGGCAGCACGACGAAAGGCAGTTTTGAGCTGTCGGAAATCCGACAGCGATGTCGCCCAGGCGACAACTCGGAGGTTACAACAACTGCCCACAACAGCACCACGACCGGCAGTTTTGCACTGTCGGAAAATCCGACATCGATGTCGCCCAGGCGACAGCTCGGAGGTTACAGCAACTGCACGCACGACAGCACTACGGCGGCAGTTTAGCGCTGTCGGAAATTCCGACAGTCGATGTCGCCCAGGCGACAGCGAATTTCTATAAATTGACTCCTTGTGTTCGTGCATTCCAAGCAATTGAGAATTTCAAGTCCCTTCCTGAGTGTATACGAACCAGAGAGCTCCAGAACCTCAAGAACTCCCATTTTTGCTGAGAAGGTTTGAAATTGAAGACGAGATCGGACGCGCTTCATTAACTATCATCTCGAGGCTTCAACCTTCCTTTCAGAGATCTGAATTTCTAGGGAGTTCTTATTTTATCTTGTATTTTCATTTATATACATTTTACTTTGTATTGGTAGGGAAAATCGCTTCCTTGTGCGGAGCGTCTAAGTCCTTGCGTGGCTTAGGGGAAAATCGCTTCCTTGTGCGGAGCGTCCAAGTCCTTGCGTGGCTTGGTGGGAAATCGTGGCCTTGTGTGCTACGTCTAGATCTTGGGAAGATCTAGAGGATAGGCTTGGGCTTGGTCTAGGGAGAGACAAGTGATAGCCTTCCGATCCTTGGGAGAAGGATTGGTAAACAAAAAGAAATTTACATTTGTACGCCTCCGATTTCTAGCGATATAGAAATCAAATTTATGTAAACACTTTGTCATATAATATAATCATGTCTCTTTTGTGTTTACTTGATTTTTATCACTTGGCGTAATCTCTATTATATTGTGTTCTAAGTTTTCAATTCTAAATCTAAATTGTTTATTTCAATCTCTTTCATCATAAAACAATTTAGTACTTATTTCTAAAATTGCAAATTCATAATTTTCTATTCATTTAGCTAAATTGTTATTTTCCCTTCGCATATTATAAAACAATTTAGTAATTTTCTTAAAATTATAAAAAGAATTTTTATTCCCTTATTCACCCCCGTCTAAAGACGCCACAAGATCCAACATGTGGTATCAGAGGTAGGTTATTCCAATACGGCTTCACAACCAGGAATAATGACGCTTCATGATCTCGCATCTTCTAGAGGGGATAATTTTTATGAAAATGAAAAATCATTATGTCCACCATTATTTATGGGTGAAAATTATAATGGGTGGAGAATACTTATGGAAAAATTTCTAAAATCCTTGGATATTGAAGTTTGGAATATTACAATTAAAATGCCCCCAAATATTTTAAATAAAAATGAAATGTTTTTAAATGCCAAATCAATGAATAGTCTATATTGTGCATTAGATCAAAATATTTTCAAACTTATTTATACACTTCCTAATGCTTATGAAGTTTGGAAATTTCTTGAGAATTCTTATAGTCTTCCTTCCGCAGATGATGCCTGTGAGCAATTCCTTATGGATCCAAGAGAAGAAGACAACGTTACAATGTTGGACTCATTTGTTGGCAACACATCAAGCAAAAGAGAAGACGGAAACTATATCAAGGTAATAAAATCTAAATCTTCTCTTTTTGTAAAAAAATTCTATTTCTACTTCTCGTATGCTTAAAATTGCTAAACGTAAAATTTTAAAGTTAAAAATTGCTAATTCCAAATTACGTTTAGAAAATAAATCTTTAAAAGCAAACGATAATGTAGAATCAAATATTGATGTGATAAATTCTATTTCATGCTCTTTAGTTACAATTCCTACTCCTTGTTTTTATTGCAATTTATTTAAAGAAAAATTCAAGGAAATTGAAAAAGGGCTCTTAGTTTCTAAAGAACATAATGAAAAATTGATAGTTGAAAATGTTTCCTTAACTTGCAAGTTAATACAATTAAAATCTTTTGTTGAAAAATTTTAAATGTCATCTAATGAATTTCATCATAAGATTTTGAATAACAAGGATAAATTAACTTACAAAATCATTTTAAAAAGGGACCATTTTCACACATTAAATCAAAAGGAGTTTGGTTTCAAAAAGAATTATGATCCTCATAAAATTTTTAAGAGTCACTATTATAAGTCTCAATATATTTTCAATCATGACTCAAATTTAAAAACTCCTTTTCATGAAAATCAAAATATAAAATATTATCCTTCATATTATAAGAGTATGTCTAAAAGAAAGAGTGGAAATGAAAATCATCAAAATGATAATCAATCTTTTAAAACATATTGTAACCCACTCTTTCAACAATCACTTCTAAAGAAAGACAATCACTCTTATAAAATTTCAAAGAATCCATATAATGAAAATCATTATGATTATCAACATCAATCTATTTTGAAAAATAATTTGAATAAACATAAATCCCAAATGAATTATTTTTCAAACAACTATCATTCCAAAAAGATGTCAAATAATCATAATATGAATTTAAAAGAAAAACAACCAAAGTATGAATGGAGACCCTTAAAGAAAAATGATACATCAACATTAATTAAAAGAGCTCATTCATCATTATCTTCTCAAAAGCCATCACGATGTATTTGGGTACCCAAAGGAACCATCCCACGTGGTCAACTTTGGATACCTAAATCTCTTATTCATTAGTATCCTATCATTTGCATGAAGTAGAAACAAATAAAAATGTAATGTCACTACTCTACTTCATGATATGCTTATTGTCTCTTTTCTTTTGTTTATTTTATATTTTTTAAACAAACATGCTATGATCTCTTTATATATCATGAAATATGACTTTCATATATTAAGCCTAATGTTTATCAAATCAAATTGAATTAAAATTGAACATTAAGTCATATGATTTTTAAAAGAGACCTACCTCTCATTTTTTTGTTATATATATCCTTTTAAATCCTTTACCCATCAATGTCTTGAATTAACATTATAATTAGAATATTGAAACTATTTTTCAAGACTAATGAAATTAATTTTAAAAATGGATTTAATTGGTTTATTAAAAGGGCTTAAGCTAAAAATTAAAATGCGCAACAGTTTGATTACTTTCTATGTTATTTGCTGCATTTGATAGCCCTTATTATGAAAAATATTATCAAATAAAATCGAAAACAAAAATTCATCTAAACGCATGCTTAATCTTTCAAAAATCAAGTTTTTGATCAAAACTTCAAATAGCCATATCTTTTGATCCGCTCGTCCGTTTTTCGCGTTTAATATCTTTTCAGAAAGAGCATAGAAATCTCCATCTATCGGCAAACTAAACTTGCCCATTTAAGTTTGTTTGGTGCTGTCAATTTGCCCAATTTCAACTCCATTTTTAAATGCTATCTTAGTTCGCTTGATTCGGAAATTTCTGTGTTTAAGGATTTTTTCATCACATGATATCTTATGTATAATTGTTTCATATATTAATTTAGATAGTATGTGTGATGTGTGTCACCATTGTTTGCATGTAATTTAGACCTTAGAATCATCTTATATCATTAAGATCAAATCAAAAGTTTAATCATTTCATTATAGGTCTAAAGAAAATTAATTTGTAAACATCTCATATTACATGCAACATTATCTTCATTAACTCTATGTAATAACATTGCATTCAAATGTATCATTCTAGCATCACTTCTTAATTTGTGCTTAAATTTATATGCTAGGTATAACATTTACAATGTTATTAAAATATCATGATAACTATGTGATTTGAAATTATATAGAATACTAAAATTCCAACAAACACATAGTTTATGAATTAATCATTAGAATATTTATGAATATTGTTTCATGAATCATATATTATCATGCAAAACCAAAGATCAATAAATTTAATTATTGAATGGCATTTTATTTCAAAACTATATATTTGTGATCTTTGTCTTTGATATGATAGCTTGATCATCATTTTCTAGACTTACAATTCAAACGTGCTCATTCAAACGAAAATCACCAATTCATATTGTCATAAGTCTAGAAGAATTATAATTTACACACATCATGATGATCTAACATATATTCTATGCAAAAATTCTCTTTTATCATAAATCATAATTCATGTTCTATCAAGACATATCTCAAATCGATAATAGGAATTATGAATCTTATGATAAAAATTATGAATAATGTTTTCTTTACATTATTTGATGTATTGATCTGCTTTGCTAGTGATTGCATGTATCTCTCATTTTTGTAGACTCTAGAATCAACTTTGTAATGAAAGTATAAATCAAACTAAATCATCACTCCATTCTAGATCTATAATTTGAAATTCTATTTTGGAATACATGCAATATTAATATTAATCTTATGACATGACTTTAAACCCAAAACTCATCATACTGGCTTTATCACTTATTGAATATTAGTAATTGTGCTAGTTATCTCATATCGTCATCTCATAGAAGTAGATAAACTATGCGGCTTTATATAACTCATCACATTAAACAAAACCCATAGTTTATGTATCAACCCTTAGATTTAAAAGCATAGGTTTTCCAAAAGATTATTTCACCTATGACTTCATATCTCACAATAGCGGGAGCTAACTTATAAGACATGTCTTGTCCTTAACCGGGGAGGGTTCCAGTGGGGCCTTGCGAGGCACTGGGGGGAAAGAGTGCTAGATTGAGTGTTCTCTAGTGTGTGCATATGGGACTAACACCCCAACCTACGGCATGCGTGCAGCTCCTCATGCCCATCCGTCACTTAGTACGGGGCTAGGGTGTAGACATTTAGTCGGGGTAATTACTTATCACTTAAATCATGCATATTTTGGGTTGTTTAATAAAATATGTCCTCTTGTGTCTTCATAGTTTATATCTTCATGTTTAAATGGTTTTGTAAAACACAAGAATTTGAAAAGCCAAAGTTTCATGCAAATTTGATCCACCTAGAGATCTCCCAAAATTCTGAAATTTCAGCATGGAACTACTTTAAGGACACTTAATCAATATCAATAATCAAAAATTTAAAATTTCTAAAAATCCACAAAAATATGTTAGTTTATGTGTACAAATCTAATTTTGTGTTTCTGTTTATTTTATTTTCATTTTCTTTATATTATGAAAAATCAACTACAAAAGTTCAAAATTCAAAAAAAAAAATACAAGAATATGTTTTTGTTATTTATGTTTTTTTTTTCATATTATGAAAAATTTACTACAAAAATTCAAAATTCAAAAATTACAAAAATATGTTTTTTGTGATTTTCTATTTTTATTTGATTTAAAAAATGATAAAACAAATAAAAAACTGTATGATCTTTATTGTCAAATATCAAGCATGTATGAATTCTATTATTTAGAATTATTTACAATGTTAAACCTTATTTCTTCAAATTACTATGAACATTATTTTGCTTATCATGCTTTGATATATCTATTTAAAGTGCATCAATTGTATTGAAAAATGTGTAGATACAAGCTTAGCATGCCTCTAAGTATGAGTAAATGTTTTATGATTAATAATGATACATTTCACTCACTTATTTTGGTAATCAACATGTGTATCTAAATCTAAAAATGCTTGCTTGTGTATTGTATTTGTACAATGAATTAAAACTTGCATAAGTTTATTGCATACACTACATTTGAATTGCACTTATGAAATTTAGAAAAGTGGTTAAGTTAAAAATTTTGGTTTGCAAAACAAGTGTATTCGGAGAATGTTGTCTCACAAATGTGAACAAAAATTATATATGTAGACAAATATACCTCCACCAAGCACTACTTGAACCTCCTGATAAGTCTTCATAAGCATTGTGAGGTTGAGCACCTTGGAAAGAATAGTAAAGTGTCTTGTGCACTTTACTTTACATATGTCTTGTATTTTGATGATTTAAATCAATTGTTAACATTGCCCAAAATACACTTATGTGCGCATCATTATCTTTCATAACACTTCTTCTCATGAGTATTGGATTCTAATGCTTTATCTATACTACTCTTTATAGAAAAATGCACTAGATAACCTAGCATGATCTCTACAATGTTTTGGTATCTCTTGAACTTTAAATTAAGTAACATTGTAGTATAATATCTCTTTAATATGTTCATTTCATGCTTGGTATTTTTATGAAAAAAATTTGAGATTTCAACAAGGTTTAAACATCTTTCAATTTTGAACTAAAACTCATATTTTTTACTTATGCTTTTCATGCTTACAAAAATATGTTTATTATAATCTTCCGCTTGCTTACAACTCTTATCTTTTTATTTGAAATCTCTTATATATGCTATGCTTAAACTCTTTATCATTTATAAGAAATGCCTCCTTACTACCCTCACCTAAACCCTCTTTTGATTCTACCAAAAGGGGAGATTAAATTGCATAAATCTAAGATTTAGGGGGAGTGCATTATAATGATATTAAACTAAAAAAATGGGTAAATTTGTAGGGGGAGTAATCATATAGGAGGTGCATACATTAACATATGCTCGATCATGAAAATCCTTCAATAAATGGTTCCTTACCTATCTTAAAAGATATACACTCATCCCTATATTCATTACTTTTGATAATATCAAAGGGGGAGAAGATACTAAGAAATCACTTAAATCACTTAAATTACTTAATTAATTAAGTGAGCTTTCATGTAGGGGGAGTTTATAAGTCGGGGGAGAATAATTTTAGAAGGAGCTAATATTAAGGGGGAGATCATATTAAGGGGGAGATCATATTAAGGGGGAGAACATGAAGATCATAAGTTCACACTTGTGCATACATAATGTACTTGTCACTATCTATATAGGATTTATTCGATTTCTTAGTATAAGGATATGTTATTATCAAAAGGGGGAGATTGTTGGAGCATGCATTCTGCACTCGTCCGGTTTGAGAATAACAAATCCCGAATGTATTTGATTCTATTTTTATTAATGGTGTGCAGGTAACAGGTATGAGATGTTCACAATTCTGCTGGAGCTCAATTTGAATGTATGAAATTTTCACTGTCAGAAAATTCCGACAGCTGATGTCGCCCATGCGACAGCAGAGAAGTTACAACTACTTCCCCCCACGGCAGCACGACGAAAGGCAGTTTTGAGCTGTCGGAAATCCGACAGCGATTACAGCTCGGAGGTTACAACAACTGCCCATGACAGCACCACGACTGGCAGTTTTGCGCTGTCGGAAAATCCGACATCGATGTTGCCGAGGCGACAGCTCGGAGGTTACAGCAACTGCACGCACGACAGCACTATGGCGGCAGTTTAGCGCAGTCGGAAATTCCGACAGTCGATGTCGCCCAGGCGACAGCGAATTTCTATAAATTCACTCCTTGTGTTCGTGCATTCCAAGCAATTGAGAATTTCAAGTCCCTTCCTGAGTGTATACGAACCAGAGAGCTCCAGAACCTCAAGAACTCCCATTTTTGCTGAGAAGGTTTGAAATTGAAGACGAGATCGGACGCGCTTCTACATCAACTATCATCTCGAGGCTTCAACATTCCTTTCAGAGATCTGAATTTCTACGGAGTTCTTATTTTATCTTGTATTTTCATCTATATACATTTTACTTTGTATTGGTAGGGAAAATCGCTTCCTTGTGAGGAGCATCTAAGTCCTTGCGTGGCTTAGGGGAAAATCGCTTCCTTGTGCGGAGCGTCCAAGTCCTTGCGTGGCTTGGTGGGAAATCGTGGCCTTGTGTGCTACGTCTAGATCTTGGGAAGATCTAGAGGATTGGCTTGGGCTTGGTCTAGGGAGAGACAAATGATAGCCTTCCGATCCTTGGGAGAAGGATTGGTAAACAAAAAGAAATTTACATTTGTACGCCTCCGATTTCTAGCGATATAGAAATCAAATTTATGTAAACACTTTGTCATATAATATAATCATGTCTCTTTTGTGTTTACTTGATTTCTATCACTTGGCGTAATCTCTATTATATTGTGTTCTAAGTTTTCAATTCTAAATCTAAATTGTTTATTTCAATCTCTTTCATCATAAAACAATTTAGTACTTATTTCTAAAATTGCAAATTCATAATTTTCTATTCATTTAGCTAAATTGTTATTTTACCTTCGCATATTATAAAACAATTTAGTAATTTTCTTAAAATTATAAAAAGAATTTTTATTCCCTTATTCACCCCCCCTCTAAGGGTGCCACAAGATCCAACAGATCTTGGGTGGAGCCATTTGATTGAAGGTACCTGTAAACACAGATAAAATGAGAGAGAGAGAGAGGCACGAGAGAACTGGAGAACAAGAGAGCAAGACAGCAAGGAAAGGAAAATTCGAAAGTGCAATGATCTCGACGCTGTAATTGCTTAAAAAGGAGATGAATCGCCGCAACTTAGGGTTTAGGTCGACACACCGTCGATAAAACTTATTATTTGGCGCGCAAAGCTGTGTCGAGATTGCTTCTAGAAGCAGTTCTGCGCGCGCTGTTATATCGATGTTGCGTCGACTAGAATTCGATGAAACATCGAGATATTTCAGCAGACCTTAAGTCGACGTTGTCCTGTCGACGTTACATCGATTTTCAATCGATGCAAACTCGACTTTGGCCATCGACCAATAAAACGATGCATACGTCGATACAAACTCGACGTTGAGTCGAGATCTATTCGAATTATCCACACTTAGTGCTTCTTGATGCTGACATCGAGTAGAATTCGATGGTACGTCGAGTTCTATTTGACGCACCTCTGAATGAACAGATCTATTTCCTTAGAAAATTCTTGCTGTTTTTCCCAGCAATTATTTTTATTGAAAATAAATTATGATATTGGCATTATGAACTAAAAGGAAGATTCAAGGCAAAAATCACTCCCTTGATTGAGTTTAGTTCTTCATTCCTTTTCTCTCTTTCTCCTAGATAGTCCCCTACCTTACCCTACACAAGGAATTCAAACATTAGAAGGAACCCAAGTTACCTTGGCCCTTTGCTTTTACCATTATAGGGTTCAATGAAAGAATAGAAGGGTCTTTCATGATACCTATTTGGATGATAAGGGATGGGTTTCCCAAACCTATTATTTTGATACTTGAAATGAGTAAAGAATGTATCTAAATATAGGAGATCAGCAGAATGTCTTATTATCCTAGGTTTTGCTTTTACCCTTTAATTGTATAATTTTTCTAAATTATTCTTCTCTTGAGATTTCTTTCCTTTGTTGAGGTTTGTTTTCTTATCTCTAGATGTTTTCTTTGGAATATTAACTTCCTGATCCTTAGTATTTTCACTGTCCTTACATGATTCATAGTCACTAGGTCTAACAAAGGATACTTGATTTTTCCAGGCAAGTTTCCTAGGTGCTTCTGTGAGGTGGAGGGCTCTGCTCCTAACCCTAGGTGATTAAATCTCATAGAGAGATTTTTTGTGATGTCTTTGAGCTTCTGACTCCTCCCATTGAGTGAGTCTTCAAAGGCCTTTGCCTTTGCTAGCTCTTCTTTCAATTTTATGTTTTCTTCTCTAAGTTTAATCATTTCTGACTCTTTATTATTAATTTCATTTGTTAGATTTTGATTTCTTAGGTATATTTCATCTTGCTTAAGGTTTTCTAATTTTGTCCTAGCTATGTCTAATTCCCTTTCTACCTTAAGATGATCAATGCAGAAATCTTTAAAACAGGATTTAAAATCATCTAAGCTAAAATCAAAATTATCAAAAACTAATACATGCTCCTCTTCATCATCTGATGACATCCCTAGTGCCATCATGCAGGCTGCTTCAGCTGCTGTTTCATCATCACTTTCAGATGATGAATAGCTTAATTCTGCTTCAGAATCACTCCAGGTTTCAGCAATGAAACCCTTGGCTTTCTTCTTGTCTTTTCCTTTGAAAAACTTCTTCTTTCTCTTCTCCTCTTTGTTGCTGCTTCTGTCCCTTTGTTCTTGTTGGCAATCTGGAGCAATGTGCCCTGGCTTATTGCAAGTGAAGCAGATAATCTCCCTTTTTGGAGTTTTATCATACCTGGGCCTTGAGTCCCTTTCTCTTCTCCTTGAGTCTTCTGTCATGACCCATCTTTTGAATCTCCTGGCCAGAAGACTGAACATCTCATCTTCTGGGGTAGAGGGCTCTATTTCAGTAGCTTTTAGAGCAAAGTTCCTTTGGATAGGAGCTGGAGTAGTCTCCCTTTCTTTTGACTCAACCCTGTTCTTCAGGAGCATCTCATAAGACTTAAGCTTTCCTAGCAAAGCTTCAGTAGAGATTTCTATGTGGCACCTAGATTCTATGATTGCCCAGATCCTTGAATCCCATGAGCTAGGGAAGCACATGAGGATTTTATCATTAATTTCAGTCAAGGATATCTCAGTGTCCAAGCCTCTGAGCTCATTAATGATAATGTTGAATCTGTCAACATATCAGTAATAAATTCTTCAGCTTTCTTTTGAAAGTTCTCATATTGGGATATGAGATGGTACTTTCTGTCCTTTCTTTCATCTGAGCTTCCTTCCACCATTCTAGTGAGAGAATCCCATATATCTTTTGCTAATTGGCATTCAACAACTTTCTGGAAAATGTCATCTGACATTGTTGAAACCAGAATATTCATGGACTTGGCATCATATGCCTTGACCTTCTTCTCAGCCTCTGTCCATTCTTTTCTTGGGACATCCTCAGTTATTGAAGATTCTCCTGCCTTTTGTCTGACTGGAGCTAGATGACCTGTGAGGAGAACATTATAGATGTCTTCATCAATGAAATTCATATAAATCCTTATTCTGGCCTTCCAGAGTGTGAACTTATTCAAGTTACACACTGGGGGTCTTGTAGAAGCATAATCCTTAGTACTAATTTTCTTTATAAAAAAATATTTGTAATATATAAATAAGTATAGGAGGTCTTTTTGATTAAGGTGTTAACCTTTTAATGATCAACCTCCCTCTGATACTAATTGAAAGTGCACTTTGTGCCTCTGAGAATACTCTAGAGGGGGGTGAATAGAGATTTAAAGAATATTCCTATCCTATTTGTGCAAACACAAAAAAAAACTGAGTGTTATGCTTCAACAAATCCTCACACTGAATAAAACCAAAACAGTTTAAAATAAAACAAGAAAAAATAGTTAAAGAAATAATAAACTATATGGGACAACACAAAAAATAAGCAACCAAACGACACAAAGATTTATAGTGGTTCCCCAAAATATGGGTAGTCCTCTCTTCTACCACCTGGTAGGAATGCACCACCTATGCCTGAGTCTTTTGACAAGGAGACTCTTAGAACCACTGATCTTTTGATAAGGAGATCATGAACCAACCAGATCTTTTGATAAGGAGATCTTGAACCAACCAGATCTTTTGATAAGGAGATCTTGAACCACTGAAAACTTTGAAAGAGGGATTCTAAAAACTCTGTACAGGGTGTGTAAAGGAAGAAGTGATAGAAGGAGAAGAAAGAATCAGAAATCTGTTTATCAGAATTCTGTAACAGCAATCCTTAAGGTGCTGTTCTTTGAGTGCTCTTCAGGATCTGTATCAGATTAACCCTAGCTTATGATAGTGATTATTGCTAGGTTTTTTTGTAAGCTCTTGGTCCTTCTTCTCTCTGCTCTTATAATAGTGTTGCTGCTATATAATATTGATGAGGAAGCATCAGTTGTTTCTCTGAGCAGAGTATATTCTTCCGTAAATCTTTCTTCAAGAGTTTGTGTTTGAGAAGAAGAAGATCCTTTTGCTGAGAGATAGAGCAGTTCTTGTTTTCTTCTTTCTGTTAGGGTTCCTCGAGAAAGAAGAAGAAGAGGAAGCTCTAAATAAACCATTTTTCAGATTGTGATGAATGCTCTGTATTTCTCATTCCGCTCCTCTCTTTTATTATCCCTCTTTAATTTGAATTAATCTCCTTTTCTGGTAGGTCCTGAAAATGTATTTTGCACTAGACAATTTATCTTCCTTTCCTTCTTTAATTCACGACCCGTCCACCAACTGTAAGCTTGTTTCCAAGAAGGCTTTTCTGTCCTCCTTTAATTCTTCTTTCTATTTGAGGCAATTAATGAGCCGTTGGAGAACGGTCTTCAGTACTGTGGGCAATGAGAGAGGGTCCAAAATGACAGCTGAAAAGGTTTCCTTTTCAGACTGTATTCGACGTAGCATCGAGTTCTCTTCCTCTCTTATCTACGCACCT
Source organism: Dactylorhiza incarnata (assembly GCA_033032865.1). Classification (NCBI taxonomy): domain Eukaryota; kingdom Viridiplantae; phylum Streptophyta; class Magnoliopsida; order Asparagales; family Orchidaceae; genus Dactylorhiza; species Dactylorhiza incarnata. Next base: position 15,083,259 of record JAWHQI010000012.1, on the reverse strand, counting down.
TCGATTCCTTGTAGGAGCAGCTTCGAATTCATTCTTGCTCTGATTCAAGTCTGCTTGTTGACGTTCCGTTGATATCTTATTGACGTAACCATCGAGTTGAAGGCTTAACTCTGAACTTCATCATCTGCGTCAAATGGTAGTTGACATTGCGTCGAATTCAGATGGCTTCGACAGATTCTTTCTTCTGCGCTGAGTTGAAGTAGAAGCTGTGTCGACTGCTCTAGGTACTTCGACAATACAATGGTCTATACGTCGATATCTATTCGATGTAGCATCGACTTGATATAATCTGATAGAAGGAGTGAGTTTCCTGTACTTCTTGTCAGAGTAGAGTCGGCAAAAGCTCGATGTTGCATCGATTTCCATTCGACGCAATAGTTAACTTTGCCCAAATTGTGCTTATCTTGATATGGCCTTGACACCTTAGGTTGAGTGTGACATCATAAGACATCTAATGACCAGATTACCCTCACTATACAATTGGTAATTCAACCTAAGAGATAAAATCACTTTTAGGTAATTTGTTAAGTAAAATCAGAGGGTTTTTCCCAACGAGTTCTAAGAGTAGAGAAGCTATGCATGATTCCTTCATTCCCATAGAATTCAAACATTCTATGAGACTCAAACTCAGTGTCATGATCACTTTTGATCATTACAACTAAAGTATTCAGTTCATTTTGAATTTGTTTGATGAAGCTTGAGAGAATCTTGAAGGTGTCATATTTAGTTCTCAAAAAGAACACCCAAGTGAATCTAGAAAAATCATTCACAATGACCAATGTGTATGGCTTGCCTCGTAAACTATGGATAATAATGGGTCCAAATAGATCCATATGTAAAAGATATAGAATCCTTGAGGAGTCATTCTTATTTATTCTTTTAAATGAAGCCCTAGTTTGCTTACCCAATTGACAGGCTCTACAGTGCTTTTCCTTTACACATATACCTTTTGGCAGACCTCTAATAAGATTATCCTTGTGGAGTTTGGACACTATTTTTATATTTCAATGTCCTAATATTATATGCCATAACTCTGCATTACCCAAGTTAGAATTAAATAGGCAAATTTCATTTTGGTTTGAGGAAAAATCAGCTATATAAACATTTCCTTTCCCGTTATGAGTATGGGCAACATTATCTGTGATTGATGAAATTATAAGACATTAAGTGTGATTTAATACAACATTGTATTCCTTATCACACAATTGGTGTATGCTGATTAGGTTGTGATTCAACCCTTTTACATGTGCAACCTTGTCAAATGTAATTGACCCAACTCTGATCATTCCATAAACTTGGATTTGACCACAGCTGGAGTCACCAAACAGTACCATTGGTCCTTGCTTAACTATATAGTTTTCCATCAATTGCTTGTCTCCAGCTATATGTCTGGAGTAGCCACTATCCATGTACCACAACTGGTTTGCGACTGGATAATTCCTTTCCTCATCATTTTCTTCCGGAAAATCACCTTCCTTTTCATTGAGTTCTAGAGTCATCATGCACAATTTTTCTACTTTGCTCTCTTCTTCATTAGAGCTTGAAGAGCTGTCTTTAGTATCAGGCCAAGTCTTTGTAATGAATCCTTTGCCTTTCTTTTTGTTTCTATTCATAGGATCATAATTCTTCTTGTTATCCTTGTCCTTCTTCTAGACTTTGTCCTTGATTTTATAATGACACTCTGGTGCAATATGTCCAGGTTTCCTGTATGCGAAACATATTATTTCCTTAGACAGAGTTTTATCATACCTCGGCTTGGAGTTACTTCTCTCCTTCCTTCTGAAATCTTCAGTCGTTATCCACTTCCTGAATCTTCTGGCTAGGAGACTCATCAGTTCACCATACATAGGATGGCTTTCTTCATCAGCATCCTTGAACGCAATGGATTTCTCTTTGAAGGTTGGGGATGTTTTCTCCTTTGCTTCTCCTTCTGCTCTTGTTTTGAGGAGAAGTTCAGATCCTTGCATCCCATGAGCTTCGGAAGCACATTAGGAGCTTATCATTTATCTCTGTCGTAGAGATTTCTTTTTCTAGTCCCTTCAGTTCATTAATTATGAGACTAAATCTGGAGTACATATCCACCATAGATTCTTAGAGCTTTTCTTGAAGTTCATATATTGTGAGATCAGTAAGGACTTCCTATCCTTCCTCTCATCTGAACTTCCTTCAACCAAAATTTTTAGTGAATCTCAAATCTTTTTGCTGATTGACACTAAACAACCTTTTGGAATATGTCAGCTAACATTGTTGACACCAAAATATTCAGGGCTTTGGCATCACATGCCATAACCTTCTTTTGATCTTGTGTCAATTCAGCCTTTATTATCTGGACAAGTTTTCTATCTGCATCAGTCATAGTAAGACTAATTGGACCTATAACAATGGAATCAAAGATATCGTCATCAATTGAATTCATATATAACTTTGTTCTAGATTTCCATAGAGTACATTTTTCTAAGTTACAGATTGGAGGTCTGGTGGATGCATAATCTCTATTCTGTGCAGAGCTCATGATTAAAATAAAAAATTACACTAGTAAATCTTAATTCTCTTGGATCTTGATCAAGGTGTTAGCCTTTTATGATCAACCTCAACTTGATTCCAATTGAAAGGTAGGGTAGGATGCTAAGAATTACTTTAGAATGTGTGTGTGTGTGTGTGGGGGGGGGGGGGGGGGGGGGGGGGGGGGGGGGGGGGGGGCGAATAGATAATTTAAATTATCTTTTCAGTTTTAATCATTCATAACACATCCCCAGATTATTTTGTTTGTTAATTATTATGCAGAAGAAAAGTAATTAAGAGAAACAGACAAACCAACTAAGAACTATGCAATCCAGAAGACATGAAAATTTATAGAGGTTCCCCAAATTTGGGCATGACCCCTCTTATACCACTTGGTAGGCTATCCACTATTGATAGTGTTGGGAATTTTGATAAGGAGACTCTTAGAACCGATTACAACTGAATCTTTTGATAAGGAGATTCAAATAATCACAAGAGATTTTGATAAGGTAGATCAAACCAACAACCTGTTGATAAGGTGGCTGAACCAAATAAGAATCCTTTTGATAAGGAGGATTAAAACCAATCAGAGAGCATTTTGATAAGGTTGACTCAAAACCACCCTTAGATCCTTTTGATAAGGTGGATCAAAAACCACTGAATCGGTTGAAGAGTGAGTCTTAGAACTTTGTCAGAAAGTTGAAGTTGAAAGAGAATAGATGTAGGAAATTTGTCTCCACAATTGTTGTCCTGTTCAACAATATCAGAGGACTTGGTTCTTTCATGCACTATGTGGATATTTTCATCAGAGATTAACCTTCTAGTTGATTCCTCCTTAGAGATCTGATCCAATAGAGAAGATTTGAATCTTTTGAGGAGTTGTATTCGATGACGCATCTTATTATTTCTTCTTGATGAGCAACCTTTTGATCGAGAGAAGATGATCCTTGATAACTTCCATTTTTCTTATTGAACTCACCGAGAGGAGGGAAGAAGATGAAGAATTAGATCAAAGAGGAGAAAGATAGAAAAAGATCCCCCAAAAGAGAGCGAGTTTCTTTAGCACAATGTCTTTTCTATATTCTATCACCGTTTTCTCATAATAGGAATGCCCATATATAGATACAGATTGTCAACAATGATCCCTTGCCAGATTTTCTTCAAAGAGAATAATTGTCTTCTATACTCATAAATAATGTCTATAATCAGACCTGATTTATTGTAGTGATCTGTTTATGCTCAATTCAAATTTGCTCTGCATGGATGTCGACTCAAGACTTATTAAACTCTGACTTGGATGTAGAAGTATATTGAGATGGAGTAGAGAAGTCGAAATATAAATATAAACTTCTCAATATATGTTGATATTGTCATGCATACTTCTTTATATATGTTGACTTCTGCCTTTATCACTTGTTGACTTAAACTGATATCTTTTCAAAGTAAACTTCTTAATCTCTGAGATCTCTGAGAGCTTTAGTTCACTTATTTGTCATTCTGAATGACCCTGAATTCTGGGCTATATTAAATATGTCATTTTCACAACAGAGATATCTTCTTATATCACTTTAATAATCTGATATATTAAATCATAAAGGAATTTTTCCTAACACTCTTGCCTTATCATGGCGAGGTCTTGAAGATCTTCCACAGAATCCAAAGATATCTTAAGGGACTCCTCATTATCGAGCCGCCACTCCTCACTTCCATCCTTAGCTGCAACCAGCCTCAGACTGCTGACCTCAAACTCAACCAAAATAAGTGCTTCTGGCCCTTAGGACATCTTTAAAAGATTCTCCCCCATGGACGAATTCAGAGTGGTTCTCAATGCCCACATAATAGAAGGGAGATTCTCTACCCAGTCACCTCTATGATTCTTCACCTTCATTTTCAAGGGATTAAGAATAATCTTGTTGGTTGCCTTCAACTAACCGTTGCTTCGAGAGTGATGCATCGAAGCAAAGTGTGGGTAAATCCATATCTTCCCACATAACTCCTCCAACACCACAATGGTGAATTGAGGGTAATTGTATATAATAATGACATGAGGTATGCCGAACCAAGACATGATGTCACCCTAGATGAAGTTCCCCACAACTTGAGATGTTAACTTCTCCAATGCCTTCACTTCTATCCACTTAGCGAAGTAGTCGGTCAGCAATAAGATGAATCTTTGATGACCGCTATATTGGGGGAAAGGTACAAGGTCCATTCCCTAAATGGTGAATTGATACGGGGAGGTGATATAACTCAGTTGCTGAGATGGTAACATCTATAATGGAGCAATAACTTGACATTTTTGACAACACCGAGCGAAGCACTCAACATCCTTATGAATAGTTTACTAGAAATATGTTGGAACATGTGTTCCGTATCTCTGATTTGAGAATAACAAATCTTGTTATGTATTTTTTCATGCTTGTGTGTGTGTATAGTGTGCAGGGACTATAGGTACTGTAACACCATGCATGTACAAATAATATAATATAGGTACAGCTGGGACCATACGACATATTGAACACACATGCAAGTTAGGCGTTAGTAAAATGATAAGCAAAAACATGCTCTAATCAGATAAAAGACACCACAACAGAAGCTTGTTTTAAAAGCTAATACACAAGAATGTCCACCTACTCAGGAATGATAACTAAATAGAGGTCTGTTATGGACTTAAGGCCTTACATTCATCAAAATGTCTCAAACTCTAAACATGCTAAGAATACATTGACACACAGGTCGACAATCCATAAAAAGTAATAAATAGTTTGGCCATCGACGACCAACTCAGCATTGGGATTCTGCCAGCTATTTCCCCCTCGGCTCACCAGCACCAGCACCATCCGCAAATAAGAGGTATACTAGGGTCAAATATGAGCTGACCACAAACCGCGTAATGATCCCATCCCCCGACCATTTTAGCCAGCTCTATGGAGGGGCACCGCTCACCTGCAAGCAAGCCGCACAAGCAATATGTAATATAATAAAAAAAGTGCTTCTACACTACACAAGGTGCGGTTTCAAGCACAATCAATCTTCTAGTTGAGCATCAAAGTAAGGGGAACCTAGGTATGCAAATGATGTTGGTTAGGTTCACGCAGAGGTTCCCCATAACCGCCTAAGCAATCGCGCATGAGGCTAACATAACATCAACTCATCACAAACACAGGTATTCAAGACCACACACTTCATGCACTCAAGGCATGTTTTTGGTGTACTCTCACATGAGTACTACCTCCAATCTAAGCTATGAAACATAGTTATCACTTGCGCATTTACTGATTGGAGAAAACTCTCCAAAACCAACATATCCCATGATCTGTCAGCATTTTTAAGAATTAACCTCGTGCTGAACTGCATGGTGCGAGTTCGATTCAGTTTGTGCCCGTTGCTCAAATCATCATAACTGACATCACGATGTGCGTGCGTCTTTGCCTCGGACCATAAGCATCTAACACATACAAGTGCTATTGAAATATCTAGCTATGCACATAGTCCATATATACAGGAGGACATTGGTTTTGCAAGCACAACCGTCGTAGGAGGTCCAAGCAACTCCACTACAAATTTGTGGTGAAGGTTTGCATTCAACCACATCACAATCATGGGGCTTTCGTTAGGTACTCCAAGAGACACCTTAATCTCAAGTCCCGTAACATGATGGCATATTTCACAGAGTCATTCTCCAGCAAGCATACTAGGCTTAACCTAAATGCAACACCAAAATCAAGCATCGCCGATTTGGGCTAACGACCACGGGTAGGATTCACAAAAAATGCTTAAATATGTATGTTTACTAGATTTCTATATACAATGAATGTCTGGGACGGACAAAGTCTACTCGTGGTTCCAAAGAACCAAAGGGCGTCTTGCACTCCACTAATTAGAGGAGAAGACAAACTCTATGCAAGCATATAAATGTGTATGAACCAAACATATCATAAGATCGAGGATAAGGATCGTTACCCTTACGGATCTCTTTGACGCCATGAATCGAAGATTTGAGTCAGATGGAAATGACCGATGTGGGTTTCTCTCCGTGGATTCAGACTCGGCTCGTGATTTGGAGCTCTGAGCCTCCAACAATGGCAGAATGACCTCTTCTTCTTCCTTAGATTTCATCTTTCTCAAGCTTAGAGAGAGAAATGTCAATGGAAAATGACCTTATCTTTTATCTATAGTCGAACAAAAAAAGATTGGGGACAACTCCTATCAAATATGCATGAGTTCAGAGAAAATTTGACAGGAGAAATCAAGAAAATGCGAAACTCACTTCCGTCTATCTGCTGATTTTGTCGACTAGAGCTCTAGTCGATATACGACTTATGTTGGCTAGACCTCTAGTAGACAAGACAAGACTCCATCTAGCCAATAGCTGTCTATATCGACTAGAGCTCTAGTCTATATGCAACTTATGTCAGCTAAACCTTTAGTCGACACAGGATGACTTTCTTCAAGCCTATATGCACTGACTTTCTTACCATTGGGAAATCGGGTGTTACAACTCCACCTCCCTTAAAAGAATTTTGTCCCAAAATTTCAAGTATAATAAAGTACAAAATTAACTTGTACCTGAGAAAAATAGCTCGGGTGTTTGCTCTCTCTCTCCCGCAATTATCCCAATGGACTTTTACCATCTTGATCGATTTGCTCTGCCACTGTCGAACTTCAGCGTCTTTGATGTGAATGGGCTTGGCTTTCATAATTACACACCATCAACAGGCTCTTTGTCGAATGAAACTATATGAGTAGCCTCTTGTACCGCCATCCTCAATACAGAAATGTGGAATACATAATGCAGATTGCTTAGCTCTGTAGATAGAGTAAGGCATTGGGCAGCTTCACCAATGCTCTCGAAGATCTCAAACTGTCTCAAGTACCTCTAACTTAGCTTTTTCAAGAGTCAAATCCTCGATACTCCTTTGAACGGTTTGATTTTCAAGTTAACCCAGTCGTCGATGTCGAGCTCGATGTTTCGCCGTTTGGCATTATAGTTCTTAGCTATCCTATCCTGGGCAATTAGCAACCGCTCTCATATTGCCCGAATTGGCGTATTCGCCTCATCTTTGTCTTTTCGCTTCAATAGCTCTATGTCGCCCATTTTCGCCTAAGTCAAAGGCATACGATACTTCCTGCCATATAGGACCTCAAAGGGTGCCATTTGAATGCTCGTCTGGTAGCTGTTGTTGTATGTGAATTTAATCATGTAGAGGTGGTCCTCCCATCTATTTTCGAAGTCTAAGGTGCACATTCAGAGCATATCCTCCATTGTCCTATTGTTCCTCTCGATCTACCTATCTGTTTGTGGGTGGAAGGTCATGCTAAGCTTTAGCTTGGTGCCCAATAACTAGCGGATTAGCGTCCAGTCATTTGATGTGAAATGCCCATCACGATTGCTCACGATGCTACGTTAAACACCATGCAACCGTACGCTGTCATTAGGATACAGTTTTGCTAATTTCTCAAAGGAGACAGCCTTCCAGTTCAGAATGAAGTGAGATACCTTTATCAAAAAATCGATGATCACCCAAATGACATCATTTCCATGTTGTGATTGTTGGTGTTTCCATGGTGATCTGGAAGTGGTCAAGTATCTAGTCTCACTACCAACGCGATATGAGCCTATGGAGTCACACACAAGAGTGTTTGGAGAAGTTGGAGGAATAATTGTGTTGGTCTTACTCATATTGGATATGAGTGAAGGACCAATCCTATGACTTATTGGAATCGGGTCGAGTCAACTGAATGCTCCACATGTATTGTGAATATTATATGGAGCGTGTTGACAAGTGTTCGAATCTCAAAGCATGTTCAACGAACGGCCAGCGCGTTCGACGAACGGACAGCGCATTCGGTGAACGACCAGCCCGTTCGACGAACGGCCATCCCGTTCGACGAACGGTCAGTGCGTTCGACACACAGCCAGCGTGTTCGACGAACGGCCAGCCCGTTCGATGAATGGCTAGCGCATTTGACACACGGCCATCGCATTCGACAAATGCCCAGCGCGTTCGACGAACGGCTAGCGCGTCCGACGAACCGCCAGCGCGTTCGACGAACGCTAGCCAGTTCGTCGAACGCAGTATTCGATTAATGTCGTGGCTGTGTAGATAGCTTCTCTTTTTTGTCTGGGTATAAAAAGAATACGATTCTTTTGACCTAAGAATGCGATCTGTTTTGCGATAGACTGAGAGCGACGGAAGAGTTCCGCTAAAAGCTTCTGACGGAAGAGTTCCGTCAGACCGCCGCCGCCGCCTCTTCCTGTAGTCGGACCTAGCAGTCCGTGGAAGACGTTGAGGGCTTTCTTCTCTCCGACCTAAATCTTATGCAACAAGAGGCTAGGGTTCTTCAACGGTCGTGTGGACTTCCGTAGAGGCGCCGATTCATTTCAGCGCTTGGAACTCAATGATTGTTCTCTGGATTTCTTCTTGGAGCACCTTAGTTGAGTATCGACTCAATCCCGCAAAGGTATATCGTTTTTTGATTTCCTTATTTTCTTGATTCATGAAAAACCGCAAGATCCTTAACTCTTTGGGTTGTTCTTGTTATTATTTCCGTTGCGCATATACGATATGTCCCTACCCTTTGGTGTACAGAAAACCCAACAGTGGTTTCAAGGCTAGGTTTGCAATCAAGTGCGTGTAAATTGGGATTTTAGAAGCGTTCTAAATGCCCTGATTTCTTCTTGGAACATCACATTTGATGTGATTTTGTGTGGTTTATGGTGGTGGGATTTCAAAAATTTGGACGGGGCTCTACCCCGCACCCCGCCAGGGGCACGACCCCTTGGAACCTCGCCAGGAACGACTGGGATTGCATTGCGATTTTCATGTTTCAGAAATTGTTTCTCCTTTGCAGTAACTATCCCTCTAATTGGTTTGTGAAACCAAATGTCTTAGATTTTGAATCTGACATTGAGAGATGAGCTTGTCTACTGCATACGTGGAGTTGTTTTTGCCTGTGTCAAATGCATGTAAATCTGGAGATTTAGAAGTGTTCTAAATGCTCAGATTTAGCCCTTTCTACCAAGCGTTGATAATTTTATTTTGTGCACATCTGGGATGTATTTGGTTTGTGAATGTTGTAATTTTGTAAATGTTCACATTGATTAATTGTTAATCATTTTTTATAAAAATCCCTTATCCAATATTAAGTATACGGATGCCTTCCAATGGATGACACTCTTCCTGCCTCGATCGATGAAGTGTGGGCTTGCCAAAGCAAGGTGCATTAATCTATCTTGGTAAGGGCGCGAGCGGATAATTGTGATATCCCACTGTCGACATCGGGTCCAAATTAACTAGGTGACCTCAAAAGTTGAGTGCCTAGAGGCATTGGGTTGGCATGCACCATATGATGGATGCGAATAAAGAGTTATTCACCAACCATACAAGAGTTGCATAGTGATGCAATTGGCAAGTGTTGCCTACCTAAATAACCGCATTATGAGAGGAACGCCAAAGAGGACTCGTTGTGTTGGTGAAATATGGATCTTGTCCACTAAGAGAGTAGTTAGCATAAACTCTCTGAATTGATATTAAGGGTTATGAATTTGAATAAAATAGTGGGAGTACTTAATAAAAGACCTTATTAAATAAAGTTGTATTTTGAAATATAGTACTAAAATATATTTTGCATTATTTTGTAGAACTTCCATGGCAAGTGGATCTCACTCCACCTTGTCCCTGAGAGCTATCCTTGAGAAGGACAAGCTCAATGGGACTAACTTCCTTGACTGGTATAGAAACTTGAGAATTGTTCTCATGCAAGAGCGTAAGCTCTATATCTTGGAAGAGGATACCCCATCAGAGCCGTCCGGGAACTCGTCCCGTGCCGACAAAGATGCTTATAAGAAGTATCAAGATGAATCCCTGGATGTTGAATGCCTCATGCTCGCTACCATGACCTCTGAGCTTTAGAAGCAACATGAGACCATGTGTGGCTTTGAGATTATCGAGCACCTGAAGAAAATGTTTCAAGGGCAGGCTCGATAAGAAAGGTTCGACATCACTAAGGATTTATTTCAGTGTAAAATGGGAGCAAGAGACCCAGTGGGAACTCATGTACTCAAAATGATTGGGTACATTGAGAACCTTCAGAGACTGGGGTTTCCTTTAAGCCAATAGTTGGTTACTGATCTGATCCTGCAATCATTGCCGGACAGTTACGAGCAGTTTGTCTTGAACTATAACATAAATGAGATAGATAAGACACTGCCCAAGCTCCTAGGCATGTTAAGACCTGCCGAGAACAACATGAAGAAGACTTGCCTGCTAGCCCCATATTGATGGTGCATAAAGGCAAGGGCTAGGCCAACGGATTCAGGAAGTCTAAGGTGGGACCTAAGTCTTGCCTAGATCCCAAGTCTTCTACACTGAAAAAGAAGGGATTAGCTAAAGAAGGAAATTGCCACCACTGCGGTAAGGTGGGGCATTGGAGGAGGAATTGTACCCTCTACATCGAGGATCTGAAGAAGAAGGGAAGTGTGACTTCCACTTCAGGTATTTATGTTATAAAAATTAACATGTCTGCTCCTTCATCTTGGGTATTGGATATCGGATGTGGTTCTCACATTTGTACAAATGTGCAGGAACTAATAAGGAGAAGACTGCTGGGTAAAGGAGAGGTGGACCTACGCATTGGAAATGGAGCAAGAGTTTCTGTCGTTGCCATAGGATTGTACCGTCTTTCCTTGCCCACTGGGCTTATTATTGAACTTGATAATTGTTATTTTGTTCCTGCTATAACTAGAAACATCATTTCTATTTCATGTTTGGACATGATTGTTTTACTTTTATTATTAAGAACAATTGTTGTTCTATTTATAAGAATGATGTTTGTTATGGCGTTACTCAAATGTTTAACAATTTATATGTTTTGAACATAAATCATCCGATCTATAACATAGAAAATACCAAACGACTAAAAACTAATGACTCTAATCCTACATATCTCTGGCATTGTCGTTTAGGCTATATAAATGAGAAACGCATATCCAAGCTCCATAAAGATGGATTATTGGACTCATTTGATTATGAATCATTTGAGAGATGTGAATCATGTTTATTAGGCAAGATGACAAAAGCCCCTTTCACTAGTTGTAGTGAGAGGGCCCATGATCTCTTGGACATAATACATAGTGATGTATGTGGACCCATGAGTTCTATGGCTAGAGGTGGGTACAACTACTTCGTTACATTTACTGATGATTTCAGTAGATACGGATATGTGTTTCTTATGAAGAACAAATCTGAAACCTTTGAAAAGTTCAAAGAGTTTAAAAATGAAGTAGAGAACCAACTGAGAAAGAGGATAAAAGCACTCCGATCTGATCGAGGTGGCAAAAATCTGAGTCATGAGTTTCGTGATCATCTGAGAGAATGTGGTATTGTATCACAGCTCACTTCGCCCGGAACACCACAACATAATGGTGTGTCTGAGAGGAGGAATCGTACATTGTTAGACATGGTACGGTCGATGATGAGTCATGTAGATTTGCCCGTTTCCTTTTGGGGATTTGCTTTAGAGACTGCTGCTTTCACATTAAATTGTGCTCCAACGAAAACGGTTCTAAAGACACCATATGAGATATGGACTGGGAAGTGTCCTAGTATGTCTTTTATTAAGATTTTGGGTTGTGAGGCATACGTGTGACGTCAAATGCCGGACAAGCTGGAACCCAAGTCGGATAAGTGTTATCATGTGGGATATCCTAGGGAAACCAAAGGGTATTACTTCTACCTGCCGTCCGAGGGCAAAGTGTTCGTCGCAAGGACTGGCGTCTTTTTGGAAAAAGAGTTCTTATCCAAAACGACTGCAAAGGTGGAACTTGAGGAAGTTCAAGAACCACAAACAATAGTTGAACCGATTTTAGAACCTGAGCAAAGACTACAAGTTGTTGTAGCTAGAGAGCCTGCTCAAGAAACACAAGTCCTGCGTAGATCTGATAGACCAAGATTTGATCCTGAGAGATATGAATTTCTCATGTCTCAAATAGGTAATGTGTTGCTTATGGATCATGATGATGAGCCTGCAACCTATCAAGAGGCTATGTGTGGACCTGACTCCGAGAAGTGGCTTGAGGCCATGAAATCTGAAAGGACTCCATGTATGCAAACCAAGTTTGGACCTTGGTGGAACCACCTGAAGGGGTACGACCCATAGGGTGCAAGTGGGTCTTCAAGAAGAAGACTGACATGGATGGGAATGTGCAGACATTCAAAGGCCGACTAGTGGCTAAAGGTTTCAGGCAAATTCATGGTGTTGACTATGATGAGGTCTTTTCCCCTGTGGCCATGGTCAAGTCCATAAGAATTCTACTTGTTATTGCTGCATATTATAACTACGAGATCTGGCAAATGGATGTCAAAATGGCTTTCCTTAATGGAAACCTCCTTGAGGAAGTGTATATGACACAACACGAGGGTTTTGCATCTCCAAGTGAAGCCACTAAAATATGCAAGTTGAATCGATCCATTTATGGATTGAAACAAGCTTCTCGAAGTTGGAATCTTTGTTTTATTGAGAAAATCAAAGAGTTTGGTTTCATCAAGAACGAGGATGAACCTTGTGTTTACAAGAGGATCAGTGGGAGCATTGTCATTTTCCTGATATTGTATGTGGATGACATACTGTTTATCGGAAATGACATCCCGACCCTGCAAGCTGTTAAGAACAGGCTAGGGGGACTACTTTTCTATGAAGGACTTGGGTTAAGCGACTTATATACTTGGTATTAAGATCTATAGAGATAGATCGAAGAAGTTGTTGGGTTTGACCCATAGTACATACATTGAGAAGGTGTTGAAACGGTTCAACATGCTTGAGTCCAAGAAAGGATTCTTACCCATGTCGCATGGTGTGAGTCTCTCTAAGGACCAGTGTCCAAAATCTTTAGAAGATAAGGACCGCATGAAGTTGATTCCATATGCTTCGGCAATTGGATCAATCATGTACGCAATGTTATGTACTCGACCCGATGTCTCTTATGCTTTGAGCATGACGAGCAGGTATGAGTCTGATCCTGGTGATGGTCACTGGATAGCCGTAAAAAATATCCTGAAGTACTTGAGAAGGACTAAGGATTTATTTTTGGTGTTTGGTGGAGAGGAAGTGCTCAGTGTAAATGGTTACACAGATGGTAGCTTCCAAACTGATAGGGATGATTCAAAGTCCCAATCAGGTTTTGTATTTTGCCTTAATGGAGGAGCTGTAAGTTGGAAGAGTTCCAAGCAAGAGATAGTTGCTGATTCTACGACTGAGGCCGAGTATATCGTTGCTGCAAATGCGGCGAAGGAGGCTGTGTGGATTAAGAAATTCATCAGTGAGCTTGGTGTAGTTTCTAGCATTGTTGATCCCGTAGTTCTCTACTGTGACAACAACGGTGCTATTGCACAAGCAAAGGAACCTAGATCTCATCAGCGCTCCAAGCACATACTTCGGCGGTTCTATCTTATTCGAGAGATTGTCGATCGAGGATATGTGAGCATATGTAGAGTACCGATTGAAGAAAATTTTGCGGATCCACTGACAAAGCCTCTTGCACAGAGAAAACATGATGGTCATACTAGATCAATGGGTATTGGATACCTGAATGATCGTCTCTAGTGGGAGTCTTGTGAATTGTATCGGTTGTTGATTATTCATGTGATGAATAGAGTACTTTATATTTTAATTTACATTTATGGCAAGTTCTTTTATTATGTCAAATATTTCTACTGATAGATTAATTAGCATAATAAATGCCCTTAGAATGTTTGCTTCCATAGGAATTCAAGTATGTTACTTGAATGTGAGGGCCTATGTTTATAAGAAGCTTCATTCTTAAATGGTCCCTGGTCGTAGTTTCATCTTAGAAGTTCAGGGCGATGATGATGCATAAAGACTAGCATGTGCGTTGACTGATGACCGGTTCTCACAGGTCATGATATTGTGATATCAAGTCATCACATGTGTACTTGTTAGTGAAAAAGTTGTACTGGACAGACCCACCTTGAGACTACTTTGTGGATTATTATATGAACGTGTCACAAGTAGGTCTCAACTGACAATGGTGTTTGTGGTTCTTCGACCTGAAGTCACAACATTCATCAAGTGACGAAGAGCGTACTTTGATGTCATCTAAAGTCTTCTTTGAGAAAGGTTGATGATAAGGGTGGTTATTGGGTATGTTAAGATTCATTTGGGTGTTTGCGTGTGGGCAGATATGGGATTTGTCCTCCTATATGACAGGAGTTACAACCATGGGCCCCTTGATCGAATGAGACTGAGAAATGCATGACCATGCTTGGTTGAGTCAATATGTGATATTGAGCTCATCAATTTCAGACAGTCTATTCCATATCAAGGAATTAAGATTGAACAATACGAGGGTGACACGGTACATGCCTCTAGTTCTATCCGGATGTAAGGGACAAAGGGACATGACAACACTGATACATTGGTCAAGACAGGCTTGTTGAGTTATGAACTCTTATTGTTTGGGTAGCAATGATGCATTGCTATATGCCGCTCATTGTTTGTGAGACTTTTATTTGATACGATCAAGATCAAGTGGGAGACTGTTGGTGTTTCCATGGTGATCTGGAAGTGGTCAGGTATCTAGTCTCACTGCCAACGCGATATGAACCTATGGGGTCACACACAAGAGTGTTTGGAGAAGTTGGAGGAAGAATTTTGTTGGCCTTACTCATATTGGATATGAGTGAAGGACCAATCCTACGACTTATTGGAATCGGGTCGAGTCAACTGAATGCTCCACAGGTATTGTGAATATTGTATGGAGCGTGTTGACAAGTGATAGTGTACTACTTAAAGTTATTTTTATATAATATTTTAGTAGTAATTAATTAGTTATTATATAGTTTTAGTTTAAAATATGTCTAATTTACTTTGTTTTGTGTTTTCAGTGCTTTTTGAGAGGTCCTGAAGCAATTTTTGCATTTTGGTCTGCGAATAGTAAAAATTCAGAATTTTGGTTTGCGAATAGTAAAATTTAGAATTTTAAAATTACACTCCCTAGGTCACGCCCATGGCCAAGGGGCGTGTAATCAAGTCATGAGTGTGACCCAAGGTCGTGTACTCTCCAAAAACAGTGAAGAAGACTATGCTGGTTGCAGAGTTTCAAATGGTTATAACTTTCAATCCAGGAAGAGTTACGGGACGTGCAACCACATTTCGGCACGAGCACGAGATTATCTACAAATCTGGAGAAGTTTCCCAAGTACACGCCCTAATGTCATGGGCGTGACATGGGCGTGAACACGGGCGTGTACTGAGAAAAATTACAATTTTCTCCCGAATGCTTTCCAGTGTAATTTTGGAAGTTTTTCTCTGTACACGCCCTATGTCACGGGCGTGACTAGGGGGCGTGACCTCTAGGTCACGGGCGTGTCTCACCCCGGGGAATATTTAACGAAGCAGTTTTCTACCGCAAGCCGTTTCAGCTTACATGCCCATGGTCACGGGCGTGACCAGGGGGCGTGTACTCCAAATTGATGGATTTTGGCGGTTTTTCCCAACATTCCCAGGCATTCAAGAGGCACGTTCCGCACCTTACACGCACTAGGTCACGTGCGTGACCTAGGGGCGTGACTTATGAATTTTCTCCCTATAAATTCTCAGCTGCTGCCATTGTCAAGAGATCCGATCCTAGCTTAGATTGGGTCATTTTTAGATTAGTTTTTCAGCATTCTCTTATTGTATTTTCTCTATGCAAATTTACTTTATGTTTTGTAATTTCAATTGATAGTTTAGATTTCCAATTCCTCCAATTTTAATTCCCTTTTCTTAGTTATAATATTGTTTTTACTTAATCACGTTTAACTAATTTTATAACATTTGATCAGATGAATTCTTAAGTGGTGTTATTTCGTAATCTCTACTTCATAGTTTTGTTTTGGAAAACTAAGATTTACCGTTGATTTACAATTATTGGTTTCATATTTCTAGGGTATGATAATCAAGTTTGATCCGTATTTTAGTGTATTGAGAGATCCGTAAATACGGGTAGATCGCTCATCGGTAGAAAGAATTGTTTGCACTCCTCGAGAGAGGGTGACACAAATCTTCCGGATTGGAGTCAAATCCAATAGTGGGGCTCACCGCATAAAGCAAGCTTAGGGGGTTCGACTGGCCGAGGGGTCTTAATCGATCAACCTAAGGTTAGGTGGTAGTTCTCTCGAGAGAGGCTCTATCATATTTTGGGAATCTCCACGGTCAAGTTTGTCCAAATCAATTTATGATATTTACGAAATATTTTACTTAAGAAAGATTCTCGATCAAATGTTTTCTTTCTTTTATCATTTCTTTCATAAAACCTTTTTCTTATTACCGATAAAATAATAATAATTTGCGTGAGTAGAAGTAATCAACAGACCCGTGGAAGACGACACTTGATATTTATTATTATATATCCTATACTATGGATTAAAGGTGCTCTTGCATATAGTTCGTAGAATTTGGAGAAAATTATTTATATCGTAAATTTTAGCTATCAACAAGTGTTTGAATCTCAAAGCGCTTTCGACGAATGGCCAGCGCTTTCGACGAACGGCCAGCGCATTCGACGAACGACCAGCGCGTTCGACGAACGGCCAGCGCGTTCGACGAACGGCCAGCCCGTTCGACAAACGACCAGCGCGTTCGACGAACAGCCAGCGCGTTCGACGAACGGCCAGCCCGTTCGACGAATGGCCAGCACGTTCGACATACGGCCAGTGCGTTTGACAAACGGCCAGCGCGTTTGATCAACGGCCAGCGCGTTCGACGATCGGCCAGCCCGTTCGACGAACGCTAGCCAGTTCGTCGAACGTAGTATTCGATTAATGTCGTGGCTGTGCAGATAGCTTCTCTTTTTCGCCTGGGTATAAAAAGAATACGATTCTTTTGACCTAAGAATGCGATCTGTTTTGCGATAGACTGAGAGCGACGAAAGAGTTCCGCCAAAAGTTTCTGATGGAAGAGTTCCATTCGACCGCCGCCGTCGTCGCCTCTTCCTGTAGTCGGACCTAGCAGTCTGTGGAAGATGTTGAGGGCTTTCTTCTCTCCGACCTACATCTTGTGCGACAAGAGGCTAGGGTTCTTCAACGGTCGTGTGGACTTCCGTAGAGGCGCCAATCCATTTCAGCGCTCGGAACTCAACAATTGTTCTCTGGATTTCTTTTTGGAGCACCTTGGTTGAGTATCGACTCAATCCCGCAAAGGTATATCGTTTTTTGATTCCCTTATTTTCTTGATTCATGAAAAACCGCAAGATCCTTAACTCTTTGGGTTGTTCTTGTTATTATTTCCGCTGCGCATATACGATATGTCCCTACCCTTTGGTGTATAGAAAACCCAACAGTGATCTCAGTAATCCGTGCATGAAATCCATTAATATATCGTCAAATTTTCATTCCATGATCAATAAGACTTTAGAAACCGACTAGATCTTTGATATTCATCCTTCAGTAACGCGCAAGTATGACACTTGGCCATGTAGAGGACAATATCTTTCTTCAAACCTGGCCACCAAAAGAGTTTCTTCATATCCATGTACATTTTTGTGCTCCCCGGGTGAATCAAGTCCTTGGAAAAGTGAGCCTCGTACATCAATTCCTCCCATAAATTACTAGCATTGAGGACGCACAATCTTGCATCCTTCCATAGGAGACCATCTTTGAAGAAGAATTCAGCGTTAGATCCATCCGCAATCTCCGTCATGTAATGCTTCATGCTTTCGTTAAGCTCCAAAGCTCGTCGAACTCAATCTGCAAGGTCATATTGAACCTCCGTCTAGTTCAAGCATACTATAGTTGTTGACCTCCTATCGACACAAGAGATCTCAAGGGACTCCAAATCACGGATTAGACGCACATCGTGTATCAGAATCCAATTTTCTTGTGCAGGAGCCCGCCAACTCAACGCATCCGCAACAACATTACTCCTCCCAGGAGTGTAATGAATATCGAAGGTGTAGTCCCTGAGGAACTCCATCCACCTCCATTGCCACATATTCAATTCCTTTTGATTCAACAAGTGATAGTACATTATTTATATATATTTTACTTTAGTTCTTGTGTATTAAATAATTAGTTATTTCCTTGTTTTGTACAATAATGACCTAAAATCTACTTATTTTCATTTTCAGGGATTTCTGGGCTACTAATAGCATTTTGGAGCTAACAACCATGATCAGAAGAATTTTTGAGCTTTTCTGCCAAAATCCAAGTTACACGCCCTAGGTCACGCTCATGACCTAGGGGCATGACTCCTGTCACGACAATATTCATTCCAGCTTGTCTAGAACTACTTTCAACGCAATTCCAGTTTACACGGCCTCGGGCACGCCCGTGACCAGAGGGCGTGTCTCAGGAGTCATGGCCAGGATGCTACCCGCAATCAAGAACTCCATGTCGGCTCAATTAAAATTACATGCCCCGAGTCACGCCCGTGACCAGAGGGCATGACTCAATGTCATGGCCATGACTCCTCCCGCATTCCAGAACTACCGCCAACTCATCTTTAAAGTAACATGGTCTTGATCACGCCCGTGACCAGAGAGCACGACATCTGATTAATTATTGAAACGACAACTAATAACTCCTGCGCGCGCCCATTTCAGATCAATCCAGACACGCCCATGAATGTGGGTGTGCAATGCCGAGTTACATTGATTTTGGCTATTTCTTGCCCAATGTTCCCGAGGTTTTTAAGAAAACAGTTATTCCCAGTCACAGTCTTTGTCAAGGGCGTGACCAAGGGCGTGACTCCCCATTTTCACCTATGAAAGTCAGGAACCTCCAGAAGCTGAGGAGTTTGATTTTGGAGTTGGTTTTCAGCTTTCTTTTACTATTTTCATGTACTAGCTAGTTTCTTTACAAGTTGTAAATTTTTATTTACGCAATTTCAATTCAAGTTTTGTAGTTCATTTTTGTCTCTTTTGAATCATGACTTTTCCTTACCTCTACTTCTATTCCCATCATTATGATGAGTAGCTAAACTTCCTTTAGCACTTGGTCATGATGAACTTTGGAATGAAATAAAATGAGTTTTTATTTTTTCTAAATTAGCAAGCTCTCTTTTTAAATATCTTCGATTTATCTTTGATGTACTTCGCTTTGATTTCATATGTCCATAATATGATTTTCAATATAAGAACCGTTTTCTAGTTGATCGAGAGATCCGTGCATACAAGGAGATAACTGAAAGATAAAAGGAGTTGCATGCACTCCTCGAGAATGAACGACATAAATCTTCTGGATTGGGGTAAAATCCAATAGTGGGGTTCACCGCTTACAACAAACTTAGGGGTTTGGACTGCCAAAGGGGTCTTAATCGATCAACCTAAGGTTAGTTGGTAGTATTCCTCGAGAGAGGTGCTATCTTGTTAACCTCTACGGTCGAAGTTATTTCATTAAGAGTTTGCGTATTTATCATTTATACAATTTTATTTTATTCTAAAGGTATTCTAGATCAAGTGCTAATCTCTTAATTATCTATTTTCTTCTAAGTCGAATTACTCTTAATAGTTTTCCGAATCAAAACCCGACTTTTGAACGATAAAATAATAGTTCTTCTTTGTGAGTAGAAGTACTCAACAACTCAGAAATAATATGACACTTGATTTCTTAAATCCTATACTATAAATGTAAAGAAATAGGGTGTGCCGAGACGAGAAATTCGAAAGGAAAAATTCACAAGAATCACAGATCAATCACAGAAGACACACAGATCTACAGAGGTTCACACCAATCCGGGCTACGTCCCCTTCCTCTTCACGTTGTTCTAATCACCAAATCGGATTACAGCTTACAAGGTTACAAGGATCAAGAAAACCGATCCTACCTCACTCAACCCTCTTCAGACAAGAACAGAGGAACCGCCGCCAAGGACAACCGCTCAAAAGCACTGTTGCACTCTCTTAAGCTTAACCCTAAACCAGGGTTACACACCCTTTAAATAGGGTGCCAAACCGGGCTCAGAACAACATCCGCTGGGATGGTTCAACAACATCCGCTGAGACGGCATGTATACCCGCTGAGACGATTCAGCAACATCCGCTGAGACGGTATGTATATCCGTTGAGACAGTTCAGCAACATCCGCTGAGACGGCATTACTTAAGGACCCGTTCGACGAACGCAGGCGGAGTTCGATGAACCCTTCTCCGTTCATCGAACGCCGTTCGACGAACACTGACCAGAAGTGTTCCCCAACTCCAACATTCTCTCACTTGGTGAACATCTTCCTCTGACGAGAGCTGCTCCTCCAACCTTCCTCTTTAACCCTACGGCCGTTGCACACCACTGAAATTTGGCAACAGGAACCGCCTTGGTAAGAAAATCAGAGCCGCTCTCCATCGTGTCCACCTTCTCCAGTCGAACTACCTTCTTCTCCACCCTCTCCCGGATGAAATGATACTGGATGTCAATGTGTTTGGTTCGTGTGTGGAAGGCTGGATTCTTGGCTAGCTGAATAGCCCCCTGGTTTTCACACCACAGCTTCACTGGCCCCTGCTCAAACCCGAGCTCCAAACTTAGCCTCCTCAGCCATATGGCCTCCTTGCTTTCATGAGTAAGAGCCATGTACTCCGCCTCTGTCGACGAGAGTGCCACCACGCATTGCCTCCGACTCATCCAACTGATTACACCTCCAAACAGTGTGAACACGTACCCACTGGTGGATCTCCTGCTATCCAGATCACCTCCCCAATCCATGTCCACGTGCCCAACCACGTCCAGGACTCCTCCTTCACCAGCCCCTTCAAAACATAGGGAGTAATTCGAAGTTTCTCAGAGATACCTGAACACACGCTTCACAGCGTTCCAGTGATCCTTTCCTGGTGTAGCCATATACCGGCTCAACACTCCCACTGCTTGAGCAATGTCAGGGCGAGTGCAGACCATGGCGTACATCAAGCTTCCCACAACACTAGAATAAGGGACCTTCGCCATGTCCTCGACCTCATCATGTGTCTTCGGGCTCAACTCTGCAGATAACTTGCACCCAACTGGCATTGGTGCTCCCACTGGCTTGCAGTCCATCATATTGAACTTCTTCAACATCTCCTCGACGTACCACTGCTGCCCCAACCAAAGCTTCTTCTTGCTTCGATCCCTGGAAATCTGCATTCCCAAGATGACACTTGCTGGCCCCAAATCCTTCATCTCGAATTTGGCTGAGAGCAGCTTCTTCACTTGTTGGATCATCCTGACACTATTGCCCACCAGTAGCATATCATCTACATAAAGTGTCAGGATGATGAACTGCTCTCCCTTTCTCTGGATGTACACACAGTGGTCCGAATTCGATCTTTCAAAACCTAACTCTAGCATGTAGGTGTCGAATTTCTGGGACTTCTTCAGCGTGCAAACCTGATCCTCCTTGCCCTTGGCTTCGAATCCTTCCGGCTGCTTCATGTATATCTCCTCCTCCAGATCATCGTGAAGAAACGCCGTCTTCACATCCATCTGCTCGATCTCTAAGTCATGCGCTGCCGCAATAGAGAGTACTAGTCTGATCGACGTCATCTTGGCTACCTGTGAGAAGATCTCATCATAATCGACACCTTCGACCTGGGAGAATCCCTTTGCAACCAACCTTGCCTTGTATTTCTCCACAGTGCCATCACTCTTCACCTTCTGCTTGAAAACCCATTTGCTTCCAATTGCCTTCCTCCCCTTTGGAAGCTTACATAGACACCAAGTCTGATTCTTCCTCAGTGACTCCATTTCATCCACCATGGCTAGCTCCCACTGATTTGAATCAGCCCTTGATCTAGCATCACTGGTAGAGGTTGGATCTTCACCAAGCATACTCAGGCAACATTGCGCAGCCACTGCACATTGGGGATATCTCACTGGTGCCCTTCTTTCCCTTGTTGATCTCCTCATCAGTGGAATTTCCTCAGCTTCATCTTCTGACTCATCAGCACTTCTCACCACCTCCAAATCATCTGATTCAGAATTAGATTCAGCCCCAAAAATGGTAGCTCCTTTCTCAAAACTTCCTTCCACCACCACTGTCTCTTTCTCTGCTTCTTTAGCCTTCTCAGCTTGTGTGACTGCCTGTGGACTGGTTTCATGAAACACCACATCCTTGCTGAAAGTTACAGTCCTGGTCACAGGGTTCCAAAGCTTGTACCCTTTTATGCCTTCTTTGTAACCCACAAAGATGCACTTCTCAGATTTAACATCAAGCTTCCCCCTCTTCTCCTTTGGAATGTGAACATATGCATCACACCCAAACACATGAGCATAGGACAAATTTGGCTTTCTCTTGAAGATGGCTTCAAAGGGTGTACATCCCTCCACAGCAGATGTAGGGGACCTGTTCTTCAGGTAATTTACAGTCGCCACTGCTTCAGCCCAGAACTCCTTCCCCAAGCCTGCCCAACTGAGCATGCACCTGCCCTTCTCCATCAAGGTTCTGTTCAGCCTCTTCGACACTCCATTCTGCTCTGGAGTGTACGGTGTGGTCTTCTGCCATGCAATCCCCTGCTCAGTACAGTACCGCTCAAAAGCATCAGAGCAGTACTCCCCTCCATTGTCAGAACGGAGGACCTTCACCTTTCTCTTCAACTGGTTCTCCACCAGGTTCTTAAATTCCTTAAACCTGTCCAGAACCTCTGACTTGGACTTGAGAAAATAGATCCAGGAGTAACATGAGAGGTCATCAGTAAAGGACACATAGTACCTTGTGCCGCCAAGAGATGGAGCTGGAGTTGGCCCAAACACATCACTGTGTATCAACTCCAGTACTTTAGTTGCCCTCGTGCCCGTCCCACGAAAGCTTACTCTGGTCTGTTTGCCAAACAAGCAATGCTCACAGAACCCAATGCTTGTGGAGCACTCCGGCACCACTTCCACCATCTGACCAGATGCCACGACTGACATCCCCTTCACACTGATATGCCCAAGCCGATGATGCCACAGCCTGGACACCTCCTCCTGGTCAACCTCCTAACTCTCAGAAATAAGAGCCCCACTTGGAACCACTGAATCAGCAAGCATAATATACAGTGTTCCATGTCTCACTCCACTGGCAATCACCATTCCCCCTCTTGTCATCTTGCAAGATTGCTTGTCACAGTTGAAGTGCACTCCTACATCCGCCATGGAACCCACCGAGATTAGATTCCTGCTTATCCCTGGAATGTGCATCACATTGGGAAGAGACCTTTTGATCCCATTAGACAACTTCAACATCACCTTGCCACGCCCAATAATCTGCACATCAGAATCATCACCCAGCATGGCATATCCACCATCAAACCTCTCATACTCACAGAACCAGTGCCTATGAGGGGTCATGTGGTATGATGCTCCTGTGTCTACATACCACATATCAGAATCTCTCTGAGCAATGCACGCGGCAGCGATGTACATGTCACTGCCGTCGCCCTCCTTCTTCGTCCCAGAAGTTGTCAGTGTCTCCTTGTTCTGAACGGCCTTGTTTGGACATTGAGACTTCACATGACCAGTCTTATTGCACTTCCAGCACCGAACGAGCTTCTTACCCTTCTCCCTCTCCTGGCTCTTGGATCTACCTCGAGACTTATCTCGATATCCACCATGCTTGCTCTCCCTTCGTTAAGGACGGGATCTAGATACACTCAAAGCACCTTTGCTCGTAACCTCAGAACCTCCTCTCCTGGTCTCCTCAGATAAAAGAGATGCACATACAGTATCATATGATAGTTCCTTGTCTCCACTCCCCCCAATCACGACAATCAGATTGTCCCATGAATCTGGCAGCGAGCACAACAAGGTGATGGCTCTATCCTCATCCGAGATCTTCTCACTAATAGAGATTAACTGACTCGCAATGGTATTGAATTGAGTCAAGTGCTATGAAAATGAATCGCCCTCATGCATCCGAAGTTTATTCTTCCTCAATAGCAATTTGCTTACCAGGGACATGCTCTGGTAAAGGGATTCCAACTTACGCCACAGACTTTGTGCTGAAGTCTCCTCCATGACGTTAGCCAAGATTGAATCTGCTAGGAATAACCGGATCAGTCCCTTAGCCTTCTGATCGGTTTTCGTCCAGGTCGTAGCCTCCGTTGTAACCGCTGTAGTAGCCTCTGCAGATTCTCCCTTCGATGTGCTCGCATCCTTCTCTCCAACCTTAGCAACGGGAGGATCATCTTTGATCGCAGACCATAGATCTCGATCAATCAACATATCCTCCATCTTCATCTTCCATAGATCGAATCGACTTCCGTCAAACTTCTCGATCTCGATCCGCATGCCGCCAGAACCCATTTACAGGATCAGGAACCTAGCTCTGATACCAAATGTAAAGAAATAGGGTGTGCCGAGACGAGAAATTCGAAAGGAAAAATTCACAAGAATCACAGATCAATCACAGAAGACACACAGATCTACAGAGGTTCACCCTAATCCGGGCTACGTCCCCTCTCCCCTTCCTCTTCACGTTGTTCTAATAACCAAATCGGATTACAGCTTACAAGGTTACAAGGATCAAGAAAACCGATCCTACCTCGAGCTCACTCAACCCTCTTCAGACAAGAACAGAGGAACCGCCGCCAAGGACAACCGCTCAAAAGCACTGTTGCACTCTCTTAAGCTTAACCCTAAACCAGGGTTACACACCCTTTAAATGGAGCGCCAAATCGGGCTCAGAACAACATCCGCTGAGACGGTTCAACAACATCCGCTGAGACAACATGTATTCCCGCTGAGACGACATGTATATCCGCTGAGACAGTTCAGCAACATCCGTTGAGACGACATTACTTAAGGACCCATTCGACAAACGCAGGCGGAGTTCGACGAACCCTTCTCCGTTCGTCGAACGCCGTTCGACGAACACTGACCAGAAGAGTTCCCCAACTCCAACAATAAAATGATAGGTACACTGGCCTTATCTAATTATACATGCATCACATCATAAATTTTACACAACATAATTTCAATCATCAAGTTTTTGGTGCCGTTGCCGGGGAATCCATTGTTGATATTTCTAAAGCTTATTTCTATTAATTTTATCTCTTTTTCTCCTTTTTGGTCAAATGTGTTATTAAATTCTTAGAAAGGGGGATTTGGGTTATCATCTTATCTGATCTCCTAGTACCGCTACAAACCCTTCACCGGGTAGTCCTTGGGAAATCTAAGACTAATTAAATCTTAACAAAAATTATCTTATTTTTTTCCTTTTTCTACTTTCTCCTCAAATCTTACATTTTTTCTTTTTGGTGTATGACCCGAGGGAATGCGTCAGATCTTCTTGAATTAGATCCGGAAATCGAGTAAACCATTCGACGACGCTTACGATTCCAAGGAACAAATTCTCAAGATCCGATTGAGGAATCCGTAGGTGACACTTTTTTTCGAATACCTTTTTATTTTTCTTCTTCTTCTTCTTCTTCCTCATCATCTTCTTCTTCTAATATGGGTGATCCAAATTTGGATGCGGCCGCACAACGGACTATGTCCTATTATGCCCAGCCTAATCTGGAAGATACCCACTCTAATATTGATCATCATGCTATTGCAACAAATAATTTTGAGTTGAAGCCAAATATCATTCAAATGGTACAACAATATGTACAATTTGATGGGATACAAGACGAGGATCCTAACACGCATATTTTTAGTTTTCTAGAAATATGCGATATTTTCAAAATTAATGGGGGTTTCGATGACGCAATAAGGCTTCGTCTTTTTTCCTTTCACTTTATGCAATAAGACCAAGCAGTGGCTAAATTCTCTTCCAAGAGGATCCATTACCACATGGGCCCAAATGACGGAATAATTTCTCACAAAATATTTTCCGCATGCTAAATCAGCCCAAACTGCGTAAAGATATTACCTCTTACTCCCAAATTGAATTTGAAACTCTTTATGATACTTGGGAGCATTTTAAAGAGTTCTTGTGTCGATGCCCCATCATGCAATCCCCAATTGGTTGCAAATTCAAACATTCTATAATGACCTCAATCTCCAAACTTGTCAAATGATTGACGTCGCCGCCAGTGGTACCTTAAATAACAAAACATTGGCGGCTGCGCACGAGCTTATAGAGGGATGACTATGAATACTTATCAATGGAGTACACCCCGGTCTCGCCCGAATAAACCGACTGGGATATATGAAATTGATTCAATTTCTAATTTAAAAATAGAAGAGATGGCTGCTTCCTCTTTTGCACCTACCTGGGAGCCTACTCCAATCACGGCGGAACAAGTGGATTACATGGGTAATTCAAATCGGTTGCCCTTCAATCTGGGCAATAACCACTACGACAACACCTATCATCCAGGTTGGAGGAACCACCAAAATTTATCTTGGGGAAATCAAGGTAACACGGGTAATGCTCCCCTTGCTCCTTCAAATTCTTCTTTTCCACCGCAAGCCCCTAAACCGCCTTCTCTCGACGAGGTGGTTAATAAATATATTTCTAAAAATGATGCGGATGTCCGTAATTTGTAAGGGTCTTTAAGGAATTTAGAGAATCAAGTGGGGGCAACTTTTAAAAATGGTCACCGATCAGCATAAAAGGACACCACTAACAACTACAAATGTCTTGACGGTGACCTTTGCGAGTGATTCGGACATGGATCTTGGAGAGGAAATTTCAACTACCACACCATCTCTTCGTCTTCAAGAATTTCAGCTCCGTCTTCCTTATCCCGCTCGTTTGATAGAGCGGACTAATAATATTAATCATAAATTTAATATTCCATGCACTATAGGCACACAAATCATTTCCCAAACGCTTTCGCCGATCTTGGAGCTAGCGCTAATATTATTCCCCATAGCCTAACCCAAAAATTAAACTTAGGAGAACCTACCCCCACAAACATCAAATTGCAATTACCTGATCGCTCCGTAAAGACTCCTTGATATGGAAGAAGACGCCGGGATACCTCTTATCTTTGGTCGTCCCTTATTGGCTGCCACTCGGGTAATCTTTGATATTTGTGAAAGCACTCTTCTCCTCCATATAGGGTATGAGAATATATGTCACATTCATAATATTTAAATGTGTGATAGAAACTATATAAAAATAAATTCCAAAAATTTTGAAATTCTCAGGGATCATTCAAAATGGCATTATACACATGTGGTATAACCATCAAAAATAATTTCAGGGAAAATTTACATAATATGAAATCCATATAATTTGTCACATTAAATTAAAAATACATTTCTGAGAGCTATAGGTAGTTGCCCAGGTCTTCATGTACTTATAAGGCACATAAATACTCATTCAAAGGTAGTTACCCAAGTGTGACAATATTTAAATAATTAAACTTATAATTTAGAGCATATGGTCTGTGATTAGCAACCCATTCACTAATCTTGACGTAGATCAGAGGATTATTGGTTTTCTTCAACCTCCAGCCAATGGCTGTGATTGAGCCCGACTAGGAACTCACTTTTTGGCATCCCCACTGTCAACAGAGCCCCTCCATGGTCGGCCACCACCACCAACTTCCTCATGATGGGGGTCATTGATGATGGGTGGTGGTTCGACGGACTAAGGTGGTTGGTGGGAAAATTTTGTCAAGGGGGTGGCCGATGGCTACCAAGGAGTAATGCTCCATTGATTCGAGCTCAATTGAGCTTATTTTTCTTCCTAAATGATCTAGATGACTATCACTTGGGGAGAAGATAGGAAACTCGCACTATTGAGGCCTGAGGATTGAGTTCTTCTTTGGGGAGGCATGGTGGTAGCCGGTGAGCTTGTCCTAGTTGGAAATATCCAATTCTCCACCGATTTCCTTGATTCAAAGCTTGGTTCCACTGCTTGGGAGGTAAGAAAACTCTCTGTGTGCTCTAATTGGAGTTTAAAGAGCTGAGGATAATGCCATAATAGGTTAGTCGACAACTTCAATTCTCGCATGGCCTCTTGCTCCATGTGGCCTTAATCAGCCTCCCATCTGCATGGAATCTCAGAGAATGTTCTTCTCAAGAGAATGATTGTGCATGCAACCACCATGTGTCCCTATTCCAAGCTCCACAAGTAGGTTCATGGCGAAAATGGCATTTTTGACCTTCCATGCTCCATGTGACCTCATTGACTCCTCATGGTGTCTATTAAGTTATGGAAGGTTTCAATTTGATCAATTGGTGTTCAAATAGAGATAATTGGGCTAGGTTTACCTATGTTTGACTTAACCCACTTAATATCAATTAATCAAGTCAATTAGGGTGTTAGTGACTCATTCATGGTAACATTATGGGTCCTAGGTCCACAACCTTGTCCAAGTCAGCCCAGTGTGACACATGTAACTCATTCGGGGGTCTAGTTCAAAAAGGAGGGTGTTACATGTCGTACCTCTATACATATCCATGCAGGTGATATCCAACACTTTCAAATCATGAGATAGAAGCTCATCATGAGCCAAAATCTAGTTTCCTTGAGCTGGATCCAGCTGGCTCGATGCATCGATAACCACATTCGCCTTCCCTGGAGTGTAGTGAATGACAATGGTGTTGTAACCCCCAATAACTCGATCCATCTCTGTCAACACATATTTAGATCTTTCTAATTTAAGAGATACTTTTGGAATTATGGTTTGTGAAAATAGCAATTATCGCGCCATACAAAAAATATTGATGCAACTTAAGAGTCAACACCACGGGCGTGAACTCCAAGTCATAGACTGGGTAGTTTTTCTCATGTGCTTTCAACAAGATTGATCCATGTACTATTACCCTTACGAACTAGCAAAGTAAGCAACCCAAACTGCTTCCTGAGGAGTCGCTAAAAAACTGTTAACCTTCTATTCCACACGGTGAACTACAAATTAGTGCAGAGATCAATCGACTCTTCAATTCTTCGAAAGCTCACCCGCACTTCAGTGTCCAAACAAACTTTTGCTCCTTCCTCATCAATGTAGTAAGAGGAAGTGTGATTCTCAAAAAATTCTCCATGATGTGCCTATAGTACCCGACAAGTCCAAAGAAACTCTGGACCATAATCATAGTTTTCAACTCAGGACAATTGTAGATATCTGTAATCTTCAACAGATCCACTACAATGCCCTCCTTACTCACCACATGACCAAGTAATGACATAGATGACAACCAAAACATGTGCTATGAGAATTTAATGTAGAGTTAGTGCCTCCTTAGGATACTCAACATTATATGCAGGTGATCAACATGCTCTTTCTCTGATTGAGAGCACACTAGAATTTTGTCGATGAAGACAATGACAAAGTCATCCAGGTACTCTCGATATTACATGTTCATAAAATCCATAAACACTGATGGCACATTTGTAAGCCTATATTCTTCATTGTAAACTTATAATGCACATAGTGTGTACTGAATGTCATCTTCGGGATATCACTCTCATGTATCTGCACCTAATAATAATCAAAATTCAAATCAAACTTGGAATAGTGTGTGGATCCAACAAATAAATCATGGATCCAAGGGATCGGGTACTTATTCTTCTCCGTCAACTTATTAAATTATTAATAATCCATGTATAGTTGCAGGCGACCGTCCTTCATTTTCATAAAGTAGATCGGTGTGCCCCTATGTGAAGAGCTCAAATATATGTAGCCTTCCTCTAGAAATTCCTGCATTTGAACCTTTAATATTATCATCTCCTTTGGTATCATCCTATTAGGTGAGAATGACATAGGTTTGGCTCCCGACACTAACGCATTATAGAAGTCTATCTACGATTTAGGTAGAGCTCTAGGGAGCTCATTAGGAAAAATGTTTGCATTCTCTAATACAACTAGTATGTCATGTAGACTTGGCTTTCACTTCAATGCATCTAGAAGAGTGAAGAACAACTCAGCAGCCTTCTGAACGACCTTCATAATGAAAGTTTGATATATAGTCTAATCACCTAGAGGGGGTGAATAGGTGCTTCAAGAATATTTTAGTCTCTTTTTATTGTTGACTATTCTAGATCATAGAATATAAAATAAACAGCACAGAAAAGCACACAAGTGTTTATAGTGGTTCCCCAGATGATGGGTACTCCACTGTCCCCCTTCACCTATCTAGCAGTGTGGTAGACTCGACCAACTCTGCCAAAAACTTAGATCGATCAGATCTAATAGCTCAGGAACTCAGCACCTACCTCAGATTCCCTCCTGGAATCCAACCTCAGGCGCCAGCAGCTACCCTACCTTAGAGTGCAGTCACTCATATAGCTCAGATCCCCAGCAAGGATCCTACAACTCATATTTCCTCAGAAATCCTACAACTCAGATTTCCTCAGAAATCATACAGCTCAAGTCTTCACAGACCCTACCTCTGAATTTTAGTAAAGTCCTACAACTCAGACCTTCTCACAAGCCCTACACTCGGGCTGCCAGCACATCCCTGCACTCATATCTCAACGAGATCTTACAATAAGGTTGAAGGAATGTTACAACATATAGACTCAGATATATATATATATATATATATATATATATATATATATATATATATAAACA
The DNA here is from genome assembly GCA_033032865.1 of Dactylorhiza incarnata. NCBI lineage: Eukaryota > Viridiplantae > Streptophyta > Magnoliopsida > Asparagales > Orchidaceae > Dactylorhiza > Dactylorhiza incarnata. The sequence continues at coordinate 15,052,341 of JAWHQI010000012.1, read as the reverse complement.
ACTTGAGTCATCTTAGACCTTTCTGGAGAGAAAGTCTTCTTTAGCAGCAACACTTGATTAATCAGCAGAAAATCTTTTAGTGCTAGGATTAGTTTTGAGCTTTCTTGAATGAAAAAGTATTCTTTCTCTCAAGAGTGAGAGCTTTCTTATTGAAGATTGGCTTCTTCTTCATCTTCTTTCTTTTGAAAAGACTTGCTTTTACTGTTCTATTTCTTTTTAGCGGCAGACAAGCTTTTCTCTTTTTGAATTCCCAATGATATAAGCCCAAGTGTTAGGGTTATCTAACCCTCTCTTGTCCTTTTATAGCTCTGAACCATCAAACGGCCGAAACCATAAAAAGGTTTTGTCTCAGACTGCTTTTCAAACGTGATTGATTTTACATCTGCTTTTGTCATCTCTATCGATTTGAAATCCCGTCTTATGAGCTTGTCAAGATGATATCGTCGTGTCAAGACAGTTGACATAATGATAAATGACTTAGCAGGTCTTTCTCTAGTGCATGCAACAATATTGTCGTGTGCTCCTTTTTGTCACAATGATAACCAACTTAGATGGCTTCACTTGAGCTTTCACAATGATATCTCCCTTTGCTGACTGTTCTTGAGTCCTTATAATTATATCATCGTGTGAAGCATGCTGTCACGATGATATATGACTTAGTTAACTTTTCTTGAGTCCTCACAATGATATCATTGTGCGAAGCTTGTTGTTGTGATGATATATGCCTTAGCTGAATTTTCTTGAGTCCTATCAATGATATCTGCCTGAGCTGATTTTTCTTGAGTCCTCACGACGATATCGTCATATGTACCTTGTTGACATGACGATATATTTCTTAGCAGACTTTCTTTGATTTCTCACAATGATATCGTCGTGTGTGCCTTGATGACAAGATGATATCATCGTGTTCTTCTAATTGTCACGTCAATTTTTGACTAAATTCTTCTGCTGCCTTCTGTGAGTGATCAAGATGTTATCATCGTGTGAGAGTCATATACACTATGATATTTAACTTAGTCATTTGTGCTTGATCTCCAAACATTACATATAATATATATTATGTCCCTACCTTCTCATGTCGCATCAAATGGATATCAAATATAAAATGTACTTATCATTGACTTAGGGACTTCTCCAAATCTAGAACATTGTGGGTAGTGTTCCCAACATTCTCCCCCTATTTGAAGAAGTCATAACCCAGTCAATGATAAAGCACAATAATGATAAAACACAATAATGACAGTAAAAGCAGAGAGTAGAACAGTCTCCTTCCCTTTGCCTTGTGCATTAACAGTAGATGCTTCAGATGTGGCGGGAGCAGCATCATGTACTTCAGGAGGCTTCCCTTGTAGAATTAGAGGTCCAGGTGACATGCTCACCACTGGCCTTAATCACTGAGCTCTCCCCCTATAGGACTTCTTCAAATAGGTCCTTCTTAGTGATTTGATGTATCATCTCTACTACTTGAGCAGGGAGCTCAGTGTTATGCTCCACCTCACTCGCAGCATTATCTGTATTACTTCTGTCAGTCATGCTCCCCCTCACTTGCAGCATTATTTGTACTACTTCTGTCAGTCATGCTCGCCCTCACTTGCAGCTCTATTTCTTTACTCTTTCACTGCTTTCATACAGATATAGAGTATCAATGTGTCATCAAGACGATATTATTTTGTGGACAAAACGATATGGCCTTTGATTGCTCTTATGTACAAACATTATGTACACCTCTTCTGTAAGTCAGTCACATCTATCCCAATGACAACATGCATGGTTTGTTAGTGACCTAGCACCTACTAGAATAAATTTGTAGCAATAATACATAAATATGGGCAGCTCAGCAGAAGTTATTCAAAATTGAGCATGCCCAACTCAATTTTGAAGAGATTGAACTTTACTTCATCTAGAGGTTTAGTGAAGATATATATAAGCCACTTGTCTGTCAGTGCCGACAAACTCAAAGCACATGTCTTCCTTTTTGACATTCTCTATGATGAAGTGATACCTAATTTCAATGTTTTTAGTCCTGCTGTGTGACACAGGATTCTTAGCAATTGAAATTGAACTAGAGGAATCACAAAACAAATGGGTTTTACTTAGTTGTAAGTTGTAATCCGGAAGTTGAAGTTGGATCCACATCAATTGTGCCCAATAGCTTCCAGCAGATATGTATTCTGATTCTGTTGTTGAAATAGCAACACTTGTTTGCTTCTTGCTGCTCCAAGAAATTAGTCTTCTCCTAATGAATTGGCATGTCCCTGATGTACTCTTCCTATCCTCTTTACATCCTGCAAAATCTACAACTAAATGCCATGTTAGTTCAAAATCATTGTTCCTAGGGTACCATAGGCAAAGATTTGGTGTGCCCTTAATGTATCTCAGAATCCTCTTTACAGTTGAGTAATGAGATTCCTTAGGGCAAGCCTGGTACCTAGCACATCCACATGTAGCATATATGATATCAGGTCTACTAGTAGTTAAATAGAGGAGGGAGCCAATTATACACATGTATAAGGTTTCATCAAAAGGTTTCCCTTTCTCATCCTTATCAAGGGATATATGTGACCCCATAGGAGTTTTCATAGTGGAGACACTCTCCATTCCAAATTTCTTGACTAATTCCTTGGTGAACTTGGTCTGGGAAATGAAAATTCTATCTTCGGATTATTTCACTTGGAGGACTAAGGAATACTTAAGCTCTCCCATACTGCTCATTTCAAATTCCCCATGCATTAGTTTAGCAAACATCTTGCAAAGGTTATCATCTGTAGACCCAAATATGATGCCATAAACATATATTTGGACTAAGAGACTCTTGCCCTTCACTTTTTTTTAGGAACAATGTCTTGTTTCTCTTCCCCCTTGAGAATTTATTCTTAAGAAGGAAGGTAGACAAGGTCTCATACCAAGCCCTGGGGCTTGTTTTAAGCCATATAAAGCTTTTGTATGATAGTACACATAATCAGGAAAAGTTGGATTGACAAAACTTGGTGGTTGTTTTACATATAATTCTTCTTCTAGGCCACCATTTAGAAAGGCTGACTTTGATAGTACTGTTGGATCGGGTGGCTAACCTTAGAGGGGGGAGGTGAATAAGGTATTCAATCAACTATTGGAGATTTAAAAACAGCAGGAATGTGCGCACTGTCACTAGCGCTAGGTGGTAACTCTACCGCGTGACATTAGCTACAAAAATAACACTTTTACTGCAGGATAACATTTCGGGAATCACACTACTCCAACCATTCCACTTACAGAAAAATCACAATAGTTTATATTATAAAATATAGAAACATGATATCATTGAATAATAAAACATTGTTTATACAAAAAGACTTAGATCTCCATGACGCTGGAGATTGGAGATGATGAATATGACAACCTTAGGTTTTCTATACCGACCATAATCCAAGGACCGGTTGGCTCTCTCCCTTTCCTCCCCAGAAAGTCTTCAATCCGCTCTTCACCTTCCTCCCAGGAAGGGTCTTAAAGCCCCTCACTAGATATCCCAGATCTTGACGTCCTCCATGGATCATTTCCAATGGAATCTTCCCCGGAATCCGACGACCTCCCCGGTCAATTTTCTTTCACACAGAACAAAGAGAAAAATGAAAAACAATGGAGAAGAAAGAGATAGAAACTATTGTTACCTTAAAAACAATGTCCTCTGTAGAGCGGTGAGTGATCGGTGATTCTGAATATCGTTCCTCTTGCACTCTATCAGCAGTGGATGGTCGTTGTAGACTTTTCTCTTCAGAGATCTTCAAACTTGAGTGGGAGGGAGATAGTTCTCTTTTCCTTGCTTGGAGACATTTGTTCTCTGCAACAGAGGCGGCTATGGAACCCTATTCACATAAGTATGTGTCTCACTATTTTAGGAAAAGAAATGGGACCTTTTATAGTTGATTCTTTTATGTTACCACTGATAGTAGTGCTACCGCGCGGTGGTAGCATCTTTACGCGCTTTTGCCAGCTGTCTAACACCAAATTAGGAGGGTGTAGGACATCATTCTCTTGATGTCTTTGGATAGCGCAACGCAGTAGGCTAGCGCATCGTGGTAGTAATCACATCGATTTCTTCTCGACGACAGTATAGCATGAAGTTGACGTAGTCTTCTCATCTATAACACTGGTGCACGGCTATAGGATAGTGCCCGTGGTAGTAGTCACATCGATATCGTCTCGACGCCTTCATCTTGACAATATGGTCTCAAGTCGGCGCATCCTTCAAGTCGATGCTGGCAGTCTCATCGACATAGTTCGCGCCCGCGGTAAGTTAGCGCGCGGCGGTAGTATTCTCGACGACATCTTCTCAACGCATAAGTCTTGACATTGATATTTGCCTTTGCGTTGATAACAAGTCCCGTCGATATGGCTATTGCCGACAGTAGGACTAGCGCCCAGCAGTAGGTCACAAAGAGTAGAAATCTCGACGTCTTCACACATGTAAACCTGCACATTATACCAAAGACATGTATGATCAAATACAATATGGGATTTGATATTGTCAAACTAAAGAGATGTAGAATGCATTTTCCAACAAACTCTCCCTTTTGATAATATGAAATCCCGTTCATGAAATATAAATCATTAAGAGCATGGTATAGTGTAATCAACAATAATCATGAACCATGAACATATTTATATATCAGGATAAAACATAAAGTGTTCACTTGCACTAAAAAAGTATTATAGTTTATGGAAGGTTCACCTAGAGGGGGGTGTTAGGTGATCTGGGTTCTTTTCAAAATATTAGCGCGATTTATAGCTACTCAAGTAGAGCACACAAGTATTGCACAAGAAAATCACAGCAGACGAAACAAGATCTATAGAGGTTCCTCAAGACCGGGTGTCTTGAGTAGTCCTCTGTGCCTACCTAGCAGTGTGCTAGGCTCAGCAAACTCCGCCAAATCTTTAGGCCCTCAAGCCTTACAACAAGGACCCGCAAGTACTACAGCCTAAGCTCGCAAGCCCCTACTGCACCCGAGCCCACAAGCTTGACACTCAGGACCTCAAGCCCTACCTAGATCAGACCAACAAGTCTAGCCTCTACCCTAGCCCGCAAGCCTCACAGGTATCAAGCCCTCAAGCTTGACAATCAGGCCCTCAAGCCCTACCTAGCTCAGACCCACAAGTCTAGCCTCTGCCCTGGCCCGCAAGCCTCACAGGTCTCAAGCCCTCAAGCTTGACGATATTGGACCCGCAAGTCCACTGCCCTGGCCCTCAAGCCTCACAGCTCTCCAGCCCTCAAGCTAGACACACAGATCTGAAAACAGATCTTATAGGTTTGGCCCGCAAGCCTTACAAGAAATTACAGTGATGAAAACTGTTTCTTCTACCTGATGAAGATTGGAAACTTGAGGTTGAAGAAGATGTTTCTGATTAAGATCTTGAAATCACAGTTCTTCTTCTATCTCTTCTCTTAGCCTGATGAGGAATGACTTCTTATCAATCGATCAAACGACTGATTCTTGTGAGAACACTTTCTGAGAATTCTTGTTTTTCTCTTTCTTTCTTTACGCCGTTGTTCCTGTTCTATTTGCTGTATGCGTAAGTTCGTTTTGATTGATGCTTACTTTAGGGCAACCTCTTATCTCTTTTATAAGACTGCGAGGCTCCCAACGGTCCTCTAAAAAAGTTCCTTAAGTGTCAGACGCCCCATTCCTTAAGAGCACGCGCTGATTGGACAATCAGGCGGCGGCATTGATTGCTGACAGCGCGTCCGCAATATTTGAATTCCGTCTCGATGATATTTCCATCTTCATGCCGATACTGACAGCGTCTCGGCGATATGGATAATATCTCGACGACAGGTCTTTGTCGATGCCTTTGGCCTTGGTGGATCTTCAAGTCTTTTAGCTTTTGCCTCTGACGCTAATGTCTCGACGATACGAGATATTCTGGCACATCTGCATATACAGCGATATGCTATCTCTGACTGTGTCATCGTGATCTTCTTTCTTGCAGACTGTCATCGTAATCACTTTGTTCTTTCGACGACATGAGCGATATCATGTCGACAGACTATTCTTTAGCAACTGCTTGTCTGCAGCTGACCTTCTTCAGTCTTCTCGACGTCATGCCTTCTTTACGACGATGTCTAACGCCATCAGTTACGCTTAGCCTTTTCAGCGACATGGCTTCTTCATGAGGATATCTGCACCTTCTCGACGACAAGGCTACTTTGATGAGGTCGATGATACTGCATCTTCTCAATGAAATTCCTTCGTTTGATATCTTCATGTCTTCTCTGCGATCGACGAACTGCATTCTGCATTCGACAAACTTCATTTTTCATCCAGGGAACTCTGCGTTCGACGAACTTCATTCTTCGTTCGACGAACTCGCCAAGACTCGATGTTTGCTTCTGTCATGTCGTTTGACGAACTTCATTCTTCATTCGACGAACTTCATTCTCCGTTCGACGAACTCGCCAAGTCTCAGTGTTTGCTTTGCTCATCATCATGACGACAAGCATACTTTGTCGATGACATTCCTTTAACTTCCTGAGATTATGAACTAGAGAAGTGATCAAATATAAAGTGAAGTTTTCTTGACTTGGTGACTTCTTCAAATCAGGAATCATGTGGGCAAGATTCCCAACAATCTCCCCCTATTTGAAGAAGGCAGAATCTTAATTCAGGACTACTTTCACTTGACAATAAATGTTATAATCTTAAATGGAAGGCATCTGCATTTAAGATTTTACTTATCTTTTGCTAAACTTATGAGTACATCAAGCTTGTAGCTCCCCCTTGATTTGATGTCTCTTCTTTTGTGTCTCCCCCTGCTCCTTGGCTCCCCCTATCTTTGAGGTCTTCTTGAGCATCTTTTCTTGAACATATTGATGCCATTTCTCCCCCTTTCTGACTTCCTTCCTGCAGCTCTCCTTTAGGTAGACAATAGTCCAAGCTCCCCCTTGCTAAGTCATAGTTCATCCAAATCCTGAGAGATTTTCTAACCAATCATCTAGAAAGGGATTAGTGAAGAATAAGTTAAGGATTACTCTAAGTTTAACATCCCCAATTGGAATTTGAAGAAGTTAAACTTAGCTTCATCTAGGGGCTTTGTAAATATATCAGCCACTTGTTTCTGTTGGGACAAACTCAAGGGTGATATCTTCATTTTCCACAAGCTCCCTGATGAAGTGATACCTGATATCAATATGTTTAGTCCTGCTGTGAGAGACAGGGTTCTTAGCAATTGAGATTGCACTTGAAGAGTCACAAAATATGGGTGTTTTGGTCATCTTTAGATTGTAGTTTTCAAGTTGATGCTGAATCCATAGCAGTTGGGCACAGCAGCTCCCAGCAGAGATATACTCTAATTCTGCTGTTGAGATTGCTGCACTGGTCTGCTTCTTACTGCTCCAAGAGATCAGTCTTTGATGGCTGCGATGTCCCGCCATTTGCTCGTGATGCTCGAGACTGTTCAATTGATTGTGATGTGGTCCCGCAACTTGTTCGTGATGACATTGCTGAAGAGGCGGAAGCCGTCCGCCACTTAGAGTTTGACGATGGTGATGGCCGATGCCGCCAGCTTGAAGATTGGGATGTTGCCGCGGCACAAGAATGTTAATTAATAGTTATAATTATTTAATTATAACTATTAGTTAACGCCGTCATGCTATAAAAAAACTATCAATTATTAATTATCACTATAATTTTTAGTTAAGCCATTTATTATGCTTTGTCTAATTTTTGGGACTTGTATATTTATTTGGTTAAACTGGGCTGCATTTAGCCTCTTTGATGTAAAGCCTATATATAGGCAAACTATTGTGTTTTTGGAGACATTGAATGAATGAAAAAAAAACTGAACCCTAATTTTGTCTAAATCGTATCTCACGTTCTCCCTCACAGCCGTCTTCTCCCTTCCCCTCACGTCTCCCTCCTAACCGCTGGTTTCCCACCGCCTCTTCCCTCTACCTCTCACGTCCCCTCCCACTCTCTCTCGTTCTTACAAGGCTGCTCTCTCTCCCTTCCTCTCAAACCGCCGGTCACCCTTCCTCCTCTAGAAAATCCGGCCTCTTGGTGCAGCCGCACCTCATCTCCTCCTCCCAGCCGGCCCCCATTTGCTGCCTCCTTGCCGTTCTTCCCCACCCTTCTATTTCCTGTGCTCTACCACACCTAGGTTGCATCCTCCTCTTTGATCCTGTCTTGGTGTGATTCCGGCAAGGGTGTTCAATTCTTCCATGCAGCAAGACCACCGGCCGCCCCTCGCTTCGGAGAAAGACGACTTCAAACCATCATCCGGCGCGGCTCCGACGACTCCCGTGGAAGTGCGACCCTTCTACTAGCTTTCTCGTGCGTGCGTCTCGCGGGTTTTGGGTAATCCCTTCCCCCTTCTCTTTTGTGGGCTTCGTCTATATTTATGCGAGATTGCGGTGGAATCATGACTGGAATATTTATCCTAATTTGTTGAAATATTTGCACGTTGTAATTCTGAAATTTAAAGCATTAGTATTGTCCGGATTCTTCGCTAATTTTGCATCGGGTAGGTCTCTTGAAGCCTTGCGAAATCGGATTGTTCAATCCTTGATTTTGCCTTGCGTCTCGAGATTTGGTATACCTACGTAGTTGGTTTGTCGTGTTGGTGCGCTAGCGTAGATTGACTCGAAATCCGTTGGCCTGCATCAATTTGGTATCAAAGCGAGGTTAGCCAAATTTCTTAATTTGGCCCGGTCCCTTTAGGTCGCTAGTGCTCTAAATTATTTTCTGAATTTATTTTGTACGAAATTTTTGGGAGCCAACCCGACCCCTTTATCGAACACTCTTTGGTCGGAGTACTCTTGGACTATATTGTGTTTGCTTGTGATACACTTGTGTTGCGCACATTAGTTGACCGCGCGCGTTGTCGCGGTAGCCTGCATCGTTGTGTTAATTTGCTAATTGACACCATCCTGGTTTTGCGGGCCGCTAGCAGCTACCCCTCATTCCGAGGATGGCTCATGATGTTTATGTTTCCCGGTTAGACTCATTGTATGCCAAAATTATGGCTAAACACCACCCAACGCCGCCTCCATTCCATAGGGACACTGATCGTGCACGCACTTCTGCTCACACGAGAAATCCGGCACCCCTAGTTCATGCTACCCTTAAACAGGGGAATAGGTCTGTTGAAGAATACATGCGCCTTTTTGAGGACATGTTGGTTAGGTACGATGTCCTGGAGATTCCTATGGTCACCCTCTCACGGTTTCGTAGGGGGCTCAATCCCGACATTCAAGGTAAACTCCTCCACTACTGTCACTCTGACTTAGACACTTGCTATAGCGCCGCATTGGAAATTGAGACGCACCTAGCTCCCAAGTCTAGGACTCGTTCGTTCCACAAATCTCCTGATAGAGTTATTGAGTCTTCTTACAACACCGTGTTTGTGTCCTTGACTGAGCCTACCGCTGACGGCGACGTCTTTATTCAGGACGATCTTAGCGACGATGAGGAGATTGGTTACCCTAGTGATTTGGAAGAAGATCTTCCCTCGGAACCGGTTTTAGATGTGTCTGATGCTTCTGAGTTAGTGCCTTTGATTGAGTCGATCGCTGAGGGCAAGGTCGTTAATGAGAAAGAACGTCGCATTGTTGTGGAGTTGGCTATCCCAAGTGTCATCGAAGTGGGTTTCCCCTCGGTAGTGCCTCATCCTAGTCAGTTTGTTTTACCTATGTCTCTGGCCCCTCCGTTGGCCTTGCCCCGTCGGACATCTTTTGTTGAGTTGTTAGATTTGGTGCTCAGTTTTTTCAACACCCTTAGTATTTCTCGCATGCAGTTCTGTTCATATCCGAGAGCGCCCGCTGCTAGAACTAGTGATTTGGAGTTAGTCTGGTCAGCACCCAAACTGTTGTCTAGGGACTCCTTCAATGAATTAACACTTAGGGGCGCCGACCCGTTCATGATTATGAGGAACTTCAGATTTGATGCTTTTGTTCTGGATTTTCACGTTGCATGGGGTGCTTCACCTCTTTTCAATTTTTTGGATTTTTATTTGCATGTCTATGTTCCACCTGAGTGGCCTTCTTTGTCGTTTCTCTCTCCCACTAAATGTTCTCTTGGGTTGGGAAGTAAGAGTGTTTCCGTGTCTATCTTCCACGTGGGTCCCTTGGTTCTTGCGCCGGATGGTAAGATTTTAGTTATTTTTCTTCGGACTGACATTTTTTCGAGTTTCCTCGAAAGCATTGCTGTTGTTGTTATGCTTGACATGTTTTTTCTGATGAGTGATGCCCGCACTACTATCATTGGGATACTCGGGCCAGATTTGGTACATGTGGGTACTACCTTCGACTACATTCCCCTTCCGAGCCACTCATCAGTGATGAGTGATTTTGAGTGGGGCAGGATTGATGGCTGCGATGTCCCGCCATTTGCTCGTGATGCTCGAGACTGTTCAATTGATTGTGATGTGGTCCCGCAACTTGTTCGTGATGACATTGCTGAAGAGGCGGAAGCCGTCCGCCACTTAGAGTTTGACGATGGTGATGGCCGATGCCGCCAGCTTGAAGATTGGGATGTTGCCGCGGCACAAGAATGTTAATTAATAGTTATAATTATTTAATTATAACTATTAGTTAACGCCGTCATGCTATAAAAAAAACTATCAATTATTAATTATCACTATAATTTTTAGTTAAGCCATTTATTATGCTTTGTCTAATTTTTGGGACTTGTATATTTATTTGGTTAAACTGGGCTGCATTTAGCCTCTTTGATGTAAAGCCTATATATAGGCAAACTATTGTGTTTTTGGAGACATTGAATGAATGAAAAAAAAAACTGAACCCTAATTTTGTCTAAATCGTATCTCACGTTCTCCCTCACAGCCGTCTTCTCCCTTCCCCTCACGTCTCCCTCCTAACCGCTGGTTTCCCACCGCCTCTTCCCTCTACCTCTCACGTCCCCTCCCACTCTCTCTCGTTCTTACAAGGCTGCTCTCTCTCCCTTCCTCTCAAACCGCCGGTCACCCTTCCTCCTCTAGAAAATCCGGCCTCTTGGTGCAGCCGCACCTCATCTCCTCCTCCCAGCCGGCCCCCATTTGCTGCCTCCTTGCCGTTCTTCCCCACCCTTCTATTTCCTGTGCTCTACCACACCTAGGTTGCATCCTCCTCTTTGATCCTGTCTTGGTGTGATTCCGGCAAGGGTGTTCAATTCTTCCATGCAGCAAGACCACCGGCCGCCCCTCGCTTCGGAGAAAGACGACTTCAAACCATCATCCGGCGCGGCTCCGACGACTCCCGTGGAAGTGCGACCCTTCTACTAGCTTTCTCGTGCGTGCGTCTCGCGGGTTTTGGGTAATCCCTTCCCCCTTCTCTTTTGTGGGCTTCGTCTATATTTATGCGAGATTGCGGTGGAATCATGACTGGAATATTTATCCTAATTTGTTGAAATATTTGCACGTTGTAATTCTGAAATTTAAAGCATTAGTATTGTCCGGATTCTTCGCTAACTTTGCATCGGGTAGGTCTCTTGAAGCCTTGCGAAATCGGATTGTTCAATCCTTGATTTTGCCTTGCGTCTCGAGATTTGGTATACCTACGTAGTTGGTTTGTCGTGTTGGTGCGCTAGCGTAGATTGACTCGAAATCCGTTGGCCTGCATCAGTCTTCCACCAAGGAATTGACATGTCCCTGAGGTACTCTTCCTATATTCCTTGCACCATGCATAATCTGCATCTGAGTAGCCAGTCAGTTCACATCCATTGTTCCTAGGGTACCATATGCTAAGATTGGATATACCCTTTAGGTATCTTAAGATTCTCTTGATAGAGACTTGATGAGATTCCTTAGGATTCACTTGATATCTAGCACAGACACATGTAACAAACATTATGTCAGGCCTACTTACAGTTAGATAAAGCAAAGATCCAATCATGCATCTGTACTTGGTTTCATCAAAGGGTATGCCCTTCTCATCCTTGTCCAGAGACACATTGGTTCCCATTGGAGTATTCATTGAAGAAGCACTCTCCAATCCAAATTTCTTGACTAGCTCCCTAATGAATTTGGTCTGGGAGATGAAAATACCATCATCAGATTGTTTCACTTGGAGACCTAGGAAGTATTTGAGCTCGCCCATACTGCTCATCTCAAATTTCGATGCATCAAGTTGGGAAACTTTTTGCAGAGATTGTTATTTGTAGAGCCAAAGATGATGTCATCCACATAGATCTGCACTAGCAAGATCTTGCCCTTTACTTCCCTTAGGAACAATGTCTTATCAATCTTTCCCCTTGAGAATTTGTTCTCAATTAGAAAGCTTGACAAAGCCTCATACCAGGCCTTAGGTGTCTGTTTTAAGCCATAAAGTGCTTTTCTAAGAAAGTAAACATAAAAAGGGTGAGTAGGGTCTACAAAACCTGAGGGCTGCTCTACGTATACCTCCTCTTTGAGGTCACCATTTAGGAAGGCTGACTTCACATCCATCTGGTAGACCTTGAAACCTTGGTAGGCTGCATAGGCCAGAAACAGTCTTATTGCTTCCAGTCTGGCTACAGGAGCAAATGTCTGATCAAAATCTATTCTTTCCTCTTGTCTGTAGCCTTTTTCCAATAGCCTTGCTTTATTCTTGGTGATGATTCTATTTTCATCTAATTTGTTTCTGTAGACCCATTTAGTTCCTATGATGTTCTGTCCTTGGGGTCTTGGAACCAATTTCCAAACTTTGCATCTCTTAAATTGGTTCAGTTCCTCCTGCATTGCTGCAATCTAAAATGGATCCTGATTTGCTTCCTCAAATTTCTTGGGTTCATTATGAGAGAGAAAACTCAGGTACAATGCTTCATTTGCAGCTCTACTCCTTGTCATAACACCTTGGTTGACAGCTCCTATAATTTGCTCATGAGGATGATCTTTTACTTGTCTCAGGGTGGTTGGCAGTATTCTAGGAATTTCTTCAGTTGCAGGTCTTTCAGGTTGCACTTCTTCTGCTATTTTTGTGTCTTCCACAACATCTGTTTCATGCTCAACATCTATTGATTGATCTTTACTTTTAGCTGAGGTACTTGCATTGTCTTCAATGGATAACTTCTCTATTCTTTTCACTGTACCTGCATTCACTAGAGAACTAGACCAGCCCTTATGTTTAAGGCTAGTCTCATCAAATAAAACATGTACAGATTCTTCCACTGTTTGGGTATTGATGGTGTACACTTTATAGGCCTTGCTATGAGAGTTGTAGCCAACAAAAATACCCTCACTGCTTTTCTCAGCAAACTTGGTTAGTTTGGCTTTCCCATTATTAAGGACATAACATTTACTACCAAAGATCCTAAAGTAGGATATGGTTGGTTTTCTGCCCTTCATTTACTCATAGGGAGTTTTCTTGTGGTCTTTGATGATTGAAACCATGTTTATCACATGACAAGCAGTGTTGACAGCCTCTGCCCAGAAGTATTCTGGTAGAGAGGAGTCACTTAGCATTGTCCTACTTGCCTCTATCAAGGTTCTGTTCTTCCTTTCAGCAACCTCATTCTGTTGAGGATTTCTAGGTGAGGAAAATTCTTGGGAGATACCTAGTTCTTGGCAGAATTCTGTCATGGTCCCTGACTAAAATTCAGTCACATGGTCACTTCTGAGTTTGACCACAGTACATTCCATCTCATTCTGGATCTGCCTGACAAAATTTCTTAAGAGATCTAGGGTATCTGATTCTTTTTGAGGAAGAATACCCAAGTGAACCTTGAGTAATCATCAACAACTACAAGGGTGTAGGCCTTCCCTCCTAAGCTATGAATAGGGCCAAACAAATCCAGATGCAGCAAAAATAAGCACCTAGAGGACTCTTTGTTAGATATGCTTTTAAAGCTGGTCCTAGTCCGCTTTCCAAGTTGGCAAGCAGACAAGGACCATCTTTGATGCACTTAATATTAGTTCCATTCCTAACTAGGTCTTGTGAGAAAAGCTTGCATATTGTCTTATAGTTGATGTGTGCAAGATTCTTGTGCCATTGTACACATAGAGCCTCTTTACCACCAGCTACAAGACATATGGGCATGGAAGAATTTGTATTGAGAAAGTTTAAGCAATAAATATTGCCACTCCGAGTGCAGTTAAGGTAGCCTCGGAATCTAAGGACTTCTTAATTAGGCACTTATCCTTGTGGAAAGTAATAACAAAGCCTAAATCACAAAGTTGACTTGTGCTTATGAGATTATGTTTCAACCCCTCCATATAAGCTACCTTTGTGATGGTAACTAACCCATTTGAGATGTTGCCATAGCCCTTGGTCACCCCCTTTTCTGAACCTCCAAAGATCACGGTTGGTCCATTCTCCACAGGGATGAACTCTTTTAAATACTTTCTGACTCCAGTCATGTGCTTGGAGCAGCCACTGTCCAAATACCAAATTGGAGATTGGTTGGCATTTGGACATACCTACAAAACAAATCACTTCCCCTTAGGTACCCAATATGGATTGGGTCCTTGGTTTCTGTTAGGGTGATATGATGGAACAACAAACCCCTGAGGGTTCTGCACTCTCTTTGCATTGAGCCCTATTGGGTTGAACCAATAGTCCAAACCAAAGTGGACTACTTTCCCACAGCACCAACATTCATATCTGTTATACCTTCTCTTCTGCTTCATCATCTGAATGGGATGGCAGTGTTGATGAACAGGAGAGAAGGCTTCTTGCCTAACAGATCTTGGGTGAACCTCATATGTGTGAGTCTGGGGAGGAATTGGTCTCACCACATTTTGGTTCACATTCTTGGGAACAGGCTTTGTAGGAATATCCTTTCCCCTGCACTTGACTGTTGTTGATGTAGGTCTGTGGGCTGAAGGACTTGACACCAGCACCTTCTTATAGGAAGGTCTAGCTTCAGGATCTTTGCCCGTAACTGTCTCCTGATTGAAACCGATACCAGCTATGAACTGTCCAGAGAAGGTGTCGATGATGGGCAGGATGGTTTTGGGCATAGAGAAGTTGGATGCAAGTTTCTTCTCAGCCAACAACATTTCCTCAAGGTCCTTGATGACCTTGTTCTTCTGTCCTAATTCAGCATTCTTAAGCCTTATGGCTTCCTTGAATTTGTCCACTTCTTTGCTCATAACAGCTAGCTTCTCAGCTATCTCCTGGAGCGTAGATTGAACGGACTTCAAGGAATCTAACTCCTTGGTCTGGACTTTGAGGAGTTTCTTACAGCCTATGAAGGCTTTCCACAAGGCTTTATATTGTCTTATCAGTTCAGACTCAACCTCATATTGGGATCTTGAGGCTGTGTTGTTGGCAGCAGACACACCCTTATCATCATGCAAGGAATCTGCTGCTGATTCAGAATCAGAGTCAAATAGAGAAGTTTTGTTAGTTACCTTCCCAGGAGAGATGTCATCCAGGTTGTCTTCACTGATGGCCATCAAGCCAATGAGTGCATCTTCCTCAGTACCAGAGGAGCTTGAGTCAGAATCACTCAGTGTTCTGATCTTCTTGGCCATGGATCCTTTTTTAGATTTCCTCTTGCTCCTTGAGCTTCTTATTTCTTCATAGTTCCTCGACTCCTTCTTCTTCGAAGGGCAGTCAGCAGCCATGTGACCTGTCTTGCTGCAGGAATAGCAAACAGTATTATTTAATTCATTTTTACCAGGGTTAGATCTGTACCTTTCCTCCCTGGGGGCTCTGGATCTGTCATGATAATCAGATCTTTTGGCGCTTGAGGAGGGGTTTCTGTGATTGTCCCTCCTCCTTCTATGTAACAGCTTCTTGAACTGTTTTGAGAGAAGGGCCACCTCTCTGTCAGTATCATCAGAATCTGAAGGACTGGCTTCTGATTCTTCACTACTCTCAGATCTGTTCTGAGTTGCAGAGGTCTTGCTCTTGGATCTTCTCGTGCTCTCAGCTTTTAGAGCCACAGATTTATCTCTTGAGCTCCCCTTTGAGCTTTCTTCTTCAGCCTTCCTGGTGTTGAGCTGGAGTTCATGTGACAACAACTTCCCATACATATTATTGGGCTCTATGATGCCCAGCTGACCCATCTCTCTGATGGCACAGATTTTGATGTCCCATTCCTTTGTGAGGGATCTAAGAAACTTGTCATTAAGATCAGAGTTGGTAAACTCTCTTTCATTGTTTCTTAGTCCATTCACTATCTTGAAGAATCTCTCATAACAGTTAGAGATTGTTTCATTCTTGCCTTGTTTGCAGGCCTCATACTCCTGGTTGAGAAGGGATTTCCTATCATCCCTCACCTCCTTAGTTCCCTCCATATACACGATCAGGGAGTCCCACATCTCCTTGGCCGTTTTGCAGTGAATCAAGTTCTGGTGGGTTGAGTCATCTATGGCACACACAATGACATTTTGGGCCCTCTTATCTAGGCCTGTCAAGGCTAGCTCATCCTTGGTCATGTCCTCATAGTTCTTGATCACCTTCCTTGTTGGATCAATGGTGAAAGTAGTTGTAGGGATAAAGGGACCCTGTTGGGCTGTTAAGTAGATTCTTAGATCAGCCGCCTCCATGAAAAGCCTTACCCTTTCCTTCCAGATGGGAAAGTTCTCCTTTGTGTAGATTGGGAGTTTCATGGCTCTCATTTCCCGATTCTGATCTCCACCAGCCATGGCGAGTCGTTCCACGATCTAAGATGGGAAAGTTCTCCTTTGTGTAGATTGGGAGTTTCATGTCTCTCATTTCCCGATTCTGATCTCCACCAGCCATGGCGAGTCGTTCCACGATCTAGATCAGACGGTTAAGTCTTCTTTTGATCAACCTCGCTTTGATACCATTTGTTGTTTATGGAACGTTCACCTAGAGGGGGGTGTTAGGTGATCTGGGTTCTTTTCGAAATATTAGTGCAATTTATAGCTACTCAAGCAGAGCACACAAGTATTGCACAAGAAAATCACAGCAAATGACATAAGATCTATAGAGGTTCCTCAAGACCGGGTGTCTTGAGTAGTCCTCTGTCGCTCTGCGCCTACCTAGCAGTGTGCTAGGCTCGGCAAACTCCACCAAATCTTCAGGCCTTCAAGCATTACAACACGGACCCGCAAGTCTTACAGCCTAAGCCCGCAAGCCCCTACTGCACCCGAGCCCGCAAGCTCGACACCCAGGCCCTCAAGCCCTACCTACCTTTGACCCACAAGTCTAGCCTCTGCCCTGACCCGCAAGACTCACAGGTATCAAGCCCTCAAGCTTGACAATCAGGCCCTCAAGCCCTACCTATCTCAGACCCACAAGTCTAGCCTCTGCCCTGGCCCGCAAGCCTCATAGGTCTCAAGCCCTCAAGCTTGACGATATTGGACCCGCAAGTCCACTGCCCTGGCCCTCAAGCCTCACAGCTCTCCAGCCCTCAAGCTAGACACACAGATCTGAAAACAAATCTTACAAGTTTGGCCCGTAAGCCTTACAAGAAATTACAGTGATGAAAACTGTTTCTTCTGCCTAATGAAGAGTGGCAACTTGAGGTTGAAGAAGATGTTTCTGATTCAGATCTTGAAAGCACAGTTCTTCTTCAATCTCTTCTCTTAGCCTGATGAGGAATGGCTTCTTATCAATCGATCAAACGACTGATTCTTGCGAGAACACTTTCTGAGAATTCTTATTTTTCTCTTTCTTTCTTTACGTCGTTGTTCCTGTTCTATTTGTTGTATGCGTAAGTTCTTTTTGATTGATGCTTACTTTAGGGCAACCTCTTATCTCTTTTATAAGACTGCGAGGCTCCCAACGGTCTTCTGAAAAAGTTCCTTAAGTGTCAAACGCCCCATTCCTTAAGAGCACACGCTGATTGGACAATCAGGCGGCGGCATTGATTGCTGACAGCGCATCCATAATATTTGAATTCCGTCTCGACGATATTTCCAGCTTCATGCCGATACTGACAGCGTCTCGGCGATATGGATAATATCTCGACGATAGGTCTTTGTCGATGCCTTAGGCCTTGGTGTATCTTCAATTCTTCTAGCTTTTGTCTCTGACGCTGATGTCTCGACGATACGAGATATTCTGTCATATCTGCATATACAGCGATATGTTATCTCTGACTGTGTCGTCGTGATCTTTTTTCTTGTAGACTGTCATCGTAATCACTTTGTTCTTTCGACGACATGAGCGATATCATGTCGATAGACTATTCTTTAGGAACTGTTTATCTTCAGCTGACCTTCTTCAGTCTTCTCGACGTCATGCCTTCTTTACGACGATGTCTAACACCATCAGCCACACTTAGCCTTTTCAGCGACAAGGCTTCTTCACGACGATATCTGCACCTTCTCGATGACAAGGCTACTTTGATGATGCCAACGATACTGCATCTTCTCGACGACATTCCTTCCTTTGATATCTTCATGTCTTCTCTGCGATCGACGAACTGCATTCTGCGTTCGACGAACTTCATTTTTTGTTCAGGGAACTCTGCGTTCGACGAACTTCATTCTTCATTCGACGAACTCACTAAGCCTCGGCGTTTGCTTCTGTCCTGTCGTTCGACGAACTTCATTCTTTGTTCGACGAACTTCATTCTCTGTTCGACGAACTTCATTCTTCATTCGACGAACTCGCCAAGTCTCAGCGTTTGCTTTGCTCCTCATCATGACGACAAGCATACTTTGTCGATGACATTCCTTTAACTTCCTGAGATTATGAACTAGAGAAGTGATCAAATACAAAGTGAAGTTTTCTTGACTTAGTGACTTCTTCAAATCAGGAATCATGTGGGCAAGATTCCCAACAAGTATGTCTCCCCCTACATACGTGTTCCCCCTGTCGATGTGCACTCTATAAGAGTATCTCTCCCTAAAAGTGATCTTCCCTAAATGACTAGCACATGACTAGATCATGAACGTTCTCTATTCTCCCCTCTTTGATGTTAACAAATGGGGTGGTCTAGATCAAACTAACATAAATATATGAGAGATGCAGCGGATTTGAAGAATAAAACACACATAGAAAGTAAATCATGAGACAAATAAGGGTTGACCGCAATAAAACCAGAGAATTAAAGAAATGGGTCAAAAACGCACGGGAAAATCAAAATACCACGTTAAGATTACAAAAGTTTTGCATTTAAAAACTTGGATAAATTATATGAATCGGACACAATACACGAGACTGAATACACATGAGTTTGCACACAATGTCAAAAGATTTTAGAAAACACATTCAAAGGAACATCATATGTGTCATGAATGGCAATCGTGCATTAGTACATACATGTAAGAGATAGATAATGCAGTTCAAGTCCAATTCCTATGCATGGAAGTGTTAGACTAAACAATAACAAGTGTTCATGTAGCATCAATGGAAATAACATCAAGTTAAATCAAAATAAATACAAGCTATATCTCAGTAATTTTATATGCTAACACAAGAGCTATGACACTAATTAATTTTCTGGGTTTGCACAAGATCGTAACAATTCTTTTAACCAAGGTGCTCATCCTCACAATGCTCATGGAGGCATATCAGGAGGAGTGACTAGTACTTGGGGGAAATCCTTGTCAACAAGATTGATAGTATATAATTTTTCATTAATTGAAGCACTAGCAAGTTTATCATCTTATTTTTCTTTCTTTTAGACAAGGTTCCCAAATCAAACAAATTCTTCCCACATAGATAGATACACTTTAACTTGTATACATAACTCATTTATCAATATAATTTTTTCCCAAAGCTCTATGCCCTATAGACGAGTATCATAATATTGATTTATCAAGTCATGCCTACAGTGTTAGTCACAATATCACGAGTTATGGAAAGTATGCATTTGGATTTCTACTTGAGTGCATTCTCTATGGATGTGTGGATGTGTAATATCATTGTCTAGCCTAAATTCTCACACATACCTAGAGGCATATGAGACATGCATTTCTAATTTATTAGCACTCAGTAGTAGCTACCTTTAGATTATGACATACCATGACGAAGACATACAATGTACACAAGGATTAGAAATTAAAAATCAAACTCTGTATGTAATCATGAAGCTTCAATTTCACGACATGTATGCCCCTTTTAAACTTGAACATCTTTAGTTTTTTAAGTTTTTTTTAAATAAACACAAAACAAACATAAACATAAAACAAAAGAAATTTGAGTTTGTGTGATTTTGAGATTTTCAAATTTTTATGTGATTTTGGTTATAAAAAAATTGGAAAGAAACTAACAGCAGACAGAAGTACAAGAGAAATGAATAAAGTAAACTCAGAAGAGAAATTGGACAATACATGAAAAGCATCTACCGCCGGCGGTATGTCTAACTCATAGCGGTAACTCACAGAGCCGTGATTTCTCAGGAATTCTGTCCAGATTTTGATAGTTTTTGCTTCTAATGTCGTCCTAGTATGATTGTGAAGTGTAATACCCATCTAATGCAGCAAAAACATTGGATAAAAAGACACGCCAGATGCGGTACATGATAATTAAGCTGTGAGATCAAAAATCCTCAATTCTAAGTGAAGGAGAGAAAATCGATTGTCAGGAAGGGGTCTGGTAAAAATATCCGCAAGCTGGTCGTCAGTACCAATAAATTTTACTCTCAGGTTCTCCTTCTTAATATGATCGTGAATAAAATGATGATGTACATCAATATGTTTAGAACAAGAGTAGTGAACTAGATTGTTCGTTATGTCTATGGCACTCTTGTTGTCGCACCTAAGTTCAACGTTATTAAAGTTTAGACCGAAGTCCTCTAATGTTTTTGACATCCAAAGTGCTTGTGCGCAACAACTTCCTAAGGTTATATACTCGGCCTCGGCAGTGGAGAGGGAAGCAGAATTTGGTTTCCTACTCGACCATGAAACTAATGTCGGACCTAGAAAGTGACAAGCACTTGTGCTTTTACGATAAAGGGAACATCAAGCATAGTCCGAATCAGAATATCCATGGAGCATGAAGTCGGTGGTGTGTGGATACCAAAGACCAAGATTTTGGGTGCCTATGAGAAACCTAAAGATATGTTTAACAGCTTTCAGATGAGATTCTTTAGGATTAGCTTGATATCTAGCACAAAGGCACACATCAAACATAATATCAGATTTTCAAAGCCGAATCGCTTAGGCATATCTTTTATGTATTTTGATTTGCTTATAAAATTTTTGGCATTCTCTTGAGAAATCTGAAATCCTAAGAAATACGTTAATTCTCCTACCAAACTTATTTCAAATTTGGTTTGCATCACTTGAACAATTTCAGTACATAAAGTGTCATTGGTGGCACCAAATATTATATCGTCTACATAGATTTGTAGAATAATTATATCGGAATCACTATGCTTTACAAAGAGTGTCATATCCGTACTACCCATCCTACAACCATGTTTTAAAAGAAAGGCCATAAGTCTATCATACCAAGCATAGGGTGTTTGCTTTAGACCGACAAGGCTTTCACTAGTTTGTAGGCATGCTTTGGGTGATCACCGTTCTTAAACCCGGGTGGTTGCTCAACATACACCTCCTATGTAATATACCAATTTAGGAATGCACTCTTGACATCCATTTGATACAATTTTATTTGTTTATAACTTGCAAATGCTAGAAACACCCTAATGGAGTCAAGACGTGCAACCGGTGCAAAGGACTCTTCAAAGTCAACGCCTTCGATTTGCGAGTAACCTTGAGCAACCAACCGTGCCTTATTTCTCGTTATCCTATACTCACTATCGAGTTTATTTTTATAGATCCACTTTAAGCCTATTACTGGATGGTTACTAGGACGCTCCACCAACATCCAAACTTTGTTTCGCTCAAATTGATTCAATTCCTCGTTCATGGCTAAGAACCAAGATTCATCATTTAAAGCATTCGAAATGTTCTTGGGTTCTATTTCAGATATAAAACATAAATTCGAGAATGATTCATGCAAAGTTGAGCCAGTCCTAACCCCATGTGAAGGCTCTCCAATCACTAGTTCTCGTGGATGTTGTTTTGAAAAGTTTAGAGTGCTTGGAGTCTTATAACCTTCAACATGAGTTGGATCATCTACTACTTCCTCTTTCTTTACATTCTCAACTTCCAAATGTACACCATCATCATTATCATCTTCATTTGATTTATACTCATTATTTGGTGTATTTTCATTAAAATGCATATGAATCGATTCTTCAACAGCCGAGATTCTTTTATTGTAGACCCTATTAGCACTACTCGTGGTAGAGTATCCTAAAAAGATGCCTTGGTCAGATTTTTCATCGAATTTTCCTAAATGCTCTTTGGTGTTTAGAATGAAACGTGGGCAACCAAAGACTTTAAAATATGAGACATTTGGCTTTCTATCATAATATAACTCATATGGAGTACGTTTTAAGATAGGGTGAAGCATGGTCCGGTTCATCACATAGCATGCAGTGTTGACCGATTCGGCCCAAAAATATCGAGGCAAGTTGTACTCGGCTAGCATTGTGCGAGCCAATTCTTGCAGTGTCCAGTTTTTTCTATCCACTACTCCATTTTGTTGCGGAGTGCGTGGAGCAAAAACTCGTGCCGAAAGCCTAAGTTATTGCAAAAATTAGTAAAATTTTCATACTTAAATCCCCCCCCCCCCCCTCATGATCTGACCTTATGCATTTTATTTTTAAATCTATTTTGTTTTGCAATCTAGTGCACATGGTAGAGAATTCAAAGACTATGTCAGATTTGGAAGATAAAAAGACAATCCAAGATAATCGTGAATAGTCATCTATCAACACAAAAGTATAATGTTTACCTCCTAGACTACAAGTAATAATTGGAGAGAAAAGATTCATGAGAATTAATTAAAGTGGTCTAGAAGTGGTAATGTTAGGTTTGCTTTTGAAAGATGATTTAGAGAACTTGCTCTTTTGGCATGGAGTACATAAAGAAGTCAAACTACCATTTAGTTGTGGAAGACCACGGATTAGCTTTTCTTTTGATAGTTTGACTATTATTTTGCTCACGGAATGACTGGGCCTCCGATGCCAAAGTTCTAGCTCTTCATTTTTCGCTACTAAGCATCTTAGATTAGAAGAGGATAAATCCTCAAACTTAATGGTATAGACATTATGATTTATATCTGTGGTGAGCAACACGGTATTCGATTTAGCGTTTATAATTTTACATGAGTTCTTAGAGGTTTCAAACACAACGTTCAAGCCCTTATCACATAATTGACTAATATAAATCAAATTATAAAACATAAAAATATAAATCAAGCCTGAACTTTTACATATAAAACATAAAACAAACAAGCAAACCAGATGACACAAGATATATAGTAGTTCCCCAAAACCTGGGTACATCTACTCTTCTACCCACTGGTAGGAATCCACTGGAGGTTGTTGATCAGGTGCCCTCACACCAAGGTGTTTTTGTTCAGGTGTCCACACACCACAGAGCTTTTGATCAGGTGCTCAAAACCAAGATGCAGGTTTTTGCTAAGGTGCCCTGTCACCGGGAGTTAACTTTTGAAGGGGGTTATAACCCTTTACAAGATGGGAAGGAATAAAGAAAACAGAAAAGGTTGAAGGTGTTCTTCTCTTTCTAAGAAGACTCTTGATGATGATGTTGAAGAGAGCTCCCCCTGTCTGATTTAGATTGATGACAGCTTGTGGATGGAGCTTCTTCTCTTGATTCAAATACTCTTCTTCTTCTTCTTCTTGTAGTGTAGATCCCTGAGCAAATTGTATTGATTGGTGTCTCAGGTTGTATAAGATCTACAAGAAAGAGTTTAGCAAAAAGAAGATATAATATATTTTGATCTGCTTCTTCTTTTTGCCCTCTGCTTTCTTTTTCCTGTATCTTCCTGTTTCTGCTGCTAGCTGCTATATCATCTTATGTTCTTCTCTGCTCTTTGCTTTGAATATATAATCAGGAGATTTTTTCGGATGATTTGAATTCTTGCAGACCAGAAAGGAAAGGAGATAAAGTCTCTTTAATTCTGATTCCTCGAGCAGAACAATTTTCGTCTTTGGCTTTGCTGCAACGGCTATATCATTTAATGCTTCTGCCACGGCTATTTCAAACAAAGGAAAGGCATCAATATATGTATAGAAATAATAAATATTGCATTATAAAATCTGACAGCATATATATAATATTTTAGTCGAACTGAGAATGATATAAAATAATGCTGAAGATATTTCGTCGAGCTCAGCTTCACGTTCGTCGACCTCATCATTTGATTCGTCGTTCTGAGCCTCTGTTGAATATTCGTTGAACGCAGACTTGAGTTCGTCGAACATAAGGATTCGTCGACCGCTGAGCCTGGATAATTTCGTTGACCGCTGAATTATTAAGTTGTTCGTCGAACGCAGACTTGAGTTCGTCGAACGCAGCTTATATTTAGTCGAGCGCTGCACATAGACAAATTCTTCGACCGCTGAGATTTGAGCTGTTCGTCGACCGCTGAGCCTGGATAAATTCGTCGACCGCTGAGTTTGAGCAAAAGCGTCGAGCGCTGCTTGGATTTCGTCGAACGCAGCTTTGAACCTTTTCGTCGACCGCAGAGCGTCGTTCGTCGAACGCAGATCGCCGATCGTCGAATGCAGAGAACTTATGTTATTTTTATTCTTCTCTTATTTTCAGCCTATTAATTATATCTATTTTCTCAGTATATTATTTATGTTATATTTATATATTATTTTCTCTTGTCTAAGTTATATAAGATGTGTTATGATAGAAGCTTAGACATTAAAGGTGGATCCTAACTCAAATCAAAACTAAGGTTCCAACAGAACAGGAAGAATCAACCAAGTCATAGTATCGTCGTGTCAACAAGTATCACACGACGATATCGTTGTGAAGTCCGGCATGATAAAGCTCTTCAGGAATCTTCCAGTTAAGTATTCGTATAAGTTAGGATGATCTCAATGATATCATCAAGAAGACCTCAAGTCTGCAAGACATTCATGGCGAAATCTTTGAGATGACTTCATGTTGCCGTGAGTGCAAGTGAGGTTGTGATATCTCATATCGTTGAGATATCCTTCTCAGAAGAAAATTTAAGAAGACTTGAAGATTTGTCCAAGTCAAGATGGATCAGTTTGACGGCAAGCTCTGTCATCGAGAAGTTGCTCATATCGTCGAGACAGACCAAGACATTTTGAAATGTGTTGTCTGCTACTAATGTCGTTGCCTGATGGTCCAATCAGTGCATATTGTTGTTAAGGTATGGGCCTCTGACACTTAAAGGACATCTGAGTAGACTGTTACTTGGTCCTTCAGTCATATAAAAGGATTAGTGTCTGCCCTAATTTCACGACAGAGAATTTACGAATCAATCAAACAGTAAAGACGGCTGTGTGAAGAAGGAACAATCTCTTGAGAACAAAACACTCTTGATCTCTGTTCTCTAAGTCTCAGTCAAGCAACATCGACTGTAAAGCCTTGTTACAGATTAAAGAAAGGATTGAAGAGAAGCATGTGTTCTACAAGATAAGATCTTTATAGTTTTCTCTTCAAGTCCAGAGGCCTTCAGCATCTGGCCTCAAAAGAACTCTGTAGTATTGTCATTACTGTGTTAAGTGCTTTTCATTGTTGTAACTTTATACATTCTCTGTAGGACTTTAATAAGTCTAAGTTGTAGGGTTCGTCAAGAACCTAAGATAGGATCTGTGATATATCTAAGTTGTAGGGCTTGAGGGTCTGAGTTGTAGGGTTCCTGGAACCTAAGGTAGGATCCTAGAAGGATCTGAGTTGTAGGGCTTGAGGGCCTCAGTTGTAGGGCTTGTGTGCCTGAGTTGTAAGATTTGTGGAGCAGATCTGAGATTTGGCGGAGTTTGCTGACTCTAAGATACTGTTAGATAGGCACAGAGTGACAGTGGACTAATCAAGACACATTGTCTTGAGGACCATTATAAATTTGGTATTCTTGTGTGTGGTGATATGTTCTATTTGCTTTTCTGCATAAAATTTTAAAACAGCCCCATCACCTATTCTCCCCCCGCCCCCCAGGTGATAGTTCCATAAATAATTAGTGGTATCAAAGCGAGGTTGATCAAAGAATGACTTAACAGTTTGATCTAGATCTTGGAACAATTCCCTATGGCTGGAAGTGACCAGTACAGAGAAATGAGATCCATGAAGCTCCCAACCTACACTAAAGAAAACTTTCCCATTTGGAAAGAAAGGGTCAGACTGTTCATGGAAGCTGCTAATCCCAGAGTTTTTGTGGTTGTTCAAGAGGGACCCTTCATACACATGGTTGCATCTACCATTGATTCTAACTTGAGAGTGCTAAAGAAATATGTTGACATGAGCAAGGATGAACTTTCCCTGGTAGGCCTTGATAAGAGGGCTCAGAACATTATTGTGAGTGTTACTGATGACTCAACCCTCCAAAACCTTATTCACTGCAAGACTGCTAAGGAGAAGATGGACTCCTTGGTTGTCTATATGGAGGGGAGTGTAGAAGTGAGGGATGACAGGAAATCCCTCCTAAATTAGGAATATAAGGCCTTCAAGCAAGGCAAGAATGAAAATTTCTCCAACTGCTATGAGAGATTTTTTTAAGATAGTGAATGGTATAAAAAACTATGGAAGGGAGTTCACAAACTCTTACCTAAATGACAACTTCTTTAGATCCCTCACTAAGGAATGGAATATCAAAATTTGTGCTATCAGGGAAATGGGTCAACTGGGCAACATAGAGTCCAAGAAACTATATGGTAAATTGATGTCTCATGAGCTTCAGCTTAACACCAAAAAAAATGAAGAAGAAGAAAGCTCAAGTGGGAGCACTAGGGAAAGGTCCATGGCCCTTAAGGCTGAAAGCTTGAGGAGAACCAAGGACAAGACTCCTGCAATTTAGGATAGCTCTGAAAGCAGTGAAGCTTCTGATGCCAGCACATCAGAATCTGACAACACTGATAAAGAACTGGCCCTCTTCTCCAAACAGTTCAAAAAGCTAATGTCTAGAAGGAGAAGAGACAACCATAGGTCATCCTCTTCAAGCTCAAGAAGATCTGGTCAACATGACAGACATAAATCTTCAAGGGAGGAAAGGTATAAATCTAAACCCAATAAATTTGAAGACCTTTTTAGAGGATATGCCTGGTGTGGGCATAGTGGAAAGACCTATGGGTCAATAAAATGGGCAGAGTTTAATCAGGAAGGAAAAATCCTAGCTGATATTGTAGGGAAGGTTCTGTTGTGCAAGCCCGGTTCTCATGACAGGATCTCTAAGGAGATGTTTGAGGTTATGTGTCGAATAATTCTCTCAAAGAAGACTGACTGGAGAGAATTCTTATTTCAAAAGATAAAAAGCAATATGAAGACCCCTTCTTATGGATGATTCTTGTCTCTCTTCCTTCTGAATTCTCTTGGGGAGGCATTGAAAAGAAAGATGGGAGTGCCTCTGCATTACTCTAAGAGGTTGGACTCTAAAATGTTGGACCGGTGGGACAGAGTGATATCCAAATCACCTAAAGATGCTCCTTTAGTCCAAAAAGAGAAGAAGAAGAAAGTTATACAAGTTGTTGACTCAGAGGAGGAGGAGGAGGAGTCTTCAAGTAATTCTAAGGAAGGGGAAGCCCCATCCTTACCAAACCCTGCTTTGACAGAGGAGGAGGTATCTCTTCATCAAGTAATCCCAAAAACATTGGATGAACCTGCTAACACAGAGGTTGTTGAAGAGAGAAGAAATCCTATTTAGGGAGGTTATCCAGTTGAAGAAGAGTCCCTACTTGGGAGCTCAGCCCAAGATACTGAGGTTGTTGAGGTGGAGACCCATCTGGGGTGCTCTACCCTAGTTTATCAGGGTGAAGATCTTGCTGGTGACAAGATTGGAACTTCAGTTCAGACAGAAGTCCAGGAGACAGTTGTCCTAGAAGCTGAGAAGATTACATGCAAAGAGCCAGAGAAGGCAAGGAGCCAGAAGCTGTTGAAGGTGAAGGACCCAACGGTGGGCTTGACCTTGTTTTATTCAAAGGAAGGGGAGTGTTGATAGAAGGAGAGCTTGTGCAGATAGACTCCCCTGCCTTTCAGGATAATAGCAGTATTCCTGAAAGTGATCCTAAGGTGAATGTTGCTGGAACATCTACTGAACAGTCAGGATTATTGTTATATATGATATCAGCACTGCTAAATGCTCAAGGGGAGAAGATGGAAAATTTTATTCTGAAGACAGTGGATGGTCTAAGGAGGGAAATACAGGCTGAGCCACAGGTTGTGAAAAATGATATACATCATCTAAACATATGGGATACTCATTTTCTTCACTTGACAGCACCAACAATGGAAAATCTGGGTGAACAGATAAACATCACCAGGCAGTCAACTCAGAAAATCACTAAGAATCAGGTCACTATTTTAGGAAATATTGAGCGTGCATTTCAAAAAGTGGCAGGTTTCATGAATGAAGATGGAGAGCTTATTATGGACATAGTGGATTTGAATACTCAAACTCTGGAAGGCATCTGCTAGAAGTCAGAAACATTCTAGATGGGGTTCAAAAGCACTTGCATGAAAGGATAAACTTAGTATAAGTGGCCTTAGATGAACATACAACTGAAGAAGTCCTAAAGGGGGAGAGAGCAATAAGAAATGCAGGCTCCAATCAGGCTATGTGGACTGTAAATCAAGTGAAGCAAGCCTTTCAAAAGCCTCCCTCAATTTTTGAAAGGGCAGAACCCTATGAAAGCACTGCCTTTTAAGAATATGGTGTTGAAGCTGGAGAATCTTCCAATTCAAGGAAAAGGAAAAGAACTCAGAGCAAGAAGTACAGACAAAAGAGACTAAGAGAAATAGAGCAGGATCCTCAATTAGGCAGGTGGAGTCCCACCTCTAGGACCCTTTTCTCAGAATCTAGGATGGAATTTGGATATCCCCAAGATGGCTCAGAGAGAGTGTACTATTCTGCTGACTAGAATCTGCACTTGAGAAATGAGGAGAGAAGAAGGAATCACAAGCTAGCTTTCCCTCATGGTCCTCCTCCTTCTCCAAAGAAGATACCGAAGCCAATCGGTTTCTATGAAAGGTAGAAGAGGAAAGGCAAAGGGAGTAGCAGTAGGAATTGAAGATCATCTCTGAAATGTGTGTCTAGAAAATGAGATGGGCAAATGATTGAAAATTTTGTTTAAAATTGTATCTCTATTTATATAATATTGGTAGTTGAATCTTTTTTTGTTGTCTGAGTATCTTTAACTTTGATTCTATTTATGTTTGGTGTTTACCCAGAAAACCGCTTCCGAATAGCATTACTCGCAGACCGGGCGGTCTGAGGATACAAGTCGCCTAGTTCAGGTTTTCCAAGGTCCATCAGCACCAACCAGCAAAGACCGGGCGGTCTGACATGATTCAGATCGCCTTCAGATATTGAGGACTACCAAGGCCTAAGTAAAAAAGACAAGTCGCGGTCTCAAGTCGGAGACCGCCCGGGTTGCGCCCTGGAGATCAGCCAAGCCCCAGTTCCAAAGGCAAGTCGCGGTCTCAAAGTAGAGAGCGCCCGAATTGTATCGATGCCTTGGTCACCGCATCATCAACCTTTGGTCAGGCAGGTCGGAAGCGTAAGCCGCCAAGCCGCGCGGCTTCCCTCTTTTTCCTTTTTGTATCCCGTCACCGCCTGCCCGTTTCTCCTGTACCCGGGCAGCCGGTTATTTTATCCCTGCCCGTTCGGGCAGGCCCCCAAGCTTATAAATAGGGGGCGGCACCGTTCCCAAGACATGCACACTCGAATCCAGGAGCTCGCTTGTTTGAGCTGCGGTCTCGAGTTTCCCGTCTTGCGAACTGTCTGACCGGCCGGCTTCTTCTTTTCTGCTCTCGCAGCCCGCTGTAATCACTTTACTTCAATCAAAGGAAAGCCCGTCACAGGAGGGGCATTCACCGTGACGGGCAAAGTCTGGTCCTGACCGCTGCCAGCGGTCTCAATTCCCTTAACTAAAAAGTAACCGGCAGCCCGCAGCCTCCGATTTCCTTCGGAGGTGCGATTTCGGACTCAACAGAAACACGCGACCTTCAGATCGCGGATTATTGGTGAAACCCTTGTTACAATGTCAAACCGTCAGTTCCCCCTTGGAGACCGCTCCGATCACAGTGAAGACTCTTTGTGGGAAGCCTTGGAGCAATCCAGAAGAGAAGTCGAGCGGGCTCAGAAGGCGACTGATCAGCGGTTAGACGCAATCAGTCAGACTTTGGCTCTATTAACCGAGCGGTTAGTTCCACAGCAAGCCGCGGTTAATCAGGCGGTGACTCTGGTCCCTCCTCCGCCTCCTCCTTATCCTCTACCACAAGCCGCCAACTTCCAACCCCAGCAAGAAGGTTTTGCGGCCAGGCAAAACTTCTACCAGGAAGCCGCGCACAGCATGCCGGCTCGAGTCCTTGATTTCCAGGGGGTGGCTTCTCATGCTGCCCGCCTTTCTTACCCGCAAGAGGGCGCAGCCCGTTTCTCCTACCCGCCTGAGGTTGCTGTTCATCACTCCTACCCGTCGGAAGCTGCTGCCCGGTTCTCCTACCAGGCAGCTTGTCCGCGAGTAGCCGCAGCTCCGGCGGCTTATTACCCTGCTCCTCTATATGAAGATGTTGAAGAAACCTCTCCCTTCGTGGATGAAGTTCGGGGGGAGCCAGCCCCTAATAATTTCAGAGAGCCTCGTCTGCCAGCTTTCAATGGAGAAACTGGTCCCACTGTTCATCTACAAGCCTTCAAGTCGGCCATTGCTCTTAGGACCCTAACTGATGCAACCAAGTGCAAACTCCTTGTGACCTCCTTTGAAGGACAAGCAAGGGAGTGGTTTTATGGGTTGCATCCCAGATCGATCAGTTGTTTTGCCGAGCTACGCAGGGAATTTCTGCTAAGATTCTCTACTTCAAGGAAGAGAAAAAGTGGCCCGGCGGCCCTTTTTGACATTAAGCAGCGGGATGACGAAACGTGGGCCCGTTTCGTTGACCGCTTCCAGAAGGAGATCATGGAAGTTCAGAACGTGGATCCAGAGCTATATATGGTTGCCCTCATTCATGGCTTGAGAGAGCCCCCCCTAAAGTTTGAAGCAAATATAAGGGAGCCAAGGACTTATCAGGAAATGATAAGTTTGGCAAATTTGTTCATTAGAGGAGAAAAGAGCAATCCTGGTTATGTCGCAAAGCTGGTAAGCGACAAGGAACAGTCCAATCCATCCTTTCACAATCCACCATCAAACCAGTCCCATTTTGAACCCCGTTCCCAGAGGGGAAGAAATTATAAAAATAAACAACCCTTTATTGGCCATCAACGGTTTCAGGATCAGAAACCGCCGTTGGCCATCGCTCCCGCTCCATTCGTTCCTCTTCCACAAATCATGCTGGTATACTTGCCACAGTATACCGCGCAGCCACCTCCAATCATTCCATCCACTCAATATGATGACTCGCAAGAGTCGTTTACTCCCTTAAATGTCACCATGGACGAAGTGGTCCAGATCCTCCAGAAAAGGCCAGATTTCAAAAGGCCTGCTCCTCTGAAGTCGGATATTCGCAACCGAAATCTAAATCTTTACTGTGAATATCATAAAGAGGGAGGGCATCTGACCGAAGACTGTCGGGCCCTTCGCTTGCTGATAGAGAGGCTCTTGGGAGAAGGAAAACTTCGGGGCCTAGTTCGGAAAGAGGCAACTGCAGAGCCAGTCGCCGAGAAGAAAAAAGAAACAGTGGAGGTGACCTGGGAATGCGCCAACGTCGAAGACGCCGGCTGTTATGGAGACATTCATCCTTCCGCTGAATGCATCGAAGTCAATGATGTGGGCCCCTTGGGGGACATTTATTGCATTCACGGAGGGGCCGGAGCGGAGTCGTCTCGCAAATCCAGCATCGCGAGAGTTCTGAAACAAGAGGTAGCAGCAACCACAAGCTCTCCCCCTGAAAGCACCATTGTCACTTTTGGTCAGGAGGACCTTCCCCCCAATGTCAATCCCTTCGACAATGTTGTGGTCATCAAGGTCGTCGTCGAAAATTATACTATTAACAAAATTTTGATCGACACAGGCAGCTCTGTCAATCTTCTCTTCCGCCCGACCTTTGAAGCCTTGAAAACTGGGAAGCCTCTGCTTTCCTTCGATGGGCCCCTCTATGGCTTTTCAGGGGAGAAGAAAGAAGTGGAGGGTTTAGTAAAGCTTCTGGTCTCGCATGGGGGAGTAATAAAGCTGATCAATTTCGTGGTAGTGGATGCTCCAAGCAACTACTGCGCCATATTCGGAGACCAATCCTTAATGCATACAAGGCAGTGGTGTCCACTTTCCACCTTGCCCTCAAGTTCGCTGCTGAAGGGAGGCAGTATCGTGTCCGAAGCAACCTGAAGGTGGCTCGGGAGTGTTACGTGCGGACTGTCAACATGATTTCTGACGTTTCATTTCCCGAGGCCACGGCTGAAGTTTTCAAAGTTGCTGAATCTTTGAAGGCTGCTGAGGAGAGGAAGGATCGAGAAGGGGCTCACCTGGAACCTGCCCAGGCAACCCAAGAAGTCCCTATTGCTGAAGGGGAAGAAAAGAAGCTGGTCATCACTGCTGAGTTGCTGGAGGAGGAGAAAGTGGAGTTGATCTCTTGCCTTTTGGAGAACCTGGATATCTTCGCCTGGTCAGCGGAGGATATGCCAGGAGTGGATACGGACGTGGCTTGTCATCATCTGAATATATCTCCTGAGTTCAAGCCAGTCCAACAAAAGAAAAGAGAAGTGGCGACCAAGCTGGCAGTACCCATCAGAGAGGAGGTTGCCAAACTCCTAAAAGTGGGTTTTATTTCTGAAATTCAATATCCCACGTGAATGTCGAATGTTGTAATGGTTAAAAAATCCAGTGGGAAGTGGCGCATGTGTGTGGACTTTACCAAACTTAATAAAGCATGTCCCAAAGATTGCTACCCTCTGCCTCGGATAGATGTCTTAATAGATTTCGCGGTTGGGTATGATTTTATGAGTTTTCTCGATGCTTTCTCTAGGTACCACAAAATTAAAATGCACAAACCTGATATCCCGCACACCTCATTTATCACAAACGATGGGTGTTACTACTATCTCGTAATGTCCTTCGGTCTTAAAAATGCGGGCGCAACATATCAAAGAATGATGGATACCTTCTTTAAGCATCAAAAAGGAAGGAACCTCGAAGTTTACGTTGATGATATCCTTCTAAAAAGTAAAACATTTTCATTGCACTTGAAAGACCTCGTAGAGACGTTCGCTACTCTACGGAGGTTCAAGTTAAAAATGAACCCGTTGAAATGTGTGTTTGGGGCAAACAAGGGAAAGTTTCTCGGGCATCTCTTAACTCTCGATGGCCTTGCACCGAATCCAGATAAGGTGAAGGCCATCCTTGATATGGCCCCTCCTCGTAGTTCCAAGGAAGTTCAGCAACTTGGAGGGAGCTTGGCAGGATTGAGCAGGTTTATCTCCAAATCAGGAGATAAAAGTGCCCCGTTCTTTAAAATACTACGGGGAGGATCAAAGTTTTAATGGAGCGAGGAGTGCAACAGGGCTTTCGAGCAGCTAAAAGTACAGTTAACTTCAACTCCGCTACTCCAAAGTCCCCGTAAGGGGGAAATATTATTCTTATATTTGGGAGTCGGCCCAGATGCGGTAAGTTCTGTCCTCGTTCGGGAAGAAAAGAGGAAACAGTTTCCAATCTACTACGTCAGCCATATCCTCAAAGATGCGGAGACCAGATATAGGATCTTGGAAAAGCTAGCTTTGGCTTTGGTTATGTCATCGTGAAGGCTCCGTCCTTATTTTCAGGCTCATCCTATTCAAATAATTACAAATCATCCTTTGAGAAGCGTTCTTGAAAAACCAGATCATTCAGGGAGGCTGGCTAAATGGGCAATTGAATTAAGCGAGTTCGAAATATCCTACGTTCCGAGGACAGCAATCAAAGCACAGGTTTTGGCAGATTTCCTGGTTAATACAGCAGAACCTAGTCCTGAACAGGTGGTGAAATCTCCTTTGGCTTGGGTCATTTATGTGGACGGGGCTTCTGGTAAAAACTCTGTGGGAGCCGGGGTAGTTTTAATCAGTCCAAATGGCATCAGGCTGGAGCAAGCTATCAAATTCTTCTTTCCAGTTACAAATAATCAGGCAGAATATGAAGCACTTCTGGCTGGGTTGAGGCTTGCAAAAGAGCTGGGCGTAGAACATGTACATGTTAGAACCGATTCATTGGTAATGGCCTCTCAGGTCCTGGGGAATTATGAGACAAGGGAGACGATTCTGAGAAAGTATCTGCTGTTAGCCAAAAAGGAAATCGGAAGATTCAAGTCGTTCATTATCGAGCATATCCCAAGAACGCAGAATGAGGAAGCAGATGAGTTGTCAAAGTTTTGTCTTCCATCAGGGGGAGTGACCTTTGAACTTTTCCATCCGGCAACAGATGAAGCGGAACTCATGCAAATTGATCAGAATCCTTCATGGAAGGACCCTTACGAGCTGTTTCTGTCAAAAGGGGAGTTCCATCATTCCATCAAAGATAGAAGAAGATTCAAAAGGAAAGCAGCATACTATTATCTGATAGCGGGAGTTCTCTACAGGAAGACTTTGATCTCTCCCTCAGCACGGTGCATTTCCGAGGATGAAATCTCAACCATACTTCAGGAGGTTCATTCCGGGGAGTGTGGTATCCATTCAGGAGCAAAGACTCTGGAAAAGAGAATCTTAAGGCAGGGATATTTCTGGCCAACCATGAGGAAGGATGCAGAAGCATTTGCCAAGTGATGTGTTCAGTGTCAAAAGTTCACCCCTCTCCAACATCTGCCAGCTCAGTCACTCAGGTCAATAACTGCGCCATGGCCCTTCGCAGTTTGGGGGATGGATCTTATCAGACCCTTCCCAATAGCCAGCGGCCAGCGTCGCTTTATTATTGTAATGATTGACTACTTCAGCAAGTGGATTGAGGCGAAGGCATTGGCGAAAACTACAACCCAAGTTATCAGAAACTTCATCTGGGGAGAGATAGTCTGCCAGCATGGAATTCCGCTAGCAATCGTCACTGACAATGGTCCACAGTTTAACAATTCAGAGATGATAACCTTCCGTGATTAGGTTGGAATTGACCTTCGGTTCTCTTCTGTGCATCATCCGAGAATGATGGTCAGGTAGAAGCCGCAAATAGGCAGATCCAACAGCTTCTGATGAAGAGGGTCTTGAATCAAAGAGGAAATTGGGCAGACCAACTTCCTTCCATCCTTTGGACTCTTCGTACTACTCCATCTTCAGCTACCGGGGAAACACCGTTCAAATTATCTCATGGCTCGGAGGCTGTAGTTCCTGTAGAATTTGAGGTGGTCACTCCAAGAGTCGTGTATGCAAAGGAGGGAAGAGAAGCATGGATAGAAGACAATGATGAAGTTATCAAGCATAGTCTGGATCTGATCGAAGAGCTTCAGGACGAGGCAACAATCAGACAGGAAGAAGTTAAAAGGAGAATGGCAAAGTACTTTGACAAGAATGTCAGGGTAAAACATTTTGCAGTAGGAGACGTTGTGCTAAAGAAAGTTGATGCAGCAGCCAGAACAGGCAACGTCGGAAAGCTGAATCCCAATTGGGCCGGACCTTTCATCATCAAGGAAGTACTAAAAAGCGGGGCTTACCACCTTCAGACAAGCGAAGGAGAAGACATCTCACGCACCTGGAGCGGTGACGATCTTAAACGGTTCTATCCTTAAAATGTCTTCTTTACTTTCTTGCATTTTTTGGATATTTTAATGAGAAGCCCCATACTGACACTTCTCCATGTCTGATGGTTCTTTTTTACATTTTCTTATATATCAACCTCACTGAACCGCGGAGATATCGCCAAGTTCTGCTTGAACCCCCTCGAATTGTAGTCATTAGCGTAAAACCACAAAGATCATGTGTAGCGGGGAGTTTTCGCACACATGTAGTGGTAGCTTGCCAATTCCCGTGCGGTGGTCTTCGGAACCTTGGATCCCGGCTGATATCCGACACACCCCTGCATCAAGGGAGGTCTAGGTGAATGTTGGCTCTATCATGCCCCGATAGGGATATAGTTACAGCTTTGATGATCTTTCTGAGGAAAGCAATGTCGGTATAGCCCCCGCGGCATAACCACACCTGCCCAACTGATCATCTTAGCCTGTGACCATCGAATACTCCTAGGTACTCTCAAGTGATGCCTAAGGGGGACCCACAACTGAGTTGATCTCTCTGAGGAAAGCAATGTTCGCCGCCTAGGCCCACCTGCCCAATTGATCAACTCAGCTTGTAGCCCTAGGCAAGAGAGTAGTTGAGTCGCTTACAGCCCTTATGACCACTTGAGGAAAGCAATGTTCGCCGCCTAGGCCCACCTTCCCACTTGGTCATCTGGTTCTGTACTTTTTCTTTATTTCTTCAGCTCTTATGACCACCTGAGGAAAGCAATGTTCGCCGCCTAGGCCCACCTGCCCACTTGGTCATCTGGGTCTGTACTTTTTCTTTATTTCTTCAGCTCTTATGACCACCTGAGGAAAGCAATGTTCGCCGCCTAGGCCCACCTGCCCACTTGGTCATCTGAGCCTGTGGCCATTTTCTTGTTACATTACAGGAAATTATCTCATCTCATCCTGTATGGTCACTCTAGACCATTTGGGAGAAAAAACAGGATTTTTATTAGGTACATTACAAACCGGTCGGCTTGATGCTTAAACTGGGCGGTTTGAAACAAGCAGGTACCAAGGTTATCGGGTTGTCTGGTTATTAAACCAGGCAGTTTGAAACAAGTAGGTACCAAAGTTATCAGGTTGTCTGGTTATTAAACCGGGCGGTTTGAAATAAGCAGGTACAGAAATTATCGGGCGGTCTGGTTATTAAACCGGGCGGTTTTAAGCAAGCAGGATATCATAAAATACCGTAAAGCCTATCAAAGTGTGGATCATAACCGTGACCGATCGGTCTTATCATCCTATTTATAATCTATCGTTCTTATGAGTATTAATTCTATCCGTTCGGGTAGAAAAGGGCTCTTCACATGGAAAGTAATTATGATTCTTGCAAGATAGAGATTACTACATTAACCGCTCAGGTTATATACAGATCGCACGGATTCATTCAGTTAAATCTTATGTTCAAGAGTGGAACTTTCGGAAAATTTAAATTACGAGTCGTTCGAACTCAATACTGAATTCACGACTTGTTGATTATCTTCTTCTGATTCGGTATTTCTTATTTTTGCAAGGCAATTATGTAAGACCGGAAAGTAATCGCGCGGCTTGGATTCATATATACAGAGACATCCAATCATATGAGATATGTTCAAGTCGCATCATTTACAGTCAGACTGAAACTATTGCGGTGGCTTAAACTTACATCTGGCTAACTCAGGGTATTCATATTCAGAATCTAGAAAGTTCGAATTTCTGTCCACACAACTGTATATCATAACCGCATCAAACTATTTACCGAAGTATGAATGGTTGAAATTCTTCCGGGTTATATGGCATTCGCCGAGTTGGGATCACGGGAACAAGCCGCCCGAACAGGGTTTATAGCATTCGAATGGCTATCGGAATTTTTTGAAGGTTCAGCACCCGAACTGACTAGGTCATTATAAAGCCGCACGGCTTGGCTAGAAGAAAGTTAATTACCCAAAGCAGAAAGAAATCGTAAACAATTACAAGTAAGTCGCAGAAAGTAAGCGGCCAGACAGGTGAAAACTTTCCATTTTCATTGTCAAAATATTTTTACATTGTGTTTTAACCGACCGGCTAACAGAATCAAATCGTCGGCTATCCAAAATAAAAACAAAATACAACTATTTATCACCCGACTTGAGCTTCTTAGATGTAGGAGCACTCGAATGTTCGCTGCCTCCAATCGAAACCTCGGGAGAATAGCCCTCGCTGCCCGACGAAGTCGAGCTGTTCAGCTCGCCCGACTTGCGCTCGGCCTCTTCCTCAGAATCGCTGGACTCAGAGCCCGAGCCACTCTCACCATCCTTAGTCGCAGCGGGCTCTTCAACTTCATCATCCTCGTCGTCGCTTTCCTCCGAACTGGACCCATCAACATTATTCTTTCCTTTGGCCTTCCGCCTGATCATCTCCAGTTTCTTTTGTAAAGTCGGATAGGCATCAGAAAAAGTGAAATGCTCAAAACCGGGCGCGAGACCTCCGAGCTCTCGCATGCGGTTAAAAGCATTATCGATTCCCTCGGTGACATGGGGGAAAAGTTCTTCTTGATAGACCGGATCGGTCTCATCATACTTTGTCTGTAAAAAAATAATAACGGTAAGAGACCGCGCGGCCTAGGAAAAACAGAAAGATGGCTAGCCAGGTGATAACTTACCAACTCGGCCTCCTTTAGGCGCGCGACTTCTTTCTTCAATTCGGCATTTTCCTTCTCTAGATGACCATTTGCTCTGATCAATCTTTTGAAGGTCATCCCCATGATGACGTTGGTGATGAGGCTCTCAGCTCCAACCCGCGCGGCCTCCCGGGCGAGCTCCTCCTCAGCGATCTTCCTCAATCGCCTGAAGTTTCGTCGGCCAAACATGGCAATGCTGGCGGCCTCAGCATGCCGGCCCGACTTCTCATTCGCCCAGTGGGGAAGCGCAGTAGATACCTGGACGCTATCACCATCCGGATGCCAGGTCAAGGCCGTGCGGCCTTTTAAATCCTTCACCTTGCTGAAGGAACAGAGGGCAGAGAAGTCGCCCGAGGAGGTCGAATCCTCCCCATCGGATAGCAGCGGCTTATTTTTGACCTGTCTCTGTCTCCTCTCGCTCTGAGTTAGGATCAAGCCGGCCGGGCTGACCGGCTTGTTTTGGGGGACAATGGCCTCGGCTACAGAAGAGAAAAGGGTCAGAACAAGAGACCGTGCAAACAACATCTAAGCAGAAAGCGGATTGAAGAAAAACTTACTATCTTCAGGCCGGACGTTCTCCAACTCGGCGAGCAGCGGAATGTAGTGGCTCACATTAAGCCTCTCATTCTCAAGAAGCAGGCAGGTCTTCTTCTCGATCTCACTTATGGCAATCTCCTGGAAGTCCTCCTCTGGCCGCACCTGCGGGTTCGGATTCAGTAGGCCTAGTCGGCCTTCGAATAGCAAATACCTCTCCGACCAGGCCGTAACCTTATTCGCGAGGTTGACCATCTTCAACCCCCGACAACCAAAGTAGAGGTGGCACTTAAACACATTCGACTCGGAGTCTGGGATAGCCCGCACCGAGAATATCTTTCTAAAGAGGTCCATAGAGAAGCGGACTCTCTCAGACCGCGGATATGAAATGAAGCTGCAAATCCCGGCCATCGAGTTAGGGGAGATTTGGCCGGGGACAACTCCATAGTGGTCAAAGACCATGGTGAGCTCGATTGATATGGGGAACTTGAAGCCGCAATCGAGATGATCGATTGGGGTTGCGATTTGGTTCGGTCCAGAAGAGTTCATCCGCTCATCGCGGAGCGGAAGTCGCGCGAGCAGCGGACTATCGACCATGTGCTTCTCAACAAACTCATCTAATTCGGCTTTTGTCAGACGGCATTCCTCAAGGTCTGCCGAGTGGAACGCTAGAGCGGCTTCGGAGCGGGTAGCAAATGTCTTCGCAAGTCGCTTCGGATGGCGCTTTGCTCCCATCTTGAAATTCTGGTAAGAAGGTCTTCGGAAAGGCGCTACTTATAAGAGCGGGTGATCTGCATTTAGCAAAGGTCAAATCGGGACTAGACTAATCAACCCGCATGGGCACATTTCTATACAAGGCTAATTCATAAAACCACAGTAAAATTCAAGCAGGCGGATTAAAGAAGCAACAGAAACAAGCCGCTCGGCTTACAAAGCAATTCGCAGGCATCAACCAACATACGAAAGAGGAATATAAAGCACGTTCAAATACACAAACCGAGCGGCCTGAAAGACAGACCGAATGTCATGAAATCAAGCTCAAACAGTTAATTTGTCCAAAGAACCGAATAGAATATTACAAATGATTATCTTAAACCCACTTATCACTGACGGGCACCGCTAGGCGCATCTTCTCTATGAAGTCGCGCGACATGGTCGCCGATCTGAAGAACAGTCCCTTGCATCTGATTAATGCTATGATTGAGGTGTTTGATCATGCTATGAAGCCGCGCGGCATCCCTCTCTACTCGCACTGCCGGGATCACGCTAGTAGGTAAGGCCGCTGCGGGCTCATTTGCACTAGCAACAGGGTGGATCGTCCCAGCTACTGGAAGAGTCGAGCTCATCCCAGCATCCGGGCGGCGTGACCCACGCCGACCTTCATCAGCTACATTAAGAGGACGTCGACTTCCGCCGGCCTCCCTTGTCAGTTGAAGATATTTGTCTCTGTAGTAGGCACGGTCCCCCTCAAGTTTGTGGATCTCCTTCTTCCCTCTGTCAAGTCGGGCGGTCAGTGCGGCCACCTGATCCAGCTGCGCCTTCTCCTTCTCCCGGCGCTCTTTTCGTTCAGCCTCCAGCGCAGCTCGGTTCTCTCTCCTCTCAGCTTCCATTTCATCCCGCAGTGCAACTTTTTCCTCCTGAGCGGCTTTCTCCCGCTCCTCAAGGGCCCTCAACTGCTTCGTGAGGGTTTCGAAGTTCCTTTGAAGACGGGTCATCTCATCCTCCATCCGGGTAGCTGGAATAATCGAGGAACTTGGCAAAGGTGGATTAAGTGGAGGGAGATAAGTCACCGGTTCGCCCGGTTTCGGAATGGAGTCACGATCATCTGCAAAGAAAAAGACAGTCAAAAAGGTCGGCCAAATATAACTTCATATAACAGGAGGATTATCAAAAGAAGACCGCTCTTTCTGAATTCTTCTCGCTTACAAGCCGCAACAGTTCGGTTTAAATTTGGGGGAATAGATCGCTTCGCTTGCTCGGTATCAATCTTTCGGCGTTGTTCTCTCCACGATCTCTGGCTTTGCCTCCGCTTGGCAACAGAAAATTGAGCAGCGGAGGGAAAGAAGCTTGGTGACGGGTTCAACAACAAGTCGCGCGACTTGTTTTGAGACCGCGTCTTGAAAAAACGAACAGGGCGGTAATCCGTGACCCCTTTACCTTGCAAATGAAGATTAGGCAGTGGTGGTGGCGGTCTGACAAACTGATTTCTTACTTTCTCCACCTTCGCTTGCATAAGCCGAAGCCCGGTCATCACAGGATCTTCAGGAGCCGGTGGGGCTTCCTCGGTTCTAGTCGCAACCTCAGGCAAACCTGCCTCCTTAATGTTGGTCGCATCCTCAGCCAGGGCAGCCTCTTTCTTTCCAGGGGGGGTCAGCAGCCTGCAGGTCGGAAGAAGATCTCAATAGGTCATCTTGCTTCTGGAGGGAATCCAAGTCCCTTATGATATCACTTACAGAGATATTGTGCGCATCAGTGTGGACCTGGTCGTTCGACTTGGGTGAAGGAGTAATTACGCCCTCCGAAACTTCTTTCTCGCGCGACTTGCCTTGCAGGATACCCGCTCCCGGTTTCCTGGAAGCCGCCTTATTTTTGGTCGTTAGGCCCTTCAGCTTATTTAGAAGCATGTCTGTCGTTGGCTCAGCTCTTTTCCTCTTCTTGGTCGAATCTCGGCCGGCTTGTGTTGGAGAAACCGGGTTGTCTTCAATGTTCACAACCGGGCCC
Source organism: Dactylorhiza incarnata (assembly GCA_033032865.1). NCBI lineage: Eukaryota > Viridiplantae > Streptophyta > Magnoliopsida > Asparagales > Orchidaceae > Dactylorhiza > Dactylorhiza incarnata. Next base: position 15,010,970 of record JAWHQI010000012.1, on the reverse strand, counting down.
TGCTGGTCGTTCGGCTTGGGGGAGTCAACCGCTTCTCCACCTTCATCTCTTATCTTCAGGTGGAATACTCCGGAGGGAGTGACCACCACTTTAAAATAATCGTCCCCATCGGCCTTTCGGACGGCAGCTTCTGAGTCCGTCTTATCCGCAGGGGGAGGGTTGGTTCCCCTATCAGAAAGAGCAGGAGGATCAGCTGGGGGCGGGCTCGAGCAACCCGCTTCTTTTCTAGTCGACAAGTCGACTGTCAACATAGGAGGCAGGTCGGCTGGCTTACCCATGGAGGCAAGAGTCACTGTGTTGTCGGGCTGTGTCTTCTTTTTCTTCTTCTTCTTATCCTTCGGGCGATCTCCCTCGCGGTCTTTACCTGGCTTCTAGCGACCTTCGAACTGGGCCATAAGATCCACCATCTTGATTGGACTGTTCAACCTGAAAGTTCTAACCGCGAGGGACGAGTAGTGACTCGTGATAGCGTTGTAGTTATGCGAAAATAGAAGCTTCCAGAACATTTATAACCAACAGGGCAAGATCGGCGCGGTCTCCGGCTAGAAATAATATTTTCAAAATCTCAAAATTTGAAAATATGCGGGGATTATGTTTACCCAGAAGACCGCTTCCGAATAGAATTACTCGCAGACCGGGCGGTCTGAGGATACAAGTCGCCCGGTTCAGGTTTTCCAAGGTCCATCAGCACCAACGAGTAAAGACCGGGCGGTCTGACATGATTCAGATCGCCTCCAGATATTGAGGACTACCAAGGCCTAAGTACAAAAGACAAGACGCGGTCTCAAGTCGGAGACCGCCCGGGTTGCGCCCTGAAGATCAGCCAAGCCCCAGTTCCAAAGGCAAGCCACGGTCTCAAGGCAAAGACCGCGCGGATTGTATCGACGCCTTGGTCACCACATCTTCAACCTCTGGTCAGGCAGGTCGGAAGCGCAAGCCGCCAAGCCGCACGGCTTCCCTCTTTTTCCTTTTTGTATCCCGTCACCGCCTGCCCGTTTCTCCTGTACCCGGGCAGGCGGTTATTTTATCCCTACCCGTTCGGGCAGGCCCCCAAGCCTATAAATAGGGGGCGGCACCGTTCCCAAGACATGCACACTCGAATCCAGGAGCTCGCTTGTTTGAGCTGCGGTCTCGAGTTTCCTGTCTTGCGAACTGTCTGACCGGCCGGCTTCTTCTTTTCTGCTTTCGCAGCCCATTGTAATCACTTTACTTCAATCAAAGGAAAGCCCGTCACAGGAGTGGCATTCGCCGTGATGGGCGAAGTCTGGTCCTGACCGCTGCCGGCGGTCTCAATTCCCTTAACTAAAAAGTAACCGGCAGCCCGCAGCCTCTGATTTCCTTCGGAGGTGCAATTTCGGACTCAACATTTGGCATTTATCATTGAGGTGAGTTATGACTTCTTCAAATAGGGGGGGATTGTTGGGAACAGTGCCCAGCAATATTCCTGATTTGAAGAAGTGCTCAGGTCAATGATAAAAGCCCTATGTATTTGATGGTATGCTCTATTTATAACTGCAGAGTATATAATGTATGTCCAATACTTCTCTAATCTCTCTAAGTCCAAAATCATTGAGAAGGACTGGACATATCATTGAAAAATTATGTATATATCGTTGAGACTATTCACATAGATGAGTAGAAGGATTATATCATTAATCATCATGACAGTATGGATAACATGACGATGGCGTTGTGTCAATAAAGTACACATGATGATATCATTGTAAGAACAAGAAGAATCAACCAAGTCACGGTATCGTCGTGTCAACAAGTATCACACGATGATATCGTTTTGAAGTCTGACATGTTCAAGCTCTTCAGGAATCTTAAAGTTAAGTATCCAGATAAGTCAGGATGATCTCAACGATATCGCCGAGAAGACCTCAAATCGGCAAGACGTTCACGACGACATCTTTGAGAAGACTTCAGGTCGTCGTGGGTGCAAGTGTAGCTGTGATATCTCATATCGTCGAGACATCCTTCTCAAAAGAAAATTTAAGAAGACTTGAAGAATTATCCAAGTCCAAGATAGATCGGCGTGATGGAAAGCTCTATCGTCGAGAAGTTGCTCATATCATCGAGATAGACCAAGATATTTCAAAACGCACTATCTGCATTTAATGTCGCCACCTGATGGTCCAATCAGCACATGCCATTAAGGTATGGGCCTCTGACATTTAAAGGACATCTAAGTAGACTGTTAGACGGGCCCTCAATTATATAAAAGGATTAGTGTCTGCCCTAATTTCAAGACAGAGAATTTACGAATCAATCGAATAGTAAAGACGGTTGTGTGAAGAAGGAATAATCTCTTGAGAATAATACGCTCCTGATCTCTGTTCTCCAAGTCTCAATCAAGCAACATCGACTGTAAAGCCTTATTCCAGATTGAATAAATGATTGAAGAGAACCTTGTGTTCTACAAGATAAGATCTCTGTAATTTTCTCTTCAAGTCCATAGTCCTTCAGCATCTGGTCTCAGAAGAACTCTGCAGTACTGTCTTTACTGTATTAAATGTTCTTCATTGTTGTAACTTTATACATTCTCTGTTGGACTTTAATAATTCTGAGTTGTAGGCTTCTGCAAGAACATAAGGTAGGATCTATGATAGATCTGAGTTGTAGGGCCTGAGGGCCTGAGTTGTAGGGTTCTTAAAACCTAAGGTGGGATCCTAGAACGATTTAAGTTGTAGGGCTTGAGGGCTTGAGTTGTAGGGCCTCTGTGCCTGAGTTGTAAGATCTGTGGAGCAGATCTGAAATTTGGTTGAGTTTGCTAACTTTAGCACACTGCTAGATAGATGTAGAGAGACAGTGGACTACTCAAGACACATTATCTTGAGGAACCACTATAAATTTGGTGTTCTTGTGTGCGGTGATCTATTCTATTTGCTTTTCTCGCATAAAATTTTAAAACAGCCCCATCACCTATCCCCCCTAAGTGATAGTTTCATAAATAACACTTCTCATTAGTAAGACTTTCTACTTTCGAGGAAGTTTTGGATAGGCTTTCATTTAGTTCATTGATCGTTGCCACTGAGTGAAAACACTCCTAGCACTCGACTTTCTCTTTACCACATTTGGTGAGTTCATTGTTCAAATTCCTCAAGCCTTTCTTCATTCTCTTATTTTCAGATTTGAATGAATTTTCCTCAAGCAGTACCTCATCAAGTTTATTACATAATACCTCAGTGTCGCTCTAAACACTGGATTCACCGTTGGATTCATTGTTGTGCCTCCCTATGAGGCACAGATTTTCCTCATCCTCACTACTTGAGTCGGAGGTGCTTGACTCGTTAGAACATGCATCGTCCCATGTTGACGCTTTAAGCACATTCTTCCATCCTTTGTCCTAACTTCTTCTCTCCTTTTCTTCCTTTTGAAGCTTTGGGAATTCTCTTTTCATGTGCCCAGATCTGTGACAATGGAGGCATTCCGGAACCAATTTTTCTTCGTCACTCTCCATCCCCTTTTACGGTTTGTTACATCTCCTCTTCTCTTGAGCACCTTTCTTCAAAAATTTCTTGAACTTCCCTTGCCTCTTGGGATTTTTCATGAATCTTTTTAATTCCCGTACATATAGTCTCTCTTCATCATCAGATTCTTCTACTTGCTCATTTGCCTTGTCCGCCTTCAGTGCTAGAGCTTTCTACGTTGGCTCCCTTGGATATTCCTCGCTTTGAATTTTCAGCTCAAACTCATGGGTTTTCAGATTCCCAATGAGGCTTTCAATAAAGTGCTGATGTTGTGAGATTCAGCATTGGAGGTCACCTTTGGGTTGAACTGTGGAGGAAGAGATCGCAGGATTTTTTGCACCAAGTCTCCATTGGAAAAGGACATTCCAAGAGATCAGGAGGCATTCACAATATTTGTGAAGCGAGTGTACATGATGCCCACCTCCTCATCGATCTTCATCCAGAATTGTTCTTATTCAGATTCTAGTCGAAACAACTTCGACTCTTTCACCTGTAAAGTACCTTCATGCGTTAGCTCAAGCAATCGCCAAATTTCATAAGTAGTTTCGCAATTGCATATTCTATTAAATTCAGTTTTATCTAACGCACAAAAAAGAGAGTTCATTGTTTTTGCATTGTTGGTGTAATTTAATTTATCCGCGTCATCCCATTTACCATGTGTTTTTCCAACACTTGTTCACCTACGGTGATAGTGGGTGCAGTATATTTTGACTCAACCATGGCCCAGACGTCTATGTTTTGAGTCATCAAGAATATTTTCATCCGTGTTCTTCAGTGGCTGTAGTCACTCCCCATAAAAAAACAGACGTCTACTCACACCTTGACCCTCAAAGAAAGCATGATTTACGTTGGCCATCTTACTTCAGGAGTTTAACCATTTTTTAAGTAAAACCACTCTGATACCACTTGTTGGATCGGGTGGCCAACCTTAGAGGGGGGTGAATAAGGTATTCAATCACCTACTGGAGATTTAAATAAAATAGCAGGAATGCGTGCACTATCACTAGAGCTGGGCGGTAACTCTACCGCACGACATTAGCTACGAAAACAGCACACTTACTACGGGATAACGTTTCGGGAATCGCACTGCTCCAACCAATCCACTTACAGAAAATTAAAGCAGTTTATATTATAAAATATAGAAACATGATATCATTGAATAATAAAACATTGTTTATACAAAAGACTTAGATCTCCATGACGCCGGAGATTGGAGGCGATGAATATGATAACCTTGGGTTTTCTAT